>OW818030.2:50398671-51826171 GCA_942486065.2 Calliphora vomitoria | reverse complement strand
ATAAATAAAATAAATAAAATAAATAAAATAAATAAAATAAATAAAATAAATAAAATAAATAAAATAAATAAAATAAATAAAATAAATAAAATAAATAAAATAAATAAAATAAATAAAATAAATAAAATAAATAAAATAAATAAAATAAATAAAATAAATAAAATAAATAAAATAAATAAAATAAATAAAATAAATAAAATAAATAAAATAAATAAAATAAATAAAATAAATAAAATAAATAAAATAAATAAAATAAATAAAATAAATAAAATAAATAAAATAAATAAAATAAATAAAATAAATAAAATAAATAAAATAAATAAAATAAATAAAATAAATAAAATAAATAAAATAAATAAAATAAATAAAATAAATAAAATAAATAAAATAAATAAAATAAATAAAATAAATAAAATAAATAAAATAAATAAAATAAATAAAATAAATAAAATAAATAAAATAAATAAAATAAATAAAATAAATAAAATAAATAAAATAAATAAAATAAATAAAATAAATAAAATAAATAAAATAAATAAAATAAATAAAATAAATAAAATAAATAAAATAAATAAAATAAATAAAATAAATAAAATAAATAAAATAAATAAAATAAATAAAATAAATAAAATAAATAAAATAAATAAAATAAATAAAATAAATAAAATAAATAAAATAAATAAAATAAATAAAATAAATAAAATAAATAAAATAAATAAAATAAATAAAATAAATAAAATAAATAAAATAAATAAAATAAATAAAATAAATAAAATAAATAAAATAAATAAAATAAATAAAATAAATAAAATAAATAAAATAAATAAAATAAA
This sequence comes from Calliphora vomitoria, assembly GCA_942486065.2. NCBI lineage: Eukaryota > Metazoa > Arthropoda > Insecta > Diptera > Calliphoridae > Calliphora > Calliphora vomitoria. Next base: position 51,825,338 of record OW818030.2, on the reverse strand, counting down.
TAAAATAAATAAAATAAATAAAATAAATAAAATAAATAAAATAAATAAAATAAATAAAATAAATAAAATAAATAAAATAAATAAAATAAATAAAATAAATAAAATAAATAAAATAAATAAAATAAATAAAATAAATAAAATAAATAAAATAAATAAAATAAATAAAATAAATAAAATAAATAAAATAAATAAAATAAATAAAATAAATAAAATAAATAAAATAAATAAAATAAATAAAATAAATAAAATAAATAAAATAAATAAAATAAATAAAATAAATAAAATAAATAAAATAAATAAAATAAATAAAATAAATAAAATAAATAAAATAAATAAAATAAATAAAATAAATAAAATAAATAAAATAAATAAAATAGAATATTAAGGCCAAATGAATTAATTAAATAATTAACTTAATAATTATAACATAAATTAATAATTAAACCAATAATCTAACAAACATAAAAATAAAAAAATTAAACTAATATATATAATAAAGTAAATTTCTTAATATTATAATTATTCTGAATACTCAAATACAGATAATGATATTATAAACTATTTTTTTTAATTTATATTTTATTCATAATCAAAATTCTTGTTAAATATATACAGTGGCTCACAGCTTATTTCAACCAGCACCTTAACAAAAAATTAAGCTCATATAATTTCGAAACGAAACAAGATATTGAAAAATTTTGAATGAGAGTTTATAGAAGATGTTCAAAAATTTAAAAAAAATAATTTTATTCAGTCAAATTCTACACTCTAAAAAACTTATAAATTAAAAACCAAAAATAGAGGAACACATTTAGTCACAGCTTATTTCAACCATCAACTTTTAAAATCTGTTAAATTTACATCACCTCTCGAGTAACTGTAAATTTCCAAGCATTTTTGTGGTTATGTGTGTTTCAAATTATTTAAATTAATATTTAGTGTGATTTCGGTAGTTACGAGGCCAAGAAGTGTATTTTTTGAAAATGGGGCGACGCACTACTATAGAAAAGAGGGAATTAGTTATTAGCCATTTTAAAAACGGTCATTCTCGACGAAAAATTGCGGAAATGGTTTGCTTTAGTGACTCCACAGTGCAAAGCATAATATATCGGTTCGTGCTCGAAAATAGGATACGTGATAAGGGCAGAAGCGCGCCCAATAAAATTTTTAATGCAACTGATGAGCTTTACATTGTCAGAAAAATAAGGGAAAACTCGAAGCTCTCCGCTCCTAAACTGGCTACAGAAGTTAAAAATGAGCTTAACAGAACATGTAGTGCAGAAACTATTCGCCGTGTTCTTCGAAAACACCACTTTAATGGTAGGGTATCCCGAAAAAAAACATTTATTAATAAGAAAAATCAAGCAGCACGCCTCAAATTCGCTAAGGAACATATTAATAAGGACTCAAGTTTTTGGGAACAAGTTATTTTTGCGGATGGGTCCAAATTTAATATCTTTGGCTCGGATGGTCAAACTTATGTCTGGCGTAGGCCCAATACAGAACTGCAAAATCAAAATCTTAAGCCAACAGTCAAACACGGCGGTGGTAGTGTCATAGTCTGGGCTTGTATGTCATCAAGTGGGGTAGGAAACTTGCAGTTTATTGAGAGTACAATGAACAATGATGTATATCTCGACATTCTAAAAGGCAATTTACTACAGAGTGCCGAAAAACTGGGTATAAGGGAGCAGTTTCGGTTTTACCAGGATAACGACCCGAAACATAAAGCGGGTGTCGTTCAGTCATGGCTTATTTGGAACTGTCCCCACATGATGCAACCGCCAGCACAATCACCTGATCTAAATGTAATTGAAAATTTATGGGCAACCAGATCTCGAACCGGAATGACCTTATAGCAGCGCTGAAAGCGGAATGTGCAAAAATAACCCCCCAAACCACTAGAAAGTTAGCAGAATCCATGCAAAAAAAGGCTGAAAACTCTAATTGAGCAAAAAGAAGGTCATACTAAATTTTGAAATTAAAAAATTAGCTAATTAATAATTCAATTGGTTTTTTATAGTAAGTGGTTGAAATAAGCTGTGACTAAATGTATTCCTATATTTTTGGTTTTTAGTTTGTAAGTTTTTTAGAGTGTAGAATTTGACTGAATAAAATTATTTTTTTTAAATTTTTGAACATCATCTATAAGCTCTCATTCAAAATTTTTCAATATCTTGTTTCGTTTCGAAATTATATGAGCTTAATTTGTTGTTAAGGTGCTGGTTGAAATAAGCTGTGAGCCACTGTATATATTATGGTTATTTTTTTTTAATGTATTAAACTATTGTTAAATGTTTATATGTAATTTGTTATTCGATATAAGACTTATTTTTGTTTTGTTTTTGAATAAAACTATGTTTGTATTTAACATTTATAATTGAAATTTTCTATATTTTCATTAAAAATGCAAGGCTAAGGAATTAAAGAAAGGTAAAGGTGTGATTCGCGTCACTTGGTAAGCGCTGCAAAGGGACTTCTAGAATTCACAAGGAAGGTGACCAGAAGTCAAGGATGACTGAAATATTGTCATACTAGGGGAGGGCAACCTTCGAAGACGATCCCAACTCTGTCTTCAGATGCTCATTGCATTGCGTGTGAAACCACATTCTACTCTCGCAAGTCCGTCCGTCATAATTACTATCCCAATCGAATGTCTTACGTCCAATGTTCTATGTAAACCACTTTCATATCTGGCACGATTTCTTTTAAATGCTGACAAACCCAGTGGAAAGAACCACCCCAATTCCGACGAGCTCATGCCGTGCTTAGACCAGCGTGCCAGTTCCACTCTAAGTCAACGGTTTGTCACAAAATATTTGGAATGAAATATATGCGAAATAATTTCGCAAAAGCAGTACTCTGTTCTTATTGTGGAAAACATGTGAAATACATCTGGCAACCTTAATATTCCACACGAAATAACATAAGCAGCACTTCTTTCGCACGAAATTAAAACCAACAGCTGATCATTTCCTGCATATAAAATTTTTCGCATGAAAAAACCATAATTTTTCGCTAATATGAACAGAGTACTAGGCTTTACAAGCAAAAAAAAAAAGTTCGCCGTACACCCTCTAGTATTCTTGTAAGGCAGTTACGAAAAAAAAAATTTATATTTTTCGTTATATCTTGGCATAAATCAAGATCAATGAAACAGCTTGCGTTTTAATAATTTTTTTGGTGTTAATAGCTCTCATAATTATAAGTACAAAAACGTTAAAATTTTTGCCCGCTCTCTCTTAGTTTAAGAGTTATAGGAATTTAAATTCTATATGTATAATAATAAATTTCTCATATATTTGGGAAATAATCTGATCACCATGGGTATCATTGAATAGTGCTTCAAATTACCTTTCATATGATATATAATATGAAACTTTTCATTAACATTGTGAACCAAAAATTCCGTTTTGAAAATTTTGATATACAGAAAAAGTTATTTTAGCGAAGCCGGAGTTCGATACACCCCAGAGTTGAAAGTCTCTTCGCCCGGCCGAAGGCCGGCAATACAGACAATGTGAATATTAAACGAAAATTATGAAAATATAAACTCTTACTGGGATCTTGATTTGTTCCTTAAATTTACACAAATTTTGTTCCACAAATTACGAACAAATTGTCTTACAAATTTATATGTTTGTTTTGTTTTTTTATCTACCAAATTCGTGTTGTATATAGCGTTTTGCTTTAACACATCACTGATATTGTAGTACAAAATATGAGCTATCTCTTTTTAAGAGAACTGCCCTTACATCTGATTTGGCGTTTTTAAACGTCAAATATGACATCTCTGTTGGTCAATTCACAAATTGTCATATTGTCTTAATGTCCTAATACATCATTACTCGGCGGCTCGGCTTAACCGACTCTAAGGCATTCGGCGATGGTCTCTTTTGGTTCGTTACGATAACACAATAAACATAGCATAGAAATTAGTATTATTTTAGGACATTTTTTTTGCTTGAAAAGCAATAAAAACCATTGTGAAATAATAGGACATTATGACAATTTGACATGATAAGAGACCTTGTGAATTGACCAGGTGTTTATGTTTACACCAGAGCCCCACAACACATGCGATTGGTCAGTTGTTGTAAGAGCGAAAAATAAGAAAAGAGACAAATTTATACTCTCATAAGCCTAGTACTCTGTTCATATTTGCGAAAAAATATAGTTTTTTCATGCGAAAAATTTTATATGCAACAATTGATCAGCTGTTCGTTTTAATTTCGTGCGAAAAAAGTGCTGCTTATGTTATTTCGTGTGGAAAATTAAGGTTGCCAGATGTATTTCACATGTTTCCCACAATAAGAACAGAGTACTGCTTTTGCGAAATTATTTCGCATATATTTCATTCCAAATATTTTATACGTAGTTTGACAGCAGTTCGTACGAAATTTTGAACAGAGTACTTAGCTTTAGACACCACTGTAACAAGGCGAATTCTTACAAGGTGGTGGCAGTTCTACAAAAACTACAATTGGTCTTAACAAATGTCAAAAACCAGAAATTAAAAATTAAACAAATATGTATTAAAACATAATATAGTGTAGATAAATTTACTTATTTACGTAAAAAATAAATATTTTGTTAATAAGCTTAGAATACGTGGATATTTAAATATAAACAAAAGCCTTGACAACTGTTAGAACCAAAAAGCTGATTGACTGACTCCACCTTGTATAAATTCGCCTTGCACTGTAAAGACCAATTTCAAAATAATACGTACTAATGCCCGGTTCACACCAACGAATTATTCTTCATTCACGCTCTCATTCGTCATTCAACCCACAATTACGAACTGGATTATGCCCCGTTCACACTAACGAATTATTCGTCATTCACGCTCTCATTCGTCATTCAACCCCCAATTACGAACTGAATTACATGATTCGCCATACAAAATTTCAGCAGCGAATTACACAAGCTGTACGTAACTCAGTTTGAATTACCTTATGAATTACGAACGAATGACTGTCATCTCTAATTTTTATCGATTATTTATGTATCAGAATCAGCTGTCAAAACAAAATAAAGAAAAAGATTTTCGTATTAAATAAATAAATTAAAAGAAATGAAAAGTCTGATTAAAGTTAAATTCATTTGCAGAAGTATTTTAAAAACTAAAACATATAATGGCGGAAAAAAAGAAAATTATAAAAAAATTATAATGTCCCGAAGATTATTGGCTCTAAAGGGCACCATACACTATCAAAATGTTTGATGTCACTTTCGTGTACGTGTAAATTGATGCTTTGATGTACACTTGATTGATGACTCGTCAATCAGCATTTTATTTTTGATTTTGTGGTGTTAACACCAATAGCGGGAATTATAATACATTTTTATTTTCACTAAAAGTGTATTTAAAAATGTCTATATCGGATGAAAATTTAATTGCAATAACGGCAACATGTTTAGACAAAAGAAAACAAAAATAATAAAAGAAATATGTAATAAAAAATATTATTGTCTTCATCCGACACACTTATCAACCTTACGCCTTGAAATATTTTTGTAAATGCCTTCGTGATTGATGAGAAAACACCATACACTATCAAAAAGTGACATCAAGCGTGCTAAAAATCAAAATGTTTTTAATTTTCCATCGGTGTCGCACACACAAACACATTTTCATTAATACTACCACAGTGCTTGATGAGTATTTTGATAGTGTATGGTGCCCTTAATAAAGCCCGCTCACTGCCCTGGTCCCACTTGCTTGCACTTTTTCTTTTTTCTAATAATGAAAATAATAATTAAATTATATTTGTTTAATTAATAATGCTACAATTTTATGTTTTTACTTACCTTTTTTATCCATTGCCAAATTACAAATTTAAAATTCGCATCAAACAAACAAAATAAACAAAAAAACAAAACATGTAAACAGAAGAAAAAAAACAAGAAGAAGAAATAAATAAATAAATGTCAAACTGAATTACGAATGTTATTTAAACGGGTTGATTCGCGATCGCAATTCAAAACGCGAATTAAGTAATTCAGACTGGCGTGGAAACATGGCTTAACACTGCAGCTGATTAAAATTTTTATTTTTGTTCATACATTTCTCTCTGTGTATCGGACAATTACCATGTTATCGTTAGTTACATCAAAATATTACCATCTCGAATTATTTGTCATTAAAAGTTTTTGTTTACCAATAGACGAAAGTGTATGGTGCTGTATCTTATAATTTTATAAATTATTGTAATGTAACAATATTATTAGAAAAAATAAAGCTAAGAAGTCGAATTTAAAACAATTATTTAAAATAATATTGACAAAAGGAGAATTTCTTAGATTGATTGTGTTGATATCATCTTTGCCTACGATTATAAGTGAGTCATAAAGCATTTATATTTTAGATGTGAAACTATTTATCTTCCTGAAAGTTAAAATTTTTGGAGTTCATAATATAATAAAACCCTCTGCGCAATAAAAAGGTGCGACTATAAAGAGTAGATGGCGTAATTCCTTTTTGGGGAGCAGCATAGTTAATTTTTTATTAACATGCATGAGCGAATATGAACTGGATTTAAACAAAAACGAATGTGTCGACCTAACTGTTGTAAAATTAAACACATATTTACTTCAGTTTGGCTTTATATTACTGAAATTGATAAATAAAGTTTACGAAATTAATAAAATTATTACATATATAAAGATAATTTATAATTTAAAATAATTTGTATTCTTATTTTTTTTTTTATAAAATGAACTTTTTTAAATAAATTCAGTTTTGTATCTTTTATTTTTGTCAAAAGATGTTTGTTCATTTAAACATTGTATGTATGTAGTATGTATTTGCTCATATATAATCAATGAATGTTTTGTTTTTGTTTGCAATAATTTAAAGTATTTGCTTTGTCAGACACTTGTTAGTCGTCATGAAAACTCCAGTCCATGCTGTCGGATATGCCGATTATAAGCATAATTATATTCTTTGGGTTTCAAGAACATACTTAGTTTTTTTCCTATTAGTATCCCTTTTATGTATACTTTTCTACGTTTACAACATGATGTAAATAACATGGTTTATAACAAAGTAGGTATATACAGTAAAGCCTTGATAATCAGGATAATTGATTGCAGACCCTAAACCGGATTATTAAATTATCCGGACAACCGAATAAAAGTTTAAAAACATTGTTCTTGTATTAAAAATGCTTTTAAAACAAATATCTAATGATATATTATATTTATGTATCATTTAAATAAATGACTACATTTAAAAATAACAAATCTAACAAAGATAAAGTTTTGTGTGGTCTCTTTACTGAATGCATCTTGCACAAACATTGAACTTCAGAAGAAAAAAACAAGAAAATAAATAATAAAAAAGGTCTTGTACGGTACTTTTTTATGTTTTAGAAAAAAACATGGAATTGCGAGGAAAATAGTTTGTTTTTGCAGCAAAATGTTTTTGGAGTAAAAATTAATAGAGTATGTTTGTATGCAACCCGGATTATAAAGTTATAAAGATGCAATCAATCCGGATTATAGAGTACACAATGTAATGCAAACTGATGTCCGGATTACCGAATTGCCGAAATAGCATGTATTTTGTTGTTGCAAGAGTTAGGATTTTGACATTAACGTCTCTTCTCTGTGTTACCCTATGAAAAAAAGAACTAAACATGTCAAGCTTTCGCTTTGTTAGGTCCATAGAGAAACATAGAGCGGAAACTAGAAAAAAACTCAAACAAAAAAATTACTGTAAATAACCACACATACGAGTGTTGTTATACCCTACACCATAGAGAAAATATATATAGTACGGAAACACTCCTTTCAAAGACCTAACTCAGTTGTCAGAAACATAAGTGGTGAGAATGTATTAGTAAAAAAGGCTATCTGAAAACAAAACATTGTACGCAAAGTACAGGTCGCAATTTTGAAGATATTTAAGATATTTAAATTGTTGAAACTGGCTGAATCGGACCTAGCCCCCATACAATTGTACTCCCGAAATTGGACTTTATCGGTCATAAGTGTTTAATTTATATTGGTATCTACACAAATTCTGCTCCAAAAAAGATGTATATACCTATACTGAATTCATGTCACCAAATTTTATTATGATCAGTCCATAATTAGTCGTAGCTTCCATATAAAACACGCTTCCGAAAATCACTTTAATGTGTATAAATCTCCTAAAATGTTGGTATACACATAAAATTCAACATAATTTTCATATAGACATAAATCACATGACCTAATTTCATGGTGATCGGTCCATAATTGGTCATAGCTCCCATATAAGGCCCATTTCCAAAACACAATCACGAATATAAATTATTTAAATTTTAAAAGAAAAATGTTATTGCTCATTTACTTGTGTAGAATATTATATGGCGGGCTTGACCGACTATACTTACTTAATTGTTTTTGTTTTCACATAGTTTTTTCTACTAATACATTGTCACCACTTAGGTTTCTGACAACTGATTTAGGTCTTCGACTGGAGAGTTTTCGATCTCTATGGTTAGGTCCATAGTGTAGAACTAGAGGGGCAACTGAAAGTAAGCTGAGAATAAAAATAATTACTCTCCCAAATTTAATGGCTGACACAAGAACAAAATACATTGATTACATGTATTATGTTGTTGCAAGACTTAGGTTTTTGACAACATACATAGGTTTTTTGCATAGGGTCCAACCAAAGTATATTTAATAGGTAGCAGCGAAACGCCAGGTGATTATTTTTTGCTCTACTCATGTTGTACCTTTTGAAATGTCAAAAACGTGTTTACAAAAATTTTTAAATTTGTTATAAGAGAAAAAAGATTATTTTATATTTATAAAAGTGATTCTTTATGTGCGTAAATATTTGAAAGTGCTAAAAGAAACTATTTCATTTTAAAAAGTGCATTTTTGTGAATTTATTTTTTGGCAGTTTAGAAGATTTTACACACTGTTGTTATTGTATTGTTGTAGTTACGCTGCCACCTGGTTAATACATCTTGGGTACAACTAGAGGCGCAACTGAGAGTAAACTGATAGCAACAATAATTACTCTCTTCACACGTACTTGTAATATTTGAATTCACCATACTTGTGAAAGAATTAAACACATCAAAATACTTGATATTTTAACTTTGATTTTCCAACCAAATACAGACCGAACCACTTTACTACACTTCTACACAATTTTTGGCAATTTATTTTAATACTTTGCAGGACACTTTTATTTCCGAAACACGTTAATTTTGCTCAAATGAAAAAAAATTATTTGTTATTAATTTTTGACACTTAACTTTATCTGTGGTAGAATTTTATTTATAGAACAGAGTTTCAATTTTTGGTATTGAAAATAGAAGAAAATTTAAATAAATTAAAATTTTAAAATTTTTTGGTGAAAATTAAAAAGGCACCAATACAAAAAGGCACCAGTTCTAATACATTCTCACGACTTAGGTTTTTGACAACACACATAGGTTTTTTCCCTCTCAGTACCGCTTCTATGGATATATTATTCTATGGTTTTTTTGTCTCTCAATAACGCTATCATGATACAATAATATACAAGGTAGAAACTAGGGTATTCATTCGGGTAATGATCATTCGATTAATCGAATAATTTCTTATGAATAATTATATGAACAATTTAAAAATTACCATTTTCGAATAACGAATAATTAGAACAATTTTATGTAGAATTATCGAATAAAACGAATAAATGTACTTATATATTTAAATTTATTAAATTGCTTAAAATGTTTCATAATTCCATATTTAAATAAGTAATGATGACTTACAAAAATTGTATTGTTTCTGAAATTCGACAAATAATTAAAGATAAAGGGAGTCTTTCATGCTATAAATATATAAATATTACTGCAAGAAGGTACAAAACAAGTCTTTCAAAATATTTAGTTAAGGACTTGAACCAATGAAAATAAAAGGTACGGAATAAAATATTAGTTATTTAGTAAAAAAGGCTGAATGATTTTAGAATTGATTTCGAAACAGAAATTTTAGGGTCTAAACATGACGGGAATGCCGTGGTGTAAACATATGCTGGCGAAATATTAGCAGAATTAAACTCAAGTGGTGTTGAATGTGATGGCGATTTTGAAACGGTCGTCGAAAATGATATTGAGGATGCATTTATAATGACTGCGTTAAAATAGACGAAGGCCATGATCCTAAAATATACAGTGTTGGAAAAAATAATAGAAACGAAAGCTTATTTTTAAATTTTGTAAGTATATTAGTCAAGTTAAGTTTTGTTAAAAAAAACGTATATGCAGTTTTGTTTATCAGACATACAACATAAGAAAAAACAGAATCATTCCTCTTTTCATTTATATTTTAATACATTATATGAATAACAATATATAGAGTCAATATTTTTACTGGGAAAAATAATAGAAACGCGTAAAAGCATTAAATTTTTATTTTTTGTTAAAAAATTATTTTATTTTAATATTTTGAGGCTCTACCTTTGTTTTTTACAACTTCATTTCATCTGCGACTCATGGAATCAACCAATTTTTCTTCAAAAGTCCTTGTCAATGGAAAGGACTGGATTTTTTCCCACAATTCGTACTTATTGTTTGGACTGAAACCGTCCGGCTTACTCTTGAGCACTCCACAAAGGTGTTCTATAGGGTTAAGGTCCGGTGACTCCGTAGGCCATTCCATAAGAGGTACTTTGTTGACAGCAAACCAATCCTTTCTAATTTTGAAGAGTGGTTGGGATCATTGTCCTGCTGAAACTCCCATCTCAAGGGCATCTCTTCCTCAGCAAATGGAAGGATTATGCTTTTTCAATATATTTTTATCTTTATCCAAAATATTGGACCGACACCAGAAGAAGAGAAACACCTCCATATCATGATGAATCCACCGTCGTGTTCTACAGTCTTCTTGTGTTCCCTACGGTGGTCAAAAGTGACGACAAGTGTTGCAGTTATTCGCTGACCATTACGAGAACAAAATTTAAATTATTTAAATCCTAGAAAAGTTTCACCAATTAAAAGTAAAATTTCAAAAGTCGTATTACCATTATTCAACATGCAAGTACCAAAATACTTGTTGGTCAAATAATTAAATTAGAATGTCCTCTGATTTCGAATTTCAACCAACATGTAAGATAAGATGAATAAAACATAGATTTTAAAATTATAGTTAGATCGTGGTTTTCCTAAGTAAATATAACATTCGAAAAATATATTGAATATGTGCAATAAATTATTCAATATTATATGATCATATGCTTGATAAAATTATACTCAGATATAAATCAAAGAAATTATGACCTTAGGAATGATCTATGGAATGATAAATTGACATAAATTTGGTTTTTAAGCTAAAAGGTCAATGTCGTGGCACATGATGTGACATCCCCAAACAGAATTTTATTAAAAATAGGAAACCGAAAACATTTAAGAATGTATTTTGGGTAATAAAAAAATATATTTGGCATACAAGTTCGATACAAAAATTGCAAAATTTTATAATATTTATATATAATATTCCAAAAAATACGAAAACAAAAGACCGTAATATTTTACTTTTAATAATAACGTGTTAAGAACGTTACAAACCATAATAATTGTTACTAAATTCAATTTTGTCCTGGTTAATTTTTGTTTATTTTAATCGATTTCTATATTGGTGCAATTTTTTTGATATGAATTTCTTAGGTATTTATGTGTTATGTAGTTTTTCTTTAAAATTTGCATCTAGTTTTCAAAATTATTTTTAATGTTTGAAAGTTTATTGAATTAAGTATAAATAGATACAAAAACAACAAAAATCAATTTAACAGTTTTTACGTAATATGTATTATTATATATAAATATGAATGGTGCCATCGTTGGACATCTTTGTCTAACATGGTAAAAAACTTTTTGCATATTTATAAATGCGTCAATCATGCACTGTCTGATTTCTAATTAACCACATTCACTCACAATGATATTTAACTTTGGAAAGATTTGTGTAATTCCCTAAAGGTATGGTCACACATGGCAAATATTTGCTCAAAAAGCAAAAAAAAGCATCTTAAGTAAAATATGTTTTTGAAATTAATAAAATAATTTAAATATATTTTATTTAGTGGTTACGCTTTTTCGTCAAATATTTGCCATGTGTGACCCTACCTTAAGACCACTTGATTAAGCAAAGATTCGGCAACGTTGATAGATCTTGAAAGTATAATACAATTTGTTATAAATAATTTAGAAAATGTGAATAATTTATTTACTAAAGAATTAGTTACATATGTGCAATTCCACGAGAATAACTACCACGACTGAAAAACAAAAACCCATGAAACTTTTTTCAAAATGATTTCAATAGGAGAAAACACTAAAATATTACTATGTAAAAGTATTTAGAGCTTATTACAACATTTTAAGTGCAAAAATAATTGTTTAAAGTGACTATATGTTTTAGGCTAAAATTGCGGCGAAAACTAATCTCCCAATTAGCATGTAGTATGAAATGAATTTGACTCTGATTGTTTTTTTTTTTTTGCTATTATCAAATTGTTTATTAAAACCGAATATATATTTTCTATTTTTTTATTTTTTGTATACATATATTTACAGAATATATATTGTTTTACAGTCTCTTTCAGGCAATTGCCGTGTAAAGACGTGTTATTATTGTCGGTAGATTTGCTTTGTGTTATCGATCAACATATTAGTTATCGTGAGCCGCGTGTTTTTTGTTTTTCTTTAATAAATAAAGAGGATATTGTTTCTTGAATATTTATTTTTTCCTTAATTTGATATTGGACTTTTTCATAGTACATTTTTTAACGTGTGCGCGACATGAACGGGGTTCATCCCCCGGACAATAACCGGTTTCGAGAACTTGACTTCTCGTCCGGGAAGAATAGGACCAACAAAAGTAAGAGACCACGAGCTGAAGATTTCGTTCCTCTACCGGAAATAACACCGAACCAAGACCTGCTGCCACGTTATTTAGTTGCATCGGCTATATCTTTGAAGGAGGATGTACAGGTGCTACCGCTAGCTTCTTATAACGTTTTTCAAGTGGAAAGAGGACTTAACCATATTTCGCGTGACCGTCTGGTAGTCAAAGAGATGAAAAGTGGTGATCTATTAATCAAAGTTCCTAATGTTAAAACTGCTGAAAAGTTTCTTAAAGTCAACTACATCGACTGTATTCATGTAAAAATATCTATGCACAAAACACTTAACATCACTCAAGGCCGTATTTTTTCAAGAAAAATTATGGCAATACCCGAAGAAGAATTATTAGAATCATTAAAAGATCAAAAAGTGGTAGAGATTCGTAAAATTAACAAAAGGGAAAATGATAAAATTGTGTCTACAGGTGCGGCAATAATTACTTTCGACCTTTTTAACCGCCCTGACTTTTTAAAGCTTGGCTGGGAAAGGGTCCCAGTTGACGAATATATCCCCAACCCCATGAAGTGTTTAAACTGCCAGAGACTGGGTCATACCAAGAAGTGGTGCAAAAGTGTTGAACAATGTCGAGAATGTGGTTACGCGGAAAAACATGAAACATGCACTCGTAAATACTGTGTCAACTGCCAAGTGGAAACCCATCCCTCATATGACCCAGAATGCCCTACATTCTGGAAACATAAGTCCGTTAATTACATCAGGATATCCACAAAATGTACGACACGTGACGCATGGAAAATTTTTAATGATAACCCCACTTTAAATATGCTTCAACCAACTCGAAGAAACGGCAAAAAGAAGCCCACATACGCACAAATAGCAAACAACAACACTACAACAACTAAACAAAACCCTACAACAACAGAAACTTCTACACACAGCAAACCCAAACAAACAGAAAATCCGAATAAACATGCAGACAAGGCGAGACAAGCATCACACAACTCTTTTACAACAACCAACATTTCTAAACCAAACGATAACAAACACACAGCGATAACAAAAGCATCACACAACTCTTTTACAACAACCAACATTTCTAAACCAATCGATAACAAACACATCAACTTTACATCTCAACCAACACAAATGGAATCAGACATTGACACCACTGAATTTTTAAATAAAACTCCTATACTTATACAAAGTCAAGAATCTCTATCAACCATACGAAATTCTATTTCTCAAATGGACTCTCTTAATGGAAATCAATCAAAACAATATACTACTACAACAACAAATGAAGGAAATAACAATGGTATTTTGGAAGATGACTACGTTTTTTCGAATACAAATGAAGACGTCACGGAAGAAATGATCATTCAGGATATAAATGATGGTCTAGGAATTATCACACCACCAAGAAACATGGATAGAGAAACGGATCTGAATAATGATTCACCATGTACACAAATGTACAATAATTTTCCGCAACTTAATGTGTTGATTACTCCAAACACATTAAGAAACACACAACAACAGCCCTTAAAGGGCAAGGACAAAAAATAAACTTTTATGACTTCTGACCTTAACATCACTATTCTCCAGTGGAATATGCAAGGCTTCATAAACAACAAATATGCTCTTGAGCTATTAGTAGCAAGGCATAAACCAAACATCATAGCTCTTCAGGAGACGCATATTATAGAGAGAACCCTACATTTGCTACATTTACCAGGATACCAAGTTTTTCACCACAACAATATTGATTATGACTATGCAAAATCAGGTATAGCACTTCTTGTAAATACAAATTTGAACGTGACAAGGCATATAACATCTACAGACAACTTACTCTTCCAGACAATAATAATTCGGAGCAACAAGGAACTTCATATTACAAATATATATAAGGAAAATAATGTTAACCTATCTGCATCAACTGTGAACAATATATCTCTTTGCGAAAATGCCCATAATATATTGCTGGGGGATTTGAACTCTCAAAATGTATTATGGGGTTCTTCTTCAAACTCCCCGAATGGCAGGATTTTTGAGGAATTTGCAAATGACAACAATTTGGTAATATTGAATGATGGATCACCCACCCTACTTAACACTAGAAATACGTTGACTGCTGTCGATGTATCTACGTCATCTATTGATTTTGCTCCGAATTTGACCTGGACTTGCCTGCCAATTCCAGAGGTTGCTGATCACTTTCCTATTAAGATTTCGAACAATATCGAAATTGTTAATGGACAATTTTCATCACGTTTTATGGATAGGAAAGCTAACTGGCCTCTTTTTAAAAAGAGGGCAGCTCTAGTTGAAAGTCAATTTGAAAGGTCGTCTAACATCAACAGAGAGGCAGCTCAGTTGAAACGTATTTTTAAGAAAGCAGCGAATGAATCCATCCCGCACAGCCGGAAACCCAAGGATAAGAACAACCCCGTATGGTTTAATTCGGATATTTCTAAATTAATTTTATTGAGGCAAAAGGCATGGAAAACTTTTAAAAGGATACGTTGTAATAATAATGTATTGGAATATATTATGTGCAAAAATTAAGAGGGAATGTAAGATCGCCAAGAGGAAAACATGGGAAAACTTCCTTAACTCCCTAAATCCCTCAATGGATGTTCGAGTTCTTTGGGGAAAAGTCAACAACTTAAGAGCAAATCGTATTCAAAGTTTTCCTAATATATATGTAGATAATGACAGCCTTACACACCCCTTAGACATTGCTGACGGGTTTGCTCGTTTTTGGTGCTCCCTTAGCTCCGATGCAGCTTTCGATCCTGAGGTCATGGCTATTAAAAACAATTTGAATATTGTGAATCTACCACCAGCAGATCAACAGCTTGTAGTAATGAACCAAAGGATTAGATTACCCGAACTAAATGATATTATGAAAACTTTGAAAGGATCTACTCCAGCACGTGATAAAATTACTTACGCCATGATAAAAAATGCCCCAGACATTATGAAAACACGCCTTTGTATACTTTATAACAACATGCTATCTACTGGAACATTCCCGCAGGATTGGAAGACTGCTGTGCTATTGCCGATACCAAAACCCGGAAAGAATCCTAACAGTGTTGAAGGATATAGGCCGATTTCTTTATTTCCAGTTTTATCAAAGATTCTGGAGAAAATTTTAGCCAGACGATTTTGGAAGTACACAAGGCAGAAATTGTCAAACTTACAACACGCCTTTATACCTAGACATGGAGTTCACAGCATCTGTCACCAGCTCGAGGAAATTCTGCGTCGAAACCTGAAAAATGGTAAGCATAATTTAATACTTTCGGAGGATATTGAGAAAGCTTTCGACCGAGTAGTGTCTGCATTCATCATAATGGAGCTTCATGTATGGGGTATCCCGAAAAACATCCTTAGATAATTAGATTCTTTCCTCAGAAACCGCACGGTAATCGTTAAAGTAGATGGATATTTCTCACTGACGCATTCACTGGATAATGGAGTGCCTCAGGGTTCCCCACTATCAGTAGTGTTATACTCTGTGTATGCAAACTCGCTGGCCAAAGCTGTGGAAAACCTGCCAGGAATTGACTATATTGGCATTTACGCCGACAATGTTTTTGCAGTGGCTTCAGGTAATCCGGAAGTTGTTCGTTTGAATTTAAACAACCTGGAGATGAAAATACATCAATGGGCTAAGAGCAGAGGTGCTGTTATACCAATCCATAAATCTGAAATCCTACATATTTGTAGAAAAAGGGACTGTACCAACGACACAATTTCTATTAGGGACATTGATATTAAACTTTTGGATCAAATGCGAATTTTGGGTTTGCTTTTTACCAGAAATCTTCTTTGGAACAGTCATGTCAAACAGCTGACTTATAAACTGAGTAAAATTAATAACCTGCTGAAACTCATTTGTTCAAGGAATAAAGGTCCACATATGGAAACAGCCCTTAACATCTGTCGCTCCCTAACAATCGGAACAATTTTGCATGGTATAACCATTTACGGTTGGACTTCAAGGAAAAATGTAGATAAGATTAATACCTCCATCAATAACTGCTTCAGAACAGCCTCTGGTCTGCTTCGAACGACGCCGCTCAATAAATTAAGAACTGAGGCTAATTTTACGGATTTTCGTACACTCTTGGAAAAAACTGCTGTTGGCGTAGCTTCCAGGGCGATTACTATATCATCTGATGGGTTACATGAATCTTTTTGGAGAAACCTTAACTCTGTAACAATCTGTCCACCATCTGCCACTGATAACGTTATCTCTATTTTGAGAAACTCAAACATTTCGTTACCACAGAAGCCAATGACACCCAGATCTTCTAATGCTATTGTTCATGCAGATGATAGTTTGAGTCGTTTTCTCAAGAACAGTACTGATCCTACGTGCTTCAAGAGAATGTTCTCTTGTAAAATGTCATCTTTTTCTCCAGATACGATTTACTATACAGATGGATCCTTTTACAATGGTATGACTTCTTATGCCGTAGTTAAACAATTATCAACCACACAATTTGAAACTATTAAGGAGTCTCGATTACCAGATCATACGGGAATTTTTACGGCAGAGATTGCAGCTATAAAAATGGCCATTGATCTTGCCACCCAACATGTAGGAAAAACTTTAATTTGTACCGATAGCCTAAGTGCAACCCAGGCTATAATGAAGAATCACAACGGTGTTTATGATGACATATTACAGTTGGAGAATGCAACTCACCAAATTCTAATAATGTGGATTCCCTCGCACATTGGAATTCCAGGCAATGAAAAGGCTGACTATGGCGCTAAAAGAGCACTGAGTTTACCCGAGGTAACTGAAACTCCCTGTTTCCCAAAGGCCATAATGAATCCGTTTAGAGCAGCCCGAGATCTACATAACATATCTTCAACGAGACCTAGATACAACGGCAATTTGACCAGGCCTGACTGTATTATGTTAGCTCGCCTAAGGGTGGGTAAATGTGTATTTAACTCAAGACACTACTATGAGGGAACTGATCCGCCAAGATGTTCTAATTGTAATGTTATACTTGATGTCCTTCATTTGCTAAAATCTTGCCCACTCTCGGGGATAGGACTATCGCTGGAAGATATACTCGATTGTACGACTACCAATAACATCAAGAGGATCAAGAAAAGTCTACAACAACACAACATTCAGGATGTCTAGTCATAAGTTCACGAAGATTTTATTTTCTTTTGCAAATTTTTTTATTTTTGAATAATGAAATGTAGATATGTGAATATAATTTTTCACTTTATTATTTTTTTTTTTTAATACGAGCGCATATGGTCTTGTCACCGGCGCCCTTTTTTCCTATATTTTATAAATTTATTTTGTAAAATATTTTGTAAATAAATAAATAAATATATTGTTTTACAATGAGAGAAAATTCTGCCGGTATGTCATGTACAATATTAAATTTTATTTATTATAAAAGCATCCAAAGATTATTTTTATTTAAAAATGACGGAATGTAAAGGAAAAATATTTGATTTATTGTAAGAAATTAAAAGAAAGCATAACGCCTCTCACGATTTGCAAATTATCGCATATTTTTACATGTACCTCAAAATTACTTCCGTTTTATGTCACGTACGATACTTTTTACAACAATGTTTCGAAATTATTTTTCTGATACTCTTATTTGTGCAAAATCTATTCCACTCTATAGGCGTACAAATGTCACGTACTATGACATGGAATTGCTCATATCTTACAACCCGAAGTAATGAACGACATAAAAAAGTTTTAATACGTTTGTTTATATTGATCCTGAAGATCATGTCCAACTAGCTCAAATTTTTTAAAGCATGGGTTCAAAACGGAAACTAATGTTAGTCAATTGTTTTGTATATTGTTCGAGAGGGAAACTGATCAGAATATTTCTGATGAAAATTTAATGATGGACTTTGTTTTCGAATGTTTTTTAACATTATCAATACTTGAATTGTTAACTTTAACGTTGTTTTTTGTTTTTCTTTAACAATAAAATATTAAAAAACACATATCAACAATTATTCGAATAATTCGATTAATTTTAAACGTGTGATCGAATTATTCAAACAAGTTAAAATCTCTTAATCGAATTATTAGTTTTATTCGACCAAGAAAAATCGAATAATTTGAATATCCTACTAGAGTGTTTATTATTTATTCCTGCAACGTCAAACTATGAATTAAATTCTTCACTTACAGCTGCGGTCAAAATAATAGCACCACGATCTTTATATTGTTATATAATAATATTACGTAAAAACTATTAAATTGATTTTTGGTGTTTTTATATGAATTTATACTTAAACATTAAAAATAATTTTCAGAGTTAAAGAAAAACTACATAATATATTTATCAGTCAAAATTCATCAGTCAAAATAATAGCACCAAATAAAATAAACAAAAATTAACCAGAACAAAATTGAATTTAGTAACAATTATTATGGTTTGTAACAATCTTAACACGTTATTATTAAAAATAAAATATTGCTTTCTTTTGTTTTCGTATTTTTTTGGAAAAAAATGAGACCGACCACCACCTACCTACCCATAAATATTATAAAATTTTGCAATTTTTGTATGCCAAATATATGTTTTTATTCCCCAAAATACATTCTTAAATGTTTTTGGTTTCCTTTTACCCCTTTTGTGACTCTTGGTCATCTATTTTTAATAAAATTCTGTTTGGGGATGTCACATCATGTGCCAAATTTATATCAATTTATATGAAACCCAAATTTATATAAATTTATCATTCCATAGATCATTCCTAAGGTCATAATTTCTTTGATTTATATCTGGGTATGATTTTATCAAGCATTTGATCATATAATATTGAATAATTTATTCCACATATTCAATATATATTTCGAATGTTATACTTAGTAGGAAAACCACGATCAAACTATAATTTTAAAATCTATGTTTTATTCATCTTATCTTACATTTTGGTTGAAATTCGAAATCAGATGACATTCTATAGAAGCCTGATATCAAACAATTTAATTTGTTTAATTATTTGACCAAAAAGTATTTTGGTACTTGCATGTTGAATAATAAGAGGTTGGGTAACTGGCCGGCATATAAGTGTTCATTGAATCACTTCAAGAACCTTACGAGGAATGTGAAAAGGAAAGCCTGGAGGGACTTCTGTAGCGGCGTGGAAGGATCCTCTGAGACTAACCGATTACGTAAAATTCTATTCTCCGGTTGTACCAAGCTATATACAGAAACCATGTGTAGTTGGACTCTGAATAGTAAGGAAACGCTTGAGGTCCTACTGGACACTCTTTCCCAGGCTGCCTCCCAGTTGATGCTGAAACTGTGAATGGGGCTGCTGATTCCGTTGCCCCGTGTGATAACTCTGTTCCGGGGAACAGGTAAAGAATTCAGTGAGGAATCAAAAGCTTCGACCCGTTTAAATCCCCTGGGCCGGATGGCATTATTCCTGCTGATCTTCAGAGAATGAAGAAACAGTTGTACCTTGGCTCATCAACATATACACAGCGTGCATTCCGACGGAACTTATCTCTAAATCCAAACATGCCTACACCAAGGGCAGATCTGTGGAAACAGCTCTACATTCGTTAGTTGGCTCCATTGAAGAGTCACTATCACACAAAGAGTATTCACTTGTTGCCTTCCTTGATATCGAAGGGGCTTTTAACAATGTCAGGCCCGACGCCATCCTATCTGCGATGGACGAATTTGGGATTGATCTATGTGTACGCCGACTAGTCGGAAAGATACTCGGCAATAGAGTCATATGTGCTACCCTAGGTGGCATTAGTGTTTCAAAAGTGGCCAATCGTGGAACCCCACAGGGTGGTGTACTATCACCACTTCTGTGGAATTTGGCTATGAATACCCTGTTGGTTAGGATGGACAAGAAAAGGATTAAAACAGTCGCGTATGCTGACGATGTTGCAGTATTTATATCTGGTAAATTTCTGGATACAATATCTAGTTGTATGGAATCACCACTAAGTACACTGAGTGAGTGGAGTATATCAAGCGGACTTAGTGTGAATCCCCAAAAAACGGAATTGGTTCTCTTCACTAGGAGGTATAAGATCGATAACTTTAGACCACCTAGATTGAATGGAATCAGTCTTGAGATCAGGGATAATACAAAGTATCTTGGCATCATTCTAGATAAGAGATTGTCCTGGAATTTGAACATTCAGAACAGGATTAATAAGGCCTATGTGGCCATCTACTCCTGCAAAAAGGCAATTGGTACTAACTGGGGTATTATGCCGAAAGGTATGAATTGGATCTTCAAAGCAGTCGTTAAACCCATCTTGTTCTATGGAGTATTGGTGTGGTGGCAGGCTCTGGATAATGCTACTCACCGGAAGGCCGTTGAACGAGTTCTAAGGACTATCGCGATATTGATTACAGGCGCTATAAGGTTTACTTCCTCTAAGGCACTTTTCACTATTCTAAACTGGTTACCAGTGGATTTGATGGTGATACAAATGGCTCTCAACTCTGCTGTGAGACTAAATGCGGGTTGTTCATGATCTGGTAAGGACCTTGGACACTCTATGATACTGAATTACTATTTGCACATTCATGGCAATGTCGATTACTGAATCGCAAAGCCTTTTTTCGATAGGCATTTCCATATTATGATCCCGAATAGGGATTTATGGGAACGCGGACTCTTCCCCCCTACTGATGTCATACGAATATACACTGATGGATCTAACACGGGTAATATGGTTGGTGGAGGTTTCTATATTGAAAACTTTGGGATAAAATCCTACTTTAGGCTACCTAACTTCTGTACTGTTCTTCAGGCGGAAATTAATGTCATTAAACGTGCATCCAACTGGCTGAGGTATTATCGAATATCTGGTGATATATGTATATTTACTGATAGCAAGGCTATCAGTCTTTACGACATCTAGGTTAACCGAGGAATGCCGGATATCCCTAAATGAGATAGCGGGACATTCTAGGATAACGCTTATATGGGTCCCTGGACACGATGGAAATCAGGGTAACTAAATAGCAGATGATCTGGCCAAAAGGGGTGCGATAATGAGAGAGGAGGCGATCGACCCCTTTTCTGGTATCTCCCTTGTTAAATGCAAGATGGCTGTTCAGCAGAAACTATATGAGACTTCACAAAACAGGTGGACAATTGAACCTTCCTGTGCTACAGCGAGGTCGACTTGGCCCGTATATGATGCCAGCAGGACGAGTCTACATATAGATTACAGTCGTGAGCAAATAAGGCTGATTGTCTCCTTTATTACAGGACACTGTTTAATAGGGTCACATGGTAGAAGAATGGGCTTACGGTACAACGATTACTGTAGAAGCTGCCATAATGAAGAAGAGGAAGAGACTGTGTATCACCTTTTCTGCCAATGTCCGGCTCTGACAAACCTGAGGGAACGCATCCTCGGATTTCCATTCCTATCATGTTTGGACGAGCTATCAAGGATGAATCTGAGACGTATCTATTCCTTCATCCGGGAATCTGGCTGGTTTAATTTGGAGTCAACGGAAGTACTATAAATACCCTGATGACTACCCCTTGGGTATCAATGGGATCAGATCTGAATGGACCCAAGTGAGCTGCTTGAGGAGCGGCTGCCCATAGAACCTAACCTAGAACCTAACCTATGTTGAATAATGGTGATGCGACTTTTGAAATTTTACTTTTAATAGAGGATGTTATATTGTTATTGGTGAAACTTTTCTAAGATTTAAATAATTTAAATTTTGTTCTCGTAATGGTCAGCGAATAACGGCAACACTAGTCGTCACTTTTAACCACCGTAGAGAACATAAAGTTCTGATTTTCGAAACGGTGTGCCAAGAGTTTTATTATTAAAAGCGATAACCAGTTTCGCAACCTAAAATTTGTATTTTATTTGAACGCAATGTTTTTTAATACCATTTCTAAATAACTATAAATATTTTTATTCTGAATTCAGCTAATTTCTATGTTCAGAAATCATAAATTTTTTAACCGAGAGCTCACATACACCACTTTTTTGTTATTAAGTAAAAAATTAGAAAATATTTTTTTGTTAATTTTACTCAGTTCCATATGAATATATTCAAATTATAATTTTATGGCTATTTTTTAAAACGAAAAAATTTCTTACGATGGTGCTATTATATTGACTGCACAAAATCTAGGTATTTTTTTAAAACGAAAAAATTTCTTACGATGGTGCTATTATATTGACTGCACAAAATCTAGGTATTTTTCAAAAATACCATATAATTGATTGAAAGGTGAAAATTTCTAATAGAAAACTTTACTCGTAGAAGAAATAGAGATTAATTAACGATTTTATGTTACATTTAATAAAAATTACTACTTATAGAAATAAAAATATTTCCTATGTTAATTGCTTTATGGTTCTTTGGTGCTATTATTTTGACCGGCACTGTATTGAACACGTTTAAATGTATTTAACACGTTTATTTGGAAATGAACACAAATTTATTTAAAAAATATATTTTTTTTCTACAATTTACAAAAAGAAATATTTGAAAACAATTTTTTTCAACAAAACTAGAAATAATAAATTTTTTTTATTCGATATTTCATTTTTATTTTTTTATATTTTCTTTTATTTGACGTTACAGGAATTGTATAATTCAGAACGTATTTTCTTATGATTCTACCTTATATTGTTGTGTCATGTCTATGCATGATATAAAAAATTGCAAGGTAGTTTCATTTTCTCTTTATGTCAACTTTATTAAGCATTTGACAATAAAGGAGATTTGAAGTTTATATGCAAAATAAAGCTACCATATTCATTAAAATTGATCCCATTTTTACCTTTATTGAAGTATAGATACTTTAAACATAAATAAAATAAACAAATATTTTATTAAAAATATTATTGTGCGTTTGTCTAATGCATTGAGCACACAATTCTGGCAAAGGTTTTCAATTGCTGAGTATCGTTAGAAGAAGGATTTTGTTTATGCTTGATTCTGGTTAAATCGGCAACTAAATCACACAGCTGTTTGCGGACACAAACCTCTTGAACCTGCACGAATAAGAGAACAATTTTACGTATGTACAACTCAGGCAATTGTCCTTGACGCCGCACGTTATCTCAAACAATGAAGGCCCACAGCCTTGCACACTATCAACTTGTTCATTCTCTATAGTTTCCTATATAAATTCCAGGAATTGCCATAATCACGCACGTCTCGAGCAAGAACATGTTAGCAAAATTGCTAACATATTCTTCATAGCGTCAAATAAGGCTTAAGAACCTTACACAGATAAGCCAAAGCTAAAAACCTAAGTCTGTTGTCAAAAACCTATTTCATGAGAATTTATTGCATGTATTTTGTTATTGTATCACCCGTATGTGTGAAAAGAGACGCAACGTTACAATGAGTATTTCTCGGATAAATTTAAAACCATCCATTTTTTCAAGTCTGATGGAAAAAGGTTTCAGTATCTTCGTCTTAGATTAATTCGTTTTTTTTTTTTATTTATTTTAAAGATAAATTACACAGTATTGTGAATTGTTACATACTACACATATTTCATTGAAAATTTTTCGGAGTATTTGTTGAAAATCGCAATACGTTCTAAGACAAATCTGGCATCATTCTTATTTACGCCTTTTGGCAACTCTTGTATTGAATCTCCATTTTTGAATTCATTCGCTAATAAAGCTTCTATTAAAAACGTTAGTTTTTCCTTTAATAAGAAATACGTTGATAGATTTAACAGGTTATGGACCAAGCATCTTCCATCGCGTCAAGGAAATAACTATTAAACAAAAGAGCTTACGAATTAATTTAAATAATAGCTTAATACGGGAAAAGTGGAAATACGAACAAAAAGGAAAACGTTTTTTTCTCACAAGGGCGTTGGCTTATGTTACGGCTGCACTATTTGCAGGAACTTTAAAGCTGAAAAATTAGCTACAATGCGATAAGAATAGAACCTTTAAACAAGGTGAATTTTGATACGTGGAAGATCCAATACAAGCTCTATTGGTGAAGAATGAATCCTGGAAAATCTGTAAAGCCGGAAGATGCTGCGCAAGCCATTTTGTGGATGGAGAATGACGTCAGGCAATGTTACTCAATTCTCTCATTTTGACTAAAATGCAAAGCAGTGATGACATGATCACGTACGGACTGACAAACTGAACGAAATGCCGTTAGTAATAATAGATGAACTTTTAGCTATACTTTTATTGTATAGAATTTCGAATGAATACGAAACTTTTAGAATTGCCATCGAGTCGCAGGAGAAATTGCCATTAACGGATATTTTGAAAGAGAAACTACTTGAGGAGTTCTAGGCACGTAAACGGAACACAAATGAACATATCGAAGGAGCAATGTATTTCAAGAACAGGTCAAACCATGGCAACAACAATTATGTTACAGGAATCAACAAGAACAACAATGAGAAAGGTAAATTCAAATACGCTTGGCACTCATGCGGAAAAGTTGGACACATGGCAAGGTGTTGTAGATCAAAAGGTTCCAACAAAAGGAAGCAGAACAACAAAACGGAAGTTTCGTGCAACGTGAACAAAGTGGCGAACAGCATACAGGACAATCATGGTAAGGGGTGTTTAGATTCAGGCGCCTCTTCACATATGTGCTCAGCAGAGGAAAAATTTGGTGAAATCGTAAATAGGGAAGGTAGACAACTAGCTTTGGCAAACAACAACACAACCGAAATACGTGGATTGGGAAACGTACAATTCGAAAGCTCCGAGTGCACGGTGAATTTAAAGGGAACATTTATTGTACCCGATTTGAGGACAAAACTTTTGTCTGTGTCGAAGATTACCCAGAACGGTTTGGAGGTACTCTTCATAGCAAAGCGTGCAGAAGATTTTTACTACGTAAGCGAGAATTTAGAAGATGCAAAATCCCAGCAAGACTGGCATGAAATGTTTGGACACTTGAACGAAAGGGATCAAAGAGAAATGATAAAGAAGGAGAAAGTTATTGGTATGCATACAAATGTTGAAGCAGTGTTACCAGCTTGTGAAGTTTGCATTCAGGGAAAGCAATAGGCAAAAGTGGAGAATTACTAGAATTGGTTCACAGCGACGTATGCGGCCCAATGCGTGTGCGGTCATTTGGTGGCAGCCGATATTTCATCACCTTCATAGATGACAAGAGCCGTTGGTGCGAAATTTATTTTATGGAAAATAAAAGTGAGGTTACTGAGAAATTTATCGAGTTTAAAAATATGACGGAAAGAAAAACCGGTATGAAGATAAAATGTCTACGTAGTGATAATGGCACAAAATATGTCAACAATAATATGAAGAATTTTTTGAAGATCCATGGAATTCGTCACAACCTTATCATCGAGTACACTCCACAGCAGAATGGAGTTTCGGAGAGAAAGAACAGAACTCTACTGGACATGGCATGGTGTATGCTAATTCAATCCAGTCAACCAACCACATTTTGGGCAGGAGCTGTTAATACCGCCAATTACGTAAGAAATCGTTGTCCATCTCAAAGCATAAATGGTAGAATCCCATATGAATTACGGATGAATAAGATACCAGACGTCAAATATTTCCAGAAATTCGGTAGTTCGGCATACAGGCTTGACAAAACACCAGGTAATGGGAAATTTGAACCTAAATCCATAAAGTGTATATTTATAGGATACTCTGAGGGGTTGGCACCACACTATTTATGACATTATCACTAATGGATGAATTTGTATTCATTTTTCAATGAGATGTTCTGTGGCAAGTGTGATACATTTTATAATATAACCAGTTTTCCAATTTACTTGGAACTTCTAATAACGTTAAAACTGTAGGGGAATGGTCTGACGAGAGGTCCAGCGAAGAGATCACTTAAATAAATTCTCGTTTTATATTCTCGATTACAGCGAACTCAATTAGATCGGGAATCTTATTGAGGTCTGTAGGCCAATAAGTAGGTTGGCAACTAGATATGGCATCTAGTTTGTTAGACGATATTGCTTCTAACAGTTGCCTCCCTCTAGGAGTAATAAGGCGAGAGCCCCAAAATGTATGTTTTGCATTGTAATCACCAGCTGCTATAAATCTTGGACCTAGAGTAATAAAATATTCGAGAAACTGCTCTCGATTAACATTATACCTAGGAGGACAATATATTGAAGATATTGTAACCCTACTATCAGGTATATTTATAGATGTGCCTGGATGTGCTCCGTTTAATATTCTGTCATTGGGAAACGCCTAATATCTTTTATCACTAATATAGCTGTTCCGCCACATGCTCTACCAGTTGGATGTCTTGTGTCATAAGTGTAGTATCCGTTAATTCTGAAACAGTTCTTTAGGGTAAAGTGTGTTTCAGAGACGAGTAGTCCATCAATTTCCTGAAGCTGGAGAAATTGTTGTACTTCATTCTTATGTTGGCTAAGGCCGTTAGCATTCCAAAAACAAATTCTTAGAGAATTCATTTTTTATGTAGAAGGATCTGCATGAGCTTTGATTCTGCATCAATTGTTGAAACATATTTTGCATATTCGCCATGAAACTGTTCATGGTTTGAATTAAGTAGATTCTCAATAGAGTTTTGTGAGTTAGTGTCGGGTACTGGTACACCCTCTTTTAATGCATGTGCATATGAAAATAATGGGGCATTATTTCCATTGCTTATTTTCATTTGGGTAACTGAATCCTCATTTGTCGTATTGGCATACGATTTGTTTTGATAATTATCATTTATGATACCACTATATTGAGCACTAGAAGCACCATTGTTTGTTTTTATTTGGGTAACTGAACCCTCTTTTGTCGTATGGGCATACGATTTGTTTTGATAATTGTTTTTTATGATACTTCTACATTGAGCACTAGGAAGCATCAGGAAGGCTTGGAAAGTTAGAAGCCTTATATTGAACATATAAAGGTCTTCTTGCCTTCGTTGGTTCCTGAATGCGTAGGAATTCTGGGCATCCCCGGTAGTTTGCGGTGTGATTCTGACCACAGTTAATACATTTTCTTATATTATCTGTTTTTGAGTGGGGACATTCTTCACTTTTATGAATATCTCCACATCTTACACATACAAAAGGTAATTTGCAGAATGTTCGGGTGTCACCGAACTCTTGGCAATTAAGGCACTGAGGTGGACCTTTGCGCTTAATTGGTTCTTCTACAATTATTTTACGATTATGAAGATATCTTAAACCGTATATTGGATGAGTGTCACCCTTTTTCCTTAATTGAGAAGAGTTGAATGTAATTTCAACTCTAAAAAGTGGTTGAGGAATTTTGTGCTTATTTATTATATTGTGAATGGACTGCACTTCAAAGCCTTCAGACTCTAGCTTTTTTTTTATATCATCAGTTGACTCAGAACTATCTATGCCTTTGATGACTACTGTCAAACCTTTTGCACTTTTCAGTTGATATGTATAGTAGTTTCGTTTCTCGGAATTATCGAAATCGAAATTATCAACTACTATTCTACTGAAATTTTTTTCCGAGTAGGTTTGTATCTTTGTCTCTTGTATGTTTCCATCACGCAGAGAGACCACGTGGAAATTTTCCTTACCTACAAGTTGGGACAATTTGTTCACAAAAACATTTGTAGAGGGTTCGCGCAAATATAGGGGAGGTGGCTTATAGCCTGCTTCAGGTTTTGCGGATGTTTTTTCACTTTCTTGATTGTCAAGAATTGCAAAACGATTTTGACTTACCGGATTTTTTTCGCCTGTTTTGGATTTGGTTCCAACTTTGATGTCTTAGGACTGGACTTGCGTTTAGTTATAGTGATGTAACGGTCCATTCCCGTTAGGATTTTTCACGTGTTTTTCACTATACTTTGATTATTTTTTGGTATGGCACCAGTATTTACTACTACTTGTGACATTGATAACAGTAGCATTACTATTTTCTTTTATGCTGTCTTCTACACAATTGTCTTGTTTTGGCGCACTAGAGAGTGGAGATCTCTCGTTTGTTGTTGTTCTTACACTTAAATAGTTTCTGTGATCTTTTGGATCATATGTATTTTTGTTGTTGTATGGAGAGCTCACAAAAATTTATGCTTTTTTTTCCATTGCTGCTGAGCCTCCTTTCACTTGTTGGAGAGTGAGAGTAACTCATACACTAAAACACAAACACTACACTCATTATTTAAGGTTTTATTTATGTTGTTGTTTTTTTGTAACATTTTTTGCTTTGGTTTTTTTTTTTGTGATTGTTAATATTTGCATTAACAAAACGACAATTTATTTTTGGATGTAAAAATGAATTTAAAATATATTACTAAGTATTTAATTAGCCATTCGCTGTTACTTATCTTTGTATATATATATTTTTTTTGTATTTCTATTCCACTAGAGAATAAAACATGAATTATTTGAAATTGATATTATTCTTTTATTAATAATATGTATGATTTACCTTTAAAATAGAGGAGACTTTTTTAAAATCGGTTGTTAAATGGCTGAGTTACGATCGTTTAAGTTTTAAACATAACATGATAACATGTTTTTCGACTTTTTCGGTTTTTTAATACAAATTTTTGCGTATTTTTTTTAAATAGCATAGCCGACAGTATTTTACATTAAGTAGTTGTGGCATCCTGACTTTAAACTGCCGTTCCTGCTTAAGGGATAACAATTTTAAAATTATTTTAAAAATATTTATGATGTTTTGAATTTGTAACTTTAATAATAATAACTTTAATATACTAAAACGAAGTGATCGAGAAAAATTAAAAATTTTAAAAACAAAATTGCTACATGAGAACTCGTTCTTTTTTGTATCACTGTGTTATTATCATATACAATTAAATAGAATACAAACTGGAACAATTACTGTAAATTTATGATAGGATCTGTATTATGGCCTACTATAAAGGATAACAATTATCAGTATATGAACAAACGTTAAAATTTTTGAAAGGGGGCAAGTTTTGTGGAGCTTCTGAAGAGTAAATATAAGCTTTTTCAACTATTTTCTATTTTCCAAAATTTGGAAGTGATATAGATCCAAATGTCCTTTAATCAATGATTTTATAATTTTTGCCATTGCTATAGAAATATGGAGCTGTTTTGAGGAGCGGTGCTTTGCGTTTTTAGAATTTTTAACTCAAACCTAATTTATTTTTCAATATTGGCCAAGTTTGAAGGTTTTCCGTGTTATTCTACAAAAAATAAGTCTATGTGTATTAAAAAATAAAAAGTGCGAACTTTCGCACAATCACAACAAACATACGTATTATGTATGTTGTTGACGTGAATTACCTTATTGATAGATTGGAGAACTTTTATTGTTTTATTGATTCTATTACATAATAAGTTTTGGCTTATACTTTGGATTCACAATATAGTTCCAATGAACGGATTCTAGAAGTAGTTGATAGATCCAAGGATCTTATTAAAGAATCTGAGATGGATTTTATGATATTCGTGTTGGAAATAGTGATTTCAGAAAAAGTTTAAAATTGAATCAAATCATTATTTTATATAAATTGTTTATATACATTAAAATGGCAGGACCAGCATTTATCACAGATTTATTGTCATATTTAAGCCATAAGACCAAAATATTTATTTTTTGTCAACAGTTCAAAAGTAACATAAAATAAATCAATAAATTCTGTATTTTATTTTCAGCGATATGGAGGACTATAAATTCCTATTTAAAATTGTGCTTGTTGGTAATGCTGGGGTAGGTAAAACATGTCTAGTTAGACGTTTTACGCAAGGTCTTTTTCCTCCAGGTCAAGGGGCAACAATTGGGGTTGATTTTATGATAAAGACAGTTGAAGTCGATGGTGATAAAATAAAGGTATTAATGTTAAATAAAATATTCGTGCCAATTGAATTTTAATATAATTCCTAATTTCAGTTACAAATTTGGGACACTGCTGGACAGGAGCGATTTCGATCAATTACGCAAAGTTATTACAGATCAGCGCACGCTTTGATTCTTGTTTACGACATTAGTTGCCAGCCTACATTTGATTGCCTTCCAGATTGGTTACGAGAAATTCAGGAGTATGCCAACTCTAAAGTATTAAAGATTCTAGTGGGTAATAAAACTGATAGAGACGACCGGGAAATTCCAACTCAGATTGGTGAAGAATTTGCCAAACAACACGACATGTATTTTTTAGAGACATCGGCAAAAGAAGCTGAAAATGTAGAAAGATTATTTTATGAAATTGCTGCTGAATTAATTGATCAGGCCCGAAGTAAAGATGGTTCATCTATCACTAATAAAAATTCTGGCGATTCTATAGGCTTGTCTTCTCTAGGTGCAAAGGCGTCTCAAAGCAGCTGTTGTAGTGGCTTTACCAATAACTCTAACGTCAATAATGTACCAAATAATATGACATAAAATATTAACAACTAAGGCATTTTTACATTGTTCATTAATCACACTGTGAAAACGGGGAATCGCAATAACACATAGTAACTAAATTATGTTAATTTTATTTAATTTTTATTGTTAAATATACTCCAGATATTTTTTATGCGGTAGATGAGTTTGAAGAAAATCGTATAAATAAAATCTGCTTAAAAACTCAAACAGCATATACCCAAGTCCGAATGTTAAATAAAAAAACGCGTAACTGGAAAGCAATATGTCAAATTTCTAAAATAATTTTTTTTCTTTAACTATTCAATTATATATAATACCTATGAAAAATATGTTAGTTCCACACAGCATGCATCCTCGTTTTAGTTTAGTGCTAAGACCGGTGATTTTTGTTTGATATTGTCGCCTACAAAAGTACTTCTAGAGAAGCTAAATTTGAAAAGGTTTGTCAATATTTTTTTTCCAAAACTGACGACTCGCAAAAAATTCTTCGGAAGATTTACGTAGCAAACACATTTGGAACTAGTTCATTTATAAATGATGATTTGTATTGTTTATTTTGATCAATCATAGACTTATCTTTAGATGATACATTTGTATGTATATATTTAACGAAAAAACATACAGTCTAACAACAAGGGTAATTTTTGTTACAGTCGAGTTTATTTGAAAATAAAACTTTGTTTTTTTAGTACCATTGCAAATATTTAAAAAGCTTTTCAACTTTTTTCAAACACGTGCAATCGAATATTTAAAAATATCCCAATATGGATTTAAACATATGATTTTTTTTTTGGAAAATGTTTTAAATAAATATATTTTTTGAAACATGTGTGAGTTAGTTAATTGTTCTGATTTATTTTAATTTTACAATTTTTAATAATCAAATAATAAAATTGAAAAAGTAATTTATACATTTGGCTAATTGGATTGTAATCTTTAAGTCAAAACTCCTTCTCAATTGCATTCTATGAACTAATACAAAATTAAAAGCGAACTTCTTCTAAAGTTTTAAGTGTCACTAACTTGGGCATCAAAGGTTGGAAATAAAAACAATAGTAAACGATATCTAAATTTTAAACAAAAGAAACAATTTATTATTTTTATGGAATAATAACACAGTGATACAAAATCGAACTTTTCGAATCGGAATGGAATGAAACCAAAAGCAAGTGAAAGGTGACGTTTTCCATAACAAAACCCTCAGCGTTAGATTTTTTTTACACGCATTTGAAGTTGGTGATTTTGGAACGCTGTCTAACAAGAAAAAATCATTAAAAATTTGATAAAATAATGCTTATTTATTTTAATTATCCTAGAAAGTTGTGGTATCTTACTGTATTTGGGGTCGAGGAATCCATTTTTGATATTTATTTTTACCTAAAACGCACGCTAGGGGGCGCTGCACAGGTATAGAAAAAAAAAGATGAACATAAATCTGTAACATCTAAACGGCTATTCAGATTTGAATAAAATTTTGCATGCGCAAAGAGGAAGCGTTATTGAGTTTATGTTTTGAATTCGGACCACATTGGCTCACCAGGGCCGCGGCCAAGGCTACCCAAAGTATGAACTAAAAACAAGCCTTGAGGGTTTTGTTATGGAAAACGCCCCCTTTCATTTGCTTTTGGTTTCATCCCATTCCGATTTTGGTTGTTGCACTGTGTAATAATTAAAAGAAAAAGTTAGAAACTAAAGACAGTTGTATTTTCAATGGGTGACAGCTCGGTCTATTCTGACCATAAATCGTACCCGATTGCTGCACTAGAGCTTAATCTTCTCAACTGTATAGACTGAAGATAACTTTCGGTTTGTAATCTGAATTCCGGAAATGTCTTCAATGAGATATCTGTCATTTCCTAGAGCTTTAATAATAATGAATGGTCCTCGGAATTGGCGCAAGTTTTCTCCAATCGCTTGTAGCAGGATCTTCATTTTCGATTACCACTAAATCATTCTCGTCATAAAGAAACATAAATTTAAAACCCAGTCTAAAAAAGGTCAGGAGATAAGTATAGACTGGGATTCTAAGAGTCCTGTTACCTAAAATAGCCAGCCTATTTCTCTGGTAAAGTCTAATTTAAAGATTGCCTAGTTCATATCTATCTATATCCCCCAGTTCATTATGAAATCTTTCCCCTAGCTATTTTTGCCTAAGACCATTTTATCTAGGACAGTTACACAGAATTAGTGGATTCATAAGGTATCATGCCATAATGTTCTAATATTTCAGAATGGTTTAAAATTATATTATTGTCTTTTAAGTAAAAAATATCATAAATTACTACTACACTGTATGATATGTTTATTGTGCTATCATAACCAACCAGCAGATCTGCACCGAACGCTTAAGAGCCGGTTAAGCCGAGTCGTGAATTGTGAAATATTAGAACATTATGAAATGATAGGATACCTTGTGAATCCACTAAATATATTGTACTGTTGCTAGTTCCTCATTATCCTCGCACATCGAACAATTCACGGTAACTGTTGAGAATACTGCACCAGCCGCCACTTAATTGTGCCAGAGTTGAACGGGTTTGCCTGTGTAATTGCCTCTCACTATTCGAACTCGCGGGAGGGTGTTCTTTGTGAGCTTATTGCATCTGTAGCCATTAATGGCTTATTCTATTTGATGAGAGATCAAATACATCCCTCGGGGCCATAAAGGCCTTCCGATAGAATGTGTGGTGATACCTAAAACCACAGTGTCCGGTGAACAATCCAGTAAGTATTCTTAATTCACCCTTTTCGAGCGATATCAATAATTGAATACGTTCCATAGTGTATCCAAGTGGGATCCCAAAGAACGGTTCAGGGTATGAATGTGTATTGGATTCATCAGAAGAAGCCTTAGGTATAAAAACCACTTTAACCTCTGCCCAAGTCATTGGCACATGAATAGTGTGCTAAATAGATTGTAATCTGGGGGTTTACACCCTAATTAGATTCGAAAGTGAAATCTTTTCGAATTACAGTGTATTTAGCACACATTTTCGAACATGTTCGCTTTCGAATTGAGTTACGCAGTAAGCGCCCTGAAACAATTTTCTTTCGAATCGAATAGGGGAGTGAACCCCCAGGTCTCCTCCGGTGATTCAGTGCGGAATAGCTTCCGGGAGATTATCAGTTTTCTCGCAGTAGCTACGCCACGTTGATATTTTTGATCTCCAAATAGGGATATTAGGATTCAGTGACTTGTATGCTTGGCTCCGTTGAATATTCGTCTTGTCTCTGCCTTTATTTTGTCAAGACCATTGTGCCACCATTCGTCTCAAAATGTCAGTTGTGCAAAATATTGAAATTTTCAGTATTACCTAAGTGAAAGCGAAAGAGTTCCCAATTCGTATTTTTTGGGATTTCGAAATTTCGCTTCGTACGTCAAAGAACTTTCGATATCGAACATTATATGATGATCGGACATAGAAACATCATCAGGGACGTGCCAGTTTCTTATAGCATTGCAAGATAATGTGAGATCCAAAACCTCCTAATTAATAATATTTCTAAAGGAATATTGTTTGCTATATATATATTATAGTTGCAAATGAATTGAAGTAAAAACTCAAACCGTTGTTGATGTCAATGCTTCCCCAAACCGTATGATGAGCATTGGCTTCACAGCAAATAAGCCATCCTAGGTTTATATTTTGGCAATATTCTACCAGTTTAAAAACCTCTAATGTAGGCGCAATTACATCATCGCCTGGCATGTAGGCGGAGGCAATGATCACTTCGTATTCGCCTGCTATCGATAGGATATTTGCCCGTATCGTCACGTAGGAATTATGAAATGGTTAAATATGTAAGATATTTGCTGACAAGGAGTGCCGCTCTGGGCCTTGTCGCATTTTACCATGATCACTTGGTAATTACCCCTGAGTTGATCCACGGTTTCTGGATAAAAGCAAATCAGATGCTGCCTTAGCGTGGTGTATGTTCACCTGTAGACACATGACACATTGGCCTTACTTTTTCTAGCGGTCGGTAACATCAGCGCTACCTGTACCGCACTACCATTTTTGTACCGCGGTTGGTGCCATAGAGTATTGCCTCCTCTGCGGAGGCACAAATGCCTTTTGTGGCCAGTTTTCAATGATTCTTTTCAAATTTACGGAGTTTGGCTTGATCGCTGAAGAAAGATATAAAGATATAACTTTCCTCAAACTGGTTGGTTCATCAGAAGACCTTTTGTGGACAATATTTTATTGTACCAGAACAAGAAGGTTGGTCTGTTTGTATTTTTGGACACTTATTGTCCTCTTTGCTAGACGTTGTCTGTCTTGTTCTGTCACTAACTTTTGCACTCTTGGGAAGATCGTTCGCTCCGTGTTGGCGATTTGTAGGCCTAATGTACACTCCACAATACCCATAGCCAATGCGATACTCCTTATCCTTCAGTTTGGAGACCGATTTAGGGTTTATTGCAAAGGTAATTTCAGAAATGCTGCCCTTGCTCACCCGATTCAAGACCTTCCAGTATTCTACCATTAGATCATCATTCTGGCCTTCAATAAGCGATAAAATCCAGTTTGTTGCTGTTTCTGGCGTTTCGGAAAAATATCCTACAAATTTTACCGTCCGTGGAACATTATTTTCTGATACAACCTTTAACACCACTCCTTTCCAATGTTCCAGTGTGGGAACATGATCCTTGATCCATTGTGCTGAATCACTATTCTTACAGTACAACACAAGCCAGCCAGGTTTAAACGTGCAGCCTGCAAATTGTGGTTTTGTAGAGCCCTTTTTCAGCTCCACAATTTTGTACAGGACTGCTACTTGTATATGCTTTAGCTTGTCATCAGATCATATTGTTCTTGGAAAATCTGATGGAATTAATCCTAGCTGTTTGAACCACATCTCTGTACGAAGGTAGAGTCTATGCTTTTGGTAACAAATGCAGTTGCACTAGAGTAGCAACTGGGGTTTGGTTTTTCAGGAGTTTACCCGTCTGACCTACCCCTCTTCCTGGGGATTTTAATGTCACGCAGCTTGCTTCGAACTTCTTTAATCGGCTTTAGGCACATTTTTCTTTCCTCCTCGATATCCATGCATTGCTCCATATAGAAGTTTGCGTGCAGCCCCACATTATTTTGGTCTATCGTTAGAAATTTTTGTTGCACCGTGGCATCGGTTAACTCCAATAACGCATATTCTTCATCCATTGGGATGGTTACCCCAGTTGATTCGGGAAAAGAGTCTCCCAACACTGAGGTATCCAATTATTCGATTATCGAGATATGATCATTAGATCCTTCAACAGGTTCAGTTAGGTCCACAACGACCTGTTCTGATTTTTTTTAATTTTTAGTTGTGTTTAATTTTGTATCCATTTGTAATTAAAAAATATATATAATAATGGGGAGAACACAGAACATCATGCTACAGAGTCCCTTGTTTCTGATGGGCAAAAATACAATCCGGAGGCCACTGTTAATATTAACGTAGTGCCATTAATTTCATGGACACGGTGCGGATAACATCCGAAATTACGGGCTTTTATCGAGTGTCCTCTCTAGATCCGCCATGTTCTGCTATTTAAACGGAGACACCTCGTGTAGGGTGCGGCTCTACATCGCGCATGGACGGCCATTGGATACCAAAAAGGCTTAGGTATTATCAACAGTTTAGCTATGTTGCGCATTCCGGACTCTGTAGCAAACACAACTTGCCTACAAAATTGTCTGCCAATTGATGTAATGTTTTCTGAGAGTAAACCAGTGACTATCGGCCAACATCAGATCTGTTGACGTCCTGGATGTCGTTTGAGTAACGTCGGAAGTCTAACCGGATGTGTCGAAGAAGGAGATCTTCCATCAACACATTATTTTGTCTGACAGAGCGACCCGGAGCATGATTTTGGGCCGTCTGCAATCCTGGCAATTAAGTGTCACTAAGAAAAGAGGTCCATACTCCGGCTGCATAATTAAGAAGAGAGCGACCAATTGCTTTATATGTCGCTACAATCGTCTTCTCGTTGTCTGACAGACAGCATCCTGGTCTCCTCCTGTAATTGATCCACATTAGTAATTTTGACACAACTAATAGCGAGTAACTAATCGGAGTGAAGGAGGCTCTCAAAGACTAAACCTTTTAGCTTCAGGTTCTATTTTGACACAACTAATAGCGAGTAACTAATCGGAGTGAAGGAGGCTCTCAAAGACTAAACCTTTTAGCTTCAGGTTCTATTCTGTGGGGATGCGCTTGCCTTCGGTTGAGAAGTTGAGTTCCATCCTTAGTTTATGAAGTGAAAAGTGACACTGTCGACTTTGAGGTTGATAACTTAAGTTTGACACGTCGACTTTTACATCAGATGAAAATATGGTGCAATCAACTGAGTACGACATCATTGTGATATCCTGAGGGGTATATGAAGTTTGGTCTTGTGGAAATTAACAAACGCTTGTTTGCCATAGAGGTAGTTGGCATTCCCGCGTTTCATATCTTTGGGTAGATTGGAGTTCGTGATATCATTAATCTGCATGGAGTAATTAAACGTATCAAATGCTTTAGACAAATCCAAAGCTGCAACAATAGTGCGCTGACACGATCGCTGCTGATTGAGGCCGTTGGGTAGTTATCAAGTCCAATGCCGATGTCGTGCTATGAAATTCCCTGAAGCCGTGTAGGTGTAGGGCGAGCGAGAAGTACTTCTTCAGAGACGGCAACAGTAGAGATTCCAAAACCTTTGCTACAGGTGATAAAAGGGAAATGCTGTGCGGGACTGGTTGTACATCACTATATTGCAATTGGGCTTCGGACTTACCACTATGGTTTTTGTTGTAGCCACAGGCGATACAGCTAACGATGTAGATTTTCGCATATTTGGAAAACGGAATTTCGTCGTTGCCAAAATGACCCATGTCGTTGTGGGAGTATTTTATGATTCTCCATCGGATGTCTTTTGGAATAACTAACTTTAGACCATCTTTGTCGGTGGTTACGTAAAGAGTACTTTGATCTTACATGTGTTTCTTAGTCTGATTTCAATTAATAACATTTTTGCCTTTCAGTTGCATAGTAACGACCCAGTCGTCCACCTCTGCGCCGACCTTCATATTAAATCCAGCTGCTTTGATTTCGTTTGGCAGCTTATTTGGGGCACGGCTTAGTGCATCTACGTGTGCCTTACGGCTACCCTCATGGTGAATAATAGTGAAATCGTATTCCAGGAGCTGTAGTTTACGGTTTGTGTTCCTTGTGTTATCGGCTTTCGGGGTCAGTTCAGTGGAGACTATAACAGAAAATTGGTTTCCACTGATTACCATCAACAGAGTGAAACAATATATCGTCGAGACCCAAACTGCTCGCATCCGTGTAGACTTCATGATGGGCATCATGACAGCAACTTTACGACAGATTTGTAAGAACTTCGATGGATTTTTTTAAACGCTTTTCGCTGGTATTTCTAATTGCACTTATCTTTTCACCACCAAGATTCCAAATTTTGCTGCGATTTTTCAAACTATGTACTTTTAAATTTTTTTATAATGTTCAATTGCCAACATATTGGAAAGAAAAAATACATACAAATAATGAAAGTTGAGAACCCATAATTACACATAAAATGCTGATAATGAAGCAATATAATTTTTATTAAATAAAACGTTGTTTTCCAAAATATACTTTCAACAAAATAAATATTTGAGATTATATTACTCGAGGTGTGTATTTTTAACTGTTGTAAAGAAATTAAGTAAATATTTGTATTTAATACATATTTTAATGTTTTTACTCGGTCATATTTTTTGTGAAATTGTGAATATTGTATTCGTGTTTTGTAGATAACAACCGATAAAAGAGTTTCCTACATGTTAATAGTTTTGTACATCTAAGTTTACTCAGGACAATTTACGGAAAAGTGTCCTACCTGCGAACAATTGTAACATTTTACTTTATTCGATGAAGAAGTAGTATTGTTCTTCCTTTTAATACTTTTCGTATTATTTAAACTATCCTCATTTGATGCCGTTGGTTTAACTCAAGTCTATGTAATCTAACATGAGGTCGTAAATTCGAGTCACGGCTGGGACTTTTTATTTTTTTGTGATTACAATTATATTTAATTTAATTGCATTAAAAGTTATTTATTTAAAGAAATTGTTATGTCAATGTTATTAGTCAAGCGATTTTTAACCTTTTTTTATGATAAAAATAAGTGGTATGGTAACTCATTTAGTATGACATGTCTAAGAAAAAAAAGTGCTTAAGTGCGTAGAAATAACGGTGTTTGGAGTAAAACACTTTAAATTTGTGCCGCAACACTTTGATCGCTTCTTATAGCGTATTAAGATAAGTTTTGTATTGTAGAGTATATTTTAAGTTATAAAATATGTTCCTATGTATATCGTAACACAAAATTTTTAAATTAATGATTTAAGTATGAGGTAATATGTTTATTCTAATTAACTATTAACTTGTCCACCTTTTATTTTATTTCTCACTCATTGTAAAAGTGATTAATGCCAGAAAGTAGGCCCAATACGTTACATAATTGGTTTTTGAGACCCCAATAAGTCTTCGTTAATTTTTGTATCTCCTCGTTTTCGGCATAAATCACCTCTTTTTTTTTTGTAATTCAATCTGTATGTTAATTAATTATTAAAACTTTAATTATTTAAGATATATATTTTTATTCGTAATAATCCTAAAAATAACTAGATTAGTTTAATTTATGGTTCCTTTCTCATGAAATAAATATGTATTTTGAATTAAAATATTATTTAGAAATCATTATGTGGTAAACTTTACAGGTAAGGTAACGTTATTAGCCTAGCAAAAGTAAACCAAGATGACACATATATGGGGCACTCACACAAACCAGTGAGCTGCCAATGGGGATTGTTGATAGGTCGAGGTGAAGTGTGTAAGGTGCTAGATTAAAAAACAAAAATAGTTGATGTTCGTGGGCCTGAGTCGTGGCTTAGCCAAACATACATAAATCGCTTACAAAATACTTTATTGCTAAAGGGACATCGTAAACAAAAATAAATTATTATACCATATACCACGATAGAGGGGAACGTATATTGGATTAGTGCTGATGTTTGTAACGAGCAAACATATTGTCGCAACACCCAGCTTAAAGTATACCAGTCGATTAAGCGATGTCCGTCCTTCCACATAAATCTTTTAAGCAAACTACAGGTTGCAATTTCAAAGATAATATAGTTAAGCTCTCATAAATATCTCAGTTATATAGATATTGTTACGTTTTTACCTTTTAAAAACTATGATTTATTTCCTTAAAAGCACTTTAGTAGTCTAAAATTTGTAACAACTCTTTATTTAAATTTATACAACAAATTTTTAAATAGTCACTCTGTGTTTTTATACACGCTTATAAATTCGCAGACATACACACACACACTTTATAATTAATCATTTAGTGTTGCCATACTTACAAAAAATGCTCAACTCAAAGTTTTTATTCAATGTTGTATGTTCTAAAGCAATGCTAATAATACCCTCAGATAAGTTTGAGAAGCACTGCTGTTTGAGAGGCATTATGCAACTTTAAACCAGCCGTTAAAATAGTTATATTTAAATTCAAGTACAATTTCGAAACAATATTTTGTGTCGAACAGTCCATAATTACTCATAGCTCTATTATAAGACCCACTTCAGCAAATCATTTTAAATAGCATAAATCTCTTAAAAATATTGATATCTAAAAAAAATTCAACACAATTATTTTTCATATATATAGAGGACCACCTAATTTTATGGCGATCGGTAATAGCTTCCATATACATTTTAAAAGAAAACTATTTGTAATCATCTTTTCGATGTAGGGTATTATATGGTTGGGCTTGACCGACTATACTTTCTAAAAGAATAATAAATAGTTTTTTCGTCAAGTTCTCATTATTATACCCTTCACCTTCGTGGGAAGGGTATATATAAATTTGTCATTCCGTTTTTAATTTCCACAATATAATTTTCCGACCCTATAAAGTATATATATTCTGAATCCTTATAGATAGCGCAGTCGATTTAGCCATGTCCGTCTGTCTGTCTGTCTGTCTGTTGAAATCAATTTTCTAAAGACCCCAGATATCTTCGGGATCCACATCCTCAATAATTCTGTCAGACATGCTGTCGAAATAAATAACAGAGATATGAGCAAAAATCGGAGACAACCTCTATTTTTTTATCTATATCTCGATTACTAAGTCATAAATATAGACAATATGGATATCTAATGATAGATATTTCAAAGTCCATTGCAACGATGTATATAAGGCTATACAAAGTTGGACCTACAATGGGTCAAAATCGGGAAAAATATTTTTTAACCCGAATTTTTTTTTACAGAAAACATTCTTTTGTCATAAATTTTTTTCACTAATAAATTAAAAAAAAAAATTTAAAACTTAGAAAAAACTTTTAAAAACAATTTTGAAAAAAAATATTTTGAAAATAATTTTTTTAATTTTATTTTAAAGTATAATTTTTTGAAGGGTATATAAGATTCGGCACAGCCGAATATAGCTCTCTTACTTGTTTTTGTACGTAAATTTTTTCTGTGATACTAACAACGTTATTAAGCAGATGATTACTCGAATTGATGACGTCTCTAGTTATAGCCGATTAGGGTAAAGCAGCTCTAGTAACTGGAGCGTAAATCTTGAAATAATATTTATACAGTGTTTCGACTAGAGTGATCAAATTTTCGAC
This sequence comes from Calliphora vomitoria, assembly GCA_942486065.2. Lineage (NCBI taxonomy): Eukaryota > Metazoa > Arthropoda > Insecta > Diptera > Calliphoridae > Calliphora > Calliphora vomitoria. Next base: position 51,783,470 of record OW818030.2, on the reverse strand, counting down.
ATATCCAAAAAATCCAGGTTTCGAATTATTCGAAAAAGGGTATTTTTAAAAACCGGTTTTCGGTTTTTTCTATCAAAAACCTGTTAGTTTTTTTTGTCAATTTCTGAATTGAAGTATAAATTAAGCTTAAATAATTTTTTTATTAAAACTAATTAAAAAATCGTTCAGACTTTTAAAAATTAATTTAATTTATTTTAAATTAATTTATTTAATATTTTTGTCATTCAAATTACACAGAATTTTAAATGAAAAAAATATTATATAATTTAAAATGCTACATATGTACTTTTATATAATAATAATAGTTAGTTATATATTTTAAAATAATATTTCAAGAAGAGAATACAATTTAAATGATTTGAGGACATACGATACCAGAGTTTAAAATTAAGTTAAACGTTTTTTCCATTTGACTACCGACTGCGCAATAAATATGAATCGTTTTCATATTTTTTTCTCGACCAAGCGGTTATCAAAATCGTAATCTACGATGAATTCTAAGAAGGATTGCCGAAGAAACCATGGGTTTAAAATCAAAATCGAGCTTCCCATTTTTAACGCGAAAATTTTGCTTTCGTATTTTAAAAACAGGGTTTATTTTCGAATTCTAGAGCTTTCGATGTTAATGTTAGCAGCTTAAACATGCAGTGTTGCCATACTTACAACCAATGCTAATAACCGCATGCTATCAACATTGTTGATAAGTAGAAGCATCAACTGATAGACGTGTTTGTAAACATGATGAATGTTGCAGGCAGTCGTTGCGGACCGTTAAATTCAAATCGCTATTGCACATTCGTAGCACTGTCCCCCACTTAAGCCTGTTCGTCCCGAATAGGCACAGATTCACCTTTCCAGTGGTCAGCTAGTCGTTTCTGATGTTCAACCTTAATTCTCGATATCGGTCTTCCACACTTCCGTATTCTATAGACCATGTCATCCAACCTATGTGGTCCCTTGCAGTAACTCTGTAGTTTGGAAGACAAACCTTTACCACGTTGTGGGCTACATCTGGCCTTCACTTTTTCGCTGGTCATTTTAATTCGTCTCTGAACGAATTCATGCATTTCTTTTGAGAATTCATCCAGCATCCTTCTCAGAATTTTTCATTGCCTCTGCTGAAGCACATTCACCCAACCTGGAACCCGTCCTGATGATCTTTTCACTGCGGGACAGGACAAGCACTCGAACTGGAACCATTCCGTCATTGCACTGTTCAACGAGAGCCCCAATCGTTACACGGCTACTTTTCACATCTGCTGATTCCAACACCAACAAACCATTGTCTACACAATCCCCCTCTTCCTCACGGACCCATACCAAATACTCTCCCCCAGTGCTAGCTCTTTTTAAAGGTGGTCTTGTAATGCTTGTTGATTCGCTTCAATTTCAGCTAAGTGTTTAATTGATTCTTTGACTTCAGCCTTCACCTCAGAACGAAGTTTCTCGTTGTCGGCAAGAAGTTTCTGGTTGTTTACTTTAGAAATTTCTTGAACTTTAGCTAGAAGTCTCTCGTTGTTTACTCTGGAAGTTTCTTTAACTTCAGATAACAGCTTCTCTTTGTTTACTTTAAAAATGTCCCGAACGTCAGTTAGACGTTTCTCGTTGGCTGTATCAATTTTTTTCCATCATAGCCGCGAACATTTTACTTAAATCCATGCTGTTTGTTGTTGCACGGGTAGAAACTTCCATTTCTTCTTTATACTCGAATTCGTAAGCTCCGATGTCAATATCACGATGCTTGAATTTATCTATCAGCCTATTTTGCAATTCTGCTTTGTTACCTGCTGTTGGTAGCTCCAACTTATTTAATTCTTTCTTGAGTTGTTCAACTTTTAGTTCCTCAAACTTCATGCAATCTCACTTCTGACACCAATTGTTACGTTTTTACCTTTTAAAAACAGGGTTTATTACCTTTAAATAAAATAAGGTAAGCGGTTTTAGTAGTTTAAAATTTGTAACAACTCTTTATTTATGTTAGGAAACCTTAGCTCTTTCATGGATGACATTTAATGCCACCTCAACTAGCTCATACATCGGCGTGGGAACTCAACCCGCATCAAAATTACTCACGGTTCGTCACAACAAAAAAATAAAAATCTATCACAATAATATTCAACATAATACCCTAACTCTGAACATCGCAATAGAATAATATGGGTCAGATGATATACCCATTCACGTCGCCCTCCTAACCATAGTCATTCTTCACTACGACTTCTTCTTCAACAACTCACCATTTCATACTTTTGTATTCACACTCTCACCATCTTTGGCTCACCTGAAACTCAATAAAAGATTTACCAACACATTTTCTTTTAAACTTCTTTTCAAATCACATTTATTACAAATATAAAAATACTAAACTAAATATAAATAATAAAATTTAACTAAAAGAATTATAACTATTATTTCGTATTTATATTAGTAAAAAGGTCTTTAAAAAGTTTCAAATAATTTAAAATTTTCTAAAATCGACATATATGTATGTTTAAACGATAGGTTCATGGAACCACTTGTTTTTTTTTTTTTTTTTTTTTGCTTTTCTTTTATGAGAATCTTTTCCTTTCCTTTTTTTTTCTTTTTTTTTAGTCACTTGTCTTATAATTTGTAAGACAGTGAAATTTACATAACAGATATTTGGGTTTTTTTAACTAAACTATAATATCTTTATGGTTTCACGCAATATTGTATTCTCTTTTTTTTAACTTAAAATCCTGAACTATAAAACTTAAAACTAACACTAAACATTTACTCTTAACCTATTAACATTTGCATTACATGAATAAGAATCAACTAAACAAACTGAAATTGGAGCTTAAAATTTGACTCATCAATATTATATTTGGCCTTGTTTAATATTCTTTTCTTTAATCCCTAAAGGAGCTCCCTGAAGGACGAAGAATGAGGCTATTAAAAAGTTGTTTTAGTTTTCTATTAGCTTGATTCCTTTACAATAGAATTTACTAACACTTACAATACAATAATCAAATATTTAATGACTAAAGACTAAATAAAGGGCCCCATAGACACATACTGCTCATGCTCATGCAATAACCATGTGTTGGTAAATATAAAATTTTTGTTTATGTATGCGACACACAGACAATGCAATATGAAAAATCAAAATAGTTTTGATTTTGAAATGAACTCGTACTGCTGACAGTTGTTCAAATGAACAATAGTATACATTTTTTAATTTTTATGAAATATAATTTTTAAATTTGACGTTTTAGTTACTGAAAAATAGAAAATAATGATATTTTTTGTTCTCAAACGCATTTTTTTAAATGATAGGTGTGTAGTAAAATATCAATCACAAACGTATACGAAGGGTTCATCGGCAGTATGTGTAACACTGACAATATAAATTAACCCTAATGCCTTTTTGCTATAATTTATTATTATTGGTTTTATTTATTTTAGACACTATTAAGCGGGTTCTAGTCCTGACTTATTTTCCACAAATTATATAATTTAGTTCAACAGCTCAAAATTAGATGGCGTGGTTGGATGCACTTTTTGTTCTTGAATATTTGGTGCTACCACTTGTTGATTTATAATAAAATGGTTACCTTCAGTTATTTTTCCAATCTTTTTAAATTATTTCAGCTGCTTCTGACCACAAGAAATATTCCGGATACACTCCCTAGTTTGTCCTAGTGGGATTTATATTTTCCCCTTTTCCTCTTAATAATCCTTTGGCCACAATCTATAATAAATAATTTATCCTTTTTTTTATATTTATTTACCTTATTTTTTCAAACAATTTTACTTTAGCAAAATTTATTTTATCAAAAACAAAGAATTTGCTTAGGCCAGAAATCTTTATGTGTTTAGAACATTTTATTATTAGCAAGACTTGTTGTTTAAACTCCGCTTTCTACTTTCTCACTGTCCAGTACTTTACTTTTATTAGTTTAAAGTAGCTATGTATTTGTTTTCTACAGTCTAACAAAAAAAAAAAAAATAACAGAACAGAACAGAACATTACACTAACAAATACTACAAAAAAAAATGTAACGTATTCAAAACAACACAATTCGGGTCAGTGTACTCATGGAAGGAAATTTACTTCTTTACGACTTTGTAGGTTTCAAAAGAGAAATTTTCAAAGCTAACTTGTCGAAAATTCTCTTCCTTCATCATCATAAGTTTGGTAACTCCAAATCTATGGGCATCACTAAAATTTAAAAACAATCCTGTACACATATACGTTCCACATTTCGTTTGACAGTTCTACATAAACCACAGAATATGAAACATAAACAAACAAACAACACATGAATAGAAAACATAATTTAAAAAAATAAGAAATTTACTTTTAAACTACATTGAAATATTATTAAAAAAATTTAAATTAAAACGAATTAAATTAAAATGCATGAATGGGTCTACCTCAACAAAACTCTGGTATACCCAGACTTGCCGCAGGGATGACAGTGTGAGGTAGTTAAGTCCTAGTGACTTCCACCATATATTTTTGTTCAGCGCCCAACGTAGGTTACACCCACGGTACCTAATCAAGATCATCCAGAGAGTTAGCCGGGCAATCAACAACAAACATACTACGTATTAGGGAAGTATACTGGATCTATGTAATTCTGATGTGATACTTTGTTCAATATATTTCCATTTTCTTGCAGGTAATTAAGCAAAACAACAATTTAATATTCACAATATGAGACAACAAAATTGAACTTAATGTTGTAATTATTACTAATATTGCACAAGTTAATATTGTTCTTACTTATCGTAAATATTGCACTAAATCCTTATTTCATATTATTGAGAACATTGTACGAGAAGACTAAGTGTATAATTTCATGAATAAAACAACAATCCAAGACAGAACACAAATCTTAAGCTAATATTGCACACATAATTGATCTGCACAAGTAAGTTTGATTTGTTTATCTATCCTAAATATTTCACTTATCCACAAACAAATTTACTTGTTCTCTCCACTTTCAGGAATTAGTCTATACGTTTTTGGTGAACACACATGACATCATAAACACATACTTAACTTATTATTGCACTAAATTGTGTACACGTAAGTCAAATTTATCTTTGATTGTCATTTCTTTATTGCACAAATTCCCAATTATTCTATTTTATATTTTGGACAACATTATATAGGTATAATTCAACAACAAACACAGCTTAAACTAATATTGCACAAAAATTAAATTGTATAATTAAGTCAAGATTGTGTTTATTCTAAATTGTAATACTTTTAAACGCTACCTATTTCGTAAGGCTATCAATTCATTATTGTTTAATGTCCTTGGCGGATAGATTCCTAGTGGCGTACGAGCTTTCGAGCTCGTACATATTGTTCCCAATAACTCTGCGAATTCTACATTTCACAAATTTTCGATAGAATTTGGCGTTGATGTTTTTCTTAAAGTCACTTAAGACAAAGTTTCTTTTAAAAACTTCGCGCGCCTCTATTGAATCTTAAGGAACTCCGTTCATATGCTTTGTGCATATTCTCTTTAATAGTTTCCCTAATAAGTCTGATGTTATCAGACCTTTCCATTAAAATTTCATTATCATCTAATGCTTTTAGTTGCTTTGCCAATCTATAATCTGAGCCACAAGTAAACATGTTGTGTCCAAACAATGCAAAAAATGGGCTAACGCCAGTAGCCGTATGGACAGAAGTACGTAATGCCAACTGTATTGAAGGCAAATTTACGTCCCAATTCTTGTGGTCGTTTTCCATATACGCTCTGATAGCCGCCAATACACTCTGGTTTACTCTTTCTGAAGCATTGGACTGAGGAGCATGAACTGCAGTTCTCATGTGGTTAATCTCATACAATTTTACCATTTTCGCGAATTCTTTTGATGTGAATTGTTGTCCATTATCAGAGTTTATAATCTCTGGGACACCAAATTCATGAAAAACTTGTTCAGAAAGAAATTTAACCACATTAGAGGCAGTTTCATCTCTCATCGATTTTAAAAATACAAATTTGGTCATGTGATCCACTACTATAAATATGTAAGCATTGCCTTTTTTTGACCGTGGGTATTTTCCTAAAAAATCAATGTAAATCTTTTGAAAAGGTCTAAAAGTTATCACCTCAGAACCAATTTCTGACATTAGATTACTGTTAGCTGATTTCGTTTCCTTACAAATTGAACAATTTTGAATATAGTTTCGGACTTGAATTAACATATTGGGCCAGTAATATCTCAATCGAAGACGTTGCAATGTTTTGTATATGCCACCATGGGCTTTATCTTTCGGATTGTGAGCTTCCCTTATCAAGGTATCTGTTAAATTACTGGGAACCCATAATTTATACTTAAATTGTTCAAGATTTTCCATTTCAGAACTTAAATTACTTTTCTTATAAACTATTCCGTTAACCACTTTCAGGTCTGGAAGTTTGGTTTGATTGTTGTTTATTGTTTTAATTAATCCCTGGTATTCCGGTGAATCAAATTCTACATTCTCAAAGCCTAATATATTTTCATTATCTAATTCCATTTCCTCTACTAATCTAGATAAAGTATCCGCTACTATATTCTCCGAACCCTTTTTATGTTCGATTTCAAAATCAAACGATTGCAATTTTAATGCCCATCTGACCAATCTTCCGTTCAAGTCCTTTAAGGACACAAGCCATTTTAGACTGGCGTGATCGGTTATCACTGTGAATGGCATCAATTCTACATATTGTCTGAATCTTTTGATGGCCATCACAGCCGCCAAGCATTCCTTCTCAGTAACACTATAGTTCATCTGTGCAGGATTCAGTTTCTGTGAGAAGAATGAAATTGGCTTCTCATTATTCTCTTCATCCTTTTGGAACAATACGGCACCAATACCATAGTTTGATGCATCGCATTGAATATAGAAACGTTTACTAAAATTTGGATGTGCTAGGACTGGTGCTGTTGTTAAAGCTAGTTATATCTTATTGAAACTGTCAATTACTTCATTATTTAATTGAAATTTTGTACCTTTTCTGATCAAATTTGTAAGAGGTGCTGTGAGTGTGGAAAAGTTTTGAATGAAGCGGCGGTACCATCCCGCTGTGCCTAAGAAACTTCTAACATCCCTTACAGATTTAGGTAAAGGAATATTTCGTATAGCCTCAATTTTAATAGGATCTGTTTTCATACATACACCTCCAAGGTATGTCAATGCCTTAAAACAAAATTTCGATTTCCCTAATCCTATGGTTAGATTGGCCTTATTCAGACAATCAGACACTTTCTCCAACAATATCATGTGGTCATCAAAACTGGAAGATATTACCAGTAAATCGTCGAAATAGACGAATACATTGGCATTAAGTTCTTGAGTAATCACTTTGTCCATGAGTCTACACAACCTTTGAGCGGCGTTGCACAATCCAAAAGGCATAACCACGTATTGGTACAACGGACGCCCTGGTATTGTGAAAGCTGTGTAGGCTCTGGACTTTTCCTCTAATTCAATTTGCCAGAATGCAAATTTGAGATCTACACTGCTTATGAAGTGTGTCTCATCTAACCTACTGAGTATGCCTTCTATATTCTGTATTGGATAAGCATATTTTATTGTTCTATCATTCAGTTTTCTTACGTCTAGGCATAACCTATTTTTGCCTGGTTTTCTTACCAATGTACATCTGTTGCTCCATGGACTGTGGCAGATCTCTATTACCCCTAGCCTTAACATTTCATCAACCTCTGGATATATCAATTCATGTACGGCTGGTGAAACTGGGTAATATCTATCTTTAATTGGTATTGTGCCTTATAGTAACGCTATTTTATGTTCTTCTATTTTTGTTCTTCCTAACCCATGTTTCTCATATGTTCATTCATAGTGAGATCATGTTTCTAATTGAAAAATTTCAGGGGCTATTTGGAATTCTTTCCAAAAGTTTATTCCCAAATAAACCTCCTGTAATAAATCGGGACATAAATAGTATTATATTTCATTAGATTTGCCTTGATATTCAACTATTATATTTGATTTCCCTAATATCTAGTAATCTTTTCCACCAGCTGTTTTCATTTCGGCCAATATTGGTACAATTTTCTCCACCACTTCTATGCAATTTTTCCCTAAAATGCTGATAGATGCTCCCTGTAAAGTTATATTTCCTAATTGTATACTTGCAAATACCCTCGGATCATCTTGGTTACTATAGTTAATAGCGCAACATTTTCGGACGGACTGATCTATACTTCTAAATAATGTTTTTTTCTTCTTAAATCTATTCCTAGTTTGTATTACTTTGTCTAATCTACTAATATCAGACTCAGGTCCAAAAATTCTCTTCCTGATTTTATCTAATTATCTAATCTATTCTTATATGATTCATTAATTCGATTATTTTCCCCATTTTCTACTTCTGCCCTGTCTATTCTACTTTTTAATATTTTAACTTTATCCTCATCATTGAAACCTCGGTGGAAGTTTGAGTCGAGCGTGATTCCACCGGTTTCTTCACACTCCTCTGGCGGTTTACCGAACAACTAGGACATGTAGTAGTAACTACACCTGACAGACCACATTTAAAACAAAACAAGTTATGCTGCATCGATGGACATTCTTTGAATAAATGACCAGGTAAGTGACAGTTCCAGCATGTATTATTATTTTTTTCATTAGATTTTATTTTATTGTTAGGATAGATTTCTTCTCCTTTTCTTTTAGTCACTTGTCTTATAATTTGTAATACAGTGAAATTTACATAACAGATATTTGATTTATTCTAACTAAACTATAATATCTTTTTTTTAACTTAAAATCCTGAACTATAAAACTTAAAACTAACACTAAACATTTACTCTTAACCTATTAACATTTACATTACATGAATAAGAATCAACTAAACAAACTGAAATTCGAGCTTAAAATTTGACTCATCAATATTATACTTGGCCTTGTTAAATATTCTTTTCTTTAATCCCTAAAGGAGCTCCCTGAAGGACGAAGAATGAGGCTATTAAAAAGTTGTTTTTGTTTCCTATTAGTTTGATTCCTTCACAATAGAATTTACTAACACTTACAATACAATAATCAAATACTTAATGACTAAAGACTCAATAAAGGGGCCCATATACACATACTGCTCATGCTCATGTAATAAGCATGTGTTGGTAAATTTTAAATTTTTGTTTATGTATGCGACACACAGACAATGCAATATGAAAAATCAAAATAGTTTTGATTTTGAAATGAAGTCGTACTGCTGACAGTTGTTCAAATGAACAATAGTATACATTTTTTAATTTTTATGAAATATAATTTTTAAATTTGACGTTTTAGTTACTGAAAAATAGAAAATAATGATATTTTTTGTTCTCAAACGCATTTTTTTAAATGATGATTGATAGGTGTGTAGTAAAATATCAATCACACACGTATACGAAGGGTTCATCGGCAGTATGTGTAACACAGACAATAATAATTTAACATATTCTAACCTACCCTAATTTACGTTACCCTAATGCCTTTTTACTATAATTTATTATTATTGGTTTTATTTATTTTAGACACTATTAAGCGGGTTCTAGTCCTGACTTATTTTCCTCAAATTATATAATTTAGTTCAACAGCTCAAAATTAGATGGCGTGGTTGGATGCACTTTTTTCTTGAATATTTGGTGCTACCACTTGTTAATTTATAATAAAATGGTTACCTTCAGTTATTTTTCCAATCTTTTTAAATTATTTCAGCTGCTTCTGACCACAAGAAATATTCCGGATACACTCCCTAGTTTGTCCTAGTGGGATTTATATTTTCCCCTTTTCCTCTTAATAATCCTTTGGCCACAATCTATAATAAATAATTTATCCTTTTTTTTGTATTTATTTACCTTATTTTTTCAAACAATTTTACTTTAGCAAAATTTATTTTATCAAAAACAAAGAATTTGCTTAGGCCAGAAATCTTTATGTGTTTTGAAAATTTTATTATTAGCAAGACTTGTTGTTTAACCTCCGCTTTCTACTTTCTCACTGTCCAGTACTTTAATTTTATTAGTTTAAAGTAGCTATGTATTTGTTTTCTACAGTCTAACAAAAAAAAAAAAATATATAAAAATAACAGAACATTACACTAACAAATACTACCAATAAAAAAAATGTAACGTATTAAAAACAACACAATTCGGGTCAGTGTACTCATGGAAGGAAATTTACTTCTTAACGACTTTGTAGGTTTCAAAAGAGAAATACAATACAATAATCAAATACTTAATGACTAAAGACTCAATAACACTGACAATATAAATTAACCTATTCTAACCTACCCCAATTTACGTTACCCTAATGCCTTTTTACTATAATTTATTATTATGGGTTTTATTTATTTTAGACACTATTAAGCGGGTTCTAGTCCTGACTTATTTTCCACAAATTATATAATTTAGTTCAACAGCTCACAATTAGATGGCGTGGTTGGATGCACTTTTTTTTCTTGAATATTTGGTGCTACCACTTGTTAATTTATAATTAAATGGTTACCTTCAGTTATTTTTCCAATCTTTTTAAATTATTTCAGCTGCTTCTGACCACAAGAAATATTCCGGATACACTCCCTAGTTTATACTAGTGGGATTTATCTTTTCCCCTTTTCCTCTAATAATCCTTTGGCCACAATCTATAATAAATAATTTATCATTTTTTATATATCTATGATAGTGATCACTTTCCTTCTGTAATTTTATTTACCTTATTTTTTCAAACAATTTTACTTTTATTTTATCAAAAACAATGAATTTGCTTAGGCCAGAAATCTTTATATGTTTTGAAAATTTTATTATTAGCAAGACTTGTTGTTTAACCTCCGCTTTCTACTTTCTCACTGTCCAGTACTTTACTTTTATTAGTTTAAAGTAGCTACATATGTATTTGTTTTCTACAGTCTAAAAAAAAATAACAGAACATTACACTAACTAATACCACCTGGATAACAATCTTGTCGCGATGTGGTGGCTTTAGTGTGGGCTGTGGTTTTTATCTTGGCTGTGGATACCGCTGATGTAGGGTCGACTTTCGAGATAACGAACTCAAAAGCCTTCATGACCAAAGGTTATCCTCCCCTCTCTTTTCCCTTCCCCTACTTTATCCCTTCTCTTCCCCTTTTTTCCCTTCCCCCACTTGTAAGGTTAACGTGGTTGGTAGCAGTGCCGAGAACCTGAATGGCTAATTAGTGGTAAAAGATGATTAGTCGCTAACAGCTCCCCTCCGGTGCTAGGACACGGGCCGGTTGTAATCATTTTCTGTCCAGTCCATGTACGCCGTCACTGCATGGATGGTCCATCCCTTTACGTGCCTACTCGTGGGACCAAAAATGAATTTTAACAACAACAACGAAAACAACAACAACATTAACAACCTCCTGAAGAAGACCGGTGATCTCGGATCATCTTCAGAAGACGACCTACTAGCCTCTAGTCAAGAGACTTTGGTCGAAATGTCAGGCAGCGTGGGTGACCGTCACAGCACTCTACTGCCCTCCAAGAACTTGACAAATGCACCTTCTCAATCGGATGCCAAGGCTGGCGACCAATTGAAGAAGAAAAGAAAAAAGAGGAAGAGTCAGAAAGACATCCTCAAATCCCGATACGCCAAGGCACTATTCATTCTTGACAAGATTGACAAGAATGCTGCCAGCGGCGCTCCACACGAACGTGATGAGGAAGATCGCGTAAAATACCAAGCTGTGGTAGATGAGTACCAAAAGGTTATGGATTCCGTACCCAGCACATCTAAGGCAGCAGCCGAAGACATAGAGAGGTCCAAGCGCAATCGCTCTCAGACAGAGGGAGAAAAATCGCCCAAAAGGAGAAAGGTTGCCGACAAAAAAGCCACTCCGGGACCCACATCAACCACGACCACATCCGCCAGGCGGCCCTTCAACGAGGTGGTTAAAGACCATCTGTTAATGGCTCTGGCGACAGAGAAAGACGGTATCATCAATCCTGTGGTAACAGAATGGGGTGCTATCGAGTCCAAATTAACCGAACTCGTGATGGAATACTTGTTCGCTAATAGGACTGGTACGGCACCTCGTTTTGACTAATCGCTAAGATCAGTGGTGCATGGGAAGGTTTAAGCCTTAAACTGATCCCAGCTCAAGAAATCCCTATGAGACCGCGTGCTCGTATCTGGTTACCGAAGATGACAACCGATGCACATAAGATATTGGAGTGTCTGAAGCTGCAGAACCCCAACATTCACATGGATGACTGGTCCATCATCCGCGTTGAGCAAGGCGATGGCCACACTTGCCTAATTCTCGCCATCACTGAATCTGGCTCAGTCGAGCTTGAGAAGGCGGGTTTCAAGCTGTTCTTCGGAGTGAGGGACGCGAAGGTAAAAGTGTTTCGGCCCACAGGTACGGAGAGCGGTGAAGCGGATGAGGTTGAAGCTGCAAACTCTCTGCTCACAGGGATGAAGCTCTCCGAACCCCTCACAACAGACAACAATGGCACTTAAGATAGTGCAGATAAATCTGCAGCACTCCAAATGTGCTACAGATAACCTTCGGGTACTCTTAGCCGAAGAGAACCTGGACATTGGGCTGGTGCAAGAACCCTGGGCTTCAGACTTGGACGTGAAGGGGTTCCCGGCCTCAGCATATAACATCCTCTATGCAAGAAACAATGGTAGGCCAAGATCATGTATTATTGCCAAAAAATCGATTAACATTTTTCTTTGTACGCAGCTAAGCTCAGAGGACCTTACAGTAGCAAAGGTCGAGCTACCGCATAATAGAAGCCTCACGATTGCCTCTAGCTACATGGCACATGAGAAGACAGCTCCTCCAGTCGAAGTGAGTGCCAACATTCATCTTTCCAAGTTCGGATAACTATAATGGATGGGAGGAAGTATTAGATATTACACTCATAAATGATAGATCTAAGGTATCAGTAGATAGGTGGAGGGTATCCAATAAAAGATCGTTTTCTGACCATAATTGGATTCTCTTCGATATTAGACATCAGAACTTGACAGAGAAATTACAATTTAGGAACCCAAGAAGGACTGATTGGTTCAAATTTAATGGGATCCTCAGACACAAACTTAAGAATATGCCAGTTGTTGAAGATTCGATCACTGGTCTTGAAAGTATAGAGGAAAACTTTAGTAAAACTGTTGTCAAAGCTTTCGAAGTTTCCTGTCCAGTCACTAAGGCTAAGAAAAGCTTCCCTCCTTGGTGGAATTCGGAGCTATCTAAACTACGTAGGGAAACACGTAGGGCCTTTAACATTAGCTATAATAGTAAATTATGGCAGCCATATCGCGATCAATTAAAAGTCTACAAGAAGGCTATAGTAGTCGCAAAAAGAAACTCATGGAGAAGCTTCTGTGAATCTATAGATAACACAAAAGACTCTGCAAGACTCAGCAGAATTCTAGCCAAGGGGCAATCCAATCCTACCTATATCAAAAGGAAGGATGACTCCTGGTCCGAATCCTCAGCAGAGTCACTTGACATCCTACTGAATACTCATTTTCCAGGCTGCAAGGATGTTGCTACGAATATTGAGAGTGAAGGTAGAACTTTTTCCAACATCGATAGAAACATCATCTCCTATGAGAGGATATCATGGGCGATTGACAGTTTCTCACCATTCAAGTCACCTGGGCCGGATGGTATAATGCCAAAGATGCTTCAAAGTGCAAAAAGGCATATTATTCCCTGGCTTCATAGAATATTTACGCTGTGTCTCTCTCTCAACCATGTTCCGGTTAACTGGAGGAGGGTTAAGGTCGTTTTTATTCCTAAAATTGGCAAAAGAAGTCATGAGAAGGCAAAGGACTTTCGTCCAATTAGTCTTTCATCTTTCCAGCTTAAAACGTTGGAAAGACTCATTGACGCCCACATAAGGCATCGACTAGAGGGCACAACAAGGCTCTCTAATAGTCAGCACGCCTACCTCAAGGGTCGCTCTACAGAGACAGCTCTGCACGAGGTCGTAAGAGTTATAGAGAGATCTCTCGAATTTAAACAATACACAATGGCAGCCTTCCTGGATATAGAGGGTGCTTTCAATAATGTTACTACTCTTGCAATTCAACAAGCTCTTAATAACCTAGACGTTGAAGAATATATCAATGACTGGTTAGTAACCATGTTGAAATCAAGAATAGTTACAGCAAATCTTGGAAATAGTGTTAAGTCCAAGCAAGTTGGTAGAGGTACACCTCAGGGCGGGGTAATCTCTCCACTACTATGGCTTATCGTTATTAACTCGATTCTCATTGATCTAGACAGAAAAGGGATAAAAGTTGTAGCTTATGCGGACGATGTGGTGATACTCGTATCAGGATTGTTTCCGGATGTGATCAGCGATATTATGTCCACTGCTTTAGGGTTGCTCGATAACTGGGCCACGGTAAGTGGTCTTGGGGTGAATCCAAGCAAAACGGAACTTGTACTTTTCACGACAAAGACCAAGATTCCAAGCTTCAAACTTCCACGGTTGAAAAGCTGTGAAATCCCCCTTTCAAATAATGCAAAATATCTAGGTATTATACTGGACTCTAAATTATCATGGAAACTGAATACTCAACATAGGGTTAAGAAGGCAACGGTGGCCTACTATACCTGTCGTAAGATGTTTGGTAAAAAATGGGGACTAAGTCCCAGCATAGTTAAATGGATGTATACGGCTATAGTACCTCCAATTCTTACTTATGGATCTCTTGTATGGTGGACTGCAACTAGAAGGAAGTATGTCGTAGACCAACTATGCAAAGTCCAAAGATCAGCCTGCATTGGTATAACCGGCGCACTAAGAACTAGTCCTTCAGAGGCACTGAACACTATACTGCACCTTATGCCAATAGACCTTCACATAATGGCCACCTCTGCCTGTAGTGCAGCGAGGCTTCATGCATCTGGAAGTTGGAGATCGAGAACATATGGCCATGCGGGGATTCTGGGCCTACTGCCTTCGATCGTTCTCCAACCCTCTGACTATTTAACCCCATTCACAGATTTTGATAGGCTATTCAAGGTCTTAATTCCCTCCAGGAATGAGTGGGATAGGGGTAATCTCGTATACGAATATGACACCAGGATATACACTGATGGTTCTAAAATGAGCTGTGGTGTATCTCCAATGCGGTCTCAGTAGCAATTCCACTGGGGACTATTAAAGGTATAATCTTCAGACACTTTCTTACAAAGGCCGAGAATAGATGGCGTAATTTAGACACATGTAGGGTAGCCAAGTTGATGTGGCCATCCTTTAACGAAAAACGAACTATGCAACTGATAACTCGGAATAGAAAAGATATATCAAGGTTGCTGGCAGTATTAACAGGGCACTGGACGTTAGGCAAGCATGCAAATCGCCTGGGACTCCCTTTTAACGACCATTGTCGTAGCTGTAAGGATAGGGAAAAAGAGGAAACAATTTTCCACCTTCTCTGCGAATGCCCAGCCCTGAGTGTCAAGAGACATAAATTCCTGGGCAACCATATATTGACCGACCTTGGTGAGTTAGCAGGGTCTAAACTCAATGACCTACTGAGATATCTCTCAGCTACAGGTTGGGTCTAGGAAACTGGACATTTTTTTTTTTTTTTTTTTTTTTTTTTTTTGTATACATTCTATATAAATTGCGATGTAAACGACATTACATCTGACGAGTGGTGTGGTCTTGTCAAAACGGAGTCCTTTCGACTCTACTTGATTGTTCGCGTGCAGTGAACTACCACGTAAACCAACCAACCAACCAACCAACTACCAAAAAAAATGTAACGTATTCAAAACAACACAACACAGTGTACTCATGGCCTTAACCTTGAAGGAAATTTACATCTTAACGACTTTGTAGGTTTCAAAAGAGAAATTTTCAAAGCTAACTTGTCGAAAATTTTCTTCCTTCATCATCATAAGTTTGGTAACTCCAAATCAAAAAACTAAAATTTAAAAACAACCCTGTACACAGATACGTTCCACATTTCGTTTGACAGTTCTACATAAACCACAGAATATGAAACACACTTTATAATGACAAGATCAATTGTACACGACAGTTGATGTTAACTCTAACAGCGCCAATGATCAACTCCACTCCCGACTGCCAGCTCTGCCACTATTTATACACGCGCCATCTATCGGGAATCTTCTCCAATGCTCTTAACGGACATACTAGTACATTCGAATTCTAGAGCTTTCGATGTAAATGTTAGCAGCTTAAACATGCAGTGTTGCCATACTTACAAACAATGCTAATTACCGGATGCTATCAACATTATTGATAAGTGGAAGCTTCTACTGATAGACGTGTTTGTAAACATGATAAATGTTGCAGGCAGTCGTTGCGGACCGTTAAATTCAAATCGCTATTGCACATTCGTAACAATATGATACAATTTTATTGAGTTTTTTTAGGAAACTTGACTATGTTTGGGCTTGTTCGAAAGGAAAGGCAGAATCTTTGCAAATGGAGAAGATTAACACTAAACTTCACCCGAGGATGATTAAAAAAGTCTCATATCGTGGTTGTTCGAGAACCTAAAACCGAGCCAAATAAATCTGTAACTTCTGCTTGAATTTAGAATTTCAAAACTGGAGCGGAGCCTCAGGCCACAAATTGGGGTGTCTCGGGTATTTTAAAAATTATGCCATATTCTTGTTCTCGATCCGATTTAAAAGATTTGTATATACGCAGAATCTATAAGAAGAGAGCTACAAAAACATGCCTATAACTATATTTTATCTTTTATAAAAGATTGAAAATTAAAATTTTATGTTTTTTCCTTACCTTAGCCTTAATTTTTGCAAATAGCATATTCAAATTTCTCCCGATTTTTTTCGAATATATATTTTTTAATTAACAACAAATGTGTTAGTATTATGAGGAAAGAATTATTTCACAATGGATACCAAGTCACTTAAATTAAAAAAAAATTAAGAAGTAGTTTTACACGATTTTTTTTCTTACATTAATCTTTATACAGAAAATAAAAACAAAATTATTATTGCGTGTATATTTTTCTCAATGGTAACATTTAGGGAAGTAATATAGAAGAAAAATAATTTCAATATTAGTAAAACTGCGTGGTCCAGAGCCTTCCGAAGTAGACCTATTTTTTATGTAAATTTTAAATTTATGCCAAATTTTGCAAAGGGAGTTTGCAGTCCGGATCTCGGTACCGTCAACAGAGTCAAAAATCTCAAAAATACCATTTTGGGGATTTTTAAATTTTTCATTCCCATATTTTTGCAAAAAGTCTGCTATCAATTTTTTAATTCTTAGATATTTTATACATTTTTGAAAAGAATACACAATGTCCTCTACGCAAATATATAATATATATATCTTATTTATTCCACTAGTCTCATTAATGGCTTTAAATTACATAAAACGTAATAAATAACTTATTCTTGTAGTGTTCTCTGATGTTTGATAATGCAGTAGTCGGCAAGGCAGTGAAATTTTATATAGAAATTTTTTATTCAAATGCAAAAGTGAAAAAGAAATTTATGAATTGTTACTGACAATCCAACAATTCCCCAAAAAATTTTAAAAATCCCAAAAATGTTATTTTTTAGATTTCTGACTCTGTTGACGGTACCGAGATCCGGGCTATAAACTCCCTTTCCAAAATATTTAAGAACATAGTGAGTAGGGTATTCAATTAATCGGGTTCCTAATTTAATCGGTTAATCGAGCAAATAATTAATCGGGGTTTAGATTTAATCGGTTAAATTTAAATTATTCGATTAACCGAATAATTTCTAATTTAATTTTTAATTGAAAATAAAACCATGCATTTTGTGTACTTATTTATTTCAACAAAAAATATGATATTTAAAAAACATGTGAGTTTTGTAGGACATTAGTGAAATTATCTGAAATATATTTTAAGAGAAGAATATAATTTATGAAAATGTATTAACTTAATGGCAAAGTATGAATCTTACTCCTAAATTATCAGAATATTTGCAAAAATATTCAATTATATGAAAGAGTTGCTTACCTAATACATTTTAAAATTTAGATTGTATTTAAGAAATAATAAAATATAAACAAGTAAGAGTGCTATATTCGGCTATGCCGAATCTTATATACCCTTCACCTTTGTTGTGGATGCATTACTTGCCTACTTTCAGCGTATATCATCCTAAATATATCAAGAAAACTTTTAAAAATTTTACATTTAATTGCTATTGCTATATTGTAGAAGTTACAAACGAAACAACAATCTTATATATTCCCTTCTCAATAACAACAACGCCAAACGAATCGAAACACCAAAAAAAACAAAATACGCAAAGCAGTGAAACCAACTCACATCCAAACATACATATGTACATTTTGTTGCTTTTTTATCAAACACCAAAAAAAAAACAAAAACAAAATAATGAAGCCAACAAACATCCAAACATATACACGTTTTGTTGCTTTTTTGTGAAACACCAAAAAAAAAAAAAACAAAATACACAAAGCATGAAGCCAACACACAATGAATCCAACATACATACGTTTTGTTGTTTTTTTGTCAAAGCATGCAATAAATTGTCTTTTTTTGATGAAATTTTCAGAGGTTGTCTCGGATTTTTGCTCATATCTCCGTTATTTATGGACGGATTTTGCTGATTTTAAATAGCAAAATTCTCGAAAGCATGTCTGACAGAATTATTGAAGATTTGGATCCCGAAGGTATCTGGGGTCTTCTGAAAATTGATTTCAACAGACAGACAAACGGACATGGCTTGATCGACTCCGCTATCTATAAGGATCCAGAATATATATACTTTATAGGGTCGGAAAATTATATTGTGGAAATTACAAACGGAATGACAAATTTATATATACCCTTCTCACGAAGGTGAAGGGTATAAAAATCCACAAAAAAAATAAATAATATCAAAAAAATATGGTATTTTGAGATTTTCTGAAATATATTTTAAGAAAATAATATAATTTAAAAGGTTTCCTTTTAAATGATTTTTCTTTAGTTTTATTAAAACTTGACTTAGAAAAAACTCCCTCATTGATTGTAGATGTTGGAGAAATCGAAAGTAAGGCATAAGAAAGACTATCCAATTTCTCAGTTCTTTATTCAGTTTTTTTAACATATAAAATCCTCCATTATACCATTGGAGTCCTTTTGGGATTTTTAGATTTTTAATACTTTTAATAGTTTCGCTAAGTTCTGGTAAGAGACTCGTTTCAGTAATGTCTTCAGTTTCGTCTATTATCATGTCTTCCTCCGACTCATTGGGACAAAGTTCATCATGGAATATTCTAGAAAGTTTCAGTTTCTGAGCTATACTTCAAAAACCTATTGCTGGCAGGGAATGTTCATGAGTTAAGAAATCAAATATGTGTGTTTGAAACCGTATTTCTATATAAAGTACAAAAAAAAAGAAGTTTCGGTTAATCGGTTAATCGACCAAAATTAATCGGTTTATTTGTTATTTGAAAATCGGCAATTTTAAATTATTCGAACAGTTAACCGATTAACGGTTAATCGATTGAATACCCTAGTGAGAACTGATCTATGGGTACTTTTTTGTTCTTCTAATGGTACTTTTTGAATTTTCTTTAATAATGGGCCTAGAAATATGAAATTAAGCATATATGGTAATAACTGAGTGAGAATTTTAGGGGGATACTTTGTCGCAGTTTTTCTTTATTAGAGTGGTACTTATGGTACTTTCTCTTTATTCTAATGGTACTTTTTGAATTTTGTATAATAATGGACCCAGAAACATGAAATTAAGCATATATGGAAATAAGTGAGTGTGGGGAGACTTTTTGGTACTTTTTCTTTGTTCGAATGGTACTTTTTGTAATTTCTACACCAATGAACATATAAACATGAAATAAAGGTTATATGGACCCGAATGAGTGGGAAACCACAAGTGGGGGCTTTTTGGTACTTTTTCTATATTCTAATGGTACTTTTTAATTTTTTTGGAATAATGGACATAAAAATACGAAATTAAGCGTATATGGTCCTAAGTGAGTGAAAATTCAAGCGGACACTTAATGGTACTTTTTCTTTATTCTAGTGGTACTTTTTTAAATTTTCTATAGAAATGGACTTAGAAACGTGAAACTAAGCATATATGATCCTAAGTGAGTGAGAAATCTTGGGGGATACTTTTTCCTTATTCGAATGGTACTTTTTGTAATTTCTTCACCAATGAACCTAGAAATAAAGGTTATATGGACCCGAGTGAGTGGGAATCCACAACTGCCTGCTCTTT
Source organism: Calliphora vomitoria (assembly GCA_942486065.2). Taxonomy (NCBI): domain Eukaryota; kingdom Metazoa; phylum Arthropoda; class Insecta; order Diptera; family Calliphoridae; genus Calliphora; species Calliphora vomitoria. The sequence goes on along the minus strand of OW818030.2, from coordinate 51,763,263 downwards.
GGTACTTTTTTTGTATATTGTAACGGTACTTTTTGAATTTTCTGTAATAATGGACACAGAAATATGAAAATAAGCGTATACGGTCCTAAGTGAGCGAAAATTTAAGGGGATACTTCATGGTACTTTTTCTTTATTCTAATGGAACTTTTTTGATTTTTCTATAACTTGGAAACATGAAATTAAGCATATATGGTCCCAAGTGAGTGAGAATTTTAGGGGGAGACTTTTTGGTACATTTTCTTTATTCGAATGGTACTTTTTGTAATTTCTCCAATAATGAACCTAGAAACATGAAATAAAGCTTTTACATGGGCCGAGTGGGTGGGAATCCACAAGTGGCTGCTTTTTGGTACTTTTTTATATTCTAATGGTACTTTTTGAATTTTCTATAATAATGGATCTAGAAATATGAAAGTACTTTTTCTTTATTCTAATGGTACTTTTTGTAATTTCTTCACCAATGAACCTAGAAACATGAAATAAATGTTATATGGACGAGTGAGTGGGAATACAAATAAGGGAATTTTTGGTACTTTTTCTATATTCTAATGGTACTTTTTGAAATTTCTATAACAATGGACTTAGGAACATGAAATTAAGCATATATGGTCCTAAGTAAGTGAGAATTCTAGGGGGAGACTTTTTGGTACTTTTTCTTTATTGGAATGGTACTTTTTGTAATGATTTAATAAACATGAAACTGAAGACATGTTATCCTGAATTAGTATTAATTCACAACAGGAGACATAATAGTACTACTTATTTCATCCAATTGGGGTGGCGAAGCGCACCGGGTCAGCTAGTTAATTTATAAATTATCTAAAATTTATTTTTGGAATTCAACGTAACATACCTAAATAATAATGTAATTTAATTTTAAGTTAAAATTTAATTAACTAATTCAATAAAAATTAATTTTATAAAATTAATGATAACAATTGAAAGTTTTTAAAGGTGATTTAAAATGTAAGAATAAATAAGTAAAAGGTAAGTGATTGGAGGAAAATAATCTAGTGGTTTGTATGTAGGGTTAGTTGTCATGGAAGGATAGTAGGATCCTTTGGGTGGGCAAATTATGTTGTCATTCCATCAGGCAAGAGATGATTAATTTTTGATAAAAATTTGTTATTTTGATTTTTTGTTTCTGTGTTTTATCTTCTAGTGAAAATTGTTATTTCTCGAAAAGTGAAGGCTTCTACATCTGGCATTAGAAGTAGAGGTATAATCTAATTGACTATACAGCTCATCAGATAACTGGATGTAAGCTGCCCTCCAATCGACAAGTTCTAGCTACTATGTTCTACAATTTGCGTACTGTGAAGTTAAATGTGAGAGACTCTGCCACAACTACTGTTGACGCGGTTTTCGTTTTTTGTATAAAAGCTCGAATTCCTACAAAACAAAATAAAAATGTCATAGTAAAGCTGGAGAAAGTGTACGATGATTGGAGAAAAATGCAAAAGTACAAGGATAGAAAAACAGAAAGTTGGATGATCTCTTCAGAAGAAGAAAAGGAGTTTCTGTTGAAACAAAGACAGAAAGGGAGAACAGGTTTCATGCTCGGAGTTGACCTGAAGTTGGGTCAAGCTGAAGAAAGACTACTACAGAAACAACGGAAGATCTTGGACAAACAACTTGAAACCTGAAATTTGGGTAAGCATTTAAAGAAAAATATTTTCCTTGTAGCGAAACTTTATAAGATCCAGATCACTAGCTGTAATTTCCATATATATTAACATTATACTTATTGTCTCATCTCATTGTTCACAGAGACGGTGGAGTTCACGGACGACGAGACAACAGAAGAGTCAGAAGGACGTGAAACGCCGTATGAAGAGCTCGAGATGAACGTAGAATTTGAAGGTCCATCTGCCCCCAAGAGAATCAAGCGTAGCTTCAAAGAGGTCCTAACCATGAAATTGTCATTGTTGCTGGACCACTGTAAGGTGTCCTATAGAAACGCTACTCGTATCATTTTGGCTACAGTAGAAGCTCTCGGAGGATCCCAAAGAATATAAGATCTCCAGAAGCGTTATCCGTGAACAGCGGAAAATAAACCGTGAAAATAAACGGAACAAATTCAAGACAGACTTAAGATACCCCAAAACGAGGCTGTTTCCGTGCACTGGGATGGAAAACTACTACCAGGTACGGGTTGCTGTTCTGGTATCACATGGGACTAAAGAACAACTCCTGGGCGTTCCTGAAACTGACAGTAGCTCAGGGGAGGAACAAGCCCTAACAGTGTACGAATATCTAGAGGAATGGGGTCTCGCCAGCTCGGTCGTGGCTATGTGCTTCGATACAACAGCATCAAATACTGGGAGAGTCAATGGAGCATGCAATCTCCTGGAGCAGATGTTAGGTAGAGAGCTCCTGTACCTAGCGGCGACATCACGTTTTGGAAGTCTTGTTGAGAGAAGTTTTTGACTGCAAGTTTGGAAGCACATCGGGATATCAACCAGAGATATTCAAGAGGTTTTAAAAATAATGGTCAGCGATTGAAAAATTCAAGTTCAATGTAGGCGAGAATGTTTTGAAACCGACCCACTCCTGATGATGCCATGGCGTCCCAAACCAAAACACTGCCGCCACCATGTTTAACTGTTGGTATAATATTTTTGGGACCCAGTGCAGTGTTAGGCTTCCTCCAAACCTTTGATTTTCCATCATTTCAAAAAATGTTGAACTTACTTTCATCAGCAAATATCACACGCTTCCAAAAATCAACATCTTTGTTAAGATGAGCCCGAGCAAATTCAACCCGAAGCTTTCGATTTTTCGCAGAAATTAGTGTCTTTTTTCGGGCCACTCTGCTTTTAAACCCATTGTCGTGCAAAACGTTTATAACAGTTATCGGTGTAACAGTAACATTGCAACAATTTTCAAGGTGTTTCGCTAAACTTCTTTCAGGATACTGCTAACATCACGTCTCGAAAGCTTCTTAGGTCTGCCAATGCGTGGTTTATTTTCTGTGCTCTTGGTCGCTTCATAATTTCTAAGTATTGTCAGCAATGTTGCGCGACTAAGCCTTACTATTTGGAAATCTCTCTATAAGATTTGCCTTCCTTTCGCTCACTGACCACAATATTTTCCATTTTTATGGTTAGAATTACAGATATTTTACTTCTACCACTTAAATTTTGTAAAATTAATTAAATATAGTGATTTTAAAACCAAATAAAATAAAAAAATAACGGTTGTTTTCTCCTTTCTGTTCTTACTTTTCTACTTACTGCATGAAGTTACCATACAGTAGACTTTTTTCCTGTCGATTTTTAAAGTTTTTGTGATTATTGTTTTTATAAGGAAATAAACGTTTTTACCTTTTAAAAACGGGGTTTATTTCCTTTAAATAAACCGGATACTTTTGATTGCAAATAAAAGCAGTTTTAGTAGTTTAAAATTGTAACAACTCTTTATTTATTTAAAATGTACAATAACAACAGTCTAAATAATCACTCAGTGTCTTAATACACGTTTATCAATTCGCAGAAATGCACACACACTCTATTACGTACAACCTTAAATGCACAAGACAGTTAATGTTAACTCTAACAGCGCCGATGATAAACTCAACTCTCAACTGCAGCCTCTGCTACTATTTATACACGCACTGCCATCTTCATACGAGTAGTCGAGATTGTTCTTAACGGTCAACAAGTATTCGATTTCTAGAGCTTTCGATGTCATTGCCAGCAGCCCAAACATTTAGTGTTGCCATACTTACAAACAATGTCAATGATGGACGTGCCTTCAAACATGATGAAAGCTGCAGGCAGTCGTTACAGACCGTTGAATTCAAATCGTCATTGCACATTCGTAACAATATGTTATTTTTTTCTTTTATTAATAATATTATTTAATAGTGGCTTAAATATTAGCATACCAATTTTTTCATTTACTTTATAACTTTCCTAAAATCGCAAAATCGTAGGGTATATGTAGAATTTTTTCCTTGACTGTATCGATGTTCGTCCGTCTGTTGAAATAAACTTTCCGATGATCATAAATAACTCACAAACATGAAATGTACAACAATATATCAGGTATGGTTCTGTTTCGGTTGCTATTGAAAATCTGGAAGATTGGCCCACAAAAAGCAAAAAGCTTCGACTTACCTATATCTCGAATACTAAGTCATGTACATAAACAATTCAGATATCATACGAAAAGGATTTCAAAGACATCCCAATGACGTATACGATGTCCGGACCAACAATATGTCAATATTCGTTCCTCATTGGCGCGGCTAAAAATAAATTTCACACATTTTTTTCATTTTGATTCATTAAATTATTAAAATCAAGTAATTTAAGCTCTTTAAATTCGATTTTTATTTTTTATATAATTTTCTATCTTACAAAAATAATTACGGTGCATTCATTATATTTGTTAATTAAATAATTATATGAAAACCTTGATGTAAATATAGACTTTTATAAAATCGTCATTTTGAGGACTAAAATCGGCAAATCGCACTTTGCCATTTTTACAATCAAAAATCGCCAAAATGCCGATAAATCGGCAAATCTGACAACAGTGCTAACAGTGCAAAACACCGTAAAGAGCCAAATGGCGACAAAACTGAGCCAGAAATATGCGACCCAAACTAAAAAAAAACAACTGCCGAAATTCTTAGAATAAGGTCTCCTAGCCCTTATTACAAGTAACTTACCTGTTCTTCAAGAGATTAAACATTAACACCGAATTTCTGAAAAAAGATCCTGGAATTTGGCCGCAGAACATCATCTACCAGGAGGGGCAAGGGTTGGTAAATAACTTGAAAGTTGTGAACGACATGGCAGAGCGAGGAGTCAAGTTCATCACAGATTACAACCAATTACTTACAAAGAACGAGCAACAAAAACAATACGTTCTCCAAGTAGTCAGCAGATGTCGTCAGCTGTATCCAGATAGCTTCAAATCCACATTATGTCAGTACCTTGAATAAATTAAAATAAGAATAAAATGAAAAAGACGTTTATTATACTTGATTTTTTTAAATACATAATTGTTTTCATTCCAAAAATTGATAATATAGGAAAATGAGTTTTTAGTCACGTTTTTAGGGACATTGGCTTCATTATCTCGAATTCAGTACTACTTACGTATTTTTTTATTGCATCTATGACACGGGCATATATATTAAACCGTCGGATCGGCAAAGTGCCACGTGTTAACATTTTTCAATCGTGTTCAAACTTTGGCAATCTTAAAATCTAACAAAATGAAACATATTAGGGGGTGCTTCCCAATGTTTTCCTTTTAAACGATTTTTTTTTTAGTTTTAATAACAATTGATTGAAAAAAACTCTCTCACTAATTGTAGATGTTGGTGAAATCGTAAGTATGGCATGATAATGAATATCCAATCAGTTTTTTTGTTTTTTCTAAGCATATAAAATCCTCCATCTTTTTAGATTTTGAATACTTTCAATAGTTTCGTTAAGTTCTGATAAAAGACTCGTTTCAGTAATGTCTCCAGTTTCGTCTATTATCATGTCGTCCTCCGACAAATACTACATGTATTAAATATGTCAGTTGTTATACTCACTAAAAATAAATACAAAAGATATGCTTAAGTGCAAAAAAAAATTCGGTTAATCGGTTATTCAACACAAATTAATCCGTTTATATGTTATTTGAAATTATTCGAACAGTTAACCAACCAAAATTAATCGATTAACCAATTAAATACCCTATAATATACCCAACAAATACTTCGTTTACAAAGCTACAAGTAATGTTTTTTTATAGGGGGGGTCACACGGTATATATTGCATGAGTTTTGTGACATGTATTGGGACATTTTTACACATGTAAACATGTACATACCGTGTGATCCATATGAAACTTTGTGTATGTAAAATACATGTGTATTCCTTAAAGGGGGGTCACACTGCATGCAATTAGAGCATGTTCTATTTTCGTGTGTTTAAGTGTGAATTTTGAAATACAACAGTGTAGTGTATGAGTGCAAAATAAAAAAGAGTAGAGAAAATCCTAACAAAATAAGTTTCATTGCATTAAATTTATTTATTGTGATTTCAAAATGTGTTGAGGAACCACTCCCATTAATGCAACATTAATATTTAACATTGACTTTTTTATATTAACTTTCTTCAATTCACTCTCTATTTATGTTATTTTCAACCCCTTTTGCTACGACAAGTGAATGTTAAGTCAGTCGTCTTTTTATTTGCAAACAATCAAGTTGATCACTTGCACACAAACAAACAAACAAAAAATATACAGTCCACTTAAACTTAAAATTAATATTGAAATAAAGCGTGTATAACTGAATACAAAAATTATTAGGAAGTTGTTTTTATTGGTTTCGATTATCCACCATATGTTTGGTCCTTCTCCCCAAATATCGGACTCAGTGACAATCGGGTGTGTGTAGTGAGAAAAATAATTAGTGAAAAAGGCCGACTCAAATTGGTATTGCGTAAATCGGAAGCTCCTTGGGACAACAAGTAGCTCCCTTGGACACGATTTACAATAATCTATCGGTTCCCGTGAATAAACAATTGGTTTGGTGCGTATTTTACATTCGAGTGCTCCACTGCACATTCTAAGAACATTAATTTCGTTCCGGGTAAAAGGAAAAAAAAACAACAACATGAACATTTAGTGCAAAAGACAATAAACACAAACGACAAGAGTGGTAAATAACACAAAGAAGTGCAACAACAAGTGTAAAGTACATGCATGAATACATGTACATGATAAGTATCATGCATAGCAACATAAAGTGGTGTGTGTGAAATGTGAATTGGCTTGACAACGGGGAAACACAAATCAATCATGACCTACCGTGTTCGTGTGTTCTAACATAAATTTTGAAAAATTAACGTTCATTTCATTTGTTTTTAAAGCTCTTTTATGTTATGGTGTTACATTGTATGTTCATAACATGAACGGGGAATGAAAGTGTATTTGAATCGTGTGCGTATATTATCAACATATGCTATTGGAATATTATTTGGATGGATTTATGAAATCTCAACACGATTTAAGAAACGTAACGGATAAAATCTGTAAGTACACATTTTAATTTACAATTTCTTAAGATGCCAACAATGAAATCTATGCAATCGAAATGCCGCATGGAAAAAGGTGCGATTACTCGGGCATACACATTTGTCCAGAATCCTCCTAAAGGAATTATTTGCTGAGCAAATTCAATCCCGTTTGACTCGTTTGGAATGCGCTTGGAAGGAATTCATTAGAATTACTGGGGAATTGTATAATTTTGAAGGTGAGGAAGGGTATGTATATCCTGAACGAGATATGGTAGAATATGAGGATAAATATGTGCACAGCCATGTCATACTCAATCGAATGTTGAAATCGTTTAGTCCTCATGAATCTACCCCTGAACCTCACAATGAAATGTTTTATCGTTTGGCTGAACAACATTCTACGTTGTTACAGAGACTTAACTCACCGAATACTTCTCGAAGTGCTAATGAAGATTTACCAAAATTGAGAATAGAACCATTTACTGTCAGTTACAAGGACTGGCCAGCCTTTAAGAATTTGTTTGTTAGTGCGATCGATTCCAAGGCAAACCTATCTAATATTCAGAAATTCCATTATTTGAAGTCTCTATTGAAGGATGATGCTGCGAATCTTATAAAGCATATGCAAATTTCGGAATTAGCCTACAGTACTGTATGGGATCGACTCAAGGAACGTTTTGATCGACCTCGTCATATAGTAAATTCATATATTGAAACTTTCATGTATACTTTCTCTTCAATGAAGGAGGAAAATGCTGTAAACTTACGAAAGATCTCCGATATATCAAATGATGTTGTGAGAGGTTTAAATGCAGTAAACTACAACGAACGTGATCATTGGTTGATATACATCTTACAGAATAAGTTTTCCTTAAAGTTGTGCTGATTACGGTTCTGATACTCATCACACATTCAAGTGTCCACATTTCTTGTCATTAGCAATAGATCAACGCCGTACACTCGGTAAGGAAAAATCTCTTTGTTTTAATTGTCGTCGTAGGGGACACACTGCCTACAATTACAAATCTCAACAAAAATGCCGTTCTTGCCAACGGAATGATCATACATTCCACTCAAGATACTCCGATACAGCAGGCACATGTTGTTGTTTCGTCGGAACCATCCACACATGAAAACGTTTTCCCTGAACCTGAGGGTTCTCAGCCGGTATCATTGAATACTGTCGTATCTCAATCTGGCACTACATCATTTCTTAAGAAGTTGATGTTCGTAATCATAAAGGACCCATCATTTTACCGATCGAATCCTATTGATATTTTATTGGGAGCAGATTATGTTTGGGATGTCATGACTCAGGAAAAATTGTTGGATGACAAAGGTAGGACAATAGCTGTTTCTACTATTTTTGCAATCATCATCATCATTACTCACGTTGGTGGACATCGATAGATCGATACAATCCTTTTGGGAAATTGAGGAAGCAGTAAGTGTGAGAAAACGAGATGATGAATCCCCATTTGTTGAACAACATTTTCAGGAGACCCATAGTAGACACACTGATGGACGTTACATTGTGGAACTCCCTTTTAAGGAGCAAAATATCTCATTTGTCGACACATACCAAGGTGCGCTTAAGAGGTTTAATGGCACTGAACGTAGACTCTCTAGGGATCCACAATTATATGAGAACTACACTAAGTTTATGGGGGAATATCACAGTTTGGGACATATGCGTGAACTTTCACCGGAGATAGCTGTCTATTTTATTTACCACATCATCCAATTGTTGGTTCCAAACTACGGGTAGTATTTGATGGTTCATTTCATTATGCTGATGGGGAATCCCTGAACGACAGATTACATATTGGCCCATCAATTCAACGGAATCTATTTGCTGTCTGTTTTCGTTTTCGATTACATAAATACGTTTTCTCTGCAGATATCATAAAGATGTTTCGCCAAATTTGGTTGGCTGAAAAACACCGGAATTATCAACGAATTCTGTGGAGGTAAGATCCTAATAAGGGGATTAAACACTTTCAATTGTGTTCAATCACATACGGCACGAGTACGAGTGTTGAAACACTTAGTAAAAGATTACCAGGAATATCATCCTAATGCGTCGAAAATCTTACTGGAAGACTTCTACGTCGACGACGTAATAACTGGTGCTTCAACACAAGAGGAACTTATGCTGAAACGTGAAGAACTCATTGACTTATTTTCGCAAGCCGGACTCGAGTTGAGCAAATGGGTATCAAATTTTGGAAAAATTGGCCCACATGGTAAAGATGAAAGAAACTTCTTACGTGAAGATGAAGATGAATCAACAAAAGTTCTCGGTATATATTGGAGCTTAACGAAAGACACTATTCGATATAGAGTGAATTTAGAGAACTCACAAGATGCTACGAAGAGAAAAGTTATATCTGGCGTCGCTCGAATCTTTGACCCACTTGGCTTAGTTTCTCCTGTCGTCATAAAATTCAAAATTTTATTTCAAGAATTGTGGTTACTATATCTTGACTGGGATGAACCACTACCTCCAAATTTAGCAAAACTGTGGGTCAAGTACAGAAATGATCTACAGAATCTCACGAAATTGAAGTTACCTCGATACATATCTAATTCGAACTCAAGCATTCAACTGCATGGATTTAGCGATGCCTCGATTAAGGCTTATGCTGCTGTTGTTTATTGCAGAATTGAGGATGAAAAGAGAAATATTTACGTCAACATAATAGCATTGAAAACTCGTGTAGCACCACTAAAGCAAATATCCCTTCCTAGGTTAGAGTTATGCGGAGCATTGCTACTTACTCGATTAATGAAATTGATAATTTCATCATTGCCTCATCAACAAATGGAAATCAATGCATGGTGCGACTCTACAGTTGTATTATCGTGGTTGTCTATGCAGCCAACAAAACTCAAAACCTTTGTAGGAAATCGCACGTCCGAAATATTGGAAACATTACCTCGAAATGTTTGGAAACACGTCAATACAAAGGAAAACCCTGCGGATTGTGCTTCTCGTTGTTTAATGGTTGACCAACTGCTTGAACATGACCTCTGGTGGAAAGGTCCATCTTTTTTGAGGAACAAGGAACGAACCACTTCTTTGCAAGGTTTACAACACACATTTGATGATCTTGAAGTACTAGCTGAAGTGAAACATACAAAAGTTTGCTACGTGAACGAAAAGTGGACAACAACTCAAGACTGGTTCAACTCTCACCATTCATCGATGATGATGGATTAATGAAAGTCGGTGGAAGAATTTCCAACTCTGAACTTTCTTCTGAAATTCAATACCCTGTTATTCTCCCAAAGGAACACAAGATCACAGGACTAATACTAAGGGAAGAACACATAAGGAATTTGAATCCTGGAATATCTGCACTATTCGTAATTGTTCGACAACATTATTGGATTATTGGAGCCAGGAACCTAATTCGAGATCTCATACACAAATGTTTGAAATGCTTTCGACAAGCTCAACATGTAACACAACAGCGAATGGCTGATCTACCTAAGGTACGTGTAAGACAAGCCTTTCCGTTTCAAAACACTGGATGTGACTATAGTTCCTTTACCCTGAAGATACATCACAGTAAAAACTCGAATACCTCCAAAGGTTACATATGCCTTTTCGTGACATCAGCCATACGTTTGGAATTGGCAACCGATTTAAGTACACGTCGTGGTAAATGAAATAAAAAAAATAAATAAAATGCTCAACCATCTATAGCGACAACGGCAAGAACTTTGTCGGCGCAAAACGTAAGCTGAACGAAATGTATCAACAACTTCAGGCTGACAATCACAACAAGATCATCACTGAAGCATTGGCGAAGGATGATATGAAATGGAATTTCATCCCACCCCACACATTGGGGTGGTATTTGGGAGTCAGGTAGGCGCTAGGTTATTGGCTCAACTGTACTGACGTTCGAACAGATGAATACGCTCCTCGCTCAAGTGGAAGCTGTCATCAACTCTAGACCACTGGGGTTCGCCCCAGACACGGATAATAATTATTTGTCTCTTTCTCATTTTTTAATAGGTAGGCCGACTACTTTGGTACCTGAGGGTTACTTAACTGAATTGGAATCAAATCGGCTTGACTATTGGCAACACGTACAATGTATGTACCAACTGTTTTGGCGAAGATGGAGTAGGGAATATTTGACCTCTCTTCAGCAACGTCCCAAATGGACAAATACTCAACCTAATATTTGTCCTCATAAAGGAAGATAACACTCCTCCTCTACTTGGATCACTGGTCGTGTTATTGTGACCTTTCCTGGTAGCGATGGTTTAACAAGGGCAGTGGAACAATGGCCAGGTCAATTGTAAATATTGTGAAACTTCCCATATGCTGAAACGCATTCCCATTAATGTAACATTAATATTTAACATTGACTTTTTTATATTAACTTTCTTCAATTCACTCTCTATTTATGTTATGATCATTTTTATTATTTTCAACCCCTTTTGCTACGACAAGTGAATGTTAAGTCAGTCGTCTTTTTATTTGCAAACAAACAAAAAATATACAGTCCACTTAAACTTAAAATTAATATTGAAATAAAGCGTGTATATAACTGAATACAAAAATTATTAGGAAGTTGTTTTTATTGGTTTCGATTATCCACCAAAATGTTTTAAATAGATATATAGTTCAAAACTACAAACATATAAACTAATAGAGGTTATGTCACATGCAATTACATATGTACGTATGAACGTGGAAATTATGAATCGTATATATAACGTGAATTTTGACATACACATGGAATTCCACATGTCCCAATACATATGGAATACATGCCGTGTGACCCCTCTCTTAATAACATACCTTCTATTAGAGGGTCACACGGTATCTATTGCACGTGTTTTGTGACATTTTTCCACATGTAAACATGTACATACCGTGCACAGTGGTTCAAATGCTCAATCTAGCCAGAAAAAAGTAATTTTTTTTAAATGTTTCAAAGGCAAATTTTTTGTACGGTAATATGTTGACAAGTGTCCGTAGTACATAACGGCAATTTTTTTCTTTAAATAGCTACACTTGCATTGATACATTGCTTTAAAAACAATTAATTGCTTCTTTGTTAAAAAATTAATATGCCAAGTGACATTTAACAGAGCAAGTTAAATTGTCGTCAAAAAATAATAAGAACAATAATAAAAAAAATTTGTTGGTGTAATTAATATAACAAAGTTAAGAGTAAAAATGAATGTTTAAATTTTTCAGAAAATATTTTTCGTTTAGAAAAAAAAATCCAATTATGTACATTAGAGTGACAATCAGATGTATGGAAAAAAATTTGAGTTCGATTTTTGAAGAGTGCCGGGTGGAATATTGTGACACTAGGTCTAAAAGATAAATACTGAAAATTTGAGCCAAATCGGACAACGATCTCGGGACGCGCATCGAGGTCAAAGGTCAGATATATACAAAATGTTACTATTTATCTATATATATAAAAGTCAATGTGTGTTTGTATGTATATTTGTTTGTTTGTCTGTTTGTTTGTTTGGACTTTATAGACGGCTAAACGGCTGAACCGATTTTCATGAAATCTTCACAATGTCTTCCCGTATCTCTGGAAGGAACTATAGGCTACTTTTTATTTTGAAATTTTACGTGTGCGATGTGCCACGCCCATTTATACAACATTACCTCCTATTTCAAGTCAAAAACAAAATGCGTATATTTCAAAAAGTATATCAGCTAGAGTTCCCAAATTTTGTACAAGGAACTTTAGTTTCAATATAAATATTTTGGACAAAAATGGGCAGACCAGCAATAGTGGGCGTGGCACCTCCCATAATAAGTAAATACTAAAATCTGAATGTCAGGAAAACTATAACACCTAGAGTTCCTAATTTTTGTACAAGTAACTTTAGTTTCAATATAAATGTTTTGGACAAAAAGTGGGCGGACCAACTGAAGTGGGCGTGGTACCTCCCATATGAAGTAAATACTAAAATCTGAATGTCAGGAAAACTATATGAGCTAGAGTTCCCAAATTTTGTACAAGTAACTTTAGTATCAATATGAATGTTTTGAACGAAAATGGGTGGACCACCGAAAGTGGGTGTGGCACCCCCCATACGTAGTAAATACTAAAATCTGAAATTCTAAGAAACTATAACAGCTAAAATTACCAAATTAAATACAAGTAACTTTAACTTCAATACAAATGTTTTTAACAAAAATGGGCGGACCAACTAAAGTGGGCGTGGTACCTCCCATATGTAAATACTAAATGTGATGTAAACTATAAGAGCTAGAGTTCCTAAATTTTGTACAAGTAACTTTAGTTTCAATATGAATATTTTGGATAAAAACGGGCGGTTCAGCAATAGTGGGCGTGACACCACCCATATGAAGTAAATACTAATATCCTAATATCTGGGAAACTATAACAGCTAAAATACCCAAATTTAGAACAAGTAACTTTAGATTTAATATAAATATTTTGGACAAAAATGGGTGGACCTGCAAAAGTGGGCGTGGTGCCTTCCATATGAATTAAATACCAAAATTTGCATATCATGGAAACTATAAAAGCTAGAGTTTCCAAATTTTCCACAAGTTACATTAGTTTCAACATGAATATTTTGGCCAAAAATGGGTGGACCAGCAAAAGTGGGCGTGTCACCTCCCATATGTAGTAAATACTAAAGTCTGCGTATGAAGGAAACTATAACAGATAGAGTTTACAAATTTTGTACAAGTAATTTAAGTTTCAGTAGAAATATTTTGGACGAAAATGAGCGGACCAGCAATTGTGGGCATGTCACCTCTTATATGCAGTAAATACTAAAATCTGCATATCAGGGAAAGTATACATGTTACAGATTCCAAATTTTGTACAAGTAACTTTAGCTTCAATATGAATATTATGACCAAAAATAGGCGGACCAGCAAACGTGGGCGTGTCACTTCCCATATGTAGTATACACTAAAATCTGCGTATCAAGGAAACTATATCAGTTAGAGTTTCCAAATTTTGTACAAGTAATTTTAGTTTCAATAGAAATATTTTTGACAAAAAACTGCATATCTGGAAAACTATAACAGATATAGTCCTCATATTAAGTATCAATATTTTGGAATTTGACAGATCGAAAATAATGGAACTTCACCTAATATTGGAAAAAATTTAATACATAACTATACTATCAATATTAATATTTAAATTCCTGTATCTTGAAAACTGTAATAACTGAAGTACTAACATTTTGAAAGAATAACTTTACTATCAATATTGTCTGTGCGATGCTAAATGGCTGGACTGATTTTTATGAAATTTTTACGTCTTCCTGTATGTCTGCAATAAACTATGAGATACTTTTTTCTTCGAAAAAATTAATTAAAAAAATATATCTTAGATAGATTATTCGTACCCAAATTGTATATGAACAACATTTAAATCCATATAAAAATTAATGTGTCGTGTAACTACAACATCTGAAGTCTTCAAATTTTGTCGGAGTTACTGTAGTAAGTATTCATACTAGGACCTTACATACGTGTAAGTGCTGAAAAAAACTAAGAATAAATTTATTTAAATACATACATACCTACATAAAGGAAATATAATTGATGACTTTATTATGTTATTGTTTAGTTTAAAAAGTGGGTAAATAAGGATAATAGTTAGATTTTTATTAAAAATAAACTGTAATATGTTTAATGTATCATATTAATATACCAAGTAGTAAAATGTGTACTACCTATTGTTAACATCAATGCAAAAAACTCTACAAAATTTTATGACCTCCGATCACCGCGAACAAAATTATGTCTTAAAGTTTAACTACCTGTAATGATTTTGACCTGAATGGAATTACCTTTGTTATTTGTTATTTTAGTCGAATCTATGATTCTAAATAACAAATATTTATGACATCCAACCACCGCGATTATTTCATAAAGTTTAACTACCTGTAATGATTTAGACCTGTATCGATATTTGTTACCTAATTTACTTTAAATAAAGGAAATAAATATAACACACATTTCATTTTTGAATTTAGTTGATTCTAAATAAGTTACACGTTTTTTGAGTGAATATTAACATTTTCAAAATGCCACCAAAAAACATCACTGTCCAAACACACCAAACATGCCCAATTTTTGCAAACCCAGAGAGCTAATGAAACTTCGGAAGAGCGTGAAGCTAGGCTCAGAACTGAAAGCAGTCGAGCTTCAACCTCTAGAGCTGCGGAGACATTTCAAGAGCACAACGAGCGTATTGGAAGAGAAAGGTAGCGGTTATCAACATCAAGAGCAGCAGAGAAGCCAGCAGAACACGATGATCGTCTTCAAAGTCAGCGAAATCGGACATCATCAGCACGAGCAGCAGAGACGCCACCAGAACGCGATGGTCGCCTTCAAAGTCAGCGAACTCGAACATTAGCAGCACGAGCAACAGAGACGCCATCAGAACGCGAAGGGCGCGTTGAAAATCTTCGATATCGTGCTACAACAGCGCGAGCAGCAGAAACGCCATTAGCACGAGAAGGACGTCTTGAAGTTCTTCGACAACATACTACAACAGTACGAGCTATGGAAACAGAAGACCGGCGTGAATCACGCATAGAAGACCAGCGGATTCGAACCTCATCAAGAAGGGCAGAGGAGAGAGCAACAAGATTTACGACGCAGCCAAAATCGCAATAGAATGGTGGTTAATCGCCGGAATATTGCTGATGAATACGAACGCATTGCATTTAATTACAGATCTAATATGAATTATTCCGAAGGTATCCCAAGGCATTAGAATAAGAATTATTTAATAAGAAAAAATTTTAATGTCACCATTTTATTACGATAAGTTTAACAAGTAAGAAATAAATAGTTCATTAATTTATTATTTTTAAATTGTACATATAGACTGAATATATTGTACATCAAAAAAATAGAATAAGAAATAATATTAAAGAAACAATGTATATTTTAATTACTAAATAAATATTTTTTTTAAACCTTTACTTAATATGCATTTTACTTCGAGGGGGTAGCGAAGCGCACCGGGTATTAGCTAGTATGAAATAAATTTGTAAAACTCCCTAACTTTAACATTATGTTACATAAATATGTAGATTTATTTATATTAATGACAATTACAGTTAAAAAACATTTTTCAGATTAAACCTATATATCCTTTGGGTCAAATTGACCCACAAACTGTATTATAAAAATTGGTTAAAAAATTTTAAAGTTATTAAAAATTCCCCAGACCATGAACGTGTCTCAGGCCACTTGAACGAGAAATCTAGGAACAAAATTAAGATATTTTAAGAAATATTAAAATAAAAGCTAATTTTTACTTAAAATGTATTCGTATTTACATTCGTATGAGTTTTTGTCTTTGTAGAAAACCGTTAACCTATTCGCAGGGATGGCCAAAAAAAATAATTTGTTTTAACGGCTGTTTCAAATCTCCATTTTCAAATTTTTAAAAATAAATTTTTGATAAAATTTTAAGGAAACTTGCGAAAAATATACCTTAAGGTCTTAAATATACAATAACAGTGCAAAAATGGAAATTAACCCTTAAAAGCACTTGGGATCAAAATCACTCTATATTTGACTATGGTTTTCGCGATTTTAAAAGTTTGGACCCCAAATTATATTAAGGGTTAATTTCCATTTTTGTACTGTTATTGTATATTTAAGACCTTAAGGTATATTTTTTGCAAGTTTCCTTAAAATTTTATCAAAAATTTATAATATTTCGCTATCTTTAATTTAGAAATTCCAAATATTTCAAAATTTTACCTTTGCCCTTCACCATTTAAGGGTTAAAGTTGTCCGATTTCAGTAAAACTTTCAGAGTATATTAAAAATGATCTGAGCTATAAGATTCTGTATAGGTTTTACTTAAAATTCGTAACAGTAAGGAAATTGCTCTCATTCGCCAAAATATGGCCAAAAAAATATTTTTTCCCGAAAATCACAAAATTTAAATCGCAGGTACGGAAAAACTGTAAGAGGTATTGACATAATTTTTTCATATTTTTATTCTCTATTATGATCTCAATAAATCCCAATATGATGATCAAAAAATTCTGAAATTTGTTTAAGAAAATTTTTAAAAATTTGAAAATGGAGATTTGAAACAGCCGTTAAAAAAAATTATTTTTTTTGGCCATCCCTGCGAATAGGTTAACGGTTTTCTACAAAGACAAAAACTCATACGAATGTAAATACGAATACATTTTAAGTAAAAATTAGCTTTTATTTTAATATTTCTTAAAATATCTTAATTTTGTTCCTAGATTTCTCGTTCAAGTGGCCTGAGACACGTTCATGGTCTGGGGAATTTTTAATAACTTTAAAATTTTTTAACCAATTTTTATATTTTATATCTCATTAGAACGACAATTACGTACACATTTCGATTCTTATTCATTCGATTGCAAAAATAATTATTTAGTAGCAAAATTTTTACAAAAACTGAAAAATTTGCATTTTTTCCGAATTTTAACGATAATACAGTTTGTGGGTCAATTTGACCCATAGGAGATATAGGTTTAATCTGAAAAATGTTTTTTTAACTGTAATTGTCATTAATATAAATAAATCTACATATTTATGTAACATAATGCAGAAAGTTAAGGAGTTTTACAAATTTATTTCATATAAATAGTAACATTTTGTATATATCTGACCTTTGACCTCGATGCGCGTCCCGAAATCGTTGTCCGATTTGGCTCAAATTTTCAGTATTTATCTTTTAGACATAGTGTCACAATATTCCACCCGGCACTCTTTGAAATCTTAAAAAAAAAATCGGCTGTCACCCTAATATACATACCCTTTTTCACCAAAAATATTTCCAATTGACAATTAAATACACAAAAAAACAAAATAAATCAAATAAATAAATTCGGAGATGTTACTAATTCCAATAGTTATATTAACAAAGTTTTTAGGTAAAGTGTATTGTTTGAATTACCTATTGGCATAGATAATAAAACTTAGTTTTTCATTTTCATATAAAATGAAATTAACTATGCAAACTTAGTTAATATAGCCTCGATTAATTTTTTGTGTGTATGATCAACTCACTCACGACTGCCACCTCTGCCACTATTTATACACACGCCATCTTCCGTTAATCTTCTACAATGATATTAACTGAATTCTAGAGCTTTCGATGTTAATGTTAGCAGCTTAAACATTTAGGGCCGTTTTCTCATTAGGTGATTATCTTTTTTCCCAACGAAAAACTGCAGATTAAAGAAATTTGGTTTTCTCAATGTCTCATTTGCTTCTATTCTATCGCAAAGCTAACCCGACCTCATCTGCCAATTATTTATTTATCGTACAGATAAATAAATAACAGCTGACTGCTGTTCATAGTTTTTATGTGTTTGTGTTTTTGTAAACGAAATTAAATAGTTTTTATAATAAGAGTTTAATAACATTAATTTGATAGAGGATGAACTCAAATAACATGAGTTCCAAGTGAATGCTGAAAGAGTTTATCATGTCAGGCCTAACTACCTGGCAGACATGGAGGATAATGCACTTTTCAAAAGATTCCGACTGTCGATGGCCACATTAAACAGCTGATTTATGTAAACATGTTGTCACTTGAAGGCAGGGTTCCCACCTTTCACATCTATTTTGAGAGGTATTGCCAACAGAAAATAATGTTTTTTGTCGGCATATTGAGAAAACCAAAATTGTTAACGGAGAGTTTACCGGCCTAATAAATTTATGTCGACATTTAGTAACAGGCAGTTTGTCGATACATTGAGAAAACGGGCCTTACTGTTTCCATACTTATAAACAATGCTAATAACCGCATGCTATCAACATTGTTGATAAGTAGAAGCTTCTACTGATGGACGTGTTTATAAACATGTTGAATGCTGCAGGCAGTTGTTACAGACCGTTAAATTCAAATCGCAATTGCACATTCGTAACAATACTTTCTTACTTGTTTAATTCTGCCAAAATTATCTTTTAACATGATTACATATAATTTAAATAATATGTGTTATAATTATGAAAGACTTAGAATATGCAAATTAAATGTATAAGTTTAAAGTTTCAGATGAAACTTAAATCTTGAAACTGCAGAAGAAAAAAATTATTAGAAAATAAGTTTTGTAAGCCGTTGGTATTTTTTGAACTAACCACATTTGCCTGACTTAACTGCATATTTAAGATAATTCTGTCTTCATATTTTAAAAAAATTTTATTTACGCTTATTTTTTCATATTTTAAAAAAATTTTATTTACGCTTATTTTTTCTTTATCATTTTATTATTTTGTTCTTGAAAATACTTATTCAGAAATATCAACCAAAATGCAACAAAAATCGGAACAAACCAAAGAAACTACAAAAAGTCAAATTGTTAACTATAAACTACCAATTTTTGTCCAATTGGACTAAAGCGGCAACGCGGAGTCTAATCGTCAAATTCCCCTTCTTTTTCGGTTTATTTGTAAGTGAAGTTTTTGCTGGGATAATAGTATCCCAGCAGTTAAGCAAGTTGTCAAAGTATGCTAAAGACAGTAATAGTCACAAATGCCTTATCTCTTGGCTGATTCCAATTTATATATATTAGTCATTTGATACGTACGTGCTCTTTGTAGTGCAGATATAAGACAATTGGTTACTTTATACATACCAGGTAATCTAGCGTGAAGACAATTCTCACTTAAGTGTCTTTAAGTAATCTGGAGTGTAGACACCATAGAGAAAAATACATAGAGCGGAAGGAGAGAGAAATGTCAATGGAAAAAACTACTCTCTTTTCACACTTACGGGTGATACAATAACAAAATACATGATACAACGGACTTAGGTTTTTGTCTCTCAGTTACCTATCTAGTTGTCATCTATGGTAGACACTTTAAACGTTTTGTGAGTAATTCGTTCAAACTGGTTTTTTCAAATTGCGTTGATATAATTCTCATACAGTTAATTTTTATTTTTGCTTAAGTATACTGATATCCCATGTAACATAGCATGAAGTCAATAGTCACTTTAGTGTCTCTTAGTAACCTATAGTGAAGTCACTTTAAACGTTTATTTTGTACTGTACAAAATAAACGTTAGAGTTGTCAATGAAAGGTTATTTTACAAACAATCGTTTATTGGACTGCCTATGATATGTCTTTTTAGCTGACTATTTGAGGTCAATTAGTACCCGGACATGTTAAAATAACTAGTTATGTAGCTGATCAAGTTACCAGACTGGTAACTGACGCTATTTAACCAGTATGTGAATCCAATGCTATGACTAGTTCGGACCATCTATTAGACAATCTCATTGTAGCCAAAAAGGTCAATTGACCCCCTGCTTAGGACATGCACGTGTTAAAATAACTAGTCACGTAGCTATTGAAGTCGCAGGAGGTCAATCTGGTACACCCAGGTTCATTGAGGCTCTCGGCTATAAAAAGGCCGAGGACCTCACAAAGGAGCAACAGGCTTCTCTCGCATGGGCGAAAGCTCACATTGCTGGTCTCAAGACCGCCTCTCCTTCTGCTGAGTCATCAGCGGTGGCTAAACGGCAACTTTCAGAGGAGGATACGACAACCAAGAGCCAGCAACAGGGACCGAAAAGGCCCAAAGCGGCACAGATCTCTAGGTAAGTCTTTTAGCGAGATTGTCAAAGGCAACCTCGTTAGGGCGGTTATAGATCGGAGTGCCAATGATGGATCCATATCTCAATCAAATTGGAATATGGTGAAGCAAACATTGGTAGGGATGTTTTGGAAAGTTCTCAAAGAGAACCCAGGCACTCCTCTTCAATGCGATTATGCTGGTTGGTACCAGGATCACGTCAGACTTATGTCTTGTGTAGATGAACGCTCAGCGTTGCTACTCAAGACTGCTGTCGCATCGTTGGGTGAAGTATGGTCGGGATCTAGGCTTGAGGTGGTATCGGTGAGTAAGATACCCCGAAAGCCTAGATCCATAGCTAAAATTCTAGCTGAGCCATCTAGACCGGAGGAGATCTTGAAGATCCTCCAGTGATGTAACCCAAAGCTTCCAAATAACGATTGGAAAGTTGTTGAGGTTTCTGACGCTGAGGGTTCTTTCAGAAAGGCGACAGGGCATGGAGGAGCTGGAGAACGCCGACGTCACCGTTGTAAAAATTGAGCATGGTGAAGGTGACGCAAATAAACCTTCAGCACTCTAAGCCAGCATCTGCTGCACTGCCCCGAATTACCAAGAATGGGGAGGAGCTAGTTACGGTCCAGGAACCTTTGATCCATCAGGTTCGTATCTGTGGACTATGTCTGAAGGGCTACAAGCTCTACTACGCTAAAGACACAGGTAAAATTAGATCCTGTATATTGGATAAAAACTCTTTGAATGTCTTCATTCTGTCTGATTACAGCAATGAAGATGCTGTAGCAGTCTCATGGGAAACCAATGAAGGCAGTTTGTTATGGCTGATTTCCAGCTACATGGCGCACGATCATGGCGTGCATCTGTGCTGACATTAACTCGCACCACATTATATGGGGTAGCAGCGACACCAAGTTTTAAAGTAGTAAATAGAGGTTCAGAACCTACCTTCAGTGTTTCAAACAGAAGTGAGGTGCTAGACTTGTGAGTCCTGAGCACCACAGCATGATTACTAATTGGGCTGTCGCTAGCGACTGCTCCTTTTCCGATCACAAATATATTGACTTCAATATTAGTGTAACTTATAGGAGTGTTAATAACATTCTAAATAGGAGGAAGACCAATTGGGAGATGCAATGTGGCGCACTCTCTCGGTCTTTACCAAACCCGCCCTCTATTGAGATTTCGGAAGTTATTGTGGTAGCAGTTGGAACACGTTCCAATCTGCTATTAATTTTGCCTGTAGGCCGATCATCCGCAGAGGTAATAATAAGCCTCCATGGTGGAATAATGAAATATCACACGCCAGAAGGACGTGCCGTAAACTGTTTAACGAAGCTAAGAGGTTGGATAACTGGCCGGCATACAAGTGTTCATTGAATCACTTCAAGAACCTTACGACTTCTGTAGCGGCGTGGAAGGATCCTCTGAGACTAACCGATTACGTAAAATTCTATCAACCTCCCCAGTTGTACCAAGCTATATACAGAAACCCTGTGGTAGATATAATCTGACTAGTAAGGAAACAATTGAGGTCCAACTAGACACTCATTTACCAGGCTGCCTCCCAGTCGATGATGAAACTGTGAATGGGGCTGATTCCGTTGCTCAGTGTGATAACTCTGTTCCCGTGAACAGGGAAAGAATTCAGTGAGCAACCAAAACATTCGACCCGTTTAAATCCCCTGGGCCGGATGGCATTATTCCTGCTGATCTTCAGAAGAATGAAGAAATAGTTGTACCTTGGTATCAGATGGACCTATATTCCTACATGGTGGACGAGGTGTAGAGTAGGCTTCATTCCTAAAGGAGTTAAGGCGTCTTGCATCCTTTTTGCTGAAAACCCTAGAAAGCGTTATTGACGTATACCTGACGGAACTGATCTCTAAATCCCAACATGCCTACACTAAGGGCAGATCTGTGGAAACAGCTCTACATTCGTTAGTTGGCTCCATTGAAGAGTCGCTATCACATTAGGAGTATTCACTTGTTGCCTTCCTTGATATTGAAGGGGCTTTTAACAATGTCTGGCCCGACGTCCGACATCCTATCTTCGATGGACGAACTTGGGATTGATCTTTGTGTACGCCGGTTTGTCAGAAAGATACTCGGCTATAGAGTCATGTGCTACCCTAGGTGGTATAAGTGTTACAAAAGTGGCCAATCGTGGAATCCCACAGTGTGGTGTACTATCTCCACTTCTGTGGAATCTGCCAATGAGTACCCTGTTGGTCAGGATGGACAACTGAAGGATTAAAACAGTCGCGTATGCTGACGATGTTGCAGTATTTATATCTGGTAAATTTCTGGATACAATATATAGTTGTATGGAATCGGCATTAAGTACACTGAGTGAGTGGAGTATATCGAGTGGACTTAGTGTGAACCCCCAAAAAAGCGGAATTGGTTCTCTTCACTAGGAGTTATAAGATCGATGCTACTCACCGGAAAACCTTTGAACAAGTTCTGAGGACTATCGCGATACTGATTACAGGCGCTATAAGGTCTACTTCAACTGGTTACCAGTGGATTTGATGGTGATACAAATGGCTCTCAACTCTGCTGTGAGACTAAATGCTGCTTGTTCGTGGTCTGGTAAGGACCTTGGACACTCTAGGATACTGAATTACTATGGGCACATACATGGTAATGTCGATTACTGCATCGTAAAACCTTTTTTCGATAGGCATTGCCATATTATGATCCCGAATAGGGATTTATGGCAACGCGGACTCTTCCCCCCTGCTGATGTCATACGGATATACACTGATGGCTCTAACAGGGGAAATAGGGTCGATGGGCCTACGGTACAATGATTACTGTAGAAGCTGCCATAATGAGGAAGAGACTGTATATCACCTTTTCTGCCAATGTCCGGCTCTGACAAACCTGAGGGAACGCATCCTCGGATTTGCATTCCTATCATGCTTGGACGAGCTATCAATGATGAATCTGAGACGAATCTATTCCTTCATCCGGGAATCTGGTTGGTTTAATTTGGAGTCAACGGAAGTATTGTAAATACCCTGCTGACTACCCCTTGGGTATCACAATGGGATCAGATTAGAATGGACTAGCTATTGAAGTAACTAGTTCCCACCCTAAATGACGGGTAAAATCACTAGTTCGGGACTGTCCCCTAGGACTGCTGGGATATGATATCATAATCGCCCCCATAAGGTAATATCGATTTTGCTATCATATCGTTTTCTGGTTTATTGGAAAATAATAAACATGTGTGTATAGTTCGTTTGTGATTTTAATTTTTGGAATGATAAAAAATAAATTAGTATTCGTGAGCTTAAATTTTACATAATGCGCTTTTTACATTGCAGATTTTCAATTTTAGTAAAAAAGAGAACATCTTGCCCGCAAACAATTGAAAATTTCTGGATGGGAGTTAACGTGATTTGAGCAGTTACTTACTTGAAAGCCTAAAAAATACAAATTTAATAAATATGCATTAAATAAGTGTAGATGAAATATTTTTGTCATTAGTATGTATACAAAATATTTATTAACTATTTGAACTTAGGCTAAATTTAATTTACATGAAGACAATTACTATATATACTAAATATAGTACTAAAAACAAACAATTTGATGATATAATACTATTGAAAATCATTTTATTGGAAGTATGTTTATTACCTCGAAAGAAAAAATTAAGTAAAAATTGCCTATAAGAAAGAAGCAGAAACAGACATGACGTTTTTCAATTGGTTTTCTGTAAGTAAATTTAATTGGTTTCATTTAATATTTATGCTTTTTGTATCTACTTTATTACAATAATAAGTACATTAAATTTCACGTGTAATAAATATACAAAATTTGTACATGCTTACAATTCTTAAAAAGTTTATTTGTGTATTTTAAAGTACATAAATGGAGAAAAATAAACAAACAAAATGTATAAAGCCTGTATGTATGTATGCAGTATGTACATAAGATTTTCTTACAACGATTATACCATCATAATATAGGAAAAGAGTGATAGAGTAGGAGAAAATAATATAAAAATATAATAATAAATATTATGCCCTGTTCTTGTAGTTTTATAGACTATTTATACATATGTATAGCTAAATAGTTACGTAACTCACTGCAAATCTTCATCATAGTTTTCATTTTTCGATTTGCGTCTATTAATAAATGGCATAAAGCTCCAAAGACTTGCGCCAGCAAGAAGTATAAGACCGAGTGTATGAAAGAGAGGATTGTACGTATTAACTGCTTCGAACCAAAGACCACACAAAGGTGGGCCAATAAGTTGTAAAATGCCATTTACGAATAAACTTATTCCATAAGATGACGTTAATCGCTCCGTTCCAAGCATGTCGGCCATTATTACTGCCGTAATACCAACGTAAACCCCTGACGCCAATCCAAAAACCGCACACCAAAAACTAACCATTTTGTATGTTGTTGAGAATGGTAGCAGAGCTAAACTTATGCCAGAAACTGCTAAGCCACCTATAAAATACCAAGTCTTGGGTATGAAACCCAAATCTGATAACGCTGAACCGCCAATGCGTCCAATGAGATCAGTTGCCGAGACAATTGAAATAAGATAGGCAGCTAAGGACTTGTCAAAACCCAATGCTATTCCATAAGCAGGGAGAAGAATTATAAAATTCGTATAACCGATGGCATTTGTGGAATTCGATATCATTATTACCAAGTATGTGGGATCTCTCAAGAGGCTCAGGTCGAAGAACTTTGAGCGTTTGCCGGCGTCAGATTCTTGGTCAACATTTCCAGTACTATCCAGCATTCCATTACTAGCGTTCGCATTCACACCAGAGCCACTGGCTACAGACCTCAAAGAAAGATGTGAAGAAAATTCTTTCGGTTGGAAAGATAGAGTACTGCCGTGATAAGGCGTACTTATATACTGGAAACTACTGGTCGAGGGTGATCGACGGGAGAGGCGATTTTTTGAGTTATTTCTCAAAGCATGAAGACGTTCAAGTTTATGATTAGAACGTCCACCTTCTGGTACAGCATATAATGATGATTGTGAATTCAATTGGCCCGGTGTGAATGTTTGATTTCTTTGTGGCAGTCGTACAGGTGTGCTGATTTTTCGTATACGAGACGATGATGAACTATTAAAGTCCTCTTGAGCCTTTCCAAAGTTTTGAACAACCGTTGCTGAGGCACTTCTTACAAACTGCGGATCGTCCCCAACTAAATTGTAATTGTGTAAATCTGGTGATTGCATTGACGGTGAATTATATGGTATTATCTGTTTATTGGCTGTGCTATCGTTGTGCATTATGTCTCCTCCTCCTGCCGTCTCATCAACCGTCTCAAATTTAAGTACAATTCCTATATCCTCCTCTTCGATGTCATCCAAAATTTTTTTAACTCTAGGAACACGCACCATATGTTGTTCAACTGGTTCGTAAAAGATGGCCGCCACAAAAACATTCAAAGTAATTCCACCCATTATAAGAACCGACCCTCTAAAAAAAATATAAAAAAACAATATTTAACTTTATACATATGTAAATAATATGGTTTATAAGAATTGTTTACCTGTAGCCGTATGTTTCCAAAAGCCATCTTAAAACTGGTGGTAAAATAATAGAACCCAATGCGCTTCCAGATATACATAGTCCGTTAGCAAGGCCACGAAGTTTAACAAAATATGATGTTACAATGTACACTGTTGGAGGAAATGACAAACCAGCCCCAATGCCAACCAAAACGCCATAGCTAATTTTTTAATATAAAATATTTACTTATCTTTCCACTTTAAAATTGCAAATAATTGTTACCTTAAGTATAAAAAAGCCACAGATGATGCCCAGAAAGATATTATCATTCCAAGTGCAGCAGATGCACCACCTAATATCGTTACTGTTCTGAATGAATATTTGACTGAAAGAATACTCGAAACCGGTCCTAAAACATAAATGAGATGATAAATTCATATATTATGTACTATGTATGTACATTATGGTGGTCCCCTCAGTTTGGTAAACATTGATAAACAAATCATCTTGAAAAAATTTTTAGGTAAATCGGTTGGGGTTAAGACGTGCCGCAAGCCCTCTGATGTTTTGAGATGCACTTACAAGGCGGAAAAATGCATTTTTTTCAGTTTTTGTAAAAATTTTGCCATTAAAAAATTACTGTTTCAATTTAATTTAAAAGAGTAGAAATGTGTACATAAATGTCGTTCTTATGAGTCATATAAAACAGAAATTGGTCAACAAATGTTAAAGTTATTAAAAATTCCCCAGGCCATTAACGTGTCTCAGGACACTAGAACAAGAAATGTTGGAACAAAATTAACATACATATTTTGATAAATATTAAAATAAAAACCCGTTTTTACTTCAAATATATCCATATTTACTTGAATATGAGTTTTTGTCTTCGTAGGATAGCGATAACCTATTCGCAGGTATGACCAAAAAAATAAAATTTTGTTAACTGCAAAACTCCAAAACTCCATTTTCAAATTTTTAAAAATTTTGTTAAGCAAATTTGCGAATTTGTTGATCATCTCATTGGGATTTATTGAGAATATAATAGGGAATATACTTTCCGTGTATATTTAAAATTGTCTGGACTATAATATTCTAAATTGGTTTTAATTAAAATTCGTAACAGTAAGGGAATAGAGCTCATTCGCCAAACTACGGAAAAACTATAAGAGATATTTTAATATTTTGTTTATATTTTTATTCCCTATTATATTCTCAATAAATCCCAATTATACGATCAAAAAATTCTGAAATTTGTTTAACAAAATTTTTAAAAATTTAAAAAAGGAGTTTTTAACTGTCATTAAAAAAATTTTATTTTTTTGGTCATACCTGCGAATAGGTTAACGCTATCCTACGAAGACAAAAACTCATGTACAAGTAAATATGGATATATTTTAATTAAAAATGAGCTTTTTTTAATATTTATCAAAATATGTTAATTTTGTTTCTACATTTCATGTTCTAGTGGCCTGAGACACGTTAATGGCCTGGGGAATTTTTGATAACCTTAAAATTGTTTGACCAATTCCTGTACGACAATTACGTACACATTTCGATTTTTTAAAATTAAATTGCAAAAGTAATTATTTAATGCCCAACTTTTTACAAAAACTGACAAAAAATTAATTTTTTCCCCTTGTAAATGCATCTCAAAATTTTAGAGTACTTACGGCACGTCTTAACCCCAACCGATTTAACAAAACATTTTTCAGGATGATTTTTTACCAATGTTCACCAATCTGGGGGGGTGGGAATGGCAAATATCCAACTTTCGTTTATTAAGGGCCACCCTAATGTACATGCTGATAAATGCATTATTGCTCTCTTACCCAAAGAACTGTACAAAAAATAACATAAAGCTGGAATCCATGCAGCTGCTGATGGCGACGCATGGAATGCTTCCAAAAACTCTACAAAAAGGACGCCGAAACTTTTTATAGTACCTGGTATTAAAATATTGACCATCATCGAACCAGCCAATACGAGCCAACCCCAACCACCATCAGGAGGCACCAAATCATATTCAATACCTTCGCCTTTAGTCTTTGAATTTAATAGACATGCTAAAAAAAATTAAAAAAGATTATTAATAAAAGATGTATTTAAAAATGATTTTGAAATATATGTATACTAGCATAACACGGTGCGATTCGCTTCCCCTATCGTAGTAAAATAAAAAAAAATATGAACGAATTTTATAAAAAATTAAATTAATATAATTAATACCGAAATTTCTTGTTAGTTTTTAATTTTATAACATGATTTTGCCATTGAAAGTATAAAAAATATTCTGTGATTTTAAAAAAAATCTTGATGCTGTTACGAATGTGCAATGACGATTTGAATTTAACGGTCCGTAACGCTTTCATCGTGTTTGAAGGCACGTCCATCAGTAGCATGCGGTTATTGGCATTGTTTGTAAGTATGGCAACACTGCATGTTTAAGCTGCTAACATTAACATCGAATGCTCTAGAATTCGAATGTACTAGTATGTCCGTTGAGAGCATTGTAGAAGATTCCCGATAGATGGCGCGTATATAAATAGTGGCAGAGGTGGCAGTCGTGAGTTGAGTTGATCATTGTCGCTGTTAGAGTTAACATCAACTGTCGTGTACATGTGAGTTTGTACATTATAAAGTTTGTGTGCATTTCTGCGAATTGATAAACGTGTATAAAGACACTGAGTGGATATTTGAACTGCTATTGGTGTACATTTAAATAAATAAAGAGTTGTTACAAATTTTAAACTACTAAAACTGCTTTTTATTTGCAATCAAAAGTATCCGGTTTATTTAAAGGAAATAAACCTCGTTTTTAAAAGGTAAAAACGTAAAAATACTTTCTTTAGAAGTTCGGTCTGCTATAATTTCGTATATTTTTACAGTGGGCAAGTTTCGATCCAGTCTATTTTTAGTTGAACTACTTATTTTTGAAATGTCATATTACATCTGTCAACTTTTATCTGTCTCAGATAAAAGTTTTTTATAAAATTAGTTGCTTTTTAAACATAAAATTGTAGTTTGTATTTAATAAATATTCTTTCATCTACAAAAAACAAGTGTTTCGATCTTTAACTCCAACAAATGGTTATGGGCCCAGAGATTGCCTATATTCGAATAATTTTATTGTAATAAGCACCAGAAATAAATATTGCCGATTTAAATGATAATTTTCAAATGATAATTTTCAAAATGATAATTTTCAAATTGAGATTTTAATTGGCGATTTAGAATAGAAATGTTTTTAAAGCGCGAGGGGTTGTGGACAGTAATTGTCGATGGGCCGAATGAACAAAATTCAGCTTCTTCTGTAAAAAGAAGAATAATAACAATAAGCAAAGTTTATTGAATATGATGAATATTTCGAACACTTATTTTTGGTTGGTACTAAGGCTACTCTGGGCCTAAATGCCATATTACAAGTGATCGCAATTTGTTTGATGATTTTGATGGTTCTCCTACCGAAAGTGTATCTGAGGAAAATGGTGAAATGAAAAGGAAAATGCAGTGTTGTTATACATACATTGAATAATGACGGACGAGTTAATAAAATGCGCGTAGAAAATGTATTGCACATTCCCCAAATTGGAGGCAATTTAATTTCAGTGAAGCGATTGGCAGAAAAAGAAATATAAGTTACGTTTTGCAAAAACATGTGTGACATACGATCGTCAGACGATGATCGTGAATGTTAGCAAAAATATACACAAATTTTGCCATTTTTTTTTTTTTTTTTTTTTTGAATTCTTAAAAGGTAACCAAAATGCCAGGGTATCCCAATCGATTTAAGTAAGTCCCTAGTTGACCTATATCTTCATATATAGTTTTACGTAAAACAGGAACCGTTATACAAAGCCTTACATCACACACGTGCCAGAGTGAGACGCAAAATTGTCGAAGGCAAAAAAACGAAAACGGGCATGATTGCACTTAAAAAATAATTACAATGACGCGCGAGACTTACTTTGCGACGAATTTTGCGTTTACACATGCAAGTAGATTTATGAAAGTTGAGTATACATATTATTATCGAAAATTTCTAAAAATACATCGAATTGTTTACAAGTTGCTTGAGTGTTTACACATGCAAGTAAAAGTTAATTTTGTACTATCAGCATTTGCTACTTTTAAGTCCATTTGCGGCTTGAAACCAAATTTTGTTATTTTAATTAAAAACAATAAAGTGTTACCATAATTTTCAAATACAAACATTTTTGGGGAAAATGTTTGTGTTAACAATTTTGTTTATAAAAACTTATGAAATTGGTGTTTTTTACGAAAATGATACGCATTAATTGCCATTTGTACTATTTTCTTTTTCAAACATACATGCAATAAGTTAAAAATAAAGTAATTATTTTACCACAATCCATTAAATTAGTTAAATTTTTTTTATTGGGCAATTCTGTTTGTTATTTTGACACTTCATTGCAGAAAGTGTCAAAATAAATTCACTAGGCAAAAGTGTGAATGTATTGTGTTTTTCGAACTGTTACTTGCATGTGTAAACGCTAGGTTATCTAGACGATGAAAGTTAACAAAACGTCCGACTTAAGTGATGTTATATTTGTTTTTTTTTTTTAGTATGAATTTTATTTATTTAACAAATATATTTCATTACTTTTAACTTAAAAATACAGCTTTCAATGGCTACTTTATATAAATTATAAAGGAAACAAGGATTTTTATAGAAAAATCTAAGTGTATTACGGCAGATAAAGCTCCTGCGTTGCTTCTAGAAGTTGAAAATATAATTTTAGTAAATTTTGCGAGAAGATGACGATGGTGTTACTAATTAGAACCGAATTCGATATCATCCGAGACGAATTTAATTATTATGACGTCATTTTGTATAATTTCCACTTACAAAATATATTTTTTAATAATTTAGGACGGATTTTTTACTTGAAGATCAAATGGCAGTTAATAATCAGAGTAGCTAATCTAAAAATAAAACTAATCTAACGTAAATCCACTTTGATGTTTTTGGGTTCTAGTTTAAACTTCGTAGTATTGCCATACACAACGTCAGAAAATGTCACATTTTGTTATCAAAACAGTGAATAATTTATGAATAAAAAGAAACTTGTAGATGGCTGTGAGTATTGAGAAAATCAAATTAAAACAAAAAGTCTATTTAAATTATATATTTCCAAGTTTCCTAAATCTTCCTTAGTCCATTTTTTATGTTTTCCTACACAAATATATTTTCATCAGCTATTTTCCTATTTATTTGCTATTTAAACTAAGATCTACATTATTTGTTTAAAACTAGATTAAACTAAAAATTGTGTTTCTCACATATTGTTTAACTGAGCATCATTGGCGAGTTAAACCTAAGTAAGAACTGCCACAGCACAAAGAGCTGAAAAATAAAATAAACAATTCAGCACAGCAGTTCATTTATTTATTATTTTTTTTTATTAGCTTTATTAATATCATAATTTTTGATATATTTAATTTGATATATTTTAATATATTTGATTTATATGAACAATTTTGAGGAACGCACATGTGATTTGACTGAAAATGGCAATGCTAACAAAATTAATCCATTATTGAGAAACACAATCATTGGTTAAATCCCGGCTAAATTTGTATAAGGATTAATATAACAGCGTGTTAAGCTACGTTTAACTAACAAGTAAAAAACTAGTTCAAAGAAATAAAACAAAATAATCGATGACCTAAAAACAACATTCGTAGATCAAAATTTAATTTAATCTCCAATCTTCAAGTCAAAAACCCTTCCTCGTTATAAATCTACATATTTTTAATTTCTGAGATATCTCCCATTTTATGTTTTAATGATTACATCAAGGATGGCTTTCGATTCGAAACGTTTAAAAATTAACGGTAACGCTAGTTTAGATATTTCGGTACGGTAGCTTAGCAGTAACGGTATTTCGGTTATTGAAATTAAAAATTTGTATTCATATAATTTAAAATTATTGATCAAATATCGGTAACGGTGTTTTATCGGTACCGGTAAATGCAGTTATTTCGGCATCGGTACTTGTGGTAATGGTATTTTAGGGGTAACTGTAGCCAACCTTGGTTTGTATATAAATATTTGACCCGGACAAGGTATTGTATAAACTTCCAAATTGTTTATCTTGTATATCTCCCAAGTGGTAGCATAAGGTAAATAGTACATTCTGATAGATAACGCCCCATTTTCTCAATCTCTTGTTATTTTTTTGCGTGACGATATACTGACAGTTCTTATACAAATATTATATTAATTGAAAGTATATCGTTACGAAAAACAATAACCAGAGATTGAGAAAATGGGGCTAAGAGCTAGTTTTTTACTTGTTAGTTAAACGTAGTTTAACAAACTGTTAAGTTAAACATGAAACTAATTCAGCCGGGCTTTAACCAGTGATTGTGTTTCTTACTAATGGATTACGAACTGTCAATTTTGTAAGCATTGCCATACATTTCAGTCAAATCACATGTGCATTCCTCTAATTTTTCACATAAATATATGGAAATACTTTAACTTTTATAAAAATAAGTTATGTACGCGGTTGGTACATCACTTTTTTGTAAATTTTAACTTTGTAAAAGAAAAAGTAAAAGTAAATAAAATGGATATTAAACAAGTAAAAGAGCTATATACGGCTGTGCCGAATCTTATATACCCTTCACCAAATTATACTCTAAAATAAAATTTAAAAAAAAAATTTTTTTAAGTTTTTTCCAATTTAAAAAAAAAAAATTTAAATTTATGGTTGCCGTATGAACCAATAAATTGTGAAATTACACGATTGGAGCATAAAAATCAAAATAAACTGTTACTTTTTCTCAATTTGCCTATTTTTTATTGCATTTTTATTTTTAGAAAAAAAGAAAATAGTATTACTGTGTGAAAACCATTATTTGAGGCACAATAAAATAGGTATGCAGTAAAGGGCAGCACAAGCACATTCATTATGTCGTCTTCACCAAATCACATATTTCACTTCACTCGTCAATGCTTTAAAATTCCTTCGTTTGTACCAAGGCAAATTTATACAAAGGTGGTGTGAGTCAAACAGCTGATTACTGTTTTTTTCGCGTGTGCGCAACAAAAATAAAGCGAATGCTATGATACATAGAGTTGTGTAGCTCATGAAAGACATAGTTCAATTGAACTATTCACTTAACTGAGCGAAGTGAATCATTCATCATACTGAGCGTTTTCAGCTCAGCACTGAGCGTTTTCAACTGAGCGCTGAGCGTTTCCAACTGAGCGATGAGCGCTGAGCTCAGAGCGTTTTCAACTGAGCTGTTTTGTAGTATGCACATATTTCTTTCTGAACTCATGAAAGAGCTGCACAAGCATATTCATTTTGTTTCAATGTTTCATTCGCTCATTTTGTTTCATTTGCTCATTTTGTTTCAATGTTTCATTCGCTCACTGACATTGAAATGTGAGCATTGTCTACAACAAAAATAAAACGTTCGTTTTATTTTTGTGAGTTCTGCCGCGTATATATTTTTGCTTTGATATGATACAACGTTTGTATGCAATGTTTCAAGAATTATTAGAGTTTTCAAATTGTTTTTGTTTTCTTGAATCAATTTGGCTATGTGTGGTATTGAATGTGTGTGAATTAATTTATGGTGTTGTGAGGCAGTAAGAAATAAAGTTTGTAATACAGTTTGTAGGTATATTTCATAAAACAATAATGAAAAAGGGAAATACATAAATGTTATTTTTAAAATAACAATTGAATTGAAATTTTGTAATTAGTAAAAAAAATACTACAGTGCACTCGCGGTAACGTGAACTAATTAAAACCAAGGGAGTTCATGTTAGTGAATTTGTTCACGTTAGCGATTGTCGAATTTCATGGAAAAAATATAAAATTTTATAATATAAACCTGTGTTTTACACGCTTAAACGTGAAATTCTTTTATTATTGTTTTCATTATTAAAATATAAAACAAAAATTATTGATCAAAATTCATTACAAAACAAAACGAGATCACGAGAAAATATACACTGAAATAAAATTACATAGCAAATAAAATTACTCATTCGTTGCCAAACAAAAAACTATTAATTTAGAGGATACAAACACATTTTTAATACAAAAGGATTCCTTAAACTTTAAAAATCGAATTTAATGTATGTATTTCAGTGTGATTAGAAAACAAATGCAGTGAAAAAAATTGTTCATGTTATAGAGCTTTCTGAGTTTGTTCACGTTACAGAGTAGTCAATGTAAACAAAAGCTTGTTCACGTTAGGCGGTGTTCACGTTAGACGGTGTTCACGTTACCGCGAGTGCACTGTATTTCAAAAATACATTGGTGGGATTATATCTACGTCCCGGTCCACACTGTGAAACATTTGCTGCAAAACATTTTTAAATTCTCTTTTGAAACTGCATTCGTGTCCACACAGTGAAGTTTTTGCTTTTCAGTTTTTGACATTTTTGTAAACAACGAATATCATGTACATGAAACATAGTACCCTTTTCCATTCCTCTTTCCCCTTTCATCGACAAACTCAAATGTTTTGCAGCAAATGTTTCACAGTATGGATGGGGACTACCGAAAATCAGAATTATAAAACTACAAACTACTAATATTCTTAATTAAATTAGCAATATTATTTCAATCACTTATTTTTAGAAAATAGATTTCTTATGCACTTTTTTACTATATTGATACATTAACAGAACATAACATTTGACAGGTACCATGAGCGACATATCGTGGGGTTTTCGCTGTTTTTTGAAAGTGATACAGTTTTTACGATATTTTTAAGTTGTAAAACAATAAAATCTTATACCTAAAATTTATAAATTCCTTTTATAGGTATGTATATAGGTAGTAGTTATAACATAAAATAATGAATGTTCTCTTTAACAAATATGTATTGTCTAAACATTTGGTTAGCATCGGAACTTAGAAATAATACAAAAATTAACTCTTATTTCCGAAAAATATTATTAAAAAAATTAAATTTTATTTTTTGAAATTAAAATTTTAATTGTTATCAGTTATTTCACGCATAAATCTCTAATTGTGAAAATACTTTGTGTTTTTACAATTATCAACAGAAATGTTTGATTCAATTCACTACAAGCAATTCACAAGATGAAATGGTCATTATACATCATACTGAACTAATGAGCTAAAAGAGCGACCTAGTTCACTTGAGTGAGCTGAGTTGAAAAGAGCGGTCACTTCACTGAGCTAATAAACCCAACTTTAATGATACAACGTTTGTATGCCTTGTTTCAAGAATTATTCGAATTGTTTTTGTTTTCATGAATGCATTTTTCTATGTATGCATTTGAATGTGTGTGCGATTTTGATCTTGAAGATGAAGTTTTTTTAATTTTATATGCTCACAATTTTTGTTCTTTATGACAAGGGCTACAACTTTGCCTCAGAGAGTAAATCAAACTTCCGATCTGTTTGCAAGATATGAGCCTTAGAAAATTATCACTTTTTTGCAAAAATGACACAGAGGCCCCAAATCTTTTAGGGCCCATAAAAAAAAAGTGTATGACTTTGGGCAAAACTGGGAGACACGGGTCTTTTTTTTTTTGTTTTTTTTTTCACGTAGTGGTGTCCGTATATGGGATTTTTCGTGTTGCACTATGTAATAAGTAGACTAATCATAAAATTACCCTTGTTTTTCAGCTTATTTGTAAGTAAAGTTTTCGCTGGGTACCAAAACGTGAGCAAAATGGTAAGCATATCCGGCTTTTCAAGATTATTATTTGTGTGACCAAATGCCAAAAAAGTAATAAGACTTTCAAATGT
The DNA here is from genome assembly GCA_942486065.2 of Calliphora vomitoria. NCBI lineage: Eukaryota > Metazoa > Arthropoda > Insecta > Diptera > Calliphoridae > Calliphora > Calliphora vomitoria. The sequence goes on along the minus strand of OW818030.2, from coordinate 51,727,375 downwards.
AGTAAATAAATCTGAAGCAAAACTAGGCATACACATACAACCTCATTTTGAGCTTGTATCAGGCTATGATAAACAATAAACAAACAAATAATCGTATTCCCTTTCTTCATTAAATATTACTGAAAATTATGAAAAAACTAAGATACATTATATCACTTAACTATGAGAGAAACAGGGATAGGGAATTATATTTGAAAACAAAATCCATGCAGTCAGATACAAATAAAAATATTCGTGTATATTATAAATACTTACTAGTTTTATCACATGTTTCATTTGCGCCATTTACTTTATGTTTTTTATTTACGGAACTTTGTTGCTTACTTATAACTTTGTCCTTATCCATAATCTGAAAATACAAAACAATATAAATCGTTATCAAATACTTCTGGAATATATTTTATGGACTAATAAATTATTGTAATACTTTTACAGATACCTCTAACAATACATGCGTACACTATCTATTTCGTAAATTTACAGAGGATTGTATTTGAAATTTTTGATATACAATTTCTATAGACAATTCAAAACAGTTCCATATCAGTCGTATTTTTCTAATTTCACACATAGACCGAAAAGAACGTTTCCACTTTCATTTCAGTGGTATATTGGCAATTTGTTTTATAAGCCTATGATATTTATTTTTTTCGTAAAGGTCAGATTAAAACTTTTATTTGCGAACCTGAAAAATAAATGGCAAAAATTCATTTGATGCAAATCAACACTTGAATCCTCTACGATGTGAGTCATCTTGACGCGATGTAGAGGCTTAAGTGCGATGATCTGTGCTGGTCATGCTGGAGGAGACAGTTTAACTTGAGTTGGATGTATCTGGTAGGGTCTCCCATTCCAGAAGGGCACGCGGTGAGCATGACACTAAGAACTACCTTCCCCCTCTGTCTGATAGCGTCTGTTCTCCTTTGGGACGGCTATCAGACGTTCCATCAAGCCATGTTTCCCTCACTGAACGGGGTGGCTTTGTTGGTTATTGTCCGGCTGGTCCGAAAGAGCTCCTAAATTGTCCGTCCGAAATCCACCAGCGTCTCTTTCCTATATTGGGCGGCTGGTGGTCTGCGTCTGTTATCCTCAGTGGGGCGGCAGTTCTTAACACCTGGCAGCAGGTATAAAATGCAACCAAAACTTGTCCGTATGGACGAAATGGAAGGTCGCAAAGCATGCCCCATGTACCCGGTCGGGGGATTCATAATCTCCGGGGACCCTACACCCACAGCGATGGTAACGGGCTGTGGTGAGTCGAATGCTACTGTAACACAGGCTAGTCAGGTGATTTCACCGGGCCAGACTAGTCTGTATGCTACTGGTGTCGCAGGAGATCAATCTGGTACACCCAGGTTGGCTGATTGTAAAAAACAAGGTAATTGATGGTAGTGACATAAGCGGCGAGGTACCTCTGGATTTCTCTCCAAGTACCTCCAAAGCTGCTAAAGCCCTATCCGTCAAGGCGGTTAAAACCCATGCCTCGGGTGCCTCTGAAGGGGGGAAGCGACTAAGTCGCTCCCCTTAGTAGCCTCACATATGCCAACTGTGCGTACAGGGTCTGTACGTTCAATTGAACTATTCACTCAACTGAGCGAACTGAATCATTCATCATACTGAGCGTTTTCAGCTCAGTACTGAGCGTTTTCAACTGAGCTGTTTATTATGCACATATTTATTTCAGTATTCATGAAAGAGCTGCACAAGCACATTCATTTGTCGTCTTCAATGTTTCACTTCGATCGTCAATGTAGCATTCATTCGCTCACTGACATTGAAAAGTGAGTATTGTGTACAACTAAAATAAAACGATCGTTTTATTTTTGTGAGTTTGTTATGTTTGTATGTATATGACATGCTCTGCCGCGTATATATTTTTGATATGATACAACGTGTGTATGCAATGTTTCAAGAATTATTAGAGTTTTCATGTGTGTGAATTTATTTATGGTATGGTGAGGCAGTAAGAAATTAAGAAAGAGTATTGCTACAAAGGGAAATACATAATTGTTATTTTTAAAATAATAATTGTAATTGAAAGTTTGTAATTAGTAAAAAAATATATTATTTAAAAAATACATTAGTGGGATTATATCTACCAGAAAACAGAATTAAAAAACTACAAATTACTAATATTCTTAATTAAATTAGCAATATTATTAGCAAATTTATAATATCACTTATTTTTAGAAAATAGATTTCTTATGCACGTTTTTACTCGACTGATACATTAACAGAACAGAACATTTGACAGGTGCCATGAGCGACCTATCGTGGAGTTTTTCGCTGTTTTTTGAAAGTGATACAGTTTTTACGATATTTTTAAGTTGTAAAACAATAAAATCTTATTCCTAAAATTTAGAAATTCCTTTTATATATAGTAGTTAGATCATAAAACAATGAATGTTCTCTTTAACAAATATTGTCTAAACATTTGGTTCGCATCGCAAATTAGAAATAATACAAAAATTAACTCTTATTTCCGATAAAATATTAATTTAAAAATAATAAAATTTTATTTTTTGAAATTAAAATTTTAATTGTTATCAGTTATTTTACGCATAAATCTCTAATTGTCAAAATACTATGTGTTTTTACAACTAACAACAGAAATGTTTGATTTAATTCACACTACAAGCTATTCACAAAATGAAATGGTCATTATACATAATACTGAACTAATGAGCTGATGAGCTAAAAGAGCGACCTAGTTCATTTGTGTGAGCTGAGTTGAAAAAAGCGGTCACTTCACTGAGCTAATAAACCCAACTCTATTATCTGTGCTGACGCTAACTCGCACCACATTATATGGGGTAGCTGTGACACCAATACAAGAGGTCTTTTCAGTTTCATTCTTAATAGTAGTTTGGAAGTAGTAAATAGAGGTTCAGAACCTACCTTCATTGTTTCAAACAGAAGTGAGGAGCTAGACTTAACACTTGTGAGTGCTGAGCACCACAGCATGATTACTAATTGGGATGTCGCTAGCGACTACTCCTTTTCCGATCACCAATATATTGACTTCAATATTAGTGTAACTTATGGGAGTGTTACTAACATTCTAAATAGGAGGAAGACCGATTGGGATTTGCAATGTGGCGCACTCTTTCAGTCTTTACCTAACCCGCCCTCTATTGAGTGTACGGATGATATTGAGATAGCAGTTGGAACTCTCACAGAAGCGTTCCAATCTGCTACTAATTTGGCCTGTAGACCGATTACCCGCAGAGGAAGGAATAAGCCTTCATGGTGGAATCATGAAATAGCACACGGCAGAAGGACGTGTCTATGAGGTTGAGTAACTGGCCGGCATGCAAGTCCTCATTGAATCACTTCAAGAACCTTACGAGGAATGCTAAAAGGAAAGCCTGGAGAGACTTCTATAGCAGCGTGGAAGGATCCTCTGAGACTAACCGATTACGTAAAATTATATCAACCTCTCCGGTTGTACTAAGTTATATACAGAAACCATGTGGTAGTTGGACTCTGAGTAGTAAGGAAACACTTGAGGTCCTATTGGACACTCATTTCCCAGGCTGCCTCCCAGTCGATGATGAAACTGTGAATGGGGCTGCTGATTCCGTTGCTCCGTGTGATAACTCTGTTCCGGTGAACAGGGAAAGAATTCAGTGGGCAATCAAAAGCTTCGACCCGTTTAAATCCCCTGGGTCGGATGGCATTATTCCTGCTGATCTTTAGAAGAATAAAGAAATAGTTGTACCTTGGCTCATCAACATATACATACTAGATATATAACTAATTTTGGCGAAATTTTTGGCATAGCACCACGTGATGGCCAATGTTGTATAAGTAATGAAAATCATTTTTTTAGGTCATCATTTTAGGAATCAAAAACATCACGCACCAACACCAATTTCTAAGATAAACCAAACATTTTTTTCTCTGAAAAATTATATTAATAATTTCGTATTTTTTTTAAGTGTGAAGGATGCTTCCCGTATTTAAAAATTATCTTTCAAAGTATGTCCGCAGTTATTATCAAAATAAAATATATTGTATTTCAAAATAATTAAAAATATTTAATGAAAAACTTTTTTGCGTTTGGTGCGTGAACTTTTTTAACAACAGCGAAAAAATAGTACCGTGGTTTTTCCTACTTTTTAATGCTCTATTCGACTATGCTATGCCAATTTGCATATTTGCAAAAATTGTCAATAGTTATATCCCTAATACACACGTGTATCAGATGGACCTATATTCCTACATGTTGGACGAGGTGTAGAGTAGTCTTCATTCCTAAAGGAGGTAAGGCGACTCACACTAAACCAAAGGATTACAGACCAATTAGTCTTGCATCCTTTTTGCTAAAAACCTTAGAAAGGGTGATTGACGTATATCTGAGAATGACCATTCCGACGGACAGATCTATGGAAACAGCTCTACATTCGTTAGTTGGCTCCATTGAAGAGTCGCTATCACATGAAGAGTATTCACTGGTTGTCTTCCTTGATATTGAAGGGGTTTTTAACAATGTCACGCCCGACGCCATCCTATATGCGATGCATGAACTTGGGATTGATCTTTGCGTACGCCGATTAGTCGGAAAGATACTCGGCTATAGAGTCATATGTGCTACCCTAGGTGGCATAAGTGTTTCAAAAGTGGCCAACTAAAGGCTGGGTTAGCCGACCGTTGATGTAATGTAACCGTAATGTTGACTTAACGTAACACTTTAGTGCGATTATAGAACATTAAAAACGTGTCATATGTTTTTGACATAAACAAACAAAGCTAAATATATCCGGAACTATATTTGTTGTATAAACTTTCATTGGCCTGTACCAATAAAATCAATGGTATTGGTTCGTCGTTCATTTTAATAAAGACAAATTTAATACGTTTTATTTAATTTTAAGTTTTTCTTGAATATTTCGCGCTTGTCGCTGATTGAAATTGTCAAAATATAAACAGCTGTTTGAAAGTGTTATCAACACAATTGTTTTAAATACTGTTCAAGCGATTTTATAATTTTTTCTGCGATATAAAAAAAAAAAAAATTAAACTTTGTTTTATAATAGTACTTACATATAAATCGTATTTATTTACACATAATGTATTCATCATCATTGTCCATTAGGAGACAATTAAAAATATTATTTATTACCTAGTCATACAGACTTTATTTATTAAAGGTCCGATAACGTAATAGCAAAAGTTAACTTTAAGGGTACCTTTTTATATTTCTTAATATTAACTTTTACTATTTCGAACATAAAGGCAAGTTGTAATAATGGCCCTAAGTAAATTTAATTTGTGTATACAAAATATTAATTTAATATTTTGAAACTTAAATACTTTCGACGATTATTAGTATACATTTTATAAAGGCTAGTTGTAATAATGGCCGTAAGTATATTTAATTTGTGTATACAAAATATTAATTTAATATTTTGAAACTTAAATACTTTCGCCGATTATTAGTATACATTTTAAAAATTCTTGTATGAATCAATTTGTATAATAAGTAAATATTACCATAACATTAAAAGGTTTTGTTTTTTATTTATGTATTTAGAACACTGCAAATATTTTTAAGCGTTCTGAGCAAAATAAGTATTTTTTTATACAAGACTTAAAATCAACAAGTTGACAACACCCTTGGTAAATGTCACGTAGAAACGTAAAGAAATTCTGTTTTTAACAGGTTCAGACGTTACAGTTACGTTACATTTTGTCACTATAACTGCTTTAACTACTTTACACACAATAGAAACGATCATCTGTTCCATTCCGTTAAGGTTACATTACATTACGGTCGGCTAATCCACACTTTAAGTGTCTGTAGTTTTGAGCAACATTATCTGTATCTGCCTTAAAATTAATTCTTAGATTTGTTGGTTCATTTATAATTTGTAGCATTTCTAACATATAACGACATCAATAATTATTTTCTGTATTTTTAAAACTGATATATTTTCAAAGTTAGGATAGTGATTCAAATTAGCACAATGTGATGATAATGCTGTTTTTTGTGAAGAAATGTCTCTGTATTTTTGATCTGATTTGTGTCCTGCTATTCTAGTTTTAAATTTATTTTTTGTTGTTCCTATAGAAACTTTATTACACGTTTCATTATTGTTTCCATTGCATGGTATTTTATACACTACATTCGACATATCTAACTTTTGTATTCTATCTTTTGTTTTGCTAAATAATTTTCCTACTGTATTATACATTTTATGAGCCATTTTATAATTCTTTTTATCAAATATATTTGATCTTTCTAATCTTTCTGATCTTAATGATTTATAGATATTTGGTTCAGAAACTATGTCTGTATTTTGTTTATGATTTTTGTATTGTCTTAATAATTTACAAGTAATGTGAGATGGGAAATTATTATCGTCCAATATATTCTTAATTATTTCAATATTCTTCTTGTGGTATGTAGTGTCACTTATTGTTAAAATTCTATCTATAAGATTCTTAGCTGTATTAATTATAATTATTTTAGGATGCTTAGAATATTAATTAATTATTCTTCCTGAAGAAGTAGGGTTTTATAACCAATCTATTAAAAGGCTGTTTTTCTTTCTTATTACTAAAGTATATAAATAAGTAAGTATTGATTTATTTTCTTTTTCCATTGGATGAAATGAATTTAATGTTATTAACATAACGCACTGGTTCCTCTCAAAATTAAAAAAATTTTCAGTAGAGACAAAAAAATGTTTTTTTTTAATACATTACAATGAAAGTTGTAGACGGAAACAACTGTATTTTTGGCGAAAGAGTTGAGAAAATGATGTAAGATTTTTAATGTGGGTAGATATGGCCACTGTACATCGATTTTTTGCAAAAAGTGAAAATTTTGAGTTGACTCTCTTTAGAGGAACCAGTGCGATATTCTCTATTTCATTATCTGAAATTATACAGAACAAATCATCAACATATTTTGTCAATATTTTTGGTTTAATAGTCAATTGCTGAATGCATTGGTCAAGTAATGTTTCCATAACAATATCTTCTATAATTGGCGAAGCTGGAGATCCCATTGGAAGTCCTTTTTGTTGTGAATATATCTTTTTGTTACATTGAAAGTATCGGTTGTCTATAATACAAAATTTAAGAATACGTAAAAATAGATATTTATTCATATTTGTGTGTTCTCCTATTCTGTTCGTATAGCTATGTATACAGGGATACTAGGGAACAAAGATACTACATCAAATGAAACAAATCTGTAGGGGGCGGATTTATATGCAAATGTATGTTTTTCACGAACGTTCAAATACAATGTAGACTAATTATCTATCCGAATCGCATATTTTGTTGTAAAATGGCATCGATATGTTAGTGAATATTTTTGCATATTTTATTGATAATGCATATTTTGTTATATTTTACTTCAAAATGCATATTTATAGGCATATTATCAAAGTTTTTAATAAAAATATAATTTTTGTTGCCCATTGACGACAAAAAGCTTAGAATTAAATGTTATCGACTAACTTCTTTCGACATCGAGAAACTGGCAGCAAGTTTTATTTCTCTATCAGCAATTGAAAATTATAACTTCGGGAAATTTTGCTTCAAAAAGTTTAGATTTTTTTTAAGTATCAAAAATTTATTAAATGTATCGAGAACATTCATATTTATTTTCATTGCAATTTCGATTTATAAGAGACTTCGTTATCGAAAGATTTTGTAACTTCACATACACAGTTACCGCTACTGGCAGTTAAGTCATTTCCCAGAAGTTTTAGGATACTGACCTGATCAAGTGATTTTACCTATCATTTAGGGTGACAACTAGTTACATAACTAGCTACCTGACTAGTTATTTTAACTTAGAAACAAATACACTACACAATTAATGTTAAAAGTAACTACACTATAGATTACTTAGAGACACTTAAGTGACAATTGTCATTACGCTAGATTACATGGGATGTATAAAGTAACGTATTAACTTTTCTCTGCGTTACAACTAGCACATACGTGTCAAATGACCCATAATATATAAATTGGAGTCAGCCAAGTGATCAGACTTTATTGACAATTACTGTCTATAAGGGATACATTTACTACCTGCTTCACAGCTGGGTTATTAATTGAGAATAGAGAACACGTTGCTGAGTCTGTAAAATGCTTTCTTGGTTGTTCTTTTAGTGAATTCGTAAAGTTTCGTAATTTGCTAAAGTTTTATAAAATTATGAAAGCTGGTAGACCTTCTGTTTTATGTGATGCATTTATTTTTTCTCCTCGCAACAGGTATCCTCACTTTCAACCTGTATTTATACTTAGGTTTATTGTATTACTATGTAATTTTATTTTGGCCAAATTGGCTTTTTATTACTGAATAAATAAATAATGATTATGGAATTCCTAAAAAATAAAAATCTTTCATAATGTTTACAGAAGACCAAAAAATAAAAAATAAATTTAACTGTTATTCAGAGACCATTTTTTTAAAACTCTTGACAAACAATTATTTCAGGATTTTTTCCAATATTGGTTTTAACAGTTTTGTCCCTATCGATTACTGCATTTCTAGGCCCTTCATGGTGAGAAATTTTGGTTTCTCAACTTCGCATAATACGGAAGCAATGGACGGACCTCTACACGACACAACGGGTCTCTCAGACGGACGGCTCTAGGAGGGTAGATCGAGTTGGCGTAGGTGTCTACATTCAGGAATTCGAGACTAGGTTATCTTTCTGTGTTACAACGAGGTCTACTTGGCTCTTATACGATGCAGGACAGGACACTGTTTAATTGGGACACATGCTAGAATACTGGGCCTACGGTACAAGGACTACTGTAAGAGCTGTCCTAACGAAGAGGAGGAGGACAGTGGTGAGCCATAGTCTCCTCCTCTGCCAATGCCCGGCCCTGATAAACTTGAGGGAACGCATTCTTGGAATCCCATTCCTTTCATGCTTGGATGAGCTATCTGGTTGGTTTAACTTGGAGACAACGGACGCATAATAAATAACCTGCTGTTTAACCCTTGGGTCTCACAATGGAATCAGTTTTGAATGGACCCAAGCGAGCTGCTTGAAGAGTGGCTGCCCATGAAACCTATGTAAGTTATTTGTGGGCTTCGGAAAGTTGATTTCAACAGAGAGAAATTACATACGGAATGACAAACTTATATGCATATGGTAAAGAGTATAACAACAAAAACTAATGAGTCATATCGATGTAGCAGCATTTCCCTTTTCAAAATAAATTTAATCTGCGCATGCCGTCATAAAAGACTACAACTGCTTGTATGTTATGAAAACTGTATTAGATTTGTAATGGCAAGTTAAAAATAACGGTTATGGGTTTTTTTAATAAAAATAAATTTTATTCTAAATAAAATTTAAACAAAAAAATTATTCCAAATTATCACAATTTTGTACTATTTGTTTTAATTTCTGAAAACTTTACTTTAACTATTCAGCCAAACATCGTAAATATAAGAAAGTTATAGTTCTTCAGTTATTCAAAAACTAGCTTGACCCGGTGCGCTTCGCTACCCCTGTCGTAGTCTATGTTGGAAATTTCAATAAAATCGTTTTGGCAATTTAGTATTTATTGTTTAAGAACTAAAGGTACCAATTTTACCGGTTTTCCCCCTGTTTACCCCTTTCTGGTCCAAGTATTGAAAAAAGTTATAGCCTATTGACGCTTCCAAGTAAGGATCTATCTACGTTCCAAATTTCAATAAAATCGATTCAGCCGTTTAGGCGTGATGCTCAAACAAACAAACAAATAAACAAACAAACTTACAAAGACATTTATATATTTATATAGATAACAATTTTCTTTGTATGTGTTTTTATATCCCGCCCACTTTTAGCTAAACTTCGAACAGTGGTTAAGAATAAATTTGTACTAAGCTATAACATGATAATAAATATTTAAATTATATGAAAGTTGGCACGCCCATAGTTCCTTTGAATTATAGAAGAAGATACTGTGAAAAATTAAAGGAAAACAGTACAGCGAATTAACCTGATATAAGGTACAAACATATAACAAAAAATATAAATCACAATATGTGTTTTTTTGTTATATGGAAAATAAATTAAAAGGAACTAATATAATAAATAAAATGAAAGAAAAGAAAATACAATGTTTACAATGCCTTCATATTCTTTATTAGTGTTTAGCGTTTTTATAGTAAACGCCACGTCTCAAATATGGTATAATCTGTTCAAAAGATCTATTAATATTAAAATACACTATATAAAAGAATTATAAGAAAAGATTACAAAAAAATAAAAATAAATCTACATTTAATTACTCGATTATGATAAAGTAAAACGCATTTATCATAATTATTTTAAATATATGATTTTTTTTATTCAGCATGCTAAATAAAGTAAAAAATATACCGAAATGGCAACACTAGTTCGATATCAATATTTAATAACAGAAACTAATTGAAGTGTTATTGTGTTGTTGAAGCATTAACAACTCAAAACATAGTAACATCGAATATTTTAATTATTAATTTATTATATTATTGTATGTATTTCTATTATGTATATATATTTATATCATTTAAAACAAAACTGTCTAATCATACTTGTTATGTTTGTAATCTAAACAAACAACTTTTAGATATAGGGTGTCCCAAAATCCAAGCAAGATTTGAATTTGCTGCCATTTCAGCAGTTGAAAAAAAAATGGAGAACAACGCGTTTTCATTGTTAAACAATATTTCAAAAATAATGAAAGTTTGACGGCCATAGTTTCAATCATAAACGAAGAATATTTCCACCTGATAGCTTTATTTATATTCAAAATTGCCGCATTTGGGATTCTGAGAATCCACAAAAACAAATAAATCCAGAACGCGGCACTGTTTGCTGTGGATTTTTGGTAGAAGGTATCATTGGACCACACTTGGATTTTTTCGACAAAATAGCGCGTATGTGATGCATAACCGTATCCCTTTATAATTCAATAAAAAAATAACAATCTAAAGAAAAACAGTTTTTTATTTAATTAAAATCTTGCGTACATTTTGGGATACCCATTATTATGCTCTCCTAAACAAAAGTTCTTGATAATTGGAATTTTTTAACAGATAAAGAAAGGGCTTGATAAGACAAAGGGGTGAGTATAATAATTGAGTGGAAATTTTAAGAAAGTAATACACATATATATGATGGAAGTTTAAAAGCTAAAATTAAAAAAGCGTTGCCAAGTTGGGATTTTTACTAAATTTAAGTGGACAGGGCTTTAGTGATTTTCGGAATTCGAATAATAAAAGTATAGACATACCTACATATGTACATTAGGGATATAACTATTGACAATTTTTGCAAATATGCAAATTGGCATAGCATAGTCGAATAGAGCATTAAAAAATAGGAAAAACCACGGTATTATTTTTCGCGGTTGTTAAAAAAGTTCACGCACCAAACGCAATAAAGTTTTTCATTAAATATTTTTAATTATTTTGAAATACAATATATTTTAATTTAATAATAACAGCGGACTTCAAAAGATAATTTTTAAATACGGGAAGTATCCCTCATACTTGCAAAAAAACAAAAAATATAAAATTATTAATACAACTTTTCAGTGAAAAAAAAAATATTTGGTTTATTTTAGAAATTGATTTTCATTACTTATACAACATTAGCCATCACGTGGTGGTATGTCAAGAATTTCGCCATAATTAGTTATATCCCTAATGTACATATATGTATATATATACTCTTATGATCAATTCCTTATTCTTTTTGAAAGACATTGAAATGTCATGTAAAGGAAATTAAAAAATCATTACAATTTTTAAACTAACCCAAAATTTTAAATAATATGATACAATAATTGTAGAAGGTAGAATCACTAGGGAGAGTTTTCAATATTTACCCCTATAACGTCAAACTTTGATTTTGATTTTTTTCATATTTTCTTTTGTTTGACGTTACAAGAATTGTATAATTTAAAATTTACTCTCTAATGAGTAAATGAGTGCCTTATATTGTTGTGTCATGATGGGTCCTAAGTTAATTGCGTTGGTTGTATAATTTTCTTAAATATTGGATTATTTTGTATGAAAACTGTCAGTAGATCGTTATGATAACAAGACATTGAACAAAATTAAGTTACATACTATGTATGTACATAAAAACATTTTCATATCAATTTAAAGAAAATAAAATAACATTATCAAAGTAATCCAAAATGACGTTATCTAGCAATCGTTTCAATATTATTGTTTAAATATTTTAAGAATCAAAAAATTATTGATTTTTTATAATTAATTTACGTATTCACAAAGAGTGTTTGTTATCTGTATCATTGTTCCAATTTACCATGTTATTGGTAAATTGGATACAATTTTAATTAAAGAATTAAAGAAAAAGCTGCATATATTGTAGTTCTTAATAGTACTAGTTTATTTACACAAATAGTGGTTATTTTAAACATAAATTTTATGCTACGTATTTATTTTTAACCATACTTGTGTTAAACACCTTAATAGGTCATAGCACTTTAGTACCTCTAACTCACACATTTTCCGACCGATTTCAAACAATTATTTTAAACAATTATGGATAGGCACAGAATTAAGCTTTCATAAAATGTATACTCCATAAAATTGTGTAAGTTTTTATAAAAAGTTTCGCTTTTTTCCGTAGTTTTTCAAATTAAACAACAGTTATTTTTATTTTTTTCTATGAAAATATTTTTTTATAGACAAAAACGAGATGCTACTTGTTAAAATCGGTTTATATTTGCAAAAGTTATTAAACTTTTTCGAAAAAAGTTCGAACAAATTTACCTTGTAAATTAAAAATTTTACAAATATTTTTTATTTTTTTTTTTTTGGATAGTTTTTTTATTCGTATACGCTGAGGGAGAAAATACTAAAAAAGGTGTTAATGAAAGGTTGAATAACTTTTACAACTTTCATCCGATTTTAAAAATTCAAACCATGTTTTGTTAAGAACTAAAATAAAAAAAAGTTAATAAATATTGTTTTTTGTTTGGATATTCTTAACAAAAACAATACAAATTATACAGATAAGAATCAGCTGGTTTCAGTAACATGGCAATAGAAAACAAACTAAAGAAAAAAATATCAAAATGGTTGTAGTTTGAAAAGAAGGACAGATATATATCACACTCGTTCCCTGTTGAAATTTGTATTTTGTTTTTCTCGCTCCTCAAACCACAACCATTGAAAAGTGGTTGTAAAACATAAAAACAACCATACGCTTCAATATTAATTTTTTGACAACTGTCATTTGATTCATACCTGTAATAATCTGTGCTAATAATTAACAAATGTATCCAAAAATGCACGTAATTTTAAAGCGTAATCAATTCTCTTTCCAAACCCGTTAAAAAATTAAAAGTCGGACAAAAATAGTCTGACTTACAGGTCGATAAGTTGAAAACATCATTGAAAACGTTTTTTTTAGAATAGCTTCTGAATTTGAGGGTGTTTCTGAAATTTTTAGATACAATTTGTGATGTACTCAGCAAGACCTATAACCCACGCTAGGTCGTTATCCAAGTTTTTTTCACAGTAGCACCGTGTAATTAATAATTAAAAACGTAAAAATTACTTTTTATGTATCAGTGATGATTTTTATGTACTTTTTAACCCTTGACCCGGTGCGCTTCGCTACCCCTTTCGTAATCAAAAAAATATGTAGGGATTTTATAAAAAAAAATAAATGAATATAATTAATACCGGAATTTCTTGTTTCCCCTTTTTCCCCCTTTTATCACTTTAATGTCCAAGTAGTGAAAAAGGGTATAGCCTATTGATGCTTCTAAATAACAGTCTATCTATGTTGGAAATTTCAATAAAATCGGTTCTGCCGTTTAGTATTTATTGTTTAAGAACTAAAGGTACCAATTTTACCAGTTTTTCCCCCTGTTTATCCCTTTCTGAAAAAAGTTATAGCCTATTGACGCTAGTAAGGATCTATCTACGTTCCAAATTTCAATAAAATCGATTCAGCCGTTTAGGCGTGATGCTCAAACAAACAAATAAACAAACAAACAAACTTACAAAGACATTTATATATTTATATGGATGTATTTCAAACATTTTTGTTAAAAATTTGGAAGAACTTTTCAAAGAAAACACAATAAATTAATATTAATATAACGTGTCGTGTTTTTTTTTTTTTAAAAACAAGCAAGTAATTATTCGCTGTTGGACAAAAACAATTTTGGTGAAAAATTTTTGGAAATTTGCACATTGCTGGAAAGATCTTTTTTCGTTTTTGAAATACGTTTCATTTGATATCCACACATAAGGTGTATGTACAGAAACTAGCATTCGAGAAATATACAAAAATTGTTCAAGTGCTTTTTGAAAAAATAGTTCATGAGCTTTTGTGGTCGTGATAAATTTTAATTAGTTTCGTTCGTGAGTCAAAAAAAGAATATTGTGTAAGTAAGCGTGAATAGAACAACAGTAAAGGTTTAATCAGAAAACAAAATTAAAACACACAACATAAAGCAATACATATAGTACACATATATTGACCGATATACATACATATGTATGTACATTGTACATATGTGTGTGGATGTAAGAGTAGTTACGTAAAGTACAAACTTTTGTATGTACACCACTGTTATTGTTTTCAAGTGGTGACGTGTTTTTATTATTGACAAAAATACAATATTTCTAAAAGCGGTTTAAAGCAGTTTTAACTACTCAATCTGCCCAAGGAGTAGTGAGACCTCCAAATTAATTATTTACACATTCATTTCTGAAATGATACATTTGCCTTTGCTGGCCATTGTAAATAAGTAAATGATTTTTGTTTTATAACGTATTTGTTTTCCTATTAGGTACATTGTCATAGCCCTTCATACCCCTTCAGCATCCATCAAGTAAAAGTTCAATGCATATTTTTTGATTTTATTGTTTTGTTTGATTTGAAATTGTATGTCGCTAAATGTTCTTGCTGACGACGACTAAATTTGTGGACTGTGCATACAATGTGTATTTAGGGTTTCCAAAAAAAAGTCAGTGTTCCCAACCAAAATGAAAGATTACTTTATTACCTATTATTATTAATTTTATATGATTACTCTCTATAGGCAAGAGTCAACTGAATGAAAGGATACGCACATTTTTCATTATGTTTTCTTCGATTTTTCTCACATTTGTTTAAAACAAACTATATTAAAGGCACTTCAATAATATATATTTCTAATCAAGATCGAACATAATTCATTTTTTCTGACCTCTCACAAAATAATTGGATTTTTTTAATTGTTGCTGGAATTGTTATCTAAATTTTTGAATAATTCTGTTGTGATTCGTATATTTCGAAATCTTAAATTTACATTTTATTGGTGCAATATTTTGCAAGAACTCGTGTATTTGAAATTTCATTTCTGGGTTCTAATTTAAAGTTTAAACGTGGTAGTACTACCATAAATAATGTCAAACATTTTGCTACCAAAACAGTGAGTAATTTATGAATAGGAAGACGAAAATTATAGTTGGCTGTGTGTTGAAAAATAAATTGGAAAAAGTATGAAAAATTGAATCGAAACAAAAAATCTATTCAAATAATACATTTTCATGTCTCTTAAGTGCACATAGTTGTAGTCGTGCTTATTCGGCTACACGTACGTATTGTCGGCAATGATTGATGAAAATCAAAGTTTTTATTTTTTTATTTGACGACTGATTATTTAATCGTTTCCTGTTGTGATTGACAATCAGAATTTATTTGCTTTGTGTTTCCCGTCATGTGAATTGAACGGATGAAAAAAAATATTAATATTAATAATAAAAAAAACATTCGTTTCATTGAGATTTTTGATAGTAATCGTCTCCAGAGCGCTTTAAATCTTCCTTAGCACTGGAATGATCTATTTTTTAAGTTTTCCTACGCAAATATCTTTTCATCTGCTGTTTGTAGTTTCGGATTTATTTAACACACTAGTATTGCCGCTTAAACTAGCAAATAAAACTTAATATTCGAAAAAAATTGATTTTTTGAAGGTTTTTGTGTAATTAAAAATAATGGAGTCCTTTTTTTTGGAAAATTTTCACTCTTGTGGTGGTTCAACTCACCTAAAGACGCGAATTTTGAGCTCATTTTTTGTAGAGCAAAAACGGTTATATATGTTGCAAATCTGATGAAAATTCATTTTAAGCTTAGCAAAACGATACCAATATTTCCTTTCTATCACAACCCGTTGTTTTACCAATTATTTTCTTGTTATAAAGCCTCTTTGAAGCCTCATAACTTTTTAATGGTTAGTGATAGAAAGGAAATATTTGTGCCGTTTTGCTAAACTTAAAATGCCTTTTCATCGTGCATGTTTAAAAAACTAAAATTATTTTATTTTTTTTAATTGAGATTTGCACACCCTGTTAGGTGCGCCATTATTTTTATTTACGCAAAAACCTTATAACAAATAATGATACCCGAAAAACAAATGAAGTGACTTGGTCACAAACGAACTTTATGTATATATTTATTTTTAGGATTATTATATTTTATGATTTTTTGTACATTTTTAAGCGTCAAATTTGTCATGCAAACTTATCCATGCAATTTTTAATAATTCATTTGCGGTTTTATTTATTATATATGTTCTTCCTATATCTTCTTGTCTTATATCTTTAGAAAACTTATGAAAAAGCTCACATTTAAATACCAATATTGTATATGATATAAAATGAAAATTCAGTTATACTATAGAATTCCGGTTTAACGAACAAGTGATTTTTTCTATTGTAGGTATAGCGTGCAAGAATATATTTTGTACTCATTTTAACGAACAAATAAAAATCGAATTATTTGAATGAAATTTAAATAAAATTAAACTACACAATAAGCATTTTTACTGGAATTCAAGTTGAAAACAAGTGTAATTCAAGCCTTGCGTCCAGTTTATATCAATAGCATTCACCAGTAAAAGGGAAAAATAAATCCAACCACATGTTTTTTTTTTTAAATATTTTATTTTTTTCAAATATTTTTTAAGTTAAAACATAATTATCTTTGCATTCAAGTCAAATTCCAACAAAACACTTGAACATTAAGTGCTTATTGGGTAGTTTGTAAAAAATATACCGTTATTAAAAGCTAGATGATGTTGTTAAATACTTTGAAAGCAGTTTCAAATGGCCACACAAATATTATGTATATACAATATGATGATATTAAAAAACAGATTTCCACTTCATAGGTGGAAGATGTTTTTTTTTATTCTTATACTTCAGAATTTGATATGATTGTTATTTATTTTTTTATATTTTTATAAGAAATAATTTTTTTCAAAAACACTTTTAAGAATAATATTTTATAATGAAATGTAAATTCAAACTAAAATGTAAATTCAATTACGAAAATCATTTTTCAATTACTTTTTTATTAAAGTTCAACCAATGACAAATTATGGGTTATTTTGACTTGCTTGGAACCTTGAAATCGAAAAGTTCATTGTCTTTGAAAAGCCATTTGCTGAACGAACGTAGATCTCTTATGAAAACACCAATACATTGCAAATTGAACTACAAAAGACCATTTTTTTTTTTTGCCCGATTCCAAGGAGTTTAGTCTATAAAACAATTTGAAAATTTTTCTGAAAACATAATAATTCAATTTTTTTTTTTTTGCAAATGAAAAAAAAAAATATTTTCATATGTATAAATTAATTAATTGAAAATGCTAAATCGGAAAACTACAGTAATTCGAAATAAAAAGAATTTTGAAAAATAAAAAAGACCCGATAAAATTGTTTGTTTTATTTAGCAAGACATTCATTAATGGTCATTGGGATACAAATGTTAAGAAAGTGTATACTATGTATTTTGCCTCCATATTAACGGGGTACCCTAATGTATATATAAATGCATATGTAAATGTGTATGTACGATTATATACAAATTAATACATATTGATAATAACAAAACAACAGAGTTATTACTGTTATATACAGTGTTGCAAAATGAAAATGAATAAAATGTATTGATATAGGAACAAATCAAGGCTTAAATTTACAACCATAAACCCGACTTAATTTGTCCACCATTAATATTGTTTAAGATTCTAACATTCGTGGTGTAAGATTTGTATCTTACTATTAATGGCTAATAGAGAAGAGTAATTATGCAAAGTCGCTCTATGAAATCGCCTAGCGATATACCGAAGATTTGAACTTGACAGATTTAAAATTTTTTTTTTACCCTTATGTACTAACATTTCTTACACTGATAAATTGCACTCTGATATTTTAAAATTTATAAACAAAAATTTAATGCGAAGTTGGTGTAATTAAGAACTCTACAGCCCCACCAAGGCGTATTCATACACATATTTCATATAGCTTGAGCCCGACTGAAGGCAGAATATTAAAAAATGAAGTGCCTCAAAACAACACTGGTTATATATAATTTATATTGAACTACAACATAGTAATGAGTAAGAATGAATTCATAATTTTTATTGGCACATGGTTTATTGCTCGTTACACCAAAAACTGATTGAGGAATTCTACCCAACAAAACATACACACACACATACACGCAGTAAATTTTCAAATTTTGTATATTATTTGTATGTATGTAAATACAATGAATTTTATAACTGTTATTGCAAAAGATTATTTACCTTAAATATAATTTAAATAATAACCCCGATTTAAGCACTGTTTTTCAATTGTTACATGACAATTTGGCCGAAGGAATTTCCATACAATGACAGCGATATTTGTGTAGTTTTCTTTGTACGTAAAATAAATTATTAATCTATGCGATAATTAAATTAAAAAATAATAATAAACGAAACAGCAACCGATCCGTTTCCTTGTATAATAGCAATTGTCACTCTCTGTTGTCATCACGCACTTTATCACAAAAAGATCTTTTTTTCATTGTTTGTGTAAATGAAAATTTTGGATTTTTTGATTTAGCAATTTTTTATTGTTGTTTTTCACATTTTTGTTGTGGTGAGTATCATCAGCTGTTTTTATGGTTGGATAATTTTGTACTTCACACAGTGTTGTAGTAAATAGTCATCATGAGACACTAAAAGAAAATTTTGAATAAACCCCATTAAATGAAGCCTAGTACCAAAGTATATTTATACAAGTACATGCAAGCAGAGTTCGAAAAAAAACACTAACATTCCGTATGTTAGTGTACTGTACGGTACATCTTCATGTACAGTACACATACACATTCGCTACAAAATGTACGAAATACACTAAACAAATTTTAGTGTTTGTGAACTTGTACATATACAATATTCCGCACACTACGATTGTGAGATAATGTTCCGTACACTACGAATAATGTACGGAACATTGTACACATTCACTAAGTTTAGTGTATTTTTTAGCGAAGATTTCGATGATCGTGTTTATTCTTGATACACGTAATATTATAATTGTTATTTTGTATTAAATATACAAAAATTATGACAGACAACGAAGAAATTGCAAGGGAATTATTTAGATAAATATGTATTTATGTATAAATATTTTTTAATTGAAAAACATGTGTTATTACAAAATAAAGGCTAGGTAACAAAGCTGTAAAATAATGATGTATTTTTAAATGAATCTTCGAATTATTCATGCAGTGAATGGCTATTTTTTTAATGCATTAATAATTTTGCCTAAAATATGAATTGAATTAAAATTTTATGAATTCATGATGAATTTATTTAAAATTGTTATTAATTTTTTCATAAATTTTATAGTTAGATCGCAAAAAACACTTTAGTAGTTTCATATAACTTTTGGATACATAATGATATTGGAGGGTATATTATAGTAATAATATTATTTACAGCTGTGAGTATCATAAAATGTTATAAAGTATTTTGAAAAATAATTCTAACGGAATTGTTAAAAAGGCAAGTGTCAAATCAAGGATGCATATTTTTGTGCACTGGGAATTTTTATAACCCTTTAAAATTGGTTTAAAAATAACAGTTTTCCACAGAAATAAAATATTAGGTAATCAAATATTTGCCTACATTTTTTTGATACAGTGCAAGGATTCTATTTTTTAGTATACATTTGAAATCAGATTGAATAAGATATAAAATGCCGCGACCAAGAAACAGTTTTTTGCACGATTTGTTCGATAAAAACACCAGTAGTGAAATAGTGTGTAACAAAGGATCTTGCAAAAGTAAAATTTTGTACCCGCATACTGGAAATCTCGAAAGACATTTAAAACAATTTCATCCTGATTTATATACAGATTATGTGGAAAAAAAATGTGCTAACAAAATCAAATTAAAAAGTGTAAAATCAAAAATAATTCCAAACGAGTTAAATCGAGCAAATATTGAACTAGCGATTGTTGAACTGTTTACAAAAAATGGACGCCCACTCCATATGGTGGATGATCGCGCATTTAAAGTATTAGTACAACCTGTGTTTGATGCCTTGTGTATAAGTGTAAATGAACATAATGTTATTGAAAGAATTATTGCATTTTCACAAAAAATAAAACAGGAAATTATCGTCGATTTAAAAGGAAAATTATTATCACTCAAAGTTGATGCAGCCACTAGACAAGATTTATGTGTTCTCGGTATAAATGTTCAGTATATAAAAAATAAGAGTATACAAATTAAGACTCTGGCTGTAAAAGAACTTAAATCTAGTCATACTGGTGATTATTTGAAATCGGTTATATTAGATGTCCTAAAAGAATACGCGATTGACATAAATCAAATTCTTACAATCACTACTGATAATGGAGCGAACATGCTGAAAACTGTGAAACTTCTAAACACAGATTTGCAAAATACACTGGATGAAGAAAGCCTTAATATTTTGGAAGAAGAAGATGTTGATCATAGTTTATTAGAGGAACAACGTACGGGTTATTCGCAAATAAAAACTTGCCGCATAAACAGTGAATTAATATTTATTTGCGAAAAGCTAACTCACGAAAACAATTCCTGATTAACGACATTATTTGCGAATAAGATTATTATATACTAGCTTGACCCGGTGCGCTTCGCTACCCCTGTCGTAGTCTATGTTGGAAATTTCAATAAAATCGTTTCGGTCGTTTAGTATTTATTGTTTAAGAACTAAAGGTACCAATTTTACCGGTTTTCCCCTGTTTACCCCTTTCTGGTCCAATTATTGAAAAAAGTTATAGCCTATTGACGCTTCCAAGTAAGGATCTATCTGCGTTCCAAATTTCAATAAAATCGATTCAGCCGTTTAGGCGTGATGCTCAAACAAACAAACAAATAAACAAACAAACTTACAACGACATTTATATATTTATATAGATAGACTAGATTGACCCGGTGCGCTTCGCTACCCCTGTCGATGTAAAAATCGGTTCAGCCGTTTAGTAATTTTTGTTTAAAAACTAAAGGTACCAATTTTACCCGTTTTTCCCCCTTTTTTCCCTTTCTGGTCCAAGTATTGAAAAAATTTATAGCCTATTGACGCTTCCAAGTAAGGATCTATCTACGTTCCAAGTTTCAATAAAATCGGTTCAGCCGTTTAGGCGTGATGCTCAAACAAACAAACAAACAAACAAACAAACTTACAAAGACATTTATATATTTATATAGATATAGATAGATATTTTAACGTTTTTAGAATATTATGATGTTTTTATACCCTACACCACCATAGTGGGGAGGGTATAATGGATTTGTGCAGATGTTTGTAACGCCCAAAAATATTAGTCTAACACCCAACTTAAAGTATACCGATCGACTCAGAATCACTTTCTGAGTCGATTAAACGATGTCCGTCCGTCCGTCCGTCCGTCCGTCTGGCTGGCTGGCTGGTTGGCTGGCTGTCCATGTAAAGCTTGTGCGCAGAGTACAGGTCGCAATTTTAAAGATATTTCGATAAAATTTGGTACATATCATTTTTTCTGCCCAAGGACGATCCCTATTGAAACTGGCTAAAATCGGTCCATTATTTGACCTAGCCCCCATACAAATGTCCTCCCGAAAGTGGATTTTATCCGTCACAAATGTTTAATTTATATAGGTATCTACACAAGTTTTTGTCCAAATAAGTTTTATATATAGGGAATTCATGTCACCAAATTTTATTATGATCGGTCCATAATTAGTCATAGCTCTCATATAAGGCCTGCTTCCGATAATCACTTTAACGAGCATAAATCTCCTACAAATGTTGGTATACACATAAAATTCAACATAAATAACTTTCATATAAACATTAATCACGTGACCAAGTTTCGTGGTGATCGGTCCATAATTTGTCATAGCTCCCATATAAGGCCCACTTCCGAAAATCGCTTACAAACATAAATTATTGAAATTTTGAAAGAAAAATGTTTTGCTCATTTACTTAGTGTAGGGTATTATCTGGTCGGGCTTGACCGACCATACTTTCTTACTTGTTTTTAAATATTTCATTGCGTCTAGTTTCATACTTCATTATTCAAGTTTAATTGCTTCCTAATAAATTTCTAAAAAACAAGAACATTTCGGATTTGTTTAAGAAATTTATACTTTATTTCAAACATAAATGGTGAGTGTAAAATTTACTACTAAGAAGATATTTTTTATATAACCTTTACTATACATTTAATTGAACACAAAATAAAAAATCCCAAAATGCAGCAAGCAAATCTTGTTGTGTACTACTTCCATTCAAACTATAATTGACTAATGAATGGATGACAAAAAAAAAATAGGCAAATTTTCACAAGAAATTTAACTGTTGTAACCTTAAATGGGGTTTTTCGATGTTTCTTGGAAATGGGATAGTTTGTTTACCTCTTTGAATGAATTTACTGAATTAGTTTCTTACTACCAAAAGTAAAACATTTCTATATAAAAAAGGTTGAATTCTCCAAAAATTCAAAAGAGTAATAAAAACAGTAATTACTTACCTAACTCTTCTAGAAAATTGGGTAATTATTAGAAATATTTTATGTTTTTTATGATATCACAGCTGCACAAGAAATTAAATTTTTTCTCAAAATTTAAAGGAAATAAAATTATTATTTGTTTTTATTAATTTAAAATTAAAAACATTTTCATCGAATATATAAATTATATTAATTATTTACTTTAAAAAGGAAAATATAATTTATTAAATTACCTCAAGTATTTATTTCTAGCAGCCTTTACATATAAAATACCAAACCGTTATATGTACTCTAAAATCTTTGCGCACATGTACGCTAAAAAGTAACCTACGTGTTCGCTAAAATCTTCCCTAAAAAGTTCACTACATGTTCGCTAAAAAGAACACTAAACGTAGCGAACATTTTGAAAAGTACATAACGCTACGAGGTAGTGAATGTGTACAATGTTCCGTACCTTATTCGTAGTGTGCGGAACATTATTTCACACACGTAGTGTACGGTATATTGTATGTGTACATGTTCACAAACACTAAAAACAGATGAAGGGAATGTGTTCTTTAAATGTACAGTACGAATAAGGTACGGTTTATTTTCGAACTCTGCATGCAAGTGATCAGCTGTTCATTATTTTCTCCTTTGTAAATACATTTGAGATTGTCAAAATTTTTTACTTTGTTGTTTTTCTTTCTGTTTGTTTACATTTTTTGTATGTAATTGTAAACAATTTTTGACAATCTCACAATGTTTTACACAAACAAAATTAATGTTGTTTTTTTTATTGTTGATTTGTTGTAGAGTTGCATGTACTTGTATAAATGTACTTTGCCTAGTACTAGGGTTCTATAGTAGAAACAAAAAGTCGACTTTTCGAACTTTCGACTTTTTTCGATTTTTAAAAGTCGACTTTTCGAACTTTCGACTTTTGGTAATTTATGAAAAGTCGACTTTTCGAACTTTCGACTTTTAGTTAAATCGACTTTTTTCGACATTTCGACTTTTTTCGACTATTTTTGACTTTCCGACTATTTTCGACTTTTTTCAACTTTTTACCATTTTTTGTAAAAAATACATGGTTTCTGCATTTATTGATGCGCCTTGTGTAATGTTTAGCAATAAAAATTAAATGTATCACTTTTGTTTCTAATATGTAGTTAGATTTAAATTTATAAAATAGTAAACAAATTTACATTACTAATTTGGCATGTTTATTATTAAAAGTTTCTGTAATTTTAGTATATACGATATGTCTAAGAACTTTTATTTTTTATATAAATATTTTGTGTAGAAATAGCAATTTTTTATGAACATTTACTTATTATTTATTTTTGCATTCACTAGAAAAAATGTAAGTGAACCAAATGGCAATGACATACAATTATTATGTTATTCTGTGCATATTTTGTTTTAGTACAATGGTGCAATTAAAAATTTTTTTAACAATCTTAAAAGTCAACTTTTATTGACTATTCGACTTTTATCGACTTTTTTCCACTTTTATCGACTATTTGACTTTTGTGATAACTAATCGAATGTTTTCGACTTTTTTCAGCAAAAAGTCGATTGTTCGAACAATCGACTTATAGAACCCTAGTTCTAAGTTGAAGCAAAAAGTCGACTTTTCGAACATTTTTCGATTTTTAAAAAGTCGACTTTTCAAACTTTTGACTTTTGGTAATTTATGAAAAGTCGACTTTTCGAACATTCGACTTTTTAGTTAAATCGACTTTCCGACTTTTTTCAACTTTTTTACCATTTCTTGTAAAAAATACATGGTTTCTGCATTTATTGATGCGCCTTTTGTAATATTTAGCAATAAAAATTAAATGTATTAAGGCGAGATAATAAATTAAATAATATTATGACTTTTGTTTCTGATAGTCAGATTTAAATTTATAGAATAGTAAACAAATTTACATTACTAATTATAATAAAGCAATAACATAAAATTATTATGTTATTTTGTTTTAGTATAATGTTGCAATTACAATTTTTTTTAACAATCTAAAAAGTCGACTTTTTTCGACTTTTGTGATAACTAATCGATTGTTCGACTTTTTTCTGACCAAAAAGTCGATTTGGACTTTTCGACCTTTTTCAGCAAAAATAAGAACCTTGTATTTATCACTGGGTTAGATTTTTACGATGCCATTTTTTCTTAATTACCTTTTGAAATTGCTTCCAAAAACATGTTGCGTTTATACGATGAATTTTGGTTGCATGTCTTTTTTGCAGTCAGTACCCCGTTTCTGTAACTATTTGTGAGAAGTTCTCACATCGAGAAGTGTGAAACAAAAAATTCCATCGTTTCTCGATTTGGTAGAAAAAAGTGTTTCTGTAACTTAAAGTGAGAAGAGCCAGCACTAATTACGTTTTTATTGGAAATTTCCAATCAAGCTGTCAAAAACATAACGAAGAAAATAAACAAATCAATTTATATTTAAAAAAAAAAAAATAAAAAGTAAAACTATAATTTTTTTAAAAAATAAATAATTTAATAGTGATTAGAAATGTATACTAATTTATTAATAGAGGCAGAGCAACATGATCGTAGAAATATGTTGCGAATTTATCGCCAAAAATTAAGGAATACAACTGATCCATTTACTATTCCGGAGCAACGTTTTAAAGACCTCTATAGGTTAAGCAAGGAAAATAATTAACATTAATTTAAGTTTAAATTAAAAATAAAATCTTACCTTTTCTTTATTTTTTGTATTCATATTATTTTTTTTTTGAAAAAATTTGTTTTCGCACCGTTTTTAAATGTGAGTTGTTTTGACAGTTCATGTGAGAAACTTTTCACAAAATTTTCTTACAGAAACACTTTGACTCACAAATTTCCAATAAGTTACGTCAAAAAACTTAAATGACAGATAGTTCTCACAAAATGAAATTACAGAAACACTTACATGTGAGATATGAAATCGTGTTTCAATTCACGTTGTTTTTTATTCAATTTCACTGTTTCATGCGAGAAATTTCTCGATGCGAGAGTTACAGAAACGAGGTACAGGGTTGATTTTTATTGTTTAATCGGTTAATCTTTTTTATTAAACTTTTAAATCAGGAAAAGAATAAAATGGAACTAGAAGACAATAAATTAGTGTAAAGAGAATTATGAAAAACGACACGAAAAACACAAATCGAGTCTATTTGTTTAACCCCATCCTTCTCTACATCGAAGGAGACGTCGAAAAAGCGACTTCGTAAAAATCATCATGTAAACGCAGTGAAACACAGATGCTTCGCTACACCGTTCGCAAACAAACAAAAAGAGACGTCGAAAAAGCGACGTTGTAAAAATCATCATGTAAACGCAGTGTATGTCTACACAAAAAATGAACCTGTAACACTACTATCAAACTATAAATGTTAGTTTTCTTATACTTCAAATTTGTGGCCAGTCAATCAGCTGATCATTTTCTTTTTCACTGGTTTGGTTCTAACAACTGTCAAAGTTGTTTTTGGTTACATTTTTTTGTACACAAAATTTCTAGATTTGAATTGAAGAAAAATTTAATTCTTCAATATATTTGGAAGCCATTTTGTTATGGACTTGAAGAAGAAATTTATAATGATTCAATAATAAATTAATTCTATAAATAATGAATTCTCAAAGGAATGAATTCAGTAAATTTAACTGAATCGTTAAAAGATACAATTTATTTTGATCTCGAAAATGGAATTGAGAATTAATTCATTCCATCCATTGTTATGTATGTATGTTACATGTACATTTGGGTGGCCCTTAATAAACAAAAGTTGGATTTTAGCCAGTCTCAGTTTGGTGGACATTGGTAAAAAAATCATCTTGAAAAAAATTGTTTAAGCAACATGTGAAAAACTGTTTATTACATATATTTTTACATTGTTTAGTATATTGTTTGCTAAATGAGAAATATTAATTAACAGTTAAAACTTAAAAATATAAATTCATAGAAAATACAATGACTCTCATTAATATTCGGTTTTTTTATTCGAGTTATTAAAAGTCAACCAAATTAATAGAAAATAATAAAAAACCGGTGATATTATTTTTTTTTATTCATAAGACATATTAAGAGATCAAAAAAATCTTATTTCAGAATTCTGAATATTGAACAAACAACATAAATAAAAACAAGTAAGTGAGCTATATTCGGCTGTGCCGAATCTTATATACCCTTCACCAAATTATACTTTAAAATAAAATAAAATTTAAAAAATTTTTTTTTTTAAATATTTGTTTTTCAAAATTGTTTTTAAAAGTTTTTTCCAAGTTTTAAAATTTTTTTTTTTATTTTATTAGTGACAAAAATTTATGACAAAAGAATTTTTTCTGTAAAAAAAAAATTCGGGTTAAAAAATTGAATCATTGTAGGTCCAACTTTGTATAGCCTTATATACATCGTTGCAATGGACTTTGAAATATCTATCATTAGATATCCATATTGTCTATATTTATGACTTAGTAATCGAGATATAGATAAAAAATAGGTCAAAAATAGAGGTTGTCTCGGATTTTTGCCCATATCTCCGTTATTTATGGACGGATTTTGCTGATTTTAAATAGGAAACTTTTCGAAAGCATGTCTGACAGAATTATTGAGGATTTGGATCCCGAAGATATTTGGGGTCTTCAGAAAATTGATTTCAACAGACAGACAGACGGACATGGCTAAATCGACTACGCTATCTATAAGGATTCAGAATATATATACTTTATAGGGTCGGAAAATTATATTGTGGAAATTACAAACGGAATGACAAATTTATAATAGGTGGCGCAAAAGTAATCCTTCTATCAGAAAATGTTATAAATTTTGCCGATTATTGGTCAAATAAATAGTCAGCAATATTCATAACACATTGTAACATTGTTTATTAACGTGTATTTCGCATGTGTTTACTACACAAATATCAAAACAGAACTGACATTAGGGGCCTCGCAAAATTTATAGCATTTTCTGATAGGAGGATTACTTTTGCGCCACCTGTTATATACCCTTCTCACGAAGGTGAAGGGTATAACAAAAACAAAAAAACTTAAATGATTCATACTTCATTAATATTCGGTTTTTTTAGCACATATAAAATTATTGTTTAAATACAAATTTAAAAAAATAATTTCATATCTGGTTGGATAGCTCTTATTTTTTACAACCTCAGAAAGACTATTTGGCATGTTATAAAAATTTGTTTGCAAGTAAACAACACTGATTTTATCCCATTCTTCCTGCAGACTTTTTTTGAGTTCGTTTTTCAAAGAAACGGGATAACCGCGGACTCGGCGATCTAAATAGTCCCATGAATTTTCTATGGGATTCATGTCTGGAAACTGAGCAGGCGTATTAATCACTTTTGGACAATTACAAAGCAACCACTCACGAACAACGTGGGCTTTATGCTTAGTAGTTGTCCTGATACAATTCAAAAGTTCTTGAAATTCCCATTTTTTCTGCAGATTGTTTCAAATTATCTCTCAAAATGTTCAAATAAACATCCTTATGCATAATGCCTTCGATTAATACCAGTTTCCCAACCCCTTTCGCTGATATGCAGCCCCAAACCATTACACTTCTTCCATCATGCTTAACTATTGGAGTAATATTTTTCCTTTTAACTCCTAATTCGGCTTCCAAATCTTTCCATCACTACCAAATAAGTTAAATTAGCTTACATCGAGAAAATTACGTTTTCACACCAATTTACATCTTTTTTTATAGGCTCCTTATTAAATTTTAACCGATTATCCAACGGTCGTATTGCCCGAAAAAAGCCATTAAATTCACGAAAGGTTTTTTTCGTGGCGTGACTTATTGTTGCTTCTGAAACTGTCTTTCCAAATTCCACCTTAACTTCAGTAACAATTTTGGGGGCACTTAAGCGTGGGTTAGCCTTGATTTTTCTAACAAAACGAAGCTCTTCCATCTCGGTAAGCTTTTTTGGGTGACCAGTTTGTTTTTTAAAATCAATTCGATCCTGGTTTGTTTATCTTAGGATAATGTAACCGACAGTATTTGGCTTTATATTCAGTATTTCAGCAATATTTTTATATTTTTTTCCTATTTTGTAATGAAAATCACTAATTTTCTTTGCTTTAACGAAGTATTTTTTCCTTTACGACCCATCGCGGCTTTCATAAAATAAAACTTGAGAAGAACAATTCAGCATTAATGCATTAATTAATGAGTGTATCACAATTTTACAAATAATTTATGTAAATATGCAGATTTACAGCGGTGAATTTTATGGTAAAACTAAAAATATTAATGAAACTTGCATTTCTGTAGTATTTTAGTTTCTTATTATTTTAAAATAGATTCACTCAATATTAATAAAAATCAATTAGTGAGCTCTAAATATATACCTTTAGGTAAAAATAGAAACAATAATAAGATGTCATTATATTCATTGAGAATTTTCGGATTTCAGAAACTCATATATAAAAACCGAATATTAATGAGAGTCATTGTATTTTAATATTAACATAATTTTTTCATATATATTTATTTACAAATTCGATTTTTCAATTCATCACTAAACATTAAAAAACTTAGTGAATAATTTTACACTACCACTAACTATTAGTGATAGTTAAAAATTAGTGCACTACCCCCAACTCTGGCTATCAGTAATCGAAAAAATTGGATTGACTGACAAAATGTATAAATCGTTCTGTATTTTGTGAATGACATAGAAAATCTGAAATTAGTAATATATTATTAAAATATCACGATTTTATACCTAATAATACCAAAGATAAAATAATTTTCTAGTAAAATGTTTAATTTTTTTATCGTGATTTTTACGATAATTTATAATGTTTTACCTGGAATATCTATAATGTAGCTTGAGTCGTTGTATTTCATTAATTGTTCTGTTGAGTAAAACTGAATGCAAGTATTCGAAATTATGCATCGATGGAAAGCTTATAAAATTTGAGTTATTTTGGTGCCCATTACATACTATGAATTGAGTATACAGAGATTTTCAGATAGGGATGAAATTAGGTTTAAACAAATTTTAATAAACATTGAACTGGACTGAATTTTAAAAAACGAGAAAAACCGTTTCGGTGAAATTACATGATGTTTATGATCAAGAAATTTCATCTATGTATTTGAATAAATTCTATGAACAAATTAAAAAAAAAAATAAAATTTTGTCGAAAATTTTTAAATTAAAATTTTTTTTATTTAAATTTCTAATAACCAATTGAATTCGTCTCTCAAATACCTTTCACATGATACCAAATTTACATATACTTCCTTTGGAATAAATATGGAAAAAATGTAAAAAACCTAAAAAAAGGACCTGTTTATCCTTTGATCCAGCTTGCCAAATATTGACCCCAGGACGAAAAAAACGTAGTCTTAGAATGAATCAAATTTTCGTTTTAGGCGGGAACATCCATACCTTATTTTTTCTCCATACAAACGGGGCACCCTAATGTACATACATTCATATTGTTACGAATGTGCAATAGCGATTTGAATTTAACGGTCTGTAACGACTGCCTGCAACATTCATCATGATTATAAACACGTCCATAAGTAGAAGATACTACTTTCAACAATGTTGATAGCATGCGGTTATTGGCATTTTTTATAAGTGTGGTAACATTAAATGTTAAGGCTGCTAACATTAACATCGAAAGCTCTAGAATTCGAATGTTCTAGTTGTCCGTTAAGAACAATCTCGACTACTCGGATGAAGATGGCAGTGTGTATAAATAGTGGCAGAGGTGGCATTCGTGAGTTGAGTTGATCATTGGCGCTGTTAGAGTTAACATCAACTGTCGTGTACATTTGAGCTAGTACGTTGTAAAGTGTATGTGTGCATTTCTGCGAATTTATAGGCGTGTATAAAGACACTGAGTGACTATTTAATTCTGTT
Source organism: Calliphora vomitoria (assembly GCA_942486065.2). Classification (NCBI taxonomy): domain Eukaryota; kingdom Metazoa; phylum Arthropoda; class Insecta; order Diptera; family Calliphoridae; genus Calliphora; species Calliphora vomitoria. The sequence continues at coordinate 51,696,690 of OW818030.2, read as the reverse complement.
GTTTTTGTACATTTTAAATAAATAAAGAGTTGTTACAATTTTAAACTACTAAAACTGCTTTTATTTGCAATCAAAAGTATCCGGTTTATTTAAAGGAAATAAACCCCGTTTTTAAAAGGTAAAAACGTAACAATATCTTCTTTTTAAGTAAACTTATTTTATTTTTGTGCTTTTAAAATCTTTAAACAAAAGTAAAGTAAAAAAAACTCAACTAAAAAAATTATTTCTTATCGTAAATTAAGGAAAAAATTTCAATTAAAAAAACAAAATAGTATTTCAATACATAAATGAGATCAAATCAAAACTTAACAAAAAATTCATAAAAATTAACAAAACAAATTAAAAATAATAAAACAGTTTAGTTTTCAAAAAATACGATGCAATGGATTTTTTTAAAGCATATTCAAATGAGTTTGAACGGTTGTACAAGTGATCATTTTCAGCAGAAAATTCAATAAAATCTTGTGCCATTTGAAGAAGTTGTCTTAATTTAGCAGAATCAAAAGTATCGGTTGTGGCATTTGTGCTTTCATCTTCGGTAGACTCATCAGATTCTTGGGCTATCCGCCATCACTAATTATCTGTATAAACTCGGCTGGAAATGAATACCGAAATTCCGAAGGCCCGCGCGCTTCTTAAATTTTTCAAACCAGCCATTGCAGGCCAAAAATTTTGATTTACACGATTCGATTTCAAGTTGTTTTAAGGAGTTGAACATTTTGAGAGCTTTTTGTTTAATAACATTTTTGTCCAGTGGGATATGTTTCAATCGCATGTTCAATCCAAATTAATAATGATTTTTCCATTAAATTGTCTCTGACGTACGATACACGTTTTGCAGTGTCAGTAGCTCCCACACAAACGCTTTTATGAATTCTGCTTTTATTTTTTTTTTTGATTGTTCTAATCGTTGACTCACTTAAAGAAAAACATTTTTCCAATGCTGTTGCAGTTTCTCCACTTTTTAAACGATCTAAAATTTTAATTTTATCCAGCAACGATACTGTTTTTCTCTTGCTGAAATTTTTTTTTTTTTACCTTCGGCATTTTTATAAACTTTTTACAAAACTGATCTTCAAATTTCTTTATTTTATTGAATTTTACTGCAACTTCTTGTTAAATATAAATGCACTTGCTTCAATTTGACCACAGAGTATAACAGAGATGTCATATTTGACGTTTAAAAAAGCCCAAATCTGACGTAAGGCCAATTCTCTTAAAAAGAGATAGCACATATTTTGTAGTACAATATCAGTGATGTGTTAAAGCAAAACGCTATATTATACAACACGAATTTGGTAAACAAAACATAATATAAATTGGTAAGACAATTTTTTCGTAGTTTGTGGCACAAAATTTGTGAAAATTTAAAATTATAAAAATTTTTGTATGGTTTAAGTGTAAAAATAAATGAAACAAAATTCTTGGTGGTTTTTTACATTTGTCAAATAAAACTCTAGATTTACAATGGCAATTAAAAGAGAAAACATTGCAAAAATAAATTATTGCATCAAACTTGTCATGTCTCACCTGAACGGGTTAAGGTTGCATACTAATATAACAAGAAAAGAAACAAAATAAAAACTGCACTACCTACATTAGTATGCAACCGTGTAACTGCTAGATTGTTTACACAGCCGTTCAGGGACATAAGACGGTGGACAGAAGAAAAAGAAAGATGGTGAAAAGGGCAGGAAAAATAGAGTGGTGAATTGAGGAAAAGGGAAGAAGAGGAAGAATAAATAAATTTTTGGGGATTCTAGGAAGAGATGTTCATGTGAAGAGGAGGAAGTGTTGAAAAATTAAAAAAAATATAGAAAATTATAAAAAAAGGAAATACAGTGAGGCCTCGATTATCCGTGATTCGATTAACCGGCAACATCAATTATCCGGGAAAGAAAAAGAAAATGTTTTTGGAACGATTTAAATTTTTTTGCATCGATTAACCGTAATTACCTCTATTATCCGGGATTATAATTTTTTTCGATTATTTTTGAACAATCTAACACAATGTGAATAAAACGAAGAAGGCCAACATTTTTTGATATTGTGCCATCGATTTTTCGATAGCTTTTGGCGTCAGGAGTGTTAGACATTATAAAAAACAAAGTGATTCTGTTATTGGCTTTGGAAACCGAAAAACTTTAAAAATTGTTGAACCAAAAGTAGATTTTTCAGTTTATGAATGGTTCCGGAAGAAACGATTTAAAGGAACTCTAATTTCTGGATTAACAGTGAAGGAAAGCCTAAAATATTCCACTCAAAATTTAAGAAAAAAACGACATTGTATTCACAAACTTAATGCTGCAGGAGAAAAATATTCAGCTGATTAGCTGCCACAATTTTTGTGGAAAAATTAAATGAATTCAAATCAATGAAAAAACTCACCAATGAGATAATAGAGAATGGAAAGTGTTTACTTGATAGAATGACACAAGATCTCAAAGAAGAGACTAACCTCATTAGTTTGCGATAATGCTGCTGGTACACCACAAGTGCAAATCATTAGTTATTGAAAGATCTCAAAGGAGAGACTAACCTCATTAGTTTGCAATAATGCTGCTGGTACACCACAAGTTCAAATCATTAGTTATTGGAAACAGCTTTAAAAAATGTCCATGAGAATGGTTTAACAATAATTTAGTACCAGAAGTGAGACAATTTTAAGAAAATCGGTCTAAAAGATTATGGTAAAATCATTCTGCTATTGGACTTCAATGCTGAGAAAACGTTATTGTGAAATTTTTTCCACCAAATTGGACAACTTTAATCCAACCTATGGATCAGTGTGCAATATGGAGCTTTAAATTTCATTATCGAAAAACTGTCATTAAAAAACTACTCAGAATTGGTACTCAATTAACCGGGAAAATTGATTATCCAGAATGCTCCCGGTCCCGACCATTACGGATAATCGAGGTCTCACTGTACACATAAAATTATTAACATAAAACAAACACAATATAGATTATTTTTCTTTAATAAAAAACACAAAAATTACAGATATGAAACACACATTATTAAAATTTAATTAAAACACACACAATTTTTAAATAAAACACAATTTATTTAAATAAAACTCACAAAATACACATAAACCTTTAAATAAAACGCACACCATAAATATTTTTAAAATAAAATATACACAATTATCAAATAAAATTACACAAAACACGCAAATAGCTAAACAGGAAATATATATATGAAAATTTATATATATATATACAAAAGGCTTTCGTTAGTTTAGTTAATAGTTTGGATAGTTTATTGTCAAATAATATTGGTTGGAACAATTGGTGTCCAGGACAGGAAATTAAAAAAAAAAAAAAAAAAACAGATCTTGTATATGTATCAACGACAAACCGACGCATTTACCTGTACCTTTTGACGCACTCCCAATTGGCGGAAGGACCTATACCCTAAAGGCCTTTTCATTTATACCCTAAAGTCCCTTTTATTTATACCTTGAAGGCACATAAACCATAATGGAGTGAGAAGAAAAACCAAGTAAGTGAGAACTTAATTTAAGATGTAGGGGTAATTTAGGGGCAAACCTTAATATGATGGGCCACGGGTTTTGCCAAGGAAGAGGGTGGGCAGGCCATGCAGCAAAACATCAGCTGCGGCTGATTTCACGATTTCTCTAAATAAAAATATAAAAATGTTAGGATTAATAGAGCAAAACATTTGAAGGCTGAGATTAGTTTATTTTGTTTCAAAATTACAGCTGGCAGCTAATTTTGTAATTTTATTGGGGCGGTAATGCAAACTCATGTTGATGCAAACTCATCTTCAAAGAGCTTATCCTGGTGCGGTGAATTCCTCAATAAGTGATTTAAACAAATAAATAATAAATAAAAATTTTAATTAAAACAAAAATTTGTGTCTTATTTACCGCAATCGGAAATAATTTGAATTTTTGCGGCAGAAAAATAAAACCAAAACAAAATGAAAAAGGGCGGTTCTTAAAGTAAGAGACAAATAGAAAACTAGATTATTTTCTGTCTCGTGACACCTCTGTATATACTGTGATTGGAAAAAACGTGTAGAAAAGTAGCGTAATTAAATTTTTTTTTGCTAATTTGAGTAAATAAGCACCGCGTAAATGGAGGTTTACCTGTACATACAATAAATATATAATTTGAAATTTTTAATAGCACATTATGTATGCTTCAATTTCAAATTTTATTCAATAATTTATCGCTTTCCATTCAAAAGTTACAGCATAAATTGTGAACAAAGGTTTTTTTTCCAAAAACCAATAATGCGCTTAAAGGTCACCAGCTTTTGTGTAGATAATGCAAATGTTAATTTCGGATACAAAATAGGTATTTTTGTTGAGCATAAGAAAAAAAATTCAGATATGGGAATGGGATATTTGCGCTATATCATTAATAATGCATTTAAAAATGGATTGAAACTTTTAAAACTCGATATAGAGAATATTGTATGAATTTTGCTCATCAGCAAAGAAGACTTCAAGTCTAAAATAAATTTTCGAGTTCTGTAAACCAGAATGGAGTGAAATGCTTCGTCACGTGCCGACCCGATGGCTCACTTTAACTCCAACAGTTGAACGATTTCTCAAGAACTATCTAGCCATCAAAACGTATTTTATTTCTCAAAATAGTTTTTCTGATATTTTAAAATAACATTTTGAACTTAAGACTTCTGAAGCTTATTTGGGATTTGACTACAACATCGGCACTGCATTATTGTCATCAATTAAGAAATTATAACAGGAGAATTTAATTATAATCGACGTTTAGAAAATAGTTAAAATGCTTCGTGACAAATTTGAAGAAAAATATAATTAAAATTTGTATGGTTACATAGCCGAAACTGACACAGTTCTATTATATGTAATTAAATACATTGAATATCGATTCGATTTAAAAAATAACAAATTTGAAAAACGGAATATTTTCAACATAAATTCAAACATTTTTTTCAAGATATTACTTAAGTTGTTAAATTGTTCTCAGTTAAAAATATTGATATGGATCTCCTATTAGATTCATTTATTACTTTGAAAAATTTTGCTAAAAACGTACAAAAAGAAAAAAAAAAAAACTGTTGACCAAAAATGGAAAGACTTTTTATTAGTGGTAGTTTTCCTAAGTCCCCATCCATACTGTGAAACATTTGCTGCAAAACATTTGAGTTTGTCGATGAAAGGGGAAGGAGGAATGGAAAAGGGTACTCTGTTTCATGTACATGAAATTTTTGTTGAGTATGTCATCCACATTTATTCGTTCATATTCGTTCTGTACAGAAATGTCAAAAACTGAAAAGCAAAAACTTCACTGTGTGGACACGAATGCAGTTTCAAAATAGAATTTAAAAACGTTTTGCAGCAAATGTTTCACAGTGTGGACCGGGACTAATCTTGAAAATATTTACAATTAAAGGATTTTCACTGAAAGGATTTTCAGTCTGATGTTTTTAATTTGGAGAAAGGAGAGGAATTAATACTTGGAAAGTGAATTAATTATAAAACCAAACTAGGAATATAATCAAGAATTTTACAATTTTTTGAAAACGAAAGACGGAAAGAATGGCTCATGACTCTTTAAGACAAATATAATAAAGTGATAAATATCTTTAAAAATAACTTTACAAAACTATGTTGTACTAAAAAAAAAAAATTAAAAAATATAAGTTAAGAAAACAAAAATTAGCTTTACAATCACTAAATTAATTAAATATTAATTTACTTACCTTTTCCGCGAATTATCAAATTACTTTTACTTACCTTTAAAATTATTATATTGCTGACAAATGTCTGCAATCGAAATTCAGTTTAATAAACATACAAAATTGTTAAAAAATAAACTTTTTATAATAACAACAATAAGAAAAGTTATAGTAAGCAAAAATATAACACAACAAAATTGTAAAGTTAAAGAAATAATAAAATAAATTCAGTTGCACTTAAGTACTCAAAAAATAAAGTAATGTCTTTTACTTTAATTTATACTCTGCTACAAAATAACACTTTTTGTCAGAACTTGAAAAGCGACCTAATGGGGGTTGTAGGCCTAGGTGAGGACATACAAAGATTTTGAAACACCCTTAAAAAATTAAAAATTTTAAACAATGCTGGATATGCAAAGGATTAAGCTTTCATAAAATGTATGCACATATTCCAAGAAATTCTGTAAGTTTTTGTAAAAAGTTTCGCTTAATTTTTTTTTCGTAATTTTTCAAATTCAACAATATTTATTTAATTTTTTTTCTATGAAAACCTATGTTTTAAACAGTGTTTTAAAGAATATTTTATATAGAAAAAACGAGTCATTACTTGTTAAAATCGGTTAATACTTGCAAAAGTTATCAAACTTTTTCGATAAAAAATAAAAAAAATTTACCTTGCAAATTAAAAATTTTAGAAATATTTTATGTTTGTGTTTTTTTTTTATTTATATGCGCTAGGGGAGAAAATACTAAAAAAGGTGTTAATGAAAAGTTGAATAACTTTAACAATTTTCATTCGATTTGAAAAGTTAAAACCATGTTTTTTTAAGAACTAAATTGTAAACGCTTTCATATCAAAATAAGCAATGAAAAGCGACTAAAATTCCAAATGTATCAATAAAAGCATGTCATTTTAAAGCGTAATCAGTTTTCTTTCCAAACCCGTTAACAAATTTTAAGTCGGACAAAAACTGACTGAATTACATGTCGATAAGTTGTCGAACATCACTGAAAACGATTTTTTCAGAATAACTTCTGAATTTGAGGGTGTTTCTGAAATTTTTAGACACAATTTCTAATGTTCTCAGCAAGAGCTATAACCCACGCTAGGTCATTTTCCAAGTTTTTTTTCACTGTATATGTAAATATATTTTAATATGTATTTATTTTTGAAGTAGCAGTACATTTGAAATGAATTTACTCTCGCCACTTTACAAAAGCAATTTTTGTTATGAATTGAATAAATTGTTATGTTTTTGTAAAAGCGTACTGTTTTTTCTTTAATTGTACTGATTTTTTGTCCTGGGCGTACTGTTATTCCCATTTTTCCAAATCTGGCTATCCTAGTCAGAGCTTCAGCTCAGACAAGAACAATATATTTGTAAATGTTATTCAGAGACCATTTTTTAAAAATTCTTGATAAACAATTATTTCAGTATTTTTTCAATATAAGTTATAACCGTTATGTTCCTGCTGGGAATTTTAGTAAGCGGTCGAAGGCCGGCAATGCAATGCAGAAAATCAACGGTGAAATCATCGCGGCCGGCCCAGGGCAAAATCGACAAAGGTTAGTGTAGAAGCACAAGGCTGCGGACCGGTATGCAGTTGTTTTTTTAATTCTATTTAATTTTCAATGCGATTTTTCTTCTTTTCATTATCTCTCTGTTATACTGGCCTTTCTTTTCTTATATTTAACGAACAAAAACCGTATTTATAACATTTGTTTGTGAATGCCAAGGAAGTAGAGAAAATATAGTTATGAAACACAAACAAAAATATACAAATAACAATAAACCCGCATCATTTAATTGCATTTTCTCTGAGAAGCGGAATCCACATTAAAATCTGTAAGAATGTGTTGCTATACTTAAAGCGGGGAAACATAGAATACAGATAGCGCATTCACGTTGTCAAAATTGTATTGTTCTGCGCACGTACGTCTCAGTAGTAAATAAACAAAAACACAATCACAAGAACACATGTATTTAAAAAGAGGACAATTTTATTTACATTCATATTTTAATGAAATTATTGTTATTTTTGTAATATAACTAATACAAAATTGTTTGTTATTTTTTATTTTTGGTAGATTTTGTAACAATTTTACTTTAATATTTTTGCATATATATAATTTGTTAACAGTTTGGTAACAACTTTTTTAACCCAATAATTTAATAATTTAACCCAATGATTTAAGTTCCAATAATTTTAATAAAACACAAATTCAAATATTAATATGTATATTTAATTCATAAAATACAAGATTTATTAAATATTTATAGTAGGTATATTGTAGTTTTAAGTATAAAGTATTAATATACATTTTAATTTAAAGTCTTGTACCATTTTCTTTTCCTATTTGATAATTTATCGGTTATGTCACGATTTAAAATTCTTATTTTAAAGTACATTTTCCATTTTCTCCATTTTCTCATTTAGAATTTTTAATTCTGCGTCAGACTTGGTTGGTTGGTTTACGTGGTAGTTTGCTACGTGCGAGCAATCAAGTAGGGTCGAAGGGACCCCGTTTTGACAAGACCACACCACTCGTTAGATGTAATGTCGTTTACATCGTAATGTATATAAAATGTATGCAAAAAGAAGTCGAGTTTACTAGACCCAACCTGTAGCTGTGAGATATCTCAGTAGGTCATTGAGTTTAGACCCGGCTACCTCACCAAGGTTAGTCAGTATATAGTTGCCCATGAATTTATGTCTCATGACACTCAGGGCTGGGCATTCGCAGAGAAGGTGGAAAATCGTTTCTTCTTTTTCCCTGGTCGTTAAAAGGGAGTCCCATGCTTGCCTAACGTCCAGTGTCCCGTAAATACTGCCAGCAACCTTGATATATGCCTTCTATTCCGGGTTATCAGTTGCATAGTCCGTTTTTCGTTAAAAGATGGCCACATAAACTTGGCTACCCTAATTTAGACACATAAATTACGCCATCTATTCTCAGCGTTTAGAAGAAAGTGTCTGAAGATAATGCCTTTGATAGTCCCCAGTGGAATTGCTACTGATACCGCATTCTGGCAAGTTCGTCTGCCTTTTCATTAGCGTAGTGGTCTCTGTGCGCAGGGACCCAAACCAAAGTAATGTCAGATAGACGACCTAGCCTTGACAGAGAATTCTTACATTGCCTGACTAATGAAGATGAAGTTGTGTAAGCCTTCAGTGAGAGAAGTACCGCCTGACTGTCAACAAAGATACCTATTTTTTGTGACGAGTATGATGATCATGAAGTGTATTACAAGCTATCATGATTGCATAAATTTCCGCCTGGAAAACACTACACTCATTCGGAAGACGATGTGAGATGCCTACCCCAAGTTCGTCACAGAAAACGCCAGAACCAACACCACAGCTCATTTTAGAACCATCAGTATATATCCTAGTGTCGTATTCGTACACGAGATTACCCCTACCCCACTCACTACTGGAGGGAATCAAGACCTTGAACACCCTATCAAAGTCTGCGTGTGGAGTAATATAGTCAGAAGGCTGGAGAACGATCGAAGGCAATAGGCTCAGAATCCCCGAATGGCCATATGTTCTCGATCTCCAACAACCATATGCATGAAGCCTCGCTGCGCTGCAGGCAGAGGTGGCCATTATGTGAAGGTCTATTGGCACTAGTCCTAGTCTTTCAGTGCCTCTGAAGGACTAGTTCTTAGCGCGCCGGTTATACCAATGCAGGCTGATCTCTGGACTTTGTATAGTTGGTCTACGACATACTTCCTTCTAGTTGCAGTCCACCATACAAGAGATCCATAAGTAAGAATTGGACGTACTATAGCCGTATACATCCATTTAACTATGCTGGGACTAAGTCCCCATTTATAGTAGGCCTACGTTGCCCTCTTCACCCTGTGTTGAGTATTCAGTTTCCATGACAATTTAGAGTCCAGTATAATACCTAGATATTTTGCATTATTTGAAAGGGGATTTCTCAGTTTTTCAACCGTGGAACTTTGAAGCTTGGAATCTTGGTCTTTGTCGTGAAAAGTACAAGTCCAATTTTGCTTGGATTCACCCCAAGACCACTTACCGTGGCCCAGTTTTCGAGCAATCCTATCACTGATCACGTCCGAAAACAGTCCTGATACGAGTATTACCCGCACAAGCGGCAACTTTTATCCCTTTTCTGTCTAGATCAATGAAAATTCGAGTGCTGCAGATTTATATGCACTACTTTAAGCGCCATTGTTAGTTTTTGGGGAGGGTTCGGATAGCTTCATCTCTGTGAGCAGAGAGTTTGCAGCATCAACCTCATCCGCTTCACCGCTACCCGTACCTGTGGGCTGAAACACTTTTACCTTAGCGTCTCTCACTCCGAAGAACAGCTTAAGACCCGCCTTCTCGAGCTCAACTGAGCCAGATTCGGTAATGGCGAGAATTTGGCATGTATGGCCATTGACTTGCTCAGTACGGATGATAGACCAGTCATCCATGTGAATGTTGGGGCTCTGCAGCTTCAAACACTCCAACATCTAATGCGCATCGGTAGCCATCTTTGGTAGCCAAATATGTGCATGCGGTCTCATAGGTATTTTTTGAGCAGGGATCAGTTTGAGGCTTAAATCTTCTCATGCACCACTGATCTTTGCAATGACTTTGCTAAGAAAGTCCTTTGAGGACTCATCCAGGCATTTGATCACCCTGTAGCCCTGGTGAATTTCACCAGAGTCAAAACGAGGTGCCGTACCAGTCCTATTAGCGAACCAGTATTCCATAACGAGTTCAGTTAATTTGGACTCGATTCTGTTACCACAGGATTGATGGTACCGTCTTTCTCAGTCGCCAGAGCCATTAGAAGATGGTCTTTAACCACCTCATTGAAGGGCCGTCTGGCGGATGTAGTCATGGTTGATGTGGACCCCGGAGCGGCTTTTTTGTCGGCAACCTTTCTCCGTTTAGGCGATTTTTCTCCCTCCGTCTGAGAGCGATTGCGCTTGGATCTCTCTGTGTCTTCGGCTGCTGCCTTCGATGTGCTGGGTACGGAATCCAAAAACTTTTGGTACTCATCTACCACATCCTGGTATTTCGCGCGATCTTCCTCATCACGTTCATGGGGGGCACCGCTGGCAGCATTCTTGTCAAGATGACTTTCTGACACTTCCTCTTTTTTCTTTTCTTCTTGAAGAGGAGCATTTGTCGAGTTCTTGGAGGGCAGTAGAATGCTGTGTCGGTCACACACGCTGACTGATATTTCGACCAAAGTCTCTTGACTAGAGGCTAGTAGGTCTTCTGAAGATAATCCGAGATCACCGGTCTTCTTCAGGAGGTTGTTGTTGTTTTTATTATTGTTGTTTGTATTCATTTTTGGTCACACGAGTAGGCACGTAAGGGGATGGACCATCCATGCAGTGACGGCGTACATGTACTGGACAGAAAATGATTACAACCGGCCCGTGTCCTAGCACCGGAGGGGAGCTGTTAGCGACTAAGGAGGAAATTTCCAAAGTTTGCTCTTCCGGCGGCTGATTTTCTATTTCTATTATCATATGTATTTATATTTTCGATGGACTGTAAAAGGCAGTTTTCATTGGACGGCATGATGACAGAGCAGTGATTTTTAAGAACAAAATAAACAGTTTTTTTGTTTTCCCTTCATTCAACTCTACTTGCTCGCCGTTCCAGCAGTTTTTTGTTTTTTGAGTTGGCCAAGTTCACTGTAGGAACAACACCATCCTTGAGTTGCCTTTTTAAAGCATAACCTATAAATATATATCGAAAATTTAAAAAATATATATATTTTTCATTCTTAATTACTTACCCATTTCATATTTAAGATTATTGGCAAAATCTTCTTTTTTAAAATGATCCATGCAAACAAAATAATTGTCTTCATTCAACTTCTTGCGGCCGCAGAAGCTAATCCACTTCTTTCGAACCGTTACATTTGTTGGAAAAACGGAAAAAACTACAAAAATAAGATTTTCCCTCATTGCTTTTATTGCAGTTCACAACAGCACACACTTTATTTGCCAAATGTGCTGATTTATCTGCATTTTGCAGTTTTTCTAAGCATTGATCAGTTTTGAAGTTTTTTGTTTAAAAAAGTAAGTTTTTCTGTAAATTGTGCAGACTTTGCAGTTTTTACATTTTAAATTTTTACTCTCAATTTTGTTATTTTAATTCCAATTTCTAAAGCTATAATTTTACCACATTAGTAAATATTTACAATAATAATAATATAAACTATATAACAAACTCAATAGGTTTTGCTGCGGGTGGTGTCAATGTAATGACTGGTGTTAGAATTCTGTTTCTGCAATGCTAAAACAAGATTGTCCACGTTATTGATATTTAAATGTATTTGCCACTCGTTCGCTGTTTGTGCAAATTCAGCCTGTCATTTTTTGTCGAAATATATTGATAAAATGTTACTCAAAATGGTACGAATTATTTTTAGAATTACAAGTGTTGCTGGATTGTAATCCCAGGAAAATATTGCACCCTTCCCAAACGCGTTGACTATCGCCCGAAGCTACAGTAAATCAGCTTTTGAGCAGATTAGGTGTCTTAAAAATATTTTTTTGCCACGAAGACATGCAAAAGTTTGATTGTTAACAAACTAAACCGTCTATTTCAAAACGAAAGCTCACAACTACATTTAATAAATAGTTCAATTAACCGTTTATACGGCAACATTTTTATATACAGTAAAGGAAGAATATACATATAACTGTTTTTTTTTTTTTTGTTAATACATTAAAATGAAATTTGAAGACGGATACAATTGTATTTTTTGGTGTGGGTAGATATGACCACTGCACATCAATTTCTTGCAAAAAGTGAAAATTTAAAAATTTTGAGTTGACTCTCTATAGAGGAATCAGTGCGATATGTTTTATGAAATTTAAAAAGATTGATATTAACAATACCACATTTCTAAAAGATCCAAAAGATATTTAGTTAGTTTAGTGTGAAAGTCAACTACATTGTATAATTTATCTGTGGATAGCGAAAATGGCAATTCTTTCTTAAAAAGTTTGATTTTGATAATGATTTTTGTGAAATATAACAAAAGTATTTTTAAATTATGTCGTTTTGTGCCCAATGTAGTAGAAATGAACTACATTTAAGAAACAGATGATGAGTGGCTTGTATAACTGCACATTAACTTTGAAGACTTGGGCTTATTAGAAGAATAAAATATTGAAACTTTTTGGAAAGTCATAAAAAACAAAACGTGGCGACGGGTCTAAAGCTTTTCCTAATTTAAAAAAAATGGTATATGAAATTTTGTCAATACCTGTCGCTACTGCTAATGTTGAACAATTTTTTTTCACAAGTTAATAAGAATAAAACTAGGAACAGACTCAAAAGAAATGGCAATCAAATTTACCTAAGAAATGTACAAATCTATTTAATGGTGTTTTTTTTCTGGCATAAATTATGCATTTATTCTGCCTTTTGCACTTCTTTGTGTTATTTTCTGAAAAAAAAAAAAATGTAGTTTGGTAAGCGTATAACGTGTTCTTTTCAAATAATGTTGCCTTAAATCCCTGAAGATATGCTACATGTTTCACCCTTAATTATATCGAAGGGTAAAAAATGCAGCATTTTTTAAACATGAAGTAGTTTTTGTATATTTTTATTAAAAGTGTTAAAATGGAAGCGAAATGTATAGTTTTACAATATTTAGAAGCTACATAAATGAAAATTGCAGTTGTTTCACTTGAAAATCAGTTTTTTTTATATCAAATTTGAAGTTTTTGAAAAAAAAAAAAATTATTGCAACGCTGGTGTGTACACGCATTGCAGAGATATATACAACTTTAATCAGTCTAGCTTGAGCATTCAAACAAGCAGGTGGGAATAGTGGCAAGCTGGTCTGGGCACGGCTTGAGCTCGTCGGATTGGCGTAGTTCTTTCCACTGGATTTGTCCATATTTAAAAAAAGGGTTTCGTGCCGGGAATAAACATACACTGAACATTGGACAGAACACTTTGGATTGGAAGACCAAGTATAACAGACTGATTTGCGAACATAATTATAATTTCATATGCTGGTGAAGGTTAAAATACACTTGAAGACAAAGTTGAAACTGCCTTCGTAGGTTGCCCTCCCCTAGTATGACTTTGTTTCAGTCATCCTTGGCTCCTGGTCACCTTCTTATTGTGATCTAGGAACCCCTTAACTTCTTTTACCAAACCTTTCTGATTCACATCATTACCTGTTGTTTTCTTTTTAGTTCTCCATATTCAAAAAGATCAGATTTTCAAATTTCAATTATAAATCTATACATTATTTTTATTTAACAATAACAATTTTAAGATATTGTAAATATAAACAAAACAAATTTTGTTTTAACAACGAGAAAAAAAATATGATGATTAAAAATAAAGTACATAATCTCTTAACAAAAATATTTAAAGATGATTAAGAAAATGTCTTATTACAAAGTTAACCAAAAATTTATGAAAAGAATAATGATAATAAATAATTGCATTAAAAATCAATATAATAAATGATGATTTATATATGACTTTTGTTTAATTAGCAGTTTATATCTTATTTTGTTTTATTTATTTTAAATTATTTGTTTGCGTTTTAGTTATTTAATTTATTTATGTAATTAAGTGATTTATGTTATTTATTTATTTGTTTATATATTATATTGATTGGCCCATAATCATAGTCAAAAATAAAGTATATTTTCGTCTTTACTTAAGAGTGGAGTTAAGGTCTACCATAGACAAGTTAAAGTATACTTCTGACGTTAAAGTCGACTGTAAATATAAAACTAGCTGAAGTTGTTTTTAACTCATTTAACAACAGCATCAGCTGTTCTTCGCCATGTAAAAAAGTTCGACAAAAAGTCAAAAATGTTTAAGTTACAATATAATGGCAGAGATTTTGCAATTATTGAATATTGAATCAATAAAATTACTACCAAAATAGAATAAATTTGATATTAATCTTTCCTTTTTTATTTTTCCACCACAAACTGTGTTTTCTTTAGTTTCCCGGTTACATTTATTGTTTGTCACTTTTTGTTTTTTTAAAAAAATTTCTAAGTCAGCTGTTCAGCGATGCCACTTGTCTATATTTTGTTGTATATTGTCTGAAAACATTTTCTACATTTGAGGTGACACCCAGTTAAAGTCCGTTCAATTTAAAACATACTTTAAAGGGTGGATTAGCCGACCGTAATGTAATGTAACCTTAACGGAACAGCTGATCGTTTCTATTGTGTGTAAAATGGTTAAAGCAGTTATAGTGAGAAAATGTAACGTAACTCTAACGTCTGAACCTGTTAAAAACAGAATTTCTTTACGTTTCTACGTGACATTTACTAACGGTGTTGTCAACTTGTTAATTAAAGTCTTGTATAAAAAATACTTATTTTGCATAGAACGCTTAAAAATATTTTCAATGTTCTAAAAATGTTTTAAATATTTCAATAATAAGTATATAAAAACAAAACTTTTTAATGTTATGGTAATACTTATTATACAAATTAATTTATACAAGTATTTATAAAATGTATACTTATAATCGGCGAAAGTATTATATAAGTTTCAAAATATTAAATTAATATTTTGTATACACAAATCAACTATACTTAGGGCCATTATTACAACTTGCCTTTATGTTCGAAATAGTAAAAGTTAACTTTAAGCAATATAAAAAGGTACCCTTAAAGTCAGCTTTTACTATTACGAACAAAAAGGCAAGTTATAATAATGGCCCTTAGTATAAAGTACAATACAATATTAATTAATTTTTAAGTTATCGGACCTTAAATAAATAATGTTTGTATGACAAGGTAATAAATAATATTTATAATTGTCTCCTAATGGACAATGATGATGAATACATTATGTGTAAATAAATACGGTTTACCAAACAAAGTTTAATAATCTTTTTTAAAATCGCAGAAAAAAATTATAAAATCGCTTGAACAGTATTTAAAACAATTGTGTTGATAACACTTTCAAACAGCTGTTTAAATTTTGAAAATTTCAATCAGCTACAAGCGCGAAATATTAAAGAAAAATTAAACAAAACGTATTAAATTTATCTTTATTAAAATGAACGACGAATAATTTATTTTATTGGTACAGGACAATGAAAGTTTATACAACAAATATAGTTCCGGCTATATTTTGTTTTGTTTGTTTATGTCAAAAACATATGACACGTTTTTAATATTCTATAATCGCACTGAAGTCTTACGTTAAGTCAACATTACGGTTACATTACATCAACGGTCGGCTAACCCAGCCTTAAGTTTGACTATAGTTAGAAAATAATAAAAAGCGGGTTTTTATTTTAAAAAGAACCAACTTTATTGTTTGACTATTATTATGGGCCATTGATTTTATTTAGTTATTTATATTTTGAAATTTATGTGCTAATTAAATATTTTAATCAGAGTTTAAAATTATTACTATATTAGTCAAAAAATTGCTAAATATTTCATAATTTTAAATGAAAAGTGCAACAAATATTTAACAAAGTAATATTTCCTTTTATATACATACTAAAACTATAAATACTATTTACGAATTCCATATATGTACAAGCTTCATAGTAAAAATATTTGTCGCAGTTTTTCCAAAAATATTTTGCTTTACAAAATATTTTACGTTGCAGCTAGAAGACAAAATGAAAATTTTTCATTTCTAAAACATTTGCTGCCCAAATATATTTATATTTTTGGTTAGCAAAAACAAATATATTGCTTGTGTATAATATACAAAAACATCAAACATGCAAACAAATTGCAGCGTGAAAACCATAAACTGCAAACGATATGCGCAGTAAAAAATTCAAACAATGGAAATATGGAAGATGCTAAATGTAGACTGCCAAACCCTGATTTTAATATATTATTTGTTATTCATATTATTATTTAACTAAATGAACATAAAAAAAATGTAATTGTATATAAAAAAAATCATTAACTTATTCATAATAAGTTAGAAAGTAGTTGAATGTTGTTTTTATTTAGTTCAATAAGTATTTTAACAAAATCCTTACGTATTTATTTTGTTTCTAATTGATTATAAATTAATTTATTATGAAATTGTACAAATAACGTTACATATGAGTTATTATATTAAGTATTTTTTTTTTATAACTAAAAGTACTTTTTTGGTTATTAAATATAAATTAACTAATTTTACTAAATTAGTGATCTTGAATTGAATTTACAAATTTAAACTAGAAAAATTTAGATTTAATTTCTAATTTTGAATTTTAATATTTTTAGTTTTCTTCTTTCTGATTTTTTTGTTTTGCCTTTCGGTGTTTAAAGATTTAATTTTTTTTATACAGTGGTTACCATAAATAGATATTTCGTAATAACAGAATAGCAACAAAGACAAATACAGTTAAGACTCGATACATCTACAATACATTTATACGGACTTTGTACATTTATACGGGTTTTTTATTAGTTTGTTCGTGTATAATTTATCTTAGCATATATTATGGTATACAGCGGCTTACCCAGGCCTGACTATTTTTGCACTACGCTTTTGTGGGATAGTGGTGTGTGGCTTCGCTAAAATATCAAAGTCTAAATTTTCCTTCATAGATGGCGTAAATTTAATTTCCTCTTGTTAATTGGCTTTTCTCCTTTTTTTTTTTGAAATTGAATTTAACTATTTAATTATTTTTCCGGATTATAATTTAATACTTTACACTGAATATTTTGTTATATGATATGATCTGATGCAGAACTATAACACTGACACTTTTTACTACTTTATCGTCAGGAGCTCTATTTGTCTTTTTGATGTGTTTTCCTCAGTAATCGTCAGTATCATCATACGTTGTTTTTATTGTCGTGGCTACTAATACGATCATTAAAATTATGTATTTTTGTTGTTTTACATTGGTATGCCAGTATTTTGTTGTTTTACATTGGTATGTCAATAACAATAAAAGGTCATTACTGGTAGTTCTTATATTTAACCTTTCACTGTATGGTTATTGTGATTTGAATATATTTATATCAGAACACATCTGGAGTCACTGGGCATAACTACATTTGATTTGCGAATATCAATATTCAAAACAAAAAATACAATTAAATTTTTCAACTTCAATAAACAGAAGTTTGTATAAAAAAACAAATTAAAGTGCTATATTCGCCTATGCCGAATCTTATATACCCTTCACCTAAGTATACATATTTACGTACATTGCCTTTACCCATGCAAAACTCTTCATATAGCAACAACAACAAGAAAAAAATCATAATATTATATCAGATGCAATTGCAAAAGATCCGATAATCATATTCACGCGTTGAGTGCTCACTGATAACTAACCAAATAAACACAACAATTAGTTTGCAAAATAAACGAAATTATGCATGCGTGTGTTTGATTTATAATTCTTATCCATTTCATCTCATTCCACATTGTAGAACAGAGGTGCGCAAAAGTAAATTATCTCAGCAACACATTCAATTCTTTATTTTGTTCAGTGCACCTACAAATAAACAAATACAAAAACTGAAAAAATAAAGAACAAGTTATACACCCGTGCTCATGCGCTTTTGTAGTTGTCTCGTTGAGTGGACAACGACTACTAAATTGTAAGAGCATAAGAATTGTGCTATGGGCTGCGCACCATTGTTGTAGAATGTTGTTGTTGGGTGTGTGTGGTGTTTACGTATGATAGAGTTGCTCATATGAAAACTCATTATAAACAACTCTCTCTTTATATATACCCTTGCCTCTCATGATGAAGGGTATAAAAACAAAATACGCAAAACAATAACCAACACACATCCACACAAAACATGCAATAAATTGTATTTTTTTGATGAAATTTTCAGAGGTTGTCTCGGATTTTTGCTCATATCTCCGTTATTTATGGAGGGATTTTGCGGATTTAAAATAGCAAACTTCTCGAAAGCATGTCTGACAGAATTATTGAAGATTTGGATCCCGAAGATAATTGGGGTCTTCAGAAAATTGATTTCAACAGACAGACGGACATGGCTTAATCGACTCCGCTATCTATAAGGATCCAGAGTATATATACTTTATAGGGTCGGAAAATTATATTTTGGAAATTACAAACGGAATGACAAATTTATATTTACCCTTCTCACGAAGGTGAAGGGTATAAAAATAAAAAGTAACAAAAAAATATATAAATTTTAAAAAAGAAAAATAATGAATAAATTATAAGTGACCGTCACAAAGCCTGCTTTTGTCGCAAAGCCCGTGGAGTGACAAAAGTAGGGAATCAAACGCAGTCCGGGAACGAGCTTTATTTTTGATTTTCAAGAACGAGGTAAGAGAAAATATAATGACCTTGAACTTGAAATTTTTGTAAACAAAAGCATATGAATATTTCAAGGTCGATAAGAATAAACAAAAGGCTAACAACATATGGTAAGTTTTTAATGAATCTTGAAAATTTAGCATTTTGACTAATTATAAACTTTATTTTCATCTTTTCAGTTTCAATATAGTGGTCTGTAGGTCTCTGGTCTCTGTTGACACCATTGGACTATAAAAAAATATTCTGCAAATAAGATAAACTAATGTTCGAGGAATCATGACCATATGTATCATCCAAAAATATATACATATGTACATACATGTGTATTTTTAATTCATAATATCCTTTATTATATTCATATTGATTAAAACTTTGATTTTTTCTTTCAGAATACATTACGTTTGCGAATCTATTCCTGCCTAACTTTATGTAAGTTGCAAGCGGTTAGTTCAACAACATTAAGGGATCTTTATTTGTATCGTTCAACTTACATCTTATATGCTACATTTAGGTGAGTAATGAAAACTGTGTTTAATTGATTATTTGATTCTGTATATTCGGTTTTTTTGTATATTTATTTATTCTTAAACAAAGCTGTACCTAACCATTTTATTGATAGCATTCCCTAGTCAACTTAAACGTTTATTTTGATAATAACATGTTTCGACATCATTTCCCCAAAATAATAGCAAAATGTTTTTATTTTCATCTAATCCTGAAACTGATTCTCGGATATCTTTTTCGTCCCGTCTTAAATACCTACAGGAAATCTCTGTATTCTACTAGTTTTTTGTATGTATTCTTGTATTTTTTGGATATTAATAAAAAAAATTATAAAGGTTTCGAAAGAGTTGTTTAAAGCAGTACACTTTTAATTAAAAGAAACAAAACAATCTTTAAATGTTCTAAAATTTTATTTTCCAAAATGTTGCACGACGAATGGTACATTCTAAGCTGACGAATGAAAATTGTGATTTAAATATTGAGGTTTTTTTTGTTAGTTTGGGGAATAGTGTTTTTACCTTATATATGTAATGCTTTGGTGAGTGTTTTTGGTCACAATTTTTTGAGATTCATTAAGCTATTGTTTAAGGTGTTGGGCATGAACTACTCTTATAAGTTGACCCTTTAAGTTTTCAATTTCATATTGGTTTTTCCCCATTGGTTTTCTAATTCGGCATTTCAGCCACGGCTTACAAAGTTTGCACAAAGTTTACACGGCGAAATTACTAGGGTTCTATAGTTGAAACAAAAAGTCGACTTTTCGAACTTTCGACTTTTTTCGATTTTTAAAAAGTCGACTTTTCGAACTTTCGACTTTTTTCGATTTTTAAAAAGTCGACTTTTCGAACTTTCGACTTTTGATAATTTATGAAAAGTCGACTTTTCGAACTTTCGACTTTTTAGTAAAATCGACTTTTTTCGACTTTCCGACTATTTTCGACTTTTTTCCACTTTTTACCATTTTTTGTAAAAAATACATGGTTTCTGCATTTATTGATGCGCCTTGTGTTAATTTTAGCAATAAAATTAAATGTATTAAGGCGATAATATATAATATGTAGAAAGAGCATTTTTTTATGAACATTTACTTATTATTTATTTTTGCATACACTAGAAAAAATGTAAGTGTACCAAATTGCAATAACATAAACTTATTATGTTATTCTGTGCATATTTTGTTTTAGTTTGTTTAATGTTGCAATTAAAATTTTTTTTAACAATCTTAAAAGTCGACTTTTTTCGACTTTTATCGACTATTCGACTTTTTTCGACTTTTATCGACTTTTATCGACTATTCGACTTTTATCGACTTTTGTGATAACTAATCGAATGTTCGACTTTTTTGTGACCAAAAAGTCGACTTAGACTTTTCGACTTTTTTCAGCAAAAAGTCGATTGTTCGAACAATCGAACAATCGACTTATAGAACCCTAGAAATTACTTTGCACAAAATTTTTTCTAAAAACTTCTTGACCAGGTTTGTATACTTACTACTACTTCTTTTTTTATAATATCTCACGTTTCTCTCGTACGCATGGTGTAGTTTGTTTTTCATCTGCTGATGTATAAAATTCATTTGTGTTGATTTAGGAAGAATATAGTTTTCCCCGTCTTCTATTGTATGTAACTTTCGTAGAAGGTAAGGGCAAAATATGGTGTAACCCCCATTGAAGAATGAATAGTTGATCTTATGGAACACTCGATCTTAGATAGATTTTCATCCCACTTAGTTTGGTCATTTTGCATATAGCTTCGTATGGAACATAATATTGTTTGATTTACCCTTTCACTAGCGTTAGACTGTGGTGCATGAATAGCAATTCGCAAAACTAACAAAACTAATTTGGTCAGATGATCTAATACGATGAATATGAATGAGTTTCCTGACTTTGTCCTGGGGTATGGACCGAGAAAGTCCACATAGATCTTTTGAAATGGTTTTTCCGTACTTCCGTATCCATCGGTGGTCTAAGTATTTGTTTTGAGTGTTTTATTTCTTTACATACATCACAATTTCTTATAAACAATTTGATCTCTTTGGCCATTGTAGGCCAATAAAAAAATTCTCTAACATTAAATAAAGTCTTATTTAACCAGATTTTCCGGCATTCATTTTCGAATACTTCGTTATCACGATTAAATTGAACTCGCTTGTATATAATTAATTTTTCCACTTTCAGATCTGGTAATCTGTCCTTGTTCTGGTTGATTGTCTCCACAATTGAAAGATAATTTAAGTTTTTAAACTCCTTCGAGTCTAAATCCACAAGTTTTGGACATGTCTAACTTAATTCTTCCATGTCTAATCTGAAAAGCATATCTGGCACAACATTTTTAGTACCTTTTCGATGTTAAATTTGAAAGATTGTAATTTTAGACTCCAACGTGCTAGTCGACCATTTAAGTCCTGTTGGACAGGACAGCTCCGAAGTCTACGTTTGAAGCGTCACACTGTACGAAGAAAGGCTTTTCAAAATTAGGACTCGTCAGAAGACATTGTTTCAACTTTTCAAAAGATGCAATGGCTTCAGGTGTAAAAACAAATGTTTGTAAGATTTTGAGAGTATCTGTAAGGGGGCGATCAATGTTTAAAAGTTATTGATGAACCGGCGGTACCATCCAATCGTTCCAAGAAACTTCCTCACGTCTCTAGGTGATTTAGGTGGTTGAATATTTAATATTGCCGCTATTTTGATGTCATCCGGTTTGATTTTCCCCCCGCCTACTATATATCCGAGGTATTTAAGTTCTTTGTAGCAGAATTTAGATTTCTGCATATTTATTGTCAAACCAGCTGCGGTTAGTAGTTATATGCAGATGCATATTTATACATTTATATATAAAAATAGCATGTAAGGTAAACACCGTTGCATAGACCCAAGGGCATCACCTTGAATTGATATTGTGGTCTGCCGGGAACTGTGAACGCAGTTTTAGGCCTACTAGAATCCTCCAAAGGCACTTGCCAAAACGCGTCCTTTAAATCGATAGTTGAAATATAATAAGCATCTCCGAATCGAGCGAGAAGTCCGTCGATATTTGGAAGGGGATATGCAACCTTCCTTGTAACTTTCTTTAGTTCCCTGACATCAAGACACAAACGGTTTTTGTTTGGTTTAAGCACCAACGTGACTCAATTATTCCATTCAGCGTTCGTTGCTATTTCGATGTCATCTAATTAAAGCATTCTGTCGAGTTCATCGTACATTAATTTTTGGACTGCAGGACTAACCGGGTAATGTCTTAACTTTTTTGCAGGTGAATCACCAGTGTCTATATAGTGCGTCTCTAAATGGGTCTTTCCAAGGCCATATTTCGTATAGCACTTAAACGAAGATTTAACTATTTCTAAAATCTGTAACGCAGCCTGATGATAATTGGTGCATTTTCAAATCTTCAATCTCGTCTTTGATCTCACTAATCTGTTCATTCCCAAAACAAATTCTTATTCCTACTTTTTGCCAAAAAGCATAACCTAATATGAGTTCCTTCTTTAAATTAGCCACTAAATATAATATTGTTTCGATAATTCTATTCCCACATTATATTAATACTTTAATTTTTCCAATTATGTCATGACTTCTGCCATCCGCCGTCCTAATCTAGGATTTAAAGTCCAGGATTTTAGCACCAATTTGACCAACTTTATCCATACTGTTCTTCCCGAGACTGCTTATCGAGGTTCCACTGTCCATTAATCCCCTAAGTTTCATGTCATTTATTTGTACATCCATATAAGGTCTTACGTCATCATCAACATTTACCGAACATGACGCAATCTCTTTTCTTTCCTTTTTTCTAACATCATAAATGTTCCTTGTCTTTTTAATTTTATTTGTGATTCCTTTTTCAGCATTTCCAAAAATTTTGTCCTTACTCTATTATAATTTTCTAGTCTTTCTTGATAAGGCAATCGTTGTATGTCTTCAGAACTTACTCTTATCTTTTCCGAATTATTTCCTATGGGTAATTGTGTTTGGTTTTCAAGTCTGTTGATAATGGATATCTGTTGTGGTTTACTACTATTTGTTTGGTTATTTAGCTCCTTAATATCAGTCGGGTCAAGTAAGTAATTTTGAAAATTGTCTTTTACTGGGGGCCTTCACATTTGAACATGTTTGCTCAGTTCTTGGCATGTTCAATTTGCCGTTTCCCGAATATCTGGGGCATTTTGGAGTAATGGAATTCTCGTACCCACATTTGTAACAAAAAAAAATTTCGCTGGGTTATCTTGCAATCAATGAACGAGTGACCGATCTGTTTGCAGTTCCAACAGATTAAATGTTTGGCATGAGGGTTATCGTGTTCTAAAGCTTCGTTGACTCGTTTATATGGTTGGTATTGTTGTCTGTAGTGTGTTCTTTTCGCAAGGTTTCCCTCCGCTCTTCGACACTCTTATAACAATTGATTAACTGAATCGATTCTTATTGGAAAGACTAACTGAGATATTCCATCTTTTAAATTATCTTTAATAATAATTTGGACCGTATTCCGGATAATTGTTTCTTAGTTGATTCTTAAGTTTAATAATTTCAGCTATGTATGCGTCTGCAGATTCTATTGCATGATTCGCCTTTGTACCTCGAAATCACGTTGGAAACGTTGAAATTTTCTTATAATGTTCTCCTTTAATGTATTCCATTCACAAATAGGGTTTTGTTTCCGAAAGTTCCAAAACCATTCATAGGCTTCTCCAGTTAATAAATTATGGAATTCCTTCATGACAATACTCCAGGGACAATTATAATCTTCCCTTAAGGATTCTACCCGAAATACGAAATCCTCTATGGAAAATCCTTTATTAGCTCAATTGGAGTTTTGAAACTGTCGTTAAAAAATTAAATTTTTTTGGTCATACCTGCGAAGAGGTTAACGGTATCCTACGAAGACAAAAACTCATATACAAGTAAATATGGATATATTTTAAGTAAAAATAAGCTTTTATTTTAATATTTCACAAAATTTGTTCATTTTGTTTCTACATTTCTTGTTCTAGTGGCCTGAGACACGTTAATGGCCTGGAGATTTTTTAATAACTTTAATATTTTTTAACCAATCTTTGTCTTTTTTATCTTACTAGAACGACAATTACGTACACATTTCGATTCTTTTAAACTAAATTGCAAAAGTAATTACTTAATGGCAAAATTTTTACAAAAACTAAAAAAATTTAATTTTTTCCCCTTGTAAATGCACCTCAAAGCTTCAGCGTCGTTGCGGCACCAGTTAACGTTATCCTACCATCTTAATATTTTACACAACGTATTTCCACAATACATAGAACAATTCTAGAGGGGGGACGGCCTGTACCTAGAAAATTTTTTTCGTCCATACAATCTTGGGGCACTCTAATGTGCACATACAGTGCACTCGCTGTAACGCGAACTACTTAAAACAAAAGGAGTTCATGTTAGTGAAATTGTTCACGTTAGCGATTGTCGAATGTCATGGCAAAAATATAAAGTTTTATAATATAAACCTGTGTTTTACACGCTGAATGTGAAATTCTTTAATTATTATATTCATTATTAAAATATTAAAATGCATTACAAAACAAAACGAAATCAAGAGAAAGTATACATTGAAATAAAACTACTCATTCGTTGCCATTAAATAAAATTAACTTAGAGGATACAAACACATTTTTTATAAGGGGATTCTAAAAACTTTAAAAATTGAATTTAATGCATGTATTTCAGTGTTGTCTTCATGATTACAAAACAAATGCAGTGAAAAAAAAATTTTTCACGTTATAGAGCTTTCTGAGTTTGTTCACGTTACAGAGTAATCAATGTAAGTAAAAGCTTGTTCACGTTACCGCGAGTGCACTGTATACTGAAAATATACAAACTATAAACCAATGCACAGTGGGGGATCTGAAAAAAAAGTGGAAATAAATCTGTAACTTCTAAACGAATGGCTCGATTTTAATAAAATTTCCCATGGCTATAGAGGAGGTGTTGATAAGTTTAAGTTTTGAATTTGGGCTTAAACAACCAAGGGGGGACCGAGCCACAATGCCCCAAAGTGGGGCACCTCGGGTATATCAAAAATTAAAAATGATGCCAAATTTTTGTTTGCGATCCGATTTGAAAGATTTTTATATATATGGAATGTAATAGACGAGATCTACAAAAAACATTGCTTTAGCCATATATTATCTCTTATAGTTTACGAGTTATTCGCATTTGAAAAGTAAAATTTTATTTTTTTGCCTACCTTGGTCTGCTATTTTGCTAACAACGGATCCAATTCTTTCCCGATTTTCTTCAAGTGTCTTTTTTTTAAATAACAATTTACTAATAATATTAAGAAAAAAGTGTTAAAAAATATCTACTGAGTCAAAAGTTATGTGCATTCAAACATAAAAAAAATAAAAAAGTCGTTTTTCGCGATTTTTTTTTTGAAAAAAGTAACTACATTAATTTTAAATTATACAGAAAATGAGAAAAAGATAAATAATGTGTTTATATTTTTCTGAAAGGTAACATTTCGGGAAATATTATAAAAGCACAATAATATCAAAATTTGTATTATTGCGTGGCCCAGAGCCTTCCGAAGTAGACCTATTTTTTATGAAAATTTCAACTTTAGACAACATATTCTAAAATCGCATAGCTGCTTTCAAAAAATTGAGACCTGTTTTGTATGTCCCAATATGTTCTTCAATATTGTGCAAAGGGATTTCATAGCCCCGAGCTTGGTGCCTTCAATAGATTCAAAAATAAAAAAAATCACAATTTTGGGATTTTTTAAAAGTTTTTTGGGAATTATGGGATTGTCAAAAACAATTCACTAATTTCTTTTTCACTTTTGTATTTCGATCAAAAGTTTCTATATAAGTCTAAAGTTTCATTAAAAACGATTCATAAACAAAATTTTTATTGCATTTTAAATATTGAAATTTTCCAGAAAAATCAGCTACCATTTTTTATTCCCATATTTTTGAAAAAAGTCGGGAAATATTATAAAAGCACAATAATATCAAAATTTGTATTATTGCGTGGCCCAGAGCCTTCCGAAGTAGACCTATTTTTTATGAAAATTTCAACTTTAGACAACATATTCTAAAATCGCATAGCTGCTTTCAAAAAATTGAGACCTGTTTTGTATGTCCCAATATGTTCTTCAATATTGTGCAAAGGGATTTCATAGCCCCGAGCTTGGTGCCTTCAATAGATTCAAAAATAAAAAAAATCACAATTTTGGGATTTTTTAAAAGTTTTTTGGGAATTATGGGATTGTCAAAAACAATTCACTAATTTCTTTTTCACTTTTGTATTTCGATCAAAAGTTTCTATATAAGTCTAAAGTTTCATTAAAAACGATTCATAAACAAAATTTTTATTGCATTTTAAATATTGAAATTTTCCAGAAAAATCAGCTACCATTTTTTATTCCCATATTTTTGAAAAAAGTCTTCTACCATTTTTTTAATTTTTAAAAATTTTTTATATTTTTGAAAATAGGACATAATTTCCTACACTTTGATATATAATACGTATATCTTTTCTTTTCCACTAGTCAAATTTATGGATTCAAAATCAACAACATACAGAAAATTATAAAATCTTGCCGTTTTGTAATATATTTTTTGCACTGCCTTGCCGACTTTTGCATAACCAAACACCGGAGAACACTATAAGATGAAGCTAATTACTGTGAGTTATGGGTTTTGAAGCCAGTAATGAGACTAGTGGAAAAGAAAAGATATACGTACTATATATATAAACGTGTAGGAAATTATGCCCTATTTTCAAAAATATAAAAAATTTTTAAAAATTAAAAAAATGGTAGAAGACTTTTTTCAAAAATATGGGAATAAAAAATGGTAGCTGATTTTTCTGGAAAATTTCAATATTTAAAATGCAATAAAAATTTTGTTTATGAATAGTTTTTAATGAAACTTTAGACTTATATAGAAACTTTTGATAGAAATACATAAGTGGAAAAGAAATTACTGAATTGTTTTTGACAATCCCACAATTCCCAAAAAACTTTTAAAAAATCCCAAAATTGTGATTTTTTTGATTTTTGAATCTATTGAAGGCACCAAGCTCGGGGCTATGAAATCCCTTTGCACAATATTGAAGAACATATTAGGACATACAAAACAGGTCTTAATTTTTTGAAAGCAGCTATGCGATTTTAGAATATGTTGTCTAAAGTTGAAATTTTCATAAAAAATAGGTCTAATTCGGAAGGCTCTGGGCCACGCAATAATACAAATTTTGATATTATTGTGCTTTTATAATATTTCCCGAAATGTTACCTTTCAGAAAAATATAAACACATTATTCATCTTTTTCTCATTTTCTGTATAATTTAAAATTAATGTAGTTACTTTTTTCGAAAAAAATGGCGGAAAAACGACTTTTTTATTTTTTTTAAGTTTGAATGCACATAACTGTTAACTTAGTATATATTTTTTTAAATTTTTTCTTAAGATTATTAATAAATTTGTTGTTAATTCAAAAAAAGACACTTCAAGAAAATCGGGTAAGAATTGGATCCGTTATTAGCAAAATAGCAGACCAAGGTAGGCAAAAAAAATAAAATTTTACTTTTCAAATGCGAATAACTTGTGAACTATAAGAGATAATATATGGCTGAAGCAATGTTTTTTGTAGATCTCGTCTAGTACATTCCATATATATAAAAATCTTTCAAATCGGATCGCAAACAAAAATTCGGCATCATTTTTAATTTTTGATATACCCGAGGTGCCCCACTTTGGGGCATTGTGGCCCGGACCCCCCTTGGTTGTTTAAGCCCAAATTCAAAACTTAAACTTATCAACACCTCCTCTATAGCCATGGGAAATTTTATTAAAATCGAGCTATTCGTTTAGAAGTTACAGATTTATTTCCACTTTTTTTTTCAGATCCCCCACTGTGCGACGGTAGAATTTGGGGTGAGTGTCAACTCAAAAATAAGTTAGAGCTCAGTAAAAGGCAACACAATGGAGTTGTACTGGTTACCCTATGTCACGAATTTTATTAACACCAGTTAGAAATCCCACTACACCCAAACTGCACTTAACTGCTACATCAACTACTACCTAACTGAATGTTCTGTCGTCCGTCGCACAGTGGTTCAGCTTCATACGATTGGTGGCATTAAATATAAGGAAACATCGTAGAGCCTTGAATTTTGGTACAGATAAGTATTTGGTTGTGATAAAAAAATACTGCAAATATGAAAAAAATCCGAGCACAACCACGCCTACTTCCCATATAACACAAAAATTAAAAATCATTGTAGAGTCACAATTTTTTGCTCATTGCAATTTTATGATAATATTAACCAATGGTGAAAAAATTAGCAAAATCTGTTAATAAATACGCCTACTTTTCATACAAAATGACCACATAAAATGCAATATTTTCTTTGTTAACAAAGCTAGATCGCTTAAAAAAGCTACACAGGTTTAAATTTGCGTGTTTTTTATTTGATTAAAATATAAATAAAATTCAGTAACAGTCACGCCCATATTCAATGAAAATATCTGTAAATAAATAAAAGAAAATATTAAAAAAAAATTTAAAAACAAAGTTATTTGTGTACCTTTATTAACATAACAAATTTTTTACTTCATCAGAAAATTCCAATATATCCTTCTTGAAATGTTTACGGTATGAATTTATATATGGATCTGAAGACGCTAGTAACATATGAATGACATCTTCATTTGTTGATATGCGATCAGTTTTTCTGGAGTGGCTTAGGCGATAACTTCTGTAATCTTTATTACGAGCTTCCTGAGCTTCCTCCGACAACATGCCAAGTGGCAATATTGCTGCTGACACAATTTTACTCCCATGAATTAGAACTTTGTGTACAGTAATAGGCATATAGTACCAACTGTACAGTTGTATATATCGTTCCGCAGTGTCCAAACAATAAACATTAAATTTTTCTGTATCTATTTCGGAATTACTATTTATAACCGTTAAAATTGTACTAAAGCGATGAATTAAATTTTCATCAACACCAAGAACATCTGCCGTTATGGAAGGATTTGCAAAAAAACGTCTAGAAGTATTGCCATCGTTCGTTGTGCCCATTCCTTGTTTAACCATGTCCACATTTATGCCTAGAACCACTTTCAAATTTCTTTGTATTTTCGCTTTTTCTTCATCTCTTTCATGTTTTGTATCTTTAGTTACTCTCCACTTTGAAAAACTTTTGTTGTATGCTATATGCAATATGCACTCCATAAATTTTATCCTCGCATGTAAAGGGGAAATTCCAAATTGAAGCCCTTCCTCCGAAACTGGTTTTGTCCTTAATACTTCCAAATTGTTCATTTCGCTAGGCTTAGCTTGACATATAAAACATACAGCCATTCCTGATGTTTGTGTGATTGTATTCGCAACCTTTCCATCAATCATGGTTAAAACAGGAGTATGCAAAATTTCAAAACTTTTGTCATAAATATTAACAACAGTTTTTTTCAAATTTTTAATTTCATTTTGCACCCTTTCAACTTCTTCAGAAATAACATTTGCCGTTTCTTTTACAAATTGAAATTTTATTGGCCTACAAAAAGTTGTTGATGATGGCCTTGTATTTCGCCAGTAAACATTTGTGCCATCAATACATTTTAAATTGAGAGGAACAATACTTGTCAAAAAAATATTTTTGTCATTTAAATTTGGATCATTGAATTTTTTTTTTCTTTTTTGTCTGTAAATACATAATTCTATAAATTCTATTTGTTGTAAAGTTTTTGCTGGGTAGCAAGCAAGCAAAAAAATAATAAAATCTGTTATTGCATACGCAATAACATGCTTGTGAAGGAAATTTGTCCTAATTTTTTTTAGTTTTTTTTATACCGGAATTGCTTAGGGGCAAAAATGGGCAGCTGAATTTTTAAGAAATCGTTAGCTGAGACTTCAAGCTCTAATTTGATGTGAGTCTCGGGCTAGAGGTCGTTGGAGATCAATAGATACAAGCCATAGAAGTTGGAGAAAATAAATATTTTTGGACAATTTATAGTAGTATAAACATTTTTTTTTTTTCATTTTCAAATTTTTTTTTATTTGCATATATATCATTTATAACATCCAATTGTATAAAAAAAAATCATTATAGTGTCATTACAAGAGTATTTTAAAAGCTTGAAGCGATAGAAGGTAGCATATATAATACGGTCATTTCAAACGCATTCACTTAGGTCAACTTTGAATGTCTCTGAACAAAAAAGTAATAAAGCTATAAGCCTAATATTTTCGGTACATGATAACTAGATTGTTTATTACAAACTGTGAAAAAATCAGGTATATCAGAAGACATGAAAAAAATGAATTAATGCCGCTCTTGAACCAGTGTGCGTCGCGTCTACACGCATTTTTATTCTGTCCGCAAATAAATGTCGTGATCCTTACAATATTAAAAATATGTTCTTATGTGTCCGCGTCGAGTGTCGTCTCCAAATAAATAAACTAATAAAAATAATAAAATTAAAGAACAAAACTACACAAATTAAATACATACTTATTACGAAAAAAAAACAAAACACCATACAACAATAACATGTCAAAAATATGCAAACACAAATAGAAACGAAAATAAATATAACAAAAATAATAACAATAATACAAAAAAGGCTCCAAAACAATTTGAAAACAAACCAATATTAAAAATCAACGAAAAGAAACCGTTAAAATCCACAAGCAACAACCAGAGAAAAACAATAAGCAACAAAACATCCTCTCAGAGAACAGTGTTAACACAACAGCAATAGTGTTGGCACTACGGACAGTTTCTCTGCCGCAATGACCAGATCAGGGCTCTTATGACCTCTCGTCATTGTGTAACTATTTTCCCGCCTTTTTCCTTACATCTTTAAATTTTTTATGATATTGGTATAATTGTATTAATTGTTGTTTGACTGTTTGGTGACGAAGGTATAACACTGGTCACTAAACGAGTCTTACTACCAGCACTTAATATCTATTTTTCTCGGATATCCAGGTATCCGAAAATGCTGATCCACAGGATTTTCAGATACTTGTGTATCACTTTCTATTGCTTTTTGACTTCCATCGGGACATTGGCATGTGCATACGCAATGAAGTTGTGTACCAGTACCAGCAATCATTAGGTACATATGATGTAGAATTTAACTGTCTCTGGGTTTAGTTCAAAATCAGGGCACACTGTTTGCACTTCGGGTTTCTTTATAGAAGTCCAAACGCGGGAAGGGATATTACTATATCTAGCTTCGATGCCCTTTCCGATTCCATATCGAAGATTCTTGAGAGTTGTCCTAACAGTGAAATTGTTGTTGCTGGTGATTTTAATGTTCAAAACTCCTCTTGGCTCCACCATTAAAGTCATACAACTACAGAAGGCCAATATGTTGAATTATTCGCGGCGTACAATCACATTGCACAATTAGTGAATGAACCAACACATATTAAATGCGTTGATAGGCACCAAAATAACATCCTCGACCATTTTCTAACTTCACACCCGGTCGTTTCACGACCTGCTACGAAACGTCCAACTTTTATTTACGAAAAGGCTCGTTGGGCTGAGCTCAATGAGTTCTTTCGGCATTTTAATTGGAAACTCTGCTTCTTAGACAATAGTGTCAATGCCATGGCGAAAATGGTCGAAAACACAATTACGATGGGGATGAAAACCTTCATTCCATTAAAGAAAATTTCTATTAAAACTATGGAAAAATCCTGGTTTAATCAGAAGTGCAAAATTGCAATCAGATCTAGAGATGAAGCATTCAGAATTTGGCGTGATGACAAAAATGCCGAAACTGATTCGCTACGCAAAAGGCCGAGATCTTCGTGTGCCAAAGTGCTGAGGCGTGAAAAATTTCTACACGAGCAGCCCCTCCTAGCCAAAGTTCTTACTACCCACAGGGGCAATCAACCACTACCCGAGCTCGAAAGAGTATCAGTTACTATGCCGAATATATTCTTTCGCGCTCGTGCAGTTAAAAGGGTTTTAGCGGATCTCAACATAAATAAGTCTCCAGGGCCTCATGGTATACCAGGACTGGTCTTGAAGCAGTGTTCTTCGACGCTAGCTCGTCCATTAGCTAACCTTTTCAGCACTTTATACCGTGCCGGCAAATTTCCTGTATGTTGGAAGGTTGCTAATGTAACGCCAATTCCTAAAAAGGGAGAGGCTAACAACCCTGAATATTTGTTCTGCACTTTCCGATTTACTCAGCGGCCGGCAGTATGACTTTCGTAGAGGACGCCCTACGGGAGACTTGCTAGCCTTCTTATCGGAAAAATGGTGTCGTTCCATACACCGTTTTGGCGAAAGTAATGTGGTAGCTCTAGATATTTCTTAAGCGTTTGATAGAGTATAGCATGGTGCGTTTTTAGTAAAACTTATTGCTTTTGGTGTCGGTAATAACTGCTCATGATTTATATCGAGCTTTTTCAGAGAGTTCAATATCAATTCAGGGGTACCGCAAGGCTCCGTCCTTTCTCCTACTCTATTTCTTATCTTTATAAACGACCTTCTACGTCGAACTTCCAACCCTATCTACTCTTTTGCAGATGACAGCAACATTTGCCATTCATATGCATTCAATTATAGACCAAGCCTTTTGGAGATTGGGGCAATGAGGCAAAATATGAATGATACGCTTAACCAAGATCTTGTGACAATCTCTGAATGGGGTTGTGCGAATAGAGTCGATTTCAATGCACGCAAGACTCAATGTTGTATATTAACACACAAATACACAACAGATCATGTTGCTCCATCTGATTTTATGGGTGGTGTAAATATTAAGGAATCAGAACCTCTTGATGTTCTAGGCATGAGTATTCAGTGCGATGTCCGCTGGACAAAACACGTTTTTCGAGTGTCGAAAGAAGCATTCAAGTACCTCGGTTTTCTTAAACGGTGTAAGACATATTTCACTCCATCTGATCTCCTTACTATTTACACCACTTATATCCGACCGAAAATAAAATACAACTCTCATGTGTGGGCCGGTGCTTCAAAGTCTATTTTTAGGTTACTCGACCGCGTACATGAGAGGGCGAATATGCTTGTCGGTGACATTAGGGTATCCAGCTCTATTGACTCACTGGAACATCGTCGCAATGTGGAATGCGTTTCACTGTTCTAACGATACTATAATGGCATATGTTCTGCTGAAATTGGGGAACTTGTTCTTCGGCAAGCGCTCACTAATTCGTTGTCGGGAAAATTACAGGGAAAATTCGTTCTTTAGCCGTACTGTCCGTATGTGGAATAAGCTTCCTATTGAAGTCTTTCCTGTCACTTTCAATATAGGAAAATTCAAATCAAATGTCCACAAAAGTCATGCTTTGCATGAGTAGGGGTCATCCCCTCAGTGCTGGTCCAAGAAAAAAAAATATTTAAATAAATCCTTTATAGGTACAATGTTTAAATGGGCAGTTAAAATCAAAATTTCGTTCCATATTCGAAAGGCTTCGAATATCAAAACTAGGAGCCTTTATTCTACTAGATGCTTCTGAAATATTTCGCACTGGTCCATCTTTGCATTGTAGGTTATTAATTTTAATTTCCAGATCGTTGATGTCTTTACTTAACGATGCTTCAAATTAGACTCACCTATTTGGTGTTTCTGCGTTTATCTTAAAACTAGAGTATTCGAATTCTAGAACTTTTGATGCTCAACTCAAAGCTTTTATTCAATGTTGTATATTCTACAGAAATGTTAATAATACTCACATATTTGTTAAAGTTTGAGAGGCACTGCTGTTTAGGGGCATTATGCAACTTTAAACCAGCCGTTAAAACAGTTATATTTAAATTCAAGTACAATTTCGTAACATTATGTTCATATCGACAGCCAAAATGAAAAACCATGTAACTAAAACTTTAAAATTTTACGGGGAAGGGAAAGCACATAATTAAAGCTTTTATTTATAAAGAAATGTTTGTTTTATCAAAGGAAATTTAGTTCAATAAACCTTTTATAAAATAACAATTTCATTATTAATAAGGGTAGAAAAAGTTAAGATCTTACTATTGTTGCTTTATATATATTTTGATATAGCACACAATATTCAATAAAAATCGGTTTTGAATTTTGTCAGTTACATAGTTTTTCATTGAGGCTAACGATATGAACATACATATATACAGTAGGCAACAATATAATGGTAATACTTCTGAATATTCATATATTAGTTATTATAAATTAATATATATTCACAAATGTTTCCATTGTATTTTTGCCCACTGTATGTATACAGTTTTTTTATGTTTTAACAAAAATTATTTATATATTTTAGTTTCAAATTTGGTTACTTCCAACAGTTTTTCGAAGAATCTCTAATTTTAAACTATGCAATTCTTCGCCCTGGACGATCTGTCTCTGAAAGCTGAAGTTCCTTCTGTTGCTCAATTTGTGTGAGCATTTGCTTTCTTTGGAGTTTGCTGACTTCTTCAGAATGTAATGTTTCTTTGGCTATTTGGCGTTGCCGTTCCAAAATACCGCTGTTTTTGATGGTGTTTTGGGAAGATTTTTAAGGTGAAGTTTGGATACTGGAGAAAATTTTTATTTCTTTAAGTCATCATAAGCTTTTAAAGAAGTTTTAGGCAAAGAATTTTCTTTAGTTTTTTTGGGTGCACCAACGGAATTTTGTTCAACCAAACTATCTGCATCGATGACAAAATCCTGTTGGTTTTTAGTTGAATTATTTAGCAACTCACAGTCTAAGAATTCTTCAATTGGAATGTCAATTCAGATGCTGTCAATTAAAATTTCATCTTCTTCAAATTCATTTATAATCATGATTTGAACTAGATTAATTATTCTTCACACTTGTTTCGGGAATATCCACGAAATAACCTGTTGCAACAAATGCCCGTTTTATGTTCGCAACAGCTTTTCTAACGCTTACTTTCATCAGTACCCATTGCGCTTTTAGTTTTGGGATTTCCCGATCGTAACCCGTATTTCCTTTTTTTTAAGAATCATAGATCATAGTGCTCCACAATATCAATGTGCATCTGAATGCATTCCAACAAAAATTCTATTTCTGCAGCACCCCAGTTCGTCTCTCTTTCTCTTGGTTTCTTTTGATACAACAATTTGATGTTAAACTTACCTTTTCTATTTTTTCCATAGCTTGTATACATATATCCCAATCACTTCTTAATTTTTATAACTAATTATTTTCTTTTTATTTTGCCCACTTTATAATGTTTGTTGACAGTTTGTAACATCAGCTGATTACGTTACGTTCGTTACAAATTGTATGCACACATTATTTAAATTTTTGTCTACACCCATTTAAAGCTGGTTTGACTTAAAGCATACTTAATTTTTAAATTAATAAAAGGTTTTTATTTTAAAGTCAGTTTTAAAAAGAACCAACTTTAGTGTACGACTATGAATATGGGCCATTGTTATGCGAAGTTGTATTTGAATTCAAATATAAAGATTTTAATTTTGTGTGTCTTGAGTTACAAAATAAATAAAATATATCCCACTAAGAGACCAAAAAGCTCTTAAAGGAATAGACCTAAGCTTTCATTTGAGCAAAAAAAAGTTTAAAAAAAGAGCCCATTTAGATTTTGCAAAAAAAAAAAAAAAAAAAATGCAAAAATTGTATGTCTTGTGTTACAAAATGTATATTTTGATAGATATCCCACTCGCATCCCACTAAGCGACTAAAAACCTCTTTATTATAACTTGCCTTTATGTTCGTATAAAGTTAACTTTTACTATTTCGAACATAAAGGCAAGTTGTAATAATGGCCCTTAGTATAGTTAATTTTTGTATACAAAATATTAATTTAATATTTTGAAACTTAAATACTTTCGCCGATTATTAGTATACATTTTATAAATATTACCATAACATTAAAAGGTTTTGTTTTTTATTTGTGTATTTAGAACAGAGTCCGGCAAGACATGCGATTGGTCAGTTGTTGTAAGAGCGAAAAATAAGAAAAGAGAAAAATTTATACATTCATATTCTCTACAACACAGGCATGGAAATTTTAATTTTGAAATGGTGGTATTTTAATTAAAAATAATGGCCCATAATCATAGTCAAACAAAAAAGTCGGTTCTTTTTAAAAACAACTTTAAAATAAAAACCCACTTTTTATTATTTTCTAACTATAGTCAAAATTTAAGTATGTTTTAAATTGAACCGACTTTAACTGGGTGTAACCTCTAATGTAGAAAATGTTTTCATACAATAGACAACAAAATATAGTCAAGTGGCATCGCTGAACAGCTGACTTAGAAAATTAAAAACAAAAAGTGACAAACAATAAATGTAACCGGGAAGCTAAAGAAAAAACAGTTTGTGGTGGAAAAATGGAAAAGGAAAGATTAATATCAAATTTATTCTATTTTGGTACTAATTTTATTGATTCAATATTCAATAATTGCAAAATATCTGCCAATATCTTGCAACTTAAACATTTTTGACTTTTTGTCGAAGGTTTTTACATGGCGAAGAACAGCTGATGCTGTTGTTCAATGAGTTAAAGACAACTTCAGCTAGTTTTATATTTACAGTCGACTTTAACGTCAGAAGTATTCTTTAACTTGTCTATGGTAGACCTAAAGTCCACTCTTAAGTAAAGACGACTTTATTTCTCTTAAAATATACTTTATTTTCGACTATGATTATGGGCCAATATTTTTAAATTTAAAACTTCTGTTAGACTTCTTTACTTATATCGATTTAAGAAAGCATTTTAGATTAAAATTCGTTTCTTTTGGGAAGTTTATAATTCTAAAAACGTACACCATACTTTGATGTTAAAAAATATTAAGTTTTCCATCCCTGCATTAGTAATCGTCATGTACAAAAGCAAAAAAATGCGACAACACAACCTTCTTCAATGAACCCTCAAACGAGACTGAATAAGTTTTTAATACGTGTGAGTACGTTGTTGTAAATTTAAAAAAGCACGCGTGCATAGTAAATGCCAGCTCTGATTTAGAACCAAGGCATATTTAACCAGGTGGCAGCGTAACGCCAGCTGACTATTTTTTGCTATACTTATATTGCACCTTATGAAATGTCAAAAACGTGTTTACATTTTTAAATCTTATATGAGAGTAAAAAGATTATTTTACATTTATAAAAGTGAGTTTTAGTTACCGCTTTATGTGCGTAAAATATTTGAAAGTGCTAAAAGAAACTATTTCGTTTTAAAAAGTGCGTTTTTGTGAATTTATGTTTTGGCAGTCTAAAAGGTTTTACACTGTTGTTCTTGTATTGTTGTAATTGTTGTAGTTACGCTGCCACCTGGTTAATACATCTTGTTTAGAACATTGCAAATATTTTTAAGCGTTCTGTGCAAAATCAGTATTTTTTACACATCGAGACGTTTCTTCAGGTTTGGAAACAAAAAATAGTCACTCGGAACTAAATCCGGAGAATATGGCGGAGGAGGGAGCATTTCGTAGCCAAATTCATGGATTTTTGCCATGGAAACTACACATATGTGTACCCTTTTGTGCACCCGTTTGTGAGCAAACGAGGGTACCATCTTGCGAAAAGCTTTCTCATATCCAGGTGATCATTTAAAATTAAAACCACTGAGGCATGTTAGATGACTATAGCTTCCAAAATCTCTCGCACTTTTAATCTTCGATCGGCCAACACTTTTTTTCAATGTCTCCTCAAGTCACGAGGTAGTCTGCTATCAATGGCTATGTAACACAAACGCAGCTTGTTCAAATTTTTGCAAGAGTAAACTGACAGATGCTTGTTGACAATAACAGTGTTGCCCTTTCAGTTAAGAGCCTGGAAATTCAAAAAGTCGCGGATTTATTTACCAACCCTCGTATGTACTATTCTGATCCCACTTTTTATATATTTTATGTACAAAGCTTTCCTTAAACTATTATAATTATCCATATATTCAATTATAACTATTTTATTTTATGAGAGGGGTAAAAGAAAGTGATTCAGTGAAATTGCAATTTTCTTTGTAATGAAGGTCCTACGCCTACTGTCCCGATCTTGTAAATTTTTAGCTAAACTTCGTACAGTGGTAAGTAATACATTCGTACTAAGCTGAAACACTTTTTCACTTTCACAATTATTGTTCTCCAAATATTCGAAAATAACTAATCCAATCCGGCACATTGTACCACTTTGTACCAACTAACGATTTCTCTAATACAGTTCACCATATATTTGATATCAATTTATTTTATATGTAATTCGACAGCTTAAAGTCTTTCACAATTACAGTTCTCCAGATCTTCGAAAATAACTATTTACTATATATTGTTACGTTTTAACCTTTTTAAAACATTGGTTTAAACCGGATACGTTTGATTGAAAATAAAAGCAGTTTTAGTAGTTTAAAATTGTAGCAACTCTTTATTTATTTAAAATGTACAATAACAACAGTTCAAATAGTCACTCAGTGTCTTTATACGCGTTTATCAATTCGCAGAAATGCACACACACTTTATAAATGTACAAGACAGTTGATGATAACTCTAACAGCGCCAATTATAAACTCAACTCACGACTGCAACCTCTGCCACTATTTATACACGCGCCATCTTTAGTGAACCTTCTACAATGCTCATAACCCTTTGACGACCGTTGAGACACCGGTGTCCCAACACAAAAATATTGAATAACTAAATAACGAAAAATTTAATGAGTGCCATTTTAATTTTAATTAGTTCGTAAACGTGTCTCTCATTAATGTGTTTAGATTAAAACAAGATCGGTTATAGCCTACACCACCATAGTGGGGAGGGTATATTGGATTTGTGCAGATGTTTATAACGCCCAAAAATATTAGTCTAACACCCACCTTAAAGTATACCGATCGACTCAGAATCACTTTCAGAGTCGATACTGGTCGCAATCTTGCAAATATTTCGATAAAATTGGGTACATATAATTTTTTTACCCAATTACCAAGCCTATTGAAACTCGGTGAAATCGGTTCATTATTTCACCTAGCCCCCATACAAATGTCATCCCGAAATTGGACTTTATTGGTCATAAATGTTTAATAATATGTATCTAAACAAGTTTTTCTCCAAATAAGTTTTATATATACAGAATTCATGTCACCAAATTTTTGTATGATCAGTCCATAACTAGTCATAGCTCCCATATAAGGCCTGGTTCCGATAATCACTTTAGCGAGCAGAAATCTCCTAAAAATGTTGGCATATACATAAAATGCAACATAAATAACTTTCATATAGACATTAATCACATCACATAATTTCATGTTGATCGGTCCATAGGTCATATATAAGGCCCACTTCCGAAAATCGCTCACGAATATAAATTATTGAAATTTTGAAAGAATGTTTTTTCTTATTTACTTAGTGTAGGGTATTATATGGTCGGGTTTGACCGACCATACTTTCTTACTTGTTTTTGATTGTCTTTGTAAATTGACAGTTTTATTTTGGTATTGTGTTCAAGAATTGTGCCCAAGGCTTTTTAAGTGTAAATCTGATTTTTAAATTTTATATTGGGATATATATTATTAAATCATTATTCATGTTCCGTTCATTGATATGTAGTCCATAAACATGAGTATGTGGAACGAACATTTGCACTTTACGACCAAAATTCCATTAAATCCGATAAATTTTTTTTTTGTTTTAATTTCAAAATATGTTTTCTTGGCGCTAACTGATTCACATTAAATAGAAAAAATGATTACTTTAATCCAACTAGTCGTATGTTCGTGAAAGGGTTAACGGAGAAACCATAGAGAAAATATACATAGAGCAGAAACTAGAAAAAAACTCAAAAAAGTTACACATACGAGTGTTGTTTTTGTTTTCACATAGTTTTTTTTACTAATACATTCTTACCACATAGGTTTTTGACAACTGAGTTAGGTATTTGACAGGATAGTTTCCGCGCTATGTATATTTTCTCTATGGGACAAACTAGTATGTTCGAATTCTAGAGCTTTCGATGTCAATTTTAGCAGCTTAAGCATTTAGTGTTGCCATACTTATAAACGATGCTAATAACCGCATGCTATCAACCACAGATGATGAGTAGATACGTCACGGTGTTAAAATGTATCAAAGTGGCATCACACATTTAACCCCATCGTAAGAAAGGAATAGCAAATATGTATGTAAAATGTATGGCTATTCTTTTTCTTCGATGCGGTTAAATGACGTAATTTTTGTAAACGTCAGTTTTGACGAATCTGTATTTATATCTGTGCTATCAACATTATTGATAAGTTGAAGCTTCTACTGATGGACGTGTTTATAAACATGATGAATGCTGCAGGCAGTCCTTACAGACTGTTAAATTCAAATCGCTATTGCAAATTCGTAACATTATGATAGGTGCCACGTCCACTAATCCAATTTCCACTTCATTTATTGAAATACATGTTGTTACATCTAAGACATCGGGTACCAGACTTTGTGATCTAGTTGGATAACTGAATTCAACAGGTATCTATTTTCTCTAATATCGGGACTTGATCTAATTTGCAGCGATCTCATTGAACTTCTGTGCAGCGAGCTACCACATAAACCAATCAACCAAAGAAACTTTAAATAATAATGGCCCATAATCATAGTCAAAAATAAACTATATTTTAAGAGAAATAAAGTCGTCTTTACTCAAGAGTGGACTTTAGGTCTACTATAGACAAGTTAAAGCACAAAGTATACACACACAAAAAAATCCATAGGTTATATTTCCTAAAAATATAGTATAAATTTAACTAAGCGCAAGGGTAGAATGGCATTTACAAAGTTTTTTAGTTAATATGACTAAAATTTTAGATAATTTCAATGTTCGAAAAATCTACTAAATTTTTTTGTTAAAATTCCTTATAAAATTGTTTAATTCACCTATGAAAGCAAAGTAAATTTATAGTTTAATTTTTGATAATTTGACTATGGAACAATTGTAACATAAAATGAATTTATTTACAAATTATATTTAGAAAATCTTTAGCTTTTATTAAAAAAATGTATTTACAAAATTAATTATATATGTATATAAATGAAATTTGATAAACATTGTTTGCAGATGCTTTTTTGACGTGATTCGCATCAGAATCACTCAGGCCCTTGAACGCATGCGCTTTTGTTGCTGGCGTAAGACACGCATAGGGCATCTAGCTGAATTATATTGAGCCAATTCCGACACTGCATTGGCTGTCGACATACCGGTTAGTCCCAAATAATTACAAACCTCATCTGCTGATGATCGAGACCAGATAAATCTTCATTATCTGTTTGTTTTT
Organism: Calliphora vomitoria; assembly: GCA_942486065.2. Lineage (NCBI taxonomy): Eukaryota > Metazoa > Arthropoda > Insecta > Diptera > Calliphoridae > Calliphora > Calliphora vomitoria. The sequence goes on along the minus strand of OW818030.2, from coordinate 51,654,998 downwards.
CTAAATTTTCGTCCGTTGATTTTTTTGATGAATTAAAAAGTGGAGGACTTGCCATGAAGGTGGATTTGACGGGAATTGAACTTATTATGGGCTGCTTGATTTTTGAAAATAAAATAGAATTTATTTAAATTTTTATATTTTTTAAAGTTAATTTAATATATACATACCCTTTTGCTCCAAAAATATTTTCAATTGACAATTAAATAAACAAAAAACTTCGAAGAAGAAGTTACTAATTCCAATAGTTATGTTAACATAGTTTTTAGGTAAAGTGTATTGTTTGAATTACCTATTGGCATAGATAATAAAACTAAGTTTTTCATTTTCATACAAAAATAAATCAACTATGCAAGCTTAGTTAATATAGCCTCGATTATTTTTTTGTGTGCAGAGGCGACACGGCAAAAAAAAAAATATTGTCTCTTTCGCTCGAAACCATATCAACTGGTTTTGTTTTGTGCTTATTTTTTATTATTATATAGTGTTGTTTGTTTTAACGCACTGTCTGTTTTAAACCGCAAATTTGTTTTCTCTTTCTAGCGAAACTATTTCCAAAAAAGCTGATTTTAGTGTTTTTGAACTGTCAAATTTGTCGCCTCTGTATACTTTGTGAGTTAAAATATACTTCTGACGTTAAAGTCGACTGTAAATATAAAACTAGCTGAAGTTGTTTGCAACTCATTTACCCGGCGTTTACACATGCAAGTAACAGTTCGAAAAACTCAACACATTCATACTTTTGCACTAACACAATCATTCATGTATGTGTAAATTTACACACGCATGTGTGATTGTGTTAGTGTAAAAGTATCAATGTGTCGTGTTTTTCGAACTGTTACTTGCATGTGTAAAGGCTAGGTTAACAACAGCATCAGCTGTTCTTCGCCATGTAAAAAAGTTTGACAAAAAGTCAAAAATGTTTAAGTTGCTAGATATTGGCAGAGACTTGCAATTATTGAATATTGAATCAATAAAATTAGTACCAAAATAGAATACATTTGATATTAATCTTTCCCGTTCTATTTTTCCACAACAAACCGTTTTTTTTCTTTAGCTTCCCGGTTACATTTATTGTTTGTCACTTTTTGTTTTTTTTTTTTTAATTTTCTAAGCCAGCTGTTCAGCGATGCCACTTGTCTATATTTTGTTGTATATTGTATGAAAACATTTTCTACATTAAGCCTAGTACTCTGTTCATATTTGCGAAAAATTATGGTTTTTTCATGCGAAAAATTTTATATGCAGCAAATGATCAGCTGTTGGTTTTAATTTCGTGCGAAAAAAGTGCTGCTTATGTTATTTCGTGTGGAAAATTAAGGTTGCCAGATGTATTTCACAATAAGAACAGAGTACTGCTTTTGCGAAATTATTTCGCATATATTTCATTCCAAATATTTTATTTGTAGTTTGACAGCAGTTCGCACGAAATTTTGAACAGAGTACTTAGCTTTAGAGGTGACACCCAGTTAAAGTCGGTTCAATTTAAAACATACTTTAATTTTGACTATAATAAAAAGCGGGTTTTTATTTTAAAGGTGTTTTTAAAAAGAACCGACTTTATTGTTTGACTATGATTATGGGCCAATGTTTTTAAAAACTGTTCATGAATAAGCTAAAATAAATAAATTAAATACTAAGTATATGGACACGAAAAAAGAATTACTAAATGAATGAATGAATAGCAATTAGCTTGCTTTTCAGCACTTATTCCATTAAAAATCAATACTCAAATGGATTTACATACATTTTGTTTTGAAGGAATTTATTATGGCAAACATTTATACTATGTAAGAACATTTACATTAACTTGTATGATTTCTGTTTATGCATCTGCTGATTCTTTATCTTTTTTATTAATTTTATTTACAGAGTTCAAGTGTTTCTGGTTTTAGTCTTAGTAATGCACCTGTCGTGTAAAATAGTAGTAGTAGTAGTAGTAGTAGTAGTATTTATTATAAATTATTTAGTAAGTAGTTAGTATAATTAATAATTGTGTGTTTTTTATTTTCGTTACAATAACATAAATGATTGTTTTACAAATGGTTTTTGAGATTTGGAAATTCAAAAAGTCGCGGATTTATTTACCAACCCTCGTATGTACTATTCTGATCCCACTTTTTATATATTTTATGTACAAAGCTTTCCTTAAACTATTATAATTATCCATATATTCAATTATAACTATTTTATTTTATGAGAGGGGTAAAAGAAAGTGATTCAGTGAAATTGCAATTTTCTTTGTAATGAAGGTCCTACGCCTACTGTCCCGATCTTGTAAATTTTTAGCTAAACTTCGTACAGTGGTAAGTAATACATTCGTACTAAGCTGAAACACTTTTTCACTTTCACAATTATTGTTCTCCAAATATTCGAAAATAACTAATCCAATCCGGCACATTGTACCACTTTGTACCAACTAACGATTTCTCTAATACAGTTCACCATATATTTGATATCAATTTATTTTATATGTAATTCGACAGCTTAAAGTCTTTCACAATTACAGTTCTCCAGATCTTCGAAAATAACTATTTACTATATATTGTTACGTTTTAACCTTTTTAAAACATTGGTTTAAACCGGATACGTTTGATTGAAAATAAAAGCAGTTTTAGTAGTTTAAAATTGTAGCAACTCTTTATTTATTTAAAATGTACAATAACAACAGTTCAAATAGTCACTCAGTGTCTTTATACGCGTTTATCAATTCGCAGAAATGCACACACACTTTATAAATGTACAAGACAGTTGATGATAACTCTAACAGCGCCAATTATAAACTCAACTCACGACTGCAACCTCTGCCACTATTTATACACGCGCCATCTTTAGTGAACCTTCTACAATGCTCATAACCCTTTGACGACCGTTGAGACACCGGTGTCCCAACACAAAAATATTGAATAACTAAATAACGAAAAATTTAATGAGTGCCATTTTAATTTTAATTAGTTCGTAAACGTGTCTCTCATTAATGTGTTTAGATTAAAACAAGATCGGTTATAGCCTACACCACCATAGTGGGGAGGGTATATTGGATTTGTGCAGATGTTTATAACGCCCAAAAATATTAGTCTAACACCCACCTTAAAGTATACCGATCGACTCAGAATCACTTTCAGAGTCGATACTGGTCGCAATCTTGCAAATATTTCGATAAAATTGGGTACATATAATTTTTTTACCCAATTACCAAGCCTATTGAAACTCGGTGAAATCGGTTCATTATTTCACCTAGCCCCCATACAAATGTCATCCCGAAATTGGACTTTATTGGTCATAAATGTTTAATAATATGTATCTAAACAAGTTTTTCTCCAAATAAGTTTTATATATACAGAATTCATGTCACCAAATTTTTGTATGATCAGTCCATAACTAGTCATAGCTCCCATATAAGGCCTGGTTCCGATAATCACTTTAGCGAGCAGAAATCTCCTAAAAATGTTGGCATATACATAAAATGCAACATAAATAACTTTCATATAGACATTAATCACATCACATAATTTCATGTTGATCGGTCCATAGGTCATATATAAGGCCCACTTCCGAAAATCGCTCACGAATATAAATTATTGAAATTTTGAAAGAATGTTTTTTCTTATTTACTTAGTGTAGGGTATTATATGGTCGGGTTTGACCGACCATACTTTCTTACTTGTTTTTGATTGTCTTTGTAAATTGACAGTTTTATTTTGGTATTGTGTTCAAGAATTGTGCCCAAGGCTTTTTAAGTGTAAATCTGATTTTTAAATTTTATATTGGGATATATATTATTAAATCATTATTCATGTTCCGTTCATTGATATGTAGTCCATAAACATGAGTATGTGGAACGAACATTTGCACTTTACGACCAAAATTCCATTAAATCCGATAAATTTTTTTTTTGTTTTAATTTCAAAATATGTTTTCTTGGCGCTAACTGATTCACATTAAATAGAAAAAATGATTACTTTAATCCAACTAGTCGTATGTTCGTGAAAGGGTTAACGGAGAAACCATAGAGAAAATATACATAGAGCAGAAACTAGAAAAAAACTCAAAAAAGTTACACATACGAGTGTTGTTTTTGTTTTCACATAGTTTTTTTTACTAATACATTCTTACCACATAGGTTTTTGACAACTGAGTTAGGTATTTGACAGGATAGTTTCCGCGCTATGTATATTTTCTCTATGGGACAAACTAGTATGTTCGAATTCTAGAGCTTTCGATGTCAATTTTAGCAGCTTAAGCATTTAGTGTTGCCATACTTATAAACGATGCTAATAACCGCATGCTATCAACCACAGATGATGAGTAGATACGTCACGGTGTTAAAATGTATCAAAGTGGCATCACACATTTAACCCCATCGTAAGAAAGGAATAGCAAATATGTATGTAAAATGTATGGCTATTCTTTTTCTTCGATGCGGTTAAATGACGTAATTTTTGTAAACGTCAGTTTTGACGAATCTGTATTTATATCTGTGCTATCAACATTATTGATAAGTTGAAGCTTCTACTGATGGACGTGTTTATAAACATGATGAATGCTGCAGGCAGTCCTTACAGACTGTTAAATTCAAATCGCTATTGCAAATTCGTAACATTATGATAGGTGCCACGTCCACTAATCCAATTTCCACTTCATTTATTGAAATACATGTTGTTACATCTAAGACATCGGGTACCAGACTTTGTGATCTAGTTGGATAACTGAATTCAACAGGTATCTATTTTCTCTAATATCGGGACTTGATCTAATTTGCAGCGATCTCATTGAACTTCTGTGCAGCGAGCTACCACATAAACCAATCAACCAAAGAAACTTTAAATAATAATGGCCCATAATCATAGTCAAAAATAAACTATATTTTAAGAGAAATAAAGTCGTCTTTACTCAAGAGTGGACTTTAGGTCTACTATAGACAAGTTAAAGCACAAAGTATACACACACAAAAAAATCCATAGGTTATATTTCCTAAAAATATAGTATAAATTTAACTAAGCGCAAGGGTAGAATGGCATTTACAAAGTTTTTTAGTTAATATGACTAAAATTTTAGATAATTTCAATGTTCGAAAAATCTACTAAATTTTTTTGTTAAAATTCCTTATAAAATTGTTTAATTCACCTATGAAAGCAAAGTAAATTTATAGTTTAATTTTTGATAATTTGACTATGGAACAATTGTAACATAAAATGAATTTATTTACAAATTATATTTAGAAAATCTTTAGCTTTTATTAAAAAAATGTATTTACAAAATTAATTATATATGTATATAAATGAAATTTGATAAACATTGTTTGCAGATGCTTTTTTGACGTGATTCGCATCAGAATCACTCAGGCCCTTGAACGCATGCGCTTTTGTTGCTGGCGTAAGACACGCATAGGGCATCTAGCTGAATTATATTGAGCCAATTCCGACACTGCATTGGCTGTCGACATACCGGTTAGTCCCAAATAATTACAAACCTCATCTGCTGATGATCGAGACCAGATAAATCTTCATTATCTGTTTGTTTTTCTAAATTTTCGTCCGTTGATTTTTTTGATGAATTAAAAAGTGGAGGACTTGCCATGAAGGTGGATTTGACGGGAATTGAACTTATTATGGGCTGCTTGATTTTTGAAAATAAAATAGAATTTATTTAAATTTTTATATTTTTTAAAGTTAATTTAATATATACATACCCTTTTGCTCCAAAAATATTTTCAATTGACAATTAAATAAACAAAAAACTTCGAAGAAGAAGTTACTAATTCCAATAGTTATGTTAACATAGTTTTTAGGTAAAGTGTATTGTTTGAATTACCTATTGGCATAGATAATAAAACTAAGTTTTTCATTTTCATACAAAAATAAATCAACTATGCAAGCTTAGTTAATATAGCCTCGATTATTTTTTTGTGTGCAGAGGCGACACGGCAAAAAAAAAAATATTGTCTCTTTCGCTCGAAACCATATCAACTGGTTTTGTTTTGTGCTTATTTTTTATTATTATATAGTGTTGTTTGTTTTAACGCACTGTCTGTTTTAAACCGCAAATTTGTTTTCTCTTTCTAGCGAAACTATTTCCAAAAAAGCTGATTTTAGTGTTTTTGAACTGTCAAATTTGTCGCCTCTGTATACTTTGTGAGTTAAAATATACTTCTGACGTTAAAGTCGACTGTAAATATAAAACTAGCTGAAGTTGTTTGCAACTCATTTACCCGGCGTTTACACATGCAAGTAACAGTTCGAAAAACTCAACACATTCATACTTTTGCACTAACACAATCATTCATGTATGTGTAAATTTACACACGCATGTGTGATTGTGTTAGTGTAAAAGTATCAATGTGTCGTGTTTTTCGAACTGTTACTTGCATGTGTAAAGGCTAGGTTAACAACAGCATCAGCTGTTCTTCGCCATGTAAAAAAGTTTGACAAAAAGTCAAAAATGTTTAAGTTGCTAGATATTGGCAGAGACTTGCAATTATTGAATATTGAATCAATAAAATTAGTACCAAAATAGAATACATTTGATATTAATCTTTCCCGTTCTATTTTTCCACAACAAACCGTTTTTTTTCTTTAGCTTCCCGGTTACATTTATTGTTTGTCACTTTTTGTTTTTTTTTTTTTAATTTTCTAAGCCAGCTGTTCAGCGATGCCACTTGTCTATATTTTGTTGTATATTGTATGAAAACATTTTCTACATTAAGCCTAGTACTCTGTTCATATTTGCGAAAAATTATGGTTTTTTCATGCGAAAAATTTTATATGCAGCAAATGATCAGCTGTTGGTTTTAATTTCGTGCGAAAAAAGTGCTGCTTATGTTATTTCGTGTGGAAAATTAAGGTTGCCAGATGTATTTCACAATAAGAACAGAGTACTGCTTTTGCGAAATTATTTCGCATATATTTCATTCCAAATATTTTATTTGTAGTTTGACAGCAGTTCGCACGAAATTTTGAACAGAGTACTTAGCTTTAGAGGTGACACCCAGTTAAAGTCGGTTCAATTTAAAACATACTTTAATTTTGACTATAATAAAAAGCGGGTTTTTATTTTAAAGGTGTTTTTAAAAAGAACCGACTTTATTGTTTGACTATGATTATGGGCCAATGTTTTTAAAAACTGTTCATGAATAAGCTAAAATAAATAAATTAAATACTAAGTATATGGACACGAAAAAAGAATTACTAAATGAATGAATGAATAGCAATTAGCTTGCTTTTCAGCACTTATTCCATTAAAAATCAATACTCAAATGGATTTACATACATTTTGTTTTGAAGGAATTTATTATGGCAAACATTTATACTATGTAAGAACATTTACATTAACTTGTATGATTTCTGTTTATGCATCTGCTGATTCTTTATCTTTTTTATTAATTTTATTTACAGAGTTCAAGTGTTTCTGGTTTTAGTCTTAGTAATGCACCTGTCGTGTAAAATAGTAGTAGTAGTAGTAGTAGTAGTAGTAGTAGTATTTATTATAAATTATTTAGTAAGTAGTTAGTATAATTAATAATTGTGTGTTTTTTATTTTCGTTACAATAACATAAATGATTGTTTTACAAATGGTTTTTGAGATTTATTTACTATTTATTTTTTTTTTTAACTAAATAAATGCAGTTTTAATTTTGTGAATTGTTTATTTTTGTTTAATATACATTGAGATGTATAAACTAAAACTAAATAATAAAATCTAAAAGTTAATTTAAGTTGTGTGTGAATGCATTTCCCACTTGTCTCAATTTATTCACTAAAGCCAAAGTATACCCAGTATTCCGACTCTCATGTGAGTTCACAGAAATATGAACAAATGAAATTTTAAGTTTTATTTTTTAAATAACCTTTTTACACATTGTTATATTAACAAATATTATTCTATATTTTTTTTTTTGCACAAACCAAACAATTTTTTTTTTTTTTGGAATTTCTGATTTAGAATTTTTTGTTATTGTAGAATTAAAACTACATATATGACAGAGTTCCAATTTTTGGTATTGAATTCAATTCATACAAATGAAAAATTTAAAATATTTGTATAATACTCTGTGGCCTGAAGAAAAGTTAAAAGGTACCAACACATATTTAGAGTTAGATACTTTTTTACTAACAAATATATGTATCAAAGAGTCGGACTACTTGTTATAATTTAACTAAAACTATTTGAAACATCATTCATAATGATAATGTGCAATATGTAAGTTTTTCCATACAATATTACAGTGGCGAGCAAGATTTGTGCAACGAAATAATGCTGAAGGCATTTTAATTATCTGAGTTTCCAAATTTATGTAACTCCAACGGAAGAATCAAAAGCAACATTTCCGATGTTCACAATACTATGTAATAGATTTAACTAATTTACTTTACATACATACAACATTAATAAACTAAATTCTTCTGTGTATTTGAAAGTGATGGATAGTAGGAATATGACGTTTCTTTAATGAAATGTTATCATTTTAACTCAGAATTGTATAGCAAATGATTACATATGTATATACATATACAATCTATAATAATTGAATTAATTGTAAATTATCTAATTACGAATATCATCAACCCAAATAAACAGAGAATGCATTAGTTTGGTTCAGAATTCAATTGGAAAACTTTGTTTTGATTATCCTGATTGCCATATAATACATAGAGACTGTCGTCGGGTGTTAAATCCATAGCGAAATTATTTAATGATAATGTTAAAAGCTCGGTTTTATTGGTCAGTGCTACTACGACATAAGTACAATTTGGTAAAACTTCACATGCTGAAATTTGTCCAGGCGGTTTAAAGACAGCCAATGATTTTCCTGTAAAATAGAAAAAAAAAAATAAATAAATAAAATGTTTTTATATATGTATGTATATTGTACAATATAAGGTCACGTAATTTTATAATAACTTCTAGAATATTTTTGAATAATATTTCAATATAAATTTATTTTCGTAAATCTAAATTAAGGTGACCAACTTTTATTACTTTCTTAGAATTATATTTAAATTCAATAGAACTAATATTATTACAATTTAATTTTAATAAATATTTATAATATTGTGTAATATTTTTGAAATTGAAACCTAAATTTGTTTTTATTATCGGGTTTAGATAGATTTATTTGATATTTTTTTTTTATTTTTTATTATTTTATTGGGCTGACAGTCAACTGTAACTTTTGTCAGCATGGAGGGAGGACTATGGTACAGTGTAGCGAATTCTATCAAAAGCTACACAACAATCTTATACCGCTTCTTCTTCACTACTTTGTGGATAATTTCATAAGCTACCTAAAGTAAAGTCAATGCAACAGATTCAACTATATTAATATCTTTATTTTTATTTGGGAACACACCGAAACCGATCGGTTTTTAATTTTTTAAAACCGAAACCGAGTTTTTGAAATTCTTCGGTTTTTTGGAAACTCTAGTAAAAATAGTTCCCGTAGAACCCTTTGTTTACATGTCGTCGCCCGGAGGTTTATGTGCTCCATATGCCATTTTGTCAATTTTGAGTTAAGGATGCCACCTTAGATTTTTTTTTTTACTTGGACCAGCACTCAGGGGAATTGAGTAGGAAAATAGATTATGGGAAGGAGGATAGAGGTGTAGTGTTTGTGGACATTTGATTTGAATTATCCTGTATTGAAAGTGGTAGGAAAGACTTCAGGAGGAAGCTTATTCCACATACGGACAGTTCGGCTAAAGAACGATTTTTCTTTTAATGTGTTGTGCGATACACTGTCCAGTCGACAACGAATTGAAGAACGTGTATTGCGTAAAAAACTGCGGGTTAGGGGAACAAGTTCCCTAATTTCAGCAGATCACAGACCATTGTAGTATCGATAGAACAGTGAAACACAACCCACATTGCGACGATGTTCCAGTGAGTCAATAGAGCTGGATACCCTATTGTCACCGATAAGCACCTTCGTCCTCTCCTATACGTGGTAGAGTAACTCCAAAATAGACTGAGGCACCGGCCCACACATGAGAGTTGTATTTCATTTTCGGTCGGATATAAGTGGTGTAAATAGTAAGGAGATCAGATGGAGTGAAATATGTCTTACACCGTTTAAGAAAACCAAGGCACTTGAATGATTCTTTCGACACTCGAAATATTTGTTTTGTCCAGCGGACATCGCACTGAATACTTACAAGAGCTTCTGATTCCTTAATATTTACACCACCCATAAAAACAGATGGAGCAACATGATCTGTTGTGTGTTTGTGTGTTAATATACAACATTGAGTCTTGCGTGCATTGAAATCGATTCTATTCGCACAACCCCATTCAGAGATTGTCACAAGATCTTGGTTAAGCGTATCATTCATGTTTTGCCTCATTGCCCCAATCTCCAAAAGGCTTGGTCTATAATTGAATGCATATGAATGGCAAATGTTGCTGTCATCTGCAAAAGAGTAGATAGGGTTGGAAGTTCGACGTAGAAGGTCGTTTATAAAGATAAGAAATAGAGTAGGAGAAAGGACGGAGCCTTGCGGTACCCCTAAATTGATATTGAACTCTCTGAGAAAGCTCGATATAAATCGAGAGCAGTTATTACCGACACCAAAAGCAATAAGTTTTACTAAAAACGCACCATGCTATACTCTATCAAACGCTTTAGAAATATCTAGAGCCACCACATTACTTTCACCAAAACGGTGTATGGAACGACACCATTTTTCCGATAATAAGGCTAGCAAGTCTCCCGTAGGGCGTCCTCTACGAAAGCTATACTGCCGACCGCTGAGTAAATTGGAAAGTGCAGAACAAATATTCAGGGTTGTTAGCCTCTCCCTTTTTAGGAATTGGCGTTACATTAGCAACCTTCCAACATACAGGAAATTTGTCGGCACGGTATAAAGTGCTGAAAAGGTTAGCTAATGGACGAGCTAGCGTCGAAGAACACTGCTTCAAGACCAGTGCTGGTATACCATGAGGCCCTGGAGACTTATTTATGTTGAGATCCGCTAAAACCCTTTAAACTGCGCGATCGCAAAAGAATATATTCGGCATAGTAACTGATACTCTTGCGAGCTCGGGTAGTGGTTGATTGCTTTCCGATAAGTTCGAATTATATGCAAATAATTCAGCCAATAGGTTAGCTTTATCCACCGGGTCAGTCAATGATTGGCCATCTCTTAAAAGAGTAGGAATTGAAAAACTAGCCTTATCCTTAATTCTTTTAACGAATGACCAAAAGCTTTTACTGCCCCGGGGAGCAGTAAGAACTTTGGCACGGAGACGCTGCTCGTGTAGAGATTTTTCACGCCTCAGCACTTTGGCACACGAAGATCTCGCCGTTTTGCGCATCGAATCAGTTTTAGCATTTTTGTTATCACGCCAGATTCTGAATGCTTCCTCTCCAGATCTGATATGAATGACGTATAGAGCAAAATTTCAGTACAAAATTATGAAACTGATTACTGCTCGACATTTTCCTCTACGTGCAATCAATATTGTGGAATGATAATATTTTTCAATATATTTTTCTGTTATAAAGAAGTTCTCCTAGAATACTGTTGTAAGCATAATTTCTCTTACAACCAAAAATAAATGGGCGTTGCATTAGCCTGTATAGTAAATAATTTTTCACTGTTAACGTAATTTCAGTCAACGCAACGTTTACTCCATAACGTGCATTTCGGAAAGATTTTATAGAGATAAGTTCAACCACAATTTTAATTTGTCCCTTACAAAGCCTACAGAAGATGAATTTAAAGAAATCGATATTTACAGAAATGAAACGAATGACCTTAAAGGGGAACGTGACTTATATCGCCGGAAACAAGACCATTTTTCTGTTGTTCTATCTTTTGATTTGCAAATCGTTTTCTAACTTCCTAAGGTTTTGCATTGTTTTTTTTTTATTAAAAACGCAAAATAAATGTTTACAATATGACCGCTACAATTATTTTTCCCAATAAAGAGAAATTTACTTCTTGTTGCGTTTGGGACTTATTTTATAACTGTCGTGGAGGTAACGAACTTTTGTCAGACCATTTACAAGTCAAAAGTATTATCCAGAAATTTTCTGAACCTGGCCATTCACAAATCCAAGAAATCAATAGCGTTCATAATGCTTTAGACAAATATATGAAACGTTTAGAAATTCATAGTATTCTGTAACTCGTAATTTTTGGTTTTATTTCTGGTTTTTTGGTCAGGCCTAAAAATGGTATTCCTTTTTGGTACTTTTTATCAAAATATATTTATAATTAATATGAACATTTCCGAAAATTCTTTCTACATGGGGGACAAAAAAGGTTCCAAGAGATTGGTAACTTTTGTAAACTTTATAAATTAATTAATTTAGAAAGATTTATTGAGAATCCCCTAATAGTTAATGTGTATGCTTCTGGAAAAGGTATGTGAACCAGATTAACTTAAATAAATATTTATTGAAATATAAGATAAAGCATATCAGTATTTTTTTTGGAAAGAACCTTTACTTTCCTTTGTATGTCCTTTTAATACTAAATCATTAAATATAAAAAATAAAAGTGGATTTGAATGGGACATTATGTTAATTTTCTTTGTAAGTATTGGACCTAACAACATTGAGTTTGTGCATAGTATCTGAGCAAGTCAAGGATGATTAAATAAATATAAATGATCGGATGCGAGCAAGAAAACAAAAGCTATGATTAAAATATAATAAAATAAATACAAGTGGAATTCCTCATACAAATTTCATAACTTCTGTAATGGACATGGTGAGCGCTACTACTTGCTTACCACTTGGAAACAGGTGATACATTTTGCTTTTTCTTATCAACCTGAAAACATGAAATATATCTTAAAGAAGTTAGAATTTACAAAAACGACATATACTTATATAATTTTGCTTTATCTTAGCTTGCTTTTCCTAAACCAATAAAACTTAAAACCTCATTGATTGGTCTAGCAACAATTACGATATACAGGTTTGCGATGACATATAGTAATTTTTGTAACAACAAGCTGATTTCTAAATCGGTGCTTTAACAATTTTAACTTGAATTTTCTCACTTGAATTAAATTTTGGTATGTAATTATCTTCGCTAACGAAGTAGCGGGTTAATAGCTAGTATTGTATATTGCATAAATAAACAATTTGGGAGAAAAGAAAATATTATGGTAATGTAGTCACTTTTCTTACTTGTTGTTCCGCGCAAGCTTTGAATAGCCTATTTTGTAAAAATAAAACTGTCAACAATAGGTCTGATACATGTAAATGTCCTGGGGAATTTGTAATAACTTTAACTTGTGCTAAAAATAATTATTTTATGGCAACAGTTTTGTGAAAACTGTGAATGCATTTCTGAACTTCGGAACCGATTTCACTATTATATCAAGTATCAGAATAATACGACCTCACTCCTCGAAATTACCAAATAGAAACACCTATATTAACATACAAAGAAAATGCAAAGAGTATGAAACCATGGGTAGAAACAAGGGATGCCAATTGGAACTGATTTTTCAATTCCAAAATTTGGGTTTTTGAAAATGTAAAAATTACGGGATTTATCACATTGAAAAACATAAAATACAATTGGGGATTCAAACGATCTGCTATTAAAGCATACTTTTAGGCAGCTTTCAACAAATTTATTTCGATTTGTTCGAAATGTTTGTTCTTTAAGAAAATGGCTACAACTTTGCCTGAGAGAGTAAATCAAAATTCCGTACCGTTTGCAACGTATGAGCCTGAGAAAATGATAACTTTTTTGGCAAAAATGACACCGAGCCCCAAATCTTTGGGGACCCATACAAAAGTGCATTACTTTGGGCAAAACTGGGAGACACGGGTTTTTTTGTCTTTTATCACGTAGTGGTGTCCGTATATGGTTATTATTTTTCGTGTTGTACTGTGTTATGATAGTTTAAACAAATTGTTGTTGTGCTTCAAACAAAAGAAGTGTTTTTTTTTATGACAAAACAATAAACATAGTTTAAAAAGTCTTAGAGATAGTTTCTGGGATAATGATAATCTACATTCTTCGTTTAAACCAATATTAAAATAAAAATTGTGTTTCTCACTTATTGTTTATTTAGTATATAATCTAGGTTTAACTGACCATCATTGGCCAGTTAAACCTAAGTATAAAATGCCAAAGCACGAAATAAAAATCAACAGCTGCATATAAAAATGAAAAAAACCATAATTTTTCGTAAATATGAACAGAGTTCTAGGCTTTAGTGTGAAACACAATCATTGGTTAAATCCCGGCTAAATATGTTTCAGGTTTATTATAACAGCGTGTTAAGCTACGTTTAACTGACAAGTAAGAAACTAGCTCTTATTAGCTTAGAACTATTTTGTTTGGAACACAACAAAAATTTGTTTAAACTATCATAATATATTACGACATTATGACAATATGACCTAATAGCAGACCGTTTGAATCCCCAAAATATATTTAAATAAACGAAACGAAAACTAATTCATAGTATTAAAATAAATTAGAAACAAAAGATAATTCATATCTTATATATATATGTTTGATAACAAAAGTAGTATCTATATATATAAAAGAGTAACGTTACTGACTGACTGACTGACTGACTGATTCATCATCGCACAGCCCAAACGACTGAAGCTAGAATCATGAAATTTTAACTGTGGGTTCCTCCCTCCCCAAAACGATCCGATAAGAAGGGATTTTTGGAAACTCGAACGTTTAGGGGGTAAAAAAGGGTAAAAACGGGTAAATTCGGTAACCTTATATCTTCAAAACTAATAAAGATATAAAAAAACTTACAATATCATGTTACTCCATTTAAAAAATAAGCTGACAGGTGTCTGGTACTTTTTCAAAATTCGGACCTTTTAGGGGAGAAAACGGGTAAAAACTGTATTTTGGTACTTTTTTGGCACCATATGTATCTTTTAAACCAATAAACATACAAACAAATTTAAAATCATATTCTTGACTTATAAAAAAATAACAAATATAAGTTTGGTACTTTTTGAAAATTCGAACCCTTAAGGGATAAAAATTGTGTTTATTTTTGGTACTTTTTTCAAAAACTATATTTTTCTACAAATTGATAAAGACATATAAATATTTTATTTTAAGCTCCCACCATGATACAGAAATTTATTTGGATACAATTTTAACACCACAATGGGGATAAAAAAGGTACCAAAAAGGGGGTAAAAACGGAAAAATACATTTTATTTAACATTTTCAGCCAATTTTGATAAATTTTTAACATTGGTTCCTGGATTCATGCAAAAATTAAATAACAGAGTGCTATTTGGAACTCGACTGACAAGATATATATTTGTCCAAATCCGGGAAAACAGTTTGGTACTTTTTTTAAAACTTATTTTTTTGAGCACATTAACACAGATTTTAATCGTTTGAGGCATGTCTTTAAGCATAAACAATTTTGGCAAAATGGAATATTTTTAAATTTCAAACTTGAGGGGTGTTCAAGGAGGAAAAGGGGATTTGGTACTTTTTTCCTAATGGTACTTTTTTTAATATTTTAAATTATTTCACTTATCGACATTAAAGTTAGCTGATATGTATCTGAGTGAAGTTAGAGTTAGGAATAGGGGATAATATTTAGGTGCCAAAAATGTGAGAACTGAAATATAGGTACTTTTTTGTTGTTGTAATGGTACTTTTTGAATTTTCTTTAATAATGGGCCTAGAAACATGAAATTAAGCATATATGGTAATAAGTGAGTGAGAATGTTAGGGGGAGACTTTATCGCAGTTTTTCTTTATTAGAGTGGTACTTATGGTACTTTTTCTTTATTCTAATGGTACTTTTTGAAATTTCTATAATAATGGACCTAGAAACATGAAATTAAGCATATATGGTAATAAGTGAGTGAGGGTAGACTTTTTGGTACTTTTTCTTTATTCGAATGGTACTTTTTGTAATTTCTTCACGAATGAACCTATAAACATGAAATAAAGGTTATATGGACCCGAATGAGTGGGAAACCACAAGTGGGGGCTTTTTGGTACTTTTTCTATATTCTAATGGTACTTTTTGATTTTTTTGTAATAATGGACATAGAAATACGAAATTAGGCGTATATAGTCCTAAGTGAGCAAAAATTCAATTGGATACTTCATGGTACTTTTTCTTTATTTTAATGGTACTTTTTTGAATTTTCTATAGCAATGGACTTAGAAACATGAAATTAAGCATATATGGTCCTAAGTGAGTGAGAATTCTAGGGGAAGACTTTTTGGTACTTTTTCTTTATTCAAATGGTACTTTTTGTAATTTCTTCACCAATGAACCTAGAAACAAGAAATAAAGCTTATATGGACCCGAGTGAGTGGGAATCCACAAGTGGCTGCCTTTTGGTACTTTTTTTTTATTCTAATGGTACTTTTTTGAATTTTCTATAACAATGGACTTAGAAAGATGAAATTAAACATATATGGTCCTAAGTGAGTGAGAATTCTAGGGGGAGACTTTTTGGTACCTTTTCTTTAATCGAATGGTACTTTTTTTTAATTTCTTCAACCATGAACCTATAAACATGAAATAAAGGTTATATGGACCCGAATGAGTGGGAAACCAAAAGGGGGGCTTTTTGGTACTCTTTCTATATTCTAATGGTACTTTTTGATTTTTTTGTAATAATGGACAAAGAAGTACGAAATTATGCAAATATGGTAATAAGTGAGTGAAAATTCAAGCGGACACTTCATGGTACTTTTTCTTTATTTTAATGGTACTTTTTTGGTTTTTCTTTAACAATGGACTTTGAAACATGATATTAAGCATATATGGTCCTAAGTGAGTGAGAATTCTAGAGGGAAACTTTTTGGTACTTTTTCTTTATTCGAATGGTACTTTTTGTAATTTCTTCACCAATGAACCTAGAAACATGAAATAAAGCTTATATGGACCCAAATGAGTGGGAAACCACAAGTGGGGCTTTTTGGTACATTTTCTATATTCTAATGGTACTTTTTGATTTTTTTGTAATAATGGACATAGAAGTACGAAATTATGCGTATATGGTAATAAGTGAGTGAAAATTCAAGCGGACACTTCATGGTACTTTTTTTATTCTAATGGTACTTTTTTGACTTTTCTATAGCAATGGACTTAGAAACATGAAATTAAGCATATATGGTCCTAAGTGAGTGAGAATTCTAGGGGGAGACTTTTCGGTACCTTTTCTTTAATCGAATGGTACTTTTTGTAATTTCTTCAACAATGAACCTATAAACATGAAATAAATTTTATATGGAACCGAGTGAGTGGGAAACCACAAGTGGGGGCTTTTTGGTACTTTTTCTATATTCTAATGGTACTTTTTGATTTTTTTGTAATAATGGATATAGAAGTACGAAATTATGCGTATATGGTAATAAGTGAGTGAAAATTCAAGCGGACACTTCATGGTACTTTTTCTTTATTTTAATGGTACTTTTTTGACTTTTCTATAGCAATGGACTTAGAAACATGGAATTAAGCATATATGGTCCTAGGTGAGTGAGAATTCTAGGGAGAGACCTTTTTGCACTTTTTCTTTATTCGAATGGTACTTTTTATAATTTCTTCACCAATGAACCTAGAAACATGAAATAAAGCTTATATGGACCCGAGTGAGTGGGAATCCAGAAGTAGCTGCCTTTTCGTACTTTTTCTGTTTTCCAATGGTACTTTTTGATTTTTCTGTAATAATGGACATATAAATATGAAATTAAGCGTATATGGTACTAAGTAAGTGAAAAATCAAGGGGATACTTCTTGATACCTTTTCTTTATTATAATGGTACTTTTTTAAATTTCCTAAGTGAATGACAATTCTAGGGGGAGACTTTTTGCTACTTTTTCGTACTTTATTCGAATGGTACTTTTTGTATTTTCTTCACCAATGAACATGATATAACGCTTATATAGACCTAAGCGAAAGAAAATCTACAAGTGGGGACATTATGGTACTTTTTCTTTATTCTAATGGTACTTTTTAAATTTTCTATAATAATGGACCTAGAAACATTAAATTAAACATGTATGGTCATAAGGGAGTCTTTTTCTATATTCGAATAGTACTTTTTGTATCTTCTTCACCAATGAACTTAGAATTTTGAAATAAAGCTAATATGATCCCGACCGATTGGGAATCCACAAGTGGGGGCTTTATGCTACTTTTTCTATATTATAAAGGTACTTTTTGAATTTTCTCTAATAATGGATTTAGAAATACCAAATTAACTGCATATTGTTTTAAGTGAGTGAAAATTCAAAGAGAATACTTAATACTTTTTCTTTATTCTAATGGTACTTTTTAAATTTTCTATAATAAATCTAGGAACATGAACACAATATTATATGGACTCGAGCGAGTAGGATTCTATAACTGGGAACATTATGGCGCTTTTTCATTATTCTAATGGTATATTTCGAATTTCTTTGTTGTAATAGTACTTTTTAAATACATTTATAGTAGAGTTTCTAAAAAGAATTTCAAAACCGCGGTTTCGGTTTTAAAAAATTTAAAACCGATGGGTTTCGGTTCGGTTTTGTGATAATTTATTAAATATTAAGTGTTATAGAAACAAAATCAGTTGATAATATAGGAAATGCTATACAAATTTTAAATTCAAACTTGACGGGTGTTCAAGAGGATAAAGGAAAATTGGTACTTTTTCTTTTAATGGTACTTTTTAATATATTAAATTAGTTAGCTTAAATAAATTATGGTAGGCTAATATACTTCTCAGTAAAGAAATAATAAAGAATAGGGTGCTCAATTGTATTATGATACTGTAAACATCACTGTAGATTTTTTGAGTTATTACATTTTGTACATGAATTATTACTTTATTTTACTTTGATTTACTTTCTTTTGTTATTTATAGTTTAGTCTCTTTTCAACCCTTGAAGAATCAACATCATAATAAACTTTAACTCTAAACTATTGTGTTTTGTTTTTATTGTCGAGTTACAGCTCAGAAGTGAGATCAGAACAAACGCGCGTGTTCGTGTGTGTATCGAAATAAGCAAGAACAGACAAAAGGAACGTTTGCGTCGACGCTGTGTGTGCTCGAACAAAAAGAAAACGGTCGTAATGTGTTTGTTGTTTGTGCGGTAGTAAATACTTGTTGAGAGAATATTATATGCGTTAATGTCTGTACGTCGTCGCAGTCGCTGAACGGTAAAAGTGGTTGATGTCGAAACATAGTAACAACATGTACTGAAATAGAGTAACGATTCAAGGAGGACAAGAAAAAAAAATAGTACGAAAAAAAAGGCAAATTAAAGCGAACGGAAAGTAACGGTCAATCGTTTTAAGATAAACAATATAAGAAAAATGTTAGTAAAAGTGTCGGAATTGAAATCGGAGCAAATAAAGGTAATATTACGCCAACGTGAACTGCCGACTACGGGAAATAAGAGTGAATTAATTCTACGTCTAACTCAGGCAATTGGATCTGAAGAAGTAGAGATGGATACTCCAGAACCGAATGTTCAAAACCAAATCGATGAACTAAGAAATATGATGCAGCAGTTAATGACCTCGGTAATGCAAAATGCAAACCGTGAATGCAATTTACCGAGTGCGTTGTCTCGGGAGGTTGGTAATGAAAGTCTCGGCGAAAATCGTAGCCACTATTCTGTAAAGGAAATAGCTGAAACCATACCAGAATTTAATCCAACCGATGATGGATCATTAGGTGCTGGACAGTTCGTGAACAGGGTAAATACAGCTATGGCCGCATATCGGTTTGAGGAGAAAGCTTTGATTTTGGCAGTATATAGTAAATTAAAAGGATCGGCAAAATTGTGGTTGGACGCTTCGGAGGAAATGTATTCTAGTTGGATAGTCTTGGCCGGAAAATTGGTGGAGGAGTTTGGTGTTCAGCTGGATGAGGCAGAAATACATAGAAAATTGGCTAATACCCAGAGAGAATCGAATGAAGGTATAATTGATTATTGTTTTAGAACTGCTTCTCTTGGCCGCAGGTACAAACTAAGTGATCAGGCAATAATTAAGTATACACGCGACGGTTTACGAAATCTTGAGCTTCAATCTGCCACTGCGGCAATGCGATTTTCATCTTTGCGGGAAATGCGAGAAACATTTTCGGAGTTTTTACGAAATACTCCATCCAGTAGTTTGCAGCTCCGTTATATGCCATTAAAAGTGAGTCGGAAAATGTGAAGATTAAGAACGAAAAACTCGATTCTCCTAAGAAGAAAGATTTGAAATGCTTTAATTGTTTGGAAGAAGGACATTTTTCGTATAATTGTCCAAAACCGCAACATCGTCCGCGATGTACTGATTGTCAGAAAGTACACCGACAAGGTGAACCACAAAATTGCGGTGGCCATACACCAATTGTACGACGTGTAGGACTATGCAATCAATTATTTACGCGTAAAATAGTTTTAAATGGTATGGAGTTAACCGCATTTATCGATACCGGGAGCCACTGCAATATGGTACGTCGAACTGTGGTGGGAAATGATTTCTGTAATTTGGAGCCTTGCTCAATGAGTATTAAGGGAATTTGTGGCGGTGTACAAACGTTAAGATCATGTTTTAAAGCGGATATTAATGCTGATGATGTGAAATTTGAAGCAGTTTTTTATGTGGTGGACGACGATTTATTGGATGAAGATGTTTTGATTGGCCAGAATATTTTCGCGGAAAAGAATATAAGAGCTTTAGTTGAGAACGGGCAATTTAAGTTTGAAAGAGTCGACACCGAGAATCCAGTTCAGAAGGAACTTGACGTACATTGTGGTGACGTCGTTGCTTCAACTAAATCTGTCCTGTTTACGTTAATAACCGACTTTAATGAAGTTTTCGCAGATAACTCAATTCAAATGAGTGGAACTAACATGAACGACTTAAAAGTTGAACTTGACACTGATAAGGAACGGCAATTTGAACAGCAGATGACACATGCAGGTGCCCAGATCCGAATGCCTAGAGGAGAATCTGGTGATATGGAAACTGCAGATTTACGAATCGATAAGGTGGATATTGTTATAGGCGACTGGATACCTATACATTCAAAGCAGCGCGACGTTGGAGATTTGGTGCCCGTCGGTAATGATGATCCGGAAACCGGTTCCTCGAGAAAACTGGAACATCGCATTAAAAGTCTATTTCAAGTGGCTAAGATCCTCGAAAACGACAGGTATGTGATTGAGGACCTTCCGTGCTCCAGTCGAAAACAACGTCATTGCTGTTCTCTTTATTCCTCTGATGGTCTAAAACTGTGGTGCTCGATACCGCCTTATGATGACGAAGATTGTCTCCCCTACAGCGAGGACGCTGGATAATCAGGAATGGCCGATTGTAAACATCACTGTAGATTTTTTGAGTTATTACATTTTGTACATGAATTATTACTTTATTTTACTTTGATTTACTTTCTTTTGTTATTTATAGTTTAGTCTCTTTTCAACCCTTGAAGAATCAACATCATAATAAACTTTAACTCTAAACTATTGTGTTTTGTTTTTATTGTCGAGTTACAATACCAAAAAACCAAACTAAGAAGTATTTTTTCGTTCTCCAAATAGTACTTCTTGAATTTTCTAGAAATTACTTTGATTTAAAACTTGACGGTGGTTCAAGTGTGGAAAATTGGTACTTTTTCCTCTAATGATACTTTTTATTATATTAAATTATTTTACTGATATTCTTCTGAGTAAAGAAAGTCACTAAGCCATCTATATGTCATTGAGGATACAAAAATAATTTGTATTTTTTCGTTCTTCGAATGGTATATGATCCTGACCGAATAAGAATCTAAAACAGGGACTCACAGGTACTTTTTTCCAACTAATAATATTTTTTGACTATTTTATAAAATTAAACCTAAAAATTCAAAATTAGCCACACATGATTCGGAATGAGTTAGAATTCACAAAAGGTGACTTTAGTGGTACATTTCTTTAGCATTTTCTATAAAAATGATGTGTGTGGGTCTAAATAGTACTTTTTTATTATAATAATACGTTTCGTATGTGCTAGAAGCGACAATACAATGATTCAATAAACATGAATCTAGAGACATGTTATCCTGAATTAGCTTTAATTCACAAAGGGAGTCTTAATAGTACTATTTCTTTCATCCAATTGGGGTGGCGAAGCGCACCGGGTTTAATGCTAGTATTAATATATTTATATAAATATAAAAGAACTGTTATAGTTTGAGCGTGTGCCAAACTGTAGCAATGTACTATGGTAAATAAAAATTTGCGTATGATGAGACAAATTTATAATTTTGCTGTACCAAATGAAATATTTTTTGACTCTGATAAATTTTGTTTTGAAAATTTAATATAACTAACAACGAAAAAGCTATAAAATATAATTAATACTTATAGTAACCAATGTACGAGTATGTAGCTGATCCCGAAAATCGAGAAACTTTTGGGGGTCGAGATTGGTATTCCTAGTAGAAACTACTCGCTTAGAGTAGTTTAAATGTATGTAAAGTTGTATAATTCTTACCTGTACTAAGTTCCCATAGACGGAGAGCATTATCACGACCCTCTTTATCTGTTGACATAAGTACTTTGCCCATGGGGTCGATTTTAAGGCTTGTAACTGGGGCATTGTGTCCTATCAGTGTAGACCGACAATTCCCCGTTACCAAGTCCCAGATGAGAATTTTTGCATCTTCTAGGCCAGCAATAACACATGCGTTTACTTGAGAAATTGCCAATGAGACAGTGTTACAGGTTGGTTTCCATTTCTTAAATAGTGTTCCACTTTGCAAATCGTATACAACTATAAAATTTGGAGTAGGCTCATTCAATTCTTTTGCAACCACGCAGACGTAAGAACCCTCATGCGTAATGGCTGACAATGATGTAATAAAATCATGATGTGGTATCCGTAAATCATAAAGCAGTTTTCGCTGCGTTAAGTGCCATACCAATAGAGGGAATGGTTTTTGTGTTTCATCTCCGCAGACAAGAATCCTAAAAATATACATATAAGTAAGTAAGTTAAGTTATTTTCAAAATCAAAACAAAATACATACTAAAAAAAATTAGTAATAGAATAAGTTCGGTACCAGATTTGCGTCGATTTTTAATACTTTCGTAACAAAAATATTTTTATCAAATATTCATGGTTTGTCAACAGAATTTTTTAAATAAAAGAATTCAATATAGCTGCGAATAATATATACGTTCGACGTTCCACCTTAATCAGTTACGCCTGAAACCCCATTGTATCGCCCTTAAATCATCCGCAATTCCAACATACCTGAGTACCTTCTAGTATAAACATATGGGCAATTCCACGAGAACGACAACCACGACTGAAAAAAACAAAAACCCTTGAAACTTTTTTCAAGATAATTTGAATAGGAGAAAACACTAAAATGTTACTAAGTGAAAGTATTCAGAGCTACATTACAACATTTTAAGTGCAAAAATAATAGTTTAAACTGACTATATTTAATTTTTAATTTAATTGGTATGATTTAGGCCAAGATTGCGGCGAAAACTAAGCTCCCAATTAGCATGTAGTATGAAATGAATTTTACTCTGATTGTTTTTTTTTAGCTATTATCAAATTGTTTATTGAAACCGAATATACATGTATATTCTATTTATTTTTTTAGTTTTCTTTTTTCAGATATTTACAGAATATATATTGTTTTACTATAAGAGAAAAATCTGTCACTTATGGTATGTCACGTACGATATTAAATTTTATTTGTTATAAAATCATCTAAAGATTATTTTTATTTAAATATGATGGATTGGTTTAGTGTAAGAATTTAAAAGAAAACATAACGCCTCTCACGATTCGCATATTTCTACATGTACCTTAAAATTACTTCCGTTTTATTTCACGTACGATATACCCTTATTTCGCTCGATATTTTGGACAACACTGTTTAAAAAAAACTTATCATTTTTTAAAAATATAGTACCCTCTGATGGAACATAAAGACCAAATTATTTTTCAGATACTCTTATTTTTGCAAAATCTATTCCACGCTATAGGCGTACAAATGTCACGTACGATGACATGGAATTGCCCATATGCATAACAGTAATATTTTTATTCGCCCTAGCCTGATAATTAAGACCACACAACAGTTTCTCTTTATGAACTATACCCAGGTAATTAGCAATCCTTGTGCCCAGTAGGCTAAATGTAGATTCCATGCAGTACGACCAGATACTGCTGTCACCGTATGCAATAGAATTGTGTAGCTCATGAATGAGCTAGTTCAATTGAACTATTCACTAAACTGAGCGAAGTGAATCATTCGTCATACTGAGCGTTTTCAGCTCAGTACTGAGCGCTGAGCGTTTTCAACAGAGCGGTTTTTAGTATGCACATATTTCTTTCAGTACTCATGAAAGAGCTGCACAAGTACATTCATTTGTCGTCTTCAATGTTTCACATGTTTCACTTCACTCGTCAATGTAGCATTCATTCGCTCACTGAAATTGAAAAGTCGAAAAATTAAATCGAAAAAAATATAAATACGTAGTTTTTGGTGAAATTTGTCCGTTTTTTTTAGAAAAAAACTAACAATCCACATTAAAGACTTCACATATTTAAAGAATTAATGTTGTAAAATAGGTGTTATATAATAAGAATTATTTAATATTTGTATACAAAAATTAAATATGTATTTGTATACTCTTCGCCATGAGTGGTAAGGGTATATACATATGTATAAGTTTATCATTCCAATTTCATTATTAAATGCAGAACTTCAAGTTACACGTCATATTATCGTCCCATAATGGGTTAATATTTTTTGCAAATAAGTGGTAAACATTTTAAAAACATATTGTCAAAAACATATATTGTCAATAAACTTTACCAGAGATTTTGCTACTCAAATAGCGTTCCAAAAATAATTAGGGTGTCAATAACCACTAGAGATGAGCGAGATTTCCATACCTGTGATTTAGTCACCGTGATTGAAAAATCACTGGTGACAACTGTTACTAAATATAGCAAGTAACAGATACATTTAAGTCGTTCTTTCATATTTTTCTACATAATGTTAAATGTGTTCTTTTATATTTTTCAATATTCACTGGTAACAATTTAATTTCTATCGTTCTTTCACATTTTTTAACATGCTGTTAATCGTATAAAGTGAAATATTAGTAACATATCAGTTCTCTTACAATTTCTTAGTTTCCTATGCTTTTATTAATAGAAGTTTTTAATGTCGTCCTTTTATATTTTTCAACAACTGTTAAATGTCGTTCTTTTACATTTTTTAACATTCACTGGTAACAACTGTTGCTAAATATGTATCGTTCTTTCAAATTTTTTAACATACTGTTAATACATAGTTATATGAGTGTCTCTCTCACAGACTGTATAAATTTGTTTGGCTTTGTTTAATTATTTTCCTATGTTTTTATTAACAAAAACCCGTGATCACGGCCACTGTTCCAAATAACTGTGATTTATAAATCACGTTCACTGAGAATGACGTTCTTCAAAAATCACGGGATCGCTCATCTCTAATAACCACCATAGAAACTCTGGGATTGCACCATATTCTAAGTGCTATGATAAGAGACAGACAATATTAATGAGAAATGAAAAGTATATACATACAGTGGTGGCCATGAGGTTAGCACACTAGCTACTTGCTATTTTTAAACGCAAATATTTCCTATATTTCTTAATTTTTTCATTATATCTTTTACATGCGTGTTACATGTCCTTCTAAGATCGCGTCCCAATATGTCCAGCATTATTCCTTTATATATATTTTACGTTTTTCTATCCAGAATAGAATAACCTCCAAAAAAAACTGGACAGTATTTTAGCACAAAATAAAAAAGTTTATTCATATTAAAAAAAGTAACAAAACGAAAAAACTTATTTCATTAAAAACTTAGTACTTAGTTGGATACCCTTTATTTTTGATCACAGCTGCTAGTCTCCTTGGCATAATTTCTACAAGGGCCATTAAGCGATCCACTGAAATTCCATTCCAAGCTTTTTATACTTTTTTCCATAAATCGGCCAAATTTTTAGGCTTTTCTCTCATTACATGCTGCTTCACATCATTCCAAAGGTTCTCAATAGGATTGAGATCCAGAGATTGGGCTGGCCATTTTAACACGTCGATATTGTTCGATTCCAAGCAACACCTCACTAAGCGTGAGGTGTGTTTTGGATCATTATCTTGCATAAATCGCCACCTAAGTGGCATGTTGTCCTCTGCATAAGGTATAATTGTATTTAGAAGTATACATACTGGTCCATACGAGTATCAATCTTTTTTATAGGACCAACACCATGCCCAGAAAATGCTGCCCACACCATCACATTACCCCCACCGTGTTTTATTGTTTTACTGGTGTACTTTGGATTATGTTGCATGTTCGGAGGACGCCATACATACCTCTTACCATCGGATCCGAGTCTACAAAATTTAGATTCATCACTCCATAGGACATTTTTCCAAAAAATTAACGGCTTTTCCAAATGCTCACGAGCAAATCACAACCGAGCTTGTATGTTCTTTTTTGAAACATGTGGCTTATGCTGAGAAATGCATCCACGTAAATTTTTTTCATTAAGTCTTCTTCTTATCGTTCTGCTGGACACGTTGATACCATATTCCCTGAAATTTCTCTCTGGATTACGGTGGAGCTCTTAAAAGGATCTTCGACAGAGGCTCTGTATATTAAAGAGTCCTCTTTACGTGAAGTTTTTCTGGGCCGAGGAGCCTGTGTAACATTTTAAGATGTTTTATACTTCTGAATATGTCTTAGAGCATTATAAACCATCTTCCTAGAGCATTCCAAAGTATTAGCAATCTCACTTATACTTGTTCCTCTCGAGTTCATTTGTTGAATAATCTTTCGTTGTTCCTCTGTACACCACTTTTTTTTAGCCAAATCTAAATAATGTTTATTAATTCAATTTGTCTTCCTCATTAATTAAATAATACCTAAACTTACCAATTAATATTTATACCCACAAAAAACTTTAAAAAAATTTAATTGTACTTATATGTGCTAAAATTGTGTCCAGCTTATTTTACATATTACTGCACTAATATGCAAATTTGAAAGAGAATAGCGATAGAATACAAAAAAAAAGTAACGGGACTTATTGATCACACCATAAACAACACTAATTACCAAAAATTTTTGTTTATAATTGCAATGAAATTAAATAATTTGCTTTAGAAAACAGCAAGTATGATGTGTGCTAACCTCATGGCCACCACTGTATATGACTCTTACCTTAACCTGGCGTCTAGGAGATATCAAACT
This sequence comes from Calliphora vomitoria, assembly GCA_942486065.2. Classification (NCBI taxonomy): domain Eukaryota; kingdom Metazoa; phylum Arthropoda; class Insecta; order Diptera; family Calliphoridae; genus Calliphora; species Calliphora vomitoria. The sequence goes on along the minus strand of OW818030.2, from coordinate 51,627,776 downwards.
CTTATACTAGCTTAGGTTTAAAGTTATAAATTAGTCTGTTGGTTTTTTTTCATGAAGTTCAATCATACCATGGAATGATTGAACTTCATGTTTTAGAAATTGTTTGGTTTTTGCTATGGTACATTACAGTCTATATATCGATGTTCGTCTGTCTGTTGTAATAAATTGTCCGAAGACCCACAATAACTTACAAACATGAATGATACAATGGAACAATATATCAGGTATGGTTCTGTTTCGGTTGCTATTGAAAATCTGGAAGATCGGGCCACAAAAGGCTTAAATATGAGCAACTAACTCGAAAACTAAGTCATGTATTTCAAAGACATTTCTACCGACGTATACGAAATTTGGACCAACAATATGTTAGTTTCGGGAAAATCAAGTATCTGGCTTTATTAATTTTATAAAGTCATTAGTATATGTTCAATCCTTCAAGTAATTGTTTGTATAAACGATTTCAGTTTTTATTAATATTGTCTTTGCTAAATATTCGTTCTGCATTGGGCGGCTAAAAATAAAAATTTCACACATTTTTTTTCAAATTCATAACAAACATTTCAAATTTTGATTCATTAAATTATTAAAATCAAGTAATTTAAGCTCTTTAAATACGGATTATATTTACATATAAGTAAGAAATAAAGAAAGAGTATTGCTAGAGTTTGAAGGTATATTTCATAAAACAATAATGAAAACGGGAAATATATAATTGCTATTTTTTAAATAACAATTGTAATTAGTAAAAAAAAAACTTTTTCAAAATACATTGGTGGGATTATATCTACCAAAAAACAGAATTAAAAAACTACAAATTACTAATATTCTTAATTAAATTAGCAATATTATTTCAATCACTTATTTATAGAAAATAGATTTCTAATGCACTTTTTTACTATACTGTTAGATTAACAGAACAGAACATTTGACAGGTACCATGAGCGACCTATCATGGGGGTTTTCCCTGTTTTTTTTTTTTTTTTTTTTTAAAGTGATACAGTTTTTACGATATTTATACCCTACACCACCATAGTAGGGGAGGGTATATTGGATTTGTGCAGATATTTGTAACATCCAAAAATATTAGTCTAACATCCACCTTAAAGTATACCGATGGACTCAGAATCACTTTCTGAGTCGATTAAAAAATGTCCTCTCGAAATTGGGCTTTATCAAACATAAATGTTTAATTTATATAGGTATCTACACACGTTTTTCTCCAAATAAGTTTTATATATACGGAATTCATGTCACCAAATTTAATTATCATCGGTCTATAATTAGTCATAGCTCCCATATAAGGCCTGCTTTTTTCGATATTTGCCACAGAAAATCAGTTGAAATAGAAAAAATCTAATTTAAATAACCTAATTTCCGAACAAATTTCGTTATTTGAACTGAATAATTTTTTTTGCACTAAATTCGGTTACACAACCAAAACGATTTACTCTGTGTGTCAAAAACAGAATAATATTTGTTTAAAACACTTTAAATATGGCCCATAATCATAGTCAAACTCTAAAGTCGGTTCTCTTTAAAATCCACTTTAAATTAAAATTCCACTTTTTATTATTTTCCAACATAGTCAAAATTAAACTATGTTTTAAATTGAACAGACTTTAACTGGGTGTCACCTCAAATGTAGAAAATGTTTTCATACAATATACAGAAAAATAAAGACAAGTGGCATTGCTGAGCAGCTGTCTTAGGAAATTAAAAAAAAAAATTGGCAAACAATGAAAGTAATCAGCAAAGTAATGAAAAAAAAGCTGTTTGTGGTGGAGAAATATGTATTAATTATTAATATCATATTTATGCTATTTTGTTACTAATTTCATTGATTAAAACATCATATTTGGAATTCCAAACGAATTACGAAGTAATTTGTTCCCCATTTAACTTTGTCGGAACTCTTAAATCGTTTAATGAAAGTATATACATTAATGAATTTTAACCTATTATTGGTAAAATAAAAATCATTTTAGAAACTTTATTTTTCCTGTCAGAATATTTACATACATAATATTAGAGTTTCCAATTCGGTTTTAACCGAAATCGCGGTTTTTCAAGGCCTAAAACCGAAACCGAAACCGACGATTATTCTTCGGTTTTCACTTTTAAACTATTTTCACTAGAAAAATTCAAAATTTAGAAATGAGAAACAAAATTTTTCATCCAATATCTCTAAACACAGATCGGTAAAATATTCTAAGATTTGTTTAAATTTTTTTAATTGTATTACAATAAAGATGATGTAGCAGGCTACCTTTCGCAGGCTAAATAATGCAAAATGTTTGTAACAAAGTCTTAGTTATTTTCAAATATCCGATAAAAGGAGTACTATCTGACCGGTGCGCTTCGCCACCTCAATTGGAATATGGAAATAGTACTATTAAGTCTCCCTTTGTAAATTAATACTAATTCAGGAAAACATGTCTCCAGTTTCATGTTTATTGATTCATTGTAATGTGGATTGTAGCTCATTCTAGACGTATTATTAGAATAAAAACAGTACCAACAGTGCCCACATTTTGTATTCCTACTCAGCATCATGAATGTTTAATTTCATATTCTTGTGTCCATTATTATAGAAAATACAATAGAAAGGTAAGACTATTAATCAGTGTTTAAAAAGCTACTATAACTAAAAATTTTTAACTATTGCTACAACTACTGCTTCAGAAAATTTTCTATAGCGGTAGCAATAGCATTTGTCTTTTTTCGTTTTCTTGTTTTTTCAAAAAATAAAACTCTAAACAGAGCAGTAGTAATAAAACATGAATTGTAAATAGAGTAGTAGCATAAAAATAAAAAAAAATCATTACTACTGCTTTACATCGAGTTTTAATTTTTATTATTTAGAAGTAGCAGTAAGGTAGCAATAAGGTAGCAGTTGAGGTAGCAATAGAAGTAGTCAAAAAAGAGAATCTTCAGCCATAACACCAAAAATGTCAAAAATAAACATTGTGTGTTGTTTTTGTTTTGAGAGTGTTTGAAGAAATAATTCGTTTTTATTCGTCTCAGATGTTCGTGTTGCTAACAGAAAGATCAAGGCGAATTTATATACAAGGTGGTGTCGGTGGCGAATTCAGGAAAATTCGAGCGAATTCATTAATTTTTTATATTCGGAGTTTGACATTCGAAACAATGAGAGAGTTGTTTCGAATGTCAAACTCCATACATAAAAAATTAATGAATTCGCTCGTATTTTCCTGAATTCGCCACCGACACCACCTTGTATATAAATTCGCCTTGAGAAAGATCGTATTTTCTGTGTGTACAAAGTTACCATTCACACAAACAAGTTATTTCTTACGTTGCCATATTATTTGCAGGGGAAATATTAATGTTCTACATAATTATAAATGAATTTTCGTACATTTAACAATGAAAAAATTTATTAAATGATAGAATTAATTTTTGTCGGTTTTTTTCTCTTCAGGGGAACATTTTGTGGAAAAAGTAGTAAATTTAATTTCTTAAAAGAAAAACTAAATTAACAAAATCCAATAAAATTTGATTTTATTGTTATTAGTAGGTTTGAGAAAAAAAGCTTTTTTAAAAATTGTTTAATATTTATCTTTGAATTGATCTCATTCCTTTTTTTATTAACTACTACTTTTTTAAGATTTGCTTTTAATTTAATATTGAATTTCTAAAAACATTTTCTTTGTTAAATATATTTTTTAGCACAAACAAACAAATATACAAACAAACAAATAGACATACATTCATTTTGTTATATATACTTAGATGAAAGAACGTTAAAACCATTATTATTTCAAGTAAATAATACGGCAACGCTTTGCAACAATGTTTATGTAAAAATATGGTAACTATGTGAATACAAACAAAAATTAAGAACTTTTGTTTACAATTCGAACATCTTACACCAATAAACATTCACAACAACAACACACAATATAAATTTTTGACTGAAGATTTTTATTTTTGACTACTTCTATTGCTACCTCAACTGCTACTTAACTGCTACTTCAACTACTACTTAACTGCTTTTTCTTCTACTACGTCATCTGCTACCTCAACTGCTACTTCTATTCCTACTAAATTTTAAAAGTAGCAGAAGTAATAGAAAACAAATGACTCTGCTACATTAAAAGTGTTTATTTTTTTAAGGTAGCAATAGAAAACAAACTGATCTGCTACTTTTAAATTTTTCTTTTATTGCTACTACTACAACTACTGCTACTAAAATGTGAAGGTAGCAGTAGTAGTAGTAATTGATTGACTCCGAGTTTTTATTAATTTTTTAACTAGACTACTTGTGTTTTTCGAAGCTACTGCTACTTGTAGTCTAGTTATTTAAACACTGCTATTAATCACCTTTCGTGAATTCTAACTCATTCAGAATCAGTTGTGCCTAATTTTAAGGTTTATTATTATAAAATATTCAAAAAGTACCTTTACAATAAATAAATAGTAACATTAATTATCCGTTTTGAATTCGCGTTTCTAGGTCCATCGTTATAAAATATTCAAAAAGTACTACTAGTTCGAAAAAGTACCTGCAATTCCTCTATCCTTGATTCTTTCTTTACCCAGAAGCATATCAGCCTACTATTATGTATATACAATAAGTAAAATAATTTATTATAATAAAAAGTACCATTAGAAGAAAAAGTAAAAATTTTCCACACTTTAACCACTGTCAAGTTTGAAATTTCAAAGTACTTTCCTGATTCTAGGTTCAATATTATAGAAAATTCATTTTGAAGAACGAAAAAGTACTCCTTAGTTTGGTTTAGTATCATAATACAATTGAGCACCCTATTCTTGATTATTTCTTTACTGAAAAGCATATTAGCCAACTTTAACTAATTTAATATATTACCATTAAAAAAAAGGTACCAGTTTAGCAGTTCCTATATTATCAACTGATTTAACCGAACCGAAACCGATCGGTTTTCAATTTTTTAAAACCGAAACCGCGGTTTTGAAATTCTTCGGTTTTTTGGAAGCTCTACATAATGTCCAAAATTTATTTTCAATGATATTCTTTTAATTATTACAAATGAACTTAAGCCAGATTAAAAATTAACTTTCAAATTATATAAAATAAAAAGTTCAAATAATTACCGAAAAATGTATAAATTTCTCAAAATATGTAAATTTTTTTCATACAGAACACATTTTGATTATTTTGCATTCAATTGCAAGAGTAATTATTTAGTAGTTAAATTTTTACAAAAACTGAAAAATTAGCTGAAAAATTTATTTTACTGTACTAAATAAATCTAAATATTTCTGTAAAATAATGCAGAATTTTAACGTAATATTTGCATATATCTGACTTTTGACCGCGATGCGCTTCCCGAAATCGTTGTCCGATTTGGCTAAAATTTTAAGCACTTAACATTTATACATATTTGACACAATATTCCTGCCGGTACCCTTCGAAATTCTCGAGAGAAGATTCGAGAGAATATAAAATTTCAGTTATGCGTCAATGGCGCTCTTGTAAGAGAGATGCGAGGTAGACAGACCATCAGCTTAATGTGCTAAGCTTTCCCTCCCTTTGGAATGAACAACCTTACACATAGTTTAATACAAAATACACAATATTACGTAGATTCACACCACGTAAATATTGGAATGTTTTACAAAAATTTAAAATAAACATTTTATAAGATTTTAATTAAAGCACTCACATCGATGATCATACATATGTTGACACCTCGAAACTGAAAGCTAGATTTTTATTTTTTTTAGTTATAATTAAATCAATAGTTCCAAGTTGTCAACATATGAACATCTATATGATTAAATTATTCTAACCTTCCATCTCCAGAAACCAGCAGCGAATTAAGAAAACGATCTTCTCCAGCTTTGAATGTAGTTACACAGTCTCCAGATTCTAAATTCATTAGATTTACATACATTCGATTACGTGATAAACAAACCAAATGTTTTTGATCGTGTAGTCCAAAATATGGCATTTTTTGATTCATAACACCTTTGAGAGCAACCTACAATGATTTGATTGTTTGTAGTAAGATTATATAGGAAATTCTTCAAAACTAAATTTCGGTTCGTTTGTTCGCATGTTCATAATATTTTTGCTAGCGTAGGAAATTTTCAATAGAAAAATTATTAATTGGAATCTATGCTCGATTTTGTCACTTTTTTTTTTACAAAAAATACAAAGTTCTGAAAATTCACAACTCTTCCTCTACTGATGTTCCAAGTTTCAAAGAAATATGAATGGTAGTTCAGATTCATTTGGACTTGCAAACGATGTAAAGCACGCGAACAAACGAAAGAAAGAAAGAAAAAAACATAAACTTACCTTAAATTTACCATCATCCAAATTGATTACTTTGATCTCCCTTCTACATAATACAGCTGCGTTGTATGTACCAAATGGACACATGGCTGTTGGTTGAGGAATACCCTGAAGTATGCGAACTCGCGAACAACTTTTAACGTCCCATATACAAATTTCCTCCCGCTCAGTACTTATTGATGCGGCAAAAAATCCAGGATGTGGCAAGTTAACTATAACGTCATATGTAATCTTCCCATTTTGAAGGTCATCTCCAAAATTTGTGTTTATTATGTCTAGGAATGGTATCTCCAGTTCGTTCGTACATTCAAGCCATGACCGAATTATTTGGTCATCATTTAATTGCGGATCTTCTCTAATGCGTGATTTCATGTAGAACTTTATAAGTGTGAAAAACTGATGGCCATCGTAGTTGAGTTCATACATGTACATTTTAAGAAAATCCTTAAGCAAACGAATATGCACGTATGACTGATGAGTGGTGTTAGATATCTTTTCAGATATCAATACGTCACTCAGAAGGTGTGCTGGACCAGTTGCGTGCACTTTATCAGCCATCCATTGCAGTTCAGTAAAGTAGAAACAGTGGAATAGTATTTCAATTTTATTCAGTCCCGATTGATCTTCCATTACATTACAGAAGTGATGGTAAGGCAACTTTAAGAATTTTTGATAATTGTAGCTGAAAGTTTTGTCAAGAGGTGAGAATTTTGTCTAAATATTTGGTGATTATTGAGACGCATACATATACAAATACTTACATAGGAGTAATTTCCTTTAGGCCGTTGAAATAGTTTTCTTGTCTGTCAAAATATTCCCGGATTATTTGGTGAACATGTGCGTGTTTACTCTTATACTTTGCTAGAATAGCATGTCGAAATGATTTATCAGCGATTCGAATATTTCGTATTGTTAGCAGCATTGGGCCCATGAGCCAACAAAATTTCGACCAAACCCTAAATGCGACCTGCGCATCAATTTGGCTTATTCTATGAAATATGTCAATACAATCACTTTCTCTAATCCCCCACTCGGAGAGTGATAATATGAGCATCAATATTTCTGAATGGTCGCTAGAAAATTTAGATTCCATAACCTGCAAGATTTTTCCCAACATTTCGGATATGTCTGTCATTGAAATAGATGTATGGCCGAGCCAAGCTAACCACCATAGTGATTTGGCATGGAAAGGTGTTTTGCCATGCAACATTTTCCACTCGTGTGGCATTTTGATGGCCCCATTTGCAGCATAGAAATCTCCACCACCAGAGCTTAGAATATCCTGCCATTGGCGTTCACTAAATTGCTTCATTTTGATGAAGCACCTGTTAGGAATTCCTGTTTCAATCAGTTTTTCAATCAAAAGATTTTCCTCATTGTTGTGCTCCGTCAAGGTTAAAATGATTTTGCACATGCTGCTCAAATTTATTGGCAGCCATTCTAAATTAATTGCATCCATAATGTCATCTACAGAATCGATTATAATGACAAAAAAACATTTTGTGCTTTTAATAACATCCTGTATTACTTGCGAATAGTTTTCGAGAGTCTGAAAAATAAAAAAAAATACATTGAGTAAACACAGTAAATACTCCAGTAGTACGAATTATATGTATGTACTAGCTTTTTAGCAATTCACCCAAACTTTAAAGCAAGTGAGAACATTCAAGTTAATTCTTTTTAAATCACTTATTTAAAGATTAGCTGAATGTTACAGAAAGTAAAATTTTTCATTCACTTTTATGTACGAAGAAAAATTACCTTTTGCTATATTCCTAACCCATTATATATTTATTAAAATCAGACTCAGATGAAAAATACTATTAAGCCATTTAGATATAACTCTACTATGCTCAGATAAGTATCTAAAAGCCAAATAAACATAAAATATTAAGTTCAGTAAAATAAGAAAATAATGTCATCAGAAGAAAGAAAAGGTTTATGGGTCGGGTATGAATCATAATTATGGTAATTTTTTCAATTGTTCTATACCTCATACATGAACAACAAAACAGCCACTTTTAATTTGTTCGACAATTGAGTAATGCAAATACAGAGCTCACTCATTGCAAAAAATCTAAACTCATTAGATTGTTTCAAAGATAGTGTATAACATAGAATAATATATCCATAGAAGCGTTACTGAGAGGGAAAACACCTAATATAGCCTTTACACACGCAAGTAACAGTTCGAAAAAACGACACATTGATACTTTTGCACTAACACAATTTACACATGCATGAATGATTGTGTTAGTGCAAAAGTATGAATGTGTTGAGTTTTTCGAACTGTTACTTGCATATGTAAACGCCAGGTAAGTCTGTTGTCAAAAACCTAAGTCGTGAGAATGTATTAGTACATAGTTTCACGCACGTTTATTTTAAATGTATGCTCTTTGGCGGGTTAATTTTACACAACAATTTAAATAGCCACTATCTTTTATTACACACATTATAATGTCAATGAATATACTGGTAATTCTAACAGCTAAATTCAAATTGATAGTGCAATAGTTTGTTATTCCAGAATAGGCACATATTCACCTTTCCCGTAGGAAAATCGTAGATGTACGGCCTTCGTTTTAGATCTCGTTTACATGCACCACGTATGTTCCATGCCAATGGGTTTGTAGTTTGGGCGACAGTCCGTTCTTTCGTTATGGGTCCATTCTTACGTTGTGGATTATACAATTCATTGCTCGATCATATATGTCTTTCATTTTGTCGCTAGTAATTTTTATTTATCTGCGCAATAATTCGTTTAAGTCACCTTGCTCCTAGGTGGAGTCTTCATTATCTTCAATTATTGCTGAGGGTTTTATACCGAATTCTAGATTGCCAGAAAATTTCAGTTCAGTTCCAAAAACAATTTTTGCAGGTGTTCGAGAGGTGGAGCCACCCAATAAAAACGTTATTTTAAATTTTCTAGGGTTTTTGTCACACCAAGATGACTACCACTGGGAACGACATGGAACTTCTTCATTAGGTTTGTGATAGTTTTACCGTCAGCGCTTTCCAATTTAACAACTGTAGATAATTCCATAGGATTTCATCCGTGGACTTTCTTAGGATATTTCATTGCGGGTAGGCTTTCCGTCTTCTTCTTTAGCCGATATTATTTACGCCAGTACGGAGTCATTTCTTTGCACACCAATCGCCTCTGGAATTCGGACGCATCACTCGAACATTACTGACGTATTTCTTTTCTTCGACCTTTGTACATTGTTTGTCATCTAGGGTGTAAGGTTGTCTTGAGAGCGTGTTCATTAGAGTGGGTCAATTTGTATCAAAATCGTAATCTACGATGAATTCTAAGGATTGCCGAAGAAACCATGGGTCTAAAATCAAAATCGAGCTTCCCATTTTTAACGCGAAAATTTTGCTTTCGCATTTTATACATTTTTTTAAATATTATAACATTTTATTGAAACTTGACTATGTTTGGGCTTGTTCGAAAGAAAAAAGGCAGATAGATGCATCTTTGCAAATGAAGAAGATTAACAGTAATGGTTAAACAAATGGTTGTTCGAGAATCTAAAACTGAGCTTTTGGGTCACAGTGGGGGAAATGAAAATAAACAAGTTAGAGTGCTATATTCGGCTATGTCGAATCTTTAATACAATTCCACCTAAATTAGATAAAAATTATAGAAATTACATTGGTATAGACACTAAAATATCCATATTCAGTGTTTGTTATTGGGACTTAGCTCCGATTATGAAGATTGGTAGAATGTTAATGTAATACAGTAGTTTTCACTTATAGTCTACAAATACAGTTGCAAAATTTTTGTGGACTATAAGCGAATTAGGACTATAACCGAATTTCTTTTTAAGCGACTTTATGGATTTGGACTATATACATATTATGTACTTTAATCAAAATAAAAGTTTATTTAAAATATAGTAGTATTTTATATATTGTTAGAAAAACTAGTTTACGCAGAAGATATGAAAATGTTATCTAATTCAGCAATTTATAATTAAAATAACTACATATTCCTACCATTTCCAACAGAGTCTATAATTTTATAATAGGAATAAAATGTACTATTTAACAATTTATATACTTAATAATTGGTCCTATTTTGCTTGATATTTTTTTCCATAACATTATTTACAAGAGTTTTATGGGTATTATTGTGATTATCGGAAATGAAGCTAATATGGGTGCTATGGTCAAATATGGATCGATATTCACAAAACCCAGTAGTATAATGTTTGGATACAATATATTGATCTGTATACAATTTTATTTCGATATCGATATATTTAAAATATTTATAGAGGTTAATGTGTTTTTCGGAAGTGGTCCTTATATGGGAGCTATGACCAATTATCGGTCGATCTTCATAAAATTCAACACATCGATTTTCGTATATATGAGAAATATTTATTTAAAATTTTAACCACATAAAAGCTTTTATAAGAGATTTATTAGTATTTCAGCAATTTTCGGAAATGGACCTTATATGGGAGCTATGGTCAAATATGAACCGATATTCACACAATCTGGTAGTATCATTTGTGAATTAATACTACCGATTTCTGTAAAGTTTTTCGATAACGATATTTTTCAGATATTTATGAAAATTAATGTGTTTTTTGGAAGTGGTCCTTACATGGGAGCTATAACCAATTATGGCCCGATCTTCATGAAATTCCCGCAATTTCCATGTGCATGGGGATTATGCAAGTCGAATTTCAACCTGATACCGATATATGTAAGATATTTAACTGTATTTAACTTATTTTCGGAAGTAAACTTTATATGGGGGCTATTTGTGGCTAGTTGTGCTGAATTTTGTATGGATACTGCAATTCTATGGGCATACCATAGCACCATATTTCGGGAATAAATTTGTATGGGGGCTACGAGAAATTATGGACCATTTTCAACAGAATTTGTCCTTTTATCATATAAATAATGAGTGCAAAATTTCATGGTATTTTCTGCAATGAATTTACCCAAAGTCACAAAAATGATATGAAAATTATCAAAATTTTTGGAGGTTGTCTTACATTTTGATCCATAACCCTGGTTCTACCAATTCGATTTTGCTGATTTTCAATACCAAACTGCTTAAATTATAAACATTTTGGTATACATTTCAATTATTTTGCTTATGTATTTTGGACGTGAGAGTGTTTTACACAGACAGACAGATGGACATTGCTCAATCGACTTAGAATTTTATAAGGATCAATAATATATATACATACTTTGTTGGGTCTCAGATGAATATTTCTCAATGTTACACACGGAATGACAAACTTATATATACCCTCTTTCACCACTTGTGGTGGTGGAGGGTATAAAAAGTGCAAATGAACTTCTATACCAATAATCCGATTTTAATAAAATTTCAACAATAAGGTTGAAAGGTATATACAGTGCACTCGCGGTAACGTGAACACCGTCTAACGTGAACACCCCCTAACGTGAACAAGCCTTTGCTTACATTGACTACTCTGTAACGTGAACAAACTCAGAAAGCTCTATAACGTGAACAATTTTTTTTCACTGCATTTGTTTTCTAATCATGTAGACAACACTTCAACACAAACATTAATTTCAATTTTTAAAGTTTTGAGAATCCCCTTATAAAAAAAATGTGTTTGTATCCTCTAAATTATTTTTTTTATTGGCAACGAATGAGTAATTTTATTTGCTATGTAATTTTATTTCATTTTATAGTTTCTCGTGAACTCGTTTTGTTTTGTAATGCATTTTAATCAATAATTTCACGTTCAAGCGTGTAAAACACAGGTTTATATTATAAAATTTTATATTTTTTCCATGAAATTCGATAATCGCTAACGTGAACAATTTCACTAACATGAACTCCCTTGGTTTTAATTAGTTCACGTTACCGCGAGTGCACTGTATATACAAATCTTTAAAATCGGATCGATAACAACAATTTGGCATCATTTATAATTTTTAGTATACCCGAGACACCCCAAGGTCTTGAAGGTCTAAATTCAAAACTTAAGCTCTACAACATTTTTTAATTTTAATTTTCCCCACTGTATGAGAAACCACGATATGAGATTTTTTTAACCATCCTCGGGTGAAGTTTACTGTTAATCTTCTCCATTTGCAAAGATTCATCTTTTCTGCCATTCTTTCCTTTCGAACAAGCCCAAACATAGTCATGTTTCCTAAAAAGCTCAATAAAATGTTATCATATTTAAAAAAATATACATAAAATTCGAAAGCTAAATTTTCGCGTTAAAAATGGGAAGCTCGATTTTGATTTTAGACCCATGGTTTCTTCGGCAATCCTTCTTAGAATTCATCGTAGATTGCGATTTTGATAACCGCTTGGTCGAAAAAAAAATTGACCCAATCTATATTACCGTTTTTTATCATTCATGTCTCCACCTTGCCATTTTCGCTTAATTGGAGCCCAAACATAGTCAAGTTTCAATAAAATGTTATAATATTTAAAAAAATTTATAAAATGCGAAAGCAAAATTTTCGCGTTAAAAATGGGAAGCTCGATTTTGATTTTAGACCCATGGTTTCTTCGGCAATCCTTCTTAGAATTCATCGTAGATTGCGATTTTGATAACCGCTTGGTCGAAAAAAAAATTGACCCAATCTATATTACCGTTTTTTATCATTCATGTCTCCACCTTGCCATTTTCGCTTAATTGGAGCTTTGCAGTTACGCTGAATGTGACCGACTTTACCGCAGTTATAACATTCGATTCTAGCCTTGCTATGCATATCATCTAATGCCTTCATAACTACATCTTTTACAGCGTTAACCACATTTCTCCTCTTCTCAGCAACAATTTCAAGAAATGGCATCTAACATATTTGCTACATAGAGATTGTCTTAGACGTTTCTTGTGCCAATGCGAATGAGACGGTATCTGCATACGATGGCTTCGTGGAGGCACATACCGCATGATTTACGTCAAGATAATGAATGCCTATCAAAAATGCTTCGGTCTTGAATTTTTCCGTTTGTGGAAAAATTCAAGATCGAAGCAAGGAAAACCAAATATACCACATTCCTTTATTAACTTTGTTGCAGCAGACGTTGAGCTTAACAACTTTGCTGAGCATCACTTTGCAATATTCGGGCAATACCCCATCATGGAGTATTTAAAGAGGATAGCATAACTAAATTGCGAGTGGTTTTTGGTGGCAGCTGTCATTAAGCCGGTCGTTCCTCCCTTAATGAGAAACTCTATTACGGACCCGCTCTGCAGAATGATTTGCCGTAAATGATAAATAGATGGGATCGTCATAGGGTTTATGTGCGGACATTGAAAAAATGTTCCCACAAATTGAAGTGAGTAAGGTTTCAACAGATTTTATGGCGTTATAGCCCTGTTGACGAAACTTCAGTTTATGAACTGTCTTGAGCAAATTAAAATATAAAATATCATTAGGGTGGCTTGCACCAACAACCATTTTGACGAAAATCGTGTTCCAGAAGTTATGGTTGGAAGGGCTGGGTTGGGATTCTGAGGTTCCACCATATATAAGAACTACTTGGCATAAATACAAAAGTACTTTAAAATGTCATCTATGTAACTTATTACCTATTGTTCTTAGTAAAATGTGTCCCAAATAGTTTAGACAGCTATTTCTTCAATCTTTTGGAAAAAAAAAAAAATTAAAAAATAAAAACTTTTTGTAATTTTTTTCCAAAATTAAAACTTTTTTTTTCAAAATGGGCCCTTTTTTCTCTCAAAAGAAAGCAAAACCACCTTTTTTAATTTTTTTTGCTCAAAAGAAAGCTTAGGTTCATTCCTTTCAGAGGTTTTCGGTCGCTTAGTGGGATGCGAGTGGGATATCTATCAAAATAAATATTTTGTAACTCAAGACATACAATCTTTAATTTTTTTTTTTTGTATTTGCTAAATCTAATTTTTTTTTCCAAATGGGCCCCTTTTTAAATTTTTTTTCTCAAAAGAAAGCTTAGCTCCATTGCTTTAAAAGACTTTTGGCCGCTTAGTGGGATGCGAGTGGGATATCTATCAAAATAAATATTTTGTAACCAAGTCATACAGATAATCTTCAATAATTCTGTCAGACATGCTTTCGAGAAGTTTCCTATTTAAAATCAGCAAAATCCGTCCATAAATAACGGAGATATGAGCAAAAATCCGAGACAACCTCTATTTTTGGCCTATTTTTATCTATATCTCGATTACTAAGTCATAAATATAGACAATATGGATATATAATGATAGATATTTCAAAGTCCATTGCAACGATGTATATAAGGCTATATAGTAAGTTGGACCTACAATGGGTCAAAATCGTGAAAAATACTTTTAACCCGATTGTTTTTTCACAAAAAAAATTTTTTTGTCATAAATTTTTTTCACTGATAAATAAAAAAAAATTTATTTTTAAATTAAACAAATTTAAAAATTAAAAAAAAAAATGTTTTTAATTTTATTTTAAAGTATAATTTGATTAAGGGTATAAAGATTCGGCACAGCCGAATATAGCTCACTTACTTGATTTGATTAAATTTAATTTAAAATACCAAAAACCGATTTAAGTGAAATCTAGTCACAATGATGCCATTGGGAGTAAATGAGCCCTCGTGGGCGTAAATAAGCCCATTGCCAGCACATTGTCAGCACATTGCCAGATCTGACAACCGTCTGTACATAGATTTAATAATAAACAGCTCATGGACGAGCTTATACTTTAAAATACAATTTTAAAATATTTTTAGGTAATTATTAAAAATTAAATTTCTTTTTTCAAAATTTAAAAAAAAAAAAATTTAAAAAGTGTTTTTTACAATTTTTTTTAAAAAAATTGTTTTTTTTTAAATATTTTTTTCTAACGAAAAAAAATTGAGTTCATTCGGTTCAAAAGTAGGCCCTACATTTGAAAAAAAGCGGATCACGGTATGCCAAAGTTTTAAAATTTAAATTTGTAAATGCCAATAACTCGGTAATTATAAGAGATAAATAACACACTCAAGCTAGTTTTTTCAAGACCTAGTCGAGCGCTTTCCAAAAATATAAAAATCTTTGAAATCGGATGGAAAACAAAAAATGGCACGTGTTTAAAAACTTCACATGTCAAAGGTACCCTAATTTGAGCCCCCCATAGCGCCGCGCCTGGAGTATTTGTAGGGTCCGTTTTAATATGTCAAATTTTATCCCGATCGGACGATATCCAAAAAATTTTGGTTCTGCCACACTGTGCGCTGTTACAAAAATATTTTTACGTAATGCTTACACAAAATACATATTTGAGTTATAATTACTGTTTTTGAAAATAAAAAAATTTGGCTACCGTTACCCCTAAAATAGCCGCTAAAATGCCGTTACCGATATAATCCTAAATACCGTTACCAATATTTTAGAAATAATTTAAATTTTAAATATCAATATTTTTCATTTCAATAATTGAGTTTAACGAACTCCAGAAAATTTTAAATATAATAAAATAACCAATTTCTTGAGAAGGGATCCTCGTACAAAACATCGTTGTCATATAACAGTGGCACGCTGAATCGTACGTCCAGTTTTCGAGATATTTTCACTTTAAATTTTGACAAAAAACCTATTTTTAACAGATTTTAGTCAAGAACGTAGAATTTAATTGAATGTTTTAAATCTATGAAAGTTAATAATTTGTTATTTTAATAATTAAGGATGTTTGCAGGATTGTGTTAGGATATGCAAGATTTTTTTTACTGTAATTTTCATTAATATAAATAAATCTAAATATTTGTGTAACATAATGCAGAAAGTTAAGGTGTTTTACAAATTTATTTCATAAAAATAGTAAAATTTTGCATATATGTGACCTTTGACCTCGATGCGCGTTCCTAAATCGTTGTCCGATTTGGCTCAAATTTTCAACATTTAACTTTTAGACCTTGTGTCACAATATTCCACCCGGCACCCTTCAAAAATCGAACTCAAATTTTTTTTCCATACAACTGATATTCACTCTAATGTCTAATATCTTGTATAACTTACATGAAGCATTCTTATTTGATGTCCGTAAGCCAAAATCGACATTTGGCAAGCAATCGATCCCAACACGGATACCAGATCAGAAGATCTAACTCCAAGATTTGCATACCTGTGGAATAAATATAAGTATTTAAGTATATTTTATTGATAATTGTGGATTCTATAAGTGTTCTAGGTGTATTACGGCCATTTTCACAATGTATGATTAAAAGTTAACGTGAACTTTAACCGCAAGTTAGGCTAATCTGAATTTCACAATGAACGATTAATTTTTAACTGACACTATTTAACGATAAAGTTGCTGTTAAATATAACCGAACAAACTTCGCCGGTTAGCATCATAATTGTAAGAAATATAATAAAAGAACATACAATATTTATAATTTTTAAAAAATGTAAAGCGCAGAAAAGGAAAGAAAAGGATCCAGATACCTCACGGATATTGCACTTCAGAAAAAATACAAACCAAGCAACAAATGTGCTCTTTTCCTTGCTGGTTTTCAATATTTGTTGTTCAGTTAATTTCTTGGTATAAATGCGCAATATAGTTAGGTACCTTAATATTTTTGAATTTTATACGTTTTTTTATTATACAGCTAATAAAATACAAATTATTATTTTTTGATGCCGCCTTTTTAGAAATTTTTTATATTTCAATCTTTCATTACACTATTTTTCGTAAACAAATGTATGCATACTTTCTACTAAATGATGGTGAAACGTAAATCGGTAACCGTTGGTTAAATGGTCCCCGTTAAACAAACCGACAGTTAGTTAATTTTCTGTTAAAAATGAAATAATCGTACATTGTGAAAATGGCCGTTAGATGCAAATGTCTTACCTCAACACTAAATTAAGTTCTGGCTTCCATCTGTGTATATTTTCGACAATTTTTGATATAAATACACTTTTTCCACAACCGCTTGGACCGGAAACTACTAAAGGATGTGCTGTACTGTCTTTAATGTATCTGCAATGAACATGACAATGTATGTATGTATGAAATATGAATTTTAGTGTGTTTCCGATCGATGTCCTTCGATCGGGATGAAATTTGCACCAAGATTTGTCCTATAATTCAGACATAATTTTTCAACAAGATCGGTCGAGAACTCTCTGAGTTAAAGGGGGTCAAAATTTGGACGAACAGGTGTTTTTTTTCATCCATGTAACGTATTATATTGTTCTTAACAAAATGTTTAAAAAAATAAAAAAAAATGTTTAAAATTTTTTTTCCAAAATCAAAAACTTTTTTGACTTGATGCTAATTTCATTCCGATCGGAAGACATGGATTTCAAAAGTTGATTCAGTTGACATGGAATCCCCCATATGTATTTAGTTTAATAAATCACAAATTGATTACAATAATTAAATCTTCAACTATTTACTTTCAAAGTATTTCTGAATTTTTTTAAAAAAAAATAATAAAAAAACACATATTTGCATATTAGGGGGAAATTTGTTGGTCATTTTGAAGAGCGACACTTGATATGATAGTCAAACTCTGAAAACTGGAATAAAATCGAATATGTAATATTAACTTGTGCCACACCAGCACTTAAGTTCGGAATGAGTCTACAAGGCGACAATCTTTTTTCAGATTTTGCAATATTTGTTTAATGCTTTTTTTAATAGTTATAGAATTAATTCCTTGTATTCCGTTACAACAGTGTGAATTTTTACTTTCTGCTTTTGCTTACACAGTAAGTAGTGTAGAAAAATTTACAAACCTTTTTATATCATTCATAATATCAAAATTTGGTGAGTTTTGAGCTAATATTTTGGAATAGTGTCCTACTAATTCAATTTCTTCCAGAAGAACATGATCCACTCCATTTGTATTATATGGGATGTTGTTTTTGGCAACGTGCTCTTCAAATATGGATCCAATTGATTTCTCTAAGAGATTTTCAATTACAACGGCTAATTCGTCATCCAAAATGTTCATTGTTGGTAATATACGAATCAAGTTTTTCTCTGATAAATGTGACTTCAGTTCTGTGTAAAGTTTGGACATACGTCTAAGCACCTCGTGGTCATAGGCAGTGGCATTTTCTGGAGCTTTCATATATTGCGGGCCGGTCTGTATCCATATACAACGCTTTGCCAGTTCCTGGCTCATAAGAACCGTATTGTTAACTTCCTGTTCGACTACGGTCGACATGTATGAGTCCTTAAGATCGTCGGAAAACAGTCGCAGCAGCACACCCAACAATAGATTCAGCTCGTCGTCTTGAGCGGCCGAATAATTTTTACAAAGTTCAGTATTTAAGCGGTGACACATGGGCTGGTAGCAATTGTCGATAATGTACCATTTTTCCAAAAGAACTTTTTCATCTTCATTGGCAGCCGTCAGCACTTGTGTAAAGTCTTGACTTTCAATTGTCAATGGTAGCATTGGAATGCCAAGTGATGATCCTAAGAATAATATTGGAATCACATATGCTGACGAAGTGTGCCGAGTAATCTCCGAAAGGCAATTAGCTGCCTCCTCATGTCCACCCTGTGCCTCCAATGGACTATGCGTCCAACGACTAGCTTCCATCAATCGTGAATAGTTACTAACTCTGTTGCCCGCATCCACATTGTGAACATCCGAGATGAACATCTCGAATCCTTTGCTCTGGCATTTCTTTGCCAACTGCTTGTGTAAGCTATAAACTACGCGCTTGTGTTTTTTATACTCAGGGCTATTATCAGCCAGTATATAAATTACAATTTTTTTGTTTCTTTCAATCTTTCTTCCGGGTAGCGGCTTCCCCTGCAATATGGACAAATACGTTGTGCTCGCATTTTTCGAATCTGATGCATCTGTTTGCTGCGCAGTATTCAACTCCGTGATAGGTGCTGTAACTGTTGTTGATTCTAAAACAAGACAACAATAATTGATAAATATTAAATTACAAATAATACAATGAATTAACGGAATGGCTGACTGTTTTACCGCTTTGTTCTTTCTTATTTGGTTGTACTGATTTTTCAACATTACGACTTTCTATAAAATCATTGTCTTTCACGGTAACAACTGATTCATTATTTGGTATGTCAGGCACATTTTCTGGATCGGCTAACGGAGCTTTTCTTTGATCACTGTTATCATTTGCATTATCTGCTTGTTGATCGTTTTTATTTACATTATATGAGCTAAAAATCACAAAAAACACAAATATTCAATAAACCAAATTTCATTTTAATCATTTTAAAATCCATACTCATCCGATTTCTCTGATATGCTGTCTTTTTTCTTGCTTTGTCCAGAGCTGCAAACATTGCCCATTTTTCTGGTGTTCTACAGAAAAGATAGTTCAAATTAATTATGCAAAACATATCTGATTAAATTAGATTTGGTTGTTCATCAACGTACAATTTCAATTGAAAAATTCAGTCAAATGAACATTGCGAAGTTGTTCAGCATTCTTGTTATTTTTATTCATTTTATTATTCTTGTTCGTTTAGCACTACGTAGATGTTTCATTCTTTTGAAAACGCAATTTAAGTTGTTTTATTAAAAATCATGCTAATAATAGCCCAAATATGTTTCCAAAACGTTTTGTTCACTATCTGCCAAAATATTCACAGAGAAATCGTTCAACCACATAGTTTAAAGACCTCATAATAAAAATGAACAACTGAACAAAAGGAACATACTTTGTTCTGAACAATAATGTCCAATCAATAAAAAGAACAATTTTCCCAACTCTAGATAAAACTGTAACCAAACTCACAACTGTTGCATATCAGCAAAATCGTTCGTATTATAAAAGTTTTAGTGGTATATTCGGATTTGCCGAATATTAAATAAAAATATTAATAAATAAATCTGTATTTGTAAAGACAAGTTAGAGTGCTATTCAGCTATGCCGAATCTTAAATACCCTCCACCTAAATTAGATGAAAATTATAGATTATGAAGATTGGTAGAACGTTAATGTAATACAGGAGTTTTCGCTTTTAGTCTACAAATACAGTTGCACAATTTTTGTGGACTATAATCGAATTTTTCGGATGTGCAACTTATTTAGGAGATATAATTAATAATTTCTGTATACAATTTTATTTCGATATCGATATATTTAAAATATTTATAGAGGTTAATGTGTTTTTCGGCAGTGGTCCTCATATGGGAGCTATGTCCAATTATCGGTCGATCTTCATAAAATTCAACACATCAATTTTCGTATATATGGGAAATATTTATTTGAAATTTTAAATTTTATTTAAGTAATTTTCGGAATTGGACCTTATATGGGAGCTATGGTCAAATATGAATCGATATTCACACAATCTAGTAACACAATTCTGTAAAGTTTTAATTCGATAACGATATTTTTCAGATATTTATGAAAATTAATGGGTTTTATGGAAGTGGTCCTTACATGGGAGCTATAACCAATTATGGCCCGATCTTCATGAAATTCCCTACAGCAATTTTCATGTGCATGGGGATTATGCAAGTCGAATTTCAACCTGATACCGATATATATAAGATATTTAAGTGATTTCCGGAAGTAAACTATATATGGGGGCTATGGTCAAATAGTGCCCGATTTAAAAAAAAATTGATTTCGCGATTTCTGTTTGCACGAAACTTAGTTGTGATGAATTTTGTATGGATATTGCAATTCTATGGGCATTTATATACCATATTTCGGGAAGAAATTTGTATGGGGGCTACGAGAAATTATGGACCGATTCTTTCCATTTTCAACACAATTTCTTCTTTTATCATATAAATAATGAGTGCAAATTTTCATGGTATTCTCTGCAATGAATTTACCCAAAGTCACAAAAATCATGTGAAAATTATCAAAAATTTTGGAGGTTGTTTTATATTTTGATCCATAACCCTGGTTCTACCAATTCGATTTTACTAATTTTCAATACCAAACTGCTTAGAAAAATTATAAAGATTTTGGTATACATTTCATTATTTATACCCTACACCACCATAGTGGGGAGGGTATATTGGATTTGTGCAGATGTTTGTAACGCCAAAAAATATTAGTCTAACACCCACCTTAAAGTATACCGATAGTCTCAGAATCACTTTCTGAGTCGATTAAACGATGTCCGTCCTTCCGTCTGGCTGGCTGGTTGTCCATGTAAACCTTGTGCGCAGAGTTCAGGTCGCAAATTTGAAGATATTTCGATAAAATTTGGTAAATATCATTTTTTCGTCCGAAGGACCATGCCTATTAAAACTGGCTGAAATCGGTGCATTATTTCACCTAGCCCCCATACAAATGTCCTCCCGAAATTGGACTTCTTCGGTCATAAATGTTTAATTTGGATAGTTATATACACAAGTTTTTCTCCAAATAAGTTTTATATATACGGAATTCATATCACCAAATTTTATTATGATCGGTCCATAATTAGTCATAGCTTCCATATAAGGCCTGCTTCCGATAATCACTTTAACGAGCATAAATCTCCTAAAAATGTTGGTATACACATAAAATGCAACATAAATAACTTTCATATAGACATTAATCACATGACCAAATTTCATGGTGATCGGTCAGTAATTTGTCATAGCTCCCATATAAGGCCCACTTCCGATAATTACTCACGAATATAAATTATTGAAATTTTGAAAGAAAAATGTTTTTGTTCATTTACTTAGTGTAGGGTATTATATGGTCGGGCTTGACCGACCATACTTTCTTACTTGTTTTTATTTTAAAATAATAATTAAATAGTTTACGTATAATGGCAATTTGTTTTTAAATACTTAAGGAATTTACTAATTTTGTTATTGAACATGAAATGCAATATTTATGTATATTCTGCTTTCTGTGAATTAAACCAACTGATTGTAGTATGGAATGTTAGAAAAGATGATATCACGCTTTATTGTTGGTGTTTTTTTAAGCTTTGATATTTTTACAATTAAAGCTTTTTGTGTGTAATTCTTATTCACCCTATATTTTTATTTGTATAATAATTAAATTAGGAATTTGTGCATAAAATCTAAATCTTTCTATAAAATCTTGATATTTTAAATCTATGTTTGACATACCGAATTAATTTATGCAATTTTTGTAAACAATTTCTGAAATAAAACGTTGTGCGCCATCTACAACATTGACCAGATTTTTCGAAATGTGCCGGAATTATGAATTTGCCTGAACGCTGCTCAGTGGTATAGAAAAAAAAGAAGGAAATAAATCTGTAACTTTGAATAAAATTTGACATGCGCAAAGAAAAAGTGTTGTCGAGTTTAAATTTATGTTCAATTTTTAAAACGATCCTATTTCTTCGTCAGTGTTCCGATTTAAAAAAAATACATATATAGAATCTCCTCGTCGTAGCTATCAATTCAGGAGAAATTTGCATTTGAATTAAAATTGAGTCAAAATTTACCCGCAAACAGAGAACATTTAAGGTCAAAGAAGGAAACGTTTTACTTAAGTACTCCCCAACCCATTGATGTTGGAGTCCCCCAAGGCAGTATCTTGGCACCCTTTGTATATTTGATATATTCGTCTGATATGCCAACTAACAATCGTACTCATACATCAACATTTGATGATGATACTGCTATTCTAAGCATTCATGAAAACCCTGAAAAAAGCGTCTCGTTACTTACAAAATCACATATTTGAATTAGAAAAATGGTTAAAACAATGGAAAATTAAAGTCAACGTGCAAAAATCTACACATATAACATTTACATTGCGTAGAGAATCATGCCCCCCTATTCATATCAATAACCAAACAATAATCCAAGAATCGGAAAGATCCAAAGACGCCAAAACAAGTTTCTAAGAATGATCACAGTTGCCCCCTGGTATATCAAGAACGCGATTATACACAAACATCTAAATGTGCCCCTTGTAAAAACTGAGATCACGAAAAATGTAGAAAAATATTAAAAACAAACTTGAAATTCACCCAAACCCACAGGCTTGCAACATATTAGATAACCGTGGCCACACTCGATTAAGAATGAGTGACACGGCAGACCTAATCCAAAGACTAGAGGGAATAATGTCAATTTAATCAAAGCAACAATGAATAAACAATTTTTCGTCCGCCACTGGCTGAACTAATTATAATTATTAGATATAAGATTTGAAATACTTGTAAGTCCTAAAAATTAAATTTTTTAATTTAATGACATCTTCTACGATCAAAATTGCCTTCTAAGAAAGAAGTTCTTGGTGAATTTTTTTCACACTGTTACATTAAAATTGGAAGTTGGAAAAAGTTAAAATCAAAGTGCTCATTTTCTGGGATAAAGCACGAATTCCGACTCGAGACAAATCTTTGATCATAAAGCACGAGGAAAAGTTTGTCGAAGAATTAGACGATACCTTGATATTGCCCATGTTAATGTAGTCACCACGATTACAATAGAGGAGGATAGAGAGTTTTTGCTTGCGCTGAAGAAAAAAATGGCGCCCAGAAAGCATGATTGGCATTGTCATGACTCTTGTATGTATTGAAAACAGAAAATTGGAACAAGAATAGCCAGAAGAACAACGGCGATTACGAGCGACTACTGAAATTAATACCTTAGCAAATGGTAAGTATTGAATATTGTAGAAGACGAACTATTTTATTATATTTATTCAATATGTATTCACTTACAGTGCAATTCATATCATCTACCGAATCGAATAAAAGGAAATTCAACTAGAAAAAGTAGATGATGATTGCGATACCTCCGACGGCTCTGAAGAAATAAATGAGCAATTTTTGCCAAATAACTTCTGCGCTTTCGTAACTGTGAAAACTAGAAACTTTGTTCAATGCTTCAAATTGCCGCATACGTTATCACTTGGAAACGTGACCTTGAAAATTATCGAAAAATTCACGTTGTAAACGACACCGCGGAAAGAGGCGTGAAAATGATTAAGGACTACAATGAAATATTTGTAGGTGATTATCGCCAAAAATATCCATGTTTTGGAAAAAGCAATTTAATATAGCATTAATAATTATGTTATACTTAAATAACATCAATAAACCATTTTATTTTATTGCAATAATTCTACAAATATATTTTGTTTTTCAATTTTGTCCAGTTTTCTTGAAAATTATTATTTTTTTATATTGGGACAACCTGAAGGGTTGGGGATACCCTAGGTGTGACTTCTGAGTAGTTACGAGCATTTTTCTACCGATTTTTCCCCAATTTCGTTTTCACGCACTTTAACCCTTGTGCGGCACTCTAATTTTTAACCGATCGAGCTCAAACTTTTGTACATTTTTTTTATCCTAAATTCACACAAAACTGCCCTTCGTTTTCGAAACATGAGTTTTAAATTTTTCCATACATTGAGGGTCCACCTTAATAGAGAAGCGTGTCAACGCTTGCGATTATTAGAGAATGACACTCATTGGGAATACACCCTCGAAGATGCTGTGCTTTCGTGAAATGCTCATAAAATACGAACATTGTTTTCGATAATTATCTCAACTTGCTTCCCATCAAAACCGACTGATTTGTGGAGCAAATACAAAGTTGCCATGTGTGAGAGAACAAACGTTCCACTGCACAGTGGTTTAGAAAAGTTTTTTTTGGAAATAATTCGGTATCACGATTTCACATGGTTGGAGCTGAGGTATTTTCGAGTTGATTTGCAGTTGTTCAGCTTCCTAGCGCTAATGGGGGCCAGTGCGTTGCGCCTCAAAGTAGGTCACTTCGGGTCTCAATTTTTTTTTTTTAAAACGCCATAAATCCATTTATGATCGGAATGAGCTGAAATAAATATAAATAGTGCTTAAGAAGATCTACAAAAAATTTGCTTACATATGTAGGTTATCTCTAGTAGTTGAAGAGATATTTAGGTTTATTTATTTTTTTTTAAATTTTTTATGGTTGTTTAGATGTGGCGGGCCTACGGAGGTTCGAATTTTTCTTCTAAAATATCACCTATATTGGTGATAAAATTCTAAATAAAATAAAAACAACTTGCTAACAGTTATCTTGTGCATATAAAAAGTTAAACGCATCCAAAATTGAGACATGTAAAAAGTGCCGTATTTTTTAAGTTTTTTTCCAAAAAGGCCGATATATTTTTTCTTTTTTAGAAAAAAAATTTTCCTTGAGACTATATACAATTTTTATATGATCCGGAAAGAGAATTTAATGCAAAAGCGTGTAAAGTAAATTTTGGCTCACTTAAGCGGACACAACACCCCCAGACCTATCCAAACTTGGACAATTCTTAAAAAAATTTCAGATTTGAGTAAAAAATTCGAAAAAGGCAAAGCACTGATCCTCAAAAAAACTTCATATTTGTATAACCCTATATGCTTCATAAATATCTACTTTTCTAAAAAAACTCAGTTTTTGGAACACATTTTCCCCGGTTTAGGAATTTCGGTATTTGAAAATGAAAACTGTCAAAAAATATAATGTCGTTGATTTAAGGATAATTGAGTCTATATTAGTTCGAAATTTTGTTATGATATCTTTAACCGTTAAAATTTTACATTAAAATTTTATATTTTTCTTCATGGAAAATCACCATATTATAATTTTGTAAGTATTAAAGCAAATGACTTCCTAAAGACTTATAAATTTATTTAATTTTACTTAAATATCAATCTTCATGTCCTATGGTGCTCAACAATAACAAATACTTATATAAAATGCCTGTATTTACTCCTCAGAAGTTCCACAAACCTTGCCCCTTTGGAAATTTTGTACATTTTTTCATATCAAAGCTTGAAGAATCAAAGCCGGTTTGGTGATGCGATGATTCTGTTGGCAGGTGATTTTCGGCAAACCTTGCCAGAGATTACACGGTTAACGCCAGCCGATGAATTTAATGCATGTTTGCAGACGTCCGTTTTGTGGAAACACTTCAAAAAACTCAAATCGACTGTGAACATTTTCTTAATGTGTATCTGTTAAACGATTTCGACTTTTTGTTTGAATATTTTTTAATATAGAAATTTTTGGAGATTTTCAATTTTTAATTGGGGATAAGTGACGAAAGTTTTCTGGCAACACCGATTTGTGTTGAGAGCGAAGAGAGTATATAACTAATACAATTGCAAAATGTAACAGTATAGGTTGACTTTCCCTGACCTAAAGCTATAGTGCTGTGATCATAGTAACAACGAAGAATTTAATTTTGTTACAAAGTTATAACTGTTACTTCTGTGAATTCGCCTTGCTTCTACTTATTAACATATTTACTCACATACTCACTCTCGTATCTACCGACAGATTGTTCAGCTGAATTGGATGCTGAATGAGTATGAAGTACGATTATATGTATGCTTGGGTCATGAATGAAATAAACAAGATTGCGACATCGACAATTCCGTTATTTTAGTGTACTCTTTTTTCATGACGTCAACAGTGATTGTTTTCTTATGTTTTGAATGTAAAATACTTACATTTTATATGAAATTTCAAAACAAATAAAAAAAAAAATTTAATTAAAAATTAAAATGTGGTGTGCAGTCAAAAATTGCAATAATAATAATAATCAAAAATCAAAATCATGTGCAATAAGTTTTTTAAGTTTCCATCAGATCATTATAAAAGCAATGGATAAGTTTTTGTTGCAGCAATAAAAAAAGTAACGTTAAAACATCCAAAAGATTTTTAAAAGAATTTTCAATTCGAAATGGGAGAGAAACCAAAATTATGATTTTTTTTTTTGAACTTTTGGCTTGGAGAATTTGTACATTAGAAAAAATAGTTAAGTCGGTATTTTATTACCAATTACAGTGTTCAAGAATGTACTTAAAAATAAGAAAACTTAATGAAGAACTCAGAGATAGTACGACATCAAAATATGTCTAATAACATAAAACCTAAAATACATTTTATTTTATTAAACATAAATAACTTTTAAACATAATTATTGACTTTTCCATTATAAATCACATACAATTTTCATATAATACAATAAGTTTTAATCACTGTTGAGGTCACTGACCTTAAGAGAATCTTGAAAGGACAATGGAACACTGACTGCCTTCATATTTAATTTTATTTAATTTAGAAAAGTGTAAGTGATTATTTAAGAAATTTTCAAAGTGGATATTACTTCAAAATTAAATTGTTAGAAATAAGTGTTATATTTTAAAACATTACATTAAGAATTTAAAGAGTAAAAACCGACGTGCAAATGCTATTTTCTTTTTCGATTCGGGTAAAATCGGGAAATATTTTCTAAAAACAAATCCAAATTAATCTCGACCACAGTCTCTCCTAATATTTTTTTTTTTTTTTTTATAAAAACTTTCGATATAAAAATCTGTAAGGAAATATCCTTGATATATTTCCAATAACATAACTCCAAGTTTATTTGGTATATTTTTGTCGAATTAAATAAAGTATTAGAACTATTAAAACACAATATAGTTTATCTTCTAAAAAGACGATTGTTTTTGGCATCCGACTGATTAAGTTCGAAGGGTTCAAAATTATATAAAGATTTTGTGTTTCTTTTCAAGTTTTCTCTACCCAGTCTTTTAGTAGAAATAAATTATAGTTTGACAAAATGTTTCTTAATAGAGATCAGGTATTGGAAATCAGAGAGAAATATTACATCGCAATGGGCATAATTCGGATCAATATTATAGATTTTGCCAACGCCACACTTGCATCCTTCAAAATAGTACTTAATTTTATGACAATCATAGCTAGGTTAGATCAAGAACATGCCGATAAGACACCGTTATATGTACTGGAGATTGAGCTTGATTCTTAGGCAGGATAATCTTTCTATTACTGAGTACTACAATAGGGTAGACAGAATTTTCATTAAGCTATGCCTTATAATTAATAAACAAATCATGACATATGGCGAAAATAGGGATACCATCGCCACATTAAATGAACGCGCAAGAGAGAACGCTTTACGTGTTTTTATATCAGCACTTCGTCGCCCATTGTGCGATATACTTTTTTCTGCCCGACCCAAGGACCTCCCAACTGCTCATGTAGTTGCTCAAGAACTCCAAACTAATCATAAGCGATACGGTTTTGCAGAGGCCTTTGCGGTTGGAAATACTTTTGAGCCCAATGGGCCAATAATGCCTCAATACAGACAAGTGGAGCGCAATAACCGACCTCATGCGAGTATTCGCTTCAACTAAAATGCTTCTGATAGAACAACTCCAAAGAAAGTTAATAACAGTACAGGTCATTTCAGGCAGCTTAATATTTTGCCAAACCTACCTACTCCACAACAACATATTAAGAATTCAGTCCAACCACATGCTATACCTAATTATAATCCTAGACGCAGCATTTTAATCCCAATTTTCGGAAACTACAAAAGGTAAATTATATGCCGGAAGAATTAGAAGCTTTTTCAAATAAAGGGAACATGAATAGGGATATTGAAAATTAATATTATTCCGAGAACCCTCAGAATAACAATCATAACCACAATGATGATATTGTAGATGATGTTGTAGCTGAATACGGTGACGAAATTAATTTTTTAAACTAAAATCGCTCCTACCGTTTATTGCGAAGAAGTGCAAGAACGGTAAGGAGCTTCGCATTTTAATTGACACTGGGACGTCAAAAAATTATATAATACATTTCTCATTTCTTCAGGGAATTAAGCCTTTGGAGAAACCTTTCAAAAAATACCTTATTAATGTGTTCAGCTTTCTGCTTTTAAGCTTAAGCACGTTCGACGGTATTATAGGTTATGATTTTTAAGACAGATTAACGCAAAAATTGACACTGGTAGAGGGTATTTACTTTACCAAAACGGTAAGGAAAAATTAAATCTTTCATATGATCAAGTAAATTTAATTACAATAGAGGAGGATACAGTTCCAACCGAATTTCAAGCTCAGTTCCGCCAGATAATAGATTAGAATATTAATGCCTTTGCTTACCCAAACAGTACTTTCCCATATAACACAACCGTCAGGGGCAGAATTCGTTCCTTATCCCATTTCGGTGGCTCCATTTATCAATAACGAAATAGCGACACTTCTTAGGGATGGAATAATTAGGGAGTCTTATTCGCCTTATAATTCACCTGTTCATGTGGTGTCTAAAAAGGGGTTTGGGGAAGATGGAAGGCCAAAATTAAGAATGGTGATCGATTTTCGGAAAATTAATGAAAGGACAATTCCGGATCGATATCCCATTCTGGATACATCGGTAATCTTGGCCAACTTAGACCTTAAGTCAGGATTTCACCAGATCATTATGTGTGAGGAGGATAGGCATAAAACGGCGTTTAATATAAACAACAGAAAATACGAATTCTGCAGATCACCTTTTGGGTTAAGAAACGCGCCTAGTATTTTTCAAAGAGCCATCGATGATGTTTTACGTGAATCTATAGGGAAATATTGTCATGTTTATGTCCACGACATAATTATTTACTCTCCAGATGGAGAATCGCATTTAAAATACATCGACTACATACTCCAAAAACTTGAGAATGCAGGAATGAGAGTGTCGCCTGAAAAATCGAAATTTTTTAAAACCCAGGTAGAGTTTCTGAATCTGGTGTTAGAACTTGTCCGGATAAGGTCTATGACATTATAAATTACGAGACTCCGCAAACACTCCGAGCGTTACGTTCATTTCTTGGCCTATCCGGGTTTACCGGCGTTTTATATAGGATTATGCTGCCATCGTTAAACCTTTGACTATGGCAACAATTCGAAAAACGTGAGAATCGATTTTAATACTGAAGCGCGTCAAGGCTTTGAACGAATACAACATATACTAGCTTCAGAGGATGTTTTACTTCAATATCCCGACTATAACCAATCTTTTGAGCTCACAACAGATGCCTCTTCCATAGCGTTAGTTGCGGTTTTGTCGCAAAAATGTCGTCCAATTACAATGATTTCGCGAACGCTCTCTGCTAGCGAACAAAATTATGCTACTAACGAACGTGAGCTGCTTGCGATTGTGTGGACATTGAGAAAGCTTCGCCATTATTTTTACGGAATCAAAGATATAAAAATATTTACTGATCACCAACAACTTATTTTTGCAATGTCAGAGAAAACCCCGAACACTAAAATGAAAAGATGGTGACAGTTCATAGAGGAGTTTTCGCCCACTTTTCATTTTAAACCTGGAAAGGATAATGTAGTGGGGGGGGTGCGCTTTATAGGCAGTTCTTCCACAATTTGAGTGAAGTTGCATCAGACGAAACTGAGCACAGAGAACAATCCCTAAGTAAAGTGATTAAGACAGTCAATTGCCCTATTAACCAATTTAGAAACCAGTTAATGGTTTCCAAGTGTAATTCTTTTACCAAAAATACTAAAATTCTTTTTGGAAGACTGATTCAGCATACGATCACCTTTGACACTCTCGAGAGTTCTATGCTTAAAAAATATTATTAACCCTAACGACACAAACTAAATTTTCTGTGATCTCGGAACATTAGCAGAGGTACAGAATGTCATAATATCGGCACCCCCTTGCGTTAAATTTATCCACACCGAGCTTTTCTTGTTTGATTTAATCAATGAAGATGATCAATTAGAAGTGGTGGTTCATCGTGGCTTACATGAAAACTTTCACCAAATTACTCGATGCAAGCAAATTTCAAGAAAAAAAAAACCGGCAAATTCAAAAAACCGATTTTCGGTTTAACCGAAAAGTGTCTTTTTAAAAAAACCGGTTTCGGTTTGTCATTCTAAAAACCCGGTTAACCGATTTTATATTAAATTTTTATTCAATATGAGAAAGGTCTATTTAAATTTATTTTTGTAGACATTTTTGTTAATTGAAAAATAAATAGATTTTAAGAAACAATTTTACTTTTAAATTTTTAACTTTTTGGCTTTAATATCATGTGTAATTTCTTTCCTATCATAAAAAACCATTAGTTTGGTGTATAATTTACACATTGTTTTTACATTTACCACTAAATACAAATATAAAAACTTACTCGTTGTTTTGCGATCCTATTACAATTTTGTGGATTTAAATTTTTTCTAAAAATGTGTATTTTTAACAATTTTATGAAAATATTTTTAAGTAACTAGCTGACCCGACAGACGTTGTCCTGTCCAAATTAGAAACAATTTTTGTGTTCGATTTGTGAGAAGCTGTTTGAAATGTGTAAAAATAGTTAAAAAGAGGAACTAACACGTATTTTTGAATGATAATTTTTATTCATGATTGATTTACATTTGATTTGAAAATATGTGCAATGAATCTTATTTTTTCGATTTGCTGTGACATCATAATTTCGTTCATTGCAATGCTTTATGATACACGACATTTATTGTTTTGTTGCGTTCCGACATAGGCACAGTCGATATAGAATTGACCATGCGAGAAGCATGCATTTTCAAAATTAATGCCGTAAACACACAAAGAGATTTGTTAATTGTCATTTGAGAATACATGCCGTACCGGAAACTGCATGCGTTTAAAATCGAATAGCATGTTCTTTCCTTTCAGTATTGTTGCTTCGATGAAGTTATTCATCAGGTTTTTTACCGCAAGTTGGGTGCCATTACAATGATGTGGTTGGTTTATGTTTCGTAACATTATGATTATCGATCCGACTTTCAGTTGAAGATTGTGTGGTGGTAAACCGGATAATTGGCTAGTTGACGACATCATCATGGGAAGTACCGGAATCCACTGATTTGTACGTCATCAATTCGACAGAAATTTCACTTTGATTCAATTCATCGACGTCAATGTTTTTCGCATCAACGTTCGCTCAAGCAATCGTAATTTTGTGCAATGTCTGGAAACATCTTTCGGATGAGTGGCTGAAAGCGACGGGAAATTAAATGCAGCCGGTCTAAATGTCAACCCGGATTTAGCAAATATCCAACAATTGTTTGGAATTCTTCTCCAGATTGATCGTTCTGCAGCTTGACACGCATGTTCACAGTCAGTTTGAGTTTCTTGACGTATTTCCACAAAACGGTCGAATTCAAACCTGCATTAAGTTCATCGGCTGGCGTTGACCGTGAAATCACTGGCATTGTTTGCCGAAATCACCTACCAATAGAATTATCGCACCTTCAAACCAGCTTTGACTGTTTCGTAAATGTTGCAACGTTTAGTCTAATGCCTCCAACGACTTTTTATGCGTCATTGTACACTCGTCCCAAACGATCAGTTTGCTTTGCTGCAAAACGTTGCATATTCAGTGCTGAATGAGCAGTTCAGCCGCCTAACAACAACTTAGCTGCAACTCCTGATGAAGCAAGTGCAATATACTTCAGCGAGAGTATCGTTGCCGAAATCAATGCGATCAAAAAAGTTTTTCCGGTTCCACCGGGAGCATCTAAAGCTACGTACACACGGTTGTCAGATTGTTAGAAACATGCTCAGAAATTGGTTAACACAACCATGAGAACTTACGTTGAAACATATGGTTGTTAACCATTTATTGAACATTTTCTGACAACATTGTAAGAAAATGGTGTTCGTGTGTACGTAGCTTAAAAAAAAATCGCTCCACTTCCATATTTCACAACTTCCATAAGAAAGTATCATAGTTTTGTTGTCGATTCAACAGGGCAACGTTTGATCGAACTGATTCCCTCAAGACATTGCAATTATATTGTTTTTCGCGTCGCAACTCTTGATTAAATGCGTCGAGCTTCGGGTAATATCTTGTTCGACATCATCAAGCACATGTCCTCAATTAATACCAAAGCCTCGTTGTAAATTTCCTCGCTCAGTTCCAAATTTGGATTTTATGTTCTAATACGCATCTGATGCAAAATATCATCACATTTGACATCTATGTATTTGCTCCACAAATAATTATCGAAAACAATGTTCGTATTTGATGACCATTTGAGGAAATCAAATGCTCATCAAATACGAACGACCAATGAGTTTCGTTCTCAACTGATGCAACTACCAACGAACGACATTAGATTTTTATTCATATAGAAGATAAGCCGGTTAACCGTCATAAAAAAAACCGGTTTGCCAAAATACCGAAAAGTTAAAGCATAACATAGGAAGTTATATAAAACACAGATATAATACAGATTTCTTGGCGCACTATACATTAACATTAAAATACAAAAGGCATACACTTGGCTGATCACTTCACTTGGATAACTCCAATTGATATATTTTTTTAGTTTGAAAAGTTGTGCTATTTGTAGTGTAGATGGAAGTCAATTGATTACTTTCGTATCTGCACTTTTTTGTGAGTAATTCGTACAAACTGTTTATAAACAATTTGTGTGGATATAATTCTCACTTAACGTTTATTTTGTACTGAACTTTAAAAAAAAAAAATGTTATTTTACCAATCAGAAGTAGAAGTTTGTTTACAATTATTAGCTACCAGATATGTGAACCCAATGCGTTGACTACTTTGGAGCAGCTATCAATCAGTCTCATTGTAATCCAAGAGGACAGACACCTGTTAAAATAACTAGTCAGGTAGCTAGTTATGCTACTAGTTGTCACCCTATATGATAGATAAAATCATTATTTCGTGAAAGTCTCCTAGAACTGACAGAAAATAATTAAGGATTGGATATTAGCATGAGTGCAATGTTGGGATGCCGAACGGGACTGTGTTTTACAAATCCCGGGATTTTTGTTTCACATCAAAAACATTAAATTTAACAATGAAAACTATTGTATTCTAATCTTTATGGCAGTGAGAAGTCTATAACACAACTGAAAAATTATATTAAAAACATTTTTGTTAAATTTTTGTTATTGTCATAAAGTTCACAATATACAAATTTATGTATGTT
The DNA here is from genome assembly GCA_942486065.2 of Calliphora vomitoria. NCBI lineage: Eukaryota > Metazoa > Arthropoda > Insecta > Diptera > Calliphoridae > Calliphora > Calliphora vomitoria. The sequence goes on along the minus strand of OW818030.2, from coordinate 51,593,827 downwards.
TGAAAATAAAAATAATAATTATATCCTTTATTATAGGGAAATATATTGAAACTGGCAACCCTAGTGCAAAGCTAATATTAATTATTTTAATTATTTTTGCGTTAAATATATAGGTTTTTGTTATTTTTTTTTTCATTGATTTTGTTGTAAATTTAAGGAATTTATTATTACAAAGTTGAGTTCATAGGTATTATAAGAGAGTAATGTATTTAAAATTCGTAATTGCTTTGATATTTTCTTCATAAACGGAACGCATGCCCGACACTCACGCACACACACACACACACATACACTCGTTATCAATTTTTCGCTTTGATTTGGTTTGTTTGCAGTTAAAAAACACATTTTTGATTTTGTGTACACTTAAATAAACATATGTATAAGATGATAGTACGTACATTTACACCGGTGATGCCGTTTAGTTACATTTGTTAAATTTTTCGTAACTTTTCAACCCTCTACGTAACATGTATAATTTCGTTGGTTTTTCGTCAGACACAACAAATTTGATGGTTGATTCACATAACTCTGTTTTTTTAGTCACTTTAAGAAGTTATTTCATACCTTAAAATCATGCTGATGACATTTTGAGGAATATCGATGCATATTTTTTTAAGCTCCAATAGGATACATATCTGAATTTCAAGAATTCCAAAATTTCTTTCAATTAGACAACCAACAAATTTTAAGTCCAGCAGTAACAACAAGATAGCTTATTTTAATCATGTGTAGAACTTTAGCTTAGATATTTTTGAAAACCCTCCTAATGACACAGATAATTGATTGTTTAAACATCGATATAACAGAATTATATTTGGAGTTTCTTTCATACACTCAAGAACTTTTAAAAAATTCAACAAGAATTTTCAAACTCAAAACTCGTGACTTAATATTTCGGAACCAGAGGTCACCAATTATTAGAATTGTACTATACAACACCATCTGCTTTTGTAATTTAATTTTTAGAAAAATTACTCAATCTATTTAAAAAACACAATCGGAATGATTTTAGTGATTTTTTAAATCAATTTCCCAATTTTAACAATCTTATTAACATGCAAACTTTACATAAAGAATGCCGGGATTACTCATTCCTCGACCATGAGGCCTTAGGGTTATATTCTGATTTAATAAGTGATCTGGCAACCTTATTTTTCCACATGAAATAGCATAAGCAGCACTTCTTTCTCACGAGATTAAAACCAACAGCTGATCATTTGTTGCATGTTAAATTTTTCGCATGAAAAAGCATTACAATTAGTTTTACTCGATATTGAATGCTGTATTTCTGCCACTGATCATAGCAACCTGTGGCGTACGGACAAAAATTGTTATTTTTTTAAAAGCTCATTGTAACAGATACGTCACGGTGTTAAAATGTATCAAAGTGGCATCACACATTTAACCCAATCGGAAGAAAGGAATAGCAAATATGTATGTAAAATGTATAGCTATCCTTTTTCTTCGATGGGGTTAAATGAAGAAAAGCTGATGCACCACTTTTGTAAACGTCAGTTTTGACGAATCTGTATATATATATATATATCTGTGGTATATAGTATATATTTAAGAAGAATTTGTAAATGTAACTTGTTATGAAAAAATTTAACTTAAAATAAAAATTTTAACTTTTCCAAGCTACTCTTGGCAATACAGATGTAAATAAATATGAATATTGGACTGGCCCGATGTGTAAATAGGAAAAATAAGGTGTCGACGTTCCCAACTAAAATGAATGTTTAGTTTGTTTGAGTAGACAATTTCTCAAAATGTTTGTCCTGGTATTAGTATTTGGTGAGCTGAATGAAATGGTAAATATATACTTTATGAATTTTGTCATATTTCTCGCATAGGAAACCTTTAAAATACTGAGGGCGCTTTCAGTGCTATATGTGAACATTTCGTGTAAGTTCGAAAATATATGAACTTTTGTAATTTTTAGCAAAAATGTTAAGTTTTCTTTTTTAATTTTGACATTGAACTATTTAATCTATTCAATCTATGTATTTCGAATTTTATTTGAATTTCTCGAAATATATTTTATCCCCAATCTGATGTTAGCTGTACATACATATGTTCAAGCCATTCACAATATGGATACCAAAATAAATATTCGTTGTAAAAGAAACATTTTAATTTAACTAAAATACTTGAAACACTACACACAAAGAATTTTATTTCTTTGTCATGATTTCTTTGAGATTAACCATTTTAATAATTTTGTTTATTTTATGCTATAAATTGTGGTTATCACATAATACCAATTTTTTTGTTTTGCGACTTTATCGATATTTTAGGTAAACATTTTGTGTCTTGCACATATAGCTAATATCAAATCGGGAAGAAAATAGGTTTCTAAAAAACCCATTTCGGTGTATTTCGGTGTATAGGTATTAATTTAAACTAATTGTTTAAATTAATTATATTTATATTATATTCTTGAAAAAAATTACAAAAATTTTAATATTTTTGGACTTACACGATATTCGGATTCGGCATTGAAGTTTCGCTTCCAAAGATCCTTCACATGATAACAACATTTCATATGTTTGTGAAAAAAAATCATAAAAATCTTAAAAAATAAAATTTATCCATTGATCCAAATACCAAAGCTAAAATAAAAATTTTGAGAATGTTATAAACATTCAGTTGGGGACATCCACAAACTTTTCTTTTGCGCTTCCCTAATGTATATACATTCGTATTATACATATGTTTATTATATACAGACATATCTACATAAGCATATACATAAATATGTATATAATTTATGTATTGGAATTCGTTTGTAGCATAAAAAAAAACAAACTATCTAATTATAATATTCTTCATCAAATTGTTTTTACACATCTTATTTCGTCAATATGTAGAATTATTTCTACTACATCCAAACATACATACATTAAAACATACATATGTATGTATTCTTTTTTGGTGCGAGATGAATAAAAGAAAACAAATAGAATTTGTATATCTAAATACATACATACATACATACATATGTACATATATAAATAAATTGTACATACATACATTTTATGTATGTACATTTTTAATATATGTATGTATATGTATGTACATAGTATCTATAGTACTGTATATACATACATATGTATCTATGTACATACATACATAAATGAAAAAAGAAATTTTGGTAAATTTTTCAATCACTTAAACAATTTATGTATAAACACCGACCAAATGAGTTTATCGCCACTTTAATTGCACATTTTTCTTTTTTAACATACATATGACAAAGGCTCTTTATAAATTACAAAAAAAAAAAAGAAATAAACTGAATAAAATATTCCAAATAAGTATGAAAATATCTCCAATAATGTAAGTATACATTTTTTATACTACATAAATTTTCTGTAGAAAATACACCACACACATTCAGTAAATTGTAAAATTTGTATTAATTTAGCTAATTTGTTTACTAACTTTTCTTTATAATTTGTTTATTAAGATTTGTTATTTGTTTTATAGGTTTTAATTAGTTATTAATTGTATTTTTTTTTTTTTGTTTTGTTTTTTTTTTTAATATACTATGTCCCGTTTTTCAGTTTCGCTACATTTTTATTGCTTTGACTAAATAAAATTTTTTCTCCTATATTGTATTAAAATAAAAATATACATACATACATATATTATATTAAGAGCTTAAAGCTTTATGGCATGTACCGTTAGCTTTTTCTTTTAAGCTTTACAGTTGGCAACGCCACGGCACATCCATTATTGCCATAGCGGTAAAATACCAAATAATCTAACAATACAGCTGGTAAAGTAACACCCCTTATTCATAATCATTTTTTAATTTTATAAAAGGTTTATAAAATATAGTGTGCATACTAAATTCGTATTATAAATCTTTGATAAATTAAAAAATTTATTATGAATAAGGCCTATAATCTACATACATATATAAAAGAGTTACTGACTGACTGATTCATCATCGCACAGCCCAAACGTCAGAAGATAGAAGCATGAAAGTTTAACTGTAGGTTCCTCCATCCCCAATAGATCCACTAAGAAGGAATTTTTGGGACTTTGAATGTTTAGAGGGTAAAAAAGTGTATATCTTCTAAACTAATCCATTTAAAAATAGATGACAAGTGTTTGGTACCCTAAAGGTAAAACGTGTAAAAACTGTTTTTTTTTTGTACTTTTTTGTCACCCTATGTACCTTTTAAACCAACCCTTGCCACATGCAAGTAATTACTTGTAAGTTGAGTATATGTATTATCAACGAAAAACACTGAAAAACAACATTATTTGTTGAGTGTCTACAATGTGCAATGCAAGTTCATTTTTAAAATGTGGTAACAACGAAAGTCTTGCAAAAATTGCTGTGTTGAACGATTTAAAAAAATATATTAAGAGAAAGCCAGTATTGCCGTGTTGTCAATATTATAAAATCACCGAAAAAAGTATTTTCGTAAATTTTTTTAAATTAATGTGTTGTTGTATATTTGTGTCCTTTTTTATTTTTTGTAAATACACAGAAAATCTTAAATATTTTTACTAAGGGCGTGTGTGAAATGGTAGCAAAGTATTGTAGTAAGTAAAATTTTGACACTTCTGAGCTGAATAAAATTTCACTAGCCCTGGGGTCTAGTAGAATTTTTGACATTTGATTTAACTTTTCTGCAAATTAAAAGTTAAAATTGAAAAATTAAAATAAAAACATTAATAATTTTTAAATAAAGAAAACTGGAAAGCGTTATGTTTGTTACATGTATTATGTTTAATTATATTTGTTGGGAGCAATTTAGAGCGTCATATATTGATGGATAAACGTATTAAAATAGATATTTGGTTCACTGGGAAGAACGTAAACAGCAATGAAGGCTAGAAGTAAGTGCATTTACTATTAATATTGTATTTAATGTTAAATTCATTGTAATAATTTTTCACAAACGTCAAAAATGTATACTGTCAAAAAAGTTATAATTTCACACAGTAAAAACATGAAAATTTTTCCCCACAGATAAATAATTTTTTTACCATAGTACTTTGCTATCATTTCACACACGCCCTAATTTCCGATAAATTGATATAAAACTCATTCTTGGTAACACTGTTTCATCATTTGTCATTTTGCAAGCAAATTCTCTTGTAACCACCCGTTTCCACATGCAAGTAATTACTTGTAAGTAGAGTATATGTAGTGTCAACGAAAAACAACAATATTTGTTGAGTGTCTACAATATGCAAGTTCATTTTTAAAATGTCGTAACAACGAAAGTTCTAGCAAAAATTGCTGTGTTGAACGATTTAAAAAAAATATATTAAGAGAAAGCCAGTATTGCCGTGTTGTCAATATTATAAAATTACTGAAAAAAATATTTTCATGTGTTTTTTGTAAATACATAGAAAATCTGCTATTTTTTTTTTACTAAGTTCCAATAAATTGATATAAAACTCATTCTTGGTAACACTATTTCTTTGTTTGACATTTTGCTTGCGACAAGCGACAAAAACTTACTTACAAACTAATTCTCTTGTAAGCTGAGCTGTAAGTAAGAAAAATGAGATTGTGTTTGTTAAAAAACTGTGAGTGTATTGAGTTTTTCGAACTTGTACTTGCATGTTCCCTGCCAACAATTACTATCCAAAAAGTGTCCCAAACGTATCATCTTGAAGTTGAAACTCATCGAATATGATATTGGTTTCTTATCGTTATAGTGTCACCGTGCGGGAAAATACGTGCCACGCAGATGATACACACAAGTTTAATCTATTTAGTGTATTATAATTATATCTAACAAGTTAGAGTGCTATATTCGGCTATGCCGAATCTTAAATACCCTCCACCTAAATTAGATGAAAATTATAGAAATTACATTGGTATAAACACTCTAATATCCATATTTAGTGTTTGTTATTGGGACTTAGCTCCGATTATGAAGATTGGTAGAATGTTAATGTAATACAGTAGTTTTCGCTTATAGTCTACAAATACAGTTGCACAATTTTTGTGGACTATAAGCGAATTAGGACTATAACCGAATTTCATTTTAGGCCATTTTATGGATTATATATGAATCCTGGTATAATACACATTTTGGACTATATACAAATTATGTACTTTCTTCAATAAAACCACTTTTTTTAAACAAAATAAAAGTTTATTCAAAATATGTATAGTATTTACGCATAAGATATTTTATTTCAAATGTATAAAAATGTTATCTAATTCAGCAATTTATAAGTCATATTCCTACCATTTCCAACAGAGTCTATAATTTTATAATAGGAATAAAATGTACTATTTAACCATTTATATCCTTAATAATTGGTAACATTACCGATTGGCTCAACATTTTCCTTATTCACCACAAGTGAAGTTATATATATAATTATGAACCCATAGTCACCAAATCTACTTGAAACTTATATCTGTTACATTTTTTACCGATATGAGTGTATATATGCGTTAATGTATTTTTCGGATGTGCGACTTATTTGGAAGATATTTAATTATATCTATTTTAACGTGATTTCTATTTTGCTTGATATTTTTCTCCATAACAGTATTTACAAGAGTTATGGATATTATTGTGATTATCGGAAATGGAGCTAATATGGGTGCTATGGTCAAATATGGACCGATATTCACAAAACCCAGTAGTATAATGTTTGAGTACAATATATTGATCAGTATACAATTTTAGTACGATATCCATATATTTAAAATATTTATAGAGGTTAATGTGTTTTTCGGAAGTGGTCCTTATATGGGAGCTATGACCAATTATCGGCCGATCTTCATAAAATTCAACACATCGATTTTCGTATATATGGGAAATATTTATTTGAATAATTTTAACCAGATAGAAGCTTTTATAAGATATTTATTAGTATTTAAGTAATTTTCGGAAATGGGCCTTATATGGGAGCTATTGTCAAATATGAACCGATATTCACACAATCTAGTAGCATCATTTGTGAATTAATACTACCGATCTCTGTAAAATTTTAATTCGATAACGATGTTTTTCAGATATTTATGAAAATTAATGTGGTTTTTAGAAGTGGTCCTTATATGGGAGCTATAACCAATTATATGTCGTGTGCACCCTGTACATTATTTAAATGAGGTTGGTAACGCAAGAAGATGAACAAAGTCAGAGGTTTTTGACAGATGTAAAGGGAAACAAAATAGATGCATGAATCAAAAACAAACAAAATACAGGCGCCAGGCAAAGTAGATTGCTGACAATCTATTTTGCCTGGAAGAGATCGAAAAATGTCACCGATGTAATGAGGTAGCAAGTTGGGATTTGTTCGGTCTCTTTTCCGGTGGCGTCTGTACGAATGAAGATGGCTAGCGCGAGTTTGTATTAGTTTGGATTTATTGTACAAAAATAAAAAACAATATTTAACGAAAAATAAAAATAACCTATTTATTTATTGAGTAATTTGCGGTATACAAAATAAAACAATAAAAGAAAATACTTAAAAATTAAATAAAAGAAAAAAAATAAAATAAGAAAGGAAAGCCTGAAAGAAAATAGTATAGAAAAACCAAATTTATAAATATATGATTCTGACCTGTAATCCCGAGGCAAGAAAAGCAATATGGCGATTTTGCTATAATTATATGTTATTTATGTATATATATACCTTTTTATACCCTACACCACCATAGTGGGGAGGGTATAATGGATTTGTGCAGATGTTTGTAACGCCCAAAAATATTAGTCTAACACCCACCTTAAAGTATACCGATCGACTTAGAATCACTTTCTGAGTCGATTAAACGATGTCCGTCCGTCCGTCCGTCTGGCTGGCTGGCTGTCCATGTAAACTTTGTGCGCAGAGTACAAGTCGTAATTTTGGAGATATTTCGATAAAATTTGGTACATATAATTTGTTTGGCCCAAGGACGAACCCTATTGAAACTGGCTGAAATCGGTCCATTATTTCACCTAGCCCCCATACAAATGTCCTCCCGAAATTGGACTTTATCGGTCATAAATGTTTAATTTATATAGGTATCTACACAAATTTTTCTCCAAATAAGTTTTATATATACTGAATTCATGTCACCAAATTTTATTATGATCGGTTCATAATTAGTCATAGCTCCCATATAAGGCCCACTTCCTATAATCACTCATGAATATAAATTATTGAAATTTTGAAAGAAAAATGTTTTTGTTCATTTACTTAGTGTAGGGTATTATATGGTCGGGCTTGACCGACCATACTTTCTTACTTGTTTATTATTAAATTTTTTTCTTATTATTAAATTTTTTTTATATAGTTGAATTTTTCAATTATTTTTTTTTAAGAAAATATTATTTATTGATACTGAGCTGTAATCCCTTATAGAATTAAACTCAATATCCAGATCCATGCTATTAGAAATTCCAATGGAATTTTATGTTTATGATTAATTGCTTTTAATAAAAAAATTTATATTTATAATGTTTAAATGAAATATTTCCTAGTTTTATCACTTAATATGTGTGGTTAATTAAATAAGATCAGTCGTAAGTACGGAAGATAAAAGTTTGATAATATTGGATGTCATGGTGGAATCCTGTGATTCCTAGTGGGAAGGACAACACTGGCATAACACCAGCCAGTAGCAAGGTTCGTAGGGTATAACTCGGTGCCCATTAATTTATTTTATATCCAAAGCTGATATGAATATTTTTTGTGTGTGGACGGTTTTGTCCAAAGAGGTAGCAAGAACCACCCCCATCCGGCGAGCTCCAAGCCTGGCATATGTAAGCATATCAGCGCCGCTACCTCTCTGGCAACTCTAGCGCTTTTCGTTTTGTTTTGAGTATGCTCAACATTACCACAAACCACCACCACGTCTCACCACATATAGGACGATCTTCATGAAATTCCCTACAGCGACTTTCATGTGCATGGGGATTATACAAGTTGAATTTCAACCTGATACCGATATATATTGTAACGATTCTATGATGAGGTAGTTTGTTAATGGGAACGATGCTACCTATTAATACGGCCGTGCTCGTCGGTGGGGGGGGGGGGTGAAGTGTGTTCCCAAATCAAAATAAAAATACTAATATAGTTGAATCTGTTACATTGACTTTACTTTAGGTAGCTTATGAAATGATTTACAAAATAGGAAAGAAGATGAAGAAGCAGTATAAGATTGTTGTGTAGCCTTTGCTGGAATTCGCTACACTATTCCATAGCCCTCCCGCCATGCTGACAAAAGTTAGACTTGAATATCAGCCCAATAAAATAAATAAAAAAAAAATCAAATAAATCTATCTAAACCCATACCCTTGACTTCACTTTTCGCGATAATAAAAACAAATTAAGGTTTCCATATTGAAAAGTACTCACAACATTATAAATATTTATTAAAATTAAATGTTAATAATATTAGTTTTAATTGAATTTAAATATAAATATATAATGCAAAAAAAAAAATATGTTGGTCACCTTAATTTATGTAAACGAAAATGTTATTCAAAATTATGAAAATTAGGTGACCTTATGTCTCAAAGAAATGAAATTTTTAAAGTTGTTGAGTTAAAATAAATGTAACATGAACAATTAAAATTTATAAATTCTATATGAAACAAAATACAAATTAAAATAGAATGGCAACCCTATTACCCGCATAAGAATTTAATGCAAAATTGTTCATATTATAATATTTGAGAATATTTAAAATTGTGAATGAGAGTGTTTCAAATATATATCAAATAATTAAATAAAATCACACAACTTACTTTCATTTATTGTCCATCGATGTCAGCAGGCGCCGGATGACAGTAGACGGTTGCGTATGATTAATAATGTTTCTCAATCACAATTATAGTATTATATCAGAGTTTGTATTAAGCTAAGTACTCTGTTCAAAATTTCTTGCGAACTGCTGTCAAACTACATATAAAATATTTGGTATGAAATATATGCGAAATAATTTCGCAAAAGTAGTACTCTGTTGTTATTGTGGAAAACATGTGAAATACATCTGGCAACCTTAATTTTCCACACGAAATAACATAAGCAGCACTTCTTTCGCACGAAATTAAAAGCAACAGCTGATCAATTTTTGCATATACAATTTTTCGCATGAAAAAACCATAATTTTTCGCAAATATGAACAGAGTACTAGGCTTTACGTATTAATGTATGGATTGTATTATAAATTTAAAGTTTAAAATTAATTTCATATACAATACAATCCACCATATAGTGTATGGTAGGTACTTATTTGATGGTATAGATTAATGCCCAGTTTTTGACTTCGTATTTAAATACGTATTTAGTTAATTTTTACTTAAATTTAAATGGTATTTAAATACAGTTTGAGTTTTTCAGTGCTATATAATATTTCTTGTTTAAATAAGATAAAAGTGTGGTAACACTACTAAATATCAATTTAGTAGTTGGCCATTTAAGTATCATTAAAAAAAGCACTGAGAAACTCATTTTCCTATTTAAATAGAACTTAAATATAATTAATATTTAAATACGAAGTCAAAAACTGGCTCTAAGTATTCAAAGTGTAATCTTACTATAGCATATTTTTAGGAGTTAAAATTTAAATAAACATTAATTAAGGTGGCCGTATTTCATTTGGATGAATTTACTAATTAATTTTGACAAGAATTTGTTATAAAATTTAATTAAAATGCAAAAACAAGAATTAAAATTGGTTTAAAATTATGGATTTTAAAATTTAGAAAAAGTTAAAATATTAAGCAAAAATGAAAGAATTGTTGAATTTAAATTTACAGAACAATTTAAGGATTCAAATGTTTAATTTCAATATTTATATTGAAATTCTGAATCAGGATTTGAGGAATTAGTGAATTGCCGAATTAAAATATCAAAACATGACTCGAATTTTGAGATCTATAAAAAAATTGGTTCAAAATCACCGCACTGAACTTCTGGAGCAAATTAAATATTTAAAGATGTGGTCACCTTTGTACGTAACGCACCAAATTGGTTTCGGATTTGTGTCTTCCCTTATAAGGAAGACTTAAGTCAAACTAAACACAAAAATCACTATAATGTTTAAACAAACTGCATCCAAAGCAAATCTTAATAAACTCTCCCTTATAATCTCGGTTTTCTTCACAAAATGTTCGACTTGAGTTGATTACTGTTCGACACAAATTATATAACCAATGGTCCGAGAATGCAATGCTCTCCAAACAAAGCTCAATACCCTAAAACAAATTAACAATTTAGAACACTAAAAAACCACCAAAACTATATAAATATTACCTTAATTGTCCAAAAATGTTGTAATAAAATGTCCTAATCCAATTGAACGTATAAATGTATAATTGTACTTATTCGTTATTAACAGCGACTATTAGATTCAACAACCTTTTTTTCTTATTTTTTTTCAAATGATGAAAATTAAAATTTTTCCTGACAATTTAGAAATTACAAATTCATAGCCAACTCAAGAACCAAACAAAAATCAAAATAAATAAAATGTAGTATTCTTTTGCAAAGTTAAATTTCACTACACCCAACAAAAAATTTAGTAATAATTAAAGGCAAATTTAAATAATAAGACAATATGAGATATCTAAGTGTATTTAAAAGATTTTCGGAAGTAAACTTTATATGGGGGCTATGGTCAAATAGTGCCCGATCCAAAAAAAAATTGGTCTAGCGATTTCTATGCACGAAACTTAGTTGTGCTGAATTTTGTATCGATACTGCAATTCTATGGGCATTTATATACCATAGCAACGTATTTCGGGAAGAAATTTTTTTTTTTCAACAGAATTTGTCCATTTATTACATATAAATAATGAGTGCAAAATTTCATGTTATTCTCTGCAATGAATTTATCCAAAGTCACAAAAATCATGTGAAAACAAGTTAGAGTGCTATATTCGGCTATGCCGAATCTTAAATACCCTCCACCTAAATTAGATGGAAATTATAGAAATTACATTGGTATAAACAATCTAATATCCATATTCGGTGTTTGTTATTGGGACTTAGCTCCGATTATGAAGATTGGTAGAATGTTAATGTAATACAGTAGTTTTCGCTTATAGTCTACAAATACAGTTGCACAATTTTTGTGGACTATAAGCGAATTAGGACTATAACCGAAATTCTTTTTAAGTCAATTTATAGATTATAGATGAATCCTGATATAATACACATTTTGGACTATATACAAATTATGTACTTTCTTCAATAAAACCACTTTTTTTAAACAAAATAAAAGTTTATTTAAAATATAATTCTGAAATTTATAACTGAAATAACTAATTTTATAATAGGAATAAAATGTACTATTTAACAATTTATATACTTAATAATTGGTTAACATTACCGATTGGTTCAACATTTTCCTTATTCACCACAAGTGAAGTAAAAGAGTATAAAGAAGGGTAAACAAATATATTTAGTCAAACTTTAAAAGTATATTTTTGTACTGTTCTAATGAATTTTCCGGATGTGAGCCTTATATATATAATTATGAACCCATAGTCACCAAATCTACTTGAAACTTGTATCTGTTACATTTTTTACCGATATGAGTGTATTTATGCGATGTGCGACTTATTTGGAAGATATAATTAAATATTTTAACGTGATTTCTATGTATATGAGGCCTATTTTGCTCTATATTTTTCTCCATAACATTATCACGATGGACTAATACACAAAATTACTAGATTACTACTTGCGAATGTACATAAACTGCTTAAAAATTACATACAAGAAAGATCTTTCCAAATCAGATCTAAAGATGTAATCTCGTCATGTCGCAAAATATCCGCTGGTGTACCACAGGGAAGTATTCTAGGGCCGTTCCTATATATGTTATACACAGCAGACATGCCTACGAGCGCACTGACTCACACATCTACATTTGCGGACGATACCGCTTTTTTAAGTACACATGAAAACCCCGCAATAGCTTCTGCTCAACTCCAGTCTCACATTGGCGATTTGGAAAAATAGCTGGATAAATGGAAAATTAAAGTCAATGCAACAAAATGTACTCACGTTACATTTACTGTAAGACGAGAAAGTTGTCCTTCCATACAGATAAATAATATCAAAATTCCAGAACAGAACCATGTGAGATATCTCTGTATCCATCTTGATTGCCATTTAACATGGACCCAGCATATTGAAGCCAAGGTTACACAAATAAAATTTAAGTCAGTTCAATTGCACTGGCTAATTGGCCCACGGTCTGCTCTAGACTTGGAATACAAACTGCTTTTGTACAAAACAGTTATAAAACCAATATGGCTATACGGCATTCAGCTATGGGGAACAGCCTCCTCATCTAACGTTGAAAAAATGGAAAGAAAGCAGTCAGCACTGTTAAGGAAAATAACAGGTGCCCCATGGTACATTCGCAATAGTAATATCCATAGGGATCTCAATGTCCCCATAATACGCGGGGAGATCAAACTCTCCAGTTTAAACTACCTTTCAAAACTATTGGATCATCCAAATCCCCTTGCCAGAGAGTTGCTGTCATTTGAGGGTCATAGACGACTGAGGCGATTGAAAACACTGGATCTGGCCAGATAATCATTTTATTGAGCACTCATGTTGGACATTGCAGCGGCAATAACAACTTTAGTTTTAGTTTAGGTTAAGATTTTAATACTTATTGTCAATTTCTTAAAAGAAAGATTCAATAAAGAAAATAGATTAAAACAAGAAAAAAATTTTATATTCAATTTAATTGATAGTATCATTTTGATGTTTGGAGGAAAATCAAATATTTTTTAAATTAATATAAGCAATTTCGTATGCGAAACTCATTTTTATTTTTTTCGGTGATTTGAAAGGGGGTCTTTGTCGTGAAAAGTACAACTTCCGTTGTGTTTGGATTCACCCCAAGACCACTCACCGTGTCCCAGAGCAACCCTAAAGCAGTGGACATAATATCACTGATCACGTCCGGAAACAGTCCTGATACGAGTATCACCACGTTGTCAGCATAAACGACAACTTTTATCTCTTTTCTGTCTAGATCAATGAGATTCGAGTTAATAACGATAAGCTATAGTAGTGGAGAGATTACCCCGCCCTGAGGTGTGCCTCTTCCAACTTGCTTGGACTTAACGCTATTACAAAGATTTGCTGTCTCTATTCTTGATTTCAACATTGTTACTAACCAGTCATTGATATATTCTTCAACGTCTAGGTTAGTAAGAGCTGTCTCTGTAGAGCGACACTTAAGATAGGCGTGCTGACTATTAGAGAGCGGTGTTGTACCCTCAAGTCGATGCCTTATATGAGCGTCAATGAATTCTTCCAACGTTTTAAGCTGGAAAGATGAAAGACTAAATCGGAGCCAGGGGATGATATGCGTTGTTGCACTTTGGAAATTCGAACGTTTAGGGGGTAAAAAATGGTAAAAACGGGCAAATTTGCTAACCATATATCTTCAAAAGTAATAAAGATATAAAAATACTTACAATAGCATGTTACTCCATTTAAAAAATAAGCTGACAAGTGTCTGGTACTTTTTCGAAATTCGAACCTTTTAGGGGAGAAAACGGGTAGAAACTGTATATTGGTACTTTTTTTGGAACCCTATGTATCTTTCAACCCAATACACATAGAAAGAAAATTTAAATCGTATTCTTTACTCATAAAAAAATAACAAATGTAAATTTGGTACTTTTTGGAAATTCGAACCCTTAAAGGATAAAAATTGTGTTTTTTTTTGGTACTTTTTGCATACACTTTGTTTTTTTACAAATTGATATAGACATATGAATATTTTATTTTAAGCTCCCACCATACAGAAATTTACGGAAAAATACATTTTATTTAACATTTTAAGCCAATTTTGATAATTTTTTTTAACATTGGTTCCTGGATTCATGCAAAAATTAACTTTCAGAGTGTTATTTAGAACTCGACTGCCAAGGTGTATATTGGTCCAAATCCGGGTAAAAAAGTTGTTTTTCTTGAGCACATTAACACAGGAATATTTTTAAATTTCAAAAGGGGATTTGGTACTTTTTGTTCCCAATGGTAGTTTTTTAATATTTTAAATTATTTCACTTATCGACATTAAAGTTAGCTGATATGTATCTAAGTGAAGATAGGAATAGGGGATAATATTGAGGTACCAAAATGTGAGAACTGAACTATAGGTACTTTTTTGTTCTTCTAATGGTACTTTTTGAATTTTCTTTAATAATGAACCAAGAAACATGAAATTGGGGACATTATGTTACTTTTTCTTTATTATAATGGTTCTTTTTAAATTTTCTATTATAATGGACCTTGAAACATAAAATTAAGCATATATGGTCATAAGGAAGTGAGAATTCTAAGGTGGAGGCTTTATGGTACTTTTTCTATATTCGAATGGTATTTTTTGTATTTTTTTCACTAATGAACCTAGAAACATGAAATAAAGCTTAGATGGATCCGAGCGAGTGGGAATCCACAAATAAAGAGTACTTTTCTTTATTCTAATGGTACTTTTTAAATATTTCATAATAATTTACCTAGAATTATAAAATTATACACATATTTTCCTTAACGTGTTAGAATTCATAAAATGAGAATTTAGTGGTGCCTTTTATGTACTGGTTCCGAGTGAGTATGAATCGTTAAGTGGATGCTTTATGGTACTTTTTCTTTGTTATAATATCAGTTTTTAAACACATTTACAGTGATGGACATGAAAATAAAAATCATGAAAATAGACACATATGTATGAGCGTGTTAGAATCTTTAAAATGTGGATTTATTTGTATTTTTCTTCCTTCTATTGGCACTTGTCGATTTTTTTGTAGTAATGGAACTAGAAACATGAAATTAAGCATATATGGTCCTGAGTGAGTATGAATCCAAAGGAGAACCTTTATGGTGCCTTTTCTTTATTATAATTTTTAAATGACGTTACTGTCTGACTGACTGAATCATCATCGCACAGCCCAAACGATTGAAGCTAGAGCATGAAATTTTAACTGTGGGTTCCTTCCTCCCCATAACGATCCACTAAGAAGGGATTTTTGGGAATACGAACGTTTAGGGGGTAAAAAAGGGTAAATTCGGTAACCTTACATCTTCAATATTTATAAAGATACAAAAAAACTTAAAATTGTATGTTACTCCACTTAAAAATAAGCTGACAGGTGTTTAGTACTTTTTCGAAATTCAATCTTTGTAGGGGAGAAAAAACTGTATTTTGGTACTTTTTTAGAACCCTATGTATATTTTAAAGCAATAAACATAGAAGCAATTTTTACTTATCAGAAAATAACAAATATAAGTTTGGTACTTTTTGGAACTTCGAACTCTTAAGGGATAAAAATTTTCTTTATTTTTAGAACTTTTTCAATAAAATATGTTTCTCTATAAATATTTTATTATGAGATCCCGCCATGATACGGAAATTTATTTTAATAAAAGTTTACCACCAAAAGGTACCAAAAAGGGGGTAAAAACGGGAAAATACATTTTATTTTAAATAATTAAGCCAATTTTGACAATTTTTTAACATTGATTCGTGGATTCATACAAAAATTAAATAACAGAGTGCTATTTCGATTTTATGGTACTTTTTTATTATAATGGTACTTTTTGCATTCATTTATAATAACGAACCTGGAATCATTACATTAGACACATACGATCCTGAATGAGTTAGAATACGAATAAATACACCCTATTTAGTGGTACTTTTTTCTTATAATGGTACTTTTTAAATTTTCTATAATATATTGTTCTAAGTCAGTGAGACTTCAAAGCGGGGACTTTATGGTACTTTTTCTTTATTCGAATGGTATTTTTTGAATCATCTATAATAATTGACATAGAAACATGAAATTGAGCGTATATGGTCAGAAGTGAGTGAAAATTCAAGGGGGAAACTTTAGCTAGCTTTATTATTCGAATGGTACTTTTTGTATTTTCTTCAACAATGAACATAAGAACATGAAATAAAGTTTATATGGACCTTAGCGTGTAGGATCTCACAAGTGCGTTTCTGGTACTTTTTATTTATTTTAGTGGTACTTTTTGAATTTTTTATAAAAATGGACCTTGAAAAATTAAATAGGAATCAGATGGAAAGAAAAATAAGTATTTTGATAATGGTGTACAAACATTATTTGCTAATCAAATTATTTGGTAAGTTAAGATGTTTCATGCTCCATAAATAACACATTGTTTAATTGTACATTGACATACTACTAATATCACAGTATACGCTAACAAAGTAGAGGGTAATATGCTAGTAAAAAATATAACTAATAAAACCACTTATTTTTAATCATTAAACATTTTTTTTTTAACTGGACAAATTGTATTTAGCTGGTAAATGGACAAGATCCAAAAAAACTGAAGAATTCAGGCCCAGGTGACTTGCATGGTGAGAAACTGTCAATCGACCATGACATCCTGTCATAGGAGACGATGTTCCTGTTGATATTAGATAGAGTCCTACCTTCAATCTCAATATCCTTAGCAACATCCTTGCAGCATGGGAAGTGGGTATCTAGTAGGATGTCAAGTGACTCTGCTGAGGATTCGGACCAGGAGTCATCCTTCCTTTTGATATAATTAGGATTGGATTGCCCCTTGGCTAGAATTCTGCTGAGTCTTGTAGAGTCTTTTGTGTTATCTATAGATTCACAGAAGCTTCTCCATGAGTTTATTTTTGGGACTACTATAGCTTTCTTGTAGGCTTTTAATTGATCACGATATGGTTGCCATGATTTACTATTATAGCTAATGTTGAAAGCCCTACGAGTTTCTCTACATAGTTTAGATAGCTCCGAATTCCACCATGGAAAGACGCTTTTCGTAGCCTTAGTGACTGGACAGGAAACTTTGAAAGCTTTGACAATAGTTTTACTAAAGTTTTCCTCTATTTTTTCAAGACCAGTGATCGAATCTTCAACAACTGGCATATTCTTAAGTTTATGTCTGAGAATCCCATTAAATTTGAACCAATCAGTCCTTCTTGGGTTCCTAAATTGTATTTTCTCTGTCAAGTTCTGAAGTCTAATTTCGAAGATAATCGAATTTTGGTCAGAGAACGACCTTTTATTGGATACCCTCCATCTATCTACTGATACCTTAGACCTATCATTTATGAGTGTAATATCTAATAATTCCTCCAATCCATTACAGTTATCCGAACTTGGAAAAATAAATGTTGGCGTGTTACCTGAATTACATATACTTAGGTTATTGGAATTAATGAAACTAATTCCCTAGATTGAATGCCTGGCATCATAGCCCAGGATAATGTCGTCAGATACCCCAACAGAGGACAGTAGAGCACTCACTTCGACTGAAAGAGCTGTTTTCTCATGTGTCATATAGCTAGGAGCAATCGTGAAGCTTTTGTTATACGGTAGCTCGACCTTTGCTGCTGTAATGTCCTCTGTTCTCAGGGTTCTTGCACCAGATATAGTATATATAAGCAATAACAATCAAATTTTAAAATCTTTATAAAACATGGAGAGCTTCAGCTATAAAGAATTATCCGAAGAGTATTTTAAAAACCAAAAGCGGGAAGATGTTCTAAGTTACATTCAAAAAAAGCAAACTTATACCCATGCAGCACCGAAATAAAATTGGACTGAGAAAATAAAAGCGCTACAAAAAAATTGGATGGAGCAAACAGACATTTTATACCATGTTTGAAAACTGGTTAAAGGGCGAACTTACTGTCCATGTATCTTCAGAAAGTACAAACCAAAACAATATTGGCAGACCACCAAAATCAGTCAACAACTGTAGCGATAGATCAGAAAAACAACTCAGGATATTTGGAAAAATCAAACACAATCTTCTAAATAATACTGCAGACCAATTATATTTGAAAAGGAAACTCATGAAGTCATTAAAAAAGAAGTCAGTGATATTAGAGCCCAAATAGCAACACTACAGCCATTCGAATTAGAGATGGACGGCCAGACAATTGAAGTAAGCTACAAATTAGAGCTAACGATGATAGATGGAAAAGTAGGACAGGCTCTGACTGACACAAAGGCTTCCTCCAGCTGCATTATATATCAAACCACATCAAGCCACTTAAACCAAGTGTCGGAAAAATCACTAGATGCATATGAATTTGGATTATCACCGCTACATACAAGAATACGAGTCATGGAACACATACTAAAATCAGTTATGATTTGGATTTTGGACCTACAGTATCAATAAGAATCAACGGCACCAATAAGGTGTTAAGAAGTTTAACAAAGAAACATGTTCAAGACGAATTTCGCAAATATGGATTGATAATAGATCAACCAAAACAAATATCAGGTAATACGAATGATGGGAACACAGCAAAAAGGTTCTTTTCAGATCCCGAAAGAGCATCTAAAATATCAGGTGTTGATATAAATCTTATTTCAAGATTTAAAACAATTATCGATGTACTTGTGTGCAAGGATCAAATTGATGCACGAATATATACAACCAAATATCCATGGAGAAATATGTCTGCAACTGTTCACAAAATCCATTAAGAAGATGTCATTTCCTGGAAAGCCCAGGAGAAAAGAATAAGGATTACAGATTTTATAGAGAGCACAATACCAGAAAAACATCACGAAATTCTACAAATGAAGATCTATTTAATATATAACTGGCAACGTCAGATACGCTCATCACTAGCATTCGAAGTCAATGGGAAATAAAACATCGGGACATAGATGAAGAAGCAAAAGGGCTGCTAAAGGACAGGAATAATTTAGAACTAAATATGGAATATGGAAAATAGCCTGCAATATTTTCCAACCGAATGAATAGTAGTTATAGTTTTCTTTTATTGTTACTTAAGTAAAAATAAACATTAACAAATTGTTGTTATTAGGTCTGTTCAATAACTAAAAGTTGTTACTAGTTAGTAACAAATGTTACTGGAAAAGCGTTCATTAACTCAAAAAACTTGCAAGTAGAGAAAAAATCAAGAGCGTATAAATTTTAGAGAGTGTTCTCTCGTTGCAAACTATTACAAGTTCTATTTTGAACTAGTAATAGTTAGCAGCTTATATTTCATATGTTTTGTGCTTTGTTTATTTATTTACAATTTTATTTTTGTGGTGAAAAAATGTAAAAAAAAAGAATTTTCAATAAAATTGAAGAAAATGTGAGTATTTATACATTGTAAAAGGAATAAAATAAGAAAATTGTGTGCATAATTTAAGGATCCAGTGCAGGCCACCAAGATTTGTAAGATATTGGGACCAAATGGTGAAAAATCTCCGGATTCAGAGTTGGTTGTTGCCGCAAGCGATGGTAAGTTGTTCCTCATCTATAAATCGGTTATGATAAGGTTATATTGGAAGCTCACGATTTACCGAAAACACTCGGAGCCCATTTCCCACTGTGATGTTAAACTAAAGTTATTGTTTTTTTATATCTATGTAAGTGTAGATATTTCTGGTTCCACTAGTAGGAACATTTTGCAAGTCGCTATGCTCTTTTTTGAATCATCAAGTGATTCCGAAAGTGATGACGATGTTGAAACGACAAAATGCATATTAAAGGCTCGAAAAGCATTAAATACACATTTTGAATTATTAAAGGAGCACAAAATGTTTCGTGAAAAAGCGTCCAGAAACTGCATTAAAAAATATGTTGTAGATGTAATACCATCGTATACTGAGGTAGAATTTCGCCGCCACTTTAGAATTTCTAGGTGTTTGTACAATAGTATTTGCGCTAGTTTTGGAAAAAGCAAGAAGTATACTTGCCAACGAATCGACAAACGTTTATCAGCAAATTTATATGTAGCTGTATTTTTATGGTTTGCCGGTCACGAAGCCTGTACACTGAGGGAAAAACAACGTTGCAAAATCGACAACGCACAGTGGGGGATCTGAAAAAAAAAGTGGAAATAAATCTGTAACTTCTAAACAAATAGCTCGATTTTAATCAAATTTCCCACGGCTATAGAGGAGGTGTTGGTAAGTTTAAGTTTTGAATTTGGACTTAAACAACCAAGGGGGCGCCGAGCCACAATGCCCCAAAGTGGGGCACCTCGGGTATATCAAAAATTAAAAATGATGCCACATTTTTGTTTGCGATCCGATTTGAAAGATTTTTATATATATGGAATGTACTAGACGAGATCTACAAAAAACATTGCTTTAGCCGTATATTATATCTTATAGTTCACAAGTTATTCGCATTTGAAAAGTAAAATTTTATTTTTTTGGCCTACCTTGGTCTGCTATTTTGCTAATAACGGATCCAGTTCTTTCCCGATTTTCTTGAAGTGTCCTTTTTTGAATTAACAACGGAAAAGAAAAGATATACATATTATATATCAACGTGTAGGAAATTATGTCCTATTTTCAAAAATATAAAAAGTTTTTAAAAATAAAAAAATTATAGAAGACTTTTTTCAAAAATATGGGAATAAAAAATGGTAGCTGATTTTTCTGGAAAATTTCAATATTTAAAATGCAATAAAAATTTTGTTTATGAATCGTTTTTAATGAAACTTTAGACTTATATAGAAACTTTCGATTGAAATACAAAAGTGAAAAAGAAATTAGTGAATTGTTTTTGATAATCCCACAATTCCCAAAAAACTTTTAAAAAATCCCAAAATTGTGATTTTTTTGATTTTTGAATCTATTGAAGGCACCAAGCTTGGGGCTATGAAATCCCTTTGCATAATATTGAAGAACATATTGGGACATACAAAAGAGGTCTTAATTTTTTGAAAGCAGCTATGCGATTTTAGAATATCTTGTCTAAAGTTGAAATTTTCATAAAAAATAGGTCTACTTCGGAAGGCTCTGGACCAAGCAATAGAACAAATTTTGATATTATTTTGCTTTAATAATATTTCCCGAAATGTTACCTTTCAGAAAAATATAAACACATTATTTATCTTTTTCTCATTTTCTGTATAATTTAAAATGAATGTAGTTACTTTTTTCGAAAAAAAATGGCGGAAAAACGACTTTTTTATTTTTTTTAAGTTTGAATGCACATAACTTTTGACCCAGTAGATATTTTTTAACATTTCTTTCTTATGGTTATTAATAAATTTGTTGTTAATTCAAAAAAGGACACTTCAAGAAAATCGGGAAAGAATTGGATCCGTTATTAGCAAAATAGCAGACCAAGGTAGGCAAAAAAAATAAAATTTTACTTTTCAAATGCGAATAACTTGTGAACTATAAGATATAATATACGGCTAAAGCAATGTTTTTTGTAGATCTTGTTCAGTACATTCCATATATATAAAAATCTTGCAAATCGGATCGCAAACAAAAATGTGGCATCATTTTTAATTTTTGATATACCCGAAGTGCCCCACTTTGGGGCATTGTGGCTCGGCGCCCCCTTGGTTGTTTAAGTCCAAATTCAAAACTTAAACTTATCAACACCTCCTCTATAGCCGTGGGAAATTTTATTAAAATCGAGCTATTTGTTTAGAAGTTACAGATTTATTTCCACTTTTTTTTTCAGATCCCCCACTGTGCAACGGTGGGTGTCATTTTGACACCATACGATGTCACTTTTTTTTGCACACAATTTGTAAACAAACGGAGATGAATCGACAACTCAATGTTGTCAAATTATACGACGTCTCATCTCACCGTGAATAACAAGCCAGTTCCTTTTTATTACGACGAACGTAAGGCATTTATAACAAAGTTTTTGTTATTTAGAACGCAAAAGTACAAATTAATTAATAAGTGCTAAATAAATTGTGAACAAAAAGTGAACAAAATAAATGCTGTAAAACTAATAAGATCAATGAGGAGATAGCTAAATAAAAGACTATATGCAAGTACAACAGTGCCTGCAAAAAATAGCTAATGACAATTTTTCAAATTCGAGTATTATAACATGTTTTTTAAATGTTTTTATTTTTAATAATTGTAGAATTTATGAAAAATAAGACATTTTATGTTCTATTTTAATTGCAAATCAAAAACGGGTGGTGTTAAATCGACAACGGGCGGTATCAAATCGACAACGGATGGTGTCAAATCTGCAACAGTGTGGTGTCATTCCTTCGTCGTCAAATTGACACCGTTCGTGTACGATTTGTGCACATACGGTGTTGATACACTATTGACACCGAATGGTGACAAATCGTACACGGATCTGTTCATTTTTTCTGTGGGTGTAGCTACAGGGATTTAGCGGACCGATTTGACCTTTCTTTGGGAACGGTTTGGAATATAATACGCAGGGTTTCTTTTTACATAAGCAGTTTAAGCCCTGGTATCATTAAATGGCCAAACGAAACAAAAAAGATAATGGCACATATTTTAGTCTATAGTCTAGTCTATAGTCTAGTCTATAGTCTAGTCTATAGTCTAGTCTATAGTCTAGTCTATAGTCTAGTCTATAGTCTAGTCTATAGTCTAGTCTATAATCTATAGTCTTTTTTTTTTTTTTTTTTTTTTGTTGGACGTAGTGATAGCTCGCTATCAACTAGTGGCCCTACGATAACTCCACCAACTCCACCCTGGGACTACTTCAGCATTTCATCAGGGCGGGTGGTTTAATTTCAGTATCATTCCTACGTCCTCCTTACATTCTGTGTAAGGAGGTTCGGAACTGCTGAGCACCTCTCCTTCATTATTTTATTTATAAATTCTTCGCACGATTTCCATGCATTTGCATTATGTAACATTGTGTTCACAATATTTTCGGGTGTTAAAGTTACACCTAGGTTATTTTGCAAAGCTTCTCTCTGTTCAAGCCATTTTTCACATTCAAAAATTATATGCCTTGCGTCTTCCTCTGTTGCTCCGCATGAGTCACAACTGCTTATGTCCTTCAGTTTAAATCTATGTAGATATTTGTTAAAACTGCCGTGGTTGGTCATCACTTGAGTTAAGAAATAACCCATGTTTCCATGTTGTCTTTCGATCCAGACTCTTATATTTGGAATCAGGTTATATGTCCATCTTCCATTCTCTTCTTGGTTCCAACGTTCTTGCCATTTGCTTATTATATGGTTCCTGACGCTTTTCCTCATTTCTGAAATTTTTCTCGTTCGCTCTGCTGGACTAGTATTGTCCCGATTTATGTGCCTTGTTTTGATATATATTTCCTCTCTTTCCAGTATTAATAGGTCTATGGGAGGTAGACCTGCAAGCACTAAAGCCGCACTTGTGGATACTGTACGGTACGCAGATGTGATGCGGAGAGCACTAACTCTCTGTGGTTTCTGTAATTCTTTCATATTATACTTGAACTCCAATGCTCTGGTAAATGTTGGGGCAGCATATAGAAGTTGGGAGTGTACTACGCTGTTTATTAATTTCCTTATCTGCGGTTTTGGGCCGCCGCAATTTGGCATGATTCTAGCCAGTGAGGTTGCTGTTCGCATGGCTTTGTTACGAATGTTCAGCACGTGTTGTTTGAAGCTGAGTTTGTCATCTAATTGTACACCTAAGTAGAATAAGTTGCGTTTTAAGGATATTTCACTAGTTTGAAGTCTAATCTGTGGCATTTTAAAGACCCTTCGATCTGTCACTAGTATAGCCTCAGTTTTTGGCACAGCCAGCTGCAGTCCGTTTCTCCATAACCATCTGTTACAACGACATAAGCTATCATTTGCAACTATCTCGATCAATTCGGCAGTTTGTTGGTTTATGACGAGAGCGATATCATCCGCATAACCTATTAGTTTAGCTCCTTCTGGTAGGTCCAAGTTCAATAAGCTATCGTACATCACGTTCCAGAGGAATGGTCCTAGTACGGATCCTTGAGGTACTCCGGCTGTTATTTGGTATTCCTGCATACCGTTTTCCGTCTCGTATAACAGAATTCTATTGTCCAGATAGTCTGCTACTATGTTGTAGATATAGTTGTCCACTCCCCTGCTTTGAATGCATCCAGCACCACTTTCCACTTTACTGTGTTGAATGCGTTTTTCACATCCAGTGTTATTATTGCGCAGTATTCTCCTGTTCTTTTGGCTTGTATCGCTTTATTGTAAACTTCACTAATGGCATCTACTGTACTTTTACCTTTACGGAAACCATATTGCATAGGAGACAAACCTCCAAGGTCATCTATACAACCTTCTAGGCGTTTTAATAGTACACATTCTAAGAGTTTTCCTAGTGAGTCCAGCATGCACAGTGGTCTATATGAACTAGGTTCGCTCAATGGTTTATTTCCCTTTCGTAATAAAACTAATTTCTGTATCTTCCATTTAGCGGGAAAAATCCCGGTCTCTAGACATAGGTTGAAGACTTTTACTAAGGATTCAGGCCATATGTCACATACCATCTTTATGACTTCGTTTGGTATACCGTCTGGTCCTGGGCTTTTTCCAATGCTCAGTTTATTGCCTGCATGTTTAACCTCATCTACGTTTATTGGGAAGAAATCGTCCACATGTAGCTTTGGTGCACTTGCCAGCCCATCTTCATCGTATGGAAATAATGTTTCTACTATTGTTGTTGCCCATACTGGTTCTTTAATACCAGGTATAGGTTTATTTCCACCCAGCTTTTTCATCGCAATTCGGTATGGCTTTCCCCAAGGGTCCGAATCTATTTCATTACATAGTTCCGTCCAACATCTTCTCTTACTCTCTTTTATAGCTTTTCTTAGAGTTTTACGTGATTTCTTGTACTCATACGATAAGATTTCATTATCATGATTACGTGTAGATGCTCGACGTGCTGCGAGGCATTTCGCTCTCAGCTCACGTATTTCATTATTCCACCAGTAGACGGGTTGTTTGTTGTTGTATCTTTGTATTTTTGGCATTGCAACATTACAAGCTCTTGTGAGTGTTCTCGTCAGTGTTTCAGCTGCATTCTCTACATTTGTGTTTTCGGATTGAGTTCTCATATTTCTTTCCTTAGCCCGTGTGATATATTTAAGCAGTTTCTCATCATTACGTTTTCTTACATTTCATCTTGGAAGGTCTACCTGAACCTGATCCATGTTTGTATGGTCATATATATTAAACGAAATATACTGATGGTCACTTAAGGTTAGATCTTCCAGCACAGTCCAGTTCATTTTCTCATTGCAAAAATTTGGTGTTCCAAAGGTAATATCAATGATACTACCACCTGCTCCTCTTCTAAAGGTAAGTTTATCTCCGATATTGAATACAGTTAGACCTATACTAGCAATCATCTCAAACACTGAAGTACCTCTATGATCAAGGGTATTAGAAAACCATTCTGGGGATTTACTATTAAAATCACCTCCAATGACCACTTTATATTTTGAGAATCTGATAGAATCCTCGAGTATGTTGAGAGCTTCTGCAAACACGTTATAATCCATATTTGGTGAATAGTAGCAACTATATACTCTAATTTTCCCAATTGTTACATATACAAAGCCAGCGTTAGTTTCATCAACTTCGCTCACAATTAGTCTCCTGTTTCTCACCATGATGGCTGCGCGTTGATTTTTGTCCTCATACCAAACATGGGATGGTGGGTTTCTGTATGGTTCGCTTATCAACAATATGTCAGTATTATCTTCTGTCGCCTTTTGTATCATAAGGTCTTGTGCTTCTCTACCTCGTCCGAGATTGATCTGTAGAAATTTCACAATCATTGATTTGTTTTATTTCTCCTGTTGTTTATGCAAGCAGTACTGCCAATGTAGTGTCGAACATTTATTAAGCCATTTGCATGACAAAGTATACACCTCATTTCCTCTTTACATTCCTTAGACTTGTGTCCCGGATTACAACACTTTCTGCATAAATTGGATCTATCTGATCCTTTACACTGATTAGCAATGTGGCCCTCTTCTAGGCATCGGAAGCAGTGTATTACTTTAATTTTGCTCCTCAGTCTACACATAACCCATCCCACTTTGATTCTCCTCGCATGGAGTAGAAGAGCAGCAAGATGCTCTGGAACTTGAATAATCGCCTGTTTAGTTCCTCCAAACGATGTTCTAATATTTAATATTTTGAACGTTGTGGGTTCTTTAACTTTTGTTGCTTCCATCAGTGCATTAATAATGTCGGCATCATCTGTTGACTCATCCATGTCTCTGATATCTATGACATGACTTTTGGTAACTGCTCTTACCATGACATTTTCACCAAGATTGTTACCTATAGCACTTTTGAGCTTCTCAGCTTGACCTTCGCCTTTCTTCAGTTTAACAAGTAGTTCACCAGTTCTTGTTCTTCTAATACCCTCTATCTCCACACCGATATCAATGGGGTTGATTTTCCTCTTCATTTCCTTTATGACATCAGCGTATGACTCAGTTGTAGTAGCTTTAATAGTTATAGCTTCTCCTTGGTCTCGCATTTCACAGAGTTTGTCATTTTGTTTTTTCTTCTTCCTTGTCTTTCGGTGGTTCACCTTTTGCCAATCATTTTTAGCAGCAGGGGTCTCTGTGTTATTTATTTCATCATGGGCCTGTAGGGCTTTGACCGTTGCGGGTGTTTTCGCGATCTTCCGTTTTCTTTCTTGGGGCGGTGAAGTTGGGTCTACTTGAGTGGCCTTAGTCTCTGTTTGCTTGCATGTGTCGTTCACAACAACTGGATTAATACCTATAGCTTCCTTGTATTCCCTTAATTGCTGGTACAGTGCAAGAGCACAGTTAATATTATCACGTATCGACTTATGTATATTCTTTGCACTGGAAAGAACAACATTTGCCGCACTTAGTTTATTGCCTAATTCAATAAACGCTCTCTCCTCCGATTGTCTGAGGTGATTAAGATGTCTCACCTCCTCTACGAATCTATTTGCTTTTAGAGCATTCACCGGTGTGTTCATAGCATCTCTTATTGTATCCACTTTATTATCACTCAAATTATCCTGAATTAGTGATTCTTCCAATACAGTTTCTTGTGGTGATCTTACTATCACAGAGCTTCTTTTAAAGGGATTTTCATCCTTCTTTGCAGTTATTTGCCTTTGGTTGCTGTAATTGTTCGCCATGTCTTTATAGGGTCTCAACTCGAAGCCGCTATCTCCGTTTGAGGTGTAGTCACGTATAGATCCCATGGTTATCTATGCATGCAGGGAGGCCATGCGAGGGTTGGCATAGAAACCTTATGGGGTCCCATGCCAGAGCCAGACTTAATGGTGACAAACATCGAACGTACTCCAAGACTCGCTAAGTTTTAACGAGACGGAGGCAGCTGAGACATTAACCTAGGAGCCATTTCAGTGAAATTTCACTTCCACTTACTGAAGTCCTAGAATACCACAGCTGTCAGCCCAAGGGTGCGTCAGAATCAAATATGTGTCCAGAAATACCGTAATTAAGACCGTACTGGGCTTGGTCTTAATGCCTTTCGGCGGGAGTCGCAGTGTTATGTCACATTCATATCCATTTGTCCAGAAATACCATAATTAAGATCGTACTGGGCTTGATCTAAATGCCTTTCGGCGGGAGTCTCGGGGTTATGTCACATTCATATCCATTTTTCCAGAAATACCATAATTAAGACCGTACTGGGCTTGATCTTAATGCATTTCGGCGGGAGAATATACCCATAAACATTCTCATATTCCATGGGTAGTGACTGGGGAAACCACGAAGTCGTCATCCTTCTAACTACACCTCTCTAGAGGGTACCCCTGCGGTCGGCTACCTATTTAAGGGCGGTATCCACTCGCCCTGTCACAGGACTTCATTGGGCACAAGCACCTTTTATGTACGCCCTCAATACCTGCCAAAACTAGGGTCCGCGGGGTCGTTACTCCCGTTATCCTCTCCTGAGAATACCCTTGCGGGGTCTAGTCTATAGTCTAGTCTATAGTCTATAGTCTAGTCTATAGTCTAGTCTATAGTCTAGTCTATAGTCTAGTCTATAGTCTAGTCTATAGTCTAGTCTATAGTCTAGTCTATAGTCTAGTCTATAGTCTAGTCTATAGTCTAGTCTATAGTCTAGTCTATAGTCTAGTCTATAGTCTAGTCTATAGTCTAGTCTATAGTCTAGTCTATAGTCTAGTCTATAGTCTAGTCTATAGTCTAGTCTATAGTCTAGTCTATAGTCTAGTCTATAGTCTAGTCTATAGTCTAGTCTATAGTCTAGTCTATAGTCTAGTCTATAGTCTAGTCTATAGTCTAGTCTATAGTCTAGTCTATAGTCTAGTCTATAGTCTAGTCTATAGTCTAGTCTATAGTCTAGTCTATAGTCTAGTCTATAGTCTAGTCTATAGTCTAGTCTATAGTCTAGTCTATAGTCTAGTCTATAGTCTAGTCTATAGTCTAGTCTATAGTCTAGTCTATAGTCTAGTCTATAGTCTAGTCTATAGTCTAGTCTATAGTCTAGTCTATAGTCTAGTCTATAGTCTAGTCTATAGTCTAGTCTATAGTCTAGTCTATAGTCTAGTCTATAGTCTAGTCTATAGTCTAGTCTATAGTCTAGTCTATAGTCTAGTCTATAGTCTAGTCTATAGTCTAGTCTATAGTCTAGTCTATAGTCTAGTCTATAGTCTAGTCTATAGTCTAGTCTATAGTCTAGTCTATAGTCTAGTCTATAGTCTAGTCTATAGTCTAGTCTATAGTCTAGTCTATAGTCTAGTCTATAGTCTAGTCTATAGTCTAGTCTATAGTCTAGTCTATAGTCTAGTCTATAGTCTAGTCTAGTCTATAGTCTAGTCTATAGTCTAGTCTATAGTCTAGTCTATAGTCTAGTCTATAGTCTAGTCTATAGTCTAGTCTATAGTCTAGTCTATAGTCTAGTCTATAGTCTAGTCTATAGTCTAGTCTATAGTCTAGTCTATAGTCTAGTCTATAGTCTAGTCTATAGTCTAGTCTATAGTCTAGTCTATAGTCTAGTCTATAGTCTAGTCTATAGTCTAGTCTATAGTCTAGTCTATAGTCTAGTCTATAGTCTAGTCTATAGTCTAGTCTATAGTCTATAGTCTAGTCTTTATTTTATTTTTTTTTTATGATGGGGTGCGGAATCTTCATAGATATGAATCAGGATTCATTATGTGAGATTCAGCTGCTTTGCCACCTACTCACTAAACCGCCTTCCCATTCGTCAACCGCACACCCCGCGGCAAGGTATTACATCGCGGGGCAGGTTTGCTTCTAAGCTAACTCCATGTTTGTTTCAATTTCAATTTGCTCTTTGCGTCTCCTTTCTTCGATTCGCAGCAACGCATTTATCTCACTTATAAAGTTCGATATTAAAAGCCACTTTCCTTCTGAACCTAACATGACCTCAATTATGTTTTCTGGATAAATTGTGTGTCCTATATCAGCCTCGATTCTACGTCTGCTGTCCTCGAATCTAGTGCATTTAAAAACAACATGCTCGCCGTTTTCAATCTCCAAGGATGTTGGGCAATTCGGTGAATCATCATGGCCACATTTAAACAGATGGCCTCTATATCCCCCGTGACCTGTCAGGAACTGGGTGAGGTGATAGTTAATCTCCCCATGTTTTCGCTCAATCCATTTCTTTATTACTGGGATAATCCTATACGTCCATCGACCTTTTTGTGAGCTCTCCCATCTTCTTTGCCATGTTGTCAAGGTTTTGTTTCGCTCCACAGTCTTTATTACCCGTCTATTCTCTTCTATGTTTGTTTCCTTCGAAGAATACACTCTATAAAGCTCTTCGGCTGCCAGGTCCAGTGGAATGATTCCGGCTATTACGCATATTGCATCCAATGATATGGTTCTGTAACCACTACACACTCGAAGACAGCTCTGCCGAAATAGAGACATTACATTTTTCCGAGATGTACTTCTAATTGATTTTGCCCATATAGGTGCACCATACAGTAAGGTAGACATCGTTACTCTCGATAAAAGGATCCTTCGACTTTGTCTGGGACCCCCAACATTCGGCATAATCCTGCCTAATGCATTGCCTACTGCTGCTGCCCTTTCGCAGGCGTACTCCATGTGTTTCTTGAAGTTGAGTCTATCATCAATCATGACTCCCAGGTATTTTATTGACTCTGTCGATTTAATATCTACTGCACCTACTTTGATACTAATTGTCTCCTTCTTTCTTCGACTGCTTATGAGTACTGCTTCGGTTTTGTGATCTGCTAGTTCCAGACCTGAATTATTAAGCCACTCCTTTATGATCTGAATAGTGTCATTTGAGTACATTTCGACTTTGTCCAAGAATCGCGCCCTTACCACAATAGCTATGTCATCAGCAAATCCGATAATACTAGCCTCTTTGGGTATGCTAAGCTCCAATACCTCGTTGTACATTATATTCCACAATAGCGGGCCTAAGACAAATCCTTGGGGCACTCCTGCAGATGTTTTGTAGTGTTTCATTCCTATATCTGTTTCACATAAGAGAGTTCTGTTTGAAAAGTAGTCACCAATTATTCTCGTTATGTAATTTGGAACCTCAAGTTTTCTGAGGGCTTGCATAATATGGTTCCATCCTGCACTGTTGAAGGCATTCTTTATGTCCAGGGTAATGATCGCGCAGTATTTCCTATTTATGCCGTTCCCGTTTATAGCTTCTTCTGCCATATTCCTCACCGTGTTAATTGCGTCTATTGTGGAGCGTGCTTTTCGAAAGCCATACTGTCTTTCCGAGAGTCCTTTTGCTCTTTCTACTGCTGGCAGTAATCTATTGTATATAACCCTCTCCAGAACTTTAGCTATAGTATCTAACAAAAAAATCGGTCTATAAGATGATGGTTCTCGGTAAGAACCGAAATTACCCTCAGTGCACTTATTCTTTGCGGCTTTTCGAGTTCGTTTTTTCTGCATTTGGTCCTCAATGATAACGCAAAGGTTGGGGCTGCGTAGAGAAGTTGTGAGTGCACTACACTGTTGATCAACTTTCTAGTTTGTGGTTTAGGACCTCCAATATTTGGCATAATTCGGGTGAGAGATGTCGCCGTTCGTAATGCCTTGTTTCTTATGTTTTTAATATGCTCTGTATAATTCAGTTTGTCATCTAATTGCACTCCCAAATAACATAAGTTTCGTTTGAACTGAATCTCTGTGTTTTGTAGGCGCAACTTTGGTGGGGTAAATTTCCTTTTATCTGTCACTAGAATTGCTTCTGTTTTAGCGGCTGCCAGTTCTAAACCATTATTTATGAGCCAGTTGTTACATCTTCTTAAGCTGTCATTTCCTACTATCTGCATAAGTTCAGTAGTTGGTTGTGTAATGACTAGAGCAATATCATCCGCGTAGCATATTAACTTTGCGCCTTTTTGTAGTTCCATATTCAGAAGGCCATTATGCATAACGTTCCATAAGAAGGGTCCTAGAACTGATCCTTGTGGTACTCCAACCGTTATCTGGTGTTCCTTTATACCATTTGATGTTTCATATATAAATGTTAGATTTTTAAGATAGTCATCTATTTTGTTGTAGAGGTATCCGTTCACTCCTTTGTTTTTAAAAGCATTTTTGAAAACTTTTCATTTTACGCTATTAAATGCGTTTCGGACATCCAATGTTATAATCACGCAGAATTGTTTCATTTCTTTAGCTTTTCCTGCTATGCTTGTAACCTCCAAAATTGCGTCTACAGTGCTTCTTCCTTTACGAAAACCGTATTGACTTGTAGATAAGCCACCCATTTCCTCCACCGTGTTTTCTAGCCTTTTGAGAATTACACTTTCAAACAGTTTTCCTGTCGAGTCTAGCATACAAAGTGGTCTGTATGAACTTGGTTGGTCAAGCGGTTTGTCTTCTTTTCGCCGAAGTACAAGCTTTTGGGTTTTCCATTTTGGTGGGAAAAAACCATTCTTTAAAAATACGTTCAGGGTATTCTGTATTAATTCGGACCAAACGTTACCTATTACTTATAGTACCTCATTTGGGACACCATCGGGTCCTGGACTTTTGTTCTTTTTTAGTTTCGTGCAGGCATTTTTTACTTCTTCTATACTCAGACAGTTGTAGTTACCGAATGACAATCTTGGATCAATGTATTCTACGTCTTTATATGTAGGGAATAGGGTTTCAACTATTTTACAAGCCTTCTGCAGTATCTTGTTTAGTAACTTTAAGGCGTTATAAGGTGTTTCGTTCTCTGGCTGTACAAGAACGCTTCTTTCCTTCAAAAAATGTATAAACTGCGTGAGTTTTTCAGCGTCTAGTTTTTAAGTGTTCCATTTTGGTAAACATATGTCATTCTGTGTATTTGTGTGATTTTCGTAGATTTTAAACGTGATGTATTGATGGTCGCTTAACGTGATGTCTTCCAACACTTTCCAGTCCATATATTCATTATATAATCTCGTTGTTCCGAACGAGATATCTATTATGCTACCACCATTTCCCCTTCTAAACGTTAATTTTTGCCCATTATTGTAGACGGTTAGTCCTTGGGTTGCTATCATTTCACATACTGTGGTATCTCTATTGTCAAGAATGTTTGAGTTCCATTCCGGGGATTTGCTGTTAAAGTCACCTCCTATAATGACATCATGTTGTGTTGATCTGATGGAATTCTCTAGATTTTGAATTATGTTTACAAACGAGGGGTATTCTACATTTGGTGATATGTAACAACTGTATATTCGAAGATTTCTTATTGTTGCATATACGAACCCAAAATGCTCCTCACATATGTTACGAATTGTAAGGATATTGTTTTTTATCATAATTGCTGCAACATGGCTTTTGTCCTCGAACCAGGGCTGTGTTGGTGGTTTTTTATAGGGCTTACTTATTAATAGTATGTCTGTTTGAGTTTCTGAAGCCTTTTGAATCATTAGATCTTGTGCTTCCCTCCCTCTTCCTAGGTTTATTTGAAGAAATCTTAAGGGCATGTTGTACCTTTACGATTTTTTACGCATACATAGCTACCAATGTAGTGTTGGACACCAGCTTCTTCACACAGTATACAATTTAGCTCTCCAGTGCATTTATTTGATATATGACCCATTTTGCCGCATCTTCTACACAGGTTTGATCTATCATTCCCCTCACAATCTTTGGCTATATGGCCTTGCTCCAGACATCTAAAACATTTGGTTACTCGAACTTTAGTTCTAACTCTGCACATTACCCAGCCTATTCTGATTTTGTTCATCTGTATAAGAGTTACTGCAAGATGTCCTGGTAATTGTACTAGGGCCTGTCTAGTGCGTCCATAAGATTCTCTAATATTTAACACTTTAAAACCATTTAAGTTTTCGCTCTTAGTAGCATCCTGAAGAGCAGCCAATAAATCAGCTTCATCAGTTGTTTCATCCATATCTCTTATGTCGATAATTTGGTTATTTGTTACCATTCGAACATTGACATCTTTTCCGAGGGATTGGTTTATTGCACTCTTGGGTTTTTCTGCCTGGCCTTCACCTTTGCTCAGTTTAAGAAGTAGTTCTCCCGCTTTTGTACGCCTTATTCCTTTAATCTGGACTCCAATTTCTACAGGATTTATTTTACTTTTCATTTCCTTGATAACATCCGCATATGAATCGGATGAGCTAACTTTAATTGCAAGGGCTTCTCCTTGATCACGAATTATGTTTCGTTTCTTAGTTTCCTTATATTTCTTCCTTTTATTTTCTTGGCTTTTAACTACTATCCAATCATCCTTTATGTGTGGAATGTTAGCCACCTGTGTGGGAGTGCTTTTTTTTTTTTTTTCATTTCAATTTTATTGTGAATTTTGTCACTCTAATCTGAAAATGAAAATGACTCGTTCAACTTATTAGAACTGTTCAAAGCATCATAGGTCTCTTCATCAGCTGTTGAAACTGATGAGTCCTCGTTTAGAAGAAATTCCATATTTATACTTTTCCTTTCTTGCATAAGTTCATCTAATTCACTTAAATATGTATAAAAAATTAATCCATAAGTTTGCGATTCCACATTAATTACTTACGTTTGGTATAAACAAGTTTCCCGGTTGCGCCCAGTTTGGGAATTATGCAACTTGTTTTTCTTATACTGCCTTTCAAGACTGTAATATTTTGTTTCCACTTACTGGGCGGTATAAGAGTAACCTTTTGCAGAAATTTTATCTGCAATTTCTAACCACATCTTTTTCTTTGTTTTTAATTTAAAAGATTTTCCAACATGCGGACGGAATTCCTTAACAAGAGATATTAGAAGTTTAGTAGGGGCATCCAACCAATCATTTTTTTCTTTTCTTCTGTATCCATTTCCAAACTATCAATAGACTGTAAATACATATTAAATACCTATTAAAAACTCAAAAAATATTTAAAATACCCCTTGAGAATCCTCGCACTGTGTTTCTGTAATTACTATCTGCTCGAAATTCGCTTGTTCCTGCTCCACAAATTTATTAAGGATTTCCTTTTGGCATCTTTCATCTGAATAAAAAATAAATTTTTAATTAAACAATCAATATTGTAGTTCATTCAATACTTACCACTTTGTATTAATCTGAAGGTTTTTGGAGAACAATTCATATGAATTTTTTGTTGTTCCATTATATTTTTTTTAAATTATGATTTTAATTGAATAAATTTGATTCTTCAAAAAATTTCGGAATAATAATAAGTAAATAAAAAATCAACAATCAGCTGTTTACAAACAATTGTTACTGGAAAAGCGTTCATTTACTTTTTAATATTTTTGAGATTTTAAGAGAGTATTTTTGTAAATTTTGATTTTATTCTCTCGTTGCAAGTATTTACTGGGAAAGTAAATGAACAGACCTATTATAAAAAATAAACGACGCAAAATGAAGCACAATTTTCCATACATTTGTATTGAATTTGATTTAATTGGTTCCGAGATTGATAATTTTAGCTGAAAAAATTGATTTTTCAATAAAAAAATATAAAATTTTTTTTTTTTAAATAGTTTTTATTATTGTAAAAATATAATAATTCATTGGATTAATGCAAAAAAAAAAACATACCAAAAATATTAAAATTAAAAATAGGAATTCTTAGAATAAAAACAAAAGTCTTATAGTATTTTTTTCAACTTTAGTCATCTAAATCGACTAAATCAACTGAGGGATGTGTCAATCTTGTTGATTTTGTTATATACTTGTCTAACGATTGTTAGATTGTTACGCTTTTTTTTCAAATAAATTCTTTATAACAATTTATATCTTCGGTCACATTTATAGACACTTTTAAACTGCGGTCTTCGTCCGGGTCATTGTTTTCAAAAATGTCCATTGCTTGCGATATCAACTGCATCGCTTCAGA
Source organism: Calliphora vomitoria (assembly GCA_942486065.2). NCBI lineage: Eukaryota > Metazoa > Arthropoda > Insecta > Diptera > Calliphoridae > Calliphora > Calliphora vomitoria. The sequence continues at coordinate 51,557,801 of OW818030.2, read as the reverse complement.
AATTTTAGCAGCAGTAAGCTTTTTTTCTTCTGCTTCAACCTGAAGCGAAAGTATTTGATTGTCCAGCGTATTGTTACGCTGAATTGTATTCAAACTTTGGTTACAATTTAACTCTGGGTCGTATAATAAGAGATCATTAATATCTTGTTCTTCCATTCCATAAAAATATGCATTTCTAGCCGATTCTGCAAGTTCTTTACATGTGTGTGGAACATCATTAGAATATTGTAATTCTTCCAAAACTCTTTCATGGATGGCATGTTATGTCCGTCAGTTGCTTTTAGAAGTTGATGAAAAGTTCGACGCAGATAGTATGACTTGAAGTTGGATATAACACCTTGATCTATTGGTTGTATCACAGATGTTGTATTTGGGGGCATAAAAATAACATTAATATTTTCCGAATAATCGTCCGAAAAAACAGGATAACCTGGTGCATTGTCAACTAACAAGAGCATTTTAAACTCAATATTTTTTGAAGAACAATAAGCCTTTAGCTCGGGAGCAGCACAATTGTTCATCCAATCTCTAAATAAGGATGCAGTCATCCATGCTTTTTTATTTGCACGCCAATGAACAGAAAGCTCGCTCTTTTTAACATTTTTAAAAGCTCTCGGGTTTTCAGAGTGGTAAATTAAAAAAACATTAAAGGCCATGCAGGTAGTCTAAGCCATGGTGGTCCATGCCACCACAAATCGTTACAGACCAGTTTGCTGGCCATTACTCCACGAGATCCTAAATCAGCTGGGTGATCGTTTCCAACCTTGTCTATTATAGACGTGATTCTGTTTGCGACAAAAGTATTCCAATGAGAACGATGTTTTTACAACCATGCAGTGTTGCCAATTTAGCCCTTTTCTGGCTAAATTTAGCCCTTTTCAATCTTGTTTAGCCTCAAAAAAGAAACAATTTAGCCTTTAGCCATTTTTTAGCCTTTTTTATTTTCATTTTGCCATTTTTATGGCTAAATTAAGTTATATTTTTACTCTAATAATTTTAAATTTTTTGCTGTTGAAAATTAGTAAAATCAGTTCAAACATATTGGCAGGAATATTATGACAAAAATTAACTGAAAACGTTGAACCAGTAAACAATTTAAGCACATACAAATTGTTGGAACCTTCCATATATTCTTCAAACTTGCTCTAGTTCTCAAATTATATCATTAAATTTTTGCTCGAGTATTTTATTATTCGCATCAAGGACGCATTCAAAATACATGTTGTATTCTTGCCTGGGACGCACAGCTGCTCAGAATTGTTTTTCATCGGCCAAAAGTCTGTAACTTTGAAACGATTGAGATATTTTAGTATTTTTTTAATGTGCCGATAACTTCTTGAACTCCCATAGTTAAGGCTTCGCGTATTAGTCTCATAAATATAAGCAGGTAAAATGAAAACGACTACAAAGATTCATAGCCTGTTTCACGATGTCGAAAGAAAATCTAATCGAACGAAAGAAAGTCACTCGAGTTCAAGGCGAATTTATACAAGGTGGTGGCAGTTCTACAAAAACAACAATTGGTCTTAACAAATGTCAAAAAACAAAAATGAAAAATTAAACAAATATGTATTAAAACTTAATATAGTGTTGATAATTGAATAGTGAGGGCTTTACTTATTTATGTAAAAAATAAATATTTTGTTAATAAGCTTAGAATATGTAGATATTTAAATATAAACAAAAGCTTTGACAACTGTTAGAACCAAAAAGCGAAAAAAAAAGTTATCAGCTAATTGACTGACTCCACCTTGTATAAATTCGCCTTGCTCGAGTTCTAATTTGAGTTTCACTATTTCGAACGCTTTCGTTCGCTTCCACTTACGTCTGTCAATTTGTATTGTTTACGTCAAAGTGATGCCAGATCGACAATTTTAATATTTTTTTGCGATTTCTTTTCAAAGTACTTAAAAAACTACTAATTTGTATGTAGATAAATACAAATTTGAAATAAAAACAAAACAAATAAAATATGTAAACAAAAACATATAAAAACAAAATAAATTGAAAGTCAATAAAAAAATAAATAAAAGTGAATTTTTTGCTTTGTAACAATGGACTTAACAATTTCAGTCCATTTTTTGGAGGATCAGGACAGTGTCCAAATAAATCGGAGGGAACTACGAGACATGTACAACGTCTTGGAGCTACACACAAGTCAGTAAGTACATACATATATAAGTTACGAAGATTTTTTATATATATATTTTAATAGATTTGTTGCAAATTTCCGGGTTTCTAAAGACATTTTTTGTGTGTTACTGCAAAAGTTTCAAGCAACCTGCACACCGAATTACAGAAGCACCTTTATACGTGCAGACGTAAAACTCGCAACCTTCTTACGTTTTTTGGCCACCGGAAGCTATCAGCAGTCAGTTGGAAATGAGGTAATTTCATCTTTATGTAAAACGTCAGTCTCCAGGATTATTGCAGACTGTTTGGACTTTTTTGAAAACCATATTTGTGAAAACTGGATTAAAATGGTTCGCCCTGAGAACGAACATAAAAACAAACAAGAAATTTATGGCGCCACCGGCTTTCCTGGAGTTATTGGGTGTGTGGACGGAACGCATATCCGTATTAAATCTCCAGGAGACGATCAAAAACATTTGTACTACAATAGAAAGGGGTACTACAGTATTAATGTAATGGTGGTAAGTTTTATAATGCACTTACATATGTCACATATTACCCAATTTCATTCAAATTTCTTATATTTTTAAGATTTGCGATCAGAAAACGTATATTATGTACGTCGATGCTAGACATCCTGGAGCTAACCATGATGCATTTGTATGGGAGTATAGTGTTATTAATCAAAAACTACAGGACCGTTTTGAAAACGGGAAAAGAAACACTTGGATTCTTGGTATGTTAAATATTTTATGCTCAAAATATAACAGTTTTCACAATTTTTATTTTCAAAATAGGAGACGCTGGTTATAAGTTGAAACCCTACCTAATGACACCATTTAGAAAACCCAATAACCCACACGAAAGGCGATACAACAAAAAGCACTCAAGCACGCGAAATGTGGTCGAGCGTTGCTTTGGTGTGCTGAAAAATAGGTTCAGATGCATCATAGGATCACGAGGGCTGCACTACAATCCTGCAAAAGTAACAAAAATTATATATGCATGTTGTGAAGTGCACAATATTTAAATGTATTGAACCGGAAGATGTCGAGAGAGTGATAGAAGAAGTTGAAGAAGAAGAAGCAAGTGCAATAAGGAGAAATATTGCCATGAATTTATAAAAAATCAAAAATAAATATGTGATTATTTAGTACAAAAATTCTGTTTATTAAAAAAAATAAATTAATGAATTCAACATTTAAAAATAAACTAATATATTTACATAAAAAGGACCTATAAAATCTAGCTTATTGTTTTGTATTTAGCAGATAGTTTTGTAAGACATTTTCTATTCGTTTTGTTGTGTCTTCCATTGCCTTCATGCTGGCTGCTGTTGCTTCGGCGGCATCTGCGATTCTTTTTGCTGCTTCTGCCTGTGCCTCAGCAGCATCAGCCAACCTTTTAGAAATATCAACCTGCTCCTTGACTGTTGGAAGCACTTCGCTCAGCCACTCTAAGTTGACGGCGAATTAAAGCTATCTGTTCGTCGACAGTTCTTTTCCTTTTTTTGGCAGAGGAACAGCCAGCTTGCTCTTTCTCACTGTCACTTCGGTAGACTTGCTTGAGTTGTTCTTGGGTCTGCAGCAGTTGTTGTCTGTGTGGCAATTGTTTTTCAGTACTTGGTTGCCTTTCTTCAATTCTGCTTGGTGTGATCACCGCCACTGCTTTGCTATGTCTTGGCGGTGTCTCCACTAAGGATTGGAAGCAGTCTTCAATTGAGGTTTGATTGAATTGGGGCACACTTTTTGCGGTACTTTCTCCATATATTAGACCACTGGGAACAGCTGAGGACAAAAATAATGTCCTGTCTATTATTTGCTCCAGTTCCGTCAAATGACTGTGTCTGTAGAGACCACCACCGGTTTCCAGCAAGCTTTTTTGTTATCTGCCAGTTTCTTTTTTGTCCGACACTTTAAATCTGCCCAGGTCTGTAAATAAAACACTTGGATCAGATATTAGGGTTCACAAAAACATCATACAAACCTTTTTCCATTCAGCAAGAGTACGCGTAGGAGGTCCAAGGGAATTTACTTTTTCGCACAAACTCTTCCACTCTTCCTCTGCTGAACGCTTACTTGCTCCGAACACCGGTGAACCCTTGGCAAATTCTGGATTTTCTTCCATGTGGCGTACCAGTGTCTGCAGCTGTGCATTGTTGATTTTTTTAAACTAAATTAAAAACTGTAAATAAAGTACATATTTAAATTTGTTTAATTTCTACTTACCATTTATTATCCATTGCAAATTTTTATAAATTTACAATTTTTCACTACGAAAAAAAAACAGTAAGTGACTGATTTTGACATTTACGTTCGCAGTGTTGACAACATGTTCGAAATAGAGAAACAGAATTTTGTATGAAAATGTTTACGTTTTCGTTCGAATCATCGTTCGAGTCATTAATCACATAAATGTAGAGATAGTGAAACCCAAATCAGTTTTCTTTCGCGTAGAATGCGAACGAAAGCATTTTTTCGATATCGTGAAACAGGATATCAAATAAAAATTTAAATTAAAATGCCATAAATAATATAGAGAATATTAGCGTAATTTGAAGAAAAATTGTTAATATTAAAAAATATTTACGGGCGGGTCGGGGCGTTTATAAAAGTGTATATTGGATTCAAGAGAATACTTTCAACTTTATCTGGACGATGTATTTTTTGATCCTTAAAAGTTACTTTCCTCTAAAATATAGTACTTTAAAAAATATTTTAAAACACCTTACACAGGCCATGTATACCATGTACTTTAAAGACTACAATTCAACCAATTTAGAAAAAAATTTCAGTCCATTATCGATAATAGTTTAGCTATGATCATTTATATCTGATGAAATTTTAAAAATTAAATTAAATATTTATGATTTCCAACATGCAACACCCGTAATTTCCAATATTGTGACCAAATTTTTTGGCTACCTTAGTTTTGATATGTTTACTAACTAATGACAACATTTATTTTTTGACCAATGAAAATCTATTTTGTCTATTTTTGCATTACTTGAGAGGCATATTAGCCATATATTCACTTATCAAAATATTCGCCATAGATTTTGAAGTTATCACAAAGGACTACTTTAAAATTTGGCTTTCATATAAAAAATTTGAGCTTTTGCAGGCCAGGTGATAAATACGAGATTTTGAAAACATCGGCAAAGAATAAGATTAAATATTCTTATTTTCTTCCATTTGAAGGTTTGTTATATTCATACATTTTTGTTTGTCTATTCGGCATAACCTAATGTAACATTCTAAGGGCCATTATTACAACTTGCCTTTATGTTCGTAATAGTAAAATGTAACTTAAAGTTACAGAAGAAGGTAGCTTTAAATTTACCTTTTAGTATTATGAACATAAAGGCAAGTTGTAATAATGGCCCTAAGTTGTTTTTTGTGTAAAATCTACGTGTTCTTTAGTTTACGAATTTTAGCCCTTTTAGCCACTTGTTTAAGCCTCTTTTTTCTAAGTATTTAGCCCTTTTTGTTCACCAATAATTGGCAACACTGCAACCATGCTAAAACGATCGTTGAATCTGTCTAAAAATCCAGTTCACATCTGTTAAAAGTAACTTGGGAGAGACCAATTTGGCTAACAGTTCTGCACCACAGAGCTCTTTTCGGGGAAGTGTCAGAAATTTGACAGGGGCTACTTTAGTTTTAGAGAGAAGTAAGTGATCTATCGTTCCAATATACAAGAAGCAGCGTATGCCTTCTCTAAGGCATCCAAAAACCGTGTAGTTCAACAGTATATGAGGGGTTGCAACTGACAAAACGGGGAATTTGTATACGACCTATATTGGGGTAGTCGTCTAGAAACACAAGCCAGCTCTTCATGGTTTCAGGCTTTCGTCCCAATCAATTTGATCTTTCCAAACCTGTTGCATAATCATTTTGGCAACTATAATTTTTGGTGATAACCATTCTGCTGGATCAAACAACCTCGCTATGTCAGACAAAACGGTTCGCTTTGTAATATTAACACGAGATGGTTGTTTAATGGGGTTAAACAGAAAAAATCGAGACCTGCACTCAATCGAAGACCCAGGGTTTTGGTTTTGGTTGTGGTTGTGTCTTCTAACTTTAATATGTCAGACGTAAGAAGATATTCCGGTTTTATACCATTTAAAAGGGAATTCGCAGAATTCCCAGAAATTTAGCAGAATCTAAAACTTTTATAAGCGCATCTCTAGATTTTAGAGCCAGGAATATATCATGGGATCCAGCTAGGACGTCATCAACATACATATGATTTCTTAAGATGTTAGAAACCTCGGGGTAATCATTATCACACTCCTTGGCAAGTTCGAGCAAAGTTCGTATGGCAATATATGGGGCACAGTTACCACCAAATGTTACGGTTTGTAGCTCAAAATCTTCTAGCTCATTATGAGGTGAATTTCGGAAAATAATCCCTTGAAACGTGGTGTGACGTGGATTAACCAGTATCTGACGATACATTCTTTCAATATCGACATTGAAAACGTACCAAACCGGCGCCAACGAGTAATAAGTACAGTCAAGTCCTGTTGTAGAACAGATCCAGGATATAGGACGTCATTTAGACTCAACCCTGTTGAAGTTGGGCTAGAAGCGTTGAACACAACACGAAGTTTCGTGGTTGTGCTTTCGGGCTTGAGCATAGAATGATGGGGTAAATAGTATGATGAGCTAGGGGTATCATTTATATCTGGTGTTACCGCAGTCATATGACTGAGTAGAGAATATTCTTCTATTACTTTGTCATATTCTAATAAATTGAGACAACGCCGAATTGCGAGAGTGGCCGAGGGGTAGACCATGAGAAAATTCCGACTTAAAAGGGAGAGATACGACGAAGCGTCCAGTTTTGTTCCTATAAGTTGTGGCCTTGTATAAATTTTCGCAGAAGTGGTCTTCCCTAGACATAATTGGTAATTCAGGTACTCCTCAAGTTCCCATAATTTTGTTAATTGTTCATTTAGGTCTAAAGTGTTAATAAAGGACGATACAGCGTTAAAAGTACGAGTTGGGGATTGTAATCTACCTGTGGCGATCCAACCGAAAATGGTACGTTGAGCCACAAGTGACATCTGATGGTTCCAACGAACGCCATATCTTATAATTTTAGGGTAGATATCGCAACCTATCAAAAGTTCAACCTTTGAGGTTTTAAAAGAATAGTTGTCAGCCAAAGGCAGATCGGAAAATTTAGCGTTCATAAGAGGCGACATATCATAAGTCTCCGGTTAGTTTGTTGATGACATATGCGTCAGCTGTTATTTCGAACAGTTTTTCTACCGGGGAACTTATTCGAATGGGACAAATGTGGGTTGCCGTGGCGGTTAGAGTACCGCTTAAACCTGTTATGTTAGTATATGACGATTTTGTGGGAAGTAGTAAGGTACTTTGCAGCTTCCTTAAAATAAATGTCGCTTCAGAAGCTGAGTCAATAAGGGCTCTTACTGTGCGATGCACATTACCTACGCATATATCGACCAAAGCCGTGCCAAGTACAATCGAATTATGGGTAGTGGACTGTATTTGTGTAGAGTATGATTGTTGCAATCTGGCTGCAGCGGCGGCTGAAGTTGAGGGGTTGTCTTCAAAGTTATTGACTACTTGTGGAAGAGACGATTTGCGAACGTTATTCATTGATGAATTATTCTGTTGCCTAATACTAGTTTGGTTGGATACGGTAGGGTTTTGGGAGCGATGCAAAAGAGAGTGATGTTTTTGTTTGCAGACCAAACAGGTATATTGACTTTTACACATCTTATAATCGTGCGAGGTAGCCAAACAGTTAGTACACCGTTTTTGCTTCTTCGCCACAGAATAGCGGTCTTCGACAGACATTGATAGAAAAATGGGACAAAGTCGTAAGGTATGAGAATCATTGCAAAGGGAGCACTTTTTTGTCTTATCAGTTATGACCTTGGTTTGGAACGCATTTATCTTTTTTGACTGATCGGGATTATGTTTCTTCGTATGAGTTTTCCTTGGAAAATTTTGAGAATCTGCGGAAGATGTCCGAATATCTGCAAAACCCTCAAGAGATTGATACCAACACGTAAGAAAACTATCCACGATGGCAACTCTTTGCTATTGCCTAAGTGCTGTTGCCATAAATGCAGGCTAATATCTGGAAGGCATTTTGCGCAAATAAAAACAAAAATAACGTCCCAGTTGCTAGTATCAATTTGCAAAAGAGAAAGGTTTTTTATGCAGTCATTAACAGACCTTTGAAGTTTTTTAAATAGGGTTGTTTAGCAAATTGAAAAGGGTTTTTAATTGTGTGTGAACAAGTACACGAGTATTTTTATAGCGTTCCACTAGATTTCCCCATGCCATATAAAAACCATCGTTCGTAAATGGACAGTTCTTTAAGATGTCATGAGGTTCTCCCTCAGTTTTCTTCAATAGATGAAAACGTTTCTCAACGGGTGACAATCGTTTATTGCTTATGTATAGGGCCGTAAATATATCGCGAAACGATGGTCAAGAGTCGTAATTTCCATAAAAAGTCTGTGTATCACAGGAGGGAAGAGAAATATTCGGGTGAGACTCACACAAAGTGGGAGGGGTAATTTCAGCAGAAACATCTTTACTTCGAAGAGAGACTAAGATTTCATTGGCTTTGAACAAAGCTCTCACATGAGAGTCAAGCGTTTTAAAAAATCTTTCTTTCAATGTTTCTTATAAGCCTTTCTAAACTCAGCCCAGTAGAGTAGAATTTCATCCTTGTGTATTTCTAAAGTGTGTATGTTATGATTAACAACTGGTATACCTGAGAATAATGCTTCAAATTTGACCACTTGGTCTGACGATTTTATAAATATGTCCAATAAAGACATATTCGGGGCGTACTATGACACTTTAAAATAATAAATACAAAATAAATAATTTAAACCAAAGAAAAACAATTGATATATATACATTTTTATTTAATGTTTATTGATCCAGGATTTTTTTCTCGATTGTTTATTGTCCTAAAAATACTGCACTTAAAAAAGTGATGGTAGAAAAGTATTCGCAAATAATTTAAGCTTGCTGATTCTTGGGTTTTCTTCTAATATTTTTAAAGTAATAAACAGAACCTTGTAAATTCTTTAAAAACCAAAAAATCCATACACAAAACTATATAATTTTAAATAGAGCTTTTTTTGTGAGAAAACAATTCGGATAAATATCAGTTGTACTTATTGCAACTCTCTTTTAGTAAGAGATACATAAGAAAAATAGTTACCATCAATGTTAAGCTGATGTAATTTAAATAATTACTCTTTGATGATGGCAATGTTAAAGTTAACAGTGTTGTTATGATATTGTTATACAAATAATTTTTTAAACAAATGTGGATTTGGGGTTCATGAAATGTTAACGGTTCATATATAAATTGCTATATAGATATTATTGTTGTTTTCACATAGTATGTATATTGAACATAAAAACCTGTTATAATACCTTGGAATTGGTTGTTTCAATAGATTACCCTCGTTTTTGGCACTTGCAGCGGGAGATATTGGGATGTTGAGGTAAAGTTGATGATATGTTGAGATGAAGATCCTTTCTTATGTATCCGCACTTTCAGAGAAGTAACACATCAAATAGCACTTTGGGGTTTTTTAAGTTTACTTAGGGACTTCTTTGGGCAATCTTATACACGAAACATTTGTAGTTTTATTTGGTTATTATCCGGTTCGTAACGGACCACACAATGTTTATGTAAGGGGTACGGGGGCAAGATACTTCGCAATAATAATTGCAGTTACCAAAAAAGTAAGAACACAAAATGTGATTTTATTTCACCGTGGGGTTAATGATCACTTTCACTAGTGCTTCACGACTGGTATTCTTGTTTCTTGTAATAATAATAATAATAAGCAATAAACAATAACAATTATAATTAGAGCGAATTCAATAATAAGAAATTAATAACAATGAGAATGCCAAAAACAACCACCAAAAGCATACTTCCAATACAGTTGGTGTAATCGTAAAACATGCACTCATAAAAAATATATTTACACAGTAAAATTTAATATTAACCTAAACAGGGCTAGTCCAAGGTTTCTTCCAATATCAACAGCCCTTTCCCCTGATTTAAAACGTTTTAAAATGTCAAGCTTTTGTTCTAAGCATAATTGCTTTCTTTTTTGACTTATTGCTGCAAAATATTTAGATCAACTTCACTTCAGCAAATGTAATTTGTAAGTACTAACGACCTACAACTTGCAACCATCAGACAACATAAGTACATATATATGTATGTATTTGCATTAGACTTAAACGGGAAATCGCCTTTTTATGTTTTAGCTTTGTACAAACATTTTCGTATTAACGACGCAAACTGAAACAAAAACGACGCAACTTCGAAATCACAGAAATTTTAAAAAGACGCAACTTCGAAGCAGACGCAGAACGAGGCGACGCAAACCGGGGTATTAGTTTACATATACGGTGTTTGGCCAAACGATCGTGTACGTTTAAAAAAGTGTCGGAAAAATATTAGGTTATTCATGTAAATGCCGGAAATTTGATCCAAAAATAAAGAATAGCATAAGTGATTGAAAAAAATCGTCGTACAAATTTCGGAATACATATACAGGGTCTGGCCAAACAATCATGGACGTTTTGAAATTATCGAAAATTTAGGTTATTCATTTACATGAAATATTAGAAATTGCTTGCAGTATGTAACTTATATAAATGGCTTTAATTAGGTTTATAATTAAATTTAACATAAATTATCCACTGAACAAATTTCGAAATAAATGCATGGTTTGGCCAAATAAGCATAGACATAAATAACTCTCAAACTTACATAATTTTTGAAATTGACCAAGAACAATACACATTTAGTATTTTTTATAGATTTATTGCAAATTTAATTTTTTATGAAATAAAATAGTTTTAAATCTTTTTGACTTGAATTTGTTTATAAGTTCTGAGGATTATTTCACTATATCTGTTTCGCATTTAAGTAATTAAAACTTTATTTTAACCATACTGATTCACAATTTTCAAACGTTTGCATGTATTCAATTTCTTTCGGCCGATGCACAGTGGTTTAGAAAAGTTTATTTTTTTGGAAATAATTCGGTATCTCGGGAACTATTCAAGATATTGTTACGAAATTCCACATGGTTGGAGCTCAGGTATTTTCGAGTTGATTTGCAGTTGTTCAGCTTCCTAGCGCTAATGGGGTCCAGTAAGTTGCCCCTCAAATTTTGTCACCTCGGGTCTCAATTTTTTAAAAAAAATCACGCAAAAATCTATTTACGATCGGAATGAGCGGAAATTTTAAATATAAATAGTGCTTAAGAAGATCTATAAAAAATACGTTTACATGTGTAGGTTATCTCTAGTAGTTGAAAAGATATTTAGGTTTATTAATTTATTTTTTTAATTTTGCTCGATTTTTTTATGGTTTTTTAGATGTGGGTACAGAGGGTCGAATTTTTTTTTCTAAAATATTACCTATATTGGTGATAAAATTCTAAAAAAATAAAAACAACTTCCTAACAGTTATCTTGTCTTTATAAAAAGTTAAACGCATCCAAAATTTGAACATGTAAAAAGTGTCACATTTTTTAAGTATTTTCCCAAAAAGGCCCATATATTTTATCTTTTGTAGAAAAACATTTTCTTACAATTTGTATATGATCCGGAAAGAGAATTTAATGCAAAAGCGTGCAAAGTAAATCTTGGCTCACTTAAGTGAACACAACACCCACCAGATCTATCTAAACTTGGCCAATTTTTAACAAACATTTCAGATTTGGGTAAAAAATTCTAAAAAGGCAAAGCACCGATCATCGAAAAAACTTAATATTTGTATAACCTTATATGGTTCTTAAATATCTAAAGAGTTTTTTTACTATCACACTTTAAATAACGTCACAGTAAGCACTTTTCTAAGAAAACTCAGTTTTTGGAACACATTTTCCCCGGTTTAGGAATTATTATTAAAATTATTTGAAAATAAAAACTGTTAAAAATTATAATGCCGTTGATTTAAGGATAATTGAGTCTATATAAGTTCCAAATTTTGTTATGATATCTTTAACCGTTAATTTTACATTAATTCAAATTTTATATTTTTCTTCATGAAAAATCACCATATTATAATTTTTTAAGTTTTTAAAGTAAAAGACGTACCAAAAATTTACAAATTTATTTAATTTTACTAAAATATTAATCTTCATGTCCTATGGCTTCCAACAATAGCAAATACTTATATAAAAAGCCTTTATTTACTCCTCAGAAGTTCTACAAACCTTGCCTGCTTTGGAAAATTTGTACATTTTTTCATACATTTCATGCAAAATGTTACGTTTTAACCTTTTAAAACGTTGGTTTGTTTCCTTTAAATAAACCGGATACTTTTGATTGCAAATAAAAAGCAGTTTTAAATTGTAACAACTCCTTATTTATTTAAAATGTACAACAACAACAGTTCAAATATTCACTCAGTTTCTTTATAAACATTTATCAATTCGCAGAAATGCACACACACTCTAAAACGTACAAGCTTAAATGTACAAGACAGTTGATGTTAACTCTAACAGCGCCTATGATCAACTCAACTCACGACTGCCACCTCTGCCACTATTTATACACACGCCACCTTTCGTCAATCTTCTACAATGATCTTAACGGACAACTAGAACATTCGAATTCTACAGCTTTTGATGTTAATGTTAGCAGCTTAAACATTTAGTGTTGCCATACTTACAAACAATGCTAATAACCGCATGCTATCAACATTGTTGATAAGTAGAAGCTTCTAACAATATCAAATGTAAATTCTGAATTCAAACACATACTGACTTAACAGAAAATTTGGTGTAACACATTTTGCATGCAATGTATGAAAAAACGTACAAATTTTACAAAGGGGAACTTCTGATTAGTAAGTAAAGGCTTTTTATATAAGTATTTGCTATTGTTGAAAACCTTAGGACATTAAGATTGATATTTTGGTAAAATTAAATAATCTAATAAATTTTTGGGATACTTTTAAAAACTTAAAAAATTATAATTTGGTGATTTTCCATGAAGAAAAATATAAAAATCAATGTAAAATTTTAACGGTTAAAGATATCATAACAAAATTTGGAATTTATATACCCTCAAATATTCATAAATCAGCAACATTTTTTATTTTCAAATACCGAAATTCCTAAACCGGGGAAAATGTGTTCCAAAAACTGAGTTTTTTTTTAGAAAAGTGCCTACTGTGGCGTTATTTACCGTGTGATAGTAAAAAAAAACTTTTTAGATATTTAAGAAGCATATGGGGTTATACAAATATTAAGCTTTTTCGAGGATCAATGCTTTGCCTTTTTAGAATTTTTTAGTCAAATCTGAATTTTTTGTTAAAAATTGGCCAAGTTTGGATAGATCTGGGGGGTGTCCGCTTTAGTGTCCGCTTTAGTGAGCCAAATTTTACTTTAAGCGCTTTTGCATTAAATTCTCTTTCCGGATCATAAAAAAATTGTATATAGTCCCGAAGAAAATTTTTTCTACAAAAGAAAATATATATGGGCCTTTTTGGGAAAATACTTAAAAAATATGGCACTTTTTACATGTTCCAACTTTGGATGCGTTTAACTTTTTATAGAGACAAGATAACTGTTAGGAAGTTGTTTTTATTTAGAATTTTATCACCAATATAGGTGATATTTTAGAAAATCTAAAAAAACCATAAAAAGATCGAGCAAAATTTAAAAAAATAAATTAATAAACCTAAATATATCTTCAACTAATAGAGATAACCTACACATGTAAGCGTATTTTTTGTAGATTTTCTTAAGAACTATTTATATTTTAAATTTCAGCTCTTTCCGATCATAAATGCATTTTTGGGAGTTTTTTTTTTAAAAATTGAGACCCGAGGTGACCAACTTTGAGGGCAACGCACTGGCCCCCATTAGCGTTAGGAAACTGAGCAACAGCAAATCAACTCGAAAATACCTAAACTCCAACCATGTGGAATTTCGTTACAATATCTCAAATGGTTCCCGTGATACCAAATTATTTCCAAAAAAAAACGTTTCTAAACCACTGTGCGATGCTTATTAAACCAGCTATTTTTCTTTTTATTTCGACTTCTGTTGACATTTTTTTGAATGTACTTCTATACATTTCAGTATTATTGATAATATCTCATCCCAGTTTCTATTTTGATTAAGTTGAAATATTTTAAAAAGTTTTATTTACTTACTTTTATATTACTTACTTTTGATACTTTACAGTATTAGATGTAATTTACACTTAACCTCAAATATGCTCTTTTAAATTTTTGTATTTAGTTTGTATAGAAAAAAGATCATACATAAACGCCGTAAATACTACGTGGAATGGTTAACTGCTAACTGATTTTTAAAAAACATGTGCTAATTTGCTAAAAATAACTTTAAAGAAAACACATTTTTCAAATATTAAAATAACAAGAAAAATCTTTGATTTTACAGCACTATAAATAACCATATAGTTACTTTATAATCAAAATAACAGTAATACTGTATATTTTGAAGTGTAAGGAAAAATTTACCATCAAAATTTTAAAAAAAAATTAAAAAAAAAAAATTATTTTGGCCGGAGTTTACCACCGTGCATTTTGTTAACTATACTTTGAAGTAATCCTCAGATCAATGATATCAAATATGATCTGATACCTCTTTTTAGAAAAATTTAAAAAATTCTTCTTTATCTTTAAATAAGTAAATTTCTCTTTAATATTTCAAATTGTGAAAATCTTAATTTAGATTCCATATGTAAATATTTTAAAAGTATTCTTGATATGAAAATGTTTAATTATTTGAATAGATTTTTTGTTTTAATTTGGTTTTTCGGAATTTTTTCAATTTATTTTCTCCACACACACAGTCATCTACAATTTTCTTCTTTTTATTCATAACCGACTCAGTGTTTTGATAACAAAATGTGAAATTTTCTGTCGTTATTTAAACTAGAACCGAAAAACGTCAAAGTGGATGAACGTTGATTAATTGACATATAATCTTTAAGTAAAATACCCGCCCTTAGGGTGAAAAACGTATTATTTGTATATTATTTGATACCGAACTAAAATTTAATTTTCCATCCCTGATTTTTACAGTCACATGCATTTCGTGTCCTGCTAAATAGGATGTTTCAAACTTTGACACATATGCGCTGCATTTCTTAGTGTTCATTCAATCTGTGCAGTTGATACGTAATTGCTGCTCTCGCATTTAAATATAAAATAATTAATATATTTGTTCATACTTGGATGGATATTTAATGTAAAAAAAGTATCTATAGAAAATGGCAAATTGAATAGAATTCCTAAAGATATGAAATAATTGGAATAAATTAAACTGAAAAACAAAACAAGACAAGAAAACTCCAATATGAATCGCTATTTGCTGCATATTCTTATTGTAACTGTATTGTGCTACAAAGGTAAGATAAATCCATTGTTGGAAAACAAACCATAGAACGTAACATAATTTTAGCAATTAATTTATAGCAAAAACCTCATATTCAAGTTGCATTATTTTTGTTAAACAACTTAATCATTTTTAGAATGTTCTTTTATTTTCAATGAAAATTTTGTATACATTGTTATATAAGAAAACGTCGTCTGCGCATGTTTAAATTTCATTGTTATTATTAAAAAAAAAAAAAAAACATCTTAGTTTGACACCAGATGCAAGAAAACAAGAATATTGGGAAACATTCGTTTAAATCACAAATACAAAATAATAAATAGGTCAATGTTAACAAGATGTGACGGATGTTCTAAATTTATCAGCAAATAATCTGGTATATAGTGAAGTGGTGCAATATAGTGGTTTTAATTAATCCTGATTACGCTGGAGATACAGTACATACATATGTATGTATATACGTAAATACTATGTGGAACTAGATTTTGTCATTGGTAACATAGCCGTATGACAAAATGTTGTAATAACATACACTGTCAGTCACAAGATATTGGACAAAAACCCAAATTTTTGTTGCAATGAAGTCTCATGATATGTACAGAATTGAGTCGTAAGAGCGTACTGCCGCGGCTTATTGTTGTAAATAGACTCCATCTGCACACAGTTGTATACATTTAATGTTGGCTTTAACATAATAAAATCTATCTGAGCGTATGTTGTAAATACGGTTTTAAACACAATAGTTGAGTGCCAAAATTCAATACGTTCTAATGTGACAAGTACGTCGTATGATTTTACTTACGACTTAATTCTGCTCCTACAATTATTTTAAATTGCGAATGTTAAAGGAAAAAATAAATTTACTTTAAAAATTATTAATAGTAATCTAGTAGCTGCACCTCCATATTTTCGAATGAGTCGTCCAACATTTCAAGTACGTACATACAAATTTGTTATTTTTAAAAATAATTAATTAATTTCACGTTTTTAAGTCCAGGCTTTAATAAGTGAGCTAAAACCATTCTGGCGTACCTTTGGCAGAGGACGTGTTGCTTACAATTTGGAACAATGCTTGTACATAACGATCTGGAAATTAAGTAATAGTGGTGTAACATTTCGACAAATAAGCGATCGTTTTAATGTTGCAAAGGGTACTCTCCACAAAATATTTTACAAAACTCTAATGGGTCGATTATGGATGGCAACGGAACTTCAGTTGCGTTGCCAGAGGGCAACCACAAATTTCTGGTTGCCAGTTTGGCAACAGAAATGATAGCTGCCAGTTGCCATCTGTAATACCATTTAGGCAACTGACAACACAACTGAAGTTCGGTTGCCATCCATAATCGACACATAAAGGTATTTTGCAACTTAAAAAAAGAAATAATATGGCCATCTGTTTTGCAACAGCAATCCGTCATGGAAAGATTCCAAAACAGCAGAGAGAACCCTTTTCGTTTTGTTATAGGATGTCTTGACGGTACCCATTTTAAAATTCAAAAACCAAAAATGTATCCCATCAGTTACTATAATATAAAAGGCTTCTATTGAGTTAATGTGCAAGTAAGTGACACACTTTTTGTTTTATGAATGTTAGCATTGTGCGAATGCAAATTTCGCTTATTGGACGTTTTTATCGGCTATCCTGGTAGTTGCCATGTCGCCAATATATGGAATAATAGTCCTATTTATAATTCGATTGTTAGTGGAAAACTACAACTAGCCCAAAATGCTATTATCCTTGCTGACTCTGCTTATCATCTTACGCGAAAACAAAAAAAGTTTAATTTTTTTTCAGTTCTACACGTGTAATGATTGAGCAAGCATATGGTATTCTAAAAAATAAATTCAGAGTTCTAGACCGTTTGGATACAGAGTGCTTTAGAAATATCTTCATAATTTTATTATTAATAATGGACATCAATCAGAATATATACCGGCAAGTACACATACCTTCACAGATGATAACGTCCAAAACCATGAAACTACAACAGATTATAATGAAGATGGTGTTACGATAAGAAATTACTTAACAACATTATTTTCAAGTTAAATTTAATTTATTAAAATAAAATACAATTAAATAAAAAACTAAACAAAAGTAATAACATAAAAAATAAAATTCAGTCATATTTTAGGAACAAATTTGTACTCTTATCTAAAAATTCAGGGAGCAAGTAATTTAATTTCTTAGAATGGTTTTCTCCAGAACATCTTTTAGTTCTATCATTGCGTGTATATGCTTTTGCTCTATAAGCAACTTCTTTTCTTCCATAGCAAGAATTTCCTCATGCCGTTTCTGCTCCTTGTGAGACTCATATTTTAAATATTGCAGAATTTCATCGTTACTTCCACGTTTATTCTTTTTGGTAATAGGAGAATCTTCAGGCGCTTTGGAAGTATTTCCGTCCACATATTTGGGAGATATAATTAATTATTTTAACGTGATTTCTATGTATATGAAGTCCATTTTGTTTGATATTTTTCTCCATAACATTATTTACAAGAGTTTTATGGGTATTATTGTGATTATCGGAAATAGAGCTAAATATGGGTGCTATGGTCAAATATGGACCGATATTCACAAAACCCAGTAGGATAATTTTTGGGTACAATATATTGATCTGTATATAATTTTAGTTCGATATCTATATATTTAAAATGTGTTTTTCGGAAGTGGTCCTTATATGGGAGCTATGACCAATTATCGGTCAATCTTCATAAAATTCAACACATCGATTTTCGTATATATGGGAAATATTTATTTGAAATTTTAACCAGATTGAAGCTTTTATAAGAGATTTATTAGTATTTAAGTAATTTTCGGAAATGGACCTTATATGGGAGCTATGGTCAAATATGAACCGATATGCACACAATCTAGTAACACAATTCTGTAAAGTTTTAATTCGATAACGATATTTTTCAGATATTTATGAAAATTAATGTGTTTTTTGGAAGTGGTCCTTACATGGGAGCTATAACCAATTCCGATCTTCATGAAATTCCCAAAAGCAATTTTCATGTGCATGGGAATTATGCAAGACGAATTTCAACCTGATACCGATATATATAAGATATTTAAGTGTATTTAAGTGATTTCCGGAAGTAAACTTTATATGGGGGCTATGGTCAAATAGAACCCGATTCAAAAAAAAAAAAAAAAAAAAATAGCCTCGCGATTTCTGTTTGCACGAAACTTAGTTGTGCAATTCTATGGGCATTTATATACCATAGCACCATATTTCGGGAAGAAATTTGTATGGGGGCTACGAGAAATTATGGACCGATTCTTTCCATTTTCAACACAATTTCTTCTTTTATCTTATAAATAATGAATGCAAATTTTCATGGTATTCTCTGCAATGAATTTACCTATGATATCAAAATTATCTAAATTTTTGGAGGTTGTCTTACATTTTGATCCATAACCCTGGTTCTACCAATTCGGTTTTGCTGATTTTCAATACCAAACTGCTTAGAAAAATTATAAACATTTTGGTGTACATTTCATTAATTCTGCTTATGTATTTTGGACGTGAGAGTGTTTTACACAGACAGACAGACAGACGGACATTGCTCAATCGACTTAGAATTTCATAAGGATCAATAATATATATACTTTGTCAGATGAATATTTCATAATGTTACACACGGAATGACAAACTTATATATACCCTCTTTAACCACTTGTGGTGGTAATTTTTGAGTAATTTTTGTGGGAAAGGCAAAATTTCTCAATGTACAATTAATATTGCATATTTGGAAAATATTATGAAAATTACTCATTAATATTTAAAAACTGAGATTTTTATCTGTTTTATAAAACTTTTCTAAATAATTTAGTAGTTTGGAATCAGTTAAATAGTAATTCTTAATATTATATTATTTACATATTTGTATTCAGGATTACTTGTGCATACATTAATTGGCCTAGATTGACTTTTTATATTGTATTACTATGAATAAAATAATTCTAAGCCAAATTTGTTAAAAAGTTTTCATATAGGTATTGTTTCGTTTTCGCCTTTTGAAAACGTTGGATAATTTTAAATAAACCGGATACTTATGATTGCAAATAAAAACAGTTTAGTAGTTTAAAATTGTAACAACTCTTTATTTAATTTGTCTTTACTTGACGATGCTTCAAATTAGACTGACTTTTGTGATGTTCTTATGGCTAATTTATATACACTGCATTACTATCTAGAAAGCTTCTATTTCTACAATGATCTTAAAACTAGAATATTCGAATTTCGGTGTTAGTCATTAATAATTTAGTGTTGCCATACTTACAAATAATGCTCAACTCAAAGCTTTTGTAGTTTGGGAGACATTCCTTTCTTACGTTGTGGCCTTCGCTAAATCCCATAGAATTCGCTGCTAGATCGTATCTGGCTTTCATTTTGTCGCTGGTCATTTTTATTCGTCTGCGTACGAATTCATGAAGTTCGTTAATGTTATCTTGCTCTTGGGAAGTGTTTTAATTATTTGTTGATGAGGGCTTAATACCGAATTCTAAATCGATAGGTAACATGAGTTCTGTCCCGAAGACAATTTTTGCAGGTGTTCGAGAGGTTGAGTCGTAAACAGCTGAACTGTATGCCAATAGAAATTTCGGTATGTGTTAATCCCAGTCCTTCTGATGTGCACTGACTACTTTTCTTAAATATTCCTCCAGAGTACGATTGTGGATGCAGTGGCGCTCTGGATTTTCTTATTCCGTATAAATCGCACATTTCCTTGAATACGGCAGATTAAAAATTTCTACCCTGATTAGAATACAATCCAGTGGAACATAGTAGCGGCAAACCCAGTTGTTCACAAATACGCTTATAACCGTTATAGCTTCCTGATTAGGTATAGCATATACCTCTGGCCATTTGCTGAAATAATCATAACCACTAGAACGTAACGATTTCCGACATCACTGACAGGGAAAGGGTCTGCTACTGTTGAAGTTCTCCACGACTTCTTCTTACTGGGCCCTTTGCTGCTATGCATTGTGGACAATTGGCTACCCAATCGGCTACTGCTAGCTGACAACCCACCCAATAAAAACGTTGTTTTGAGTTTTCTAAGGTTTTTGTCACACTAAGATGACCACCACTGGAACCGTCATGGAACTCTTTCATTACTTCGTTTATTTTAGAGGATGGTACCACAATTCGATTTGTCACCGTTTTACCGTCAGCACTTTCCCATATGCGGTATAAGCAGCCATTTAACAACTGTAGACTATTCCATCGGGCACAATATGATTACATCAGTGGACTTTGGACCGATATTTCATTGCGGGCTTACCATCTACCTTCTTCTTTTGCCGATATTGTTTTCGCCAGTATGTGGTCATTTCTCTGCGCTACAGAGCAATCTTCACTGGACTCTATATGCATTAGTCGAACGTCGATGACACATTCTTTTTCTTCGGCTTTTGTACAATGTTTGAATCCCACGTTGCAGGGCCATCTTGAGAGTGCGTCCGTATTACCGTGTCTTTCGGTGCTCGATGCTAAAGTAATAGCTCTGAAACCGCTCACTCCATCGAGCCAGTTGTCTTTCAGGTTGTTTAAATTGCAGCAACCAGCTGAGAGCAGAATGGTCGGTTCTCAATTGGAAGTGTTGACCATACAGATAGTTGTGGAAATGCTGCACACACTCTAATACTGCCAGGAGTTCGCGTCGCGTTACACAGTAGTTTCTTTCAGGCTTTAATATTATTCGGCTGTAATAGCCTATGACTTTTTCCGCCCCATCGATGACCTGTGATAGGACACCGCCTATACCGTATCCGCTTGCATCACTATCTAGAACAAACTTTGATCCAGGGATGGGATATGCCAAAACTGGTGCTGTACACAACGATTCTTTTAACTGCAGGAATGCCTGTTCTTGAGGTTCACTCCAAAGGAATGCTTGCGGCTACACTGGCAAAATTCGGTACAAATTGTCGGTAGTACGTACAAAGGCCTAGAAAACTGCTAAATTGTATCTCCATTTGTTGATATGCCGTCTGCTGTTACGCGTTGCCCAGTATTTATTTGATGCTTTGAAGATGGTTCGATTATGAATTGAATTGAATGAATACATGATTTTAAGTTGTGGCGATTTTATGACGGGTTTGTAAAATTTTTGTGACGATTTTTTTTTTCTTAATTTTGGCGATTTTTTTCAATAAGAAACTCAAAAATTAATGGATTACAAATTTAAAAAAATTTCTTATTTAAAATATAAAATACATCGAATTAAATATTTTTAAATTATGTCAGAAAACATTTGTGTATTGAATTTGTTTATTGTTTGTCTTCATTAAATTTAAATATTTAGTTGAACATAAGAATGCAGTTAAAAATGTAGTTTTATAAACAATTTTCGGTCATACTTCAAAAATTGAACTAAGTGAGCGAAAATATTTGATCTCGTTCATTTAGGTCAATCAAGTAAATCGTTCAATAGGACTAGTACTAGAGTGTCCAAAAAACCGGCAAATTCAAAAAACCGGTTTCCGGTTTAACCGAAAACAGTGTTTTATAAAAAACCCGGTTTCGGTTTTCTCATTCTAAAAAAAAAGGTTACGGTTTTGTCATTTTAAAAACCGGTTAACCGGTTTTATATTAATTTTTGTTTAATACGAAAAATTTCTATTTAAATTTATAGTCAATATTGGTAAGGCAAAAGGTGTTACATGTATATTTCGTTAAAACCGGTTAACCGTCTTAAAAAAACCGGTTTTCAAAAAACCGAAAAGTTAAAAAAAACCGAAACCGGTCGGTTTTACAATGATGAAAAAACCGGTTGACCGGTTTTCGGTTTCGGTTTTGGATACTCTAACTAGTACATTCACGAACTACCAAAGTCTAATGCACATGCTTAGACTTTGGTAACTACAACAATACAAGAACTGCAGTCATTTTTACCTTCTAATCTGCCAACAAAAAAATTCAAAAAATCTCACTTTTCCCAACAAACCAAATTACTTGAGAAAACTATTATAATAAGCTTACAAACACAAGCCTTAAGCTTGAAAAAGTCCTTAGAATATATTGAAAAAGGCTATCGTAACTATTGTAGAAAAATCGAAACGGAATGTAATTGTAGAATAAGCTTACGAAAATAATATTGTATTAACTATTGTATAGAAAAGCTTATTCGTCTCAATATTTTTATAAGATTTTTTATATAATTGTATAATAAGCTTCACAAATAATGTAATATTTAATTTAACTATTAATATTATATAATTCATTATTTTAATTATATTAATTATGTAGTTTTATTATTATTATAGTTTTTTCGTAGCTTAAGCGAACTGGAAAAACGTTTGGGTGTCTTTAATAAATTGGTCCTTGTACCACCCACTGACAAAGCTGCATCTATGAAATGTAGAAATTTTATTATTAATTTCTTTTAATTAAACTTACTTCTTATTGGTTTTGTTGTGCTTAGATTTCGAACACTTTTCTTGGTGTCAGTACCTTTCCAGCATAGTTGTTCACCTAATTCGTCCATTAAAAAGTTTCCTCCAAACTTGGTGCCTTGGTAACCACTGTCAGTTCCTTTACCTGAAAAAATTTATAAAAAATTTTGTTTCGTGTACATAATTTATAGGCAGCAAATAAAACTTACAAAAGAAGCAAAGTTTTCACCATTTTCTTGTAGACGTGTTTCAAAATCAATGAACACATTCATTTCTTTCACTAGCACTTACACATTCATTGTAATGTATTGAAAAAGATAAGTCTGGTAAACCTTGTGCGCAGAGTACAGGTCTCAATTTTGAAGATATTTCGATAAAATTTTGTACATATTTATTTTTTGGCCCAAGAACCAAGCCTATTGAAATTGGCCGAAATCGGTCCATTATTTCAACTAGCCCCCATACAAATGTCCTCTCGAAATTGGGCTTTATCGGTCATAAATGTTTAATTTATATAGGTATCTACACAAGTTTTTCTCCAAATAAGTTTTATATATACGGAATTCATGTCACCAAATTTTATTACGATCGGTTCATAATTAGTCATAGCTCCCATATAACGCCTGCTTCCGATAATCACTTTAACGAGCATAAATCTCCTAAAAACGTTGGTATACACATACAATTCAACGTATATAATTTTCATATAGACATTAATCACATGACCAAATTTCATGGTGATCGGTCCATAATTTATCATAGCTTCCATATAAGGCCCACTTCCGAAAGTCACTCACGAATATAAATTATTGAAATTTTGAAAGAAAATTGTTTTTGCTCATATATCATATATTATTATATGGATATTATATGGCCGGGCTTGACCGACCATACTTTCTTACTTGTTATAAATGAATCTAAGAAAAGCTTAAATCCCACTATTTATATAAGCTTATTCTCAAGTTGTATTGTAGTTTGATTACTATGGTATGTTGGGTTTTTTTTACCACTTTCAAATATTTTATATATAAAATAATCTTTTTACCCTTATAACAAATTTATAATTTGTGTAAACAAGTTTTTGGCATTTCAAAAGGTAAAACATGAGTAGAGCAAAAAAATAGTCAGCTGGCGTTACGCTGCCACCTGGTTAAATATTGCTTTTCTTTCATGACCACTGAAAACAATATTTTGATTCTTTAATATATTTCGAACTTCTGTGAACAATTTTTTTCAGATTTGAAATGAATTTGATCAACACAACGTAATGAAATGAGTCGAACATTTTTAATATAATATATATATCGTCGTTGCTCTGACATGATCGGTTATGTGAACAATTTTGATTTTTTATTGGAACCTTTTGAACCCTTGGTAATGATACATCTACCGTTTAATGATATCTGTATTAGTTTGCAAGTTAGCTAAAGTAACTACCCAGCAAAAACTTTACTTACTTAGTAAGCCAGCAAGTAATATTGGAGCAAACTGGTAACTACTTATTATTTGGCTGAAACACTAGTTACTGTTGTTCGAGATTTTCTAAAAATTCAGGGGTCCTACTTATAAATATACTTACATTCAGCTCAATTATAAGTATTACATTCACAATAAGAAAAATACAGAAAAATCTTACCTCGTGTGGGTATCGAACCGTCACATTATTATTAATATAATCTGAACAAAAAAATTAATGGCGCTGACTGGTGTAGAACCGCTAACGTCTCGTTTTCCAGTCAAACACACTAGATAGCTGTGCTAAATGCAAAAGTTCATTACCAACCAGTACAAAAATAAGTACCTATTCTAGTAAATAAAATAACCACCACTCATTACAAAAGAAGGCATGTGGTAATTAGTTGCCATTACAAAAATTCATAAAATGTTTGCTGGGTATGTGTAAGCCGTATACAAAATGTTCCTACAAAAATAGGTATGTATGTGTAAAAATTCACTTAACCGTGTTTTACGTTTTAACGAGTACTCCATTTATTTTATGTCAAAAAACTGTCGAAGCTTTTTCGTGGATCGGTGCTTTGCCTTTTTAGAATTTTTTACTCAAATCTAAAATTAGTTTTAAAAATTGGCCAAGTTTGGATAGGTCTGGGGGGTGTTGCGTCCGCTTAAGTGAGCCAAAATTTACTTTACACGCTTTTTCATTAAATTCTCTTTCCGGGTCATATAAAAATTGCATATAGTCCAGCAGAAATTTCTTTTCTACAAAAGAAAAAATATATGGGCGTTTTTGGGAAAAAACTTAAAAAATACGGCACTTTTTACATGTTCCAACTTTGGATGCGTTTAACTTTTTATAGGGACAAGATAACTGTTAGCAAGTTTTTTATTTTATTTAGAATTTTATCACCAATGTAGACCATATTTTAGAAAAAAATTCGAACCTCCGTAGGCCCGACCATTTAAAAAAACAAAAAGATCGAGCAAAATTAATAAATAAATGTAAATATCTCTTCAACTAATAGAGATAACACACATAAGCGTATTATTTGTAGATCTTCTTAAACGCTACTTATATTTTAAATTTCACCTCATTTGGATCAAAAATGGTTTTTTGTGCGATTTTTTTAAATAAATTTGAGACCGGAGGTGACTAACTTTAAGGGCGCTAGCGCTAGAGAGCTGAACAACACCAAATCAACTCGAAAAAAGCTCAGCTCTAACAATATCTCAAATAGTTCCCGAGATACCGAATTATATAAAAAAAACTTTTCTAAACCACTGTGCATCAATGATATAGGGGTTATGTGTTGGTAGAAAGATTTAGGTTCATATAAAACTTGTTTTTGTAAAATTTAATTACTCTATTAATTACACTGTGCACGAAATTGACACTTTTTTTCTGTCAAGAGGGGCACCCAGCGGCTTAAACTAATTCAAGTACGCTGAATTCAGTGGTGCTAACCGTTTTTTTAGGTTAGCTCGTATTTTGTAGATATACCGTTATTTCGAAAATGGAGGAGGTTGTACAAGATATATACGCGCAACTCAAAAACAGTTTAGTTTATTGAATAAGTTATAAAAACCGAAATTCGGCAATAAAATTACCTTTAAGTAAGGCTTACATACTTTTATACCCTTCACCTTCGTGAGAAGGTTTATCATTCCGTTTGTAATTTCACAATATAATTTTCAGACCCTATAAAGTATATATATTCTGGATCCTTATAGATAGCGGAGTCGATTAAGCTATGTCCGTCTGTCTGTTGAAATCAATTTACTGAAGACCCCAAATATATTCGAGATCCAAATCTTCAATAATTCTATCAACATGCTTTCGAGAAGTTTCCTATTTAAAATCAGCAAAATCCGTCCATAAATAAAGGAGATAAGAGCAAAAATCCGAGACAACCTCCGAAAATTTCATAAAAAAAAAAACAATTTATTGCATGCTTTGACAAAAAAGCAACAAAACGTATGTTTGGATGTATGTTGGTTTCATTGCATTGCGTATATTGTTTTTGGTGTTTGCAACGATGTATATAAAGCTATAGTAAGTTGGACCTACAATGGGTCAAAATCGGGAAAAATATTTTTTAACCCGAATTTTTTTTCACCAAAAAAATTTTTTCACACAAAAATTAAAAAAAAAAATTTAATAAATTAAAGAAAAATTTTTTAACTGTCAAACGGTGCCCCGCTTGACAGTTTTTTTCAACTAGCACAGTGTTATTATAAGGCAATTATGAATGTCCAACTAATTTTCAGAGGGGGAACTTGAATGGGACAAATGTTACCATATTTTCGCCATACAGTACAATTTCATACAGTATATGTAATTTAAAAATACTAATTTGTGCAAAATTTTATCAGGATTGCAGTATATCAACATATTTATGACTGCTCAAACAGTATCCGTGGAGACATCTGTATAGGGGCTACTTGAAATCATGGACCTATGTTGCCAGCTAGCTCCTTTCGTTTAGGCCCTATCGTGTTTTCAACAGAGAGACGGATAGATCGTCTTTGAATTTCATATCGTACTAGCTTAACCGGTTCGCGTTGCTGGCCCTTAGAACTTTTTTGGTTGACAAATTTTTTTGGTTGAGATAAAAATTTTTTGGACAAAATTAATTTTTTTGAAAAATTTTTTTCTTGCGAAATTTTTTTTTTTTACAACAATCAATGACATGTTTTTATAAGAATTAAAGAAAACGTCTATCAACAATTATAAAATAATCCTTGATTTTGCAGTGTTAACCGATAGGCTCTTCTGATGGTTCCGTGGAAAATTTATCAAAATCGGTCCAGCCGCTTTTGAGTCCATACTGAACATACATACACACATCCATTTTTATATACACGCTACTCCGCCCACAGACCGAAAAAAATCAGACTTTACAGTGTTGACCGCAGGGGTTTTCCGAAGATTCCCTGAAAATTTCATCAAAATTTGGAAGTTTTCCATACAAAAAATAAAAAAATATTTGGTGTATGATTAATAAACGCGGGATTTTTTCAAATTTTTAGTTTTTATTTTGAAACATTTGTATAGTATAGATATTGTTACGTTTTTACATTTTAAAAACGAGGTTTATTTCCTTTAAATAAACCGGATACTTTTGATTGCAAATAAAAGCAGTTTAAGTAGTTTAAAATTGTAACAACTCTTTATTTATTTAGAATTTAGAATACACGTTTATCAAGTCGCAGAAATGCACACACACTCTATAATGTACAAGTATACACGTACAAGACAGTTAATGTTAACTCTAACAGCGCCAATCATAAACTCATCTCATGACTGCCAGCTCTGCCACTATTTATACACGCGCCATCTATCGGGAATCTTCTACGATGCTCTCAACGGATATACTAGTACATTCGAATTCTAGAGCTTTCGAGGTTAATGTTAGCAGCTTAAACAATTAGTGTTTCCATACTTATAAACAATGCTAATAACTGCATGCTATCAACATTGTTGATAAGTAGAAGCATCTACTGATGGACGTGTTTATAAACATGATGAATGTTGCAGGCAGTCGTTACGGACCGTTAAATTCAAATCGCTATTGCACATTCGTAACAATATATTCAAAGTATTGACTATTTTAGCTATGACCTTTTTCCATCTTTCTGGTAACATATGGATTCCGAGCCAAAAGAACATCTCATCTTTTGAACGAATTAAGCCAATATCGGGTACTCTGTTTCAAAAGAGAAAGCGTTCTGCTTCGATCGAAACAAATAGTAATCGGACGAGGCAAGGTCTGGATTATAAAGCGGGTGAGGCAAAACTTCCCAACCACTTTATTTTAAGTAGTATTTAACAGCTACTGCAACATGTCCCCAAGTGTTGCCATAATGGAATATAATAGTTTCATGTCTGGCCGCATGTTCTGGGCGTTTTTCGGACAATGCTCGCTTCAAAAAAATCAGTTGTGTTCGGTACAGGTTCCCTGTGATGATCTGGTCAGATTTCAGCAGCTCATAATAGATAGGTCCCTTTTGGTCCAACCAAATACAGAGCATTACTTTAGCGGCATGGAAATTTGGCTTTGGTGTCGATTGAGATGTTTGGCCGGGCTTCACATATGATCACTTACGCTTCGGGTTATTCGCAATTTATCCATTTTTCATCGCAAGTAATGATTCGGTGCAAAAATGATTTTCTTTTATAGCGTTAAAGCAGCATTTCAGACATAAAAAATCGTATTTCAAGGTATCTCAGCTTCAATTCGTATAGTACCAAATTACCCTGGTTTTGGATGAATCCTGCTGCTTGCAAAAGTTTTCAAATTACTAAGTAGCTCCCTAAGATTTTGCAAGCTCTTGTTGAGTTTGACAAGAATCTTCATGGAGTAATGCCTCCAATTCTTGGGTTTCAAACTTTTTTTAATAGTCAGGGCGTTCTTTGTCTTCCATGTTAAAATCACCACTTCAGAACCGAACAAATCATCTCCAGCACGTTGAAATCGATGTTACACATTCATCATAAGCTTTGCTGAGCAATCGGTGTGTTTCAGCGGCATTTTTTTTTTTCAAAAAAAAAGAAGTAAAGCAAAACTTCCCTTATATGATGCATTGTTGGCACAAAATTCGACATTTTCGAAGCAAAAAGAAACTTTGTGTGCGGGAAGTTTTGGATTACTTCTATAGTTTGAAAAAAGTGCCGCTGAAGCACGCAGATTGCTCACCAAAGCTTAATGTTCAATAACTAAGATAGAATAAATCACAGATACTTGCCCTTCAAAATGACATAAAAGTTATTGTTACGTTTTAACCTTTTTAAAACGTTGATATTTCTTTTAAATAAACCAGATACATTTGATTGCAAATAAAAAGCAGTTTTAGTAGTTTAAAATTGTAACAACTCTTTATTTATTTATAACTCTAACAGCGTCTATGATCAACTCAACTCACGACTGCAACCTCTGCCACTTCGTTAATCTTCTACAATGATCTTAACGAACAAAATGGTACATTCGAATTCTAGATCTTTCGATGTTAATGTTAGCAGCTTAAACATTTAATGTTGCCATGTGGTCCACATTACAAGAACTTGGGTTACAGTGGTAAAAAATTATTTTTACCATCTAATCTAAATGTGCTTAAATACTTACCAAATATATGCAAAACTACATGTTCACTTTCAATATGTAAAACAACCAAACATTAAATTCTACAATGTAACTGTACCAAATTTTGTTTTTCACTTGGACCGAAAGAAATGTTGACCATCGCATTAACTTTCAATGCAGGATTTAAAGCCGTCATATCAATTTGTGGTTTCAAACAAACTGTAGAATGTACGACAAAGCAGTGTTATCATACCTTCATTAGTTTCTGAAAAAGGACACAGGTCCACATTCGACGCATAGTCCACAATACCCGAAGTTACTCTTTTTTTATTATTTGAGTGCAGGTGTAAAATTGATTTTTGAAAGCGGAGAGTGATCCATTTGCGTCTAAGTATTTCCGTAGTAACAGGAGACATATGTAGAAATGCTGTTTAAGAATTTAACATACATATATTGAAAAAAACCTGGTTTTCTGAATAAATATTTACACACGGGAAATACATACATATCAGTTCCACTTAATTGTTTTGTTGAATATTTTATAAACTATCAACATAAATAGTTTTTTTTTTCAATTTAATAAATATTTAATTCTAAATATACTGTTCTAACGAATCACGAGCGGGACATGGGATTTCATGGATAAAAGCGGGACAATCGCGTGAAAATCTGGACGTTTGGCAACCCTAATGCATACAAACATCAATTTTTATATATCGCTCAAATGAGCGATATGTATATAGATATTTTTTGTGGTCTGCGATGAATATATCGATAAGTTACAAATGAAATGACAAAATCCGTATTTTTTGATGATGGGTATAATAAAAACAAAAATAAAACACTAACAAAGCAGCAAAAATGCTACGTTTTTCGTAAAATATTTCATTGGCTGAATCTAACCATAAAAAAAATTTATAGCAAACATCCAAACAAATTATTTTCACGAAACAAAATTATTTGTTGGCAATCAAAAAAATGTGACCACTAAAGATGTGCGATGCCATGCTTCGTTCTCTAATTCTAGACCTTTCAATGTTAATCATTTATTGTTGCCATACTAACAAACAATGCACAACTCAATGCTTTTATTGAATATTGTATGTTCTAAAGCAATGTTAATAATACCCACAGATAGGTTAAAGTTTGAGAAGCACTGCTGTTTGAGAGACATTATGCGTCTTTAAACCAGCCGTTAAAACAGTAATATTTAAATTCAAGTACAATTTCGTAACAATTGTATTTTCAATCTGCTCTTATGTTAACCATAAACTAATAGTTGGTGATTTAAAAACGTCTGTTAATAAAATCATAAGAAAATAACAGATAACTGATATGTTACTTTACATTTAATTTTATACACTATGAGGGAGATACATCATCTAACTATGAATTAACAGTATGTTAAAAAATGTTTAAGATCTACATTTAACAGTTTGTTGAAATTAGTGAAAGAACGACATTAAAATTACCTGTTACTTTCTCCAGTTGTTACCAGTGATTTTTCAAAAACATTACCAGTGAATGTTGAAAAATGTAAAATAACGGCATTTAACAGCATGTTGAAAAATATGAATGATCGACGTAAATGTATCTGTTACTTACTATATTCAGTAAGAGTTGTATACTTACTGTGAATTGCAAAGACCCCTTTTTACACTGGACAATTTAGTTGCCCAAGTTTGTTTTTAATTTTCAAAAATAAGAATGAAAGAACAAACCAACTTGTGGTATACAAGCAAGTCTGTACTCTAATTTGAAAAAACCATACCTCTGACATCTACAAACAGCAAAATTGCTCAAAAGACTTGCGCTACTAATTGCCTAATCTGAAAGAGGTTAAAGCAATATGTTTACTGAAGTTTTATTGAATATAGTGAATTTAATTTTTCACTTTTTATTTGACCAAACTGCTGCGAAAAAGAATCATTTACTGAATTCACAACAAATTGTATCGTGTATATTGTATTAAAAAAAATTGTTAATTTGTTGTTTGTGAACACCCAGTGTATATTGTATTAATGTATTTTGTATTCTAAACTAAAAAAAGCAATATTAAGAAGTAGGTTTTCTAGAAATAAAAAAAAAAAAAATAGAACTGAAAACGTAAATTAATTAATATAATATATTGTTACGAATGTTCAATGACAATTTGAATTCAACGGTCTGTAGCGACTGCCTGCAGCATTCATCATGATTGATGGCACGTCCATCATTGACATTGTTTGTAAGTATGGCAACACTAAATGTTTGGGCTGCTGGGAATGAGATCGAAAAGCTCTAGAAATCGAATGTACTAGTATGTCCGTTAAGAACATTGTAGATGATTCCCGATAGATGGCGCGTGTATAAATAGTGGCAGAGCTGGCAGTCGTGAGTTGAGTTTATCATTGGCGCTGTTAGAGTTAACATCAACTGTCTTGTGCATATAAGGTTGTACGTAATAAAGTTTGTGTATAAAGACATTGAGTGACTATTTAATTCTGTTGTTGTTGTACATTCTAAATAAATAAAGAGTTGTTACAATTTTAAACTACTAAAACTGCTTTTATTTGCAATCAAAAGTATCCGGTTTATTTAAAGGAAATAAACCACGTTTGTAAAAGTTAAAAACGTAACAATTGGTGTCAGAAGTGGGATTGCTAAATAAAAAGCATGAAGTTTGAGGAACTAAAAGTTGAACAACTCAAGAAAGAATTGAGTAAATTGAAGTTACCAACAGCAGGTAATAAGGCGGAATTGCAGAAGAGGCTCATAGATGAATTCAAGCGGCGTGATATTGACATCGGAGCTTACGAATTCGAGTATAAGGACGAAGTGGAAGTCTGTACCCGTGCAACAACAAGCAGCATGGATTTAAGCACAATGTTTGCTGCTATGATGGCACAATTTAAAGAAGTTAAAGAAGAAAATAAAAAAATGAAAATGAAACTTCAAGAAACATTTAGAGTCAACAACGAGAAACTTCTAGCTAAAGTTCAAGAAATTTCTAAGGTAAACAGCGAAAAGCTGTCAGCTGTAGTTAAAGAAACGTCCAGAGTAAACAACGATAAACATCTAGTTGAAGTTCAAGAGACTTCTGGAATCAACAACGAGAAACTTCGTGCTGAGGTTGAAGCTGAAGTAAAAGAAACAAGAAAACACTTAGCTGAAATGGAAGCGGATCAACAAGCATTGCAAGAACCACCTTTAAAAGGAGCTGGAACTGAGGGAGAGTATTTGGTATGGGCCCATGAGGAAGAGGAGGATTGTATAGACAATGGTTGGTGTTGGAATCAGGAATGGTTGGTGTTGGAATCAGTAGATGTGATAAGTGGCCATGTAACGATGGAGGCACTCGTTGAACAGTGCAATGACGGAATGGTTCCAGTTGGAGTGCTTGGTCTGTCCCGCAGTGAAAAGATCATCAGGACGGCTTCCGAGATGGGTGAATGTGCTTTAGCAGAGGAAGTGAAATATTGTGAGGAAGATACTGCCAATGAGTTTACTAAGGAAGTGCATGGGTTCGTTCGGAGACGAATTGGAATGACCAACGACCGGGTGAAAGCCAGATACAGCACACAACATAATAAAGGTTTGTCTTCTAAACTACAGAATCACTGGAAAGGACCACATAGGGTAGTAGAGAAATTGGATGACATGGTCTATAGAATACGGAAGTGTGGAAGACCGATATCGAGAATCAAGGTTAAACATCTGAAACGACTAGCTGACCACTGGAAAGGTGAATCTGTGCCTATTCGGGACGAACAGGCTTAAGTGGGGGACAGTGTTACGAATGTTCAATGACAATTTGAATTCAACGGTCTGTAACGACTGCCTGCAGCATTCATCATGTTTGATGGCACGTCCATCATTGACATTGTTTGTAAGTATGGCAACACTAAATGTTTGGGCTGCTGGGAATGACATCGAAAAGCTCTAGAAATCGAATGTACTAGTATGTCCGTTAAGAACATTGTAGATGATTCCCGATAGATGGCGCGTGTATAAATAGTGGCAGAGCTGGCAGTCGTGAGTTGAGTTTATCATTGGCGCTGTTAGAGTTAACATCAACTGTCTTGTGCATATAAGGTTGTACGTAATAAAGTTTGTGTATAAAGACATTGAGTGACTATTTAATTCTGTTGTTGTTGTACATTCTAAATAAATAAAGAGTTGTTACAATTTTAAACTACTAAAACTGCTTTTATTTGCAATCAAAAGTATCCGGTTTATTTAAAGGAAATAAACCACGTTTGTAAAAGTTAAAAACGTAACAATTGGTGTCAGAAGTGGGATTGCTAAATAAAAAGCATGAAGTTTGAGGAACTAAAAGTTGAACAACTCAAGAAAGAATTGAGTAAATTGAAGTTACCAACAGCAGGTAATAAGGCGGAATTGCAGAAGAGGCTCATAGATGAATTCAAGCGGCGTGATATTGACATCGGAGCTTACGAATTCGAGTATAAGGACGAAGTGGAAGTCTGTACCCGTGCAACAACAAGCAGCATGGATTTAAGCACAATGTTTGCTGCTATGATGGCACAATTTAAAGAAGTTAAAGAAGAAAATAAAAAAATGAAAATGAAACTTCAAGAAACATTTAGAGTCAACAACGAGAAACTTCTAGCTAAAGTTCAAGAAATTTCTAAGGTAAACAGCGAAAAGCTGTAGTTAAAGAAACGTCCAGAGTAAACAACGATAAACATCTAGTTGAAGTTCAAGAGACTTCTGGAATCAACAACGAGAAACTTCGTGCTGAGGTTGAAGCTGAAGTAAAAGAAACAAGAAAACACTTAGCTGAAATGGAAGCGGATCAACAAGCATTGCAAGAACCACCTTTAAAAGGAGCTGGAACTGAGGGAGAGTATTTGGTATGGGCCCATGAGGAAGAGGAGGATTGTATAGACAATGGTTGGTGTTGGAATCAGGAATGGTTGGTGTTGGAATCAGTAGATGTGATAAGTGGCCATGTAACGATGGAGGCACTCGTTGAACAGTGCAATGACGGAATGGTTCCAGTTGGAGTGCTTGGTCTGTCCCGCAGTGAAAAGATCATCAGGACGGCTTCCGAGATGGGTGAATGTGCTTTAGCAGAGGAAGTGAAAAATTGTGAGGAAGATACTGCCAATGAGTTTACTAAGGAAGTGCATGGGTTCGTTCGGAGACGAATTGGAATGACCAACGACCGGGTGAAAGCCAGATACAGCACACAACATAATAAAGGTTTGTCTTCTAAACTACAGAATCACTGGAAAGGACCACATAGGGTAGTAGAGAAATTGGATGACATGGTCTATAGAATACGGAAGTGTGGAAGACCGATATCGAGAATCAAGGTTAAACATCTGAAACGACTAGCTGACCACTGGAAAGGTGAATCTGTGCCTATTCGGGACGAACAGGCTTAAGTGGGGGACAGTGTTACGAATGTTCAATGACAATTTGAATTCAACGGTCTGTAACGACTGCCTGCAGCATTCATCATGTTTGATGGCACGTCCATCATTGACATTGTTTGTAAGTATGGCAACACTAAATGTTTGGGCTGCTGGGAATGACATCGAAAAGCTCTAGAAATCGAATGTACTAGTATGTCCGTTAAGAACATTGTAGATGATTCCCGATAGATGGCGCGTGTATAAATAGTGGCAGAGCTGGCAGTCGTGAGTTGAGTTTATCATTGGCGCTGTTAGAGTTAACATCAACTGTCTTGTGCATATAAGGTTGTACGTAATAAAGTTTGTGTATAAAGACATTGAGTGACTATTTAATTCTGTTGTTGTTGTACATTCTAAATAAATAAAGAGTTGTTACAATTTTAAACTACTAAAACTGCTTTTATTTGCAATCAAAAGTATCCGGTTTATTTAAAGGAAATAAACCACGTTTGTAAAAGTTAAAAACGTAACAATTGGTGTCAGAAGTGGGATTGCTAAATAAAAAGCATGAAGTTTGAGGAACTAAAAGTTGAACAACTCAAGAAAGAATTGAGTAAATTGGAGTTACCAACAGCAGGTAATAAGGCGGAATTGCAGAAGAGGCTCATAGATGAATTCAAGCGGCGTGATATTGACATCGGAGCTTACGAATTCGAGTATAAGGACGAAGTGGAAGTCTGTACCCGTGCAACAACAAGCAGCATGGATTTAAGCACAATGTTTGCTGCTATGATGGCACAATTTAAAGAAGTTAAAGAAGAAAATAAAAAAATGAAAATGAAACTTCAAGAAACATTTAGAGTCAACAACGAGAAACTTCTAGCTAAAGTTCAAGAAATTTCTAAGGTAAACAGCGAAAAGCTGTCAGCTGTAGTTAAAGAAACGTCCAGAGTAAACAACGATAAACATCTAGTTGAAGTTCAAGAGACTTCTGGAATCAACAACGAGAAACTTCGTGCTGAGGTTGAAGCTGAAGTAAAAGAAACAAGAAAACACTTAGCTGAAATGGAAGCGGATCAACAAGCATTGCAAGAACCACCTTTAAAAGGAGCTGGAACTGAGGGAGAGTATTTGGTATGGGCCCGTGAGGAAGAGGAGGATTGTATAGACAATGGTTGGTGTTGGAATCAGGAATGGTTGGTGTTGGAATCAGCAGATGTGATAAGTGGCCATGTAACGATGGAGGCACTCGTTGAACAGTGCAATGACGGAATGGTTCCAGTTGGAGTGCTTGGTCTGTCCCGCAGTGAAAAGATCATCAGGACGGCTTCCGAGATGGGTGAATGTGCTTTAGCAGAGGAAGTGAACAATTGTGAGGAAGATACTGCCAATGAGTTTACTAAGGAAGTGCATGGGTTCGTTCGGAGACGAATTGGAATGACCAACGACCGGGTGAAAGCCAGATACAGCACACAACATAATAAAGGTTTGTCTTCTAAACTACAGAATCACTGGAAAGGACCACATAGGGTAGTAGAGAAATTGGATGACATGGTCTATAGAATACGGAAGTGTGGAAGACCGATATCGAGAATCAAGGTTAAACATCTGAAACGACTAGCTGACCACTGGAAAGGTGAATCTGTGCCTATTCGGGACGAACAGGCTTAAGTGGGGGACAGTGTTACGAATGTTCAATGACAATTTGAATTCAACGGTCTGTAACGACTGCCTGCAGCATTCATCATGTTTGATGGCACGTCCATCATTGACATTGTTTGTAAGTATGGCAACACTAAATGTTTGGGCAGCTGGCAATGACATCGAAAAGCTCTAGAAATCGAATGTACTAGTATGTCCGTTAAGAACATTGTAGATGATTCCCGATAGATGGCGCGTGTATAAATAGTGGCAGAGCTGGCAGTCGTGAGTTGAGTTTATCATTGGCGCTGTTAGAGTTAACATCAACTGTCTTGTGCATATAAGGTTGTACGTAATAAAGTTTGTGTGCATTTCTGCGAATTGATATACGTGTATAAAGACATTGAGTGACTATTTAATTCTGTTGTTGTTGTACATCTATATATATAAAAGAGTAACGTTACTGACTGACTGACTGACTGACTGATTCATCATCGCACAGCCCAAACGACTGAAGCTAGAATCATGAAATTTTAACTGTGGGTTCCTCCCTCCCCAAAACGATCCGATAAGAAGGGATTTTTGGAAACTCGAACGTTTAGGGGGTAAAAAAGGGTAAAAACGGGTAAATTCGGTAACCTTATATCTTCAAAACTAATAAAGATATAAAAAAACTTACAATATCATGTTACTCCATTTAAAAAATAAGCTGACAGGTGTCTGGTACTTTTTCAAAATTCGGACCTTTTAGGGGAGAAAACGGGTAAAAACTGTATTTTGGTACTTTTTTGGCACCATATGTATCTTTTAAACCAATAAACATACAAACAAATTTAAAATCATATTCTTGACTTATAAAAAAATAACAAATATAAGTTTGGTACTTTTTGAAAATTCGAACCCTTAAGGGATAAAAATTGTGTTTATTTTTGGTACTTTTTTCAAAAACTATATTTTTCTACAAATTGATAAAGACATATAAATATTTTATTTTAAGCTCCCACCATGATACAGAAATTTATTTAGATACAATTTTAACACCACAATGGGGATAAAAAAGGTACCAAAAAGGGGGTAAAAACGGAAAAATACATTTTATTTAACATTTTCTGCCAATTTTGATAAATTTTTAACATTGGTTCCTGGATTCATGCAAAAATTAACTAACAGAGTGCTATTTGGAACTCGACTGACAAGATATATATTTGTCCAAATCCGGGAAAACAGTTTGGTACTTTTTTTAAAACTTATTTTTCTTGAGCACATTAACACAGATTTTAATCGTTTGAGGCATGTCTTTAAGCATAAACAATTTTGGCAAAATGGAATATTTTTAAATTTCAAACTTGAGGGGTGTTCAAGGAGGAAAAGGGGATTTGGTACTTTTTTCCTAATGGTACTTTTTTTAATATTTTAAATTATTTCACTTATCGACATTAAAGTTAGCTGATATGTATCTGAGTGAAGTTAGAGTTAGGAATAGGGGATAATATTTAGGTGCCAAAAATGTGAGAACTGAAATATAGGTACTTTTTTGTTGTTGTAATGGTACTTTTTGAATTTTCTTTAATAATGGGCCTAGAAACATGAAATTAAGCATATATGGTAATAAGTGAGTGAGAATGTTAGGGGGAGACTTTATCGCAGTTTTTCTTTATTAGAGTGGTACTAATGGTACTTTTTCTTTATTCTAATGGTACTTTTTGAAATTTCTATAATAATGGACCTAGAAACATGAAATTAAGCATATATGGTAATAAGTGAGTGAGGGTAGACTTTTTGGTACTTTTTCTTTATTCGAATGGTACTTTTTGTAATTTCTTCACGAATGAACCTATAAACATGAAATAAAGGTTATATGGACCCGAATGAGTGGGAAACCACAAGTGGGGGCTTTTTGGTACTTTTTCTATATTCTAATGGTACTTTTTGATTTTTTTTGTAATAATGGACATAGAAATACGAAATTAGGCGTATATAGTCCTAAGTGAGCAAAAATTCAATTGGATACTTCATGGTACTTTTTCTTTATTTTAATGGTACTTTTTTGAATTTTCTATAGCAATGGACTTAGAAACATGAAATTAAGCATATATGGTCCTAAGTGAGTGAGAATTCTAGGGGAAGACTTTTTGGTACTTTTTCTTTATTCAAATGGTACTTTTTGTAATTTCTTCAGCAATGAACCTAGAAACAAGAAATAAAGCTTATATGGACCCGAGTGAGTGGGAATCCACAAGTGGCTGCCTTTTGGTACTTTTTTTTTTTATTCTAATGGTACTTTTTTGAATTTTCTATAACAATGGACTTAGAAAGATGAAATTAAACATATATGGTCCTAAGTGAGTGAGAATTCTAGGGGGAGACTTTTTGGTACCTTTTCTTTAATCGAATGGTACTTTTTGTAATTTCTTCAACAATGAACCTATAAACATGAAATAAAGGTTATATGGACCCGAATGAGTGGGAAACCAAAAGGGGGGCTTTTTGGTACTCTTTCTATATTCTAATGGTACTTTTTGATTTTTTTGTAATAATGGACAAAGAAGTACGAAATTATGCAAATATGGTAATAAGTGAGTGAAAATTCAAGCGGACACTTCATGGTACTTTTTCTTTATTTTAATGGTACTTTTTTGGTTTTTCTTTAACAATGGACTTTGAAACATGATATTAAGCATATATGGTCCTAAGTGAGTGAGAATTCTAGAGGGAAACTTTTTGGTACTTTTTCTTTATTCGAATGGTACTTTTTGTAATTTCTTCACCAATGAACCTAGAAACATGAAATAAAGCTTATATGGACCCAAATGAGTGGGAAACCACAAGTGGGGCTTTTTGGTACATTTTCTATATTCTAATGGTACTTTTTGATTTTTTTGTAATAATGGACATAGAAGTACGAAATTATGCGTATATGGTAATAAGTGAGTGAAAATTCAAGCGGACACTTCATGGTACTTTTTTTATTCTAATGGTACTTTTTTGACTTTTCTATAGCAATGGACTTAGAAACATGAAATTAAGCATATATGGTCCTAAGTGAGTGAGAATTCTAGGGGGAGACTTTTCGGTACCTTTTCTTTAATCGAATGGTACTTTTTGTAATTTCTTCAACAATGAACCTATAAACATGAAATAAAGGTTATATGCACCCGAATGAGTGGAAAACCACAAGTGGGGGCTTTTTGGTACTTTTTCTATATTCTGATGGTCCTTTTTTAACTTTTCTATAGCAATGGACTTAGAAACATGAAATTAAGCATATATGGTCCTAAGTGAGTGAGAATTCTAGGGGGAGAGTTTTTGGTACCTTTTCTTTAATCGAATGGTACTTTTTGTAATTTCTTCAACAATGAACCTATAAACATGAAATAAATTTTATATGGAACCGAGTGAGTGGGAAACCACAAGTGGGGGCTTTTTGGTACTTTTTCTATATTCTAATGGTACTTTTTGATTTTTTTGTAATAATGGATATAGAAGTACGAAATTATGCGTATATGGTAATAAGTGAGTGAAAATTCAAGCGGACACTTCATGGTACTTTTTCTTTATTTTAATGGTACTTTTTTGACTTTTCTATAGCAATGGACTTAGAAACATGGAATTAAGCATATATGGTCCTAGGTGAGTGAGAATTCTAGGGAGAGACCTTTTTGCACTTTTTCTTTATTCGAATGGTACTTTTTGTAATTTCTTCACCAATGAACCTAGAAACATGAAATAAAGCTTATATGGACCCGAGTGAGTGGGAATCCAGAAGTAGCTGCCTTTTGGTACTTTTTCTGTTTTCTAATGGTACTTTTTGATTTTTCTGTAATAATGGACATATAAATATGAAATTAAGCGTATATGGTACTAAGTAAGTGAAAAATCAAGGGGATACTTCTTGATACCTTTTCTTTATTATAATGGTACTTTTTTAAATTTCCTAAGTGAATGACAATTCTAGGGGGAGACTTTTTGCTACTTTTTCGTACTTTATTCGAATGGTACTTTTTGTATTTTCTTCACCAATGAACATGATATAACGCTTATATAGACCTAAGCGAAAGAAAATCTACAAGTGGGGACATTATGGTACTTTTTCTTTATTCTAATGGTACTTTTTAAATTTTCTATAATAATGGACCTAGAAACATTAAATTAAACATGTATGGTCATAAGGGAGTGAAAATTTAAGGGGAGTCTTTTTCTATATTCGAATAGTACTTTTTGTATCTTCTTCACCAATGAACTTAGAATTCTGAAATTAAGCTAATATGATCCCGACCGATTGGGAATCCACAAGTGGGGGCTTTATGCTACTTTTTCTATATTATAAAAGTACTTTTTGAATTTTCTCTAATAATGGATTTAGAAATACCAAATTAACTTCATATTGTTTTAAGTGAGTGAAAATTCAAAGAGAATACTTAATACTTTTTCTTTATTCTAATGGTACTTTTTAAATTTTCTATAATAAATCTAGGAACATGAACACAATATTATATGGACTCGAGCGAGTAGGATTCTATAACTGGGAACATTATGGCGCTTTTTCATTATTCTAATGGTATATTTCGAATTTTCTATAATAATGGACCTAGAAATATAAAATATATGCTCCTCAGTGAGTAAAAATTAAATTGGTGACATTATGGTACATTTTCTTTGTTGTAATAGTACTTTTTAAATACATTTATAGTAGAGTTTCTAAAAAGAATTTCAAAACCGCGGTTTCGGTTTTAAAAAATTTAAAACCGATGGGTTTCGGTTCGGTTTTGTGATAATTTATTAAATATTAAGTGTTATAGAAACAAAATCAGTTGATAATATAGGAAATGCTATACAAATTGGTACTTTTTCTTTTAATGGTACTTTTTTAATATATTAAATTAGTTAGCTTAAATACATTATGGTAGGCTAATATACTTCTCAGTAAAGAAATAATAAAGAATAGGGTGCTCAATTGTATTATGATACCAAAAAACCAAACTAAGAAGTATTTTTTCGTTCTCCAAATAGTACTTCTTGAATTTTCTAGAAATTACTTTGATTTAAAACTTGACGGTGGTTCAAGTGTGGAAAATTGGTACTTTTTCCTCTAATGATACTTTTTATTATATTAAATTATTTTACTGATATGCTTCTAAGTAAAGAAAGTCACTAAGCCATCTATATGTCATTGAGGATACAAAAATAATTTGTATTTTTTCGTTCTTCGAATGTTATATGATCCTGACCGAATAAGAATCTAAAACAGGGACTCACAGGTACTTTTTTCCAACTAATAATATTTTTTGACTATTTTATAAAATTAAACCTAAAAATTCAAAATTAGCCACACATGATTCGGAATGAGTTAGAATTCACAAAAGGTGACTTTAGTGGTACATTTCTTTAGCATTTTCTATAAAAATGATGTGTGTGGGTCTAAATAGTACTTTTTTATTATAATAATACGTTTCGTATGTGCTAGAAGCGACAATACAATGATTCAATAAACATGAATCTAGAGACATGTTATCCTGAATTAGCTTTAATTCACAAAGGGAGTCTTAATAGTACTATTTCTTTCATCCAATTGGGGTGGCGAAGCGCACCGGGTTTAATGCTAGTACTAAATAAATAAAGAGTTGTTACAATTTTAAACTACTAAAACTGCTTTTATTTGCAATCAAAAGTATCCGGTTTATTTAAAGGAAATAAACCACGTTTTTAAAAGGTAAAAACGTAACAATATTATATTTTAATACAATGATAAACTCGATACAAGTGGTTTCGTGAATTGAACAATTAAATACATTTGCCGTATGTTCACACTATATTAAATATGTTCATTAAAAATGTGTTTAATCAAATAGAGCAAAAACAAAAAATTATTTGCTCAGGAGAGGAATTGAATGCTAGTTCGTTTCAATTCATCAAAGTGTGAGTGTATTAGTAAAAAAGTGTAATGGTGTTTTATTTTCTGATAAAAATGTTCCATCTATGTTACCATTAGTGCAGGGGTGAAAAGTTGCCGTTTTCCTTTCCAAATATGTTCCATAAATAATTGGTAAATATTGTTACGTTTTCACCTTTTGAACACGTTGGTTTATTTTCTTTAAATAAACCGGATACTATTGATTGCAAATAAAAGCCGTATAGTAGTTTAAAATTGTAACTCTTTATTTATTTAAAATGTACAACAACAAAAGTTTAAATGGTCGCTTAAGCCTGTTTGTCCCGCATAGGCATAGATTCAGTTCTCCCATAGGCAGTTAGTCGTTCTAGATGTACGACCTTCATTTTAGATCTCGGGCTCTTTTCATTCTGTAATCTGTAAACCACATTGTTTAATTTCTTAATCACCTTGTATGGTCCATCCCAATGGGTTTGTAGTTTGGGAGACAGTCCTTTCTTACATTGTGGGTTATACAGCAGTACAAGCTGCTCGATCGTATCTGGCTTTCATTTTGTCGCTGGTCCTTTTTATTCTTCTACGTACGAATTCATGAAGTTCGTTAAGGTGGTCTTGCTCTTGGGAAGAGTTTTCATGTTTTTTGTTGATGAGGGCTTAATTCCGAATTCTAAATCGCCAGGCAACTTGAGATCTGTCCCGAAGACAATTTTTGCAGGTGTTCGAGAGGTTGAGTTGTGAACAGCTGATCTGTATGCCAATAGAAATTTCGGTATGTGTTAATCCCAGTCCTTTTGGTGTGCACTGACCACTTTTCTTAAATATTCCTCCAGAGTGCGATTGAATCTTTCGACAATGCCATCAGATTGTGGATGCAATGGCGTTGTTCAGGTTTTTCTTACTCCGTATAAATCGCACATTTATTTGAATATGGAAGATTCAAAATTTCTACCCTGATCCGATGCAACTCCAGTGGAACACCATAGCGGCATACCCAGTTGTTCACAAATACGCTTATAACCGTTATAGCTTCCTGATTAAGTATGGCATATACCTCTGGCCATTTGCTGAAATAATCCATAACCTACAGCACGTAACGGTTTCCGGCATCACTGACAGGGAAAGGACCTGCTACATCCATTGCCATCCGCTCGAATGGCGCGCATGAGTTATACTGCTGAAATGTCCACGACTTCTTACTGGGACCTTTTCTAAGGTTTTTGTCACACCAAGATGACCACCACTGGGAATGTCATGAAACTCTTTCATTACTTCGTTTATTTTTGAGAGGAGGGTACCACAATTAGATTTGTCACCGTTTTACCGTCAGTACTTCCCATATGCGGTATAAGCAGTAGGGTTCTATAAGTCGATTGTTCGATGCTTCGGACAATGCCTTATAGAACCCTTATAGAAAATGCTCTTTCTACACAAAATATTTATATAAAAACTAAACGTTTTTAGACATATCGTAGATACTCGAATTACAGAAACTTTTTGGAAAATGTTTGATAATAAACATGCCAAATTAGTAACGTAAATTTGTTTAATGTTTTTATAAATACATTAAACAAATTTAAATCTTACTATTAGAAAACAAAAGTGATAAAGTGAAAATATATATGATCGATGCTAAAGTCATAGCTCTGAAGCCACTCAGTTCAACGAGCCAGTTGCCCTTCAGGTTGTTTAAATTGCAGCAACCACCTGAGAGCAGAATGATCGGCTCTCAATTGGAAGTGTTGACCATAGATACTTGTGGAAATGCTTCACACAATCTAATAAAGTCAGGAATTCGCGTCGCGTTACACAGTAGTTTCTTTCAGGCTTCGAAATTATTCGGCTGTAATAGCCTATGACTTTTTCCGTCCCATCGATGACCTGTGAAAGTACACCGCCTATACCGTATCCGCTCGCATCAATATCTAGAACAAACTTTGATCCAGGGATGGGATATGCCAAAACTGGTGCTGTACACGACGATTCCATTAACTGCAGGAATGCCTGCTCCTGAGATTCACTCCAAAGGAATGATCACGATTTCTGGGTTAGCTCATGTAAGCTTGAGCTAACCCAAGCTTACATCGTCGGAAGTAAAAAAAGACGAGGCCAGTCCTTTACAGCTCGTATTTTATCTGCATCTGTTCATATGCCGTCTGTTGTTACACGATGCCTTAAATAATTAACTTCTTTCTTTAACAGTGCACATTTCTTTGCATTAACTTTGAGTCCAGCCGCTGATATTCGTTGAAGGACTTCTTTAAGGTTTTTCAGGTGTTCATCATCGAGGTACACCAAGCATGTCTTCCAGTGAAGTCCTTTCAATACTCGTGCCACTAAATGCTCGAATGTGGCTGAAGCATTGCAGAGTCCAAATGGCATCACATTAAATTGCCATAACCCACAGCTAAAGGCAGATTTCTCCTTATCTTTGTCTGAAATCTCCACCTGCCAATAACCACTTTGCAAGTCCAAAGTGGAGAACCATTTTGTTCCAGCTAGTGTATCCAGGCTGTCGTCAGTTCTTGGTAGCGGGTATCTGTCTTTCTTGGCGACGTCGTTCAG
Source organism: Calliphora vomitoria (assembly GCA_942486065.2). Taxonomy (NCBI): domain Eukaryota; kingdom Metazoa; phylum Arthropoda; class Insecta; order Diptera; family Calliphoridae; genus Calliphora; species Calliphora vomitoria. Next base: position 51,512,839 of record OW818030.2, on the reverse strand, counting down.
CTTTCTATAATCGACGCAAAATCTAGTGCAGCCGTCTTTCTTCCTAACTAAAACAACAGGCGAGCCCCAAGGACTTGAAGATGGTTCGATTTTACCGTTCAGCTCCATTTCGTTTTGCTAGAGGAATACTTCTGTGCGCCTGCTTTATTGGCCTCGCTTAAATTAGTAGCTCGTGTTCTTTGGTGGACTTATTGGTAGGTTCCGGGTTTTCCTCGCAATTAATTACTGGCTCTGCTGAAGCGCATTGACCTATTCCGGAATTTGACTTAACGAATTTTTCATAGCTGGAAAGGTTAAGCACTCTTACAGAAACTATTTTTGTTGTTGCAGGGTTTAACGAGGGCTTTTGCTGTTATAATATCACTTTTTATTTCTGCTGGTTCTACCACCCACAAATTGTTGTCCTCACAATCTCCTTCCATTCAAGCCCATACTAAAGTTTCTGACTGTGTCTCTGATGCTCGACGGTAACTAGCATTTTTACGTTAGTCCTATTTTCATATCCAATGTCAAGGGGTATTTCCACATTTTACCAAATCATAACTTTTTGCCCCATATACAATTTAACGCCTTGACTAATCATGAAATCAGCACCAATGATTACTTCATCCATAATGTCGGCAACAATAAATACATGATTGACGCTAACGTTGGCAATGGTTAATTTCACATTTACTTAACCATAGACAGTGGCAGACTCCCCTGTACCTGTGTGCAGACTTACCCCACGTAATGGTTAAATTGCTTTCTTGACTAAATCGGGCCTGACGATAAATTGCGATGCCCAGGTGTCTATAGTAAAAACGTGCTTCTGGCCGTTGATGTACCCTCAAGCATTAAGATTGATATTTTTCTGTTGCATTACGGATATGAAGATTGTGGGGCCCTCAGATGTGTGAGTTAGCTCTTGCACCATAGTGATAGCTCGTTTTAGTTTAAAGATGATTCTTGTGATGATTGATGATCTGACTGCTGTTTCTTGGATGCGATGCTGATTTGGATCGTTTTCTCGATGCTTTGCAGTTTCACTGAATATGACCAGATTTACCGCAGTTATATCACATATTTTACTTCAGGATCGCGAATGCCATAAACAAATGCCTCTATCCTAATATGGTCCAAAAACGATTTTCGATTTCCAAAGCAAAATCCTGCAGTGCCTCATTGGCCTTCTGCGATCTACCACGCAAATCCATTCGGTATAATTCATGCTGCTTACATTGTAGCGCCTCTATTATGGAATCATAACAATTTCTGTTGCTCGTTGGAATGCTTTCCAGAACTACTGCTGCAATTCGCAATAACAGTTCTATAGCTTTTTCTTCGTTGTTCCACATGTTTCTAGTGGAAACTGTATCAAACTGGAACTTTAAAACATTAAATGGTGTGCTGTCATCAAAACTAGGAGCCTTTATTCTACTAGATGCTTCTGGAATAATTCGCACCGGTCCATCTTGGCATTGAAGATAATTCACCTTTATTTCTAGATCATGCAGTTTTTGATCGTCACCATTCTCTAAATCTGACACTTTCTTGTCAAGTTTCTCGTTGTTTACTTTGGAAGATTCTTGGAAGATTCTTGAACTTCAGCAAGAAGTTACTTGTTGTTGGCTTTAGTATTTTCTAAGATGGTTCTTGAATTTTCATTGGCTTCTTGGAATTTTAATTCCATCATAGCCGCAAACATTGTGCTTAAATCCATGCTGCTTGTTGTTGCACGGGTAGAAACTTCCATTTCTTCTTTATACTCGAATTCGTAAGCTCCGATATCAATATCACGCTGTTTGAATCCATCTATCAGCCACTTTCGTAATTCTGCTTTATTACCAGCGGTAGGTAACTCCAACTTATTAAATTCTCTCTTAAGTTGTTGCACTTTAAGCTTTTCATGCTTATTATTTTACAATCCGACTTCTGACACCAATTGTTACGTTTTCACCTTATGAAAACGTTGGTTTATTTCTTTTAAATAAACTGGATACTGTTGATTGCAAATAAAAGCCGTTTAGTAGATTAAAATTATTTATTTATTTAAAATGTACAACAACATAAGTTTAAATGCATGCTATGTGTTTTAATACAAACACACACTGTCATATAACACATTATAAACACACTGGAAATGTACAAGAATTCACTGGTAATACAGCACACTCTATGGTAGTTAATGTCTTTACTTAACGATGCTTCAAATTAGACTGACTGTTGTGGTGTTCTCACGGCTAATTCATATATACACTATATTACCATCTAGAAAGCTATATTTCTACAATGATCTTAAAACTAGAATATTCGAATTCTAGAGCATTCGATGTTAGCAATTAATCATTTAGTGTTGCCATACTTACAAACAATGCCCAACTCAAAGCTTTTATTCAATGTTGTATGTTCCACAGCAATAATACCGACAGATTTGTTAAAGTTTGAGAAGCACTGCTGTTGAGAGGCATTATACAACTTTAAGCCAGATGTTAAAACTGTTATATTTAAATTCAAGTACAATTTCGTAACAATATGTTACATATCTCACCCTCAATTACATTTCAGTGTGAGATAATATTCCTTTTTTGCAAAAAATATTTGACAACAGCTGATTTCTATTACCGGAAATCAGTGTTGTTAATGCTTATTGGCAAGCACACAACTGAATGTCGAAAATTGCTTTAACAGTGTTAAATATCGCTTTTTAATACAAATTTCCCATTTAATATTTGACACGCTAAATATACAAGAAATTATTTTATTCCATTCTAATAGAAAAAAATTTTTAATTTTGCAAGGGTGTGTGTAACATGATAATAATATTATACATTTATAAGGCATCATTTTTTTAGAAAAGGAAACACCATAAGTGTATTAAAACTTGAAAGGCAAAACTTGAACGTGTATAAATGTCATTTGGCTAGTTCTTGACAGCAGACTTATGCCAGTTGTTTCTCAGTAACTTCTATGTATATTTGATTAACTTTAATAGTCAATTCTACACACCTCTCAAATGGTTTTATAAAACTTCAAACATTTTGTAAAAACTTAAATTCTGCAATTTAGCATAGCGGTAAGCGGTAGTTGAGCTAAAAACATATTTTACGCGTCACGGTAGCTTAAGCATTAAACACATTCACGATGGTACCCAGGATATATATACTTCTTGGTACTACACCAATAAAATACAAAATTTTTTTAACACAATTTTTTAAGAATGCACCACGACATACATATATTTTTGTAACTAACATATATAAAGAGTTAGGTACTTTTTCATTAACACTTGTTTAGAGTTAGGTTCTCTAGTAAAAGAGTCGGATTACTTGTATAAATTATATTTTTATAAGTGGGTTTTTCTTTATTAAAGGCAAATCCAGTTTTGGATTTGTGTATCTATTTTGAGTTCTGGTTACAAACTAACTAAAATACAATAATATAAAAAGAATCGAACTAAATCAAGCTTATTGTTCTCATACTATTTACTTTGCTGACAATGCACCTCGTGTGGAGAATCAGGTTACACCAAAGGTGTTGGAAATAATTGATAAACAAATGAATTTATTGCCAGACATGACGTCAGCAATTTATATGGACTGTATAAGGGTGTCGCCTAAATATATGAAAAACATTAAGGTGACACTTCAGATGTGCCAACGTTAACTCCTCCCCCACTTAAGTGAGAGCGGTTCTCCTAAAGTTATCGATGATGGCTTGAGTGACATGATCTTGGCGCTCTTTCATTTATCTTATGCGTACTTTGGAAATTAAAAAATAGGTTAGAAGAATTAAAATTACGATCAACACAGAGACAGGTCCTAGGATAAGTTTGCCTTCAACCTTTTTAATATAATTCAGATTTTGGATGCCCAATTTTTGGAGAAATGGGAGGCTTAATAGTTCTTGATAACCAGTGACATTAAGAACTGCCACGGTTGCCAAAGTTGGTATTTTCTTCACATTTTGTTCCAGATTTTTATAAATGGACCTATTAACTTGGATCTCTTCATCAAAGATCAGTAAGAAGTTTCCAGTGATAGTCTTTACTGAAGTTTCATTATCTTTGATTTCGGCGGTGTCATCGTTGACGATGATAATGCCATCATCGACTACGACCAGTGAACTAAGGTGACTGGGTTGTGTGCTGCAGTGAGCTATACCAGCCGAGTGGAGCTGTTGGGCACACGTGGGGTATAATAACTCTCTACAAAACGTTGTCGTGAGTGTAGCGCTGCAGTTTCCGATTGGGAGTATTTCATTTCCACAATCGGCCACATTGTTATCTTTGCCGAGATTCAAAATCATTCCATTATGTTGAACAGGGAATAAACTTACTTTCTTACATTCTAGTCTAGGCTTAGGATACTTGATTATAAAATGTATTAAAATTATTATCTAAAAGGACCTTAACATATGACACTTCCATTAGATCAGATACAGTGATATTTGTAGAGTGCTTGTTTACAATATTTTTTAAAGAATTAGAATCAAAAATTGCAGGGTTAATTATTCCTATCTTTGCAAAGGTGACATACAGCAATAAAGTCTCATGATCCGAAATTATTATTCTATTTCTTGCGAAAAGTGTTTCATACAGATGACCCGTATCAATCTGTTCGATTTTTGAATTTTTAACGATTATATTAACTGCTTCTGTAAGTTTATTTATCTGGGCTTGCGTTTTTGTATTTATCAGTATTTGTCTGTTTTCGGACTCGATGAGTTCCTGTTGTTTAAACTTTACTTTCTCAAAGTCGTCGAAATCCGGTGTACCAGCGACTACCTTAAGGGCGGTGCCCAAGATATTAAGGCTTCTGGCGTGCCTCGTCTCATCAGCTATTTCAGAGTACATCGTCAAATTTGTAGTATGTTGCAAGTAGTCAAAATCTTTCCATATAACTACGTCCCCGTCCATAATAGAAATGTAATCCGAGTTAGAGTAGTTCAATAATTTTGCAACCACCATCCGGGGTGGAAGTACTATGAGTAAAATCCTATAGGAAAAAAAACGAAAAAGTTAGGATGGAGCGATGCTAAAAGGTTAAGAAGTTGATTTTTCCTATTTTAGGTTGTCCTTATGGACCACCCTCCCTTTAATAAGAACTGTAGTTCCCAAGTCTGCCTCCACCTTCTACAAAGGCGTTAATTTGTTCCCTAATTATTCTTCACCAACACACATTCCCCAACTTCAAAGGTCCTATTCCGTCTGGAGGGGTTGTCCCTATCAAGTTTGGTTCGTTGAGCTTTCATGATTTTTTCTTTTATTTCCTCCCTTATTTCTACCGATGTACTGTGGACAACATCTACAGTTCTTCTGTTGGTCACTGAATGAATAGTTCTATTATATTTTGCTCGGTTATATTCTCGATCTTCTTCTCAAGCTTGAGGCACCTCGCAATCTCTGAGAGGGTGCTATGGAAGCGCTCGACCTGACCATTTGAAGTGCTATTTGGCCTTGTCACAGGTCTTACAGTTTGTCACGATTTCGGCTGCCAGTCATCAAGAATCTGTTTTACATTTTCCTGCGCTGCTCTGTGAGCACGATTATGGTCGGTATTAACTATCTCGATCTGTTCATTTTTATCAAAAATATCCAATACCATTTTTCTACAGTGCCAAAATTTGGTTGCTGGAAAGCACCTGACTAACTCATTCTGAATACTAGCTAGTACTGGTAAATCACAGTAAATTGCATTCACCACTCTTGGATTAACCGCCAGTTTTACTTCATCGATGAGTATGTTCCTATCAGTAAAGTCAATCAGGTGACGAGTCTTTTCGGTGAAAAGTATGAAATTCCGCTTCCGAGCAAAGCGCGATTCTTCGAAAGCAATTGATTGGATTATCTGTTGCTTCAATCGTGTAGGTAAACGACCTCTCGCTATGTACTGTAGCAACATCAGAGGGAGCACTTTCTTCCAACGCATGAATATTTTGACGAGACAAAGCATCGGCAACATAATTTTCCTTGCCAGGTTTGTGAAATATGTTTGCATTATGCTCATCCACAAAAGCCTTTCAACGCTTTATCTTAGCATTCGGATTTCTATCTGAAACCGCAAACGTGAGTGGCTGGTAGTCCGCATAAATATTAAAATTTTTTACACCATAGAAGTAATTTCTAAGCTATAGCTAGCAACTCGCGTTCATTAGTTGCGTAATTCAATTCCCTGTCCTTCAAAGTCCTGAAAATCATGGTTATCGGTCTACCTCATTGTGATAGGAAGCTCCCGTATATATTAATAATCTAATGTTTCTCCCTGCAATTGTCCTTTCTATGAATGGCGGCAGGGAGTTTTGACTAAAAAATTTATTTCATCAAAAACCTCCTCAGCATCGATTTCTGATGCTACTAATTCTGCCTGGTATTCATTCTGTTAAAGCAATGGGAAATATGGTTGATCCTCTGTTGCTTGGGTCTGGTAAATCTAGTGGAGCCACTGTTCTGATGCTTTATTGCCTGCCCCGAAGCTTGATTATTATAATAACGATCCTGTGTTTGATTTTCATAATACCGGCTCTGAGGACGTCCGTTAGTAGCTGGTCTAGCTGTCTGTATGATACGCATCGATTGGTCGGTGACAACATTTGGGACCAATTCTTCATTTCGATGGGCCGCGTTACCCGGAGCTTGACGATTTTAAAAATTGAGTTTTTTAATTGAGAGGGTTCCCGCAGTAGGGTTTTCATCTTGCTACCTTGATTCAAACCTGCCCTTTTCTTTGTTCTCAAGGCTCTTAACAAAGTTGGTTGCGAATAAATACCTTTCCTGATTAGATTCGACATCCTGTGCCAACGCCAGGGCTGAAGGTAGATCGTCCAAGCCGAGCAATGATTGCTTTAAAGTTTAGAACTGTGTTAAGGGAGGACAATACCATATCGGTCGGTCCTTTTATCTTGTTCCTAATTATGGCTTTACTGCCTTTAAATTTTTCAAAAACTTTGTAAGCGGTTTGCGCCGCTTGGCGCCATGAAACGTACCTCTCTTGTTTACCCTCGAAGTAAGGCAGAGACTTTACTATGTCGAGCGGTTCGTCACACTGTCGCCCTGATAATATTTCTATGTCCTTGTAAGTTTCAACGTCGGGGGTCTGAACAACGCACTCATTGAATTTTTTATGAAAATCTTCAATCTTTTTTTCGAAAACTAGTTTCTGAGAATGTAGGGCGTTGTTTATAGCAACTTCCACCATTGCCCTCAATTGTTCCGGTGTTACAGTCATTGCTTTGCTTTCCCACCAATTAGCTTCCCCTAAATATCTTATATTCTCACTCCTATCAACTTCTATTCTATTGATTACCTCTACCACTTGTTGTAATCTAGCTTGGTGTTTATTATCACTCATAAAGCTTTACTACCACCAAGTCAAACGTAACAAAACAAACGAAAACCAGTATAAAATAAAACGCAGGCACCTGATTTAATGCCCTTACAAAGATTTATATTGAGGTATAAATACAGGTATTTATACTTCATGTTATTTCCGCTGCGGCTGGAGTGTTGTTTCTCGGTGTTGTCTCTCGATGTTGTTTCTCGGTGTCGTTTGTCCTCTTCAGCGCTGACCAGGCTATTTCGAAGCGCTGGTGACTTTAGATTTTTTTTAAACTTTATTATAAGTGTCCCTCGTTGGGCGCCAATTATATTTTTATAAGTGGGTTTTTCTTTATTAAAGGCAAATCCCGTTTTGGATTTGTCTATCTATTTTGAGTGCTGGTTACAGACTAACTAAAACTAACTAAAATACAATAATATAAAAAGAATCAAACTAAAGGAAGCTTATTGTTCCCATACTATTTACTTTGCTGACAATGCACCTCGTGTGGAGAATCAGGTTACACCAAAGGGGCTGGGAAATAATTGATAAACAAATGAATTTATTGCCAGACATGACGTCAGCAATTTATATGGGCTGTATTAGGGTGTCGCCTAAATAAATGAAAAACATTAAGGTGACACTTCAGATGTGCCAACGTTAACTTATATACTTTGAGAATGTAAATGAACCCAATTAAACTTATATAATTGTCATTATTTTCCCTAAATATGAATATCGTCAATGTTACGCATCACAATAATTCTTTAAAAACTACAAATTTTGATTGTATTAAGCGACCTAAGTTGTCTGTTTTAAATAAAATTTTTTCTGTTTTTATCACTCTAAAGGGGTTTTTAAAAAAAAATATTCCTGGTAAAATTTTCCCGATTAGGAAGCCTAGTTCGAATCCTAGCATAGATAATCCTAATTTTTATTCAATTAATTTATAAAAGAAAAAAAAATTTAATATATATACAAAAATCAACGGACAAACACGGGAAACCCCAGAAACATTTATTTTCTTAAATTAAAACGGTAATCGAATCTGGAACCGTCGGAACAAGTCTGCAAAACTTTTATTACGGCTCCATTAGTATTTGCGTTCTGTAACGTTTCTGTTTTGTACCGTTCTGTTGGCCGTTATTTTGTAATTAGTTTTTCCAAAAAAAACATCTTTGTGATTTTTTCACTATTTGTAGTGATTATTGTACTTAGGCCGTCAAAATATTATTGTGAGCATTTAAACAAACTTAAACACAATTTTTAATATGTTGAATGTTCTTTTGAAAATATTATATTTTGTATGTGTGACACCGACAACGCTTGATGGAAAATCAAAAAATTTAGATTTTTAACACGCTTGATGTCACTTTTTGAAGAGTGTGTGGTATTTTCTCATCAAGCACGAAGGCATTTACAAAAATATTTAAAGGCGTGAGGTTGATAAAAGTCTCGGGTGAAGAGAATATTTTTGTTTGTTTATTATTTTTATTTTTTCTAAACACTCTGCCATTATTGCAATTAACGTTGCATCCGATATTGACATTTTAAAAACAATTTCAGCAAAAAATAAAAGTGATATAGAATTCCCGCTATGGTACAGCAAGTGTACATCAAATTACACGTATAAGAAACTGACGTCAGGCATTTTGATAGTGTATGGTGCCCTTTAGCTATATATCAGCTGGTTTAGCCGTCGCTTAACGTAGCGGACCATAATCTGTGTTAAAGTGGCCTTAAAGTATTAAAAAAAATGTTTTTCTAATAATACAGAACATTTTACACATTTATATAAACATAAAACAAGCAAACATCCATTGAAAGTTTGTTTTATAATAAAATACATTATATAAAATATTATAAAATCCATAAGAACAAAACAAAATTAAAAACAAAATTCAACAATGAGCTAGCTTGTGGTTAGCTGAAATTCTATTTTTATCATTGTTTTATCTTATTTTTTAATATTAATTTCGTTGGTTTTACTTTTATCCCTGAAAAGTTTTAAAAGACATTTTGGCGCTTTAATGGGTAATTTATATAAATATGTATATATTTATTATACTTTCGAGTGACTACTTAATGTTCATTAAATGAACTTCATTTCTACTTTTCGTATTAATAGATGCAGTTAGAGATAATGAAGAAGAAAGCCCTGACAAAGTAATTATAAATGTGCTGAAATTAATAAAAAGTGAGATTTTTAAGCCGTATGTGTATGTGGTCCACCTCAAAAAAATAGAAAAACTGATTAAAAATAAAACAAGAGCTATATTAGGCTGTACCGAATCTTATATACCTTTCACCAAATTGTACTTTAAAATAAAATTTTTAAATATTTTTTGGTAAATAAAATTTAAATTTTTTTATTTCAAAATTTAAAAATTTTTTTTTTTTCGAAATAGCTTTAAATTTTTTTTCCAAATTGTTTTTTTTAATTTTTTCCAATTTTTTTTTTTTTTATTTTTCAAAAATTTTTTTTTTTAATTTTTTAAAATTATTTTTTTAAATTTATTAGTGAAAAATAAATTATAAAAAAATTTTTATGTGGTAAAAAAAATATTTGGGTTAAAAAAAATGTTCCCGACTTTGACCCATTGTAGGTCCAAATTACTATAGCCTTATATAAAACGTTTCAATTGACTTTGAGATATCTATCATTATATATCCATATTGTCTATATTAATGACTTAATAATCCAGATATAGATCAAAAATAGGCCAACAATCGAGGTTGTCCCGGTTTTTTCGATTTTATCCGATTTTCTCGATTTTAAATAGCGACTGAGCCGGAAGAAATCCCAATATATTGATGTATCAATTATGTTTCTAAGTTATTTGGGGGCTACGGAAAGCATATTTCAACATACAAATGGACATGGCTGTATCGACTTCGCTATCTATAACGATCCAGAATATATATTATTTGTGGGGTCCCAAATGAAAAATGTAGAAATTACAAACGGAATGACAAACTTATATATACCCTTGGCACTCATGGTGAAGGGTATAAACATAACAAATATATACAGTTTTAACTGTCAAGATCATGAAGAAAAAAAGCTAGAACTTATTTTTTCTTATTTGCTTTTTACTCTCTTTATTGTTTGTTTATTTCTGCATCAGCTTTGAGTGAGCCAAAAGTTAGTTTAATATTTATTGAGATGAAGTCAGTTGTTATAATAAAATATCTCATCTATGCACAATTTTGGAGTTAAGTTGCTCTTTACTCTCGACATTAAAGAGAGTAATGTTTGTTTATTTCTGCATCAGCTTTGAGGGAGTCAAAAGTTAGTTGAATACTTATCATGAAGTCAGATGTTTTAAAAAACAAATAGCTCATCTCTGCATCAATCATGAGTTACTTCAGAAGTCAGTTGTAAATGAGTTAGCAATAAGTCAATTTGATTTTGTGTCAGCTCATAAAAGCCTGACAGGGAAAGAACGATCACTAAACGATGTCAACAACAACGTGTATATGGTAAAGACCGACACACAGTGTGGCAAATTTTAAAATAGCGGCCAAAAGTCTATAACTTTTGACACAGGCGATATTTTTTAATGCGGTTTTTTTTTGTATAATATGTGACTTTCAATCATTTATTTTCGTGAATGATTTTCGGACCGAACGCCATGGAATTAGGCCGTGCGATTTATGTCTATATTAAAGTTATTTCTGTTGAATTTTATGTTTATACCAAAATTGATAAGAGTCTTATGCTCGTTAAAGTGATTTTCGGAAGCGGGTCTTATATGGAAGCTACGACTAATTATAAACCGATCGTCATCAAATTAGGTTACATGACTTTTGTATACATAAAACTTATTTGGAAAGGAATTTTGTGTAGATACCTACACAGTCTTACAAAAGTTTACATACGTTTGAAAATTTTCTATTTTTTGGAAAATATATAATTTTATTGAGTTGTAACTACATTTTTGTTTAATGCACCTAAAAAATATATTTCCATCATATTTTATAATATTTTGTTGGTATTTTGAATAAATAACAATAAAACACGAGTAATTGGTATCCTTTTAATGTTACCATAAGTTTACATACTCTGCAAAAAATATGTTATACCGTTAAAATTTCCGCTACAATTTTTATGATTTTTTGTGTAAAATCAGTGGTAGAAAGTTTACTTTCACTATTAAGTTGAGAAATGATGGCAAATATTTTAATGAAATTGGAATTTTATTAAATATAAGTAAAAGCACAGTCCAAACAATAATAAAAAATTTCAAGGAAAATGGAAATTATGAAAGCAATGCTCGTAGTGGGCATCCCCGCATTCTCCACAAACGAACAGAACGCTAAGTGCCGTCGAACAAAACCGGAAAATGAGAACAAATCTAGAAATTACCGTTTCTGATCAGACTGTTCGCCGATGTATCAAGAGAAATGGGTACAATAGCAGAGTTGCCAGAAAAACTTAGATCTGTCAATATCCAGAAGCGCTTAGAATATGCCCAAAAGTACGAAAATGACCATGTAAATGACCGTACATTTTGGGAGAGGGTAATATTCACAGATGAATGTAAATTTATTACAGGAATATGCTAACGCAAACCCCCAACACACATGATCAAGCACTAAACCAAAATATCAACACGGAATGTCCCTCTATTCCCGAAATATGTGAAGCTATAAAAGCATTGAAAAACAACAAACAAACAACAATCTCCAGGTCTGGACAATATCCCTCCCATATTGCTGCTAGTCGATCCAATGACAATTTCAAAACTATTGCTACTGCTCATGGATGGCTTTTGGTCTTCCAATTATTTACCAGATTCACTCTTGTAATCATAAAAATACCGAAAAAGGAAACTTATCAGAACGTAGTAACTGGAGGGGTATCACTCTTTTGGATATGCTGTTTAAGGTTATTGCCCACATTATCAAGAAAAGGCTTTGTAATGCGATCTCTCCCGGTATGAAGAGAGATCAAGCCGGTTTCCGCCGTGGAAAATCCTGTGTTGACCATGTCAATAGTCTCAGGATAATAGTCGAGCATTATATCTCCTTTTTATAGATTTTGAAAAGGTGTTTGACACGCTCAACCATACAGCAATTTGGAACGCGTTAGCCTGTAAGGGAGTTCCACAACAGCTGATCTCTCTCATAAAATCTATTTATGCTAATGCAACATGCAGAATACTGCATGAAAATGAACTATCTGATAAGATAAACATCGGTAAAGGAGTCCGCCAAGGATGTGTGCTCTCGCCACTTCTCTATAATATTGTGCTAGATGTCATTATGCAACAAGCTATAATATCATGAAATGGAATTGTGTGGGGCCTTAAAGATAGACTTGAAGACCTTGACAATGCTAACGATATTTGTCTCCTCACACATTCACATGCTGGTATGGAACAGAAGTTGCGCAACATTGTCGATCATGCCCTCACTGCTGGTCTGAAAATAAACATCGGTAAAACGAAAATAATGTGTATTTTTACCGAAAATAAAACCCCTTTTCACATTGGTGGCACACAATTTGAGGAGGTAGATACCTTTTGCTACCTTGGAAGCATAATTGGCAGTCAGGGCGGCTCCAGCGCAGATATTTCGGCACGCGTAAGGAGAGCAAGGCAAGCATTTGGAATGTTGACTAACGTGTGGAAATCGTCCAATATTTCTCAAAGAACGAAGCTTAAAATCTTTAACTCCAACGTAAAGTCAGTTCTACTATATGGGTGTGAAACATGGAATGCCGCCAGCTCTGATGTTCAATATATGCAAGTTTTTACCAACAACTGTCTTCGCAGACTTCTCAAAATATATTGGCCAAATACAATCTCCAACTCTCGTCTTTGGGAAACAACTCAACTAATTCCAATACAAACGGAATTATGTAAACGCAAGTGGAAGTGGATAGGTCACACAATTCGTAAAGATGATAATGATATTGCTAAGCAGGCAATCGAATGGAATCCCCAGGGAAGCAGGCATAGAGGTCGACCTGCTCATACATGGAAGCGGCAGCTTGATGTTGAATTGACGAGGGTTCGTAAAAGCTGGAGGGAAACTAAAGCCATTGCATGCGACAGATCCAAATGGAACGGACTAGTTACGGCCCTATGCTACTTATAGGAACAACAGGAATATATAATGTATATAATGTAAATTTAAGCCTAATGCAGAGTTATTACAACAAAATGTTAATTGCACCGTAAAACATGGAGGCGGAGTCATGGTCTGGGGATGTATGGCGGCAAATGGTGTCGGTAAGCTCAGGTTCATCGATGGTATATGGATAAGGCCATGCTGCATATCTTCCCAGCGTCCAACTTTTAGATCTGGAGGACAACGCAATATTTCTCTAGAACAACCATCCGAAGCATTAATCAAAGTTAGTTAAGGAATGACTTCTATATAACGTTAAAAACAAATCGGAACATCTCCCGCAGTCCCCCGATCTTAATGTTATTGAACATTTATGGGATATTTTAAAACGAGGTCAAAAAATCGACAAGCAACATCAGTTCCAGCACTCAAAGAAGCGTTGATGGAAGAATGTAGCAAAATTACTCCAGAAATAACAAAAAAATTGACTTTGTCCATGCCAAATAGATTATCTGTTGTAATTAAAGCCAAAGGAGGCCACACAAAATATTAATTTAATTTTTTTTAAGTTTTTTTTTATCCCGTATGTAAACTTATGTAAATTAGCTTTATGCCAAATAATGGTTTTTAGTAGAATTTAATGAAAATAAATTAGTTTTGTGTTTATTTTATCTCAATAAATCCGAAATAGCATAGAAAAAGTAATTAAAGAATTTAAATTTAAATTAAACTAAATATTTATTAATAAAGATGAAATATATTTGGGGTATGTAAACTTTTCTAAGACTGTGTATATTAATTAAACATTTATGACGGATAAAGTGCAATTTCGCGAGGACATTTGTATGAGGTCTAGGTGAAATAATGGACCGATTTCAGCCTGTTTCAATAGGCTTCCTTGGGCCAAAACAATTTTATGTACACAACTTTTTCGAAATATCTTCAAAATTGCTACCTGTACTTTGTTTACAAAAATGAAAATACAAATATAACATTTATGGTGGTATAGAGTATAAACATCAGACTTGAGTCAGAAAATTTTATCAAGCTCAAAAGGAGCAAAAAAGGGCAAAACGAAATGGGTATTTAAATAAAGGAGAGAGTACATACTTTAAAATGGTACTGGGTTTTTTACGAAATATTAGGAATTCCCAAAGGTTCTATTTCATCAAACTATAAATTTATGTAAAATTTAAAATAATATGAAAGCGATTTCAAAAGTGGTGGAAACATGTATCTACATTAAAATTAAAGCTATGAAACCATTTGACGGAAACAGTTTATTTCATAAAAAATCCCTTTTGAAAATAAAAAGCTATAAGCGATTGAATTTTAAAAATTTATTACAAAATCCTACTTTTCAGTCAGATAATAAAAAGGTGCATATTGAATCACCCTGTTTAAAGAGCAAATGCTTACATAGAGACTTGAATTTTTGGCTTCTGAAGTTCTCAGGTGTTAACTTTAATATGACTACATCTTTAAAATTAAAAATTGGCGGCAATAAAAAAAGACTTTTGGCCGCTATTTTTAAATTAGCAACACTGTGCGACGTAAAAGTCTTAAATAACGGACGTCACAAGCATGCAAACAGACATGCATGATATTAAAACAGCTATACCCAGCAGTTAAGCAAGTAGTCAATGTATCCCTGATAGAGAAGTAATTTTCACTAATGTCTGACCACTTGGCTGACACCTATTGAAATATTTTGGGTCTTTTGGCACTTATGTACTCTTTGTAGTGCAAAGAGTAGTCACTTTAAAAGTTTATTTTGTACTGCACTTTAAAAAGTAGTTATTTTACCAACCAGAAGTAATCTGTTGGAGAGTTTTCGGAAGAAGGTTTGTTTACAAGCATTCGGTTATTGGACTGTCTCACAGTGGTTTAGAAATGTTTTTTTTTTATAAAATGGTATCTCTGGAACTATTAGAGATATTGTTACGAAATGGTAACAAAAGGGTTGGATCTGAGATGTTTTCGAGTTGATTTACATTTGTTCAGCATCCTAGCGCCAATGGCGGCCAGTGGTCACCTCTGGTCTCAAATTTTTTAAATGAGTTGAAATTTTAAATGTAAATAGCCCTTGAGAAAATTAGATGAAGAGATATTCATCGGAAGTAGGCCTTATATGGGAGCTATGACTAATTATGGACCGATCATCGTAAAATTAGGTGACATGACTGCCAGTTTGTATTAAAACTTATAATAGTGTGGATATTATAATAGTGGTGCTTTATGTTATTTATGTAAAAAACTTAGTATCCTTTTACCTATCCCAAATTCAAATACGATCGGTTTTTGCTTATTTATTAAATATTAGGATATTATAGAAACATAATCAGTTGATAATATACCTTGCATATTTTTGATAACAGATTTGAATTTGGGATAATTATCAGTTTATGCATATTTAATTTCGAAAACAATTTGTTCTATTAAAATCGAACATGAAACTCAAGCAAAGGACGATTTTGAAATATAAAAACAGTCTTTGACAGCCTCTAGAACCAAACAAGTGAAAAAAAAGTAATCAGCTGTTTGACTGACAATCGTACGTGACATTTATACGCCTATAGAGTGGAATAGATTTTGCAAAAATAAGAGTATCTGAAAAATAATTTGGTCTTCCATTTCCATTCAGAGCGTGCTACTTATATTTTAAAAAAGTAATAAGTTCTTCCGAAACATTGTTGTCCAAAATATCGAGCGAAATATGGATATATCGTTCGTGACATAAAACGGAAGTAATTTTGAGGTATATGTAAAAATATGAGAACATTTGTGAATCGTGTTTTCTTTTAATTTCTTACACTAAACCAAATATTTTTCCATTACAAAATAAAAATATTCTTTAGATGATTTTATAATAAATAAAATTTAATATTGTACCTGACATACCGTACGTGACAGATTTTTCTATTATAGTATTCTGTAAATAAGTATATATATACAAAAACTAAAAAAATAAATAGAAATTATATATTCGGTTTTAATAAATAATTTGATAATAGCAAAAAAACAATCAGAGTCAAATTCATTTTATACTACATGCTGATTGCGAGCTGAGTTTTCGCCGCAATCTTAGCCTAAAACATACCAATTAATTTAAATAAATAAATATAGTCAGCTCTAAATATTTTCACTAGTAACATTTTATTGTTTTCTTGAAAGAAAGTGTTTCTGCTTTTTCAGTCGTGGTTGTCATTCTCATGGAATTGCCCATATGAATTCGCTTTAAGTAATATTCAAGGCAAACATTTAGAAAAGTTTTTAAAGTATTGTTACGTTTTAACCTTTTTAAAACTTTGGTTTATTTCCTTTAAATAAACCGGATACTGTTGATTGAAAATAAAAGCAGTTTTAGTAAAAACTCTTTATTTATTTAAAATGTACAACAACAACAGTTCAAATAGTCACTCAGTGTCTTTATACACGTTTATCAATTCGCAGAAATGCACACACACTTTATAATGTACAAGGCAGTTGATGTTAACTCTAACAGCGCCTATGACCAACTCAACTCAAGACTGCAACCTCTGCCACTATTTATACACGCACTGCCATCTCTCGGGAATCATCTACAATGCTCTTAACGGACACACTAGTACATTCGAATTCTAGAGCTTTCGATGTTAATGTTAGCAGCTTAAACATACAGTGCTGCCATACTTACAAACAATGCTAATAACCGCATGCTATCAACATTGCTGATAAGTAGAAGCAGTCGTTTCAGACTGTTAAATTCAAATCGCTGTTGCAAATTCGTAACAATATAAAGACAGCAGAATACCAACTGCAATCTCAAAAATAAAATACACACGTTTATATGAAGACGATTATTTGACGACAGCACAGTTACACGACCACTCGACTACTTTTGCCGCTGCAGCCGAATTAAGCTAATTTCTATTTTTGTCAATCACAAAACAGAAATAGTCCTGCTAATATAATAAAAAATTTATTAAGAGAAGTTTCTGATAACCATATTGGAATAAATGAATAACAGCTACATAAGTTATTACTACAAATATATTTCTACTCAAAGTAATTGTTTAAATCTTAATTATAATTTTGTGCGGTTATTTTTTATCAAAGTAAAAACAAACAAAAATAAAATAAATAAAGTAACACCACTGAATTATAAATCAGCTGTTTGCTTTATAGCTGTCGCCTTTAAAATAATTCAGTAGCTGCCACAGGACTACAACTGCAGCCAGCTGTAGCCTGCTGCCGTCAATGTGATTAATGCATTACAGAAGTGGTAATGCTTTTTTATACCCTCCACCACCACAAGTGGTGAAAGAGGGTATATATAAGTATGTCATTCCGTGTGTAACATTGAGAAATATTCATCTGAGACCCAACAAAGTATATTATTGATCCTTATACAATTCTAAGACGATTAAGCAATGTCCGTCTGTCTGTCTGTGTAAAACACTCTCACGTCCAAAATAAATAAGCAAAATGAATGAAATGTACACCAAAATGTTTATAATTTTTTAAGCAGTTTGGTATTGAAAATCAGCAAAATCGAATTGGCAGAACCAGGGTTATGGATCAAAATGTAAGATAACCTCCAAAAATTTAGATAATTTTCATATAATTTTTGTGACTTTGGGTAAATTCATTGCAGCGAACACCATGAAATCTTGCACTCATTATTTATATGATAAAAGGACAAATTCTGTTGAAAATGGAAAGAATCGGTCCATAATTTCTCGTAGCCCCCATACAAATTTCTTCCCGAAATATGGTGCTATGGTATATAAATGCCCATAGAATTGCAGTATCCATACAAAATTCAGCACAACTAAGTTTCGTGCAAACAGAAATCGCGAAACCAATTTTTTTTTTGGATCGGGCACTATTTGACCATAGCCCCCATATAAAGTTTACTTCCGAAAATAATTTAAATACACTTAAATATCTTACATATATCGGTATCACGTTAAAATCCAACTTGCATAATCCCCATGCACATGAAAATCGCTGTGGGGAATTTCATGAAGATGGGCCCATAATTGGTTATAGCTCCCATATAAGGACCACTTCCAAAAAACACATTAATTTTCATAAATATCTGAAAAATATCGTTATCGAATTAAAATTTTAAAGAGATCGGTAGTATTAATTCACAAATGATACTACTAGATTGTGTGAATATCGGTTCATATATGACCATAGCTCCCATATAAGGTCCATTTCCGAAAATTGCTTAAATACTAATAAATCTCTTATAAAATCTTTTATGTGGTTAAAATTATGAAGATCGGCCAATAATTGGTCATAGCTCCCATATAAGGACCACTTCCGAAAAACACATTAACCTCTATAAATATTTTAAATATATGGATATCGAAATAAAATTGTATACAGATCAGTATATTGTATCCAAACATTATACTACTGGGTTTTGTGAATATCGGTCCATATTTGACCGTAGCACCATTTCCGATAATCACAATAATACCCATAAAACTCTTGTAAATAATGTTATGAAAAAATATCAAGCAAAATAGGACCAATTATTAAGTATATACATAAATTGTTAAAGAGTACATTTTATTCCTATTATAAAATTATAGACTCTGTTGGAAATGGTAGGAATATGTAGTTATTTCAATTATAAATTGCTGAATTTGATAACATTTTTATACATTTGAAAAAAAATAATATCTTCTGGGTAAACTAGTAATAATATATAAAATACTACTATATATACTACTATATTTTAAATAAACTTTTATTTTGGTTAAAAAAATGGTTTTATTGAAGAAACTACATAATATGTATATAGTCAAAATCCATAAAGTGGCTTAAAAAGAAATTCGGTTACAGTCTTAATTCGCTTATAGTCCACAAAAATGTTGCAACTGTATTTGTAGACTATAAGTGAAAACTACTGTATTACATTAACATTCTACCAATCTTTATAATCGGAGCTAAGTCCCAATAACAATCACTGAATATGGATATTATAGTGTCTATACCAATGTAATTTTCATCTAATTTAGGTGGAGGGTATTAAAGATTCGGCATAGCCAAATATAGCACTCTAACTTGTTCCGTTTCCTTTTTATCAAGGTAGATTCAATAAGGTATACTCGTTAGCCAAGCTGATCGTCAGCTGTTTACACTTCAACTGTTGACTGTTGAAATTTGTGTTTATGTTTGATAATACTGGAAAGTGTCAAAATTAAAAAAAACTAAAACAATTTTAAAGAAAAAAAAAAAAAAATTATGCAAATTTTGAAAAATTCGTGTAAAAATTTGATGAATGTTATTTTTTAATTTGAGTATTTGTTATTTTTGAATTCTGCTTTCATTACTTTTTAACAATTGGGGATTTTAACTAAAACAAAATACCTGTAATTTTGTATAGTTTTGTATAGTTGTATTGGGTTTTTGTGCTTTTTTGCGTAATATGCATTTTTTATTCATTAGTTCAGTGTTTTTGAAATGAAATAGTTGACAACGCTGTTAATGTAAGCCAAATTATAATATAAGCAAAATAAAAAACAAACAAGATGTTATTGGAGATAATAACAATTAGAGCAAGGAGACATCTACCAAACAGTGATATTATTATAAAATTCCAGAACAATAAATGCCTTCAAAATTCCAACCTCTGTGTAGACACATGTAACATTAGGGAGATAACTATTGACATTTTTTGCAAATATGCAAATTGGCATATTATTTTTTCGCGGTTGTTAAAAAAGTTCACGCACCGAACGCAACAAAGTTTTTCATTAAATATTTTAAATTTTTTTGAAATACAATATATTTTATTTTAATAATAACTGCGGACATACTTCAAAAAATAATTTTTAAATATGGGAAGTATACCTCACACTTATGAAAATATGAAATTATTAATATAATTTTTCAGAGAAAAAAAAATGTGGTATATCTTAGAAATTGGTGTTGGTGCGTGATGTTTTTGATTCCAAATGACCTAAAAAAATGATTTTCATTATTTATACAACATTGGTCATCACGTGGTGGTATGCCAAAAATTTCGCCAAAATTAGTTATATACCTAATGTAACATACATGAGACATGGTATCACGGCATGGGGCAGTCACAAAACAAAATTCTAAAAATACTGTTAATAAATTATCAATACAACAAAAACCTACTCAAATATGATATTTGCTTAATTCACAAAATTTGAAGTTCCATAATTTGAAGTTCCATAATGCCTCTCAAACAGTAGTTCTTCTCAAACTTTTACAAATCTGTGGGTATTACATTGAATAAAAGCTTTGAGTTGAGCATTGTTTGTAAGTATGGCAACACTAAATGATTAAATTTGAAAGCTCTAGAATTCGAATTTTCTGGTTTGAAGATCATTGTAGAAATATAGCTTTCTAGATGTTAATGCAGCGTATATAAATTGGCGGTGAGAACACCAAACAAGTGAGTCTAATTTGAAGCATCGTTAAGTAAAGACATCAACTGCATTACTTGTACATTAAAAAGTGTGTGTATTTCTGCGAATTTATTAGAGTTGTGCCGCTCTGAACTAAAACGCTCTTTTTAATGATTCCGTTAAAAGGTTATACTACGACTACAAAACAATTACAAACAGGTATTTTAGAAGTCCTACAAAGTGAAGGCCTAGTATTTCTTCCCGCTGGGTAACAGTACAAACTTCAACGTCAACATCACAAACAACACCAATAGAAATTCTAACTACACACATATCCACAACATAACAAACGTGAATATCAACACTAACATCAATTCGTCAACCCACAGCAACGGAAACACAACTTTCAGCCACAGCAATACGAGCAAATAACAACATACACAGCAAACAACATAGCTACCAAAGTACAAATATAACATATTAAAAGTATATGATTGTTTTCCCAGTTGGCCAAATCTTTAAGATATCCTAAATGATAGGTGCACGACAATGTATATTCGTCGACTACATATGAGGGACAGCCAGAACAAATCGTCAACTTTTTCGAACAAATGTCGCTAAAATCGTGGTCAAATAAAAGTGGTTAGAATGAAAATAAATGTAGAAAAAATAAATCTGTAACTTCTAAACCGATACTCTGATTTTAATATAATTTCCCACGACTATAGAAGAGGTGTGAGTTTAAATTTTGAATTTGGACTTTAAACACTAATCTCGAATATATGAAAAATTAAAAATGATTCCAAATTTTTGTTCTCGATTCGATTTAAAAGGTTTTTATATATGTAGAATCTACAAGAAGAGAGCTACATTATTTAATCTATATATAATCTCTTATAGTTTACGAGATATTCACATTTGAAAAAATTAAAAATTCAGGCTTATACCTACCTTAGTCAGGATTTTTGCTAATAGGGGATCCAAATCTACCCACTTTTTTTTAAATATATAAAAAATTACAAAAAGTAGTTTTTTCGCGAATCTTTTTTTCGAAAAATGTACTTACATTAGTGGCTAATTATACAGAAAATAAAAACAAAATAACTAAAATAACTCAAAAGCAACATTTTGGGAAGCAAGATAATATCAAAATATGTGTATAACTGCTAGTTCCAGGGCCTTCCGAACTAGACCTATTTTTTATGTAAATATTAACTTTATGCCAAATTTTCTCTAATCGCATAGCTGCTTTCAAAAAATTAAAACCGCCTTTGTGTCTGTAAAATTTCATTAAAAACGATTTATAAACAAAGATTTTATTGCATTTTAAAAATGAAAACTTTCCAAAAATAATCAGCTACCATTTTTTATTTCGATATTTTTGAAATAAGGTCTTCTATCAATTTTTTAATTTTTAAAAATTGTATACATTTTTCAAAAGAAGACACAATTTTCTATACGTTGATATATAATATGTCAATTTAAATGAAAGTAAGAGAAGTATATGAATTACGACAAATGTATGTGCCATCAACCACCGAATGGGCAATTCCACGAGAAAAAACGACTGAAAAAACAAAAACCCTTTAAACTTTTTTTCAAGATGATTTGAATAGAAGAAAACACTAAAATGTTACTATGTGAAAGTATTTAGAGCTTATTACAACAGTTTTAGTGCAAAAATAATAGTTTAAACTGTTTTAATTTAATTGGTATATTTTACGCTAAAATTGCGGCGAAAACTAAGCTCCCAATTAGCATGTAGTATGAAATGAATTTGACTCTTATTGTTTTTTTGCTATTATGAAATTGTTTATTAAAACCGAGTATATATTTTCAATTTATTTTTTTAGTTCTTGTATACATATATTTACAGAATATACATTGTTTTATTATAAGAGAAAAATCTGTCACGTACGGTATGTCACGTACGATATTAAATTGTATTTATTATAAAATCATCCAAAGATTGTTTTTATTTAAATATGACGGATTGTAAAGGAAAAATATTTGGTTTAGTGTAAGAAATTAAAATCTATTCCACTCTATGGAATAGATTTCAAGACCTAAGACCTAACTCAGTTGTCAAAAACCTAAGTGCTGAGAATGTATTAGTAAAAAAAACTATGTGAAAACAAAACAACACTCGTATGTGTAACTTTTTTGAGTAATTTTTTTGTTTGAGTTTTTTTCTAGTTTCCGCTCTATGTATATTTTCTATATGGTTAAAGTTGCAAATACGGTTTTTTAAAAAATGTACGTGTCATCATATAAACAAAATATTATAAACATACCGGATCATTTATAATATTGTAGTTAGCGATTTTTTACAGAAAATCTTTGGTTTTTATGAGTTTCTATATACAATGCCTAAAATCTGCTTCGTAAAATCACTATAATTTCCAAAATAAACTACGAAAACATTTACTTTTTCATGCAAATTACTTTACTTATTTCTGAAAACTTTTTTATGTGTTTTGACATATTTTTAATTTTTTTTAAAATGTCTTTCAAATATATAGCGCCCAAAGTAATTTTAATTGGTCCAACATTAATTATTTATCTCCTATAGGGTATATAAATGAACCTTGTTTCGATATAAACATAGCACTTCGCTGTGAATTCTACAATAAAACTAAACCTGGGACTCATAGGGGATAAATATATATGTATGAATATGTATATATATATATTCCCAGCGCATAGTTTGGGGACAGCAAAAATGTCCACATTTTACACTTGAATTCTGATATTATCCCATATCTTCTTAATTTGATCCCGAAATTTTATCATATAAACTTCAAAATCGGTCATTGTATAACTTCTTATGTGTTGCGCATATTTTGAAGTCTTTCATATACGTAGGGCATATTTTAAAGACATGTCCTCAAAATATGCGCAACATATAACATATTTTGTGTTGCCATATTAATTTATACTTTTCAATATATTTTGACGGCGTTGTATTTTTTACATGTCGCCTAAGAACAACTCGCAAAAGGCAGTTATTTTAAATAAACAGTCAACTTTAAGTTTTTTTTGAAAGTCCCCTTTTCAACAATTTAATTTTATTAAAAGTTAAAAGTCGACTTTTCAAATATATCTAAGGGGATTTTTTGGTACTTTTTCATTCTTTAATTGGTACTTTTTGCGTTTTTAATAATATTGGCCCTAAGAATATGAAATTTGGGATACAGGGTCCTTAGTAAACGCCAAAATATTTAAGGGAATTTTTTGGTACTTTTTCGCCCATCCAATGGTACTTTTTGCCTTTTTTATAATATTTATCCTAAGAATATGAAATTTGGGAAACAGGGTCCTAAGTAAACTCGAAAATATTTAATGGAATTTTTTTGTAGTTTTTCGTCCTTCCAGTGGTACTTTTTGGGTTTTTAATAATATTGATGCTAAAAATATGAAATTTAGGATACAGGGTCCTTAGTAAACGCGAAAATATTTAAACGGATTTTTTGGTAGCTTTTCGTCCTTCCAATGGTACTTTTTGCAATTTTTATAATATTGAACTTAAATGTATGAAATTTGGGATACAGGGTCCTTAGTAAACGCAAAAATATTTTAAGGGATTTTTTTGTGCTCTTTCGTCCTTCCAATGGTACTTTTTGCATTTTTTATAATATTGATCCTAAAAATATGAAATTTGGGATAAGGGGTCCTTAGTAAACTCGCAAATATTTAAGGGAAATTTTTGGTACTTTTTCGTCCATCCAGTTATACTTTTGGGTTTTTAATAATATTGATCCTAAAAATATGAAATTTGGGATACAGGGTCCTTAGTAAACGCGAAGATTTAAAGGGATTTTTTGGTACTTTTTTCGTCCTTCCAATGGTACTTTTTGCATTTTTTATAATATTGAACTTAAAAACATGATATTTGGGATACACGGTCCTTAGTAGACGAGAAAATATTTAAGGGATTTTTTGGTACTTTTTTTGTCCTTCCTGAGGTACTTTTTGAGTTTTTTATAACATTGATCCTAAAAATATAAAATTTGGGATACAGGGTCCTTAATATACACGAAAATATTTAAGGGGATTTTTTGGTACTTTTTCGACCTTCCAATGGTACTTTTTGCGTTTTTTATAATATTAATCCTAAAAATATGACATTTATGATACAGGGTCCTTAGTAAACGGATACTTTTTGCATTTTTTATAATATTGATTCTAAAAATATGAAACTTGGGATACAGGGTCCTTAGTAAACGCGAACACATTTAAGGGGATTTTTTGGTACTTTTTCGTCCTTCCAATGGTACTTTTTGCATTATTTATAATATTGATCCTAAAAACATGAAATTTTGGATACAGGGTCCTTAGTAAAACCGAACATATTTAAGGGAATTTTTTGGTACTTTTTCGTTGTTCCAATGATAATTTTTGCGTTTTTTATAATATTGATCGTAACAATATGAAATTTGGTATACAGGGTCCTTAGTAAACGCAAGAATATTTAAGGGATTTTTTGTACTTTTTCTTCGTTCCAATGGTACTTTTTGCGTTTTTTATTATATTGATCGTAAAAATATGAAATTTGGGATACATGGTCCTTAGTAAAAGCGAAAATAATTAAAGGTACTTTTTGGTACTTTTTCGTCGTTCCAATAGTACTTTTTGCGTTCTTTCTAATATTGATCCTAAAAATATGAAATCTATAGAATTTTATCTTTTCAATGATACCAATCACTTATGTATACATATCAAAAACCGGTGGTTGATTTATCACCCTGTTTAATATGCATTTGCAAATATGTGCCTTGTGATGATAAGTCAATTATTGGTCCTAACTCTCATATAAAGTCTATATCCGAAAATCACATTTCTTAAATTTATTCTTTTTCCTCCACTTATCGGCTGAAAAATTATATCTATCACCTAACTGAATATATTGACAATTTATTAAAGTACTAGCTTTTCATACCCGGCGCTGCCCGGGTTTTTGTACTCTTTTGGTCCAAAATTTTGAAAAAGTGTATTGCCTATAAACTCCTCAGATTAAATATTCATCTATATTCCAATAACTGTCAAAAACACTTCTTGGGATAAAAGTACCAATTTTGCCCGTTTTTTCGTACTCCCCCATTTTTGTCCCCTTTTGGTACAACTTTGAAAACAGTGCACATCAAATATATATTTTGGAAACTTAACTAAGCTAAATCGTAATAAGTTCAGATTTAGAACAGACAAAATATAGTATTAACGCAAAAAAGTACTAATTCGCAAATTTTTCCCTCCCACTATCCCTATTTTATCCCCTTTTGATCCAAATTTTGGGAAAAACGTATTGCCTATAACATACGCAGATAAAAGATTTATGTATATTCCAATAACTAAGAGAAACAGTTATAAGTATAAAGGTACATATTTTGCCCGTTTTTTAGTCCCTTTCCCCCTTTTTATCCCGTTTTGGTACAACTTTGGGAACGAAAAACCTCCAATATGTATTTTCAAAACTTAACCAAGCTATCTCATAATAAGTTTAGCTTTATAACACACAAAATACAACCTTTACTATTTAAGTACTATTTTTGCCCGTTTTTTCTCCCATTATTCCCATTATCCGGTCCTTCCGGTCCAAACTTTAAAAAGATTTATAGCCTAAAACCTGCTCAGATAAAAGATCTATCTATATTCCAAATCTATCTATATTCCAAGAAAATTGGTCCAGCCGTTTAGGCGTTGTTGGCTAACAAACAAACAGACTTACAGACAAATTTATAATATATATTAGGATTAAACATTTTTTCATTTAAATTGAGTTCGATATACTAAAATTGATTTAGATTAAAAATTTTGAACACTTCAGAATGTCAACTCAAAAGTTATTGGAATATATCCTATTATAGGAAATCGAAAATTTGCCTCTTACGGATCACTATCTTTTTATATTTGTATTTTTCAAGATAATTATTATTCCAACAAATATTAGCCTTTAAAATAATAAAATCCATTAAAAGAAAATGCTACTAAAGGTGAAAAATATGTCTGAAATATTATTGGGACTATTTTCTCATCGTAATGGTTAAGAAAGAGCTTTGGGGTCTTTAATTTAATAAAATTTAAAAATTTGTATATACTTTTTTGTTCCTCAAATGATAATTTTTGAATTTTCCATAATATGGAATCAAAACATATAACATTAATTGAGTAGCAAACTCATTTTGTCATTTTTAATATTGAATTAGAATCTAAATGTGGGAACTTTTAGGTTTTTTTTCATTTTGAATTTTTATAATATTTAACAGGGTCCTTAATATACATTTAACATGTAGGGTAGTGATGAAAATCTATAAGGAAATTTTTTGGATTATCTGTAATTTTGAACATAGAAACATTAAACTAACTAAACTAAATGATAATTTATCTAAATCCTAATTAAATGATAATTTATAAAAAGCCAGTTTTGATACCTTTTGTTCTTCAAATGATACTTTTAGAAAATTTATTAAAAATAACGGAAAACTCTCTATTCGAGTGATTCTTTATAAATTTTCTTTAAAAAAAATTCCTAAAACCACAAAAACTGAAACATCGTATAAATTTACATTTTCTATAAAAGTGTTCACACTTTATTCTTTTATATTTTTGTTATCTAAATTTTGTATTAAATTTCGACAAATATAGCGATTAGGATCCATGGTACACTAGACAAATCATATAGGAATTTAGTTTTCCTTCAAAAATATCGCCAGTCATCGTAGAATTTCTGCGAAAATACACTTTAATTGTAACTGAAAATATAATAAAAGATAAATTAGTTAACTTAATAAATACATGTGTATAAATTTATGTTTTATTTTGTTTTAAAATTTTCAAAAGCTGTATTGGATTATTAGATTATATAGAACAATGTCTTCCCCTCCCAGAAATATTAACTTTGTTCATAATAGCCCACAGCGAAATGTCAATTTATTGCTCTCATGTCACTATTACAACCAGGGATCGTAACTGTTATGATTATTGTATTAAAAATTAAAAAAAAAAATTAATTTCGGATTTTTATTTTTGTCAGAAATTACTATCCATCTCTTGATTTTTAGTTATTTTATCAAAATCAATTATTATTTCTTGCTGTTTTTTGTACAAAGTAATTGCTATATTTAATTTTTATATTTTTGCCAAAAAAAGAAATAAAAATCAAAAAAATAGTTTCTTTAAAAATTCAAGGTCCCAAATATATTAATTGGTTGGTTCAAAAGCCGAAACTATTAAATCTACTTGATTACATCTAACAATATTTAGATTATTACAAATTTTTGTCAAAAAATTACAACACTTGTTTTGTATAAATTATTAGGAAAGAAATGAAAAGCGTAAATTTCTAAATTGTTTAATTTATTTATAATCGATTTCGAATGAATTTACGGAACAGAAATACAATTTGAACTGGAATTAGTTGTAATCCCTAATACCAAAAAAAATTTAAGTTGTTTCAATTTCAACAAAACTACGTCGAGTTGATAACCGTAATAGGGACATTAAACTTACGTTAGTCCATTTTGTACCGCCTTTGATTGTCTATCCAAGTTTTTATTTGTTGTGGCGTTCTATTCTTAAGTGCTGACGATGTCTGAATGGCTTTTAAGCATTCCTTAAGATTTGGTAGTCTTTCTAAATCTTTTAAATCTCCAAATATTGAATATATTGCATCTTTTTCCTCCGAGTTCCACCTGGTTCTTTTGGTTTTGCCGAAAGGTGATGCTAATTAAGAAAAAATATATATATCGGATGTACTCTTCATTGCCAAAATTAATACAATATAATAAAATTAAAAGATTTTAAATTATCCGGTCTGTTCTGTAAACCGAATCCTAGTAAATTGGTTGTTTAAAATCGAATTCTTAGTTTTGAAACCGATTCGATTTACAGAACAGACATGTATGTTGTTCTTATATAATATTTATTTGTGTTAACGTACATACTTCAAAAATTTACCTATACTAGAATTTTAAGTAAAATTTCGTTAATATAATTGGTAATTTGGAATTTAAATTAAAATCTTCTGAAATACTATTAAAATCTACAAACATTTTAAAATTTCTATTATATTTCGAAATATTTGAAATGTTATTGGAAATTTTTGAAATACAAATGAATTAGATATAGATTTCTGAAATACAATTAGAAACTTTTGAAATACAAGTGAAAATGTTATAATTCAATTTCAGAAATTTCTAATTGTACAAATAATGGCGTAAAAGTAAATTTTGTAGTATTGAAATTGTTTTCATTTCTAATTGAATAAAATACTTATGTTTTTGTTATAATAACGACGCTCGTAGTTATGTCGAAAGTATACTTACTGCTTCTACGTTTTTTGCTCGATGACGATTTCGATGTGTGACTGTTTTCTAATGAAATTTCCGAATTATCTTTATCTATACTATCGTTAACTACAACTTCACCCTCTTCCTCCTCCTCCTCAACGTTTTCATCATCCCCATATTCATCTTCCATTTCATCTTCATCGCCTACAGCTGCCATTAAGAGTTTGGATACACAAGTAATTTCTGCCACTGAAACGGACATTCGGTATATTGTTTTGTGTATATCTTTGTGGTGACCCATAAAATTCGCCAGCCTATCGACCGATGCCTCTTCAACATTAAGTAATGAGGTATATGTAGCTATATGCTTACGTAGTGTAGTACCCTTAAGGCTTTCAGGAATTTTTGCACCGCATTCTTCAGAAAATTTTGTTAATAAAGGGCAAGCTCTGTGATACTTTTTTGATAACGTTGAACTGGATGGTTTGCAGAAAATGTATTTATTTCCATCAGCTATTCCAGCCTCACCTCTAAAGTTTATAATAAGTTCAATAGCTTTTACACACATCGGGCATAATAAAACACTGACGGTTCTACCAAGTTTTCCCCTTAGTGTTATTCTTACAAACTGCTTTGCGAATTTTATTGAATCTTGTGATAAGTTTTTTAAACTGTCTTTATCAATGTTATCAGTAATTTTTTCTTTGTTTCCAAAATTATCTATAGTTAATCTTTCGATTTCTCCAGCTCTTCTGCGATTAAATATTTGAATAAAAATTAAAGTAGTCTGAACTAATTGCATCCAACTTGACATTCTAAACCCATTCATAAGAGTTTCCATAGCATTCATAATATGTTCTTTTAAATAAGTATGTAGTTTTTTAATATCTTCTCTCGAAGGTAACACAACTTTCTTGTCTCGTCTTTTGTTATTTTGGTCTTCTACCGCTTTTTTATTTATCAATGTTGGAATTTCTTCTTCCCAAAGCAAAAGAAAATTCTCTAAATCAATTTTCAGGTCTTCACGTTCTTCTTTAATAAACTCAGCTCGTTGTTTTTTGCCACATTTTTTTATCAAGGATGTTAGGTTTTGAGCTACGGCGGGCGTTTTGAACCACATTAAATCTTCATCCCATTGAGCCACTGTTCGTAGGGCTTTAACACATTTATCAAATAAATGTGGCTTAAAAATATCTTTTAGCTCATTTATATCCGGATCTAATTGTTTTAACTCGATTTTAAAACGTCCAAGTAATCTTAAGTTTGCACGTATCATGTCATGCTGATGCTCGGATGAATATTTCTCGGTCAGTTTGTTACCAAATTTTAAAATGAGTTCGTCATACCGCACAGACCTTGATATTGTATCATCGCGCAAAACAGGAAAAATTTTTGATTTTAAAACCTTATTGGCTACCGAATGCATATACTGCGTTGACCTTCGACTTTCAATAAAATTTGTGCGTTTGTTTTTATTGGGGAGGCATTTTTTAGTGTGAATTCGAAGCGTTCTCTTAGAAAAATAAGCCTTACAATTTGTGCAGCAGACATAATCATCAGCTTTATTTTTGATATTACGCTGTTGTTGCCGACTAACAATTAAAATTCCGCTGTTGAAATTCGAGGATGTGTTATGTAAAAAATCACCTTTTTTTCTTAATTCATTAATTATTTTTAAACGTTCCATACTTTTTTTGGGTAATATTGAAGCTTTTTTGACTTCTTTTTCATCCTTATGCCTCAAAAATATATGTCTACTAATTTTTGACTGTAACGTTTTACAAAATATACAAAAATGTTTTTTAGACCTATTTGTAGAATGTGGAACTTCGACTTTTTCTGCATTTATGGGCATATCAATTACATCTACAGATGTATTATTCTCTGAAATGTTTTTACAGTTCTTTAATGGCTCTTTACTTACATCGGTTGAAGTTTCTGGTAAATATTCTGAAAATGAACTCTTTTCAATATAAATTGAACTTGTGTAAGCAGAACTTTCTGGTTTTAATGTGGTGTCAGATAAGCTGGTACTTTTATGTTTGTTAACTATTGGATCAACAGGCATTAAAAAACTTTCATTGGGTGTTAATAAAGATTTTTCATGAGACGTTTCAGTAGAAGACTTTGTATTTGCGGTGACATCGAAGTCGTGGTCAGATGTATTACATATTTCCTTATTTAAAATAGAACTTGAGTAAGAACATTTAAGTTTTAACGGTATGTCAGATAAGCTGGTGCTATTATGTTTGTTAGTAGTTTTATCCAGATTAAATATAAAGCTTTCTTCGTGAGTTTCTTTATGAGACGTTTCAGAGGTATTTGGGTCGTGATCAGATATGGTACATGTTTCCATGTTGCAAATGGAACTTGAGTAAGAAGAACATTCCGGTATTAATGTTATGTCAGATAAGCTGTGAGCAGTAGAATCAAGAGACATTACAAAACTTTCTTTAGGAGTTACTTTATGGGTGGAGAATTCAGTAGAAGAATTTGTATTTGCTTTAAATATATCTGTAGAGGTATTTAAATCGTGGTCAGATGTGGTGCATATTTCTTTGTTGAAAATGGAATTTGAATCAGAACTTTCCGATTTTAATGTGATGTCAAATAAGCTGGTACTATTATATTTGTTAACAGTTGAAAAAGGCATTATTAAACTTTCATTAGACGTTAATTTATGGGGTGTTTCAGTTGGGGACTTTGTTTTTTCAGAGGTATTTTGATCGTTATCAGATGAAATGGATACTTCGTTTTTGTCTAATTCTAATCAAGATGTATTAACCAGGTGGCAGCGTAACTACAACAATTACAACAATACAAGAACAACAGTGTGTAAAACCTTCTAAACTGCCAAAAAATAAATTCACAAAAACACACTTTTTAAAACGAAATAGTTTGTTTTAGCACTTTCAAATATTTTACGCACATAAAGCGGTAACTAAAACTCACTTTTATAAATATAAAATAATCTTTTTACTCTTATAACAAATTTAAAAATGTTTGTAAACACGTTTTTGACATTTCATAAGGCACAATATAAGTATAGCAAAAAAGAGTCAGCTGGCATTACGCTGCCACCTGGTTAAATATGCCTTGATTCTAATTTATATTTTTCCGGTGACCTAGGGCCATTAGTTTGATTTAAATTCGTAGATTTTGTAGGCGACATTACTATGTTAAGTGTTACAGAAGCTTTTTTTGAAGATAGTTCATTTTTCGCATTGAATGTCTCCGAAGAATTTTGATTTTCATCGATATTTAATGAATCGGACTTAAAAAAATTTTCATTTCGGTCAAATAAAAGTACTAGTTTGTTATTATTTTTGCATAATTTTAAATTAGAATTTTTTGGCGAAATATATACAGGTGGTGTAAAATTTTCTTTTTGAGGCGTTTGAATGGCGTTGAATTCATCTAAAGACTTTTTATCGCGGCATGCTTCCGTTACAATATTTAATGTCTCGGAAGGGTACATATTTTTATTGTGTTCCAACACAAGAGTTAATTTGTCATTTACTTTACATTTTAAATTATCGTTTTTCGGAGAAGTATTTTTTGGCGATGGAGATGAATTCAAATTGGAAGATGTCGAAATATTATGGGACGGTTGTACTCCTTCATGTTTGATTTTTGATTGGAGTATAGGTTTTGAAATACTTTCCTTTTTTATTTTTAAATCTAGGAGGTATGATTTTTCATCTAAATAAAATAAAGATAATATGGCTATTTAAATTACATTTTGCAATTATAGATTTAGTATCTGATGTTTCATGTTTGCCATGTGATTGTGGATAGAGTAACTTATACATATATAGTACTTAAGTATATCATACATATAAATTATTTGCATTATACATGCCTTAACATAAAAAAACATTAAAAGTCTGTACATACCATTTTGAGCAACAAGTAGCGCCGCATATTTTCCACCATTGTATTTTACGACGCATGTCCCTTTAATTATTTTATCCACCTTTTTTGAATTCACAATTGAAAGCTTGTCATTGTCAAATTTTACTAATGAAAACATCTAAAAATATATCGTAAATTTTAAAATAAAAAAAATAAATGTTATATAATGTAAAATACATTTTGTTAAAAAATCTATTTTTAGGTTTAGATAAATATTCTAGTCTTCAGTCTACAGCAATTCCAATTGTATTTCAAAAATTTCTAGTTATATTTCAGAAAATTCTAATTACATTTCAGAAATTTTAAATTATATTTCAGAAAATTCTAATTATTTTTCAGAAATATCTAATTATATTTGAGAAATTTTCAATTATATTTCAGAATTTTCTAATTGTTTTTCAGAAATTTCTAACCATATTTCAGAAATTTCCAATTGTATTTCAGAAATTTCCATTTGTATTTTAGAATTTTTCATTTGTATAGCAGAAAATTTCAATTATAATTCAGAAAATTTAAATCTAATTTAAATGTAAATTCCCATTGTATTTCCTAAAATTTAAATTGTATTTCAGAAATTTCTAATTGTGTTTCAGAAATTTCCATTTCCATTGCAGAATTCTCTAATTGCATTTAAGAAATTTTTTTATAGAATTTTCATGTACAATTTCTGAAATTCAAATAGAAATTTTTGAAATACAAATAGAAATTTCTGAAATGCAACTAAAAATTTCTATAATAAAATTAGTAATTTCTGAAAAAGAATTAGAAAAGTCTCTTGGTACAGAAACACCTTTTCTACAAAAAACGTATCTGGTACCGAGACACTTTTTCAATAGAAAAAGTCTCTGGTACCGAGACAGTTTTTCAATAGAAAAAGCCTCCTGAACAGAGACACTTTATCAATAACAAAATCCTCCTGAACCTCTCGGTTTCTATAGAAAAAGCCTCTTTTATTATAGAAAAGTCTAAGAAAAAGTCTTTTGTACAGACACTTTTTCTACAAAAAAGTCTGGTACTGAGACACTTTTTCAAAAGAAAACGTCTCTGGTACAGAAACAGTTTTTCTATAGAAAAACCTTCTGGTACCAAGACACTTTTGTTATAGAAAAAGTCTCTTGTACAGAGACACTTTTTCAATAGAAAAAGTCTCTGGTACCTAGATAATTTTTCAATAGAAAAAACTTATTGTACCGAGCATCTTTTTCTATAGAAAAAGCCTCTTTAACAAGACACTTTCTCTATAGAAAAAGCTTCTTGTACACTTTTGTTATAGGAAAATTCTCTTGATCGGAGACATTTCTCTATAAAAAATCTCTTATACAGATACACTTTTCTAGAAAAAAGTCTCTTGACACAGAAACACTTTTTCTATAGAAAAAGCCTCTTGTACCGAGACACTTTTTCTATATAGAAAAAGTCTCTTGAACAGAGATTCTTTTGTTATAACAAAGTCTATTGTATAGAGACACTTGTTCTACAAAGAGAGTATCCTGTACAGATACGTTTTTTCTTTAAAAAGACTTTTGTGCAGATAATTTTGTTTAAAATATATAATATAAATAATGCAATTTTTTAAAACTTACTTTCTAAGGAGTGGTAGTTTTTCTCTATTGCAATTTAATCAGAAAAATATTCTGCTCGATTATTATATAAACATGTTTGTCTCTTCGTAAGTGAACAACTGTGGAGATTATAGAAAACGTTATAGATCAAAAATATGACAAGATAATGGATATTAATATTAAAAATACATTAAAGAAAAAGTCTTTTATACCGAGACACTTTTTCTATATAAAAGTCACTTGGTACCGAGATACTTTTAAAATAGAAAAAGCCTCTTGTAGAGACACGTTTTCTATAGAAATAATATCTGGCACCGAGACACTTTTTTAATAGAAAAAGCCTCTTTCTATATAAAAAGCACTTTTTCTATAGAAAAAGTATCTGGTACCGAGAAACTTTTTCTATAGAAAGAGCCTCTTTACCGAGACAATTTTTCTATAGAAAAAGCCTCTTGTACCGAGAAAAAGTCTCTTGTGCCGAGACACTTTTTCTATAGAAAAAGTCTCTTGTGCCGAGACACTTTTTCTATAGAAAAAGTCTCTTGTGCCGAGACACTTTTTCTATAGAAAAAGTCTCTTGTACCGAGACACTTTTTCTATAGAAAAAGTCTCTTGTATCGAGACACTTTCTTGTACCGAGACACTTTTTCTATAGAAAAAGTCTCTTGTACCGAGACACTTTTTCTTTAGAAAAAGTGTCTTGTACCGAGATACTTTTTCTTTAGAAAAAGTCTCTTGTACCGAGAAACTTTTTCTATAGAAAAAGTCTCTTGTACTGAGACACTTTTTTAATAGAAAAAGTCTCTTGTACCGAAACACTTTCCTATAGAAAAAGCCTCTTTTACAGAGACACTTTTGCTAAAGAAAAAGTGTCTTGTTCGGAGATATTTTTCTATCAAAAAGTCTCTTGGTACAGAGACACTTTTTCTATAGAAAAAGTCTCTTGTACCGAGACACTTTTTCTATAGAAAAAGTCTCTTGTACCGAGACACTTTTTCTATAGAAAAAGTCTCTTGTACCGAGACACTTTTTCTTTAGAAAAAGTGTCTTGTCCCGAGACACTTTTTCTATAGAAAAAGTCTCTTGCACCGAGACACTTTTTCTTTAGAAAAAGTGTCTTGTACCGAGACACTTTTTCTATAGAAAAAGGCTCTTGTACCGAGACACTTTTTCTATAGAAAAAGTCTCTTGTACCGAGACACTTTTTCTATAGAAAAAGTCTCTTGTACCGAGACACTTTTTCTATAGAAAAAGTCTCTTGTACCGAGACACTTTTTCTATAGAAAAAGTCTCTTGTACCGAGACACTTTTTCTATAGAAAAAGTCTCTTGTACCGAGACACTTTTTCTATAGAAAAAGTCTCTTGTACCGAGACACTTTTTCTATAGAAAAAGTCTCTTGTACCGAGACACTTTTTCTATAGAAAAAGTCTCTTGTACCAAGACACTTTTTCTATAGAAAAAGTCTCTTGTGCCGAGACACTTTTTCTATAGAAAAAGTCTCTTGTACCGAGACACTTTTTCTATAGAAAAAGTCTCTTGTACTGAGACACTTTTTTAATAGAAAAAGTCTCTTGTACCGAAACACTTTCCTATAGAAAAAGCCTCTTGCACAGAGACACTTTTGCTAAAGAAAAAGTGTCTTGTTCGGAGATATTTTTCTGTAAAAATAAGTCTCTTGTATAGAGACACTTTCTATCAAAAAGTCTCTTGGTACAGAGACACTTTTTCAATAGAAAAAGTCTCTGGTAACAAGACACTTTTTTTAAAAAAATGTCTCTTGTACAGGTACACTTTTTCAATAGAAAAATTCTCTGGCTTCTTGTACAGAGACACTTTTCTTTAAATTAATAATTATAAAACTTTTGAAAACTTACTTTTTAGTAGGTGGTGTCGGTTAGTTACTTCCCAATACTGTATGTCTTTGAATATTTTTTTGGAAATTGTTCCAAATGGCAGCTTTTGTTTATTGCCAAGTTATTTAAAAGTCTGATCCAATACTCCAGAAACTTTTTGATCTTTTGAAGTGGGCAGCTGAGTAGAATATAGGAAAACATATTTGATAATAATATGACATTATAGTGGATATTAAAGAAAAAGTTTATTTTACACAGACCCTTTTTTCTATAGAAATAGTATCTTGTTTTTTGAATAAAGACACTTTTTATAGAAAAGTCTCATGTACAGAGACACTTTTGTTTAAAATAACAAAATTTTTACTTTTTCGTCCATATACTATTATTTTATATATTTAAATATTTGAGGCAGTCAACACTACTTAAATTTAAAATAAAATTAGCCAAATAATGTGAATCTGTACAAGCAACGCTTTTCTAGTTAAACTGATTCTTGTATAGTGACGCTTGTTTTTTCGTTAACAAAAAAAATAAAGTACCGGTTTTATCTACAGTGTTGTTAAACGTTTCAAAATTCAACTAACATCTTTTGCAAAAGTTAGTATTTAAGTCAGGCATGGAAAATTCGGATTTTGAAATTTCAGAAATTAATTTTATAAATTAGTAGTTCAAAATTATGATTTAGACTTAAATTTATAATAGAATTTCTATAGAGTGTATCTGTAAAATAAACATTTTCTATTGATCAAGTCTCTTGTGCAAGTACAATTCAAAAGTCTTTTATACATTCATAGATACTTTTTTTATACAGAGACAGTTTTTTCCTTAGAAAAAGTCTCTTGTACAGAGACATTTTTCTATAGCAAACGTTTCTTTTCCAGAGACATTTTTCTAAAGAAAAATTTCTAAAGAAAAGTCTCTTGTACCGAGATACTTTTTTTATATAGAAAAAGTCTCTTGTACCGAGACACTTTTTCTATAGAAAAAGTCTCTTGTACCGAGACACTTTTTCTATAGAAAAAGTCTCTTGTACCGAGACACTTTTTCTATAGAAAAAGTCTCTTGTACCGAGACACTTTTTCTATAGAAAAAGTCTCTTGTACCGAGACACTTTTTCTATAGAAAAAGTCTCTTGTACCGAGACACTTTTTCTATAGAAAAAGTCTCTTGTACCGAGACACTTTTTCTATAGAAAAAGTCTCTTGTACCGAGACACTTTTTCTATAGAAAAAGTCTCTTGTATCGAGACACTTTCTTGTACCGAGACACTTTTTCTATAGAAAAAGTCTCTTGTACCGAGACACTTTTTCTTTAGAAAAAGTGTCTTGTACCGAGATACTTTTTCTTTAGAAAAAGTCTCTTGTACCGAGAAACTTTTTCTATAGAAAAAGTCTCTTGTACTGAGACACTTTTTTAATAGAAAAAGTCTCTTGTACCGAAACACTTTCCTATAGAAAAAGCCTCTTTTACAGAGACACTTTTGCTAAAGAAAAAGTGTCTTGTTCGGAGATATTTTTCTATCAAAAAGTCTCTTGGTACAGAGACACTTTTTCAACAGAAAAAGTCTCTGGTAACAAGACACTTCTTTTAAAAAAATGTCTCTTGTACAGGGACACTTTTTCAATAGAAAAATTCTCTGGCTTCTTGTACAGAGACACTTTTCTTTAAATTAATAATTATAAAACTTTTGAAAACTTACTTTTTAGTAGGTGGTGTCGGTTAGTTACTTCCCAATACTGTATGTCTTTGAATATTTTTTTGGAAATTGTTCCAAATGGCAGCTTTTGTTTATTGCCAAGTTATTTAAAAGTCTGATCCAATACTCCAGAAACTTTTTGATCTTTTGAAGTGGGCAGCTGAGTAGAATATAGGAAAACACATTTGATAATAATATGACATTATAGTGGATATTAAAGAAAAAGTTTATTTTACACAGACCCTTTTTTCTATAGAAATAGTATCTTGTTTTTTGAATAAAGACACTTTTTATAGAAAAGTCTCATGTACAGAGACACTTTTGTTTAAAATAACAAAATTTTTACTTTTTCGTCCATATACTATTATTTTATATATTTAAATATTTGAGGCAGTCAACACTACTTAAATTTAAAATAAAATTAGCCAAATAATGTGAATCTGTACAAGCAACGCTTTTCTAGTTAAACTGATTCTTGTATAGTGACGCTTGTTTTTTCGTTAACAAAAAAAATAAAGTACCGTTTTTATCTACAGTGTTGTTAAACGTTTCAAAATTCAACTAACATCTTTTGCAAAAGTTAGTATTTAAGTCAGGCATGGAAAATTCGGATTTTGAAATTTCAGAAATTAATTTTATAAATTAGTAGTTCAAAATTATGATTTAGACTTAAATTTATAATAGAATTTCTATAGAGTGTATCTGTAAAATAAACATTTTCTATTGATCAAGTCTCTTGTGCAAGTACAATTCAAAAGTCTTTTATACATTCATAGATACTTTTTTTATACAGAGACAGTTTTTTCCTTAGAAAAAGTCTCTTGTACAGAGACATTTTTCTATAGCAAAAGTTTCTTTTCCAGAGACATTTTTCTAAAGAAAAATTTCTTGTCCAGAGAAAACTTGCTATAGAAATAGTCTCTGGTACCGAGACACTTTTTAAAAAGAATAAGCCTGTTGTACCGAGACACTTTTTCTATAGAAAAAGTCTCTTGTACCGAGACACTTTTTCTATAGAAAAAGTCTCTTGTACCGAGACACTTTTTCTATAGAAAAAGTCTCTTGTACCGAGACACTTTTTCTATAGAAAAAGTCTCTTGTACCGAGACACTTTTTCTATAGAAAAAGTCTCTTGTACCGAGACACTTTTTTTATAGAAAATGTCTCTTGTACCGAGACACTTTTTCTATAGAAAAAGTATCTTGTACCGAGACACTTTTTCTATAGAAAAAGTCTCTTGTACCGAGACACTTTTTCTATAGAAAAAGTCTCTTGTACCGAGACACTTTTTCTATAGAAAAAGTCTCTTGTACCGAGACACTTTTTCTATAGAAAAAGTCTCTTGTACCGAGACACTTTTTCTATAGAAAAAGTCTCTTGTACCGAGACACTTTTTCTATAGAAAAAGTCTCTTGTACCGAGACACTTTTTCTATAGAAAAAGTCTCTTGTACCGAGACACTTTTTCTATAGAAAAAGTCTCTTGTACCGAGACACTTTTTCTATAGAAAAAGTCTCTTGTACCGAGACACTTTTTCTATAGAAAAAGTCTCTTGTACCGAGACACTTTTTCTATAGAAAAAGTCTCTTGTACCGAGACACTTTTTCTATAGAAAAAGTCTCTTGTACCGAGACACTTTTTCTATAGAAAAAGTCTCTTGTACCGAGACACTTTTTCTATAGAAAAAGTCTCTTGTACCGAGACACTTTTTCTATAGAAAAAGTCTCTTGTACCGAGACACTTTTTCTATAGAAAAAGTCTCTTATACCGAGACATTTTTTCTATAGAAAAAGTCTCTTGTACCGAGACACTTTTTCTATAGAAAAAGCTTCTTGTACTCTTGATATAGGAAAAGTCTCTTGCTCGGAGACATTTTTCTATAAAAAAGTCTCTTATACAGGACACTTTTTCTACAAAAAAGTCTTCTTTTACAGAGACACTTTTCTATAGAAAAAGTTTCTTGTACGGAGACACATTTGTTATAGAAAACTTCTCTTGTTCGGATACATTTTTCTATAAAATAAGTCTCATGTGCAGAGAAACTTTTTCTATAAAAAAGTCTCTTATACAGAGACTCTTGCAATTCAAAAAGAGTCTCCTATACAGATACACTTTTTCTTTAAAAAGTCGTTTGTGCAGATTAATTTGGTTAAAATAATGAAATTTTTTAAAACTTACTTTTTATGGGGTGGTGGCGGTGTGTAACTTTCCAACTATTCCAAATTGTAGTTTTTCTCTATTGCAATTTAATCCGAAAAATATTCTGCTCGATTATTAAATAAAAATGTTTGTCTCTTCGTAAGTGAACAACTGTGGAGATAAT
Source organism: Calliphora vomitoria (assembly GCA_942486065.2). Classification (NCBI taxonomy): domain Eukaryota; kingdom Metazoa; phylum Arthropoda; class Insecta; order Diptera; family Calliphoridae; genus Calliphora; species Calliphora vomitoria. Next base: position 51,472,451 of record OW818030.2, on the reverse strand, counting down.
AGAAAACGTTTCAGATCAAAAATATGACAAGTTATTGGATATTCATATTAAAAGTACATAAAGAAAAAAGCCACTTGGTACCGATGCAGTTTTTCAATAGAAAAAGCCTCTTGTACAGACACACTTTTCAATAGAAAAAGTATCTGGTACCGAGACACATTTTTAATAGAAAAAGTATCTGGTACCGAGACACTTTTCTATATAAAAAGTCTCTGTTATCGAGAAACTTTTTCAATTGAAAAAAGCCTCTTGTACCGATAAACTTTTTCTATAGAAAGAGCCTCTTTACCGAGAAACTTTTTAAGTAGAAAAAGTCTCTGGTGCCGAGACACTTTTTAAATAGAAAAAACCTCTTGTACCGAGATACTTTTTCTATAGAAAAAGTATCTGGTACCGAAATACTTTTGCAATAGAAAAAGCCTCTTGTAAAGAGAAACTTTTTCAATAGAAAAAGTCGATGGTACCGATACACTTTTTCAATAGAATAAGCCTCTTGACAGGGATACTTTTTCTATAGAGAAAGTCTCTTGTACCGAGACACTTTTTCAATAGGAACAGCCTCTTGTACAGAGACACTTTTTCAATAGAAAATGTCTCTGGTACCGAGAGACTTTTTCAATAGAAAAAATATCTGGTACCGAGACACTTCTTCAATAGAAAAAGTATTTGGTTCCGAAAAACTTTTGCAATAGAAAAAGTGTCTGGTACCGAGACACTTTTTCTATAGAAAAAGCCTCTTGTACAGAGACATTTTTTCTATAGAAAGAGTATCTAGTACCTAGACACTTTTTCTATATAAAAGTCTCTTGGTACAGAGACACTTTTTCAATAGAAAAAGTCTCTTGTACCGAAACACTTTTCTATAGAAAAAGCCTCTTGTACAGAGACACTTTTGTTATAGAAAAGTTTCTTGTATAGAGGCACTTTTTCTATAAAAAGTCTCCTGGTACAGAGACACTTTTTCAATAGAAAAAGTCTCTGGTAACTAGACACTTCTTTTTTATAAAAATAGTCTCTAAAAATAGATACTTTTTCAATAGAAAAAGTCTCTTGTACAGAGACACTTTTTCAATAGAAAAATTCTCTGGCTTCTTGTACAGAGACGCTTTTCTTTAAATTAATAATTATAAAACTTTTGAAAACTTACTTTTTAGTAGGTGGTGTCGGTTAGTTACTTCCCAATACTGTATGTCTTTGAATATTTTTTTGGAAATTGTTCCAAATGGCAGCTTTTGTTTATTGCCAAGTTATTTAAAAGTCTGATCCAATACTCCAGAAACTTTTTTATTTTTTGAAGTGGGCAGTTGAATAGAATATAGGAAAACACATTTGATAAAAATATGACAATATAATGGATATTAAAGAAAAAGTTTATTTTACGCAGACCCTTTTTTCTATACACACTTTCTATAGAAAAGTCCCATGACAGAGACACTTTTGTTTAAAATAACAAAATTTTCGAATTTTTGCTTTTTCGTCCATATAGTATTATTTTATATATTTAAATATTTGAGGCAGTCAACACTTATTAATTTTAAAATAAAAGTGCCAAATAATATGAATAATCTGTACAAGCATCGCTTTTCGAGTTAAACTGCTTCTTGTGTAGTGACGCTTGTTTTTTTCGTTGACAAAAAAAATAAAGTACCGTTTTTATCTACAGTGTTGTTAAACGTTTCAAAATTCAACTAACATCTTTTGCAAAAGTTAGTATTTAAGTCAGGCATGGAAAATTCGGATTTTGAAATTTCAGAAATTAATTTTATAAATTAGTAGTTCAAATTTATTATTTAGAAATAAAATAAGACTTAAATTTATAATAGAATTTCTATAGAGTGTATCTGTAAAATAAACATTTTCTCAAGTCTCTTGTGCAAGAACAATTCTAAAGTCTTTTTTACATAGACACTTTCTCATATACAGAGACAGAAGCACTTTGATTATAGAAAAAGACTTTTGCTAAATGTTACTTTGTCTATAGAAGAAGCCTTTAGTAAAGAGGCACATTGTCTTTAGCAAAGTTTTTCTATAGAAGAGACTCTTGTACAACAGAATTTATCTATAAAAAATACTCTTTTCTATAGTAAATGTTTTATATTGTAAGACATTTTTCTATAGAAAAAAACACTTTTTCAATAGAAAAAGACATTTTTTAAGTAGAAAAAAACACTTGTACCAAGACATTTTTTTCAATAGAAAAAGTATCTCTGTACAAGAGTCTTTTTCTACAGAGACACTTTTTCTATTGAAAAGTATCTTGTAAAAAGACAATTTTCCTATAGAAAAAGTTTCTTTGTACAGAGACACTTTTGTTTAAATTAATAAAACTTTTGAAAACATACTTTTTAGTAGGAAGTGTCGGTTTGTAACTTCTCAATGCTGTTTATCTTTGCCTTTTTGCTCTTTCGAAGTGGGCAGCTGTGTGGAATATAGGAAAACATATTTGATAAAAAATATGACAATGTAATGGATATTAAAGAAAAAGTTTATTTTACACAGAATCTTTTTTCTATACACACTTTTTATAGAAAAGTCACACTTTTGTTTAAAATAACAAAATTTTTTAATTTTTTTACTTTTTTCGTCCATATAGTATTATTTTATATATTTAAATATTTGAGGCAGTCAACATTTATTAATTTTAAAATGAAAGTAGCCAAATAATATGAATAATCTGTACAAGCAACTCTTTTCTTCTGTAGTGACGCTTGTTTTTTTCGTTAACAAAAAAAATAAAGTACCGTTTTTATCTACAGTGTTGTTAAACGTTTCAAAATTCAACTAACATCTTTTGCGAAAGTTAGTATTTTAATCAGACATGGAAAATCCAAATTTTAATATTTTAAGAATAAATATGTAAAAACATGAAAAATAAAAAAGAATTACATTTATAATAGAAATTGGACTTGAATTTATAATAGAATTTCTACAAATAAATTTGTCTCTGTAAAACAGACTTTTTGTATTGATAAAGTCTCTTTAAAGCTTTTTCTATAGAAAATTAGATAGTAAAAATTGTCTGTAAAATATTTTTTTATACAAAAATAGAAAAAGTTCCTCTGTACAAGTGAAGTATTCTGTAGTAAAAATGTCTTTGTGCGAGGCGATTTTGTTATAGAAAAGGGAAAACGTACTAGAGACGTTTTCTATAGAAAAATTATTTCTGTGCATGGGACATTTGCGATAAAAAATGTCTCTACCAGAAACGTTTTCTATAGAAAGAATCGCTTCACAAATTGACACATGCATTTTCTAAAGAAACTTTTTTTGCACACAAAATTTTATGAAGGAAAACTTACTTTTTAGTAGGTTGAGGTAGTCAGTAAGTTTTATCCATAGAAAACTTTACGCTGTTTTGAATAAAATATTTTATTTATTCCTAGTGGCAGCTTAATTTATTCTCGGCAATTTTATCTAGAAATTTATGTTTGATTATTAAATTAAAGAATATTAATTATGTTAGTAAACTTACCTCCAACAAACGTCTTTTTGTGTGTATTGCATGTTTTGCTTTTCGAAATCACAATTTTTTTCAATTCTCTTAATAAAATTATTAGTTTTTTTTATTTATAGTGTTGTTAAACGTCAGAAATTTAACAATAAATATACATACATACTACGTACATATATTTTTTTAAGCTTGCACAAATCCCTATTTGAATTAGGCATGGAAAATTTAGATAAACCAATAATAACTTTTTAGGTTTGAAATAAATGGAAAATTAAATAATACAAGTTCCTGTGGTATCTGATAGTACTTTATGTATTTTATTCAATATTGAATCTAGTAACATAAAATACAGCATCGGGTTTTTTCTTATTGGTTTTCTATAATATTGAAGAACGCAAAAAGTTTTCTTGGTTCAATGGTACCTATAGCAAATCCAAAAAGTAAATTTTAGCTTAAGTTTTTATGTACATATATGAAAATCGAAAAATATTAAAAAGTTCCCTTGTATATTATCGTATTAATTTAAATGTTTTCGCGTTTACTAAGGACCCTGTATCTCAAATTTCATATTTTTAGGATCAATATTTTTAAAAACCCCAAAAGTACCACTGGAAGGACGAAAAAGTACCAAAAGATTCCCTTAAATATTTTCGAGTTTACTAAGGACCCTGTATCTCAAAATTTCATATTTTTAGGATCAATATTATGAAAAATGCAAAAAGTAACATTTTCGCGTATACTAAGGAACCTGTATCCCAAATTTCATATTTTTAGGATCAATATTATAAAAAATGCAAAAAGTACCATTGGAAGGACGAAAAAGTACCAAAAATCCCCTTAAAAATTTTCGCGTTTACTAAAGACCCTGTATCCCAAATTTCATATTTTTAAGATCAATATTATAAAAAATACAAAAAGTACCATTAGAACGACGAAAAAGTACCAAAAAATCTCCTTAATTATTTTCGCGTATACTAAGGACCCTGTATCCCAAATTTCATGTTTTTAGGATCAATATTATAAATAATGCAAAAAGTGTTAGCGTTTACAAAGGACCCTATATCCCAAATTTTGATATTTTTAGGTTCAGTATTATAAAAAATGCAAAAAGTTCCATTGGAAGGGCGAAAAAGTACCAACAAATCCCCTTTAACATTTATGACCTATATTATAAATAATCCAAAATAAACCATTAGAAGGATTAAAAATTATACAATTTTATGTGACCGAAGTTACGTGTATTTTAAAAGAAATATTGGATCTAAATGAAATACAACCCTGCGTAGTATACCATCGAAGTGAATTAAATATGATGATAACAGTTGTACAACAAGCCATGTAAACTTTTTATATATAGGAGTTTGACAGTACGACGTGTTAAGATGGTAACAGATGGACAAACAATTTTGACAGTTAAAATGGCGCTAGATAATTGGCGCATAGAAACGAGAATCCCAAAGGCGTGCATATATTATTATTTTGACGCCGTTGGAATTCAAATTTAACGGTCGAATATGAAATATGTTGTGAATGTGTGGCAACATTAGATAGGAAAATTTTTTTTAAAATAGAAAATGCGGATATTTACAATGAGTATATCAATAAAATGTTTATTGAATATATTAAAAAAAGCATTGCGGAGTATAAATCAATAAGAAAAAAAAAGTGTCTAAAAGTGTCCTCAAAGTAACGTGTCCCCAAACTATGCTCAAGATATACGATCATTTTGAGGACTGTCCTCAAAGTATGCAAATTTCCTCAAAGTATACGGTAGATCGAAAAAATGTCCCCGAACTATGCGCTGGGAATATATATATGCATATGTATGTATATATATATATATATATATATATATATTTTGATCATTATTATTTTTTTTTTTCGTTTGTATTTTCGTTTTTATAATAGTTTTTAAGTTTAGTTATAAGTTATATTTAGGCACATCTTGGAGATACAAATATAACTCATCAAATATGAAAGCTCGGGAGCAAGAGCGTACATTATTCTTAAATATTATCTAATAAATGAAAACTAGTTTTATGTTAGGCATGGTGCCAAAATCTTTTATGTATATTAAGATATTACATTATAGTCTTAAGTTTTTCATCCAATATTTTAATAATTATAAGTTTGTTTTGTTTATAAATAAATTAAAAAAGGCTCAATAAAATTAATACTTAATACTTAAAATGTCTTTCACGAATTGATAGCGAAAAAGATATTACCTTATGGCAGCGATTATGATATCATATTGTTACGAATTTGCAATAACGATTTGAATTTAACGGTCAACATTTATCATGTTGATAGCATGCGGTTATTAGCATTGTTTATAAGTATGGCAACACTAAATGATTAATAATAAACATCGAAAGCTCTAGAATTCGAATATTCTAGTTTTAAGATCATTGTAGAAATAGAGCTTTCTAGATGGTAATGCAGTTTATATAAATTGGCCGTGAGAACACCACAAGTAAGTCAGTCTAATTTGAAGCATCGTTAAGCATTACCAGTGTATACTTGTACATTATAAAGTGTGTGTATTTCTGCGAATTGATAAACGTGTATAAAGACACTGAGCGACTATTTAAACTGTTGTTGTTGTACATTTTAAATAAATAAAGAGTTGTTACAATTTTAAACTACTAAATGGCTTTTATTTGCAATCAAAAGTATCCGGTTTATTTAAAGGAAATAAACCAACGTCTCCAAAAGGTGAAAACGTAACAATATTTTATTATTGAGTTTGATATCAAAGCATCGTTTAAAATAATTTTCTTCCAATAAAGTAAATAAACCACAAACCATAGAATAAACGCATAGAACGGAAGAAGAGAGGAAAAAAGTACTCTCTTTTCACACATAAGGAATTACAATAACAAAATACATGCAATACATTTTCATGAACTAGGTTTTTGACAACAGACTTAGGTTTTTGGCATGACAGAACTAACAAGGAACAATTAATAGAAAGTATGTACTTAATTATATAATTATATAAAAAAAAAACAAAACGAAATGTCTAAGAGAAAAATAAATTAATTTGTGGTTGAATTAAAACAAATATTTATGTACTTAAATTTTTCGTGAAATATTTAATACAATTAAAATTTATCCAAATAAATGTGTTGGTTTTTTTTATAACGTACAAAACATCGCAGAAACAAAATAAAAAGTGATGAGAGTAAATGCGTTATTGGACGTTGTAGGGGTAAATATAGGCAACTCTCCTTAATAATTGTACCTGATTGATTCTGCCATGGGTTTTTGGCTCTTAGTTACCTATCTAGTTGTTGTCTATCTCACAAACATTAAAAAAAAACTTCAAACGTCATATTAAACAATTCTGGGATTTTACCATAGATGTATGTATTTGTATCTTTCAGTTTTATCTGTTCCGGTAACACCGACGGAAATTCCTCAGGATGATGAAGATGACGATTGGGATGACGATGACGAGTCATCTGAAGTTGATGATGATGGTCGTGTTTATAAGAATCCGCGCAATTCACCATCGTCCGATTGTCCACGTGACGAGGAGCAAGCTACCTTACTCGGTCAAAAATGTTTAAGGAAATGTTCTTCCGATGAAGATTGCAAAAGTAAGAAAAAGAAGTGCTTATGTGATGGAGTATGTGGAATGTCTTGTATTAAACCAGGTATATATTATATTACAATGTTCCAAAAACATACATAGGTATGCATATAAATGTGTTTTTTATTTTTGTGTGTCTACAGATAGAGAATGTCCGGAACTTGCTCAGCCAACATTGGGTCAGGTTACGGTTGGTGGTCGACATTTTGGTGCCAGGGCGTCTTATTCCTGTCCCCACGGATATCATGTGGTGGGTCTTCAAAGCCGTCTATGTCAAGCAGATGGGAATTGGGCGGGTGCGGAGCCAGCCTGCAAACAAAATAGTACGTACCTATCGAATTTAATAGATTGTAATGCTTTAGGTCATACTTATTTCGAATCCATTTGAAGATATGTGCTGTTTCCTAAAACTAATAGGGTTTTTATTTTTAAACACCTTAATCTTCCTCATGCCTCACTTCTTACATGTTTTTCATTATTTTGCAATGCACTGAAAATATTTGATTTGGAGTACATATTAAATAACTTATTTAACACATACATCTCCTATATTTGCAAGGCATTTACTCATTTTTAAAAATACCTGCAAAATCTGGTGACAGTTTAAAAAAATGTTTTTTTTTACGTCGCACAGTTAACAAATTGATTGTCAAATGTGAAAGTTGCTGCACTTTTTCTAAGCGAAATTAAAATTTTAGCATATAATCGATGTACGTTTTTGTAAGTAGCTAACATGATGTATTAAGAACAAATTGTATTTCATTATGAAATTTTTAGCGATTTATTTTTGAAAACTATGTCTATAGAATTACCTTTTCGAACTTTCGACTTTTGGTAATTTATGAAAAGTCGACTTTTTAGTTAAATATACTTTTTTCGACTATTTTCGACTTTTTTCAATTTTTTACTATTTCATGTAAAAAATACATGGTTTCTGCTTTTATTAATGCGCCTTTTGTAATGTTTAGCAATACAAATTTTTTCTCTTAACTTCAGGACTATTACAAATAAATTGTTAAATCATGAATAATTTTTTTTTCTCAAAATATATATATATATTTTTTAAATGTTCCAAAATTAGGGTGTTTTTTATACTTAAAGGAATGCACCTAAAAAAGTTAACAGTGTTTTGTTGTAAGCATTTCTGGCAAATTTGCTGCTCGATTTTAGAAATTAAAATTTTTGTTAAGTAATTACGACCGCTTTAAAACTACCACAAATTAAAATGACAATAAATGATTAGATTTTATGTTTATTTATTTATATTAACCTTACTGATATGGCTTTTATGGATGGGTCACCTATATAATGAGTTGCAACTCCTAATGGTCACATGTGGACAAATACTTACTTATACATTTTTTATAAATATATATATATGTTGCACCAAACATATTTGTACCGAGCTAAGTTTTGACATTAACATACATATTTAAAGAATTTTTGAGAATTGCAGACCAATTCCGAGAGACGTTAAATAATATTTGGAAATCACCGATAATATTTGGTGTAATAGATTGTAAGTGTATGAAATTTATATGCGAAAACCTACAACATATTTTACATTGATGAAATTTGTTGCCATATGGTCTCAGAAATTTATTTATATACATATTTCATTTCAATTGAACCAACTTTTGAAATCGATGTCCCGTTGATGTACCCACTAGCCGTAAGATTGCTATTTTTCTGCTGCATTACCGATATGGAGATTGTGGGGCCCTCAGATGTAGGAGCTAGTTCTTGCCCCGTAGTACTAGCTCGTTTTAGTTTAAAAGTGACTCTTGTGATGGACGATCATTCGCCTGCTGCTCGTTTCTTGGTGGCGAAACAGATCTTGTTCGTTTTCTCGGTGCTTTGCAGTTTCGCTGAATGTGACCAGTTTTTCCGCAGTTATAGCATTTGATTTTGACTTTACCTTGTTTTTCATTTAAAGCCTCTAAAACTGCCTCTTTTATTTCACTGACTATATTTCTCTCATTTTCAGCTATAACCTCGATATTTCGCACCTTGCATACTTGCGGCTTAGACATTAATTTCGCTGTTTCTTGTGCCAACGCGAAAGAAACGGTTTCCGCAAATGTTGACTTTCGTGTAGCATAAACCGCATGTTTTACATCTGGGTCTCGAAGGCCATTCACAAATGCCTCAATCTTGAAATGATCCAATAACGTATGGTTTTCGTCAGGATATGTAAGCTGTATCAAACGTTCTATTTCCGTCGCAAAATCTTGTAACGTCTCATTAGGTTTTTGCACTCTACCACGCAATTTCATTCGGTATATTTCTTTCATGTGTACTCCACCTTACTTACGTTGTAGAGCATGCATTATTTCATCATAACTATTTCTGTTACTTACTGGTACGCTTTCAAGAACTATTGCTGCGTTTCCTTTCAAGGCCAAAATCAGTTCTATAGCTTTTTCTTCATTACTCCATAAGTTTCTCTTGGCAACTGTATCAAACTGGAACTGGAAAACATTAAATGGTGTACTGCCATCAAAACTAGGAGCCTTTATTCTACTAGATGCTTCTGGAATAATCCGCACCGGTCCATCTTGGCATTGAAGGTTATTAATTTTCGTTTCCAGATCGAGGAATTTATTATCAACATCTTGGAATGGTTTTTCTAGACCGCTCTAATTCGGAGAGTTTTTTACTGACATCTATGGTTATCTCATTCTCATTATAACCACGCAAATTCCTTGAAGTTTCTCATCTGTAGCTTTAGAACTTTCTTGAAGTTTCATTTGCATTCCTTCCATTTTTTCCATCATAGCCGCAAACATTGGGCTTAAAGCCATGCTGCTTGTTGTTGCACGTGTAGAAACCTCCATTTCTTCTTTATGCTCGAATTCATTAGCTCCGATATCAATATCACGCAATATCAAATTCATCTATTCTGCTTTGTTACCTGCTGTTGGTAGCTCCAACTTATTAAATTCTCTCTTGAGTTGCTCCACTTTTAGCTCTTCAAACTGCTTTTCTTATTTTGCAATCCCACTTCTGACACCAATTGTTACGTTTTAACCTTTTAAAAACGAGGTTTATTTCCTTTAAATAAACCGGATACTTTTGTTTGCAAATAAAAGCAGTTTTAGTAGTTTAAATTTTGTAACAACTCTTTATTTATTTAAAATGTACAACAACACTTTATAATGCGCAAATGTACACTGGCAATGCAGCTGATGTCTTTACTTAACGATGCTTCAAATTAGACTCATTGTTGTGGTGTTCTCACGGCCAATTTATATACACTGCTTTACCATCTAGAAAGCTCTATTACTACAATGATCTTAAAACTAGAATATTCGAATTTTAGAGCTTTCGATGTTAGTCATTAATCATTTAGTGTTGCCATACTTACAAACAATGCCCAAACTCAAAACTTTTATTCAATGTTGTATGTTCTACAGCAATGTTAATAATATCAACACATTTGTTAAAGTTTGAGAAGCACTGCTGTTGAGAGGCATTATACAACTTTAAAGCAGCCGTCAAAACAGTTATATTTAAATTCAAGTACAATTTCGTAACACTATTATTTTGTAACTAAAACGTCAAAATTAAAAATAATATTTCAGAAAAATTAAAAAATTCATATTATTGTTCATTTGAACAACTGCCAGCAGTATGAATTCATTTCAAAATCAAAACTATTTTGATTTTTCATACTAGAGACGAAAGTCATGATAAAAATATAGAAGGTAGTTCCAATCAAATTTTTTTTTTTTCAAATAAGGTTTTTTGAAGTTTCCCCTTTTTAAAATACGTTGCCACATTCCTAAAAATGATTTTGATTTTCGATGTTGTCTTGGAAGTTATTAATTCAATGCCTAACGTTCGCTTACTTATAATTAAAACGCGTTGACTATTTTTATAGGTATAAAGTATGTATTTTTTTCATTACTATTCAAATATTTTATGTCGAAGGCACCCTACTTTGCGTCCCCTTATTGCCGTATGTTGGGTACATTTTCAAATCTAAAACTCAAATACTGCTTGGCTATGCCCACGTCAAATTTTATCCCGATCGAAGCAGGTGTTTAGAAATACGAGATTTATTTCCAAAAAATTTCAATTCTGCTCTACTGTGCATAGTTAATGCATTATGATCCGTAATAATCTTACATATATACCCCAAAACATGTTTACATATTAAGTAGTATTTTGAAGTTACCTTGTGGTCATTCGGACAGCAATCCTATCCAATCTCACATGTTTTGTTTTAACTGAAATATTACTTTTAAGGAAATGGTCGGAGCACACCATTGGCTGTTTTGGCTAATCTTCTTTGCAAGTTTTACGTACATATATCCAGCCACTGTTGGCGTTTGTTGGGTAATGTATTATTCATCATTAGAACCTTCTAAATAAGAGCTGTAGTTAATATAATAAATAGAGAAAAAATTCATCAGCCAATGTTTAGAGTCGAGTTGGAGCCAGAGAAAAATAAATTGAGGGGAAATGAAACTCAACCAATTTACTCAACACGATACCTGTTAAATCGTAGAATAACCATTGAGGAGCCCCTTAAAAGAAATCGTCCTGTTCAATGTGGCAATTGCAAGAGTTTGGACATACTAAGAATTATTGTACATTGTGAACAGTGTGTGTGGCATGCGGAGACCTTCATTCTTCATCACAATGTGATATCCTAAAGAATGGTCTCAGAAGAACATGTGGTAACTGTGGTAGCTATCATTCAGCCAACTACCGCGGGTGCCCAGTTTATAAGGAGCTACTGAACAGATTAAGAGAGAGGCAAAAGCTAATAAGAGGGAAAGCGTCTGAAGTACCAGCCTACAAATTTGAAAACACCTATACACCAGTCAACTCTGAAGTTCCGTTATTCAACAAAAATGCAGCCTCAACTCAATTAAATTTACAATCCACTCAAATTTATCAGTCTAAGAATGGAGCAGGTTCTTATGCCAACCCTCCCGTATTTTGTTCCCCAAAATACGGGAGGGTTGGAAGCACTTCTGCAGGCGGTTACCCAGAACCCAAAGTTTATATCATCCATGCAAATCACAATACAAGAGCTTTTAAGAGCACAGAACTAAATGATACAAATCCTAGTAACAAAAAAATTAGTTATTTGAGACTATGTTTCTGGAATGCAAACGGTTTAAACCAACACAAATCAGAGGTATCCCATTTCATGCAGAATAAAAACATCGACGTGCTATTGGTTTCGGAAACTCATCTTACCAATAGGTATAACTTTTATATTTCAGGTGAGGCACATGGTTGTACTGGTATTTTAATTAGAAATCGTTTAAAACATTATCCCCTAGATGAATTCTCAAAAGACTATATGCAGGCAACATCCATTCATCTGGAAAGCTTTGCTGGAGCTTTAAATATAAGTTTAATATATTGCCCACCTTGATTTTCAATGACCAAGGAGAAGTTCGAAGAATTCTTTAGCACGCTAGGAGGTCGCTTTTTGGCTTGTGGCGACTATAATGCCAAACACACTTACTGGGGCTTTCGACTAATGAATCCCAGAGGTAGACAGCTTTATAAGGCACTAATTGAACGTACAAATGGCTTGGATTTTGTGTCCCCTGGACAACCAACATACTGGCCTTCAGATCCTAAAAAGATTTCTGATGTCATAGACTTTACCATAACAAGAAATATTAATCGAGATTCAATATCTACAGAAATATCATATGATTTATCTTCTGATCATTCCCCAATTATTGGATCTTATTACGGGAGGACTAATATTTAAAAATTTCATATTGAAACATATTCTTTTAGAACAAATTTGCTAAAATATAAAAAATATATCAGCAGTCATATATATAAGTAGTAAAAATCAGAAAAAAGCCCTTCAATTAGAAGAGGATCGCAGAAATAGAAATTACATTCAAAGTTTGACAAATACCAAACACACAAATTTTTCCCTTTGGAAGGCAACGAAAAATATCAAGCTACCGGTAGAGGGGCTAAGTCCTTTAAGGAAAGCTGACGGTACCTGGGCTCGCAGCACAGAAGAAAAGGCTAAAATGTTTGCCGATCACTTAAGTAGAGTCTTTCAACCAAACTCGCCTACAACTGTTTTTGAACTTAAAGAACCACCTACGCACAGTGGGGGAAATAAAAAAAGTGGAAATAAATCAGTAACTTCTAAAAGAATTGTCCGATTTTAGTAAAAAGGTTTTTAAATAACTTTTTCTTACTATTATTAATAAATTTGCTGTTAATTCAAAAAAATATATTTCAAGAAAATCGAAAAAGAATTGGATCCGTTATTAGCAAAAAAGCAGACAAAGGTAGGTAAAAAAAATAAAATTTTACTTTTGAAATGCGAATAACTCGTAAACTATAAGAGATAATATATGACTAAAGCAATGTTTCTGTAGGTCTCTTCGAGTAGATTCCACATAGAAAAATCTTTCAAATCGGATCGCAAACAAAAATTTGGCATCATTTTTAATTTTTGGTTTTATAAACCCAAATTCAAAACTTAAACATATCAACACCTCCTCTATAGCCATGGGGAATTTGATTAAAATCGAGGTATTTATTTCAAAGTTACAGATTTATTTCCACTTTTTTTTCATTTCCCCCACTGTGCTACGTCAGCATTATTAAATGATGACATATTAGCTATAAGCCCATAAGACATTAGCGAAGTAATCACAGATAATATAATATTTAAAAAATAGCCTTTAAATGATTCAGTTACACCTACTATGATTAAAAACCTACCGAGTATGGCAATAATTGTGTTGTCTATAATATTTAATGCGATCTTTAAACATGGAGTTTTTCCGACAAATTGGAAAACTTCTCAGATAATAATGATACCAACGCCAAGTAAAGACTTGACCGTACCATCCTCCTATAGACTAATAAGTTTACTTCCGTGCTTATCGAAGCTATTCGAGAAAGTGTTCCAAAAGAAAATCATACCATTTTTAAATGAGAAAAATATAATCCCAGTCCATCAATTTGGTTACCGGGAACAACACGGAACAATCGAACAAGTTAATCGTATAACCGGAGAGATAAGTAAATCCTTTGAATTAAAGAAGTATGGCACAAAGGCCTGGTATATAAAATAAAATGTTTGCTGCCACCATGTACCACCATAAACTATTGGAATCTTATCTGTCGGACGTTTTATTTACAGTTAAGTACAACGACTACGTGACAACCGAATATATGATTATAGGATTGGAGCAGAAGTACCACAAGGAAGTGTTCTTGGACCTACCCTCTATTTGATTTACACCTCAGAACTATTTCTACATTTGCTGACGACACCACAATTATTAGCTCGCATGAAAACCCATATAAAGCATCTAGTACACTAGATAGGTACCTAAGATGTGTGGAAACATGGTTGAACAAATGGAGAATACGAGTAAATGAGTTAAAAAGCAAACATGATACCTTCACACAGAGGAGGAGATGCTGTCCACCTGTCACGCTTAACAATGTAAATATACCTCAGTCCAATTATGTTACATACCTTGGTATTCACTTAGATAGAAGACTTATTTGGCGCCGTCATATAGAAACCAAGAGACTTCATATGAAGTTAAAAGCATCTAGCCTTCACTCGTTAATCAGTGGCCAATCAAAGCTAAGCCTGGACTATAAAGTCACCCTGTATAAAACCATTTTAAAACCAATTTGCACATATGGAATCCAATTGTGGGGAATTGCTAGCAATACCAGTATTGAACTTATACAGAGGGCCCTATCAAAAATTCTTAGGACCATGACGGGCGCGCCAAAATTTAAAATTTACCAACACATGCTTATTGCATGAGCATGATGTATCCCTTATAGACAGTAATCATCACAAATGTCTTATCACATGGCTGACTCCAATTTATATATTTTGGTCATTTGACACGTATGTGCTATTTGTAGTGCAGAAAGAAGACAATTGGTTACTTTATACATCCCATACATAATTCTCATACAGTTAATTTTTATTTTTGCTTAAGTATACTGATATCCCACATACCATGAAGTCAATAGTCACTTAGTGTCTCTTAGTAACCTAGTGAAGTGACTTTAAACATTTATTTTGTACTGCACCTTAGAAAGTGGTTATTTTACCTACCAGAAGCAATCCATTGGAGAGTTGTCGAAGAAAGGTTTGTTTACAAGCAATCGTTTATGGGACTGCCTATGTTATGTATTTTTAGCTGACTATTTGAGGTCAATTAGCACCCGTACATGTTAAAATAACTAGTTATGTAGCTGATCAAGTTACCAGTTAGATAGCTAGTAAGGTAACTAACGCTATTTAACCAGTATGTGCATCCAATGCGACCAGCTATTAGACAGTCTCATTGTAGTCAAAAAGCGTCAATTGACCCCCTGCTTAGGACATGCACGTGTTAAAATAACTAGTCACGTAGCTATTGAAGTAACTAGTTCCCAGCCTAAATGATGGGTAAAATCACTAGTTCGGTACTGTCTCCTAGAACTGCTGGGATGTATCTTAGGCCCCTTTATACATAAATACAATTTTGTTAATTTCAGTCCGCACCTACAAACTATAGAAAACTTAGTGAAAAAACTAAAGCAAAACAACGGGGCGACAACAAAAGTTCTAAATTTATCAATGCATTTTTCTCGATTTGACAGCAGGCCGTTCCCAATTTGATAACGTCTAGTTTTTTTTTCGTTCTTGACTTAAGGACAGTTGGTTCTTAATTTGACTACGTCGAGTATTTTTTACTTTTTTCGTTCTTGATTTAACAACAGGCCGTTCATGATCATTTGATACCATCTGTTCATACTCTGATACCATATGTTCATACTTTTAGTTTACATTTTTGAACCCAAGTTACGGTTCAAAATAAGTACAATTTTTTTAAACGTCTAAAGAACACTCAATCTATTCAAAGAAGAGATTCCAATTCGGTTTTAACCGAAACCGCGATTTTTCATGGTCTAAAATCGAAACCGACAATTATTCTTCGGTTTTTACTTTTAATCTATTTTCTGTAGAAAAAATCAAAATTATGAAATGAGAAACAAACTTTTTCATCCAATAATTCATCCAATATCTCTAAAAACAGATCGGTAAAAATATCTTAAGATTTCTTTAAATGTTTTAAATTGTATTACAATAATTGCTTCAGAAGATGTAGCAGGCTAGGCAAGGAAACCTGTTAGTAAAGAATGACACAAACTCATTTAAAAATATTGATCTACGAGTATTTCCTGACAATTGAACTTAAAATGTCAGTTTAGTTCTTTAATTTAAAGAAAAAAAATGCATTCATGCTAAAGAAAGGTACCACTAAAGTCACCTTTTGTGAATTCTTACTAATTCAGAATCATGTGTGCCTAATTTGAAATTTTTAGGTTTGTTATTATAAAATAGTCAAAAAGTATTATTAGTTGGAAAAAAGTACTTGTGTTTCCCTTTTTAGGACTGTGTTTAATTTTCATTATTATAGAAATTTAAAAAAATACCATTCGAAGAACGAAAAAATACTAATAATTTTTGTATCCTCAATGTCATATAGATGGCTTAATGACTTTCTTTATTCAAAAGTATATCAGTAAAATAATTTAATATAATAAAAAGTACCAATTTTCCACACTTGAACCACCGTCAAGTTTTAAATCAAGGTAATTTCCTTATTCTAAGTTCAATATTATATTAGAAAATTCAAAAAGTACTATTTGGAGAATGAAAAAATACTTGGTTTAGTTCTCGATTTTTTGTATCATAATACAATTGATTACCCTATTCTTGATTATTTCTTTACTGAGGAGCATATTAGCCAACTTTAAATTTTTATAGCATTTCCCATGGCAGAACTAACAAGGTACAATTAATAGAAAGTATGTTCTCAATTATGCTTTCCTTATAATGTCAAAACAAAAGAAAATTAGAAAAAACAAAACGAAATGTCTAAGAGAAAAATAAATTAATTTGTGGATGTACTAAAAAAAAATATTTATTATATATTTAAATTTGTTCGTGAAATATTTAATACAAATTAAAATTTGTTCAAATAAATGTTTTGGTTTTAACATAACGTGCAAAACATCGCGAAAACGAAATAGAAAGTGATGAGAGTAAATGCATATTTTGACGCTGTACGAGTAAATATAGACAACTCTCCCTAATAATTGTACCTGGTTGATTCTGCCATGGCATTTCCTATATTATCAACTGATTTTGTTTCTATAACACTATTTAAAAAATTGTCCAAAATCGAAACGAAACCGATCGGTTTTCAATTTTTTTAAAACTGAAACCGCGGTTTTGAAATTCTTCGGTTTTTTGGAAACTCTAATTCAACGTAATTGGCTCATTAGTAGAAACACTACGCCTAGTTTAGATCCTGCTGTGGGGCACAGCCTCAGCGTGAACAAATCCAAAACAAGTTTGTAAGAATACATATATTCACATTTTTGATACAGCATGGGACTGTGACCATGGTGCATCAAAAATGTGAATATAAGTAGAAAAAATATTCTGAATAATAATTCTCAAAAAAACATGCATTGAAAACCTCAATCAAAAGATACCATCAAATTATAAAATATACTTCAATAATTTAACTAATAAATTGATCATTTCAAATCGAGGATAAAAGAGAAAGACATACATATATAGAAAAGCCAAACTTCGGTGTTTGGCAGCATAGATTCATCTGCATATACATATATCTTCCTCTAGTTCTGGATTACGCACATACATATTTATATATTATTTCAATAATTTTTATTTATCTTTTTTTTCGAGTTTAGTATATTGTTTGAAACCACCACAAATTGAACATGCCCGTAACTCGGCTCTCCCTGAACAGGAAACATTTGATCTTGATTCAACCGTACAATACCATTGTCACACTGGCTACGTCACAAATGGTTTTCCTCGCGCCAAATGTCTAGCAATTGATGGTCAAGCCAGTTGGTATGGACCAGATATACAATGTGAACGTAAGTTTTTTATAAGCAATTCACAACTCTTTTAAGCATCAAAACCAATACTGCTTTTTTTGTTACAGCTCGCTCTTGTGGCCAGCCTCCTGATCCGGCTAATGGTTGGCACTCGGGAGAATGTTATACCTACGGATGTAAAATCACATATAATTGTGGCACTGGATATGAGTTGGTTGGAAAACATGAGCGCACATGTCAATCGGATGGCTCTTGG
Organism: Calliphora vomitoria; assembly: GCA_942486065.2. Taxonomy (NCBI): domain Eukaryota; kingdom Metazoa; phylum Arthropoda; class Insecta; order Diptera; family Calliphoridae; genus Calliphora; species Calliphora vomitoria. Next base: position 51,454,244 of record OW818030.2, on the reverse strand, counting down.
ACGCCAAAGGAACTGCCAACATGTGTCTGTAAGTAATTTAATAGATTTAAACATATCCCATATCAATGTCTTGCAGAATCTCCTCTTGTAATACAAATTTTATTTTTAACAATTCATAAAGTATCCAAATATTGAATTGGCCGAAATACCCGTATATAGACATTTTATATATCCAAATTGAACACATTAACTCATCTATAGCATATTTATTCCCATTCCGCAATTGTGCGTTGTTGCGCGAAAAGTGTTGTATTCTTCATAAGCATTGTTTACGTTTCAAAACATTTCAATTAACAAAATGAGTCAATTAAAAGTTGTGCAAGGGGAGTTTCTGTTTGATAGTGTTAGTTAGCACTTTTTTCTAACTTTAATAAGTTTAAAGAAAAATCTAAACATTTTATGATTATAATTTGTAGATACACTGTTTATCACAATGCTTTTCCTTGTTGAAAGCTTGTTAAAATGTGTTAAAATCAATAAGTATTTAATAGGGTTATCAGTTATTCGAGTTTAATTTTGATCAATTAAAAATTCATAATTTTTCAAATCTATACGAGAGGTGGATTAATTTTAATTTTTAATTTCATCATCTTTTATTTTTGATTAACTTACAAGTCATCTGGTTTGTATTATGATTGTCTATACATGTTTCTCTTTGAAAACTGCACAATCAGATGTGGTGTAGAAGGTAGACAGTATATCTTTCTTAACGATATATAAATTTTACGTAGTTAAGAACTTAAATACTTTTCAATATATGACGAATATAAACTCAGAATGTATTTTTTCATTGTTTGTTTATTTTATCCAAAAAAAATTAAAATTAATTTTAGTTTTGTAGAATATTTAATGAACAGCTTTAATATGTAATATGAAAATAACAGCTTTATGTAAATTTTGGATATATTCTCCCATTCTTTAACAAATCTGAATTTTCTTTTCATATCTATTTAAGAATTTGAAATCGAATAAACCAAATTTTGAATTTATTTTCAAAATTCCAAAAATAAGGTGAAAAAGTTATTAATCTGTCCTACAAACTTAGAGGGTAATAGCTTACATGCGTTTATAAAACACTATCAGGCGTATTTATAACAACAATTTAGCATGGATTTAACATAGTCCCGAAATGAAAATTTTCTGTCTGTCTATTAATTTCGCAATTGTAAAAGGTTTGGAAAGTTCTAAGGAGAATGAGAAAAATGTTTGCATTTCAATTTCTGCATTGTAAAAGGGGACATACGAGTTATTTTTAATGTACATATTTCTTATTCACTCTGCTAAACGCATGTTAACGAACATATATATCTTTACAATTGGATATATCTTTAACCAACAGCTGTTTTGTGTCACAGTAAACATATTATAAAAGTTTTGTATGGGAAAAAAATAAAATTAATTAATTCCATATTTTGTTATTTTTATAGCTTGAGATAATAATCTTAAATAGAAATATCAACAAATACACAGAGTTTTTAACCTTTGGTCTTCCGAATCTGTATTCAAATTTTATTGATCTAAGATGCATTTGAAATATAATTTATAATCTTTAGACTACATAATTACAAAAGGTATTTGTTTTCATAGAACGCATTCATGACGCAAATGCACTTTTGAAATAGTTTTTTTGTGACGAGAATTTCTACTATTTCTAATAATTGTTTATATTTAGCATCAACATTTAATATGATAAAAATCAGAACATCTAAGGTCAAATTGTTTGTAATGTTTTATGGAATTCATTGTACAATTATGTGTACGTCGAACTTCTTGAGTTTGTACTCAAAATTTATAATATTTTTTTGGTGTGCAGTAAGAGGCTGCATTACTGTATTTAAACAAAATCAAAATTGTGAATAAGTACAAAATGTGGGAAACTATTTTAGGATTTTTAAAAGTACATACTAAATTATAAAAGCTAAATGTAATTAATGTTGTAATTGTAATTGTTCACAAAAAATCACATACAAATCATTTGCAGTTTTAAAAATCTATTTTGTTGTATTCTTTATATTTTTGTTCTAATATTCATACATAATTAGTTATATATTTATAAATAAATACATACATACATGAATTAAATTAAGTATATTAATAATTTAAACTTGTATTAACGTCTAATATGCACATAAATAATTTATATTTAATTTGTTTTTATTTTTATGTTTAAAAGCAAATAGCGACACAAATTCTACCGTTACCAAACAGTCGTTGTAAAAGTATGCGACAGTGTTAGTATTGAGATCTTTGGGTGAAGTTCCCACACAGTTTCTCCTAATAAATCATAAACTGCTTCCGATTTACTTCGTTTAATCCAATTTGTTCAATTGTTAGAAAATATATTTATATACTTATATATTATATATATGTATGTATACATATTAATATGTTAACAAAATATGCTAAACTATTTACTTATATAATCGTTATTTAGATTTACAGTTAAACTTTGTTGTTAAACCGTTATGTCAATAAATAAAGTTACCGCAAATTATGGAATGTTGTTTTATTCAATTAACTTACATACTTAACTACATATCTACATACAAATATACAGACATAATTTACTTTTTCATTTAAGTATAGCTACTTACTATACATATTTGCGGTAACTTTGAGTCAAGATTGCGTACTCATCTACCCATCCAGACAGATTAGGATCCAACTTGTAATTTTTTAGGATTTATTCGTTTTAAACATTTGAGAATTAAATTTATCTCCAAAGACAATTTTGAAGCACCTCCCCTAGCTCGACTTCTGTTACCCTTAACCTGAATTGTCCCCGTGTGTCCATATGGACACATAAATAAGATGTTGCTAAAAGTGCAAATCAAATGGAAACAAATGTCTTAAGAATTAAATTACATATGGACACAACACTTTATTCCTTACTTTGTACATACATATATCAGACTGTAAAACAAATCAACCGCATACAAATCTGATCACATCCAAGATCAAGTTTGATCCAATTTCAACAATGCACAGTGGTGGCAGTTATATAGGAGTAGAGATGCCAAACGGGGAATTTTTAATTTTAAATCCCGGGATTTTCGGGATTTTCTAAATCCGGTTTTTCATAAATAAATAGGGGAAATTGTAATTTTTGTGTGCATTCTTCATGCATTTTGACATTCTACATGTCCGAATATCGCAAAGTAATGATCAGCAAACTTATTAAGCTCAACGCCGTCTGCAACATAGTTAATAAAGAAATGCGATATTTTTTGTTTTCCTTGAGTACGGCCCTGGAAATCAATTTTTCATCATTTTTTTCATAAGTTATCTAACAAAACGCAATTAAAATCCTGTTCAACAAAATCGTCGAACAAAATGAAAATATTTCGATTGCTCAAAGGCTAAAAGATATTGGCCCATAATCATAGTCAAACAATAAAGTCGGTTCTTTTTAAAAAGAACTTTAAAATAAAAACCCGCTTTTTATTATTTTCTAACTATAGTCAAAATTAAAGTATGTTTTAAATTGAACCGACTTTAACTGGGTGTCACCTCAAATGTGGAAAATGTTTTCATACAATATACAACAAAATATAGACAAGTGGCATCGCTGAACAGCTGACTTAAAAATTAAGAAAAAAAAATGACAAACAATAAATGTAACCGGGAAACTAAAGAAAAAACAGTTTGTGGTGGAAAAATAGAAAAGGAAAGATTAATATCAAATTTATTCTATTTTGGTACTAATTTTATTGATTCAATATTCAAAATCTCTGCCAATATCTTGTAACATAAATATTTTTGACTTTTTGTCGAATTTTTTTACATGGCGAAGAACAGCTGATGCTGTTGTTAAATGAGTTAAAAACAACTTCAGCTAGTTTTATATTTACAGTCGACTTTAACGTCAGAAGTATACTTTAATTTGTCTATGGTAGAGCTAAAGTCAGCTCTTAAGTAAAGACGACTTTATTTCTCTTAAAATATACTTTATTTTTGACTATGATTATGGGCCAATATTGTTACGTTTTCACCTTTTAAAAACGGGGCTTATTTCCTTTAAATAAACCGGATACTTTTGACTGCAAATAAAAAGCAGTTTTAGTAGTTTAAAATTGTAAGAACTCTTTATTTATTTAGAATGTACAACAACAACAGAATTAAATAGTCACTCAGTGTCTATCAATTAGCAGAAATACACACACTTTATAACGTACAAGTCAAATTTATAGAAGGTGACGACAGAACTACAACATGTACAAAAGCAACAGGTACTTTGTTTTTGTTAAAGGATAAGTGAACTGTCAAAGTTCCCTGTTGTTGTTTTTGTGAATTGACAGTTCACTTGTCTTAACAGCTGAATAAAAAAAAAATAATCAGCTGTTCTTCTGAGGTCACCTTCTAGAAATTCGCCTTGGTACAAGTATACACGTACAAGACAGTTGATGTTAACTCTAACACCGCCAATGATCAACTGAACTCACGACTGCAGCCTCTGCCACTATTTATACACGCACTGCCATCTCTCGGGAATCTTCTACAATGCTCTTAACGGACATACTAGTATTTTCGAATTCTAGAGATTTCGATGTTAATGTTAGCAGCTTAAACATACAGTGCTGCCATACTTACAAACAATGCTAATCAACCGCATGCTATCAACATTGTTGATAAGTAGAAGCTTCTACTGATGGACGTGTTTATAAACATGATGAATGTTTGAAAGCAGTAGTTACAGACCGTTAAATTCAAATCGTTTTTGCAAATTCGTAACAATATTTATTTTTTTTTATACAAAAAGCGCATTCGGGAATTTTATTAAAATACCGAACCCCGGGATTTTTAAAAATCAGTCCCGATTAGCATCTCTATAATAGGAGCGAGCGACAAAAATAGTAATAGTTTGAATATCGTCTTGAAACTTCTACAGTATATTGCTGCCGAAATAAAAATTAATTTGACAAAAAGTGGGCGTGGTCACTTTCACTTAACTCCCACTTTGTATCTTTATATATAAAAGTGAATGTATGTTTGCTGGTTTGAAAACTATATACGGCTAAACGGATGATCCGATTTTCTTGAAATTTTTACAGTATGTTCCTGTGTGTCTGGAAGGAGCTACAGGTCACTTTGTGTTTTAAAAACTTCAAGTAGACGTGGTACCATACAAAGTTAATTTTAAAAATTAAATATCTTGGAATCTTTAATAGCTATAGTCCTCAAATTTTACATGAGCAATTCCAACGTTTGTAAAAATATTTGAGACAAAAATAGGAGGGCGTGGCACCTCCCATATGTTGTTAATTAAATAAATCGAATACATACTATAAGAGATAGGGTCAATGTATTGTTTACGGCTATTCTACCATCAATATTAATATTTAGGACCAGAATGGGCGAACTGTGGGCGTGGTAACTAAATATGCTACAAACTAAATACAAAAATTCATATCTATCTGTATAATTGTAATATGTAAAGAATTAAAATTTTGTGTGAATTAATTATTTAGGCCAAAAATGAGCAAACTAGCAATAGTGGGCGTGACACCTCCCATAGATATTACTAATTATATATAGGAGAAGCTATAGCAGCTATCAATATTAATATTTAGGACAGAAATTCTTTCAGTTGCATGTTCGCTAGTGGTAAAACCCACAGGCTTATTGTATATCCTAAGGTATTAGAACAACAAATAATTAATACAAAATATTATATACTAAACATTAAATATGTACATTGTACATATACTTTTGGTTTAAACTTTTCTATTTTATTACAACTCTCATTAAGGTTAGAAAATATGAAATAAATAATGTACTTTTTATTACATTAGAAACTAATTTTAGATAGACTAGATATATTGTAAGGTTATTGTAACGGAGATGCATGAAAATCGGCATTTATTGGACGTTTCTTTTACAAAAAATGAAAAAGATATATAAATTAATAAAAATATAAATAATAAATGTTCAATAATAAAAAAGTACACCTCTTAACAAATTACACAGCATAGAAAACAATACTAAAACTTATAATAGAACTTTAATGTGAACTAGGCATTTTTAATGTTATTGAAAAGGGCGCAAAAATCCGCAGCCACATTAAACAGAATCGTAAACTATATACTTTTTTTAATATATATATATAAAGGTATACACATTGAATTTGATTGACAAACATTTTAAAACTCCAAATTATTTCAACACAAATTATAAAAACATGTACGAAAAGCTACTTCTTAAAAATTCTTTTTTTTTAAATACAGAACACAATTAACAGACATGAAAAATATTTAAAATAAAGCCAATACCGTCAGTCTTTATATCCATTTTTTAAAATTTGTCTTAATCACTTTTATCTATATAAATATATAAATGTCTTTGTAAGTTTGTTTGTTTGTTTGTTTGTTTGTTTGTTTGAGCATCACGCCTAAACAGCTGAACCGATTTTATTGAAATTTGGAACGTAGATAGATCCTTACTTGGAAGCGTCAATAGGCTATAAATTTTTTCAATACTTGGACCAGAAAGGGATAAAAAGGGGGAAAAACGGGTAAAATTGGTACCTTTAGTTTTTAAACAATAATTACTAAACGGCTGAACCGATTTTTACATCGACAGGGGTAGCGAAGCGCACCGGGTCAAGCTAGTAATATATAAATCCACAATTGAACTTAAACTTTGTTTTCGTTCTTTATTCTACTATCTTTTTCACGTTTGTTTATTTTTATTATGTTTACATTTTATTATTTTAGCCATCAGTTATTCCTTACAAGATCAATATTTGAATACAATTATTTTTATTTTTGCCGTATGGGTGCAACCACTGTGCAATGTGGGCTTAGAAATACGTGATATACACAGTCTTACAAAAGTTCACATACGTTTGACATTTTTCTATTTTTTTGGAAAATATATAATTTTATTAGGAGTTGTAGCTACATTTTTGTTTAATGCACTTAAAAAATATATTTCCATCATATTTTGTTGGTATTTTAAATAGATAACATTTTAAGCATTTTATGATGCTTTGTGTAAAAGCAGTGGTAGAAAGTTTAAATTCACTAAAAGTGATCACACTGGCAAAATAAAATCAAAAAGTATTTTTAGTGGAAGATAATGGGCAAAGGCAAAAAAATTTCTGAACCATTTCGAAAAATCGTCATTAAGTTGAGAAATAATGGCATATCTTTTAATGAAATAGGAATTTTCTTAAATCTAAGTAAAACCACAGTCCAAACAATAATAAGAAATTTCGAAGAAAATGGAAATTATGAAAGCAAAGCTCGTAGTGGGTCTCCCCGCATTCTCGAAAAACGGTCTATTATCACTGGACAAAATGTCATACAATAATTGCCTATGATCAATAAGAATATAAAAACAGCAGATGTGGACAATTGCATACGTTTTTGAGCAAAATCAGTGCTGTTGAAAATCACATAGCATAGCGTTGCATTTTTAATGCTCGGAACCTTACATAGACTCTTGAACAAAATATGATTAAGGAAAGGACAAAAAGCTATAATTAAGAAGGGAATCATTTGTAGAAAACTAATTTATATAAACTGAAGTAGCTCCGGCCCGCTGCACAGTGGGGGAAATGAAAAAAAAGTGGAAATAAATATGTAACTTCTAAACGAATAGACCGATTTTAAGAAAAGATATACATATTATATATCAACGCGTAGAAAATTATTTCCTCTTTTCGAAAATGTACAAAATTTTTAAAAATTAAAAAAAAGTTAAAGAAGACTTTTTTCAAAAATATGGGAATAAAAAATGGTAGTTGATTTTTCTGGAAAATTTTAATTTTTAAAATGCTATAAATGTTTTGTTTATCAATCGTTTTTAATGAAATTTTACACTTAAATAGAAACTTTTGATCGAAATACAAAATTGAAAAAGAAATTAGTGAATTGTTTTTGACAATCCCACAATTCCCAAAAAACTTTAAAAAATCCCAAAATTGTGTGTTTTTTTTGATTTTTTGATCTATTGAAGACATTAAACTCGGAGCTATGAAATTCCTTTTCACAATATTGAGGAACATATGGGGACATACAAAACAGGTAATAATTTTTTGAAAGTAGCTATGCGATTTGAGAAAATGTTGTCTAAAATTGAAATTTACATAAAAAATAAGTCTACTTCGGAAGGCTATGGACTACGCAATAATATACATTTTGATATTATTTTACTTTTATAATACTTCCCGTAATGTTGTCTTTCAGAAAAATATAAATACACTAATTATCTTTTTCTTATTTTCTGTATAATCTAAAATCAATGTATGTACTTTTTTCGAAAAAAATTGTGAGAAAACGACTTTTTTATTTTTTTAAGTTTGAATGAACAAAACTTTTGACTCAGTAGATGTATTCAAACAATTCTTTCTTGCGACTATTAATAAATTTGTTGTTAATTCAAAAAAAATATTTCAAGAAAATAGAGAAACAATTAGATCCATTATTAGCAAAAAGCAGAAAAAGGTAGGTAAAAAAAATAAAATTTTACTTTTCAAATGCGAATAACTCGTAAACTGTAAGAGATAATGTATAGCAAAAGCAATGATTTTTGTAGATCTCGTCGATTTCATATATATATAAATCATTCAAATCGGATCGCAAACAAAACTTTGGCATAATTTTTGATATACCCGAGGTTCCCCACTTTGGGGCCCAAATTCAAAACATAAACATATCAACATCTTCCCTATTTCCACTTTTTTTTCATTTCCCCCACTGTGCGCTGTGTTTCACTATTCTTCACCTTAATGCAGTAAACACATTAACCCTCCGTGATACACATGTTTTATTTTTCACATTAGTAACACATGAGCCTGGCCAGACCTCATACTGATATCTGTATAATTACATAAAAAATATCGTTTTGTTTTTACTTTAATAAAAAATAACCGTACAAAACTCCAAAGTAATTAAGATTTAAACAATTGTTTGAGTAAAAATATATATTGGTTATAATCTATATAAATATATAAATGTCTTTGTAAGTTTGTTTGTTTGTTTATTTGTTTGTTTGTTTGTTTGTTTGTTTGTTTGAGCATCACGCCTAAACGGCTGAACCGATTTTATTGAAATTTGGAACGTAGATAGATCCTTACTTGGAAGCGTCAATAGGCTATAAATTTTTTCAATACTTGGACCAGAAAGGGATAAAAAGGGGGGAAAACGGGTAAAATTGGTACCTTTAGTTTCTAAACAATAATTACTAAACGGCTGAACCGATTTTTACATCGACAGGGGTAGCGAAGCGCACCGGGTCAAGCTAGTTAACCCTTTGACGGACACTGACGTCTATAGACGTCATAACAAGGGTTTCTGGGGGGACATGACGTGTATACACGTCATAAATTGTTAGCTTCCAAATAACGGAGATACAGCAAGTGTCCCACGGGAAGACCTCCTAAAATTTTGGTGTCCGTCAAAGGGTTAATTATATACCTGTTAGTAATTTGTTCCAACATGGTAATCAAAAACTACTCTTAATAAAGTAAAAAATGTATATTTTTAAGCACTAACAATGATTTAAATTGTTCATTATATTAGCAACACTATTTCTGTTTTGTAGTTGACTAAAGTAGAAATTAGCCTAATTTTGTACAGCGTCAGAAAGCAGGGTTTAATATTTAGTTAAACGTTTTTTACATTTGACTACCGACTACGCAATAAATATGAATCGTTTTCATATTAATGTCCACATATACTGAAAATATGCAAACTATAAACCAATGCCATATATGCACAAGCTTCATAGTAGAAATATTTGTTGCAGTTTTTCCAAAAATATTTTGCCTTACAAAATATTTTACGTTGCAGCTAGAAGACAAAATGAAAATTTTTCATTTCTAAAACATTTGCTGCCCAAATATATTTATATTTTTGGTTAGCAAAAATAAATATATTGCTTGTGTATAATATACAAAAAATTTACTACAAAAACATCAAACATGCAAACAAATTGCAGCGTGAAAACCATAAACTGCAAACGATATGCGCAGTAAAAAAATCAAACAATGGAAATATGGAAGATGCTAAATGTAGACTGCCAAACCATACGAAGTTGAAAAATGTAAAATACGAAATTGTGCGAAGTTAAAAATGTTTAAAACGAAAATGTGCATTTATAAAATATTTCAGCCACATATATGGAAATATTTTGCCGCATATAGTCACTGAGTAGAAAAATGTGAAAAAAACTATGAACAACAAGTGTGCGTTGATTTGGGTGTACAAAATAAAAATTTATATTGAATCGTGTGTTAAAGAATTTAAGTGCAATAAAATAGAAGCTTTATTTTTTGAGGTATGTAATTGTATTATGAAAGATAGGAATGCAGTGAAAATATATTAAATAAGATTCTGAGCAAAGGATAGCGGACAATATTATTTTATTGAATTTTTTGATTAAATGATTTTTTTAATACGAATTCAAATATATTCCTGCTACTTCTAATAGGAGTCCAGAAAAATTAGTAACATAAAATTTTGTATGTAAAGTGGCTAAAAAAGGACAAGCAAAACAGCCAATGTAATAAAAAATAACAGGATCTACAAAAAAAAAATAGTATGTTGCATAAAAATGCAATGTAGATAGATGATTACTTTTTCTGAATGAAATCTATCAAATTAAGTGTTTGTACACTCAAATGTATCCTTTTGTAAAATTTGTAACAGGAGAACAAACAAATAAATAAGCAGCATAGAAAATAATTGTGCAAGAACAATTTGATGTGTAAGATATAAATGCAAAAAGGCACAGGCATGAGTACAACAGGACCAAAAGGAAATTAACTGTATAAAACTGCTGTATGTGTGTACACGTGTTCTGTAACTGCATAATGCAACAACAATTTTCGCAAAAACCATAAACAAACACATAAATAGGCTCAATGATGATCGTGAGTGTAGCAGGAGAAAAAAAGGATAAAGAGGAATGATAGAAATTTAAGTGAGGTCCAGAATGAAGAAAATTTTACTACATGTAAATACATAATTATGTATGACTTGTATTCTGAAAGATCGACGATGTGTTTTTAAATGCACATTCATATGTATCCATTCGTAATATTTGTAACAGGAGAACAACAAAACAAATAAGCAACAGAGAACAAATTATGCAACGAAGGCACAACAATTTTTTACATAGCCACGAGTGCAGCAGGAGAAAAAGGAAATACAAGCACAACTACTTATACACTCAAGTAATTGTGATATACAACTGTTGTATGTGTGTCCTCTAGCTGCAAAAAGCAAAAACAAACATTCGCGAAAAAAAATAACGGACACAATAACAAGTGTACCAAAAAAATAATACCGTTTATTTAAATAAAAAACAAATACGCACAAAAATCCTTTACAAAAAACAACAATTCAGTGCACATGACAAAAATTCCTCGAGCTAAAAATAAACCAAAATGCGTAATAAAAAATTATCTTTAACGGTACTCAACAAACATCAGTTCTACACAAACAATGCAATAATAATATCATCCGCTTTCCTTTGCCCATAACATTCTTTAATGTACTTTTACTGCATTCCCATCGTTCACAATACACGTAGGTACATACCACAGGTTCTTCATTGTATAATTTTTTACTCCTGTTACAAACGCTCAGCCAATCATACTCATTTGCATTTCAGATTGCACAAGTTGTTGTTGATTTTCTACCTTAACACGCATACCTAAATTGGAGCGTAAGGCGTTTTTTACTTGTCAAAAATTCTCATGCCCATACAATTTGTATGCAGCATACCGAAATAACGCGACGGCAACGCTTTGCAATTGGAAAATCCGATTTTGACAGCGCGTTTAATAGTGAAGTTAGTTGCAAAACACAACAAATGTAAACACATACATACAAAAGGAGAAACAAATATGCAAGAAACACATTTTTTAAACTTTAATATTTAGTTTCTTTGATAAAATTTTAGTTTACAAATCACGAAACAAAAATCAGAAACACCAATACTGCAATGTACTTTATTGTTTAAATAATCCGGGTTGTTATATTAATTTTTTTGATAACCTTGTATTTATTGTTTGACGTAGCGTTGGCGCTTTTATTTAGGTATGACATTTCAGCGTTAAAGCTAAGCGTAAAGAAACGTTCCGCCTTACGCTTTTATTTAGGTAGGCCAGTAAGAGTAAAAAAACAACAAAATGCAATTAATTGCAACGGTTCCTCCTCCACGAGTTGTTTTTGCTTTTTGCAGCTAGAGGACACACATACAACAGTTGTATATCACAATTACTTGAGTGTATAAGTAGTTGTTCTTCTTGTATTTCCTTTTTCTCCTGCTGCACTCGTGGCTATGTAAAAAATTGTTGTGCCTTCGTTGCATAATTTGTTCTCTGTTGCTTATTTGTTTTGTTGTTCTCCTGTTACAAATATTACGAATGTATACATACGAATGTGCATTTAAAAACACAAAGTCGATCTTTCAGAATACAAGTCATACATAATTATGTATGTACATATAGTAAAATTTTCTTCATTCTGGATCTATCATTCCTCTTTATCCTTTTTTTTCTCCTACTACACTCACGATCATCATTGAGCCTATTTATGTGTTTGTTTATGGTTTTTGCGAAAATTGTTGTTGCATTATGCAGTTACAGAACACGTGTACACACATACAGCAGTTTTATACAGTTAATTTCCTTTTGGTCCTGTTGTACTCATGCCTGTGCCTTTTTGCATTTATATCTTACACATCAAATTGTTCTTGCACAATTATTTTCTATGCTGCTTATTTATTTGTTTGTTCTCCTGTTACAAATTTTACAAAAGGATACATTTGAGTGTACAAACACTTAATTTGATAGATTTCATTCAGAAAAAGTAATCATCTATCTACATTGCATTTTTATGCAACATACTATTTTTTTTTTGTAGATCCTGTTATTTTTTATTACATTGGCTGTTTTGCTTGTCCTTTTTTAGCCACTTTACATACAAAATTTTATGTTACTAATTTTTCTGGACTCCTATTAGAAGTAGCAGGAATATATTTGAATTCGTATTAAAAAAATCATTTAATCAAAAAATTCAATAAAATAATATTGTCCGCTATCCTTTGCTCAGAATCTTATTTAATATATTTTCACTGCATTCCTATCTTTCATAATACAATTACATACCTCAAAAAATAAAGCTTCTATTTTATTGCACTTAAATTCTTTAACACACGATTCAATATAAATTTTTATTTTGTACACCCAAATCAACGCACACTTGTTGTTCATAGTTTTTTTCACATTTTTCTACTCAGTGACTATATGCGGCAAAATATTTCCATATATGTGGCTGAAATATTTTATAAATGCACATTTTCGTTTTAAACATTTTTAACTTCGCACAATTTCGTATTTTACATTTTTCAACTTCGTATGGTTTGGCAGTCTACATTTAGCATCTTCCATATTTCCATTGTTTGATTTTTTTACTGCGCATATCGTTTGCAGTTTATGGTTTTCACGCTGCAATTTGTTTGCATGTTTGATGTTTTTGTAGTAAATTTTTTGTATATTATACACAAGCAATATATTTATTTTTGCTAACCAAAAATATAAATATATTTGGGCAGCAAATGTTTTAGAAATGAAAAATTTTCATTTTGTCTTCTAGCTGCAACGTAAAATATTTTGTAAGGCAAAATATTTTTGGAAAAACTGCAACAAATATTTCTACTTTGAAGCTTGTGCATATATGGAATTCGTAAATAGTATTTATATTTTTAGTATGTATGTGAGGAAATATTATTTTGTTAAATATTTGTTGCAGTTTTCATTTAAAATTATGAATTATTTTGCAATTTTTTGACTAATATAGTAGTAATTTTAAACTCTGTCAGAAAGTAAGTTCTGTAGTATTTTCATTCCTTCTTATTCAACCTTTTGATGTCATGATTATTGCTTCATTTATGTAAATTTTCTATCTTCTGATGATGTTTTTGATCAATGCAAAATGATATATAACTTATATGTTGAGTGTATTGAAATTTCAGCCAAAGAAGATATAAATAATATTATTGTCTAAAGAGTATACTTAGAAAAATTGTTAGGTATGTTTTTGATTTTAAGTTGCGTGATCATGACTGTGTTTCAGAATATATTCCAATTTTTCTAAGTTGTAATTTTACTAATTACTTACATCTACGTACACTTTTACATTTTTACAAGATTATGAAAACTGGTCAACCCAATTATCTTGTTGGTATATTTTCTTTTATTCGTTCTACTCGGAATGTTCAAATTGAAGTACCTCGAATACATCTTTCAATTTTCGAACATTCGTTTAAAATAAGGATCTGTCGTATTTGGAATCAATTGCCATCGGATCTTAAATTATTCTCATTTTCCATTTCTACATATAAATTAAAAGTTTTACAATATCTTTCTTCTGTTAATATTTGAATTTAATTTTATTGTAATCTGGTTTTCAGGATTTAAAATTTATTTTTTACTTTTCAATTTAAGCAAAGTTTGTGTGGCTGGAGAGCCTTTTTTTTACACTAATATATTTAGTTTTAGATTTTAAATTTAAATTAATGATGCTATTATTGTAATACATGGTTATTAATCTAAAAATACATGTATAATTGGCCACGAAGGCTTTTATGTATTGAAATCAATAAATAAATAAAATAAATAATATTAATTTTCATCACACTTTCGTATATTTCTGAATTAGGGATATTTATGGCATCATTTTATATTGATTTGGTTATATTAGATATTCCTTTTATTTGCATTATACATATGTATCTAAGTTTAGTATGGTTATAACTAAAAAGGACTTAAGCCCGTTTTCTCAATGTATCGACAAACTGCCTGTTACTAAATGTCGACATAAATTTATTAGGCCGATAAACTGTCCGTTAACAATTTTGGCTTTCTCAATATACCGACAAAAAACATTATTTTCTGTTGGCAATACCTCTCAAAATAGATGTGAAAGGTGGGAACCCTGCCTTCAAGTGACAACATGTTTACATAAATCAGCTGTTTAATGTGGCCATCGACAGCCGGAATCTTTTGATAAATGCATTATCCTCCATGTCTGCCAAGTAGTTAGGGCTGGCATGATAAACTCTTTCAGCATTCACTTGGAACTCATGTTATTTGAGTTCGTCCTCCATCAAATTAATGTTATTAAACTTTTTTTTTATAAAATCTATTTAATTTTGTTTACAAAAACACAAACACATAAAAACTATGAACAGCAGTCAGCTGTTATTTATTTATCTGTACGATAAATAAATAATTGGCAGATGAGGTCGGGTTAGCTTTGCGATAGAATAGAAGCAAATGAGACATTGAGAAAACCAAATTTCTTTAATCTGCAGTTTTTCGTTGGGAAAAAAGATAATCACCTAATGAGAAAACGGCCCTTAATATTTTATTGCATTAATAAACTTATCAAAATTAAAGTACACATCTATATTGCAGCCTCATTTTTCTTAATTAATCAACCTGAAAACATGAAATATATCCGCAAGAAGTTGTAATTTACAAAAAAGACTTATTTATACTTTTTTTTATAGAACTTTTTAATTCCTCGAATGGCTAACTTTTCCTAAACCAATAAAACTTAAAAGCCTAAATTTTTTAAAATATGTCCACTAATGTAAGTGGAACAATAATGACTATATTTCTAAATTTTCCAAAATTTATTGGTCGAGAACAGTTGCGCCCAAGCACGCATAGATTGATATTTGAGTTTAACAGCTTTGAAAGCACTTTTTTTTAAAGTACATACAGTGTAGAGTTGTGTAGCTCATGAAAGACCTAGTTCAATTGAACTATTCATTCAACTGAGCGAATTGAATCATTCATCATAATGAGCGTTTTCAACTGAGCGCTGAGCGTTTCCAATTGAGCGCTGAGCTCAGAGCGTTTTCAACTGAGCTGTTTTGTAGTATGGACATATTTCTTTCAGTACTCATGAAAGAGCTGCAATGCTGTTTCAATGTTTCACTTCACTCGCCAAAGCTGAAACTTTCATTCGATCATTGATATTGAACACAAAATATTTTATAAACTCCACCACCACAAGTGGTGAAAGAGGGTATATATAAGTATGTCATTCCGTATGTAACATTGAGAAATATTCATCTGAGACCCAACAAAGTACATATATTATTGATCCTTATAAAATTCAAAGTCGATTGAGCAATGTCCGTCTGTCTGTGTAAAACACTCTGACGTCCAAAATGAATAAGCAACATGAATGAAATGTATACCAAAATGTTTATATTTTTTCTATGCAGTTTGGTATTGAAAATCAGCAAAATCGAATTGGTAGAACCAGGGTTATGGATCAAAATGTAAGACAACCTCCAAAAATTTAGATAATTTTCATATCATTTTTGTGACTTTGGGTAAATTCATTGCAGAGAATACCATGAAATTTTGCACTCATTATTTATATGATAAAAGGACAAATTCTGTTGAAAATGGAAAGAATCGGTCCATAATTTCTCGTAGCCCCCATACAAATTTCTTCCCGAAATATGGTGCTATGGTATATAAATGCCCATAGAATTGCAGTATCCATACAAAATTAAGCGCAACTAAGTTTCGGGCAAACAGAAATCACGAAACCATTATTTTTTTTGTATCGGGCACTATTTGACCATAGCCCCCATATACAGTTAACTTCCGAAAATAATTTAAATACACTTAAACATCTTACATGTATCGGTATCACATTGAAATTCAACATGCATAATCCCATGCACATGAAAATCGCTGTAGGGAATTTCATGAAGATCGGCCCATAATTGGTTATGGCTCCCATATAAGGACCACTTCCAAAAAACACATTAATTTTCATAAATATCTGAAAAATATCGTTATCGAATTAAAATTTTAAAGAGATCGGTAGTATTAATTCACAAATGATACTACTAGATTGTGTGAATATCGGTTCATATATGACCATAGCTCCCATATAAGGTCCATTTCCGAAAATTGCTTAAATACTAATAAATCTCTTATAAAATCTTTTATGTGGTTAAAATTATGAAGATCGGCCAATAATTGGTCATAGCTCCCATATAAGGACCACGAAAAACACATTAACCTCTATAAATATTTTAAATATATGGATATCGAAATAAAATTGTATACAGATCAGTATATTGTATCCAAACATTATACTACTGGGTTTTGTGAATATCGGTCCATATTTGACCGTAGCACCATTTCCGATAATCACAATAATACCCATAAAACTCTTGTAAATAATGTTATGAAAAAATATCAAGCAAAATAGGACCAATTATTAAGTATATAAATTGTTAAATAGTACATTTTATTCCTATTAAAAAATTATAGACTCTGTTGGAAATGGTAGGAATATGTAGTTATTTTAATTATAAATTGCTGAATTAGATAACATTTTTATACATTTGAAAAAAAAATCTTCTGCGTAAACTAGTTTTTCTAACAATATATAAAATACTTCGGTTATATTTTGCAACTGTATTTGTCGACTATAAGTGAAAACTACTGTATTACATTAACATTCTACCAATCTTCATAATCGGAGCTAAGTCCCAATAACAAACACTGAATATGGATATTATAGTGTCTATACCAATGTAATTTCAATAATTTTCATCTAATTTAGGTGGAGGGTATTAAAGATTCAGCATAGCCGAATATAGCACTCTAACTTGTTTTTATTTCGTTACGAAAAGGCACACATTTTTGTTTATTTTTTATGAAGTGAATACCACTTAAAATTGGTATATTTTTAATTAAGCTCAGAAGTTGTATCTGACAATTTTGAATTCTTTTTCAAATTAATAAACCAAATTTGAAACTGTTAAATATTACACACAAACGTTACAGAATACAAAATTTATATGTTATCCTTGTTCTGTACAGTATAAACAATGAATCTCATATGAATTCAATATACATAATTTTAAGCGCATTCTAGCGCGTTTTCAGATGCGGCACGTCGCGTATCTACTCTACATCATGTAAGCTGAATTTACATAAGGTGGTGTCGATAGCACAGCAGATAATTGGGGCATTCAAAGGGTCTGCTATTAAGTCATAATGAGATAATACTGTCGAACTTCCCTATAATGAATCTTGACGGGACCAGAAAATCACTTCATTATATAGAAACTTCATTATACAGAAATTATATTTTTCCCCCACCTTTTATTTAAAATAATTAGGCATATTAGTTTGGGTTACACTTTTCCAATTTTCTTCCACATCAAAACCTTGTAATACCAAATAACAAAATCATTATATAAAAATTATATTTTTTTCCATTTTTATTTAAAATAATCAGGTATTTTAGTTTGGATTACACTCTTCCATTTCTCTTCCTCAACAAAACCTTCTCGGCACGTTACTCCTCATCTCTACAAAAGTACTTTTTGCTACAATACCATGCCGTTTTTTGAATTTGTCTAACCATCCTGTGCTAGCTTCAAAATCTTCGTGTCCCAATGCATCAGCGAACTTTTTGGCTTTTTGCTTCATTAATTGCCCAGATATAGGAAGATTCCTACCACGTGCGGCAGTTACCCATTTGAGCATTGCTTCATCAATATCCTCAAAAAAGCAGGTTCGAATCCTTTTGCGTTTAGTGCTCAATTGCTCGTCTTCTACATTTTTTAGAATCACAGCCTAGTTTTTTAAAATATTGGATAATGTGCTGGGAAGAATTCCAAACTGCCTAGCCACATCTTTTTTTTTAATCCTTCTTAAACTTTATTAATAATTAATAATTTTTTTCAAGAGAAATGCTACTTCGCTGCTTCATTTCCGATCACTGAACACCGGCAACTGATGTCAAAATTGTTATTAATGTGGCTTTCTTCTTTTTTGTTGTTCTTATTTTCCTTTTTTGGGAATCCCCTCATTATATGTGGCATCTTTCTCGGTATACAGAGTTGTTAGTATGCGTAACAGAAAATTGTTTGAAAAATTCATTATATGGAGACAAAAACGCATGTGAGTCAAATATTACACCTGCAAAATTGCTTCATTGTATAGAAATCATCATTGTATGGAAATTCATTATAAGGAGATCAAAAACAATGAAATTGGAACGGAAAAAGTTGTGTGTTTGAAATCAATTCATAACAGGGAGAGCTTCATTGTATAGAAGTTCACTATAGAGAAGTTCGACTGTATATTATAACAGTTTAAATAAGTTATTGTTGTGCTACAAACAAAAAGTTCTAAGCTAATAAGACTTTTTAAATTGAATTCACCTTGATATAATCCCTCGAATCAGCGTTGCCAATTTAGCGCTTTTCGCACTAGATTTGGCGCTTTTTGATAACCCAAAAGTCGCATTTTTTTCTCTTAGCGCTTTTTTTTTAAAAAGGCGCTAAACCAGCGCGTTTTTTCCTTATTTTGTTTTTGATTTAAAAAAATGGAAAATCATCTT
Organism: Calliphora vomitoria; assembly: GCA_942486065.2. Lineage (NCBI taxonomy): Eukaryota > Metazoa > Arthropoda > Insecta > Diptera > Calliphoridae > Calliphora > Calliphora vomitoria. The sequence continues at coordinate 51,434,838 of OW818030.2, read as the reverse complement.
AAAATTTTAAAATTATGCTTCTGAAACAATAAAGAAAGATAGAAGAACTCTGCATAAAATTTCATTAAATAAAATTCCTTTTGTTAAACGTTCAGCATTTGTTGTTAATTTGTTATGTTTTCCATATTTTAAAGCATAAGACGATAATGAGATGAGTTATTTCAAAACAAAATTAAGAAATGCAACTTTAATTAGTTTATATAAAATATGAACTTAAAATGAAAGATTCATGCAATGAATACTATGTAATATCACTTAAGATCATCAGAAATATTGGTCAGTCAACATTTCTGTGATTTCATAAAATGTTGCTTTTTAGCAAAATCGATAATTTTATTATGAAGGGCACAATTCATTGGCCTATTTATGTTCGTCCTCAACGATTGTATTACATGGCATTTGAAATATTCGGAACGACGGGCTCAAATCCGAATTTATTTTGGGAAAATCTCTTGAACTAATTATTCAGATCATGATTTTAAATCGTTGGTGGGAAAAAGTCATGTGTATAAGAAAAACAAACATCAAACCTTATATTTGTATTATTCAGAATTATCGAAAGTATTATTTTCAATATCTGTTTCATAAAAAATTAAATTAAAAATGGCATCTGTACTAAATATCCAAAAAATTTAGCTATGAGAGAAATATTTTCTGAATGTTTCTCTACATCCAAAAAATCTTAAATCTTAGTTTATTCAATCAGTAATTTTCAGGGAATTTTAAAAATTTCTTCTAGCAACCCTAAACTTAATTTAAAATATAAAACATGTAACTGAAATATTTAACTTAAAAATAATATTTTAATGTAAATTCTACTATTTGTTATATAATTAAAACACCAAATAGTTGAATTTTATATAATTTTGAGAGTTTTTGTATGTAAATGTAATTTTCAGCGCTTTTTAGCGCGTTTTGACAGTATGGACGGCGCGTTTCGGTTAAAAATAGTTGACAACGCTGCCTCGAATTAATAGACATCACTTTTTTGTCAAAATTGCCATTAGAACTGTTGGTACGATATCAATTTTTGCATTAATAGTTTAATGTAATTCAAAAACATTTTGCTTATAGTTTCCATATAAGGGATTTTCACGAAAATCGTTTAAAAGCTTCAATATGAATAAATTTTGTATTGTATCACTTGATCAAAATCTATTTCTATAAAATTTATTCGGATACATTACATCACATCACTAAATTGTAAGTATTCTATGGATGTATACAATACTACCCACATACATACACATATTTAACAATTTGTTCTCGTACAGGATGAAATATTTTGTTGAACGGACAGTCCTTAGGCGAAATTCTGAGTGTAAACATGTCGTTTCAGTACGAAGAACCGAATGCTGTGAAAAAGTACAATTACCTTTGAGTCTGGTTCTTATTAAAGGTAAGTTACTTATGCTGTTTATTTCGCCGTTAGGGTCATGTTCATAATACTTAAAAACGTTTAAGACATTATTTTAAATTTATTTTTAACCCTCATTATCAGAATGTATAGTTATGTTTTAACCTTCAGTTATACTGATAGTTTTCATAGAAAAATGAATTTATGCGACATTATAGGTGCGTTCGTAAATGCAAATTAAAATGTTCGCGTTCGAAATTGCATATTTGCTATTATTGCTTTAAGTCAAACGTTTTTTAAAGCATTATTTAGTTTGCAGATCACTGCAAACTAAATAATGCTGCACAAATTTACTTCATTAACGAAAACACTCCATAACAATATATTAACATCTAACCAGACATCGTGATAATGGGGTAAATGTTTATAAAACAAATTATTGAAATTTTGTTTTATAAACTTTTGATAAATTTAAAAATTGTTTATAAATATGGTGGTTAGTTCAGTAATCTACTTTGAATCACATTATATCTCAAATATACTACATATAGGATTTAACCTTTTAAAAACCGGATTCTTTTCAATTGTAAATAAAAGCGCCAAGTAATTGCAATTTCTACTAGCAACAGATTAAATATTAATTATATTTAAGTTCTATTTAAATACGAAAATGAGTTTCTCAGTGCTTTTTTAAATGATACTTAAATGGCCAACGTTGGCCATTTAAATTCTATTTAAGTTTCATAAACTACCATATGTTTTTAACAGCTGTCTTTTGTTGTCTGTTTTTTTTTCACTCTATTGTTGCGCTGTATTTTTTTACGGCATCTAACAAAAACTACACTTCCGATGCGGTGAAATTGGGGCTTCTTTTGTGCATTTTCCTACAAATATTTTATTGTTTAATAAACTTTTTTTTCTTATTTGGCAAAATGTAAACAAAACTATAGATAATTTTTTGATATTTAGTAGTGCTACCACACTTTTATCTTATTTGAATAAGAAAAATTATATAGCACTGAAAAACTCAAACTGTATTTAAATACCATTTAAATTTAAGTACAAATTAACTAAATACGCATTTAAATACGAAGTCAAAAACTGGGAATAATATTTAGTGATAGTTCAAAATTATTGCAATCAATTTGTTGATGTTTAGCGCTGAGTTGAAAATTAGCAGCCTCACTAAACCTTAGTGATAGTGAGCACTCAAAATTAAATTATTTAATTTAAAACTAAAAATTTTGCACTAAATTTTAGGTTCAAAAAATTTTTTTTACGCTTTTATTAGTTTATTGAATCTGCCTTTTATAGGCCTAACAATAAGTATTTAAATCTTATAACTAAAATTAAAAATAGTTGGTCTCCAACAAGATAGCCTTCATGGTTAACTGGCACTCATCTTAGCGGGATGGTAGATCAGCTCTACGGTGCCTGGATCGGGTTTAGATCTGCACAAGTTGTCTTGCAAGCGTATTGGGATGGTTTTGCAGCTTAACAATATATTTCTCTCGGACTTTCTTGAACTCTTCCTTTACCAATGTCACATCTAAGTCCCTGTGGATGTTTTCATTTCTTATATACCATGGTGCTCCCGTTATGGTCCTAAGAATTTTAGATTGGGCCCTCTATATAAGACCAATACTGGTGTTGCTAGCCATTCCCCATAATTGAATTCCATACGTCCAAATTGGTTTTAAAACGGTCTTATACAGGATGACTTTATATTCAAGGCTTAATTTTGATTGATCACTGATTAACCAATGAAAGCTAGAGGCTTTTAGCTTCATGTGAAGTCTCTTGGTTTCTATGTGACGGCGCCAAGTAAGCCGTCTATCAAGATGAATACCAAGGTAGGTGACATAATCAGACTGCGGTATATTAACGTTGTTGAGTGTGACAGGTGGGCAATTTCCTCTTCTTAGAGCGAACGTAACATGTTTACTTTTCAGCTCATTCACCTTTATTCGCCAGTTTTTCAACCATGTCTCCACACGTAGGAGATAATTTTGCAGTTGACTAGATGCTATGAGTGGGTTTTCGTGTGAACTAATAATGGCGGTATCATCCGCAAATGAAGAGATTGTTAATTTATCGCACGTAGGCAAGTCAGAGATGTAAATCAAATATAACGTAGGTCCTAGTACACTTCCCTGTGGAACGCCAGCTCTAATCTTGTATTCTCTCGTCACATAATCATTGAACTTAATTCTGAAAAGTCTATTCGATAGATAACATCTAAAAAGACGGCAGAACAATATTTCTTTAATTCAAAAGATTTTCTAATCTCTCCAGTTAAACGATTGACTTGTTCAATGGTGCCGTGATGTTCACGGAAACCAAATTGGTGTACTGGGATAATATTATAAATCACTCATCTAGATTATTTCTGTACATTTCTCTCAACCCCTAACCTAAAATGATTTCAAATTAACTTATTTTTTAAATGAGAATTTACCATTGAAATGAAAATGAACCCGTTATTTTGGATCTCTGCTAAAAAGATTTAAAATTTTTATTATTCGAATTTGGCTTTAATTTCATGACCAATTTTTTTTTTAATTTATAAACTATAGTGAGATAATGCAGCTTTTGTTGATTGCATGTTAATATTTTGCACTAATTGAGTGTAGTGCTATTTTTTGCACTAAAACTGCGTTTAGTGATAGTGTAAAAATTGTCACTATCACTATTTTCTTTTAGTGCTATTATCACTAAAGCTGTTGAAAAATAGAGCTAACTAAATTTTTTGCAATTTTATTTAGTGATAGTACAATGCTTATTTTAATCAACATTTAATGCACTACCCCCAACTATGATTTTAGTATACAAAATTTAAAAACACACTGCAACTCGCCTATTTCCTAAACAGTTTCAATCATAGTAGAAAAATAGAAGGTAGTTTCATTCTCTCTTTATTTTTTCAAATTCTATATCTGACATGCTTAACCCCCTGTCTATACCTGATACATTTTTATCATGATAAACGTCAAAATGGTTGTCAAAATAAAAAAATATCAGGTTAGTCTCCATTTATTAGTATTATTGCTTCGTTATGACAAAATTGTTAGTGCTTTTTCTCAGACAACTTTGTCTTGACAACAAACGTCATTAATTGTTGTGATAAATATTTGTCAAGTATTGACAGGGCGTAAGGATTTTGAAGTTTTCATAAAAATAGTAATGCCATATTAATTTAAAATTTTCCCTTACATTCTTTAGGAATACATAATTTTCATTAATTTGAATATGTATTAAAAAATATAAAAAAATATTTACTTTCAAATTGGGATAAAAGGATCATTTTCTAATGATGAATAATATATTACCCAACAAACGACAACAGTGGCTGGATATATGTACGTAAAACTTGCAAAGAAGATTTGCCAAAACAGCCAATGGTGTGCTCCTACCATTTCCTTAAAAGTAATAATTCAGTTAAAACAAAACGTGTAAGACTGGTAGGATTGCTATCCCAATGACCACAAGGTAACTTCAAAATACTACTTAATATGTAAACATGTTTTGGGGTATATATGTAAGATTATTACGGATCATAATGCATTAACTATGCTCAGTAGAGCAGAATTGAAATTTTTTGGAAATAAATCTCGTATTTCTAAAAGACTGCTTCGATCGCCAATAGGCAAGCAGTATTCAAGTTTTAGATTTGCAAATGGACCCCACATATGCTTCAGTGATGGCGCTAAGGGGACACAAAGTAGGGTACCTTCGACATGTAATTTTTTTAAACGCGTGCCATCCGATTGTTTTCCATTCGATTTCAAAGACTTTTTATATTTTCTGAAAGTGCTCGGCTAGATCTTGAAAATACATTCTTGCGTGTACTATTTATAATTAAACCGCCATTTAAAATATTTGAGTAGTAATACAAAAATTTAAAAAAATACATACTTTATACCTATAAAAATAGTCAACGCGTTTTAAATACTAAATTATAAATTACACATTTTTTGTAAAAAATGTCTCGAAAATCAAAATCATTTTTAGGAATGTGGCAACGCTTTTTATAATGCTCACAAAAAAAGGAAACTTCAAAAAACCTTATTTAAAAAAAATATTTATTGGAACTACCTTCTGTATTTTTATCATGGTTTCAATTCAATTACTTATCACATGTTCAATTATTTCATAATTCTTCAATCAAGTATTCATGTGCTCAAAAACAAAATTTTCTAATATGTTTGACTGAATTTTGAGTAATTGAAAACACAAAAAATAACAAAAATGTGTTTTCAATTTCGAAAATTGTATATTCAATTATCAAATTCAAAATTATGTCGAAAATTTTAGAAAATGTTGATTTTGAGCACACGAATATTAGATTCAATTATTAAATAATTGAAACCAGATCAATATGTGATAAATCTTTGAATTGAAATATAGTTTTATCTGTGCGGATTCAGGTCAACCTTTTGGCGAGGGGGTTTAAATAAATTTAAATTTATTTTACATTTTTCTTTTTAATATTACAACTTTTGGGTTTTAGGGCGGGAATTTCCATTGACCTATGACATCCTACTTAAAACTATTAAAAGTTCAAGAAATCAATAAAATAACTATGAAAAAGTGGATAAATTAGTTAGTTCATTTTATTAAAATATTACAAATTGACATTAAGTGAAAAGAGCAAAAAGTGCATGTCACAGGAAAATGGTACAATTAAGCTTTTATTGAACAAAAATATATTTTGAATATTTTATTAGATATGCTTTCTGACGTATAAAGGTCCAAACACATACAATACGTTTGCTTCAACTGCAACGGACACAACACAATTTATTTTCGTACTTTACATATTTCAAAGTTAAAAGCAACCAATCTTTGTACTTTGAGTTGAACATGTCATTACTGATTGGACTACTCTGAATATACATACATATATTTAACTATGGCTGTCAGTCGCAGTTGTATGTGTTTGGGCCTTAACTGCTTTGAGTCGATTTGGAATATATTCCACAAGCTTTTTTTCTATATTCCTGATTTATTTTATCCCACTCCTTCAATTTCGAGTTTTTGACAAACATTTTCATTATATGATTTGATCAGGTAATTGGGGCGATGTTTTGATTACTCTGGGACAATGATAAAGCAGCCATTCTTTAACAAATACATCCGTATGTTTTACATCATTATTCTGATAGAAATGAAAGGCGCCTTACATGTTTTCAGCACTTCGAGATTATTATTCAAAATATTTAAATATTGCATTTTATCCATATTACCCTCAACAATGTGTAACTTGCCAATACCAGCAGAAGAAAAGCTCCCCAAACCATCACATGTACGCCACCATGTTTAACTTTCGGACGCACAGTATTGGCCATAACTAAAGCACCCCCTCAATGGATTTTTTCATATCATAATTTTTTGGATAAAAAAGGTTTTTTTGGGATGTATTTTGTATATATTTTATAAACTTATATTGTTAATGTTCATATCGTGTTCATTTAGGAAAGGATAATTTTATGAACAACTAATTTAAAATGATAAAACATACAAAAACACAAAACGCGACGGACAAATCAAAAGCACCCTCTTATAAGATGTTTAAAAACTTGACTATTTTTCTGCATATTTGCAATGTCAGTTAAGGGAACTCACAACGGATGCATTTAAAAATTCCTGAAGATAAAAATAAAGGAAGGCGTAGTCTGTATAATTTAAGTTCTATACAGTTTATTGTGAAAAAACAATGGATGTCAAGGACTAAGTACTCCAGTGAATTTAAAATTAAATTTATTGAAGACTAGAAGCCGGGCTTATCACGACTTGAATTGAGTAAACAATATGCAATTAACAGATCAGTTATTTCCCGACTGATTCCAAAGATTTTGCAGATTGGTCGTATATCACCAGGGCATTCTGGAGGACGTCCTCATAAAACCACACGATATGATGATTCCTTGATCAAAAGACCAATGCAAAATGATCCTACAGCATCTGCTAGTCAAGTAAGAACAAGTCTAAGATTATGCGTTAGCAAAAGAACAATCCGTAGAAGAGCAGTAGAAGCACGATTATTCAGCCGATGACCAGCAAAAAAACCGTTTATATCAGCTAAGAACAAGAAAGCTAGACTGGAGTATGCAAAAGCCCACATCGACTGGAGTGTCCAAAAATGGAAGACAGTACTGTTCTCTGACGAATCCAAATACAAATTAAAAGGTGCCTAAGGAATAAGGCGTGTACGCAGACGAAAAGTAGAAAGTCTGAATCCTAAGTATTGCAAAGGAACAATTAAACATGGAGGGGGTAATGTAATGGTCTGGGGTTGATTTTCTGGTCAAGGAATTGGGCCAATTCATAAAGTTAATGCGATTATGGATCGGTTCATGTACCCTGATATATGGAAAGATGTAATGTTGCCTTGTGCCAGTGAAGAGATTCCACTTATAGGGAGGTTCCAACAGGATAACGATCATAAGCACACCTCCAAAGTTTGTAAGACTTAGCTACAAAGTAATAAAATTCAAGTTCTTCATTGGCCTGCTCAATCTCCCGATCTCAATCCTATTGAGAACTTGTGGGAGATTAATAATATGAAAATAAATCGTAAAAATTGCAGAAATAAGGATCGGCAATTTTCACGATTAATTTCAAGGCTTTATTATATCCTGGGAAGGAATATCGCAAGACACCATAAAAAACTTAATATCTTCTATGCCTAAGAGATGTGCTTGTGTTATCCAAAACAAAGGATTTGCATCAAAATATATATTAAACAATTTTTTATATTATATCCATGAAGGGGTGCTTTAGTTTTGTCCGTTTTCTTTTTCAGCTTTAAATATCTTTTGATGTAATGTTACCTCTTATAGAAAGATTAACTTTAAAAGTATTGTTTATCAATAGTAAATATATTAACAATTGAAAATAATACATAATAAAAATTTAAAACTTAGTTTTTATACAAAAAAATATAATATGAAAAAAATTCACTAGGGGGGTGCTTTAGTTTTGGCCAATACTGTATACTCTGTCATCTGACACAAAAATATTACATTTGCTCTCATCCGTGGATATAACGTCCTTCCAGGATGAAAAATCTTTTAGAATGTAGCTGTCAGTAAACTGCAATAGAATTTTTTATTATTTTATGAAAATTATGAAAAAGTGGAAAATATTGGTTAATGTTAATTCGTGTGCAGTGTTATTAAATTAATAGAGTTGTTTATGTATTTATTATTTAAATACAATAAACTAACTAATTTATCCTTTAGTCACAGGTGGACCATCTTCACTGTAATCCACTGTAGGTATCAATGTCTACAATTCCAAAAAAAAAAAATTATTAATAAATGTAAATGAATAATTAAATTTGTTGAGATTTCTTTAACGAACACATTATAATTTGACTTCCTATTTAAATTGATTTCTTGTTATAATTTCAAAACAAAACCTATTCTGCATTTCAGGATGAACTCGAAATAGACCATCAACAAACGACCAGTAGACGTTTTAGCATAAGAGCAATCGATGTATTCAAATTTTCACATAATATTACAGATATAGCTGATGGGATTCACAGCCAATACTTGTTGCTTTAGCTACATATTGATCTAATATTTATATAATTTAAATATCATGTGTATATGTAAATAAAATTGTAAAATATATATTTATGATTGATAAACTTACTTGTATTAGAAAATCTATTATTTAAATAAAGTATAGTTTATTTATGTATATGATGTAAGGTTATTTCGGGAAGTATATGGGAGCTAGATAAAATAGTAGAACAATACTCACAAAATTGTGTCTCAACTTCAGCATTAAACTAATATCCGGAAGTCGTACTATGTTTAGTTATGAACCGATGATTAAGAAATTTGCTAATTTGATATTTACACGAAACATATTTGTACTGAATTTTATTTTAAACTTATTTTAAAAAAAAATCAATAAGATAGTAGGGTAATCTTATTGATTTTTTATTATATGATTAAGTAAGTAATACTGATTCAAAACTTATATATGTCTGCCTAGTTTTAGCAAGTTATGATTATTCAAGGAGTAGAAAATTAAACAAAAATTAATAGTATTGCTAATTCATATTTGTTTAGTCGATTTTTCAGCGTCTGTTCTCCTAATTGTTTTGGCATCGAGCGGTTTGTTCTTTTATAAAAATGTGATACATACTCAGTCAGTGTGATGGCTTAGGCCCCATCATCCGAATAGGATGATGATTAATGAAACCTTGAATAATATGAATGAACAATCTGATATAACGTTGACGACCTTTAGCATGAAAAATAGGACACGACTTGGATCATGGAATGTAAGGACGCTTTGGAACCATCCCGTATAGCACAATTCTGCAAAGAATTTAATGTTTATGGTCTACTGTTCCTAGGAAAAAGCGAAACACGTTGGTCCGGTGTGGGAGAATTCACGACACCATATGGACTCACACTGTTATATTCAGGCAAAGAGGTCACAAGGAATGCGAATGCAGCCCTTATAAATTATACCACAATTCTGCAAAGAATTTAATGTTTATGGCCTACTGTTTCTAGGAAAAAGCGAAACACGTTGACCCTGTGTGGGAGAATTCACCACAACAACTTAAAGTCAATTAGGGGCACCCACGCACTTTGTCGTAAGATCGAGAATGGCGGACTTTTTATGGTCATGTGTGCGTCAAAAAATCTGGTAGTAGTGGGATTATATTCCCTCACAGGAGATTATATAAAACGACAAAATTGGTAAATGGAGGCGTTCTTTATTATATGTGCGTAGTCGTAGAGGTGCAAACATGTGATTACCATTTTCTAGTCGCAGAGATGCGTATCAAACTTAAAGCTATTCGAAATATCGCCAAAAGAGGAAACATGCGGCCTGTAGATGTAAATAAGCTGAAGGATAGAGAACTTGTTCCTGCATATTCCGATGGCTTGAGAAATGTTCTTGCATCTTGCCAAGCAGGTGAGCTAAAGGAATGGAAAAGGGTGAAGTCTATATATATGGAACCAGCCACTCGAATTCTCGGCCATAACGAACGTGCTCGAAAGGAGTGGATCTCCGATTAAACCTGGCGAGCAATCGAACTACGAAAAAACACGAAATCTGATCTCATTAGAGGTCTAACTCGTAGTGTTATACTACACGTTACAACGAGGTCGATAGAGAAGTGAAACGTAGTGCTCGTCGGGAAAAAATCTCAGCAGATACCTATTGTACCAGCGATATATATAGGTATCTGAGGAAACAACAGGTTGAGGTATGGAATTTCCGTCCTCTACGAACGGAATGGGTATATGAGTCTCGCGTTTAATACCCATACATCGTTTCCGCATGTCTCACCATGGAGGAGATCGCGAATTCAATAAGCAGTCTCAAAGGAAACAAATTCCCAGGTGCTGACGGAATCTCTGCTGAGCTCTTGAAATCCAATGCACATATGAATGCTGGAATAATATTGACAATCATTCGAACATTCTGGAAGAGCGAAAATCTCGTCAACGAGATAATCAATATACCATAAAAGGACGATCTCACAGACCCTAATAACTTTTATGCGTAATTAATAAGGCAATAGTCCAGATAATTGCCAAAAGGATCTTCGCAGGGTAACACCAACTTTAGGAGAAGAACAAGCTGGATTCAAACCCCATAAGACCACCATCAACCACATAAACAGCCACCGTGTTATTGTGGAACAATCTTTAGTGGCACTCATCACTGTATCTATATTTCGTAGACTTCAAGAAGGCCATCGATAAACTAAACCACGATGAGATTTGGAGTTCATAAGCATGTAGGAGAATACCTCCCAAACTCATACGTCTTATAAAAAGCCTATGCCATAGAATAGAACAGTAGAATTCCAACGAGATCCAACGAGTATTCTGGCCGAGAACCATATCTAATCATACGCTCTGAGAAATAACAAGCCAATAAAACCTATCGATTGAAATAAGGAGACGAAAATGGCGTTGGATTGGCCAAACCCCACTACAAATGTCATAGAACCGACTTCACAAAGGAACAAAAGTAGGGCGAAGTAAATATCTGTGACAAGAGTTGGGGAGAAGTGAAGCCGTTAGCACAAAATAGGCCAAACTGTGCAATTTAATATAAATATAAAAATATAATATTGTTACGAATGTGCAATGACGATTTGAATTCAACGGTCTGTAACGACTGCCTGCAGCATTCATCATGTTTGAAGGCTCGTCCATCATTGACATTGTTTGTAAGTATGGCAACACTAAATGTTTGGGCTGCTGGCAATGACATCGAAAAGCTCTAGAAATCGAATGTACTAGTATGTCCGTTAAGAGCATTGTAGAAGATTTCCGATAGATGGCGCATGTATAAATAGTGGCAGAGCTGGCAGTCGTGAGTGGAGTTTGTCATTGGTGCTGTTAGAGTTAACATCAACTGTCTTGTGCATTTAAGGTTGTACGTAATAGAGTGCATTTCTGCGAATTGATAAACGTGTATAAAGACACTGTATGACTTTTTAATTCTGTTGTTATTGTACATTCTAAATAAATAAAGAGTTGTTACAATTTTAAACTACTAAAACTGCTTTTATTTGCAATCAAAAGTATCCGGTTTATTTAAAGGAAATAATCCCACGTTTTTAATAGGTAAAAACGTAACAATATTATTAAATATATCCTTATATTTATTTATTGCATGAGCGTACAAATTATTATCAAAATAAAAACAAAGTTTATATCTGTGGACTTTTGAAAAAAACAACTAAAGTGGAATTTTCAAATTTTTCTGGAGAGCATTAAAACTGTTGAATTTATCGATAAACCCTAAGGTAGTAAAACCCTATACCCAGTTTGGCGATTTTGGTGCCAATTGTATTTTATGGGCATCCAAAGATTCTGAAATTCAGTGGTGCCTCAAAAAAAGGTATAATCAGTTTTTGGTCAACAGCTAATTAAGACTTGATGATGCCGTTTAACTATATATAGCAATAATATAGCTAAGAGTCCATCAAGCAAATTTTGTATAAATTTTTTGCCAAAAAAATAGCTCTTTCGTGTACTTTTTTGAAAAAAAATATAGGAAGATAAAAGTTTTTTTATACCCTCCACCACCATAAAAGGGGAAAGGGTATATATAAGTTTGTCATTCCGTGTGTAACATTGAGAAATATTCATCTGAGACCCAACAAAGTGTATATATTATTGATCCTTATAAAATTCAAAGACGATTGAGCAATGTCCGTTGTCTGTCTGTCTGGCTGTGTAAAACACTCTCACGTCCAAAATACATAAGCAAAATTAATGAAATGTATACCAAAATGTTTATAATATTTCTAAGCAGTTTGGTATTGAAAATCAGCAAAATCGAATTGGTAGAACCAGGGTTATTGATTAAAATCTAAGACAACCTCCAAAAATTTAGATAATTTTCATATCATTTATGTGACTTTGGGTAAATTCATTGCAGAGAATACCATGAAATTTTGCACTCATTATTTATATGATAAAAGGACAAATTCTGATGCAAATGGAAAGAATCGGTCCTTAATTTCTCGTATCCCCCACACAAATTTCTTCCCGAAATATGGTGCCATGGTATATAAATGCCCATAGAATTTTCGTGCAAACAGAAATCGCGAGGCTATTTTTTTGGATCGGGCACTATTTGACCATAGCCCCCATATAAAGTTTACTTCCGAAAATAATTTAAATACACTTAAATATCTTACATATATCGGTATCACGCTGAAATTCAACTTGCATAAACCCCATGCACATGAAAATCGCTGTAGGGAATTTCATGAAGATCGGCCCATAATTGGTTATAGCTCCCATATAAGGATCACTTCCAAAAAACACATTAATTTTCATAAATATCGTTATCGAATTAAAATTTTACACCGATAGGTAGTATTAATTCACAAATGATACTACTAGATTGTGTGAATATCGGTTCATATTTGACCATAGCTCCCATATAAGGCCCATTTCCGAAAATTGCTTAAATACTAATAAATCTCTTATAAAAGCTTTTATCTGGCTAAAATTTTACATAAATATTTCTCATATATACGAAAATCGATGTGTTGAATTTTATGAAGATTGGTCATAGCTCCCATATAAGGACCACTTCCGAAAAACACATTAACCTCTATAAATATTTTAAATATATGGATATCGAAATAAAATTGTATACAGATCAGTATATTGTATCCAAACATTATACTACTGGGGTTTGTGAATATCGGTCCATATTTGACCATAGCACCCATATTAGCTCCATTTCCGATAATCACAATAATACCCATAAAACTCTTGTAAATAATGTTATGAAAAAAATATCAAGCAAAATAGGTCCAATTATTATGTATATAAATTGTTAAATAGTACATTTTATTTCTATTATAAAATTATGTTGGAAATGGTATTTTAATTATAAATTGCTGAATTAGATAACATTTTTATATATTTGAAAAAAAAAAAAATATCATCTGCGTAAACTAGTTTTTCTAACAATATATAAAATACTACTATGCTACTGCATTTTAAATAAACTTTTATTTTGATTAAAAAAGTGTTTTTTTCCAAATCCATAAAATGGATTAAAAAGAAATTCAGTTATAGTCCTAATTCGCTAATAGTCCACAAAAATGTTGCAACTGTATTTGTAGACTATAAGTGAAAACTACTGTATTACATTAACATTCTACCAATCTTCATAATCGGAGCTAAGTCCCAATAACAGACACTGAATATGGATATTATTGTGTCTATACCAATGTAATTTCTATAATTTAGGTGGAGGGTATTAAAGATTCGTCATAGCCGAATATAGCACTCTAACTTGTATTCACTTTTTTAGAAAAACTTTCAGGGACTCCTAATTTTTCACTAACAATATTTAGCAGATTTGTAGCTACGGTAAAGATGAACAACTCTTGGGAATATGAATGCTCACAAAAATCTCTTTGTACCTTACAAATTTTCGTTTTTTACTATTTTCTGACGCTATGTTGTGCTGTATGATTTACTTGGTGTAGATGGTAAATGGTGATCAGTGGGTGGCTACTTAAAGACACATTTATTTTTTAAATTGTCAAAAATCCATTTATTATCCGAATTAGCTGAAATTTAAAATTTAGATAGTCCTTGAAAAGGTCTATTTTTTTTTTTTTTTGTAAATTTTGCTCGATCTTTTTTTTTTTTGTTTGTTAAATATGACGGGCCTACAGAGGGCCGACCATTTTTTTTTTAATATTACGTATATTTGCGATAAAATGCGAAAGACAATGAAATAAACTTGATAACAATTATCACGTTCCTATAAAAAGTTACACGTATCCGAAATTGAAACATAATTTTACATGTTTAAATGTTGGATGTGTGTATTTTTTAAGTTTTTTCCCAAAAAAATCCATATATTTTATAGAAACATATTTACTTCGGGACTATCTACAATTTTTATATGACTTGGGAAGAGAACATAATGCTCACTTAAGCGGACATTGTCCCCTCCAGCTCAATCCAAAGTTAGCCAATTTTGAAACAAATTTTTGAGTAAAAAATTCTAAAAACACAAAGCAACGATCCTCGAAAAAGCTCCATATTTGTACAGCCCTATATGTTGTTTAAATACGTACAAAATGGTTATACTATCACACTGTAAATAACGTAAAAGTAGGGGCTCTTTTCAAAAAAAAACTTAGTTTTTGGAACACATTTTCCCCTTTTTAGGAATTTCGGTATTTGAAAACAAATAAAGGCAACAATTGTAATACCACCGACTTAAGGATATTCTGATCTATATCATAACTTTGGTTATGATATATTTAACCGTTAAAATTTGACATTAATTAAAATTTTGTATATTTCTTTTTTTAGTTTTTAAGGTAAATTAGGTCCCAAAAAATATAAAATTATTTCAGTTCACTAAAATTTTATTTTTCAAGTCCTAAGGTTTTCAGCAATACTATCTTCAGAAGCTCCACAAACCTTGCCTCCTTTCAAAAATTTTAAAGTTTTTTCATATATTGCATCAAGCCGGTCTTGCGTGATCAAAATTGGGTAACGTGATGGGCCCGGATCATACTGATAATGATTTGCCCATTCTTCACTATTGTAGTACAATAGAGAAGTTTCTACATGATCATACTATTTTAACAAAAAATCTTTGTTTTAGCGTAAAAAAATAGTAAAAAACTACCATTTTTAAGGTACAAGGAGATCTCTTTGATCTATTTAAAGTATCTACACACATTCAGATTGCATTGATATGTTCACAAGAGTTGTTTATATTTACCGTAAAAAAAGTGCAAAAAATGTTTCCTCCTATATTTTTTTTAAATTACACGAAAGAGCTATTTTTTAGAAAAAATGTATACAACATTTTTTTTGGTGGACTCTAATATATTATATTATTAACCAAGTCTAAATTATCACCAAGTCTAAATTAGCTGTTGGCCAAAAACTGATGACACCTTTTTTTGATGCCCCACTGAAATTCAGATTATTTGGAGGTCCATACAAAAAAATTGGTCACCAAAATCGCCAAACTGAGTTTAGGTTTTACTACCCTTTGGTAGTAGAGTCGAACTTATACAGTCATCACCGTGTGTTTTTTTTTTTTTTTGCACTGTTGTACTGTGTAATCTATATATGTATACGGGGCATTGCATGTCAAGTGAACCAACTTTTGAAATCGATGTCTCCGATTGGCATGATCGTTAGTTCTATTGGATAGTAATTCACACACAATTTTTCAATAAGATCGGACGAGAACTTTCTGAGTTAGAGGGGGTCAAAATTTGACATTTTGGGCCAGCAGGTGTTTTGTCTCATCTATGTAACTTATTGGGAAAAAATTAAAAATAAAAAATGTTTGTATTTTTTTTTTTTTCCGAAATCATAAAATTTGTTGAATTTTTTTTTCAAAATGGGCCTTTTTTTAAAAATTTTTAAATTTTTTGCTTAGGTCCATTGCTTTAATATGTTTTTGGTCGCTTAGTGGGATGCGAGTGGGATATCTATCAAAATAAATATTTTGGAACTCAAGACATACAATTTTTGACTTTTTTTTTTTTTGCAAAAAGTCCTACTGAATTTTTGAATTCATTGAAACCAGCCGGAATTCCACCAGATGTATTAACATTGAAGGTTAAAAATCACCGATAATACTTTTCCGCAACTTAAATGCGTTAATTGAGGAAACAATCATCGGTGGCAGATTCGAAGATACCAATAATTTCCAACGACATTGAACATTTAAATTCAAGCGGCTCCAGTTCCCGTTTTGTCTTCCTTTGTAAAATTCATATTTTTCACACTGTCAAGTGTATGTGGCTTGCTCCCGAGCTGGCACACCAAATAATTTATATATTTTTACTCCGAATAAAAAGCAAGGAACATTGTATATCCCCTGACCTTAAGATGAATTCATAAATATTAGTATATCCCATTTGCCTTATAGATATCTGTTACAACTTATAATAAGTGATGTCAGGTTGAGGGAGTCCTTGCTTTATTTTTGTCCGACACTGAATATTAAAATCGAGATCGAGATGCAATATAAAGCAGATGTTTTCTAAGGGCCAGCCGCGGACTGGGTTCAGCTAGAAAATTTGAAAATTCCACTTTAGTTGTTGCGTCAAAATTCCACAGATATAATAATTTTCACCGCTCCAGCCTCCATCCATCACATGCACCCTTTCCATAAGGAGTGGTAAAAAAGTTACATTCAGCTTGCATTCCAAAATCAGTTTTGTGACGACTTTAAATAGCCGTCAAGTATACATAGCTATACAAAATTATTATTTGGAATATTCATAAATATTTCTTCTCTCCGTAGCTTTTTGAAGCTTAGCTAAAACCTAATAGTGCATTTACACCTACGCCATAAACTTGTTATACAAGGTGGCGCAAAAGTAAACTTCCGATGTTTTTTGGCAGTAATTAAAAAAAAATAAATAAAATAAATAGTCAGCAATATTCCGCGTTGTGGAGCAGTGTAGCGTAACATTGTTTATTAACGTGTATTTCGCATGTGTTTACTACACAAATGTCAAAACAGAACTGACATTAGGGGTCAATCGCATTACTTTTGAGCCACCTGTTAAGTTGTTTATGGTGATAAACTAGTTTGAGAAACTTATTTATCCATACAAATCAAAAACAGGTTTTGTAACAAGCTTTTGAGATAAACTAGTTACAAACAACCAGTTTTTGCTAATACAACTCTGTTTTTTTCAACATTTTTCTGGCAACGCTGGTGATATTTAACGTTTGCTCAAAAGTAAAAAAAAGTTTTCTTAAAAAAACTTAACTGTAAAAAAAATTTTAAACAAATGTATAAAAAAGTGTTTTTCATATAACATGGACAACGAATTCTGATCTATAGCTTAATATTTGAGTACAGCAGTTTTGAATATGTATTTGCTATAACATATTAAAAAAGTAACAACGTCCATTTTTTTATTAAAATTTGTAATATTTTTGACAAACAGCTATTATGACTTGTCAAAGATAAACCACTTAACTGTCTAAAATGCTGATGTAAACGATATGGTTTATGTCAAAAACCTAACACTTACAACAGCAAAATACATGTAAATCTATGTTTATTGTTGTCTCAGCCTTATGCAATGTCGAATTTAGGGCTGCTCCCTTTCTAGGCACTCTTTGATATCCCGCCATTTCCGTTTATACAGAAGTGATTCTTTTTAATACATAAGGGCAATTCTATGTGAAGGAATTTAGAGCTTATTACAACAATATAAAGGCAAAAACAATAGTTAAAACTGACTATATTTAATTTTTTAATTTAAATAGTATATTTTAGGCTAAGGTGGCGGCGAAAACTAATCTGTGTTAACCACTTTCTACACCTACAAAAATCACCGAATGGTTAACTTGATGGACGTAAATTTCATCATTTACCAAATCGTAAGACTAAAAAATAGAAAAAAAATAATGTTATATAAACTAATGGTCTATAACAGCAATTGGATATAGAGGAGGTGTTGATATCTTTAAGTTTAGAATTTGGGCTTATAACACCAAGGGGGGACCGAGTTACAGTACCCCAAAGTGGGGCACCTCGGGTATATCAAAAATTAAAAATGATGCCAAATTTTTGTTTGGGATACGGTTTGAAAGATTTTAATATATATGAAATCTACTCGACGAGATCTACAAAAAACATAGCTTTAGCCATATATTATCTCTTATAGTTTACGAGTTATTTGCAAAAATTAACCTATTTTTTTAACCTACCTTTGTCTGCTTTTTTACTAATAACGGATCCAATTAATATACAAATACCTAAAAAAAATACTGAATTAATATTGTTACGTTTTTATCTTTTAAAAACGGGGGTTTATTTCCTTTAAATAAACCGGATACTTTTGATTGCAAATAAAAGCAGTTTTAGTAGTTTAAAATTGTAACAACTCTTTATTTATTCAAATGTACAACAACAACAGATTTCATTGTTTTAGCGGGATTTAATTACAAAAAAACTCCTTTTTACAAAAAAAAAAAAAAATATTGAATACAATAAACAACAACTCTGGTATTTACAAAAACAAGTTTTAAAACAAAATATGTAAACATCAAAAATATAACGGTATCAAAGAGTGAGATGTTTAATTGACATTAAATTTTTTTTTTAATAGTAAAACACAATATTTAAACTAAATAAGAGTTTCATTACATTTCAAAATAAGGCCTGCTAAATTTGTTTATGAGTGATATTCAAGACATCCATTTTAGGTAAGATTTTTTCTTAATTTTAAAATTTTCAATAGAAAAAAAGTTACAGAGTTCAGTTGAGTTTAGTGAATTTTTTTTTTTACTATACCGTTTACCAACCTTCCTATTTATAGAAACAAAAAAGAAAATCCACCCCAATTGATCCTCGGAAATTTTTGACCTATAAAAGCATCATGGCCAAACAAATGCTTCGTAGTGAAATTTTCGAAATTTGTCTTTCAACAATGCAAAATGAAAGTTATGAACGTGTTTTTGATTTTATATGTGGAAATATTAGTACTGGAAGCGACAAAATTTTAGACTTTCCATGTTAAACAATTTTGTTTCAAAAAAAAAAATTCCAAGTGGTACTGCTATTTTCGTGTTCGCAACTGTATATGTATTAAAATTGTACGTATGTATTAGCTAATTTTAAGTCTAATAATACGCAAAACAAAAATATACTAGTTGAATTTAAAAAAGACTGACTATGCCTATAGAATTATTTTCTTTTCCATTTTATTTAGAGATTTGCATTGTTAAAATAACAGATATTAAAATGTTGATTTTAACATTTGTATGGGTGGTAGGCGTAATATTGCCACGCCCCCTGGCGCAACAAGATGATTATAAACAGTTCTCTTTTAAAATTTGTATGGGAGCTATAACTAATTATGGACCAATCACCATAAAATGATTTTCGGAAGTGGGGCTTATATGGGAGCTATGACTAATTATGGACCGATCGTCACAATAAATGGTGGTGTGAGTTCGGCTTATATAAAACTTATTTGTTTTGGATATCTATATAACAAAGATATTTATGAGAGCTTAACTATTTTCAGATAGGGCAATCGTATGGGGGCTAGGAGAATTAATGGACCGATTCTAACCAAATTCAATAGGCATCAACCTTGGGGCAATGGAAATGCTTATACCTAATTTTGTCGAATTATCTTTGAAATTGCAACCTGTGTTTTGATTACAAAGTTTACATGGACGGACGGGCGGACATCGCTTAATCTAACTAAGAAAGTGATCCTGAGCAGACTGGTATACTTTAAGGTGGGTGTTGGAACAATATTTTTGCACATTATAAACATCAGCAAACATAACCCACTATACCCTCCTCACTATGGTCGTGAAGGGTATAAATATTAAAATTTTGATTTTAACATTTGTATGGGAGGAATGCGAAATATTGCCACGACCACCTCAATTTTTTCTCCAAAAATTTATCTAACCATAGAAAAACTGTGTTTCAAAAATCATAAAATTATCTTTACCCGTTTTGAAAATTCAGACTTTAGTCCCTCTAGATTACACAAATCTGACAGTGTGTCTTTATACACGTTTATCAATTCGCAGAAATGCACACATACTCTATAACGTACAATCTTAAATGTACAACGCTGTTGATGTTAACTCTAACAGCGCCTATGATCAACTCAACTCACGACTGCCACCTCTGTCGGAAATGTTCTACAATGCTCTTAACGGACATACTAGTACATTCGAATTCTAGAGCTTTCGATGTTAATGTTAGCAGATTAAACATGCAATGTTGCCATACTTACAAACAATGCTAACAACCACATGATATCAACATTGTTGATAAGTAGAAGCTTCTACTGATGGACGTGTTTATAAACATGATGAATGTTGCAGGCAGTCGTTGTGGACCGTTAAATTCAAATCGCTATTGCACATTCATAACACTGTCCCCCACTTAAGCCTGTTCGTCCCGAATAGGCACAGATTCACCTTTCCAGTGGTCAGCTAGTCGTTTCAGATGTCCAAACTTAATTCTCGATATCGGTCTTCCACACTTCCGTATTCTATAGACCATGTCATCCAATTCCTCAACTACCCTATGTGGTCCTTTCCAGTGATTCTGTAGTTTGGAAGACAAACCTTTATTACGTTGTAGACTATATCTGGCTTTCACCCGGTCGTCGGTCATTCCAATTCGTCTCCGAACGAACCCATGCACTTCCTTGGCAAACTCATTGGCAGTATCTTCCTCACAATTTTTCTCTGCCTCTGCTGAAGCACATTCACCCAACCTGGAATTCGGCATGATTACCTTTTCACCCCTGGAAAGACCAAGCACTCCAAGAGGAACGATTTCATCGTTGCACTTATCAACGAAGGCCTCTATCTTTACATGGCCACATTTCACATCCGCTGGTTCCAACACCAACAAACCATTATCTATACAATCTTCCTCCTCACGGGCCCATGCCGAACCCTCTGTCTGCGGTGGCAACTTTTGGTGCTCAACAAATACTAGCCTTCTTACTTGAGACTTGCTCTCATATCTGACGTCAAGGGGTATTTTAACATTTCGCCAATTCATGACTTTTTGTGCCATATCTAAAGTAATGCTGTGACGAATCATGAAGTCTGCACCAATGATTACTTTATCCACAATATCGGCAACAACAAAGACATGATTTACGCTAATGCCACCAATAGTTAGTTTCACATTAATTTTACCATGGACAGTGGCAGGCTCTCCAGTAGCTGTGCGTAGACTTACATTGCAAATTGGTTCAATTGCTTTCTTTACTAAATCTGATCTGATAATAGACTGCGACGCTCCCGTGTCCATAGCAAGGATGTGCTTCTGACCGTTGATATACCTACTAGCAGTAAGATTGTTATTTTCCTGCTGCATTACTGATATGGAGATGGTAGGGCCGTCAGGTGTCAGATTCCGTCCCTCAGTGCTAGCTCGTTTTAAAGGTGACTCATTGTTTCTTGGAAGCGAGGCAGATCTGGTTCGTTTTCTTGGTGCTCTACAGTTACGCTGAATGTAATTTTGGCTTTACTTTGTTTCTTACTTAAAGCCTTTAAAACTGCCTCTTTTATTTCCTTTAATTCATTGATCATATTTCTCTCTTTCCGCACATCACGTATTTGGGGCTTTGAAATTATCCTTGCTGTTTCTTGTAAAAGTGCGAATGAGACGGTTTCTGTGAATGATATCTTGGGTGTGGCACAGACCGCATGTCTTTTTTCAGGATCGCGAATGCCATTCACAAATGCCTCTATCTTCAAATACTCCAAAATCAGATGATTTTCCTCTGGATAAATAAGCTGTAGCAAACGCTCGATTTCCATCGCAAAGTCTTGTAGCGTCTCATTGGTATTTTGCACTCTACCACGCAATTCCATTCTGTATATTTCCTTTTAATATTCGCCGACGTACTTACGTAGTAGCGCCTCCATTATGTCATCATAAGAATTTCTGTTGCTTACTGGTACGCTTTCAAGAACTATTGCTGCGTTTCCTTTCAAGGCCAAAATCAGTTCTATAGCTTTTTCTTCATTGCTCCATAAGTTTCTCTTGGCAACTGTATCAAACTGGAACTTGAAAACATTAAATGGTGTGCTGCCACCAAAACCAGGAGCCTTTATTCTACTAGATGCCTCTGCAATAATTCGCAACGGTCCATCTTGGCATTGAAGATTATTTATTTTCATTTCCAGATAGAGAAATTATTATCAACATCTTGGGATTGTTTTTCTAGGCCGCTCTCTAATTCGGACACCTTTTTGTCAAATTTGGATACTTGCATTTTAAGGTTATCCACTCTGCTGTTTATAACCACACAAAGTTCTTGAAGTTTCTCGTCTGTAGCTTTAGAAGTTTCCTGAAATTTCGCTTCCAGCTTCTCATTGTTGACCTGAACTTCAGCGAGAAGTTTCTCGTTGTTTACTTTAGAAGTTTCTTGAACTTCTCTAGAATTTTCTTGAACTTCAGCTTTGACTGCTGCAAATTTCTCGTTTGTCTCTTCAAATGTTTCCATCATAGCAGGAAACATTGTGCTTAAATCCATGCTGCTTGTTGTTGCACGGGTACAGACTGCGACTCAATGTCACAGAGAGACTTCGACTCACTGTTTTATTATCTGCTCTCGGCAACTCCAACTTACTCAATTCTTTCTTGAGTTGTTCAACTTTTAGTTCCTCAAACTTCATGCTTATTATTTTGCAATCCCATTTCTGACACCAATTGTTACGTTTTTACCTTTTAAAAACGGGGGCTTATTTCCTTTAAATAAACCGGATACTTTTGATTGCAAATAAAAGCTGTTTTAGCAGTTTAAAATTGTAATAACTCTTTATTTATTCAAATGTACAACAACAACAGTCTAAATATTCACTCAGTGTCTTTATACACGTTTATCAATTCGCAGAAATGCACACACACTCTATAACGTACAATCTCAAATGTACAACGCTATTGATGTTAACTCTAACAACGCCTATGATCAACTCAACAAGTGTCATCTATCGGGAATGTTCTACAATGCTCTTAACGGACATACTAGTACATTCGAATTCTAGAGCTTTCGATGTTAATGTTAGCAGCTTAAACATGCAATGTTGCCATACTTACAAACAATGCTAATAACCGCATGCTATCAACATTGTTGATAAGTAGAAGCTTCTACTGATGGACGTGTTTACAAACATGATGAATGTTGCAGGCAGTCGTGCGGACCGTTAAATTCAAATTGCTATTGCACATTCGTTACAAAATTTACACGTTTTTTTAATGTTAAAAAAGCACTGAACGCTAACAAACTTACCAAAACAACTTAATTTAACAAAAAGTAATGAAAACAACGCTACATGGCTTCAAAAGGAAAAAAACAAAATGTCCAATATATTGGAGAAAATGTCTGAAAGGGTTAAGAAAAATTTAAGTAATTTGAAAGTAAATTTTTAATATAGCTCAAGTTCATTTATTATAATTATAATGTAATATTTAAAAGAATACAGAAAATTAAATTTAGACAAATTTTGACAAATTGGAATGCCATTTCTACAAAAACCATATGAAAGAAATGTATAAATTTGGCTTCCCATATTCTAATTCCCAATAATAGTAAGTTAAATAGATGATATTTACAATAGACCTTGACAATAAAGATGGTTGATGACGGCCTTGCAAGGTAAAAAATGCATTCCAATTTGCCAATTGTCTTAAATTAATTCTCAGTTGTATTCTTTCAATTATCACAGAGTAATTATAATAAATGAACTTCAGCCAAATTAATAATTTACTTTCAAATTATATAAAATTACGAATTCAAATACTTACCAAAAATCTCTAAAATTTCTAAGCAACCAGTGAAATGCGCATAGGAACTAGCTTATCCCCCAACAATAAATTTCAATGAATTTATCAATAAAATTGGGAATTTAGCATAAGAAAACTCAATCTTACTACAATATTAATTTTGTATTCCCGAATAACCTTTTAATGAAAATTTTAATTATATATATTATAAATTTAAATAATAAACTGTGGTCACAATTTTATTTCAATAGCTTCAGGGACATAATGAATCCCACATATCCTTTTCTTAAAATCGGCGTAAGATCCTTAAACATTGCCTGATTTTTAATATTTTTAATATAGCACTGGTTCCTCTAAAGGGAGTCACTCAAAATTTTGAAATTTTCACTTTTTTCAAGAAATCGATGTACAGTGCACATTGGGGCAGAATCAAAATTTTTTTGAAATTAATCTGGCATTTCTAAACGGCTGGTCCGATCGGGATAAAATTTGATTAAGCTATTAAAATGGGCCCTAAATATGATCCAAGGGCGGCGCTATGGGGGCTCAAAGTTGGGGGCTTAAACACGTGCCATTATTTTTGATTCCCATCCAATTTCAAAGTTCAATATTTTTGAATTGACTTGAATTTTTTTTTTGTAAGACCAAAAATTAACTTATCTAAAAAAAAAAAAAATTTCGAACAAATTGTTCTTAATATTTGCAAGCTATTAACATTTTTTTTTATTTTAGAAAATCAATAAATATGTAATAAAATCTTTACTTATTACCAGAACTCAATGAAATGTTCAATGTTTTTTAAATTTGTCATTCTAAATATCAAAGTTGTCAGAAGATCAAAGGAATCCCGCAATTCCTAAAAATTTTTGCGAATTTCTCAAAATGGAATTTTTTTCATTTTTGCTCATAGGGTCCACATTTCTTTCGGGGATGGGAAAATACTTTGGGGATAAATAGGGAACACATCAAGGTTTCCAAAGCTGCTTCCGTTTTCTGATCCCAACTTTGGGATATTAGAACATGTGGCCCAAAGTTGAAATTTTAAAAAAAAATAGGTCAAACCCCGAAAGGTCATTCCAAAATGTTCTGCGTGAAGATATGTACCTTACAGAAAAACATAAAATTGTTATATGTCCTTAAAGAAAGTTTTTTTTTTTTAATAAAAAAAAGAGTTAGGTCACATTTTCGCCCAAAAAACACAAAAAATCAACTATTTTTTTAATTTCTAAATCGTTTATTTTTGGATCCATAATTGGTATTGCTCTGAAATCTTTTGTATATAGTTAGTTGTTCATTCGGTCCAAAAAAAACTCCCTATATTTAAAAAAAAAACGGACCAAGGTATGGCAAAATTTTGAAATGGGTAAACCTTTGAAATTATAAGAGATAAATAGCGTACGCAAGTCGAGCGCTTTTCAAAAATATACAAATTTGAAATAATCTTATATCGAAGATTATATTTACTCATAAAGCCGGCGTTTTAAAAAACACAATCGCACAAATTTTGATTCTGCCCCACTGTGTAGTGGTCTATATCTACCCACTGTAAACATCTTACATCATTTTCTCTACTCTTTCTACAAAAATACTTCAAATTTCATAGTAATGTATTTTTTGTTTTACTGAAAATTTTTTAATTTTGAGTTGACTCTCTTTAAAAACCAATTCGATATGTGCACCAAATTTCGTTAAAATTTTTCCAGAAATAAATAACTGATATAAAAATTAATAAAAAAAATTATTTCAAATTATGAATTTTGTAAGTTGTAAAAATGTAAACAAGATGTGCGTTAATGTAGCAAAAAATTAAATTATGATTTAAATATTATCTTTCATCAAGCCTTTGGGAAGGGCTTCCTGAAGATCTGGCCTAAGCATCCCCTACAATACATTTCAGAGAATTTACCGGAAATATTTAAACTGGGAATAAAGCACGTCAAAAAAATAACATGTAATTAATCTGTACATAAAAATAGATATAAGAACAATAATTTGCACATGCAGTACATATTGTAATGACTTTTGAAATAAAATTTGTTTTTTTTTAGATTCCACATTATTTAAATTGAAAAAGTCTATAATAATCTTATATTAAATCAATTTCTGCAGTGCATTTTTTATTAAGAGAATATTAGAATTACCTTTAAAATGTATAATTGTTAGACAATTTTTCTTTACCAAATTACACAGAAAATAATGTTTTTGGTAAAATCAACGATTTCATCGATTTATGTTAGATTATATTTTAATATGTCTTGGCCTTAATTTTTTTAGTAACTTGTGGAACTCAAAACTTTATCTGTTTTTCGTACTTTAATATTGTTACGTTTTGACCTTTTTAAAAACGGGGTTTATTTCCTTTAAATAAACCGGATACTTTTGATTGCAAATAAAAGCAGTTTTAGTAGTTTAAAATTGTAACAACTCTTTATTTATTTAGAATGTACAACAACAACAGAATTAAATATTCACTCAGTGTTTTTATACACGTATATAAATTCGCAGAAATACACACACTTTATAATGTACAAGAATACACTGGCAATGCAGTTGATGTCTTTACTTAACGATGCTTCAAATAACACTGATCTGTGGTGTTCTCACGGCCAATTTATATACACTGTATTACCATCTAGAAAGCTCTATTTCTATAATGATCTTAAAACTAGAATATTCAAATTCTAGAGCTTTTGATGTTAGTAATTAATCATTTAGTGTTGCCATACTTACAAACAATGCTCAACTCAAAGCTTTTATTCAATGTTGTATGTTCTATAGCAATGTTAATAATACCTATAATACTGCTGTTGAGAGGCATTATACAACTTTAAACCAGCCGTTAAAACAGTTTATTTAAATTCATGTACCATTTAGTAACAATATATAAAACATGTAAATTTTAACATTAAAATTAACTTTTTCCTAATTTCCGGTCGAAAATCACAAAATTTGTTTCACAGTCTATTAAACAACTAAGAGCACTTTTAAAACATTAATAAAAATTAACACACTTTTTTATTTTTGAGTTTTTAGTTTTAAGCTATTTAGAATTAAGCTATTTCTGGTTACAAATTTGCACATTACACAAAATTTAAACTGTATTCTTAAGAAAGTACATATGTATTTTAATTTTAAAAAATACAATTTATTTTACATTTTGTCATACACAAACTCATTTTAGACTTTATGTGTTTTTCGTTCATCAATGCTCAAAACATGTACATTAGGGATTAGTATTGGGTTTATTAGCTCAGTGAAGTAACCGCTCTTTTCAACTCAGCTCACTCAAATGATCTAGGACGCTCTTTTAGCTCATTAGTTCGGTATGATGTATAATGACCATTTCATTTTGTGAATTGCTTGTAGTGAATTGAGTCAAACATTTCTGTTGTTAGTTGTAAAAACACACAGTCTTTTGACAATTAGAGATTTATGCGTCAAATAACTGATATCAATTAAAATTTTAATTTAAACAAATAAAATCTAATTTTTTTTAAATTAATATTTTTCGTAAATAAGAGTTAATTTTTGTATTATTTCTAATTTCCGTTGCTAACCAAATGTTTAGACAATAGAGAACATTGATTGTTTTATGATCTAACTGCTATATATAAAAGGAATTTCAAAATTGTAGGAACTTAAAAATATCGTAAAAACTGTATCACTTTCAATAAACAGCGAAAAACCCCATGATAGGTCGCTCATGATACCTGTATCAGTATAGTAAAAAAGTGCATAAGAAATCTATTTTCTAAATATAAGTGATTGAAATAATATTGCTAACTTAATTAAGAATATTAGTAGTTTTTTAATTCTATTTTTGGGTAGATATGTATTTTTGTAATAGTATTTTTTTACTAATTACAAACTTTCAATTACAATTATTATTTTAAAAATATCAATTATGTATTTCCTTTTTTCATTATTGTTTTATGAAATATACCTACAAACTGTATTTCTTACTACCATACCATACCATAATTTACATGTAATTCTTGAAACATTGCATACAAACTAGGGTGATCGACTCGGTTTTAAAACCGGTTGAAAACCCGTTTTTTTGCCTATACAGCCTTAGGTTTTTTTCGAATGTTGCTTATAAAACCCGGTTTTTTTAAGTATCAGTATTTTTTCATTTAATGGAAAAATTTGTTATATTAAAGTATTTTTTTCAGTGTATTTTTATTTTGTTACATACTTTTCTAATATGGCAACAATGTTTATCGAAACAACTATTTACAGTTGTTCATGTGGTATCACAACTCAACAAAAACTACAAAAACAACAAGTACATGTTGACTGTCAAACTCAAAACCATCTGTTTACATTTTTATATTTTGACTATTGGTGTTTTCTTTTCTGATAAAAGTATTCCATTTATGTTACCATTGGCGCAGGGGTGAAAAGTTGTCATTTTCCTTTCTAAATATGTTGCATTAATAATTGGTAAATATGTTACATATCTCACAATCATTTATATTTCAGTGTGAGATAATACCCTTTTTTGCAGCTGCGTTAAGTACTTTTTTTTACGCAAAAAATGTTTGACAACAGCTGATTTCTATTATTGAAAATCAGTGTTGTTAATGCTTATTGGCAAACACACATAATTGAATGTCGAAAGTCGCTTTAACAGTGTTAAATATCGCTTTTTAATACAAATTTCCAATTCAATATTTGGCAAGCTAAATATACGAGTGTTAAGGGTAAAATCAAGAAATTATTTTGTTCCATTCTAATAGAAAAAAATGTTTCATTTTGCAAGGGTCTGTGTAACATGATAATAATGTTACACATTTTTAAGGCATAATTTTTTTTAGAAAAGAAAACACCATATGATCTTGTTTTAGTTGATTGAAAAAAAATTGTCGCATCATTTATTGTATATGTAGTAATTGCGCCTAGGAAAAATTAAAATATCAAAAACAATCAATATCAAATAAAATAATAATAGTTAAAGTAAAAAAGATTGAAGAAATGTAAGTACCTTTAATTAACTATTAATGTAAGCAAATAACTAACAATGTATTTTTTTAGATGTTTTCAGAAGTTTGGCAATACTTTGAGCATTTTGGAAAAGACAAAGCTAAATGCAAAAACTGCCCAAAAATATTGAGCTGTGTTGGTTCTTCTACATCTTCACTTCATAATCATGCCAGGTGCGTCCACAAAATAATTCCTACTTCTAAGGTAAAACCAGCAGCAGATGACGAAACTGCAAGTGGTTCTGCGGCGGCAAAACAGGCTTTACTAAAATTTACCACAAAAAATGAATCACTTGGTGAAATTTTTGCTCGCTGTCTTGCCGAAGACGGCATGTCCGTTAGAGCGGTAAAAAGATCTCGGGTAATAGGCATATTTGCATTCAAAAAACTTTAGTTTGCCTTCCGAGTCCACAATATGGCAAAAAATCTACAATTTTTATCAACTTAAACAGGAAAAACTCAAAAATAAATTTTTGCAAATGAAAAAAAACATCTCTATCATTGTGGATGAGTTGACTGATTTGTCATACTTAAAGTATGTTAATGTCACTGTTGAATGCTTTAATCCGGAAACAAAAACATTGGAAATATATAACTTGGGATTAAAGGAAATTAATGTAAAAGCTAATGCATTTAACTTGGAGCAAATAATCAAAGCTAAGTTGGGTGAGTATTCCTTAAATTTCGAATGGGATATCGTGGCATCAACGCACAATGGCGCATCTATCATGAAAAAATATGGAAACAATATAGAAGTAGAATCACAACTCTGCATTAACCATGGAATACATCTATGCGTTGTCAAAACAATTTATACTGAAAAAGATTATGCCATAAATAATTCAAGTTTCAATGAATCAGAGGACGAATATGATCAAGAAGAAACTGAAGATCATTTCGAAAATCTGTTCTACTTAAGTGCTGAAAATGTTTCTTTAACAGGCAATATAAAAACTGTTATAGAACATTTAAGAAAATGTGTCAAAAAATTTAATAAATCTGCTGAATAACAAAAAAATTACAGTGCTATGTAAGAGAAAAAACAGAGTTAAAATTAATTCATGACGTGAAACATCGCTGGAACTCTTTCGTTAAAATCACGCTCTTCTAGATTTCAACTTAACACCATTTACTGAAAATGAAATACATGTTTTGTCGGAGCTTAACAGTATTCTGAAACCATTAGCAATAGCAATAAATCAGCTATCAAAAAATAATACTACCTTATTGGAAACCGAAGGAATTTTTATATTTTTATATAAAACTCTATCAAAAGCAAAAAACCAATTATCTAAGGATTTACTTGAATGCCTAAGGAAACATGTAAACGAACGACGCAATAAAGTTTTAAACACGCTAGTATTATATTTAAGTACAGGGAAATTTCCGAAAAGCGATAATTTTCTAAAATATTCTTCAATAGCAGAAACAAAAGAATTTGCTTCTCAGCTGTTTCATCGTTTATTTAATGATGAAGATGGATCTTCATCTGATACAGAGGATGAGGTATATATTGATAATTCCTCCAATAATTTAGAAGAAGAGCTAAATAACACAATAAAAACTATTCAAAACCCAAAAAAGAAGTAATCGACAAAGCATTGTAAATGATTTTATGTATTTAGATAAATGTCAGAAGAGAACTGATAAACTTGAAAAATTCTTTGTTAACTATATGTCCAACTAGTACATTAAGTGAGAGAGCTTTTTCGATGTGCAGTTTTATAAAAACAAAAGAAAGAAATAGATACTCTCCAAAGCATCTGAATTGTATATTATTTTTAAGCGATAATTTTAAAGAAAGCACATAAATTTCATTTATATTTTTGTAGCAATTTTGAATTGAATTTGAAAAATGTCTAAAAGTCTTTTATATTATTATATTTCAAAATTTAATATAATATATATTTCTGATTTCTAAATACAGTCAGAAATTTCTTAGATTCAATAAAAATTCTTAATTTATAATTATTATATTCCATGGATCTCATTTTTGTTAAATTTTTTAGTGTTTTTATTATAAAGAATTTAAACAAATACAAATTATATTATATTTTGTTAATACTAACAACTAATTTGTTATATATCTTAATATACATATCGTCATCTTAATATCAGAAAGACGTATCTAACATTCGTTTTTCCAATATAAATGTATTATTTAGAATATTTCCAATTTTTTTTTTTTTTTGTTGATTTGTTAAGTAATAACAGTTTAAACTTTATAATTATTTTATTTTCATCTTAACCATAGATTTTTAATAAGATTTCATTCACCTTACGAACAAAATTTTAAATGTTAAATACGTCTTTTATATATTAAGGTGGCGATACATATGTATCTTTTATAAAAATATTTAATATTTTTTGTTTTAAAAATTCTTAACTTTTTTTTATTAAATACAAAAATAACTATAAATAAATTAAATGAATTTATATTAAAAATGTAAATATAAATAATATATATGTAAATACTTATTATATAAATTTCTAATGTTTTTAATAAATAAAACGGATTAAAAACTAATAAAAAAAATTAAATAAACCTTAATTGTTTAAGTATCTTTTCTATATACACTTTTTTGATGAATGAATTTTAATAAAAATGTATGTTACATTTTATTGTTATTTTTTTTAATAAAATAAATTATAAATAAATTTTTGGTAAAAATTATTCAACAAAAAACCGGTTAACCGGTTTTTTATGATTTTTTAAAATTCCAACCGGTTTTTTCAAATGGCAACTATTCGAAAACCGGTTTTTTAAAAATGTCAAATAATCGATCAAACTAATACAAACCAGAGATGTGCATGAATGCCATTCAAATGACATATTTTTTATTTTACAAAAATTAATACTGAGTTATCACTATACATAAAGTAAACGAAAACTGTCATTGCATGATTCACAACAGCAAGTGTTTTGTTACAAAATGCATGAATTGCTTGCATATTCTGAAAACTCTTACCATTCACAAAATCAGCGAATCAACATGAGTGTTATGAATATAAGAAGAGCTTTTTGAGTTAATATACACTTTCCTATGTATGTCTGAATTAATTTAAGACTGAATTTAAAAGGATTTTTCTAGCATATTTCTATTTTTAACAATACGGAAAACACCATTTTCAATATTTTTTAATATTTTAGAAATTTAGTTCTTGAACCACGAGCGAAAAGTTATCTAAAACAAATTAATACACTGATTTTGTACTATGCATTCAACATATCATCGAGCTTTTGTGAATCATTTGAATACTTTGCATACAAATCAAAACACATTTTTAAGTTGTTATTGCTAACGGCATTTAAAAAAATTATTTAGGTGATGGCAATCAATTGCGAGACCGCAAGCAATGCAAGCAATATAATTAACACATGTTGATGATTGAAAACACAACAAATGCAGTGATTTCATTCATATAGAAAAAAGCGAATCAACTCTTATACATCTCTGATACAAACGTTGTATCTAATCAAAGCAAAAATATATACGCGGCAGAGCATGGCAGTATATGATCATATACATACATACAAACATAACAAACTCACAAAAATAAAACGATCGTTTTATTTTTGTTGTACACAATTAGTGGTTTTAACCGTATGGTAATTTAGACCTCCGAACTGTAGGCAGGCAATTTCTACATTTGCACTGTAATTTGAAAAAGTTAAAATTTTTAAGCATTCGACCACAAAAGTTATATTTATTTTCATAATGTGTCTACACATAATATATGGATTTGATGCATCATGGCTACCTTTGTACAAAAATGGTAAAAATTTTCAATTCTATGGATATATATATATTTTTTTTAAATGTTTAAGTAAAATTATAAATTTTGTTAGACGTTTCTCCACATAATTAATGATATCGCAAAAAGGTTCAGGGGGAGTCCGTTATTAAAATAAACTTACAAAAGTTGAGATTTACATAACCATTAATCCTCTGATACATTGCGTTTCAATCGGCTCAGTAGTTTCGGAGTTATAATATTTAAGTAAAAAAATTTAATTTTTACGTGAAAATAGCATTTTTTTGTTTTAAACAAATCGTGAAATTGTTCAGATTTATTACTTTATCGCAAAGCCACATGTAATAGGAACAAAATGATATATCGAACATAAAAATCTATGGATTCTTTCGAATTTATTCACAATTAAGTGAATTCGCTCATTTTCACAAAATTTTTGTTTTTTGTTTGATATACATACAATTGAGTAGTTAATGTTCTTCTTTCAATCGGCTCAATAGTTTCGGAGTTATAATAACAAATTGATTTTTGTACAAGACTTTGAATACGGTAATTTTACCCAAAAAACGGTAATTTTTTTAGGGCTGTACGGAAATCGAAACAAAAAAGTTAACATCACTGGTTGTATGGCATGAGCATCACTGAACTAGGTCAGTCATGAGCTACTCAACTCTATTAGGGATATAACTATTGATAATTTCTGCAAATATGCAAATTGGCATAGCATAGTCGAATAGAGCATTAAAAAATATGAAAAACCACGGTATTATTTGTTCGCGGTTGTTAAAAAAGTTCATGCACCAAACGCAATGAAGTTTTTCATTCAATATTTTCAATTATTTTGAAATATAATCCATTTTATTCCCTCGTTAAGTTGTTTTTGTAATTAATAATAACATTTCACATTTGCAAAAAAAAAAAAAAAAGTTTTAATTGTTTATATAATATTTTAAAGAAAGTTATGTTATAAAATTAAATAATAAGATAGGATTGGGAAGGATTTCTAACAGTAACTGTTTTGACTTTAGAAACTTTTCAATTAGAAGAAATTTGAAAATCACGGTTTGTTTCACTTTGCAAACATTTTATGTGGATTCAAAAGTTAATCATATAGCAATAAAAGTGATGCAGGACATACTTCCATTATGTAAATCGCCAAGAACTTTTAAATTAAAACTTATTTCCTTATACAATTAAATTATACATATGTATTTTAGACCGTCTCACTTTTCACTTTTTTTTCGAAATTCCTTCATAAACATCGATTTTCTTAATCTACTCTAAAAACGAAGAATTTTGGTGTATAACACTTAAATTATTGATGAACGGGAAGTGGTTTCTCAAGGAAGTGGTAACTCAAGCAGTTCTTAACGGATTTGAACCTAATTACATGCATTAGAAAGCTAATTAAATTTCCTAAATGTTTCGTAAAGCAACATTGCCATTTTGTTCAATGATTTTTTTGTTCATAGCATTACAAATTCAGATTTTAAATTTTTATACCCTCCACCACCACAAGTGGTGAAAGAGGGTATATATAAGTTTGTCATTCCGTGTGTAACATTGAGAAATATTCATCTGAGACCCTACAAAGTAGTCGAGATTGTTATTAACGGTCAACTAGTATGTTCGATTTCTAGAGCTTTCGATGTCATTACCAGCAGCCCAAACATTTAGTGTTGCCATACTTACAAACAATGTCAATGATGGACGTGCCTTCAAACATGATGAATGCTGCAGGCAGTCGTTACAGACCGTTGAATTCAAATCGTCATTGCACATTCGTAACAATATACATACTTACAAACATAACAAACTCACAAAAATGAAACGATCGTTTTATTTTTGTTGTACACAATACTCACTTTTCAATGTCAGTGAGCGAATGAGTGCTACATTGACGATTGAACTGAAACATGTGAAACATTGAAGACGACTAATGAATGTACTTGTGCAGCTCTTTCATGAGCAGGCTTGCCAGTGTTGGGAATATGTCCCAAAAGGTGGGGATTTTGTAAGGTTTTTGGGGACAGAAAATTTCGGTTGGGGACTGGGGATTTTATTGGGGATATTTGAAAATATTTCGGGGATTTTATGGGGATAAAGTAATTAGGTTAAGGTTGTTTTAGTATCGATAATATGTTCTGTGAATGGAAAATAGAGATGCTCAATGCTATTGAATGTACAAAATGGGTCTGTATGTATTTTTTTTATGAAACAATATCCATAGGGATCTCAATGTCCCCATAATTCGCGAGGAGATCAAACTCTCCAGTTTAAACTACCTGTCAAAACTATTGGATCACCCAAATCCAGGGAGTTGCTGTCATTGGAGGGTCATATACGACTGAGGCGTTTAGATAATCATTTTAACGAGCACTTATGTTCGACATTGTAGCCGCAATAACAACTTTAGTTTTAGTTTAGGTTAAGGTTTAAATACTTATTGTAAATTTCTTAAAAGAAAGATTCAAAAAAAAAGAAAAAAAAGTAATGGCCAAAATTTCCATTTTTTGTTAACAATGAAATTCTTTTAACTTAAACCAAGTCGAGGAAAAATCATTAGATAATACTGATACATATGAATACGATCAATGGAACTCATACTAAAACTCAGTTATAATTTGTATTTTGCGCACAAATAGTTAAAATCTAACTGTTAGATAAAAAGTTGTATGAAGAATGTTAGTTTCAAGCGAATTAATATTAAGTACACGTAATGGTGGACTATTATTATTTCTGATGAAAATATTAGAAAAAGATAGTATGCCCCGGAATAATCATTAGGGTGCATATAATCCGGCCTAAGCCACATTTGATAATGTTTTATACAATTTTCGCATCTATCTAAAAATATCAATTCAAATTCTATGGACAAACAAAATTTCCAGAATATGTACTTCGAATACTTATATGAGAAAGACCGAAAAATCACTAACATAACAAAATTTTTACCAATAACCATGTTAAAGCTGTTTTTTCTCACAGAAACCGATTTTAATTAGTTTCTGTTGGTGTATACTAAGCAGAAACAGGATGGTTTATAAGATTCGGCACACTTGTTTTTAATTAACCGAATACATTATTTTTAATTTTATTAACTAACATTAATCAAGTTAAGTCTCATTAACAATAAAAATATCTTAATACTAAACATTTTCATTGTAATATGTGAAATATACATTATTTTTCCTACCACTAAGTTTTAGTTAAATTATTTTTACGTTAAAACTAATTAATTTTATGTACTTTTTATAGAATAAATAACGGTAATTAATAGTTTTCCATAGAAATAATAATTAAAAATCTGTTTTAATTTATCCAAGTGGTAACATCCGTGGTATGTCCAACCCCAGAGAATCCTAAAAATGGTAAAGCTACTTACACTACATTGGCGTATAATTCAGTTGTAAGCTACGAATGCCGGTATGGATACACATTAATGGGGGAAAGTTCCAGCCGATGTGGTGCCGATAGAAAGTGGAGTGGCACGTTACCAATTTGTAAAGGTAAGTAAAATTTATAATTTAATAAAATAGCTTATTTCATAAACCATGGAATAAATACAAAGAACGAAAAATTGAAAACCATCAAAACAAAATTGCTCTTTTTTCACAAAGCTACAATAACAAAATACATGGCAATACCTTCTCATGAATTAGGTTTTGGACAACAGAATTAGGTTTTTGGCTTTCAGTTACCTATCTATGTTTATATAGAACTAACAAGATAAAGTTATTAGAAAGTATGTTCTCAATTATAATTTCCCTTTAATGTCAGATACATACAAACTAAAGAAAACTGAAAAAAAACAAACGTCAAAAATAAAATAATTTCTGTTGTACATATATTTAGAAAATCGACAATTTTCACACAGTGCGTGAAATGAAAAGAAGGTGGAAAGTAATGTCAAAGTTTTAAACAGATTGTCCGATTTTAATGAAATATCGTTTGGCTATAGACGACTTTAGAATTTGCACTTTAAACACAACGGGAAGCCGGAGTCTTAAGGACCCAAATTAAGGTATTAAAAATGATGACAACATTTTGTTCTGCATCCGATTTGAAAGATTTTTATATATGTAGAATCTACCTATAAAAAAACATTACTATAGCTATATTTTATTTGGTGTATGACTTAAAAATGCGGGATTTTTTAACATTTTTAGTTTTTATTTTGAAACATTTGTACAATATAAATTTATTCAAAGTATTGCCCATCTTTCTGGCAACATATGGACTCCAAGCCAAAAGAACTGCTCGTGTTTTGAGGACAAGAACGAATCATACGTATGCCAGAAAGAGCGTTTTGCATCGATCGAAAGAAATAGTTGCGGTTGAGGCAAAACTCCCCAACCACTTCATTCTAATTACTTTCTAACAGGTATTTTGAAGCATTATTTCAGACATGGTCTATCAGCTTCAATTCGTGTGGTACCCAATTTCCCTGCTTTTGGATGAATCCTGCTCCCAATAATTTAGTAAGCTATTGCTGAGTTTGACAACAATCTTCATGGAGTAATGCCTCCAATTCTTGGTCTTCAAACTTATTTGGCTGGCCTACGCTTTATTTGTCTTCCATGTCAAACTCACCACTTTTGAACCGCATAAACCATCCGTCGCACCTTGAAACCGATGGAACACACTAACCATAAGCTTTGGTGAGCAGTCGGTGAGCTTCAGCTGCACAAAGTGAGAATAAATGACAGATATGTACTCTTCAAAATTACATATAATAAGCATACCTAAATTAGAGCGGAAAGCGTTTTTTAGTTGTCAAAAATTCTCATGCCCATACAATTTGTATGCAGCATACCGAAATAACGCGGCGACATCGCTTTGCAATTGGAAAATCCGATTTTGACAACGCGTTTAATAGTGAAGTTAGTTGCAAAACACAATAAATGTAAACACTTATATACAAAAGGAGAAACAAATATGCAAGGAACTCATTTTTTAAACTATAATATTTAGTTTTTTTGATAAAATTTTAGTTTACAAATCACAAAACAAAAACCAGAAACACCAATACTGCAATGAACTCTATTGTTTAAATAATCCGGGTTGATTTATTTATTTTTTTGATAACCTTGTTTTTATTGTTTGGCGTAGCGTTGCCGCTTTTATTTAGGTATGACATTTCAGCGTTAAAGTTAAGCGAAAAAATACGTCCCTTACGCTTTTATTTAGGTAGGCCAGTAAGAAATTTTCCTTGTACATGATACGCATTATATATTATTTATATTCTTTGGTTATACTCTATATCCGCTTTCACCACGAATCGGTGTTGCCAGTAAACTTTCGTCTCTTTTTCCCAGATAAAAATGTAAAATCCCATATTGTTCATCATATATCTTAAACAGTTGTGGGATTGAATGCTCAAGATTGACTGATGTTGTTGATTTCTCTACAATACGTGTACACTCCAAGATTGTAAGGACGGAAACAATTTTCTAGTTACAGGCCGCCCCTCCCCCCACCAGAATTGTTCTATGTATTGTAGAAACACGTTGTGTAAAATATTAGAATGATAGAATACCGTTAACTGGTGCCGCAACGACGCAGAAGTTTTGGAATGCAATTTTTTCAGTTTTTGTAAAAATTTTGCAATTTAATTTAAAAGAATCAAAATGCTTACGTAATTTTCATTCTAATAACATATATAAGACAAAAATTGGTTAAATGTAGGAACAAAATTAACATATTTTGAGAAATATTAAAATAAAAGCTTATTTT
Source organism: Calliphora vomitoria (assembly GCA_942486065.2). Classification (NCBI taxonomy): domain Eukaryota; kingdom Metazoa; phylum Arthropoda; class Insecta; order Diptera; family Calliphoridae; genus Calliphora; species Calliphora vomitoria. The sequence continues at coordinate 51,396,192 of OW818030.2, read as the reverse complement.
CACTTGAAATATATCCAAATTTACTTGTGTATGAGTTTTTGTTTTCGTAGGATACCGTTAGTTAACCTATTCGCAGGTATAACCAAAAAAAATTAATTTTTTTAACTGCAGTTTGAAAACTCCAATTTCAAATTTTTAAAAATTTTGTTAAACAGAATTTTTTGATCATCACATTGGGATTTATTGAGAATATAATAAGGAATTAAAATATGAAAAAAGTATGACAATACCTCCTATGGTTTTTCCGTACCTGCAATTTAAATTTTACAATTTTCGAAAAAAACCAATATTTTGGCGAATGCGCCGAATTTTATTAATGTTATGAATTTTAAGTAAAACCTATTTAGAATATTATAGTCTAGGTAATTTAAAATATTGTCTGAAAGTTTTTCTAAAATTGGAGAACGTTAAAAGGTAAAATTTTTCAATATTTCGAATTTCTCATGAAATAATAGCGAAATGTTATATATTTTTGAGCCGATTTTTATGAAACTTAAGAAAAATATAATACAAAGTCTAGTATTTACATAAACAGGAGAAAAATTAAAATTAACGCTTAATAGCATTTGGGGTTACACCTTTTCGACATTCGCTATCGTTATAAAACTTGCTACATTAAGCTCTTATGATTTGGTACAAACATTTTTAGTTTGTTTCTACAAAAAAGAAAATTATTAGCTTAGGTGCAAGTATGTGCAATAAGTTTTTGTATGGTATGAAGCCTGACATTGCACATTGATCGAAATGCATGATCTGGCGTCATTAAATTGAAATTTTGAAATGTTAAAATCGATAATTTGTTTGCACTTTATCGATAACTGATAACATATTGATAATTTTGAAGTTTTTACTTTTGTTTTGCTATTAATATTCGCACAGCTGTGAGCTGTCAAACATATTATTTGTTGTAGCTTTTGTATTTAAAAATTTGGCGCCAAATCACTCAGTGTGTGATTTTTATTGATATTGACACAAGTGATTAATTTTTTGGAAGCTATATTTATTTTTTTTAAGTAAAAGGTGTTCTTATAGTTTTTTTAGAAATGAGTTGTGGTAGGTGACGTATATGATAATATATTAGAAGTGGTCTATATTGTAGTTTCATGGAGTGCAACTTTCGGGATTCAATGGGATTCAGTCCAATTCCTATTTGATGTATTAATTTAATTTGTTGTTATTGTAAAATGTCCAAAAATACACGTTAATAAACAATGTTACGCTACACTGCTCCACAACGCGGAATATTGCTGACTATTTATTTGACCAATAATCGGTCGGTGACTTTGGCACAACGTGAATTTCGTCGCAGATTTCCTGCCCGTCCAACGCCTACTGGTGAAACACTGCGACGTTTAGCCGCTCGACTCGAAGACACAACACGAGATGCTGTCAGGCGTGGCAGACCCCGGAGTAACCGTTCTGCAGGCAATATTGCTGCTGTAGCCGAGGATGTCATGTTTTCGCTGGAGGAGTCATCAGACCTTTTTTCTTCGAAAACGTCGCGGGCCAAACGGTTACTGTGAGTGGTGAGCGCTACAGAGCAATGATCAACGAGTTCCAACAGGACGGTGCAACGGCACACACTGCACGTGCCACAACCGATATGCTGAAGGATACATTTCCCGGGCGCCTAATCTCCCGTTATGGCGATTTGCACTGGCCAGCAAGATCGCCTGATTTGACCGCTCCAGACTTTTGTGGGGCTTTTTGAAGTCGCGGGTTTATGTCAACAAGCCTCAGACTCTTGCAGCTCTTAAAGACAATATCCGTCAAGAATGTGAGGACCTATCGCCGGAAGTTTTGGCCAAAGTGATGGAAAATGACATAAAAAGGGCTCAAATGACAATCAACTGCCATTTACATGACATCATATTCTCGACTTGATGTAAAAAAATTAAAAGACCAAATAAAAATAATCCACAAGAAGAATCAAAGTTTTTCATTTTTTTAATTACAGCCAAAAAAAAATAGGAAGTTTACTTTTGCGCCACCTTGTACCATCGCTTTGAACAGATGAGGGATTATTGTATATACATTAGGGTGACAGCCGATTTATTTTTTTTAGATTTCAAAGAGTGCCGGGTGAAATATTGTGACACTAGGTCTAACAGTTAAGTGCTGAAAATTTTAAGCATATCGGACAACGATTTCGGGACGCGAATCGAGGTCAAAGGTCAGATATATGCAAAATTTTACTATTTATATGAAATAAATTTGTGAAACTCCTTAACTTTCTGCATTATGTTACAGAAATGTTCAGATTTACATTAATGAAAATTATAGTAAAAAAAATATTTTTTTTGAGATTAAACCTATATCTCCTTTGGGTAATAAATGCAGAAATTTGCATTTTTTATCCAAAGGAGATACAGTTTTTGTGAAAATTTTGCTACTAAATAATTATTTTTGCAATCGAATGCAAAATAATCGAAATGTGTACGTAATTGTCGTTCTAATTAGATATAAAACACAAAACATTGGTTAAAAAATTTTAAAGTTATTAAAAATTCCCCAGACCATTAATGTGTCTCAGGCCACTTGAACAAGAAATGTAGAAACAAAATTAACATGTTTTAAGAAATATTAAAATAAAAGCAATTTTTTACTTAAAATATATCCGTATTTACATTTGTATGAGTTTTTGTCTTTGTAGGATACCGGTAACCTAATCGATGGGATGGCCACAAAAATTTATTTTTTTAAACGGCAGTTTCGAATCTCCATTTTAAAATTTTTAAAAAAATTTCAGATTTTTTTTGATCATCACATTAGGATTTATTGAGATCATAATAGAGAAAAAAATATGAAAAAATTATGTCAATACCTCTTACAGTTTTTCCGTACCACGATTTGAATTTTGTGATTTTTTGGAAAAAAATATTTTTTTGGCTATATTTTGGCGTATGAGAGCAATTTTCTTACTGTTACGAATTTTAAGTAAAACTTATACAGAATCTTATAGTCCAGATAATTTTAAATATACTCTGAAAGTTTTACTAAAATCGGACAACTTTAACCCTTAAATGGTGAAGGTCAAATGTAAAATTTTGCAATATTTGGAATTTCTAAATGAAAGATAGCAAAATGTTTTTTTTTGTAATTTACATTAATATAAATTTCTGTAACATAATGCAGAAAGTTAAGGAGTTTCACAAATTTATTTCATATAAATAGTAAAATTTTTTCATATATCTGACCTTTGACCTCGATACGCGTCCCGAAATCGTTGTCCGATTTGCCTCAAATTTTCAGCACTTAACTTTTAGACCTAGTGTCACAATATTCTACCCAACTGATTGTCACTCTAATATACATATGGGCAATTCCATGTCATCGTACGTAACATTTGTACGCCTATAGAGTGGAAGAGATTTTGCAAAAATAAGAGTATCAGAAAAATAATTTGGTCATTATGTACCATTCAGAGTGTACTACTTATATTTTAAAAAAATAATTAGTTCTTTCGAAACATTGTTGTCCAAAATATCGAGCGAAATAAGGGTATATCGTACGTGACATAAAACGGAAGTAATTTTAAGGTACATGTAGAAATATGCGAAAATTTGTGAATCGTGAGAGGCGTTATGTTTTCTTTTAATTTCTTACACTAAACCAAATATTTTTCCTTTACAATCCGTCATATTTAAATAAAAACAATCTTTGGATGATTTTATAATAAATAAAATTTAATATCGTACGTGACATATTTTTCTCTTATAGTAAAACAATATATATTCTGTAAATAAGTATATGTATACAAAAACTAAAAAAATAAATAGAAAATATATATTCGGTTTCAATAAACAATTTGATAATAGCAAAAAACCATCAGAGTCAAATTCATTTCATACTATATGCTAATTGGGAGCTTAGTTTTTACCGCAATCAGCCTAAAACATACCAATTAAAATAAAAAATTAAATATAGTCAGCTTAAACTATTAATTTTGCACTTAAATTTTGTAATAAGCTCTAAATACTTTCACATAGTAACATTTTAGTGTTTTCTCCTATTCAAATCATCTTGAATCATCATCTCGTGGAATTGCCCATATATAACTATGTAAACGTAAACAAGACGTCTGTGTTTGTTTTAAATATTTCTATATTTATATGATTTATAAAATGATTGATTAACATCAGCAATGTAAAAACTCTGTAATGCTAATTAATTTCAGAAATAAATTGTGGACATCCTGGAAATTTATATAATGGTTGGATTGAAAATATAGACGCCGGTACCGGATTGGGCGCTAGTATTATATTCCGTTGTCAGCCAGACATGCTTATGCATGGACATGCCTCAAGTGTTTGCCAAATAGATGGTAGATGGCGTAATTCTCTTCCAGAATGTTTGGCACCGTGTGTAGTACCCGCCATATCTCAAGGATATGTAGTGCCAATCGAAATCATAACCGATGAAAATGGAACTACTATTATAACACCGTCAACAACCACACAATCGCCTCTATTACAAACAGCCAATGTCGAGAAAGTTAAACATGGCACCGCACTTGATGTGAAGTGTGATGAAAATTATGAATTCCCAGTCTCATTACTAAGTCCTCCAACATGTCACAACGGAACATGGAGTATTATACCTCGTTGTGTACCGGCAAGGTGTAAAAGTATGCCCAAACCACCTAAGCATGGTATGGTGTTGGCTCCAAAAACAGAGCATGGTATGAAGGCTAGATTTAAATGTAAGGATGGTTTTAAATTGGTCAGTCCGGAAGGGAAAGATGTTACAGATCCCAATGATTATGTACTAACTTGTTCATTTGGAAATTGGACCGGAGAGACCCCACATTGTATAGAGGTGTTTTGCTCTTTTCCCGGTTATATTCCGAATGGTAAAGTGTTACTTGTCGGAAATATGGGATTGTACGATTATAGGCCATACGTTAAAAAGGTATTAAACGATAATTTTCCATAAGATCTGCTTCCATAACATATTATATAATAAAACATTCGTTTCTAGATTGTAAATAATAAACAAATTATGTACGACTGTGACAAAGGCTATGTACTAGATATAGGTCCACCTGGAGCTACTTGTGTTGGTGGAAAGTGGCGACCTTTAGAGTTGCCCCAATGTTTATTAGGCCAACATCCACGTCTTCGATGGAATCGCCGTCGCCGATCCATTGAAATGAGATATCTGCGGTCATCATATCTCATGAAACATAAACGCAATCTGGAACGTAATCTTAGAAATGAAATGTCTAATCATTTTCCGAATTGGGACAACTTCTTATATAACGGTAAGCTTAGAATTACAATTAAATATAATAATTTCGTAGAAAATATTTGATATAAAAAATCATGAGTTTATCGTTATTGCTGTGATCAAAACCCATATTCTTAATTATGAACAAAAACACAAATCAAACAAAAATCTCATCCATTTTTCATAATGTTGAATTACACAAATCTGTTGCGAATATTCTTATTAATCAATTATAAAATTAAGTGACTCCAGAAACGGCCACTAATTAGACTCACTAAAAAAGGATTTGGTAGGTATTTTAATATTTTATAAAGCTAGAAGAACAAGGTGTGTTTTAATCTTCATTTAGAGCAGAAACGTTTTGATATACAATTTTAGTGCGCTTTGTATTTTGTAAATAAACATAGAAAATTAGCTGAAGTAAAGTAAGTTCAAGTGTATCAAATTTAGAAGAAGACATTTAGAAGTGTAGTGCATTTTAACGAAATAAATGTAATAACACGAAAAATACAACACACATTGTTACAGTTGCTTAATTCACAACAATCTGTATCGTGTATTTTGTATTAAGTAAATTAACTTTTTGTTTATTTGTTTATGAACACCCAGTATATGTATATTGTATAAATGTATTTAATATTGTTACGTTTTTACCCTTTAAAAACCTGGTTTATTTCCTTTAAATAATCCGGATACTTTAGATTGCAAATAAAAGCAGTTTAGTAGTTTAATATTGTAACAACTCTTTATTTATTTAAAATGTATTAAATAGTTACTCAGTGTTTTTATTCACGTTTATAAATTCGCAGAAATACACACACTTTATAGTGTACAAGTATACACTGGTAATGCAGTTGATGTCATCTTGCTCTTGGGAAGTGTTTTCATTATTTGTCGATGAGGGCTTAATACTGAATTCTAAAACGCCAGGCAACTTGAGATCTGTCCCGAAGACAATTTTTTCAAATGTTCGAGAGGTTGAGTCGTGAACAGCTGATCTGTATGCCAATAGGAATTTCGGTATGTGTTAATCCCAGTCCTTCTGGTGTGCACTGACCACTTTTCTTAAATATTCCTCCAGAGTGCGACTGAATTTTTCAACCATGCCATCGAATTGTGGATGCAGTGGCGTTGTTCTGGTTTTTCTAATTCCGTATAAATCGCACATTTCCTTGAATACGGCAGATTCAAAATTTCTACCTTGATTCGAGTAAAACTCCAGTGGAACACCATAGCGGCACACCCATTTGTTCACAAATACGCTTATAACGGTTTTAGCTTCCTGATAGGGTACGACATATACCTCTGGCCATTTGCTGAAATAATCCATAACCACTAGAACGTAACGATTTCCGGCATCACTGACAGGGACAGGGTGTGCTACATCCATTGCAATGCACTCGAATGACGCACCTGAGTTATAATGCTGAAGTTGTCCACGACTTCTTCTTACTGGGCCCTTCGCTGCTATGCATTGTGGACAATTGACTACCAAATCGGCTACTGCTAGCTGACAACCCATCCAATAAAAACGTTGTTTTAACATTTCTAAGGTTTTTGTCATACCAAGATGACCACCACTGGAACCGTCATGGAACTCTTTCATTACTTCGTTTATTTTAGAGGATAGTACCACAATTAGATTTGTCACCGTTTACCGTCAGCACAACTGTACTATTCCATAGGGCCCAATATGATTTCATCAGTGGACTTTGGACCGATATTTCATTGCGGGCTTACCTTCTACCTTTTTCTTTTGGCGATATTATTTTCGCCAGTATGGGGTAATTTCTCTGCCCTACAGACCAATCTTCACTGGACTCTATATGCATTAGTCGAACGTCAATGACACATTCCTTTTCTTCGGCTTTTGTACAATGTTTTCATCTCACTTTGCAAGGCCGTCTTGAGAGTGCGTCCGCATTACCGTGTCTTCCGGTGCTCGATGCTAAAGTAATAGCTCTGAAACCGCTCAAGTTGTTTAAATTGCAGCAACCACCTGAGAGCAGAATGGTCGGTTCTCAGTTGGAAGTGTTGACCATACAGATATTTGTGGAAATCCTCCACAGATTGTAATACTGCCAGGAGTTCGCGTCGCGTTACACAGTAGTTTCTTTCAGGCTTCGCAATTATTCGGCTGTAATAGCCTAATAGCCATCGTCCCATCGATGACCTGTGAAAGCACACCTCCTATACCGTATCCGCTCGCATCAATATCTAGAACAAACTTTGATCCAGGAATGGGATATGCCAAAACTGGTGCTGTACACAACAATTCCTTTAACTGCAGGAATGTCTGTTCTTGAGATTCACTCCAAAGGAATGGTCGCGACTTCTGGGTTAGCTCATGTAAGCTTGCGGCTACACTTGCAAAATTCGGTGAAAATCGTCGGTAGTACGTACAAAGGCCTAGAAAACTGCTTAATTCATGAAGACTTTTCGGACGAGCCCAGTCCTTTACAGCTCGTATTTTATCTTCATTTGTTGATATGCCACCTGTTGTTACATGATGCCCTAAATACTTAACTTCTTTCTGGAACAGTGCACATTTCTTTGCATTAAGTTTGAGTCCAGCCGCTTATATTCGTTGACGTCGATCAGCTTTCTATAATCGACGCAAAATCTAGTGCTGCCATCTTTCTTCTTAACTAAAACAACAGACGAGCTCCAAGGACTTGAAGATGGTTCGATTATACCCTTCCGCTCCATTTTGTTGACCAACTCCTGCTTTATTGTCCTCGCTTCGCCAGTATTTATTTGATGCTTTACAATTGCCGTTCTACCTTGGCTTTGACTTTTTAAGTCAAAGCCAAGAAAAAGTTGTTTAGCCTTATTTCTGTCAGGCGGCACTAATCCTTCTACCCATTTCCCCACATATTCCGCTAGTAGCACGTGTTCTTTGGTGGACTTATTGGCAGGTTCCGGGTCTTCCTCTCAATTGATTACTGCCCTCTGCTGAGGCGCATTGACCTTTTTCGGAATTTGGCTTAAGAACTTTTTCATATCTGGACAGGTTAAGCACTCTTACAGAAACTATTCTGTTGCTGCGGGGTTTAACGAGGGCTTTTGCTGTTATAAGATCATTTTTTATTTCTGCTGGTTCTACCTCCCACGAACTGTTGTCCTCACAGTCTCCGTCATCCATCAGTAGTCTCTGATGCTCGACGGTAACTAGTTTTTTTACTTGAGTCCTATTTTCATATCTCATGTCAAGGGGTATTTCCATATTTCGCCAAATTATAACTTTTTGCCCCATATGCAATTTAATACCAATTATTACTTCATCCACAATGTCGGCAACAATAAATACATGATTGACGCTAACGTTGGGAATGCCTAATTTCACATTTAATTTACCATAAACAGTGGCAAACTCTCATGTAGCTGTACGCAGACTTACCCCGCATAGTGGTTCAATTACTTTCTTGACTAAATCGGGCCTGACGGTAGACTGCGATGACCCGGTTCAAATTACAATCTTCGGCCCGTAGGCTTTTAAGCCGTAATATTTATAAGGGCCAAAGGTCGCATTTTTTTAAAAACATGTTCAGCTGCAGTAGAGTTAATATAAAATTTCATTGGTAGTTTTCAAAGATTTTGAAACACCCTCAATTATATAGAGGCAAGGAATTAATATTTCATAGAACGTATATTTCGAGAAATTATATAAGTTTTTATAAAAAGTTTAGCTTTATTAGTCAAAATAAGCAATGAAAAGCTACTAAAATATAGGCACGAAAAGACAGCTGGTTTTGATACGTCTTTTAAATAATAAGTTAAACTTTAATTCTATGTTAAAACTAGATCGGCGGCAAACGGCGCCAGCAGTTAAAATCCGCGTTAAAATTGCGTAGGTAAGCCAAAAAACATTATACTTATATTTTAAATGAATAAATTTCAAATCTTCTAACAATATATACAAAACTCATAACGAAAATAGAATCTGGACAAGATACCCTTTCCAACGAGGTAAAACAATCGTAAGACAAATAATTAAAAATATTAAAAATACGCCCTTGAATATGGTATAATTTTAACTCCCCAAATCCTTAAAGTCGAAAGTAGTGTATTCTGTCGCCATTTTCGAATACTTCGAATTGCTTGAAATCTTAGCTTTTCGATAGAACTAGTTTTATGGTTAATTTCAAACATTTGCAAAAATCAATTATGATATGCATACACCTTATATTATCCACTGTGCGGTGTCTATAGTAAAAACGTGCTTCTGGCCGTTGATGTACCCACAAGCAGTAAGATTGCTATTTTTCTGCTGCATTACGGATATGAAGATTGTGGGGCCCTCAGATGTGGGAGCTAGCTCTTGTCCCATAGTGCTCGTTTTAGTTTAAAGGTGATTCTCGTGATTGCTTCTAATTCTGCCTTATCCTTGTCCAAAATAAGAGCTAAAGCTGGAGTGCAAGCGAGCAAGTCATCAATACGCAGAGTAATTAAGAGCTGTGAAATTACAAAAAAAGCCGCCACTTAATGCTCCTCGTAATGAAAAGCCGCTTCAATTCGCAAGAGAGGTCATATAAATGACTGGAGAACCATAGTATTTACGGATGAGAAGAAGTTCAATTTGAATGGGCCTGATGGCTACAACTATTATTTCCATGATTTGCGCAAAGAAAAGCGATTTTTGAACCGAAATCACAGCCGAGAGAGCGGCGTTATGGTGTGGGGTGCTATTACGTACTATGGCACCATCGATCTTGAATGACTGTTTGCACTTTGAAATTCAAGCAAGCTATAAACGTTATATAAACGTTTTCCGAAGTTCAGTGAACTATTTGGTCCCATATCTTGGATATTGCAACATGATAATGCCCCTATACACACCGCCAGAGTAGTAAAGGTGTTAATTGCAAGCCAAAATGTTAATATTCTTGACTGGCCACCCTATTCGCCAGATCTAAACATTATAGAAAATGTCTGGGGTTGGTTATCTCGTAAGGTCTATGAAGGAAGTAGACAATTTGATGACAAGCAGTCACTAATTCATGCTTGGAATCAAATATAGTTGGATTACATACATTATCTTTATCTGTCAATGAAAACTCGTATATATGAAGTTATTAAAACCAAAGAGGGTTGTACCCATAATAAATTTCTTAAATAAAGTAAAATAAATTTAAAAAAAAACAAGAAAAACTACTTTTCATTAATATTAGTTAAAGTGCCTTTATTCAAGTGAACCAAAAAAAAATAGCAAATTTTTTTACTTTTTTTTATCAATTGCTCAAAAAAAAGGTTTTTAGTTAAGAAACCACTACTGTCATGATTTTTTTTATATCTCAAGATGTCTAGCTTCCATTTCCATATTAAAATTCTGCAATTGGTTAAAAATTCTAGAAGATACAGGCTGCTGAATATGGAATTTTTAGTGCCTTTAAATAAGTGAACCGGAGTGTATTTGTATTCAAGATTACATTAATTGGCCTAGAGTGCCTTTTTATGCATACAAATCAAATTATGGACAATTAAATTAAATAATATTTTTTGTAAAAAGGTCAAATCAATTATTTATCAAACAATAAACCAGCGTTTCCGTTTCACCAAATTCATCAGCTAACATTGAACATATTTTTAATCAAATAAATATAAATATAACTAAGGCTGGAAATTCTTTGAGACAAAAACCATGGAAGAAATTTTATTTTTAAAACATATTATCAAAAATTTAGTATCAAAAACACTGTTAATTTAATTAAAGGCTGCTGAATTGTTTGTTTCCCTTTTAATAATTAATATTTTTATGATGAATTTTACGATTGTTTTTCTTAATTTTAACGATTTAAAAAAAAAAAAATGCCTAAAAATGATTGCGGTTGCAGTAGTCAGTGATTTGATCATTGTCGCTGTTAGAGTTAACATCAACTGTCGTGTGCATGTGAGTTTGTACATTGAAAAGTTTGTGTGCATTTCTGCGAATTGATATACATGTGTAAAGACACTGAGTGACTATTTAATTTTGTTGTTGTTGTACATTCTAAATATAGAGTTGTTACAATTTTAAACTGCTATTATTTGCAATCAAAAGTATCCGGTTTATTTAAAGGAAATAAATCCCGTTTTTAAAAGGTAAAAATATAATATTATCATTAAAGTGTGGTATTTGCAAAGGGAATTTAATCGTTATTTTAATTTCTATAATAGTGATTTCTGCGTAGAAGCCGTTTTAGTAAAAAATGTCAGTTTAACTAAGGTGACCAACGTCCTCATCTATTTTAACTGGCTGTCATCTATAAAATTTGTGTCCTCTTACTGTTGTGTTTTCATAATCATAATTTGTTTTTTAAATTAAAACAAATTTTATTTCACGCCGTGCAGTGCTTGTTCTGTTCATACTGAACTTTGAAAATAAATGGTAACTCTTATTTTCTTATTGTAAGCTTTATAAATACAGAATCAATATCCTTTACTGAAAGTTTAAAACTTGTTCAAATTGCCTTTAGTCTGGCAGGAACTAGTGCAGCTGTGGAGAGAATGTGGAGAAAAAATTAATATATCGATTTATTTGTAGAGCCAATAATAACAATCAAATGCAACACTAATAAAAGTTGTACAGAATTTGCAAAATTCTATGAATTAAAAGACGTTTTTTTAAAGAAAGCTCACGAATCTGAAAAGTACAATAAACTATATGATAATTATACATAAATGTAGATGTAAATTTTTCTGTAAAATTGTAAAAAATTTTGGATTCAAATAAATTTTTCACCGAACCGAAAAGTCTTAAAATTTAATTTTAACTGATTAACTGACAAATCCAGTCAAATAACATTATTATATTACTTTTAAAAAAAGCTTGGACCAACATTGAACAACCAAAAATATACTTTATTTTCTTATTCGAAGAACTTCTGGTTTTTGGATTAATTTAGTATTAAAAAATTTACCGGAATTTTTATTATATATTCAGCTTAGAGTGCAAACGTGACAAATGCAAAAAGTTCTAAAATCCTTTGTTTTCAATATTTTTGAAATCTTTTAAAGCAGTTTGTTACATAATTGGTATGAATTATAGTGATAAAAATCAATTAGAAGAATTACGTTAGCGACTTTTAGTCCTTCTTTGGGATTAGGTTACAATCGTTAAAGGTTTTGGATTTTTTTTAAGTTTATTGAAAACTATTTGTTTATCTTTACTATTGTTTTATCTTTTTTAAATAAAATCAAAAGTTGGTGGCAGATTTCAATCAATTAGGGCTTGTTTTGTTTGTAACTTTGTTTTCTATAGTTTATTCAATACGCTAAACCATTTTTGAGTTACGCGAACATATGTTTGTTGTGCAACCTCCTCCATTTTCGAAGTAACGTATATCTAGAAAATAAGAACTAACCTAAAAACGGTTAGCACCTTTAGATTCAGCGTACTCGAATTAGTTTAATCCGCTGGGTGCCCCGCTTCACAGTTTTTTTGAACTTAAACTGTCTTATTATTTCATAACTTAAAGTTATAGTGTCTGTTAAAATTATTTTTGTATGAAAAATTTCAGTATAACTTTAGGTTAAAATATAACTAGACATTGTGAAAATGGATTTCCATCATCAATTTCGAATAATTTTTAATTAATTTTTATCACTTTTCTTTCCTAAATTCTTTTAAATTATTTGTTATTTATGGCCTGGCCTATAATTTGCTAGAAAATAATAAGCCATGCTCAAAAGTCTTGAAATCGATTGAAATTCATCACGCCTTTTTAAATCGATAGATTGAAATCGTTCGATTTTCACCATATAGCTGAATATTATATATTATATTTGTTTCTGTAATAAATTCTATTTAATTTTTTTAAATTTTATATATATAACTGTGATTAATCGATAATCGCGATTAATGGAACTCTTTTAATCGTAATAGCGATTGAAAAAAATTGTGATTAAATGCAATCGCCTTCTAGTCAATACCTCTCATAATTTTTCTGTACCTGCGATTTTAACTTTAAGGATTTGGTCTATATGCCATTAATTTATACTGTTGCCCATTTTCAATGAAACATTATTATTACTTAGTCGATAGAAAAGTTACATTAAAGATTTTATTTCTCTGCAGTTTCATTAAAATCTATTAATAAATACAATAAATTAAAAATCCTAAATATTTAAAGATACTATCTCTGACCCGGGTTAACGTTTACCGACTTCATTAAAATGTTTCAGTATACTTTTTCCTAGTTATTGAGTAAAGTATTCAGATTTTTTTGTTAACAAAAAAAACAAAACTTCTAACTAATTCATAGTTAATATATAAACTAAACATTTAAATTTTTATGGGACAGTGAATAATAGTATTAATATAGAAATGAATATAATTTATATTTCAGAAACCCATGAAAATAAAAAGAAAAGTCGATCAAAGCGCAGTCCCACAGATATTGAAGAAGCATACTCGAAATACTATGAACGTATTAAGCAAAAGTATCATGACTTTGTTAAATATCTTCTCGGATATAACAACGGATTGTATAAATCAATGGACTTTCGTAAACCAGCTAAGAAATTAAAGGTACACAATGGTCGCTGGTACTATGTGGACAATGAAACTGAACAAAACCCCAAATATAAGGTCTTACATAAATCAAGAGATGCAATTGACGACTTTAACCTCAATGAATACGATGAACTGGAAAATAAAGCGCACAGAACGGTGGGCAAAATAGCGTTACCGAACATGTATGAAAATTCTCAGTATACCTCGCTAAGAAGGACTAATGAGCCGACGCTGTTAAAAAGTAACTCGTACAATTATGTGATAGATACACCGACTCGCAATTTCAAAACATCTAACGATTCAGACTTTATCGAACAATTAAAAGCTCAAATCATACGAAAGCGAAGAAAACGAAGTTCCAGTTATCCAACCGATACTGACACTGATCCATCAGAGCAGTTTGATAATAAGGAGGGCCGTAAACGATTACGTGGTCCGTGTGAAGATTTGGTCTGGGATTCATTTGCTAATATTACTACTGTAAGACCTGGAAAAGTTCCTGGCAGAAATAGTGTTGGAATTATTTTAAGTCTGGAATGTAATGCTGGATTTAAATTGAATATAAAGGGAGAGAATGCCACTGCTCGCTGTATCCGTGGTATTTGGAAGCCAGAAACACCGAAATGCATATCAGGTAAAATTATAATAATCAAAATAATGTATCTATATAATATTTATTCAAACAATTAATTTTTACCCAATTTTCCAATATTTAAACAATTTAATGTAAAATTGAAAATGTTACATCAATATAGAATTGGGTTATTCATGAACGTACAAGTTAAATTGAACAATTCCGTCAACTGAACTGTGTGAAGTGGTTTAGTATTCTTGTTATTAATTGTTCTTTTAATTCCCTTTATTATTTTTGTTTGTTTGACATTACTGTATATGTTTGAAACAAAGTATAACAAGTAGTCCGACTCTTTGACAGCAGTACCTAACTCTAAACATGAGTTAGTGAAAAAGTACCTAAGTCTAAGTATGTGTTAGTAACTAAAATGTATATGTGTTGGTGCCTTTTTAATTTTCACCAGACACACAGAGTTCTATAAAAATGTTTAAATTTTAGTTTATTTCAATTTTCTTCTATTTTCAATACCAAAAATTTAAACTCTGTTCTATAGTTTAAATTACACCACAAACAAAATAAAAAGTCAAAAATTAATAAAAAAAAATATTTTTAGTTTGTGCAAAATGGACGTGTTTCGGAAATGAAAAAGTGCTAAATGCTCTGAAAAAAATTAGGAAATAATGTGTGTCAATGATTTAACGTGTATTGAACTTTATTTAATCTACAATTTCTGGTTAAAATTTCGAGACTTTTGATGTATTTAATTCTCTCACAAGGGTGTTGAATTCACACAGAACCCGTATATGTGAGAGATCAATTTAAAAAATAGAGTCGGACTACTTGGTATAGTTTGGTTTGAAACATAGTATACCAAGTAGTCCGACTCTCAATTTTTTTCAAATTACTCTGTCACATATACGGGTACCGTGTGTGCTCAGAGAAATGTAAACAAATGAAATGTCTTGAAATTTAAACATTTAATTTTTGATAAAATAACGTTTTCTTACACATTATTACTTAAACACATATTATTCTATATTTTTTTAAACACTTTTAGCACAGTTTTATTGTTAAAGAGTTTCTATTATGGAAAATTCATACAAAATAAAATTTAGAACGTATTTATAAAACTCTGTTGCCTGTAGAAAATTTAAAAGGCACCAACACATGTGTAATTTTGTTACTCACACATGTTTAGAGTTAGGTACTTTTTTACTAACACATACATAGAGTTAGGTACTATTGTTAAGGACTACTTGTTATACTTTGGATTAAAACTTATATGTATATTGAAAAACTTTTTAAAATGGCATATAAGTTGTTTAAATTTTATTAAATCAAGTTTTAGTTTTCTTCATAATTATGGCGATCAACAAAAATTCTTAAAAGACCTCTCATGTGTAAGGCTCCTTTTGCGAAATTCAAGTGGTGGTTGGGCAAGAAATGATACCGAAAAAGGGAATCTGGTTGTAATTCATTTGAAATAAGTATTTACACCGAACACATCAAATGAAACAATTTAGTTGCCACCTGTTGTACCCCATTTTGGAGCAGCCATACCCATACGTTTTGAGATACGAGATATCGAAAAGGCTATTGATTTAAGGTTGATTTAAACTCAAAGAAAGTGGAGCTACATGGAACATTTATTATTTATATTTTTATTAATTTATATATCTTTTTCATTTATTGTAAAAGAAACGTCCAATAAATGCCGATTTTCATGCATCTCCGTTACAATAACCTTACAATATATCTAGTCTATCTAAAATTAGTTTCTAATGTAATAAAAAGTACATTATTTATTTCATATTTTCTAACCTTAATGAGAGTTGTAATAAAATAGAAAAGTTTAAACCAAAAGTATATGTACAATGTACATATTTAATGCTTAGTATATGATATTTTGTATTAATTATTTGTTGTTCTAATACCTTAGGATACACAATATTTTTGATTTTTCCATCTGGTGCATAGACATATAATCCTGTGGGTTTTCCTACTCGCGAACATGCAACTGAAATAATTTCTGTCCTAAATATTAATATTGATAGCTGATATAGCTTCCCCTATATATAATTTGTAATATCTATGGGAGGTGCCACGCCCACTATTGCTAGTTTGCTCATTTTTGGCCTAAATAATTAATTCACACAAAATTTTGATTCTTTAAATATTACAATTATACAGATAAATATGAATTTTTGTATTTAGTTTGTACCGTATTTAGTTACCACGCCCACTATTTATAGTCCGCCCATTCTTGTCCTAAATATTAATATTGATGGTAGAATAGCCGTAAACAATTTATTGACTCTATCTCTTATAGTATATATTCGATTTTTTTAATTGACAATATATGAGAGCTGCCACGGCCTCTGTGACTACTACTCCTATTTTTGCCTCAAATAATTATACAAACGTTGGAATTGGTCATGTAAAATTTGAGGACTATAGCTATTAAAGATTCCTAGATATTTAATTTTTAAAATTAACTTTGTATGGTACCACGTCAACTTGAAGTTTTTAAAACACAAAGTAGCCTATAGCTCCTTCCAGATATACAGGAACATACTGTAAAAATTTCAAGAAAATCGGATCATCCGTTTAGCCGTATATAGTTTTCAAACCAGCAAACATACATTCACTTTTATATATAAAGATACAAAGTGGGCGTTAAGTGAAAGTGACCACGCCCACTTTTTGTCAAATTAAATTTTATTTCGGCAGGTTTCAAGACGATATTCGAACTATTACTATTTTTGTCGCTCACTCCTATATAACTGCCACCACTGTGCAACGTAATAAAGGTTTGTCTTCCAAACTGCAGAATCACTTTAAAGGACCACATAGGGTAGTAGAGAAATTGGATGATATGGTCTATAGAATACGGAAGTGTGGAAGACCGATATCGAGAATTAAGGTTGAATATCTGAAACGACTAGCTGACCACTGAATAGGTGAATCTGTGCCTATTCGGAACGAACAGGCTTAAGTGGGGGACAGTGTTACGAATGTGCAATAGCGATTTGAATTTAACGGTCCGCAACGACTGCCTGCAACATTCATCATGTTTATAAACACGTCCATCAGTAGATGCTTCTACTTATAAACAATGTTGATAGCATGCGGTTATTAGCATTGCTTGTAAATATGGCAACACTAAATGTTTAAGCTGCTAACATTAACATCGAAAGCTCTAGAATTCGAATGTACTAGTATGTCCGTTAAGAGCATTGTAGAAGATTCCCGATAGATGGCGCGTGTATAAATAGTGGCAGAGGTGGCAGTCGTGTGTTAAGTTGATCATAGGCGCTGTTAGAGTTAACATCAACTGTCGTGTACGTGTATACTTGTACATTATAAAGTGTGTGTGTGTATTTCTGCGAATTGATATATGTGTATAAAGACACTGAGTGACTATTTAATTCTGTTGTTGTACATTCTAAATAAATAAAGAGTTGTTACAATTTTAAACTACTAAAACTGCTTTTTATTTGCAATCAAAAGTATCCGGTTTATTTAAAGGAAATAAACCCACTTTTTTAAAAAGTAAAAACGTAACAATATATATTTTTTTAGAAAAAATATTATGTTCTACTTTGCACATCTTATCAATAATAGGTTTATTTACTTCCGAAAAAGTCCACTGCTCTGCCATTCTCTGCCACTTGTTGTAAAATATAAGAAACTAGCTGACCCGACAGACGTTGTCCTGTCCATATATTAGAAAAAATGTTTGTGTTCGATTTGTGAATTTGTGAGAAGCTGTTTGAATTATGAAAAAATAGTAAAAAGAGACAAACAACGTACTTTTAAATGATAATTTTTATTTATGTAGGTTTGAGGTGTGTTTAAATTACATTTGATTTGAAAATATGTACAATATATGGTGTTATATTTACATTTTGATTGAAAGATCGATGTTCAGGAACCAATTAAAATAAAGAAATACTTTTTTCTGTTGCTTTGCAGTGATATCGTAGTTTCCTTCATTGCAATGCTTTATGATACACGACATTTTTAGTTTTGTTGCCTGGCGCGTAAATAAATAATGCTGATGGTGTTCCGACACGGGAACAGGCGACATACAATTGACCATGCGAGAAGCATGGATTTTCAAGGTTAATGCCGCAAACACGCAATGACTGCCCTTGAGATTTATTAATTGTCATAGCGAATGCAAGCCGTACCGGAAACTGCAATCGTTTAAAATCGAATGGCATGTCGGTCAGAGCCATTGGGATCCGTGGTATCAAAACGTCTTCTCCTTTGTACTTTCCTTTAAGTATTGTTGCTTCGATGACGTTGTTCATCAGGTTTTTTACCGCAAGTCGGGTGCCATTACAAAGACGTGGTTGGTTTATGTTTCGTAACATTATGATTACCGATCCGACTTTCAGTTGGAGATTGTGAGGCGGTAATCCGGGTAATTCCAGCGAGTTTAAAAACTCGGTTGGATAGTTGACAACATCATTTTGGGAAGTAACGGAATCCACCGATTTGTACGTCATCAATTCGACAGCAATTTCACCTTGAATCTTAAAATTCAATTCGTCGACATCAATGTTTTTCGCAGCCAATATAGCACGTTCGCTCAACCAATCATGATTTTTGTAATTTTGTGCAATGTTTGGAAATACCTTTCGGATTAGCTCGGATTTTGATTCGGTGAACTGACAGAAACCGGGGGGAAATTGAATGCAACCGGTCGAAATGTCAACCGGGATTTTGCCGTTGCCAATGTCCAGCAATTGTTTGGAAAATGCTTCTCCAGATTGATCGTTCTGCAGCTCGACACGCATGTTCACAGTCAATTTGAGTTTCTTGAAGTGTTTCCACAAAACGGACGACTTCAAACATGCATTAAGTTCATCGGCTGGCGTTGACCGTGGAATCACTGGCAATGTTTGCCGAAAATCCCCTGCCAACAGAATCATTGCACCACCAAAACGGCTTTGATTGTTTCGTAAATCTTGCAAAGTTTTATCTAATGCCTCCAAAGACTTTTTATGCGCCATTGTACACTCATCCCAAACGATTAGTTTGCTTTGCTGCAAAACTTTGGCCATTGCACTGTTCTTGGAAATGTTGCATGTTGGATTTTCATTGATGTGCAACTTCAATGGCAACTTGAGTGCTGAATGGGCAGTACGACCGCCTTCCAACAACGTAGCTGCAATTCCTGATGAAGCAAGTGCAAGTGCAATATCATTCTGCGAGCGTATCGTGGCCAAAATCAACGCAATCAAAAAAGTTTTTCCAGTTCCACCGGGAGCATCCAAAAAAAAAAATTCCTCCAGTTCCATCTTTCACAACTTTCATAAGAGTGTCGTATGCATATTTTTGTTGTCGATTCAACAGTGGAACGTTTGTTCGTACTAATTCCTTCAAGGCATCGCAATCATATTGTATTTCGCGTCGCAACTCTTGATTAAATACGTCGTGCATCGGTCGATTGGTAGCTGCCATGCCTAACTCAGACAATACCTTGTTCGCCATCATCAAGCACATGTCCTCAATTAAAATCAAAGCCTCGTTGTAAATTTCCTCATTCAGTTGCAAATTTGGATTTGATGTTCTAATACGCACCTGATGCAAAATATCATCACACATGGCATCTTTGTATTTGCTCCATAAATCAGTCGGTTTGGATGGGCAGCATGTTGAAACAATTATCGAAAACAGTGTTCGTATTTGATGAGCATTTGATGAAAGCACAGCATCTTCGAGGGTGCATTCCCAATGAGCGTCATTCTCCAACAATCGCAAGCGTTGACATGCTTCTCTATACGTGTCACACAATTCACCATTTATAGTTCTCAAATCTTGGAATGATGTTGGGCCACGAACGTTGACTAATAGCAAACGCAAATAGAAACACTCATCGTTTCTTGGATGAACTGTGTAAATACGACCTAATGCGTTGGTGGAAAATAAATTGGGGAAACCTGGAACAGGATTTCCTTGTTTCCGTCGTTGAAATTTCTTTGTCGATTGATTCCAAGTATAATATCTTGGCATTTCGGAGTATAGTAACGTTCGGGCAAATTCATCGTTCCTGCACATTTCAAAAAATCTGGTCAATGTTGTAGGTGGCGGTCGATAAACTCGTTGTAATACATTCTCCTCAGTAAAGTACACTCTTTGACACTTCTATTGGTGGAAAAGACGACGACATTTCAATATGTGATTGTCCTCATTTTCACGAACCATCAGTCGAAATGCATAATAGTTCATTGAACTTACTTTTTTGTTTGTTTCAGCGCCTGTACATTAATTTTCGCGTCAATAAAATTAATTGATCTTATAATAGAAAAAATATAGATTTGATATTCACCTGTAAGCGGATTTATCATTTTGATCGAGAAATGATAACCATGCATGCGGTCTAGTGAGGTTTTGAACAATGCAATCAATTGATTGTGTTGATGGAAAAAAGTTTGCAGTTGCTCAACAATTGGTCTTTTTACCGAACTGTTGTATGCACAACGCTGTTCTACTTCTTGTGGAGCATTGCCCATGAAGTAAATCTGCAGAAATTTATAGTCAGCACCCGGAACTGGCAAAAGCGAACCTGCTCGATGATATATTTGACCTTGAATCTGTAATGTTTAATTTACATAAGAAAACAAAATAAAATGCTGTAAGTGGTGAAATTACCTTGAAAGTAGGCATGAAATTATCCCGAATCACATTTGTTGCGCCAAATGAAGTCATTTGGAAACAATTGTTGTAGTTCTGGATTTGTGTTAGGAAATGCTTGGAATGAGCTCCTGTTTCAGAAACCAATGAGAGCAATGGCTCTGGTGGTGGAATCAACGGTGTCAATTTCACTTTGCCACTTGCGCAACACAATCCAGGAGTTTCATTTTTATATTTCAATGCCTTACAATGTGGGCACACAACGCTCATCGAACCAATAGCAACGGAATGGTCTGCACTGTAATCGACTGTCCTGTTGTAATGAAATGCAGCTCGATGAGTATTTAACGCAACATTTGTTTCTCTTCTTGCACGTACATTTGAATTAATTATCACTCGGTTGGATTCTATAGAACGATTGTGTCTCATTCGATGCATATCTACTTCGTTTGCATATTCTCTTTCTTCTTGTGTACGTGCAGAACGTGTTTGTGATAATCGATTTCGTTCAATTTCATTTCGCTCTTCGAGTTGTTCCGCAGTTTGATTAGATCGAAAATACGCTTGATTTGAAGCATTGCGAGTTCTGCGACCTAAATTGCTCCTTCTTATTGGCGGCATTACAATGCGATAGAATTTATTGACTTTGCTCTTACCTTTTAACCGTTTATAACTTCAAAACCCACAGTCTATAGTAGGTTAATCTATAAATTTGTTTGAGGTAACACGATTTAACTTATTTCAATTAATGAATTGATTGCAATGTACTTACAATGGAATCTTAATTCAAAAAAAAACTTATCACCGTTAGTTAACTTTTTTAGAAACACTTTAAACTTTTTTTAATTCACAATTAACAATTGCACTTATTTTATTTTTCGTCCACCGATTAATTTGATCAACAATTTGACAATAAGCAGTCAATCAACATTTGCACAAATAAATTGGAATGTAAATAAAAAAGTAACGGTATTTTCGGACAAATCGCGAAACAATACAAAAGTAATAACAAATGAGTTATTTACAACATAAGAATATCCCAGCAAAAACTTTACTTACAAATAAGCCGAAAAATAAGGAGAATTTGACAAATCGGTGCAGCCGTTTTCCGATTTTAGATAAATCGAAAAAAGTGGGCGTAAAAGTGGGCGTGGTATATTTTTCTTTCAGTAAAAACTTAAATTAGATTACTACGATCATTTAAATAAAAGATTAGCCATATCGGTGCAGCCGTTTTCCGATTTTAGATAAATGGAAAAAAGTGGGCGTAAAAGTGGGCGTGGTAAATTTTTCTTTCAGTAAAAACTTAAATTAGATTACTACGATCATTTAAATAAAAGATTAGCCATATCGGTGCAGCCGTTTTCCGATTTTAGATAAATGGAAAAAAGTGGGCGTAAAAGTGGGCGTGGTCAATTTTTCTTTCCGTAAAAACCTAAGTTGGACTATGACGAACATTTCAGTAAAAAAATTGTCCAAATCGGTCTAGCCGTTCTCAACTGATGCAATTACCAACGAACGACAATTGATTTTTATTTATATAGAAGATAGATAGATAGATTGTTCCCGATGAAAATAGATAAAATATGAAAAAAATACAAATGTTTTTTCAAGGTGGGTCTTTTTTTGTTAACATTTTGAAATAACTAAAAGCCATATTTTCCAATGGGGTTTTAAAGAATTAAGGCAAATCATAACGTAATTCAAAATAAGTCCAAAAACACTAATAGCTCATATACTTTTTCTTTGGCCAGTGTCAATTTTTTTTATAATTTCATTCCACATACGTTAACACTAGTTTTTCATTTATCGCATAAAATAATTCAAGATATTAATTACAATTCAAGATATTAATCACAAGCGTGATAAATAAATTCCAACCTTATTGTGAAACAATGTTTTATTTAAAGTACATAAAATGTTTATTGTATAACCAGAGTTTTACATTGTTGTAAACTCGTCCGGTTTCAGTTTTATATAACTTTTCGGTTTTTTAAAATGGTAAAGCTTATTTGAAAATAGTTTTGAAAAACGTTGATAACATTTTTAAAAATATTTACATATTTTATAGAAAGTCGTAGCATTTGACAATATTTTCAAAATGAAAAAAATAACTGCTAAAGTTAGACTTCTTAAATATTAAAAATATCAAATTTGCGAGGATTTAGTATACAAGTATGCTTAACATATGGGCAATTCCATGTCATCGTACGTGACATTTGTACGTCTATAGAGTGGAATAGATTTAAAAAAAATAAGAGTATCTGAAAAATAATTTGGTCTTTATGTTCCATTCAGAGGGTACTATATTTTAAACGAATAATAAGTAATTTCGAAACATTGTTGTCCAAAATATAAAGCGAAATAATGGTATATCGTACGTGACATAAAACGGAAGTAGTTTTGAGGTACATGTAGTAATATTCGAAAATTTGCGAATCGTCAGAGGCTTTACATTTTCTTTTAAGTTCCTACACTAAACCAAATATCTTTTCTTTAGAATCCGTCATATTTAAATAAAAACAATCTTTGGATGATTTTATAATAAATAAAGTTTATTATCGTACGTAACAGATTTTGCTATTATAGTAAAACAATATATATTCTGTAAATATATGTATACAAAAACTAAACACATAAATAGGAAATACAGTTAGGGACAAAATTGTTCACAAAAAGTATGATTAAATATATATCTAGAAAATTTTTTTTGCAAACTTAGGTCTGGCAACCCATTTTGTGTTATATAGTCTGGCACAATGTTGTTTATTGTATGGCAACATTTTTTTGGAGTACCGTTACTTTTTTACTAAAAATAAAATAAACAACTATATCCACGTGTGTGAACATTTCTGACCCTCAGATCTTTTTCTCAATTTTTAAAAAATATAAAAAAAAAAAAATTTTTAATAACGTAAGTAAAGGACATTATTCAAAGTTATTTAAATAAAATACTACTCTTTTAAATAATTTATTTAGCCTTTTATAATGGGAAAAGCTAAGACTCCCCTATTGAAACAAAATGTGGCAAAAGACATAATAGAAGGTGTCCCATATCGCGAAATCGCTAAAAAATATAATATATCAATAGGGTTAGTGAATAAAATAAAGAATCCGAATTGTTTAAACTCCGCGGGAAATAAATATGGTCGTCCAAAAAAACTTTAGCTTGCCGATGCTCGAGAAGCTGGTCGATTGATTGTGTCTAGTGAAGCTAATACAGCTGTTGAGGTCACACAAATACTCAACTATGAGTATAGTTTAAACATAAGTTCCAAAACCGTTCGAAGATGTTTAAAATCCAGCGGCCAATCGCCAAGAATAAAACATAAAAAACCTTATTTAAGCAAACAAAATCGAAAAAAGCGGTTGGTTTTGCAAAAAAGTACGAGCATTTTACGACAGACGACTGGATGAAGGTAACTTGGTCAGATGAGACGAAAATCAACCGTATTGGGTCTGATGGGCGCCAATGGATATGGGTTGATAAAAGAATTGGAGTCCAAGAGTGAAATATTACGAGCACAATTAAATTTGGAGGTGGATCTTTAATGGCTTGGGGGTGTTTTCGTGGAAACCAGTTGGGTATACTACACCGAATAACTGGCAAAATGTGTGCCAAAGATTACATTACAATCCTTGAAGACTCATACATGCCAAGTTTGGATATATTTGGTTTAGAGCCGGGTCAGGATGACATTTTCATGCAAGACAACGACCCATAGCACACAGCCGGATTTACTAAAAAGTGGCTTGATGAAAATGGGATAAAACTTTTAGATTGGCAACCCCAGTCTCCGGATTTAAATCCGATTGAACACCTTTGGTCAATATTGAATAGGAAAATATTGGCTAAAAAAGACCCAGCGAAAACCATTAATGAACATTGGAAGCGTTCTATCGAGGCGTGGGTAAATATTATCCCACAGGTGCTAATAAATCTTGTAAATAGTATGCCAAAACGAATAAAAGCTGTTAAAACTGCTTTGAGGATTTTCGTCACAGCTAACATGTGAAACCTTTTCAAAATTTAAAAAGTGAATTTAATATTTTTTGTTAGTTTTATCTTTTTTTATTAAAGCATAATGTAAAGATTAAAATCAATTTAAAAAATTTCAATAAAAACAATGAAGAAGAAAAAGCAAGTTATTTATATGTAATATTGGTTGTTTTGTAAACAATTTTGTCCCTAAATGTATATATTCGATTTCAATAAACAATTTGATAATAGCAAAAAAACAATCAGAGTCAAAATCATTTCATACTACATGCTAATTGGGAACTTAGTTTTCGACACAATTTTAGCCTAAAACACACCAATTAAATTAAAAAGTTAAATATAGTCAGTTTAAACTATTGTTTTTGCCCTTCAAATATTATAATGAGCTCTAAATACTTTCACATAGTAACATTTAGTGTTTTCTCCTATTCAAATCATCTCAAAAAAAGTTTCAAGGGTTTTTGTTTTTTCAGTCGTGGTTGTCATTCCCGCCGAATTGCCCATATAGCAAAACAATAATGAATAAATTTGAATAATGGCAATAACACCAAACATTTTATTTAAAGTATTTTCTGATGGCAATACTTAGTAATAATATTTGTAAAAAACGTATGTATCATAATCATTGTCAAAATGTAAAATAAATAAAAAATGTCAGATGCATATCAATACCAAACATTTGCGTTTATACCTTTTCAAAACGATGGTTTATTTACATCAAATGCACCTTTTATTTATCTAACAGAAAAAACTAGAATGTTAATTTTTCACAATGATCACCTAGAGCTTTTACCAGCTTTAACAGTAAATGTTATCATAATTGTAAACAATGTTAATAACAGCGTGTTATCAACATTGTTGATAAGTAGAAGTTTGTATGGAAAGAAATGTTTATAAATGTGATGAATGTTGCAAGCAGCCGTTACACACCATTAATATGTTATTTATTTTTATCGTTACGAAATTGCATTATAAATTCGAATTTAACGGTCTCTAACGGCTGCTTACAACGTTCATCATGTTTATAAACATTTCCATCAGTAGAAAATTTTTCTTACAAGCCATGTTGATATTAGCAATGCTTATAAATATGACAACATTAACTGTGAAGTTGCTTTAAAAGCTCTAAGTGATAATTATGGAAATGGAATATTCGAGTTTTTCCGTTAGATAATTCGTGAAATTATACACAAAAGCTTCTAGTAGCTTTTGTGTATAATACTGGTCGACCGGACAGCAACCATTGAGTTTATTGTGTATCTTGATTGAGTCAATATCAAGCAATTTTCCATTTTTATTTGTCCCCAATTCAAATCTCACAACAATTTTATTTATTTTTTAACAAGAAAAGTTTTTTATATCAAAACTTCTGTTAATGGTGGTAATGCATAATAATGATTCGTTGATGATTTTTTTTTCCTTCTTAAGCACCATGTTTGGTACCATCTGTGGATAATGGGAAGTACTATAAAGTGGAACCACATACAACCGAACTTTCAGATAAACCGTCACTAACACCCCTCTCAACTTATGAAGAAATTCAGTCAAATGAATTCATAACATTGGAATGTGAAGATGGCTTTAAAATAGAGGCAAGTATTATACAAATTATTATGTAAATGATTTTGCATTCATAATTATTCAATTCACAACCTATCGTATGAGATGTGTGCCTACTATTACGCCTATCGTAATAGTTGTAGATATGGTATAAAATATACAAGGTTGTTTCATTTATAATTGTTTGACAAGAAACAATATTGTTGAAGTTTATTTTATTTGTAAATATTCAGAAAAGCGTTGACATATCTAGAGAAAGGTTACAATACTCCGAGAAATGTTCAATGAAATATGTGTAGTATGTAACAAATAAGAATTCTCACTACTGATTTGTAATTATCTTTAAAATAAATAAAAACAAATAATAGTGTTATATTCGGCTGTGGCGAATCTTGTATACCCATCATCAATATTGTTACGAAATTGTGCTATCATATTTTGTATATCTTTTCATAGGTGGATACTTCTTATCCACCTGTAGGATTAGTTTTAATTGTTATTGTATCTTTATTTTACACATAAACTTTAAATCTCCTTTATTGTTAAATTATTAACAAAATTGATATACATACATAAATAGTAAATGAAACTACCTTCTATATTTATGCCATGGTTGCAAAAGTATTTTTAATTTATACTTTATATTTAATCACTTATTATTTATATCACATACAATATTTTTACCAAAGTATGTTTGTGGAATGTCGTGAAAATGCATCAGAAATGGAAATGTTAATCTCATCTAAAAAGAAGAAAAGTTTAATTTCATACAGCTCAACAATGCCTTGTGAATTGAATATACTTATGTATGAACATTAATATGTATTTAGTTCTGTTTTAAAATTAATATACATGTATTATTTTTTCAAATCAGGGTTCTGCTCAGTTAAGATGTGCACATGGCAGTTGGTCAGTTAAAGCATTCTCAGAATGTGTTTCTGTGGCGTGTACTTTACCCAATATAACAGGACTTATATACGAGGTTATAAAAATATAAATAAAATACATATGTATATTAAAATATAGGATGACCTTAAAAAAGTTGTTGATGTTTGCAAATATATCCCAGCTGATGAAAAAAAAAAAAAATATATTAAAACAGAATTAATTTTGAAAAGTTTGATCCATCTGACAAACCGCTAAGTCTAAAGAACAAATTTGGTATTATAGACATCTTAAGACAATCTGTACATTAATTTTAATTGAACACACCGACAACTATTTTGACTCCATTCATATACGGTCATCCTATTATACACTCAAGAAAATTGTCATATATGTTTTGGAGACTTAAAACTAGGAACCGAAAATAATTACACTGCACTATACAAGTAGGCATGAATTGTCGATAATATCTGTTATAACTTTTTTATCACTAATAAAAAAACTTAGCATTTCCACAAATACATATTATGTATTAAAGTGTTCATCAAATCTAAGACTGTTTTCCCGATGTTACCAAATTAAATTCGCCTTGATAAAATCAGACATTCCATAGAGTATAACTACGTTATTTTAGAGTTGTGCCACTCTGAACTAAAACGTTTTTTTTTTTAGTGATTCAGTTAAAAGGTTATACTACGACTAAACAACAAAATAAGTAACAGAAAATGTGCGAAGTCCAAAAAAGGACTCATAAGTCCCCAAAGCACTTCTTCCAAACTGTGATTAATTAGTAATAAAAGTGCATTGATAGTTTTTAAAAATATTTAAAACCAATGTTGTTGAACGTTCTTTGTCTCCTGTAAATTTGTTTAAAAGAGACTTAGCATGTTTGCACACTAAGCTAATGCAATTTTGACATCGAGAAATGATAAATAAATTCGTTAGGATGGCCATTATTTTGCATTTTTTCTATTTTCGATGCTTCCAAGGTTTCAAATTGTTCGCCGTCATCTAAAAACCACAAGCTAAAATATTGTACACATTTTATATGCATTTTCCAAATTTGGGTTAAAGTAGCAATATGTATGTACTATCAAAAAAATTAAATATTGATAAAAATCCAATTAAAAATAGTTTTTGTATTTCATTTACCCATAGATGTTAAATCTAAAATATCAACATTTTCTGACATCATTAACCCATTATAAAAATCATAAAATTCCACTGTGTGAAGTGATACAATTTTTCTGGTAGGTGTTATCGAGTATAACAGGAAGGAATATGTTTTTGAAATTTGCCAAACACCTCCAAAATCTTGAGTTAGATTTCTAACTTAGCCGTCTTGGGAGAATAATTTTAGACATAAGCCTAGTACTCTGTTCATATTTGCGATAAATTATGGTTTTTTCATGCGAAAAATGTTATATGCAACAAATGATCAGCTGTTGGTTTTAATTTCGTGCGAAAGAAGTGCTGTTATTTCGTGTGGAAAAATAATGTTGCCAGATGTAATTCACATGTTTTCCACAATAAGAACAGAGTTCTTCTTTTGCAAATTTTTTCGCATATATTTCATTCCAAATATTTTATATGTAGTTTGACAGCATTACGCACGAAATTTTGAACAGAGTACAGGGAGCATTGAAAGTCTAAAACCAGCAAAAACATGGTTCTTGACGGAGATTGAAAAAATACTGAAGATTTCACCAAAGGTACATTTTTTTAATATTTGGGGTTTTTGATGAAATTTTAAAAAAGATTTAACAATTTTTTCATCGATTTGTGTTCGTAGGTTATTTATATTTTTGCCTATTTTGGGCTTAAATACTTTGGTCATAATTGTATTTTTTTAAAGCAAAAAAGCAGCTCAAATGTATTTTGTTTTTGCTTTCTGCTAAAGTACTCTTACTACATTGCACAGTGGTTTATAAACTTTTTATTTTGGAAATAATTCGGTAGCTAGTGAGCAAAGATATCTTAATGAAATTTCACACAGTCTATGCTGAGGTATTTTTGACTTGATTTGTATTTACATGGGTTCGTATTTAAAAAATGATAAAAAATTCACTTGATATCCGAATGTCAAGAAATTGTATATTTATATAGTAGAATATCTACAAAAAACGCTTACATGTGTAGGCTATCACTTTTCGTTCCTGAAATATTGGTGTTGTGTCTGAAAGAACGCTAAACGTAAATGTGTATTAAAAACTTGTTTAATTTCGAATTTATTTAGAAATTATAAAAAATTATTATATACACTAAAAGTTAACAAGATTATCACAAGATATAACGATCCGACAATCGCAATATTAGTCGACAATTTTTGTTGTTTGCAGTAGCGATTACGTGGTTTCCTAACTTATTTTAAACAACAGTAGACAACTTCATATCATATTCATATAAAGTGGCATCTCTGTCAAAGAAGCGAAAAACACAAAGAGAATTAGAAATAGAAAAAAAAAACAATTGAATTTATTTATTTTATTAATTGTACGTAACAAAAGTGAAATTAAATGTGTAAACCATTGAAACATTATTATTAATGCTTACATACATAAATGCCTTCATATATTGCTCATTAATGTTACATAATATTGAACAGTTGACAATTGTCGATTTTGAAAACAACACAAAAATAGTTGCCGTTTGGTTTTGTCGATAATCGTTTAGCTAACAAAATTTACTTCAACCGACATCGAATATCGTTAAAAATGTTACTGAATAGCAAATTCGATAAATGTTCGTTATATTTATTTTAACGATACGATTATCGTTATAAAAGTTAGTGAATCGCACTACAGAACGACCTGAAATTTCAGTATTTAAGAGAAGGCAATTGATTAAAAGTCCTTTCGATATATAGTTCCGATATAGGTTCCAAATTTTATTACGATATATTAATCCGTTCAAATTTTACATTAATAAAATCACTAATATTCTTAGTCGAAAAAAAAACAAATACGAAATAACGTAAGCAACTCAATACAAAATTGCGGTTCACTATTTACATTTTCTGATATTTGTACGAACTGAAATGTCAAATTCATTCACTTTTCATTTATTGTCGTCTGTGCAAGAATCTAGTACAAAACGGATGCGTACGTAATTATTATTATATATTTGTGCATAATATAACATAACTTCAAATATTTTCACTCATACTTACTGGTTTGTGGTAGAAAAATAAGAAGAATTTGACGAAAAGACTACTTATTTTTGTTCGAGATGTCGCAAAAGTAATCCTTTATATTCTTTAGTAGAGTTATTTATAGAATTATGTATTTACAATAATAAAAAAACAAATAAGCCGCAGGCACGAGTTGATCGAACAACCTTCCGGCTGCACAGTGGGGGAAATGAAAAATAAAGTGGAAATAAATATTTAACTTCTAAACGAATATACCGATTTTAATATAATTTCCCATGGCTATAGAGGAGGTGTTGATATGTTTAAGTTTTGAATTTGGGCTTCTAACACCAAGGTGTGATCGAGCCACAGTGCCCCAAAATAGGGCACCTCGGGTATATCAAAAATTAAAAATGATGCCAAATTTTTGTTTGCTATCTGATTTGAAAGATTTTAATATACATTTTAATATAATGTAGTTCAGCAAGGCAGTTATGAAAAACACTTTTTTTTAATTTAGTTATTTATTATTTTTTTTGGACGAACGCCTTTTTACATTTTTCGTTATATCTTTGCCATTTACAGTCGGATCTTAAAGTATGATATATCAATATTTTTGTCTCGGGAAGACCAAATTGCTCTAAGGGCCATTGACCTCAAGTATCCCATTCTAGTATTTATCCACCAGATCTTTGTTCCTACCACCCTAATGTCAGAAAATTGAAACTCGCAAGAAATCATTAAACTTTTGCTAACGAAGTAATACGATAATACCTACAGAACAGTCTGCATTTACCGTCGGATGTATACATAGGATCAGCGTTGCCGCTTTGGTCCAATTATACCACACTTGGTAGTTTCAAGTTAACAAATTGACTTTTGGTAGTTTGGTTGGTTTGTTCCGATTTTAGTCCCATTTTGGTAGGCTACGATAATTCTGAATACATAAGTATTTTTATGAACAAAATAATAAAAATCATACTGTTTTTTAATAATATAAGTATGTTTCTGCTTTTTCAAGATTTCAGTTTCATCTGAAACTTGTAACGTATTATAAATTTCTTAATTATAACACATATTATTTAAATTGTGTGTAGTCATGTTAAAATATGTGATAAATAATCTGAGATAAGTTTTGCAGAAATTAACATGTAAGAAAGTATAGTGCCTTATATGGGAACTATGATCAATTATGGACCTAGCGCCATGAAATTAGGTCGCGTGATTTATTTCTATATGAAACCTCTTTCTGTTAATTATTATTTGACTAACAACATTGTATGAGATTTATGCACTGATTTTCGGAAGTGGGCTTTATATGGGAGCGATGGTAAAGTTTGAATCGATCCGCACAACACTTTTAGGTGTGATTTATTTGTAAATAAAAATTTGTGTGGATATCTATATAAATCAAGCATTTATGATTGAGGACATTATAGGGAGGACATTTGTATGGGGCCGAAAATAATACATGTGACAATTATTAACAAAATATCTTTAAAATTACGACCTGTACAAGTTTTCATGGACAGTCAGACGGACGCGGAAGGACATCATCGTTATATCGACTCATATTGAAAATATCTCGAAAACTGATATTTTTGTGACTGTAGTGTTATTAATATATAAAACATTTCTCAAATATTATAAATTTGGTAGGTTTTGTTAGATTTTAATCAGAAATTTGGTAGGAAAAATATTTTATGAGTGGCAACGCTTCATATGATGTAACGAAATCGTGTCTTTTTGTTAAAGATAATTCGACAGAATTTGCTACAAGCTTTTCGATAGCTCCAAGGACAAAGTCTTTTGAATTTGGTTAGAATCGGTCCGTTATTTCTCCTAGCCCTCATATAATTGTCCGTTCTGAAAATGGTTAAGCTCTCATAAATATTTTAGTTATATAGATATTCAATCCAAATTCAGTCCAAATAATTTTTATATAAGCACCACCAAATTGTGTGACTATTGGTCCATAATTAGTCATAGCTCCCATATAAGGCCCACTTCCGAAAATCACTTTAAGTAGCATAAATCTCTTACAAATTTTGGTATTCAAATAAAATAGTCATAGCTCCCATTAACATTTTGAAGGAGATCTTCTCGGTGTAGGGTATCATATGGTCGGGCTTGACCGACTATACTTTCTTACTTGTTGTTATTCTTTTGGTATAATTAAATTTTAACTGTTTCTGCTGGAGTCGATAACTACTTCGTTAGCAAAAGTTTAATGATTTCTTGCGAGCTTTAATTTTCTGACATTAGTGTGGTAGAAACACAGATCTGGTGGATAAATAGTAAAACGGGATACTTGAGGTCAATGGCCCTAGAGAAAAATCTTGGTCTTCTCGAGACAAAAACATTGATATATCACTATATAAAATATGAACTACTCACTTTAATAATCAACACACAATGAGATTCGGTCAAACTTAACACTTGTTGTATTTGTTAAAATCCCGTTACTTCTGTAGCCGGCAATTGAAATAATAATATTAAAATTTTAAAAATATTTGCTAAAAATACGCTGCAGCGTACATAACTTTTTTTTGTAAATTTTAACTTTGTAAAAGAAAAAGTGACATTAAAGTATATAAAATGTATATTAAAAATTATATTAGGGGAGCTTACAATCTTGTGCAAATAGTCTTGCATCATTGTATATGCATTGCATTTTTACTTTACACTAATAAAATATACAGAAATACACCATTGCACAGTGGGGCAGAATCAAAATGTTTTGGAAATAAATCTGGCATTTCTAAACGGCTGGTCCGATCGGGATTTGACATGGGTGTAGCCAAGGAGTATTCGACTTTATGTTATTAAAATAGACCCTACAAATGCTACAGGGGCGGCGCAATGGGGGCTAAAAGGAGGGTACCTTCGACATGTAAAATATTTAAACGCGTGCCACTTTTTTGTTGCAATCCGATTTCAAAGATTTGTATATTTTCAAAGGCTAGGTCTTGAAAAAACATTTATTCTTACAATATTTATTCCTTACAATTTCCGAGTTATAGGAAATCTAAAATTTTGCCATACCTTGGTCCACTTTTTTAAAAATATAGGGCTTACTTTTGAACCGAATGGATTCGAATTTCTTTTGTTAGTTAGACAATTAAATTACCAACAACATACAAAAGACTTCAGGGCAATATCAATTATGAATCCAAAAATAAAAGGTTTTCAATTTAAAGAAAAGTAGAAAAGTTGACTTAACTCTTTATTTAAAAACATATAACAGTTTTATGAGTTTCTGTAAGGTATCTTTACGGAGAATATTTTGGTATAAAAGACATGTCCTATTTTTCGAATATGTCGGCCCTTCGGAATTTTACCTATTTTTTTCAAAATTTCAATTTTGGGCCACATGTTCTAAAATCCCAAAGCTGGGATTAGAAAACGGAAAGCAGCTTTGGAAACCTTGATGTGTTCCCTAAGTATTTTCCCAGCCCCAAAGGAAATGTGGGCCCTATGGGTAAAATTGTAAAAAATACCATTTTTGGGATTTTCGCTCCAATTTTTAGGAATTGCGGGATGCCCCTTGATCTTTTGACAAGTTTTTTTTACACATAGTCATTTAAATGACAAGTTTAAAAAATTTTGAAAATTTCATTGAGTTTTGTTAATAAATAAGGATTTTATTGCATATTAGATATTTACTGATATTTACTAAAAATTTTATCAAAATTTTAATAGGATTGCAAATATTAGGAACAAATTGATCCACATTTATTCGGAACTAATTGTTTTTGTTAAGACAAGTTTATTTTGGGTCTAACAAAAAAAAGTTTCAAGTCAACATCTCAATTAGATTCAAAAATATCCCACTTAAAAACTCCGGTCCTCAAAAATATTTTATATTTTCATATTTTAGTATAAAATGCGATTTACTCAGAACCATTGAATTATTGCTGAATAAAATAGTATTTAGAAAATCTATACAAATTTTTTAGTATGAAAATGTGAAATATTTTTGAAGAACGGATTTTTAAAGTGGGATATTTTTGAATGACTTGAAATTTTTTTTCGTAAGACCAAAAATTAACTTGTCTAAACAAAAACAATTAGTTCAAACAATAGCGCCGCCCCTGGAGTATTTTTAGAGTCCATTTTAATAACTTAAACTCGAATACTCCTTGGCTACGCCCATGTCAAACTTTATATTAGAAATACCAGATTTATTTCCAAAAAATTTTGACTCTGCCCCACTGTGCATTGCATAAATTTACAAGATTGTGAATACCGCTATTGATGTTAATAAAGCAAATCAAAACAAAGAGCTGCTGTGCTGAATTGTTTATTTTATTTTGCAGCTGTTTGTGCTTTGGCATTTTATACTTAGGTTTAACTCACCAATGATGCTCAGTTAAACCTAGATTATATACTAAATAAACAATTAGTGAGAAACACAATTTTTAGTTTAATCTAGGCTTAAACGAAGAATGTAGATTATCTAGCTCTTAGTAATTTTTCGAACGCAAAATTTAGAAATTATATAGATTGAAAGGTTTTAAATTAATGGGTTGATAACTTTTGCATATCGAGCCATAACCGCCAAAATGGCGTAAGTGCCATGATTATCGATTTCCGTTTTTTGATAAACATCGATAGTTCTCCATCATTCGCATCATCTCACAAAATACCATCGTTGTATAATGTTCCGTTATGAGCAAAAACAATTTATTGTTTTTTTTTTTCAACCAAGGATATTTAAAAAAAATCTTCCCCTGTAAAATTTGGTTTTTGGCGGTTATGACTCGATATGTCTTCAATTAAATACAGAAATTCCTAAAACTGGGAAAATATGTTCCAACAATTTAGTTTTATCATCTGTGCAGTTATTTATAGTGTGATATATTATTAACTTGTACTGTAATTAAACTATATAGGGTCTTTTAAAAATAATACTTTTTTTATAATCGGGGCTTTACGTTTTTATACATTTTTAGATAATTTTTATTCAAAATTGGCCAAGTTTGGTAGGGCTAAGAAGGGTCATCTACACTTAAATAAGCCAATTTTAATTTAGCATGCTAACGTTTAGGTCCTTTCAGAAACATATACAAGCCCGAAAAAATATCTTTTCTATAAGAGAAATAATATGCCCTATATTAGATGTTCCAAATTTGGATGCGTGTAATTTTTTATATTTGAAATTTTAGAAATATAACAGATATTTTTAAGAAATTGTCGGACCTAAAATATGTCCAAAATATAAAAAAGTCGCCAAACATTTTTTAAAAAATTTGTCAACTCACATGTAAGATATTTTTGTAGATATTCTTCTCAAGTACTATATAAATATAAAATTTCTTCAAATTCGGATAACAACTGAATTTTTGAGCTACTTTGTTGGCCGCCCTCATTCCCACTACGAATCCATGTAAATATAAATCAACTCTAAAAAAATTCAGCTCTGACTGTTTTAAATTGCATTAAGATATCTCAAATTGTTTACAAGCTATACCGAATTATAACCAAAGTACAAAGTTTTGAAAGCACTGTGCAGTATTGAATTATCTAAAAAAAAATTTAAGTCCCCAAAACGTTTGCTGGCATCAAATAATTAATTATTTCAAAAGAAATATTTCGAAATAGTCGTAAGTGTTGTTTTTAATAATTAATAGGGAGGTTATAGAGCTGGTCTAACAATTGGTCATGGTAGTTCAGTATATGTACGTTGCAATCATTCTTCCAGTACACTTCCAATAGAAATGGCATGCAGTAAAGGTGTTATAAGTCCACGGAATATACATTGCGAAACAGGAATGCGAAAGTCACGAGAAGAAATTTTAACAGACTCATTGGCTGGCGAATCAAGTGAAAATGAGGACAATAGTATTGATGTATCGCACACACTGGACACTTCGGATATGGAAGAAGAGTCTAACTCAACCGACGAACACACGATCGATGAGTCGAAAATGTGTGGACCTCCGACTATGAATGAAGGTGCTCTCATTTATGTGTAAGTTAGAATTCACAGTGGGGCCAATTGCTGAATACAGGGTAATAAAAATAGAATTGGCACAAATTGGGTGTGAAAAACATGTAACTTTTATAAATAACAGCCGATTTAATAATTTCTGGATCCTTCTAAGAGTATTCTGTGTTTGACTTCCAAAAATAAATTACTTTTTTTTTTTTTGGCCACTAGTGTTTTAGTTTATTTTTAGTCATTTTTGTATTACTCAAAAAAGAAAAAGTATTCTTAAGTACCTCAATTTATCAAAATTTAGAAAGATATGACAAACATTACTATTTTAGTTAAAAAATGCCTTTATTTAAACCAATATTAATAATATAGTTTTGGCCTGTGCCATGAATTGCTAATAATTTTTTTTAATTCAATGTTTTAGAACTACATATATGTATATTGAAAATTACTGGGAGGTCATAGTTTTTAATCCACTATTAAAGTATACATATCTGTGGACTTTTGACAAAACAACTTAAGTGTAATTTTAAAAATATTCAGGAGTGCGCAAAAAACTGTTGAATTGATCAATAAAATTTTTATTATTTGGCCTTAAAGAATTTCGAGAGCTTTGTATACTTCTTTGAGATAAATAATAAAGTTCTTAAAGGACAAATAGTAATATAATTATCGAAGAATTCAACAGTTTTTGCGCACTCCTCAAACATTTTTTAAATTCCATGGGAAGTATACCCGCCCCCCACATGTGTTCCAAGGAAATTTTATCTAGAATCGATTAAAAAAAAATCAAAGCGATCCGACCAATAGTTTAGTTTCTATTGAGATTTAAATGTGTTAAGTACGGGAACGTGTGAAAAGGTCCGCTGGGACACATCACATCACAAACGTGTTCCTTGAAACATAAGGGTATAAAAGCGGCTGCAGTTTCGTAAACCAAGTCAGTGAAAGTTGAGACAGTAAACAGTAACATCGAGTGCGAAATTTTATTTTGAATTTTATAAAGATAAATAAGAGGACAATACTATGGCAGAGCAAAATTTGAACATTGCTGAAATTGTGGTCCGTCGTAGTACACGCTGCCAGCAAATGAGAGAGGATGAACGACGTGCAGTAGATGACGATGAAGGTGCTCTTCCTGCATTTGGTCTTGAAGGTGCGGATGATGACGATTTCACATATCAACCAAATTTTCATGTTGATGATTCGGATGCGGAAACTGAACCACATATAGACATCAATGAAGATATTAGTGACGACGATGATGAAGAGGAAGAAACTGATGTTCAGCAAACATGTGACAATTACTTCATTTCCAAATATGGCACCAAATGGACTAAAAATGCACCACCGACTTCTTGTGGTTGACTACACAAGGAGGAATCCGGGACCAGTAGGAACAACATATGATCCTTTTACCATATTCCGCTCGCTCATCACCGAAGACATGGCGTACATCATAATACGCGAATCAAATCGGAAAGGCAGGGAAGTGAACGCTGCATGGAATTTCGCAAATCCAACTAAAACAAAGGAATGGAAACCATTCACTTTGAAAGAGTTCGATGCTTTTTTGGCTATTATTTTGTATGCTGGACTCACTAAATCGAATAGTGAACCTCTTGAAGAGTTATGGGGCCCAACGCCCTGTCCAATACATAAAGCTGCGTTATCATTAGATCGTATGAAGTGCATAAAACGATATCTTAGATGCGACAATGGAAATACGCGACAGCAGCGACTAATCAACAGCAAAACTGCGTCTATTGATGATATTTGGCAAATGTTTCAGTCTAACTTGGCAGCAGTTTACACTCCGCATGATGCAGTGTGTGTTGATGAGCAGTTATTCCCATACAGAGGCCGCATCCGCTTCACACAATACATTCCATCGAAGCCTGCCAAGTACGCTGTAAAGATATGGTGGTTGTGCGACTCAAAATAATTTTATCCTGTCAAAGGAATGATTTACTCTGGGAAATTGCCTGTCCAGGCACGATAGGTGAATCAAGGGCAGAATGTTGTACTTCAACTTTCGGAGAGATATTTGAATACAGGCCGCGCAATTTATGCCGACAATTTTTTCACAACTTTGGATTTGGCGCGTACTTTGATCAGGAAGAAAACCGCATATGTTGGAACAGTGCGCTCGAATAAGACATGTGTGCCTCGGGAATTCCAAAAAAATCATACGCGTCCTGTCAACAGCACATTGTTCGGCATCAACGAAGGCGATATAGCACTATGTTCATATGTGCCCAAGAAGAACAAAGCGGTAATTTTGCTGTCGACACAGCATTATACTTGCGGTGTGGACATGCAAACTGAAAAGAAGAAGCCGTATGCTATTTTGGATTACAACGCCAAAAAAAATGCTTGGCACATATTAGGGATGCCAAACGGGACTGGGTTTTACAAATCCCGGGATTCGGGATTTTAGAAATGTAAATCCCGGGATCCCGGGATTTTTCGGGACCCCGGGATTTTTCGGGATCCCGGGATTTTTCGGGATTTCGGGATTTTTCGGGACTTCGGGATTTTAGTTAAACGTCAATAAATATAAAATTCAACAATAAAAACAATTTTTTTTCGTTAATATATTTATGTAAAAATATATCAAAGAAAAAACTAATGCATTGAATTAAAATAAATTTGACACAAACGATATTTCATATTTATACCCGTATTCTGAACTTTATAACAGTGAGAAACACAAAACTGTATTGAGTACATATGGTAGTTCATAGTAAAAGCATTTTTAGGAAAGCGAACATTACTATGAGGCTAACAGTGTAAAAATTGGTAAGGCAGTTTAAAAGTTATTTGCAATTAAAACCGCACAATTTTTGTCAAAAATGTTTGTTCCTCCCTATATTAATATTGAAAATAAAATATTGAAGTATTGTTTTATTTTATAATAAAAAATTTCCGTATGTCTATAACTCGTTAGAGCTGACTAAAATTATCCACAAATACTCTCTGTTGATAAGGTTTATTTGGAATTGAAAATGGTCCATGATTTCCCCTAGTTCCATACAATTGTCCCCGGAATACTGTTTGAGCAGTCATAAGTATGTTCATTATGCGACAATCCTTATAAAATTTTGCACTAAATAAGTTTTAAGTACTTTGAAATTATACTGTAAAGTATTGCGAAAATCGGAAAAAATTTGAAAGAAGTCAAAAATCTAAAATCCCTAATAACTTTGTAAATAAGCGATTAATCGAAAAAAGAGATCGATCTGTGATCATTCATATTTTGTACCAAAAATCGCTTTTTTTATCTGAAAACCTCAAAAATCTAAAATCCTTAATAACTTTGTTTAATCAAGAAAAGAAGCTCGATATGTGATCACTCATATTTCTGACCAAAGATCGATTTTTCATACGAAAAACTTAAAAATTCTAAACTCCCAAATAACTTTGTTTATAAGAGTTTAATCGAGAAGAGGTGCTCGATCTGTGATCACTCATATTTCGTACCAAAAATATCAAAAATATCGTAATTTTCCGGGATTTGTTAATCCCGAAAAATCCCGGGATTTTTTTTTACAAATCCCGGGATTCGGGAAATCCCGATCCCGAAAAATCCCGGGATTTTCGGGATCGGGATTTCGGGATTGGCATCCCTAGCACATATACATGCAAGCACTACCAAACATAGAGGAACGAGCGCTAAACAACCGCATATCCAAGGATACGGAACGCAATGGAAGCATTTGATGTAAAGGGAAAAACAATTCTAATGTTCAAAAGCAGAATAACTACATAATTTTGTTCTTTTTAGATATTATCAAGACCGGCAGAAGGAGCTGCACCGTCGTTTGCGTCTAGAACGAACATACCGTCATGTCGCCTATGCCGTTCTGGGTACGGACGGCAGCGGAAAACAAGGGCCTATTGTCATTCCTGTAACAATCCAGTTTGTGCAGAGCATTCAACACTTATGCATCGATCTACACAACAATAGTTTTTTAGGATTTTTTCATACAAACCTCATAAAAAATTAATAATGTTGTATATAAAAAAAAAAAAAATTTCTAACATTCATTATACATTATACAAAAATGTAAAAAAAATGCGTTTTCATATAAAATTCCATACAAATAGAAATAGGTCCCTGTGCACCTTGTACTTCGTATAAGGGCAACGGATGACTCAACCGTCGCAGGGTTAAGTTGTTTTGTCAAAAGTCCACAGATATATATTAATATAATTACACCACATTAATAGTTGAGTTCCACAAAATATATCGACTTGAGGGAATTTCAACGATTTTATTTAACACTATCTACAAGATAGGAATGAAAGTTTTAGAAAAAAATTTTGGATTTTATAATTACAGAGAAATAATTTCTTTGATCTAAAATATCTCGAAAACCTGTGAAGATAATACATTAGTACTATAATCATGTCTTTTGTGTTGTTTAGAAGAATCATAAAAACATTGTCATATTTATTGTACAAAAGTTATAAGCCCAGAAATGTTTTTCACAACCGATACGGTCAACTTTTATATTTCGTCAGATAATTAAATTTATTACCATTTAAATATTTTGCAATTAGCCGCACTGTGAATGGATATTTTACATTTAAATATTTCCAAATACTAACATTATTTGTTTAATACTACAACAATTTAGAAATGACAAAAACAATATGAAGATAGAGAGAATTTACGAGAGCGGCACAGAAATTTACTTTAATTGCATACCTAGCGCATCCGGAGAACGTAACACGTGGAAAATTATATGTGAAAACGGACAATGGATCGGACGATCATACAACTGTGGTAAGTAAATTTGGCTTATTTTTTTCATAGATTTAAATAATAGTATATCTATGTAAATACTTTACTCTAATACAACTGTATGTTGCATTTCGCTTCCCCAACAATAAAAACCAATTCAAATGATCTATATCTTAAAAAACGGACTAGTAGCTTAAAAGTTCCCCAGCAAAAACTTACATTGCAAAGTAATGAGTTAAAAAGCTAATATAACTACTCTTCACTACTTATACATTGGCATTTTAACTCATTATTTTAATTCATATTTTAACAAATAGAGAGTTAACTAAGTCATTACCATGTTCGCTGTGAAAGCTGGATTTCGGTTCAGCAATGACAAGATAAGCGGATCGTTTTAGCAAGATCCTGTTCAAAATTTTGTGAAAAGAGCGGACGGCTGCTTACGTTATTAAGATAGACATTTGTTTCGCATTGTCCAATAAACCAAACGATATTATAACGATATCGAAACAATAAAATAAATTATCATATTTAATTCTCTTATCATAAACGATAGTATTTACGGATCAAATTGTACCTTTCCTTGGAATATCATTTTTCCATAAAGTTATGCTATTGTTTCATATATTATTATTTCATAAAAAAAGACGGCAGTATAATGGCCATGATACAGATTTTATTCTGAATGTTCAAAAAAATTATGTTTTTATTTATTATACTACATATTTTGTTAAAATAAGACAAAATCTAAAATAACTTAAAATATGAAGTAGTCATTGAAAAGTAAGCCGTTCCCAAATGAAATAACTTCCCACGAAAAAAATGAAATAACACCCAACAAATTTTTCATACAACTTGGGACTTATTTCATTATGAAACAACTCCTAACGCAAAGGGAGTTATTTCATAATTTTTTTCACTGTATTGGGAGTTATTTCATTTTTGTTTGGTTCTACCTATTTCTTCGCTTACTAAAATTTTTTTCAAAGGTGTTCGCCTCGGTACCGAGAAATAACTCCCAATGAAATAACTCCCCATCAAAAATGAAATAATTCCCAAACTTTTAAAATGAAATAACTACCAAAGGGTAAAATTAAATAACTCTCAATAATCGGCGGTTTCATAATTTAAAAAATAACTCTAAATGAAATAAATCCTAATAGAAATGAAATAATTCCCAATCCGAAGCAATTTATTTGTGTAATCTAACTCCCAATGAAATAAAGGACTAAAAAGGTGGAATTATTCTTCGCTCACCAAATATTTTTTGCGTTAGCGTAAAGGTTTCCTCCTCTGGGGTGTATCCAAAACTGGCTTCACTCAGAAAAGTAATTTCACTGTATTGGGAGTTATTTCATTTTTGAAGTGTATTAAAAACCGGCTTCGCATACTATAAACTTTTTGCATTGCAGGCCTTCGGCCGGTCGCTAAGGGTGTATCAAAATCTGGCTTCGCTCAGAAAAGATTTCTATCATTGCAGAAAGGTTTTATAATATTTCAGAAAGCAGATTTTCATTTCGCACCACAGTAAGAAATCGTTGCGACCTGACAACGGCCGACAATGCAAAAATAATATTTTCTGAGCGAAGCCCGTTTTTGATACACCCCAGAGGAGAAAACCTTAGCGCCCGGCCGAAGGCCGCCAATGTAAAAAGTGTATAGTATGCGAAGCCGGTTATTAATACACTTCAAAAATGAAATAACTCCCAATACAGTGAAATTACTCCTAATTCCCAAAGTAAAATGAAATAAAACCCAACAAAAATTTTATTGGGAGTTGTATCATTGGGAGTTATTTCATTATGAAATAACTTCCAACAAAAAATTATGAAATAACAGGAGTTGTTTCATAATGAAATAAGTCCCAAGTTGTATGAAAAATTTGTTGGGTGTTATTTCATTTTTTCGTGGGGAGTTATTTCATTTGGGAGTTATTTCAAGGTACCTTAAAAGTCGGCTTCGCATACTATAAGCATTTTGCATATTGTAGTTCTTTATTTAAATGGGAGTTGATTTCATAAATAAATTGCTTCGGATTGAGAGTTATTTCGCTTTTTTTGGGACTAATAATTTTAAAATTATGAAACCGCCGATTATTGGGAGTAATTTCATTTTACCCTTTGGTAGTTATTTCATTTTTCAAGTTTGCGAATTATTTAATTTTTGATGGGAGTTATTTCATTTAGGAGTTATTTCACGGTACCAGTTTTTGTTGGGTCCATTTTTGCTGTGTTTTATTCAGCAATTATAGTTATTATTTGAAATTTATTGTTATTTAACTTCCAACAACATTAACTTTTATTGTTTTTAGCAAATGGAACATGCCTATTTCGAAATAATGAACCGAATGTTGTCAGCTTCTATAATGATTTGGAAATCCGAGAAGATCTTGTTGAATTTCCACCAGGCGCAACTATAACTTCCAGGTATTTGAACTTTATTTTAAATAAATGTATGTTAAAATGTTAATATTCGTAATGATAAATTGTAGATGTACCGATATTGGAAAATTTGAGCTAATTGGAAG
The DNA here is from genome assembly GCA_942486065.2 of Calliphora vomitoria. NCBI lineage: Eukaryota > Metazoa > Arthropoda > Insecta > Diptera > Calliphoridae > Calliphora > Calliphora vomitoria. The sequence continues at coordinate 51,352,457 of OW818030.2, read as the reverse complement.
TATTGAACGAACATGCATTCATTCCGAATGGACTGGAACAAAACCTCAATGTTTTGGTTTAAATCAAGAAAACGATTACGCCAGTAAGTTACAACCACATGATTAACAAGTACGAGTGTTATATTCGGCTGTGCCGAATTTTGTATACCAACTACCAATATAATAAGCCCAACAATTATTGTTTTGTATAAAAAGATTTATCTGCTTCATCCGATTTGATTAGTTCTGTATTTTTTATTACTAGAAAATAATATTTTCGGGAAAATTTCATCCCCCTATTTTTGGTGGAGGATAATGTGGTTCTTATATAGAAGAACCAGTTTTTTCATCTTTTTAAACTCGACCGGTTTTTGTAATGAAATATAAAACTTTTTTTTAAAAATATTGACTTATTTTATAGAAAATTGTAGCATATTTCAATATTTCGTAAAAGATATATAATAATTACATAAAGAATTTCCGAGGATTTAGTACACAACTCTTAACATATTTCTTATTAGCGTTCACAAAATTGAACTATGACAAAACAATATGGATTAAATTTTAATATTAGTATATGAATAATGATATAAATTGCTATTATTAATATCACTATTCTGAAAAAATAATAAAAAAGGTAAAGTCTATTAATTTTTCTTATGACTTTACACATGTTATTGTTTTTTCTTTAATAAAAATATCTATAAAAATTAATTTAAGTATCCCTTTTTCATATTGAATTAAAATTTAATATAAACCGGTTAACCGTTTTTTTAGAAGACAAAAGCTGAAATCGGTTTTTTTAAAAACACACTTTTTCGGTTATACCGGATACTGGGTTTTTGGACATGCCTTGGAGAATGCTTCTCACAGAAACGCCGATGAACGAGTTCTAAGGACTATTGCAATACTAATAACAAACTACTACTTCTGCTAAAGCACTTTTCACTAATTAAAACTAGCTACCAGTTGACTTGATGGTGATTAGAGTGTCCAAAAAACCGGCAAATTGAAAAAACCGGTTTCCGGTTTAACCGAAAACAGTGTTTTATAAAAAAACCGGTTTCGGTTTTCTCATTCTAAAAAAACCGGTTTCGATTTTGTCATTATAAAAACCGGTTAACCGGTTTTTTATTAATTTTTATTTAATATGAAAAATGCCAATTTAAATTTATAGACAATTTTGGTAAGGCAAAAAGTGTTATACAGTGGTGGCCATGAGGTTAGCACACTTCATACTTGCTGTTTTCTAAAGCAAATTATTTCATTTCATTGCAATTATAAACTAAAGTTTTTGGTAATTAGTGTTGTTTATGGTGTGATCAATAAGTCCCGTTACTTTTTTTTTGCATTATATCGATATTCTCTTTTAAATTTGCATTTTAGTGCAGTAATATGTAAAATAAGCTGGACACAATTTTAGCACATATAAGTATAATTAAATTTTTTAAAAGTTTTTTGAGGGTATAAATATTAATTGGTAAGTATAGGTATTATTTAATCAATGAGGAAGACAAACTGACTTAATAAACATTATTTAGATATGGCTAAAAAAAAGTGGTGTACAGAGGAACAACGAAAGATTATTCAACAAATGAACTCGAGAGGAACAAGTATAAGTGAGATTGCTTATACTTTGGAATGCTCCAGGAAGATGGTTTATAATGCACTAAGACATATTCAGAAATATAAAACATCTAAAAATGTTACACAGGCTCCTCGGCCCAGAAAAACTTCACGTAAAGAGGACTCTTTAATATACAGAGCCTCTGTCGAAGATCCTTTTAAGAGCTCCACCGTAATCCAGAGAGAAATTTCAGGAAAATATGGTATCAACGTGTCCAGCAGAACGATAAGAAGAAGACTTAATGAAAAAAATTTACGTGGATGCATTTCTCAGCATAAGCCACATGTTTCAAAAAAGAACATACAAGCTCGGTTGTCCTTTGCTCGTGAGCATTTGGAAAAGCCTTTAATTTTTTGAAAAAATGTCCTTTGGAGTGATGAATCTAAATTTTGTAGATTCGGATCGGATGGTAAGAGGTATGTATGGCGTCCTCCGAACATGCAACATAATCCAAAGTACACCAGTAAAACAATAAAACACGGTGGGGGTAATGTGATGGTGTGGGCAGCATTTTCTGGGTATGGTATGGTGTTGGTCCTATAAAAAAGATTGATACTCGTATGGACCAGTATGTATACCAGAATATACTTCTAAATACAATGATACCTTATGCAGAGGACAACATGCCACTTAGGTGGCGATTTATGCAAGATAATGATCCAAAACACACCTCACGCTTAGTGAGGTGTTGCTTGGAATCGAACAATATCGACGTGTTAAAATGGCCAGCACAATCTCCGGATCTCAATCCTATTGAGAACCTTTGGAATGATGTGGAGCAGCATGTAATGAGAGAAAAGCCTAAAAATTTGGCCGATTTATGGAAAGAAGTAGAAAAAGCTTGGAATGATATTTCAGTGGATCGCTGTATGGCCCTTGTAGAAAGTATGCCAAGGAGACTAGCAGCTGTGATCAAAAATAAAGGGTATCCAACTAAGTACTAAGTTTTTAGTGAAATAAGTTTTTTTGTTTTGTTACTTTTTAAATATGAATAAACTTTTTTATTTTGTGCTAAAATACTGTCCAGTGTTTTTTTGAGGTTATTCTATTCTGGATAGAAAAACGCAAAATATATATAAAGGAATAATGCTGGACATGATGGGACGTGATCTTAGAAGGACAAGTAACACGCATGCAAAAGATATCATAAAAAAATTAAGAAATATAGGAAATATTTGCGTTTAAAAATAGCAAGTAGCTAGTGTGCTAACCTCATGGCCACCACTGTATGTATAATTATGTACTAAATTCCAAAATTTGTCGAATGCAGACATTTTCTAAAAAATAAATGAATATTTTTAAAAATGTTATCAAAATATTTTTAATATGTTCAAATAAGCTTTACAAAGTATTTCGTTAAAACCGGTTAACCATCTTAAAAAAACCGGTTTTTCAAAAAACCGAAAAGTTAAAGAAAACCGAAACCGGTCGATTTTAAAAAGATGAAAAAACCGGTTGACCGGTTTTCGGTTTCGGTTTTGGATACTCTAATGGTGATACAAATGCTTCTCAACTCTGCTGTGGAACTGAATGTTGGTTGCTTGTGTTACTGATACTCTTTCAAGCTCGGGTAGTGGTTGATTGCTTTCCTGTAAATTCGAATTATTTGCAAATAATTCAGCCAAAAGGTTAGCTTTATCAACCGGGTCAGTGAATGATTGGCCATCCCTTAAAAGAGTAGGAATTGAGGAACTAACATTATCCTTTATTCTTTTAACGAATGACCAAAAGCTTTTGCTGCCCCGGGGAGCAAGAACTTTAGCTCGGAGGCGTTGCTCGTGAAGAGATTTTTCACGTCTCAGCACTTTGGCACACGAAGATCTTGCCCTTTTGCGCAGCGATTCAGTTTCGGCATTTTTGTTACCACGCCAGATTCTGAACGCTTCCTCTCTGGATCTGATTGCAGTTTTGCACTGCTGATTAAACCAGGACTTGTCCATAGATTTAATCGAAATTTGCTTTGTAGTTATGAAGGTTTTCATCCCTATCATAATTATATTTTCGACCATTTTCGCCATGGCATTGACATTATTTTCCATGAAACAGAGGTTCCAATTGAAATGCCGAAAAAAAGTCGTTGAGCTCAGCCTAACGAGCCTTTTCGTAGCTGGTTGTGAAACGTTACGAAGTTCGAAGAGCAAAAAGGTGGCGGAAATGGTGCAATGATCCGAATTTCCAAGAGGTGCAAAAACATCTACTTCATACAGGGTGTGAAGTTAGAAAAAGGTCGAGTGTGTTGTGTTAGTGCCCATCAACACATGAAATATGTGTTGGTTCATTCACTAGTTGCGCAAGGTGATTATGCGCCGCGAATAACTCAGCATATTGGCCTTCTGTGGTTGTATGATTCGAATGGCGAAGCCATGAGGAGTTGTGAACATTGAAATCACCAGCAACAACAATTTCACTGTTAGGACAACTCTCAAGAATCTTCGATATGGAGTCGGAAAGGGCATCGAAGCTGGATATAGTAATATCCCTTCCCGCGTTTGGACTTCTGTAGAGAAACCCGAAGTGCAAATAGTGTGCCCTGATTTTGAACATAACCAAGAGACAGTTAAATTCTTCATCATACGTGCCCAGTGATTGCTGGTACTGGTACACAACTTCATTGCAAATGTACATGGCAATTCCCCGGTGGAAATTAAAAAGCGATAGAAAGTGATACCCTGGTATCTGAAAATCTTGTGGACCAGCATTTTCAGATACCTGCGTTTCACATAAGGCGAAAACATCCGACCTATGAAAACAAACGTGAGCATACACAGAGAAAAAATTCGCCCTTAACCCGCGTATGTTGCAAAAGTCAAATCGGAAGCAGCCTGTCATTACAATAAGAGGAAAATTCAAAGAAAGTGTCTATTTTATATGATATCAAAGACCAATGAGTTAATTGTTGTTAAGAAGACTGTTTAGTGACCAGTGTTATACCTTCGTCACCAAGCAGTCAAACAACAATTAATGCAATGATAACAATATCATAAAAAAAATATTAAGGAGTTGAAAAGTTGGAAAGAGGAAATGGTTTCACAATGACGCTAACAAAACGAGGCCATAAAAGCCCTGATCTGGTCATTTCGACAGAGAACGGCCCGTAGTGCCAACACTGTTGATGTTGTGTTAGCACTGTTCTCTGAGAGAGTGTTTGTTGTTGTTTGTATGTTGTTTTGCTATGGTTATTGTTAGTGTATTTTTGCGGTTTATTTTGATATTTTGTCTTTTAATTGTTTTGAAGTCTTGTTATTGTTGTATTTTGGTTTCGATTTTAGAATATTATTTATTTTTTGGTTTTATTTAATTTTAAGTATATGTAGATATTATTTAATTTTAAATGCATTATTATTTTTCCTGATTTTAGTTTTGGGGTGACACACGACGCGGACACAAGAACACTACTACATATTTTGAGTAATACACGGATCACGAGACTTATTTGTGGACAGAATAAAAAACGCGTGTGGACGGGACAGACGACAGAACACTACTAACGTTTAAGAGCTAATAGTGTTAATTTTTGGGAAAAAATTAAAAAACTACGGCCATTTTTACATGTTCATAACTCTGATGCGTGTATCTTTTTATAGGTACGAGATAATTACTAGCAAGTTGTTCGGATTTTATTCAGAATTTCATAGCAAAAATAACCATATCTACAAAACAAAAATTAAAGATCGAGCAGAATAAAAAAAACTAAAAGAGATAACTTACATATTTATGCATGTTTTTGTAGATCTCCTTAAGGACTGTTTATATTTTAAATTTCAGCCTCATTCGGATTATACGATTTTTTTTTTTAAATTTGCCAATTAAACGCAAAGAGCTTTAGGTACAACATTGGTATCTTTGATCACCCCCAGTGTAATTTTTCCCCAAAAATTTTCGTAGAATATTTTAATTCTGAAATGACTTTTTTTAATTTTCTCGAAAAAGGAGTCAAATTTACCTCTAAAGAGAGGAGCTAGAGGGTTAAGATGTCCTACAAAAATTATCCCCACAAAATTCAACAACATAACTCTGACAATAAGAAATCTCTCAGACATACAACATTTTTTTCAGTTGGTATAATGATCCCTTCGATCAAAAAATTAAAGTTTTGACCCACTGTAAAAAAAATTCTGCCTATAAGTTTATTCTATAAAAATTATCTACTCAACATGCCCTTTCTGAATTATATGGTAGCTATTCTGTTCCACAAATGCTGTTGGACAGTATAATTAATCTAGAATCAGGAAATTAAACACATATGATTCTGAGTTAGAATATACAATAAAGGTACTTACAGGTACTTTTTTCTAACTAATAGTACTTTATGAACATTTTATAATAATGGACCTACACAGAGAAAACAGATTCGTAATGGCAACCGAATTTGTTGCCAATCAAATGATTCCACCTCAGCGATCGAATTTTACAGTTGTGGCTACAAAATTTTAGAAGCAGTAACAAAAGTTTGGATGCTACAACTGAAATTCTATGTGTGCAACCGAATCATTCGATTGACAACAAATTCGGTTGCTACTACGAATCTGTTTTCTCTGTGTAGAAGTGCAAAATTAAGCATTTTTGGTTCAGAGTGAAACATAAATGAAAATTAATGGTACTATTTCTCTATTGTAATGACAATTTTTGAATTTTTTACAATAATGAACCTTTAACCATGAACTTGTGCATGATTCGGAATGAGTTAGAATCCACAAAATGTGACTTTAGTGGTACCTTTCTTCCCCTTTATGGTATTGCGATTTCGGTAATCATAATATAGTTAACATAAAAAATGGTTGTCACAAACATATACTTGTTTACTGCAACCATATATATGATTGACACAATCATGTGAATCGTAAGTTAACCATATTATGGTACAGGGTTGGTCCCAGAACACGTCCCTTAGGTACACCAGCATTGATCACATAGTCGCTTGTCACATAATCGCCGCATTTGATCCTAAACAAGCGATCCGATAGGTAGGCACTATTCATTTAATCTTGTGTATTAGACATTTATGCCAAACCTTATCAAAAGCCTGGGCAACATCTAGAAATATTGGCGAACAGTACTTTTTTAGTTCGAAAGATTTTCGTATCTCTCCAGTTAGGCGGTTAACTTGCTCAATTGTTCCGTGTTGATCTGATGATCTGGGATAATGTTTTGGCTATTTAAGAATGTTAGAATTTTCCCTTGGATTATTCTCTCAAATAGTTAAGACCAGGGGTGCCCAAACGTTCCTTATGGAAGAGCAAACAGAGAAAAACTAATTTTTATTCAATATTTTTTGTTGTAAAAACCAAAACATACAAAGAACAAAGACAAAAATACACACTTTTTTAAACGATACCATACGATAAACAAAATCTACATTGATGATCGCTGTCGACAATGTTTACCAGCAAAGCATACGTAAGTGTTGTTGCTTTCCACTTGCGTGTATACAGTGAAGAACGACAAAAAAACTAACAAGACAAAGTTGTTTGTGTATTTCATATTGCTAGTGCTACTGAGTATAGAAACACACAGCCTATAGCTAAGAGCATTTACAAAAACAAATGAGCACCAAGAGTATAGGGCTTGGGCACCATTGGTTTAGACAAACAAGGCAATAAGCTAATATGTTTGTAGGATGATGCCAATGTCAAATCCTCTCCTGGCTTGGGTATCATTATAATTTGGGAGATTTTCCAATCATTCGGAAAAACTCCTAGAGACAAGATCGCATTGAATAATACTGTGAGCACAGTAATTGCCACGTCTGGTAGGTTTCCAATCATGGAAGGTGTAATTAAATCATAACCTGGAGATTTTTTTAGTTTAAGATTGTCCTTTATGATCTTCTGAACATCTTCTATAATAACATTGATTAATTCGGAGTCTGTTTCTATGCGAACAGGTAAATCCCCCAATACAAAATTATTTGTTGGTTGGAACACATTACTTAAATGTTCAGCAAAAACTACGGCTTTATCCTTTGCACTACGTGCCCACTAGCTGCCTTCCAAAGGGAGAAGTCTGTGTGCTTAGTACTAGTTAAACTTTCAATATAGTTTCGATTTCTGCGATCCTCTTTTTAGTTTCTTACTTGCAGTGGACAGCCTCTGCTTAGCAGCAGGAGATCTGTTGTGTTGCCAATCTCTTTTACATCTCCTCTTTTCGAGGAGGAGTCTATTAATTTCTGAATTAGAAATACAAGTTTTAGGTTTAGGAGGAATTTGGCACTTAGAGTGATCCAAGGCCGAAAAGATTAGAAACTTGTAGTCTCTGATACAATCGTTGATATCTTCCTCACACTGTATGTTGTATTCAGTGTGGATATGGCTACTGATGTATTTTCTATATTTCAACCAATCAGTCTTGAATAATGAGGCTTTTTGACGTAATAGTTTAGTATAACGGGAGAATGGTCAGAAGACAGTTCATATCAAGAATGATAAACTAAAGATTACGCCATCAAGCAAACTCATTTAAAACTTTCTGCGCATATTGTATCTGTGACGTCACGCAACCTGTGTTTCTATTGGTTAAAAGCAAGGCGAATTCATACAAGGTGGTGCCAGTTCTACAAAAACAACAATTGGTCTTAACAAAAAACAAATATGTATTAAAACTTAATATAGTGTAGATAATTGAATAGTGAGGGCTTTACTTATTAATGTAAAAATTAAATAGTTTGTTAGTAAGCTTAGAATATGTAGATATTTAAATATAAACAAAAGCTTTGATAACTGTTAGAACCAAAAAGCGAAAAAAAAGTTATCAGCTGATTGACTGACTCCACCTTGTATAAATTCGCCTTGGTTAAAAGTTTTCAGATGTCAAACTGTTATTTTATATGTAAAAATAACAGTGGGACAATTAATATTTTTTCGCGCAATTTATTTGTTTATAAATTTGTTTATTATAAATTTAATTAATAATAATTATATATGATTATTATTATGTTGTTATTTTATTTAATTTTCTTTTATTCACATTTTGAGAAATTTTGCATTTAGTAGCATTATTCTAAAGAACATTCTACATCTAAAAACAGTTTCTTCACTTCTTCATTTCCTTCAATATCCTTTGCTTCCAACAAATGTTTTTGGATATAACCACTCGTAAGCAAAACATCTCTAAGAATGAATTTAAATAAATATTTGTGTATATTTTAAAAATTAACATACATTTCCAAAGATTTTATATATTGATGTAGTTCATCTTCTTTAATGTCTGTAGTCTTCATTGGCGTGAGTTTCTTGTTTCAAGATTCAATTTCATTTGTATTTTGATTAACATTTTCATTGGGAATTTTGTTTACATTTCCGTTTGAAGTTTAATTTAAAATTTTATTTGGAGTTTCATTTGGAATTTCAATTGGAATATCGCAAGACTCTATGGTGGGAACAACCTCCGGTTTTAATTGATGTGTACGGCGATTACTAAATCCATATTCATGAGGAAATAACCTACCGAAATTAAATTTGTGATAACTTACCCAGCTCAAATTTCTTTCGAAATCCTCTTGTTTAAAGTGTAAGGCACAATTTTTTTTCTTTTTGGACATTAACGGGTTTAAAACGGTTACAAAATTTTACCCAATACTTTCTTTGTATTATATCCTCCGGGAAATTGTAAGTTAAGCGGGATACAGGTTCATATATAAAAAGTTTTAAACATTTAATTAAAAACACACAATTTTAATTTTTTCACAATTTCTCACATGTTTTTTTGCTATTACTTTGCTTGCACTTGGCCACTGCAGACTTCATGTTTGTATTCTTTATAAAATATTTCTTTTTGGTTTTCTTGATATTGGGGCTTTCTTAGATTACTTCACTTAACATATTTGTAATATTATTTTTTTAAAGAAGTTTTGCATTAAAATTAAAACAAAATTCGTTTTTCGAAATCTGTTACAATATTTTTTGAAAACTGTCAATGAATTTTTGATTGCAAGGTTGCCAACTCTCACTTAATACATACATTTTTCACTAAAAATAGTATTTTTTATATACGAAACAAATATGTCAACCCTTCAAAGAGAGCAACTACGTCTCCTAACGGTAAATCATGCGCAAGGCGTAATCTTTAGTTTATAATTTTTGGTACATATGATGTTTCTGAAGTAATAGAGTTTCTATTTAAATTCTTTGATATGGCAAAATCTATTAGATCAGGGATTTTTCTAGGATCAGAAGGCCAATAAGTGAGCTGATCAGGTGATATAAAAACTAGGCAATTTTTACGATCAACTAGGTATCTGTATTGTTTTCGTTGATAAAGTGTGACACCTCAGCTTTGTGCTGGTTCAAGCCATTTATGTTCCAGAAATAAATTTAAAAAAAAATCATTTTCTTGTTAAGAGTATTTGTATCATTTGGTTCTCGGCTCTTAAAAGCTATTGTATAGTATTTTGCATGGATGTCATGAAATTAGACATGTTTTGGTTATGTTACATGCAAGAGTCTTTAATAAATTTTCTAACCCACCAGAATAAACTAACGTAGGAGACTGCATAGCATAGGAGACTATTCAAGACTGAACTGGAACATTTTTATTATTTTTATTTGGAGTGGGAGCTCCGGAAATTGGCGGATAGGAAATGCAGTTCAGATTCACTGGTTCACTTTCGCTTCTTAACCCCTTTTTTATCTCTTAATCTTTTCAACAATGCTTTGTAAACTGGACATCCTCGATAATTAGCAGAATGACCGCATCTACAGTTTCCGCATTTTCTATTGTGAAATATCACATTCAGTTGAGGAATGCAGGTCTCCGCATGCTACACATACAGTTCGCGAAGTGCAATAGTTCTTTGTGTGCCCAAATTCCTGACAATTTCCGCATTGTACAGGATTATTGCGTTTAATAGGTTCCTCTACTGTTACCCTGCGATTCAACAAATACCGTAGGGAGTATATTGGATGAATTTTATTTCCTTTTAATTTTCTATCATCAGGCTCCAACTCAACTCTGAATAATGGTTGGGGAATTTTATCTCTATTGAAGATATTGACCACAATTCGCATATTATAGCCTAATTCTTCCAAGGCCTCCTTGATTTCGTTAGGCTCTACACTGGACTCTATACCTTTAAATACCACTATCAAGCCTTTACTGCTTTTCAGCTGATATGTGTAAAACATTTTTGTTATTGTTTAGATATTGAGACTTTTCTGTAATCGTCCTAAGTGTATTTAACTATTTTAGTTTCTTGCACACCTCTTCTTATGGGAACAATGTGGAAATTATTTTTACCAATTGGTTTCGCGAAGGAATATTGGAGGTGGTTTAAATGATTTTCGGCTAGAACTATCATTACGAACCTGATCATTATTTTCATCTTCACTTAAGAGCGCTTAATGATTTTTTAACAAGGGATTGTCGTTCATCTTTTGCTTCTTTAATGAACTTTCCACCTTTTGTGGGCTTAAATTTATTTTATTTATACTTAAATATCTAAGCATACCTGGTGTTCTTGGTTTACCCTTCTCGCCTACAATTTTTGGTATAGCACCCCTCGATGTACCATTATTGCTACTTACGCTTACTAGAGGGTTAAACACTTTAGAGCTCTCACTAGATTTGATTTCAAAGCATGTGTATGCTTGCTAGTTGTTGTTGGTGTTTAGAGTATGTTGTTTGAGCGGTGCTTTTATTTGTTACTTTATTTATGTTATTTTCTACACAATTATCGATTGGTGATGTTGTATTGTTATGATTATTATTATTTGATGGTAGAGCGGGGGAACAGCGAGCTCTCTAACTTGGTTTAGTGGTTAAATAGATCTTTTTATAATTTGGATCACTTATATTTTTTCAATACTCTCCACGCTGAGAAATATATAGGCATTTGTACCGTTTAAACCAGTGATCAGCGTTGCCATAATTTTTTTTCAAAAACTTCAAATTTAGAATAAAAAAAACTGATTTTCAAGTGAAAAAACTGCAATTTTCTTTTAAGTAGCTTCTAAATATTGTAAAACTACACATTTCGCTTCCATTTTAACACTTTTAATAAAAAAACTGCTTCATTAACACAAACAAACTTCAAAAACAATAACAAGAAAAGCTGTTTAAAAAGTGCTGCATTTTTAACACTTCGATATAATTGAGGGTGAAATATGTAGCATTTAGGGCAACATTATTTGAAAAGAACACGTTATACGCTTACCAAACTACATTTTTTTCAGAAATGAACACAAAGAAGGGCAAAAGGAAGAACAAAAGCAAAATGTATGCCAGAAGAGAAAACGCCATTAAATAGATTTGTACGTTTCTTAGGTAAATTTGATTGCCATTTCTTTTGATTCTTTTGAGTCTGTTCCTAGTTTTAACCTTAATAACTTGCGAAAAAAAATTTTGTTCAACATTAGCAGTAGCGACAGGTTCTGACAAAATTGCATATACCAGCTTTTTTATATTAGGAAAAGCTTTAGATCCGTCGCCAAGTTTTGTTTTTTACGACTTCCCAAAAAGTTTCAATATTTTATTCTTCTAATAAGCCCAAGTCTTCAAAGTTAATATGCAGTTGTACACGCCACTCATTGTCTATTTCTTGAATGTAGTTCATTTCTACTATATTGGACACAAAACGACATAATTTAAAAATACTTTTGTTAGATATCACAAAAATCATTTTCAAAATCAAACTTTTTAAGAGAGAATTGCAAAGCTCAAATTTTAAGCAATAATTTTTAAAGTCCTTTTCGCTATCCTCAGATAAATTATGCATTGTAGTTGGCACTAAGGAAACTTTCCTAAATATATTTTGGATCTTTTAGAAATGTGGAATTGTTAATATCAATATTATTAAATTTCATAAAACATATCGCCTGGTTCCTATAGAGAGTCAACTCAAAATGTTTAAATTTTCACTTTTTGCAAGAAATCATTTTCTCTACTCTTCCTAATTCCATCCATCTTCAAATTTCATTTTAATGTATTTAAAAAAAAAAAAACAGTTGTTTGCTTCTACTGAATGTTTTTAAATTTAAGAGGAACCAGTGCGATATACATATATTCTTCCTTTACTATATATTCAAAAATATTGCCGTATAAATGGTTTATTGAACTATTTATTAAATGCAGTTGTGAGCTTTCGTTTTGAAATAGACGGTTTAGTTTGTTAATATCGTTTCAAATTCTTTATGTAAATAATTTATATTCAAACTTTTCCATGTCTTTGTGTCAAAAAAATATTTTTAAGACTTTTAATCTGCTCAGAAGCTGATTTACTGTAGCTTCGAGCGATTGTCAACGCATTTGGGAAGGATGTAATATTTTTCTGGGATTATATCCAGCAACTCTTGTAATTCTAAAAATAATTCGGATCATTATACTTCAATATATTTCGGTAAAAAATTACAAGTTGAATTTGCACAAAGAGCGAACGAGTGGCAAATACATTTAAATATAAATAATGTGGACAATCAGAAAAAGAATTGTAACACCAGTCTTTATATTGGCACCATCCGCAGCAAAACCTATTAAGTTTGTTTTATAGTTTATATTATTATTATTGTAAATATTTACTAATGTGGTAAAATTATAGCTTCAGATATTGGAATTAAAATAAAAAAAATTTAGTGTAAAAATTTAAAATGTAAAAACTGCAAAATCTGCACAATTTACAGAAAAACTTACTTTTTTAAACAAAAAACTTCAAAACTGCTCAATGCTTAGAAAAACTGCAAACTGCAGATAAATCTGCACATTTGGCAACGCTGGCAGCAACTTTAAACTGAGCCAAGTCCCATCTTGAGAACTCATATACTCTTTTAATACAAACTGTAATAAAGACAAACAAATATAAACACTTGTTTATTCTTTTTTTTTTTGCAATTATGATATTTTGATTTTAGATATTTTATTGTTACTTTATGTTTTTTATTATAGGCGTCCATGCTCAAGTAACTTTTTTTTTTTTTTGCGTAAATAAACGAATTAAAACGGAGAGGATTTAAAATACAGTGACTCTCATTAATATTCGGTTTTTTTATTCGAGTTATTAAAAGTCAAAAAAATTAATAGAAAATAATAAAAACCGGTGATATTATTTTTTTTTTATTCATAAGACATATTAAGAGATCAAAAAAAATTAATTTCAGAATTCTGAATATAGAACAAACAACATAAATAAAAACAAAAAAACTTAAATAATTCACATAGCCCTTATTTTTTATAAACCCAAAAAGACTATTTGGCATGTTATTAAAATTTGTTTGCAAGTAATCAACACTGATTTCATCCCATTCTTCCTGCAGCCTTTTTTGGAGTTCGTTTTTCGAAGAAACCGGATTTCTGCGGACTCGGCGATCTAAATAGTCCCATAAATTTTCTATGGGATTCATGTCTAGGGACTGAGTAGGCGTATTAATCACTTTTGGACAGTTATAAAGCAACCACTCACGAACAACGTGGGATTTATGCTTGTGGTCGTTGCCCTGATACAATTCAAAAGTTCTTGCAATTCACATTTTTTCTGCAGATTGTTCCAAATTATCTCTCAAAATGTTCAAATAAACATCCTTGTGCATAATGCCTTCGATTAATACCAGTTTACCAACCCCTTTCGCTGATATGCAGCCCCAAACCATTACACTTCTTCCTCCATGCTTAACTTTTGGAGTAATATTTTTTTTCTTTTAACTCCTAATTCGGCTTCCGCCACACCATAGTTTTTCCATCACTTCCAAATAAGTTAAATTTGCATTCATCGAGAAAATTACGTATTCCCACCAATTTACATCTTTTTTTTATATGCTCCTTAGTAAATTTTAACCGATTATTCAACGGTCGTATTGCCCGAAAAAAAAAACAATAAATTTACGAATGGTTTTTTTTTGGCAATACGGCCGTTTAACCCTTATTTTTTAATGACGTGACTTATTGTTACTTCTGAAACTGTCTTTCCAAATACCGCCTTAACTTCAGTAACAATTTTGGGGGCACTTAAGCCTGGGTTTGCCTTGATTATTCTAACAAAACGGAGCTCTTCCATCTCGGTAAGCTTTTTTGGCTGCCCAGTTTTTTTTTTTTTTTAATCAATTCGATCCTGGTTTTTATATCTTCGGATAATGTAACCGACAGTATTTGGCTTCATATTCAATATTTCAGCAATATTTTTTTCCTTTTTTGTAATAAAAATCACTAATTGTCTTTTCTCTAACGAAGTATTTTTTTCTTTACGACCCATCGCGGAATTTTCGGATTTCAGAAACTGATATATAAAAACCGAATATTAATGAGAGTCACTGTACGTCTGTCTCTCATGAGATTTTAGCACAGCTGACTATATTCTTCACATGTTTGGAGGCCTAAACTCTCAAATTGTCTAGTGTTTGTTGTTGCGAATAGACAGGCTTTGACCAGAGTAGAGAAAAATGATAACAAAATAAGTTTCATTGCATTAAATATATTTATTGTGATTTAAAAATATTTTAAATTGTTAAAAACAACAAAGCTATAAACTAATAGAGGTTATGTGACATATGTACACATGGAATTCCATATGTATCGAATGCATGTCCCAATACATATGGAATACATGCCGTGTGACCCCCTTTAAAAAATGAAAGAGGGGAAACACATTTTTAAATTGTACCAAATGAGCCGCGGTAATTCCACGGTACTTTAAAATGTCAAAATGTATCAAAAAAAGTACAATTGCACCAACTTTAACATCCCTGGGCTGTAATATATTTTGGGGTTACCAGATGTGTTATTTTTTAATTGTTCTCATATTTTTTTATACATTTTTTTAAACATTTCTAAATGTTATTTTAATCTGGACTCCAGGTCACCGTGGTATTGAGTGAAATGAGCTCGCCGCTTTTATCAACATTCAACCATAATACATCCGACATAAACAAATTCACTAATACATATTACTTCACCTGAAATAAAACCTTTAGCTTGACATCTGATTGGTACAGAACAATGGAAAAATAACAATTGATAATTTCCTACTAGAAAAAAACACGCAAGAGATTGTATAAAATTTAAACGAATCCGCCTAGGAGACACTAAAAAGCTCTCATACGATAATCAATAACCCAGCAAAAACTTTACTTACAAAATAAGCAGAAAAATAATGAGAACTTGACGGAAATACCGCTTATTATTCTAATTGAAAAAGTACTTATTTTTGTTCCCGATGTCCCAAAAGTAAGCTATTTTATGTACGTAGAACAAATTTATTTTGCTGAGACACGACTTGAATTATTTTTACATGCAAATCAAGCGCTTAACTCACTATACCACGAGCTAGTTATTTTGTTAAATTTACATTTATTTAAATTATATTAAATTTAATATATAAATAATTAATTAAATTAAATATAATTGTAATTACCAAATAAAAAAATGCTGCCCCATCCGTGAGTTGAATTCGGACCCAATGATTAGATTTATATTTGACTTGATGAAGATGGCTACAAAATAATGAATTTCCTAATGCATTATTTTGTAGTTACATTTAAAAGTGTAAGTGAAGTTTTTGTTGGCATACCAACCGCGTCAATTTGTACGTGCAACATTTCATGAAATAATAATCTGAAACATATCCTCACCTTTTGTCCTAATTTTCAAAACCAACTGAATAACTCCTTTAAAAATACACCCCACCCCATACAATTTTGAATCCAACATCTGAATCCATAACACAAATTATATACTTTCTAAAATATGCTAAACTGTACAATATTATTTGATATCACAACATAATACATATGTAGATACCTATAAATGTAATATAATTTACATACCGTTTCAGTACTAAACAGATTTACAGGTTTTAGTCAGAATTATTCTAAAAAATAACCAAATATATGGAAATTGTGTGATCAGAAAAGATTTTCTGTAGAACCTGCAATTCTAACAAGTACTAGAATATAGCAACAAACAAGTCAAATTTTAATATTTTGCCATTTTTTGTAAATTTTTAAGTGGAAAAGGCTCCAACAATATTATTCCGACGTCAAAACGGACCAATTGCACAAAGCAATGATGGAAAGCTAATTGTATATCCTGGTACAACTTTGCACATGGAATGTTTATGGATGAGACGGTTTGGAAATCCAAAATGGTCTGTAAGCCATGACTACAAGTGAGTAATTGTTTTTCCATATTTACCTATAAAACCACATACCACATGCATTTTTTTAATGATTACAGAAACTATTCTGAAGGATGGGTTACAGATGAGGGTCGAGATGCTACGCTAGAATATCGTCTTACCATATCAGACGCTCAAACTGACGACTCCGGATCTTATTCCTGTGAAACTCCAGCCAGGCATAAACACTCTGTCGAAGTGGTGGTTAAGAGTATCAATTGTCCCGAAATACCAACAAGGCGCGGTTTAATTGTAAACACAAACGAAACTAAGCTCAGCACTAGAGTACTAATGTCGTGTTCCAATGGCAACTCGCTAATCGGTGCATCAGAGCTCTTTTGTCTTCCAAGTGGAAATTGGAGTGCACCATTGCCCGTGTGCGAAAGTGTCGAGTGTGGTGATATACCACTACCTAACAACATCAGCTCACCAAGAGTATCTGTTCTCTCGCGAGAAGTTGGTGGACGGGCAGCCTTTTCGTGCTCATCTGGTTATGGATTAAGGGGACCCTCGGAAGCAATCTGTATGCCATCGGGTGAATGGGCGACACCTTTTCCTACATGTGTAGAAGTTCAATGTGATAATCCCGGAGCTCCCCAAAACGGGTATGCTCAAGGACAGGCTCCATACCGAGCCGGAGATGTTGTTCAATTCAACTGTAATCCAGAATATATGATGCAAGGCCAACCAATAATAGCTTGCCAAGATAATGGTCGATGGTCGGGTGGGTTGCCAAAATGTGTGCAAGCGTGTTCATATCCTGGAACAGCGATCAGTGGTCATATGTCTTCTGTTCAATTCTATTATGCAATTGGCGACAGTATAACATTCAATTGTGATGCTGGTCTCGAATTGCGTGGACCGAAAATTGTTAAATGTCTTAAAAATGGCAAATGGTCCGGAGCTATTCCCCAATGTGTAACAGCTGATTAAATTAATTGCGATAATAATTTAATTTACCCACTTAGGCCTGGGTCCGAGTTACCGTATTCGATATCGAACAAGAAATGTAGTACATTTTACGATAGCTCATTCGATCACGGATGCGGTATTTCGGCCCCTGTTATCTTATCTTGTAAAGTTACTTTAGCTTTCACCGGGAATGCTAACCGCGGGTAATTTTTTTGAATTAAACTACTCAACAACAACTACAAAACAATTATAAAAACAAAAAATTCATCAGAGTAGTTAGCCTGGCAATGTAGTAAAAGAGCAATTTAACACAAACCGAAAACATCGAGGGTGGGTCAAAAAGTTCATGCCTTTTTTAATGAAACACATGTTTTTGGATAAAAAATTATTTTCTTTTTCAACATAGTCTCCTTTGAGCTATATGCACTTTGTCCAACGTTTCTCCAATTTTATCCCTTCCAAAAAATGAGATCTTTCGAGGTCAACAAATTGAGATGACTTCATCGTTGGAGTCAAATTGCACATGTGTGTACCTTTTGGGCTCCCCGATTGTGAGCAGAAGCGGCCGCCATCTTGCGGAAAGCTTTCTCATACCCAAGTTATCATTCAAAATTGAAATGACTGAGCCATGTGATTTGCCTATGGTTTCCACATTCTCTCACACTTTTAATCTCCGATTGGCCAACACCAAATTCAGTAAACCACTTTTTTAATATTGAAATTTATGGTGGGTTAGCCTTTATTTCAGTGATTTTTTTTCCCGCAAAAAATAATGCTTAATGAGCAGACGAAATTCACTTTTTTACAATTTATCCTCAAGTCAAATTTTTACAGAAGTCAAAAGACGCCTGTTGAAAGGAGCAGTGTTGCCCTTTCAGTTAAAAGCCGGGAAATTCAAAAAGTTTTGTACTTATTGACCCACCCTCATGTTTATGTAAATTAGAAGTCCTTTTTTGAGTTATTTTTGTTTCATATTTAATGATATTTGTTTTATGTTTTGAAAATAAATTCAATATTTTTTAAATAAAGTAGAAAAATAGGTATATTAAAATGTTTAAATAAATGTAAGCGGAAAAGTCCATTACAAATAGAATAAATGGTTTGTATTCCTACTTATCGGAAAGAAAACAAATGGTACGTCCAACATTTTTAAAATTTGGTATAACTAACTACTCGTAAATTGCTCTTTACTAGGGCAAAAAAACTGTTTTTTTTTTATTTTTGTTTGCAGTTGTTGTAGATCAGTTTCAACCTTTTTCACTGAATCTCTCAAACGAGCTATTTATGTAATTTATATCGACACAACTGTATTACCAAGCAAGTTTAAATATTCAGAAACAAATTCAAAATATGCAAGCAAAAAACGTCAAATATGAAAAAAACATTTATATGCGTAGGAAAAATTAAATTTAAAATTATAAAACTATTTATTTTGATTGTAATATAAAATTAGTTTCCAATGTACAACAATGTGTTTTTCCAGTTTTAATATGAAATTATCTTTATTTGTTATATAAAATATAATATTTAGTAACAAAAATTAAAAAAAAATTTTATAAAAAAATTGTTTCTTGACAAAAAATATTTTTCATTCAATATTGCTTAGGTAGCATTAATTAATAGACACACCGACGGACATAGCTAGATGGGATTTAAGTTACATAAAAATCCAAAATATATTGTTACGAATGTGCAATGACAATTTGAATTTAACGGTCTGTAACTACTGCCTGCAAACATTCATCATGTTTATGAACACTTCCATTAGCGGAGGCTTCTACTTATCAACAGTGTTGATGGCATGCGGTTACTAGCATTGTTTGTAAGTATGGCAACACTAAATGTTGACATCGAAAACTCTAGAAATCGAACATACTAGTTGACCGTTAAGAACAATCTCGACTACTCGGATGAAGATGGCAGTGCGTATAAATAGTGACTGCGGTTGCTTTTGTGCATTTAAGGTTGTTCATAATAGAGTGTGTTACTACGTTTATACGCACGGCTTATTCGCAAATAAAAATATTGCAATTAGAAAAATTTGCCGCATAAACACTGAATTAACTTTTTATTTGCGAATAGCTAACTCACGAAAACAATTCCTGATTAACGACACTATTTGCAAATAAGATTTTAAACATTGCCATATGTTTTAACGTTTTTAGTTTATTAAGACGTTTTTTTTAATATTTCATTGTGTTTTTGCATTAGTTGGATTGCAAGACAAACAAGAATTTTAGATTCTTTAATTTTTGCATTTAAAAATATAAAAAATTTATCATATCTTTTCTAATAACATTGCTACCAAATTATTTAAGTTTACCATCCGGCATCACATAAAACAAGAATATTCCGTAACCAAAGGTACTTATAAACAGTGAGTTAATTAATGGCAAATAATTTTTATTTGCGAATAGGCTACGTATAAACGTAGTATGTGTGCATTTCTGCGAATTGATAAACGTGAATAAAGACACTGAGTGATTATTTAGGCTGTTGTTATTGTACATTTTAAATAAATAAAGAGTTGTTACAATTTTAACTACTTAAACTGCTTTTATTTGCAATCAAAAGTATCCGGTTTATTTATAGGAAATAAACCCCGTTTTTAAAAGGTAAAAACGTAACAATATATACATTATTGGTTCAACAACCAATATTTCAATTTGTTGTGGTGGGTGTAAAATCTAGGCATGCCAATCAACGTCCCGGAATTACAGCTTTTATAACATCCACAGAACTTTGAAAGTATACACTATACCACGGTTTTGAACATCAAAATAAGAGGAAACAACTTAAAAAACAAAGCAATCAAAAATATGCAGTTACAAATGGAAAATATGCTCTTAAATTATTAAAAATAATGTTGACATACTTATAATAAACAATGTAAATAACAGCGTGTTATTAACATTGTTAATAAGTAGAAGATTCTACTGATGGAAATATTTAAACGTAAAACATGATGAATGTATCAAGCAGCCGTTGCAGACAGTAATTTGGAATGCGGGTCAATTTATTCCAAATAATTAAAGCAAAAAAAAAAAGAAACTAGTAACTAGTAAGATAAAGCTCTCATTAGTGTTACTTGAATAATGACAAATAATTCTAAAGGCAATTCACATTATAAAAGATCGTTTATATAATCCGATAATAATAACAAGTAACAGAGCTATATTCGGCTGTGCCGAATATTATATACCCTTCACCAAATTATACTTTAAAAAAAGTAAATTTTTTTTTAATTTATTAGTTAAAATAATAATTCGGGCAAACAATTTTTTTTAATTTATTTTTAAACTACTTTAAAAAAAAAAAATTTATTTATTTGTGAAAAAAATTTTACAATAAAAACTATTTATATTTTTCCGGATTTTGACCAATTCTAGGTTCGACTAACTTTGGCTTTATATATGTACGTTGCAAAGGTCTGTGAAATATCTATTATTAGATATCCATTAGGGTGGAGCGATTTTTTTTCGCAATCGCTTTGGAATACCTGTTAAAAGTTACTTTTTTAACTCCCAAATATACACAACAAATTTCATTTGGTGGATAATAAAAAATAAATGGCTCTAGAAAACAGTGGGAGTGGATGTCCCCAATGTCCTCCTTGTATCTAGTAGTCTTGGATGTCCTCTATCAGCAAACAAAAAAATAACCAAGTGATAAGGGCAACTTTCCTAAGCTACAAGTACGATTTTGTGGATTGGATACAAAAATACCCACAGAAAAATTTTTATACAGAGGAACAAAATTGACATTTTGGTTTGGAGCAGCAAAAAATATAATTGATAAAACACATATGGGACATTTCATTTTCAAAACTATCTTTTGTTTTTTGTGGCATCTCTTGTTTTTAAAATATCGCGTTTTTAAAGAAATTCTATTTTTTTCTTATTTGTTTAATATTGCATAAATGGAGACTAAAATTAAAAAAACATTTTTTTTATTATATTATGGTGGAATCGCAAGGATGTTGACAAACAACTTTTTTCAGTTTCATCCTTATATTTTTCACGATATACAATAAAAACAATAAATAAACTAAGTAATTTATTAAAAAAATAAAAATAAACTGAAAATAAACTACACTATTTGGCAAAAACTCGAAGTTGTACAATATGTTTCATATTCAGGTATGTTCTGCAAATCAATTATAAAAGTGGTTTGAAATCACATAAAAGGTGTTCTGTGCACATAATTTTGTGATTTTAAAACGTTCAGCAAAGTCACTAATGTTTTCAAATCACTTGGTTATTTCTGCGGCTATTACATGGAAAATATTAAAATAAATTACTTAAACAAATTAAACAATATGTCCTTTATTGATTTTCTTAAAGAATTACTTGTTTTATTAAAAAAAACACTTAAAAGTTAATAAAAATCTAGAGACTCCTTTTCTGCTGTAAAAAGTTTATTTGCTTTTGTGATTTCTTTTGTGATTTCAGGTTTGTTTTCAGTTGTCAGCTGTTTATGATTTTCGAAAATACATGGAAGCTTTCCAGACTAAAATTTTTTAATGGTTGTTTAAAATATGTTCAATATCTTTAAATTAATTATAGAATTCAGCATAAAATTATAATATTTGTTATATTATATTATAAGTTATCAATATGTGTTAAGTTTTTTGTGCTAATTGGAAAAAAAACTGCAACAAAGTTGAAGCAAGTGGTAACCAAAAGCTATTGTGTACTGTGGCAGCTTTGCCATAGCTTTTGCAAAATTTTTATAAATTGTAAGTACATATAAAATAATTTATAATAATTAGTATGTATATATATTAAAAAAATATGTTTTTAGGGGACAGCACAAAAACCAAACTCAAGTTGAAATTTTCCTGACGTTTATGGAGCGTCACCCTGATTTGGCAAACAACTTTGTGCATGGCGACAAAGTGTATATTGAGCAGCTGTGGGTGGAATTGGCAAATGAGCTGAATGCGTCAGGACCACCAACAAAACAAGTACAGGCATGGAAAAAAGTATGTACGTACACACATACAAAATTGTTTATAAATAAATTAAAATATTATTTTCAGGTGTGGATTGACATGAAGCTTAATGTGAAGCAGGCGATGGGGCACAACAGAGTTGAGGCGAGTAAAACTGGGGGTGGACCTTTCAATAAATATATCCTTTCCCCCTGCGATGAGCAGATAGGGGAAATTTGCGGCTTGTATGTGCCGGTGGATGGAATAGAAGGTACCAGTGGCGTTCCACAAAAAAAAAAAAGCCAAGCTATCTGCAACAGCACCTTCAACATCAACAAATGCAGACGTGCTCAATCCGGTGGCTTCAACTCCAACGCCGAAACCGGCTGCTTCAACTCCCATTTTAACGCCACAAAATGAGAACATCGATGTTTCCCAAATTGTTTCCACATCTCCAACACCCACATCATCAAGAATTTCCAGTCGCAAGCGCAAACGAAATGCTTTGGATGTTAGGGAAGTCATCGCGATGGAATCGGAGCAGTTCTCCAATATATCTGCCAATATTGGCTTAATACAAGGGGAAATGAAGGAGAACCAAATTTATTTAAAGGAAATTTCTAGAAATGTAAGACAAATAAGCAGACTGAAAGAAAAATAATTAGAAGAAACTAAAAGGCATAACTACGAGACTCAGAAGTGTTTAAAAAGTAAGAACGAGCTCAAGTCACAATTTTTAGAACTTGAGAGATTAAAATTAGGTATAACTTCACCCCAAAATTATAAAATTAATTATTTTTTTTTTTTTTTGTTTCCTATTAGATTTAAAGATATTTTTTTAATGTACCTGTTTAAAATTAATTATTTTTAGTTTTTTTAAATGAATTATTTTTATTTTTTGTTTTGTAATTAGTTAATTTATATTTATGAACTTATTAATAAAGTTGTTTAATAAATCAATTAAACTATCTGTTTGTGTTTAGGGAGTGGGCTATTCTATCTCGTATATTAACTTCTTCCATTCCAAAATCATCATCACTTACACTCGTAATAAGTGCTTCGGCCATTGTAATACCAAAATGTTTGCATATGTTATGTTATGCAATGCACAACATACATTGATGATTGTTACTACTTTTGATGGATTATATGGAAGAACATTTTGAAGGCATCTAAAACGGCTTTTGAGGACACCTATGGTTCTTTCCACAACGTTTCTAGCAGATGCATGTTTTAGGTTGAAAGTATGCTGTACAGTACCATAAGAAGGATTTTTGTACGGTGTTAATAGGTATGGTTTTAGTGGATATCCAGAATCTCCTAAGATTCGAAAATTGTGGTTGCCTTCATCATCATACAATTCTGAATAGTATCTTTTAACATCACTCATATTCCATACAAATGAGTCATGACATGAACCAGGTCTGCATGCATCTACAGCTAGAATACGTAACTCATAATCACAAACCTGAAAAAATGTTAACAATACGTACAAGCATTTTAAAATTGACAATGTACCATCATAGCATTAATGCTGTAGTGTCTCTTTCTATTGAAATATAAAGCATGATCCGATGGTGGTTTCGTTAGTCGAACACAACCAACTACGCTGGGTATACCAAATTTTTGGTAGAAATGTGATTTCGAATCACTCTGTGCCTGGTGATCTAAAACAATGCTAATCCAATTTGAGCACAATGTTTCCTCTAACAAAGGCATTACTTTCCATAAAATTTTGCAGAAGGTGGAGCGTCCCATAGATAAGTTTGCGTCGTTGGCTATAACGCCTTGGTAGGATCCAACTGCTAAAACTGCACAAGCATCAGAAAAACAAAGAAAATATTATAACCTTCGTAGACGAGAATGGCATCCAAAGATCGGAGAAAAGGTTTTTAAAAAAAACCATTACCTTTCCTCCGCCATAGATCATTTTGCAAGCAAACTCGCGCCGAAATACTCAGGTCCATACGAAGTATTAGAAAAAATATCGAAGAACATATACGTAGTCCAAACGACTACCGGAAAACAGCATCGTGTTCATGTACAGGACCTAAAGCCATACCACGAGCGTCAAAACTCACAAGAAAATTAAAAAAAAAAAAATAATAAAAAAATATAATATAAATAAAAATAAATATATATATATATATAATAAATAATTTAAAAAGTATAAAAGACGGTATACAACAAAGCTATTGTTCAGTTATAAGATGGAACGCAAACCAACCAGACCTATGGCACCAGGCCAAATTAAAAAATATTTAAGACAGACAGCCATGCCCAGGCATATTCCAGCGTTTTTACCATCATTTGAGGCAAGACCTAAAATTCATACGGTCGAAAGTGCCCCACTAGCCCAATCAGGGAACATGGAGGTAGATAGGTTGGCGAAAAAAGTATGGGACAAAAGAGTGGTGAACCCTCTATATTGCATAACAGACGGTCCGCCGCCGCTAGCCCCTTTATCACCCAACACTACGATACAGCAAAATGATATCAATAGTAATACAGCCCAAAAGACACAGTTAGTTCCACCATTGTGCCCAATATCGATAGCAGAAGATAAGAAAAAGGACGACGATTTACCTCCAGTCAAGCCACCCAAGAAGGATTGGATGAATCAGTACGAGGAAGACCTCCGAAACGATGTACTAGCATTAAGCACCCCGGACTTAAGCGAAGAAGAGGAATCGGAAGATTTATTTAAGGGAATAATTGTAGATATTTCCCCTTCCACAAAACTCACCAGATGGATGATATACCCGAAAGGTAGACCCAAAGTCGAGGTAAGGGTAAAAAATGGAATAGTACGCCTCAGATGCCAGGGCAAAGTAAAAACGTTTGCCGCGGTGAAAAAGCAATAGGTAATGAATGCATTTAATTTTTTTATTATTGTGAATTATATATATATATATTTTGTTAGAATTTCTTTTCCTTCTCTACCTTTAATATGTATTATACTGTATATTATATGAACTATATTTATTTTGGTTTTTTTTTGAAGAAATGAATTATTATGAATTATTTTAAATCATTGTGAATCATATATATATATATTTTGTTAGAATTTATTTTCCTTCTCTACCTTTAATATGTATTATACTGTATATTATATGAACTATATTTATTTTGGTTTTTTTTTTTGAAGAAATGAATTATTATGAATTATTTTAAATCATTGTGAATTATATATATATATTGTGTTTTCCTTCTTTTGTACCTTTAATATTTATATATATAAAAAGAAAAAAAAAAACAACAACATAAGCACTTAGGATTACGAGCCGAAGCTCTTTAGAGTTCGGTAAATTTTACCTTAGGGTAGTGTAGGTCGAAAGACCAAAACTCGTCTTGGTGCATAAATATTTTTTTTTTTTTGTTTTTTTTTTTGTTTAAAGTAGAAGGGGAATGTAACGTGTCGTTACAATAATATATATGTAATAATAAAATGTAATATGTAACAACAAAAACACTAGTAATACGAACCGGTTTGTGCTGTAAGTAATAATAAAACACACACACGCACACACACAAACTCACAAGCTGAGAGTAATACGTACAAACTGGGTTTATATAGATTGTGCTTTATAATTCTTAGACAGTTTATTTTCTTTTTACTTAACTAGTTACAGTTTATGTGTGTTGATATAATTCCCAAATGGTTTATTTTTATTTTTGGATAAGTAGTTAGAGTTTTATGATGTAGGCAGAGCTGTTATTGCCTTCGTGCTGTATTTCCGAAGTACAACCCGAATCTAACCCAATACCTGCTCTTGTAGTTTGCCGATTGTAAGAACTCCCGAATTTTTCTTACATTCGTACTAACCGTATTATAGAATTATCGTAGCCGATTGTAAGAACTCCCGAATTTTTCTTACATTCGTATTCTAGTAGTAGAAACCAAATTCAAGAACTCCCGAATTCTTCTTGAATTAATTGTAGTTTTAGCCGATTGTAAGAACTCCCGAATTCTTCTTACAATCGTATTTTTGCATCCGTAGCCGAATTCAAGAACCTCCGAATTCTTCTTGACTTCGTTGTAGTTTTAGACGATTGTACGAACTCCCGAATTCTTCTTACAATCGTATTTTTGCATCCGTAGCCGAATTCAAGAACATCCGAATTTTTCTTGACTTCGTTGTAGTTTAGCCGATCGTAAGAACTTCCGAATTCTTCTTACAATCGTATTTTGCATCCGTAGCCGAATTCAAGAACCTCCGAATTCTTCTTGACTTCGTTGTAGTTTAGCCGATCGTAAGAACTTCCGAATTCTTCTTACAATCGTATTTTTGCATCCGTAGCCGAATTCAAGAACCTCCGAATTCTTATTGACTTCGTTGTAGTTTAGCCGATCGTAAGAACTCCCGAATTCTTCTTACAATCGTATTTTTGCATCCGTAGCCGAATTCAAGAACCTCCGAATTCTTCTTGACTTCGTAGTGGTTTAGCCGACTAGACTGCTAAACAACCCAAACTATTTGTATATTTCACTACAAACTCCCGTTTGTTTTCTCTTTTCACTAAGCCGAGGATCAACCGTTCTCCATCATCGCTTCACCACTCACCTTGTGTACCGACTCCGCCGTTTCAACATCGTATAAGTTTCTACCGTCCCGCCGCTGCTACGTTTCATAAATTCAACGCATTTGAATTGCTGAATAACTTCGTAGATTTAAGTATTTAATAAGTAGATTAAGGTTTCGTTAATAAAAGCTTTGTTTTGAATATTTTTATATACCACCAAAAAAATATTCGTGTTTTATTTCAAAGGAAGCAGACCTCTGAATTGAACCTGGACAGACTGAGTCATACCTCAGCTGGAAAAATAAACTGCATTACAATCTCAGCACAGAAGCTAGTTGTATACTCTCCGGAATAGAGCACTTTGGCAATAGTGGTGCTAGCTCTCCCAATACCATTTGAAATGCAGCTTTGTTCAGTCGGTAGAATGAGATGAATCTAAAAATAAAATTTCCAATAACCAACCTTTGTATCCAATCATTATCAACTTACAATGTTTCGTTCATATCCATTGGATCTGATAATACTCGCAAACAACGCTTTTTAATACGTTCATCTCTTAACTGCATTCTTTTTAATTCCATTAAAGATATAACAGAAGCTCCAGGCATTTTTTTTATTTTCACTTTAATATTTCTATACAATTATTTGAAAAACAAAAAATTTAAAATAAACGAATCAGCTGTATTCTTGTGCTTTCGAAAAATTAAAATCACACCGAAAAATACAATAACGGTGTGATTTACAGAACAGGCACAAATCACACGTGTGATTTTAAAACGATATGTGATTTGAAATCACGTGGATTGCAGAACAGGCCTGATTGTTACGTTTTTACCTTTAAAAACTGTAGTGTATTTCCTTTAAATAAACCGGATACTCTTGATTGCAAATACAAGCAGTTTAGTAGTATTTATTTAAAAATGTACAACAACAACACTTTAAATAGTCACTAAATGTTTTTACACACGTTTATAAATTCGCAGAAATACACACACACACTTTGTAATGTTCAAGTATACTCGGGTAATGCAGTTGATGTCTTTACTTAACGATGCTTCAAATTAGATTCACTCGTTTAGTGTTCTCACCGCCAATTTATATACGCAGCATTACCATCTATTCGAAATCTAGAGCTTTCGAAGTTAATCATTAATTAATTTGTGTCGCCATACTTACAAACAATGCTCAACTCAAAGTTTTTATTCAATGTTGTATGTTCTACAGCAATGTTAATAAGACCCAGAGATTTGTTAAAGTTATTGGCCCATAATCATAGTCAAACAATAAAGTCGCTTCTTTTTAAAAACAACTTATTTTCTAACTATAGTCAAAATTGAAGTATGTTTTAAATTGAACCGACTTTAACTGGGTGTCACCTCTAAAGCCTAGTACTCTGTTCATACTTGCGAAAAATTATGGTGTTTTCATGCGAAAAATTTTATATACAACAATTGATCAGCTGTTGGTTTTAATTTCGTGCGAAATAAGTGCTGCTTATGTTATTTCGTGTGGAAAATTAAAGTTGCCAGATGTATTTCACATGTTTTCCACAATAAGAACAGAGTACTGCTTTTGCGAAATTATTTCGCATATATTTCATTCCAAATATTTTGTATGTAGTTTGACAGCAGTTCGCACGAAATTTTGAACAGAGTACTTAGCTTAATGTAGAAAATGTTTTCATACAATATACAACAAAATATAGACAAGTGGCATCGCTGAACAGCTGAATTAGAAAATGTAAAAAAAAAAAACAAAAAGTGACAAACAATAAATGTAACCGGGAAGCTAAAGAAAAACAGTTTGTGGTTGAAAAATAGAAAAGGAAGGATTAATATCTAATGTATTCTATTTTGGTACTAATTTTATTGATTCAATATTCAATGATTGCAAAATCTGTGCCAATATCTTGCAACTTAAACATTTTTGACTTTTTGTCGAACTTTTTTACATGGCGAAGAACAGCTGATGCTGTTGTTAAATGAGTTAAAAACAACTTCAGCTAGTTTTATATTTACAGTCGACTTTAACGTCAGAAGTATACTTTAACTTGTCTATGGTAGACCTAAAGTCTACTTTTAAGTAAAGACGACTTTATATCTCTTAAAATATACTTTATTTTTGACTATGATTATGGGCCAATATCTTTTAGCCTTTGAGAAATCGAAATATTTTCATTTTGTTCGAGCTCCTGATCTGAGATAAAGTCAATTTCGTTTAAAGAGGATTTTAATTCATAATTATATAAATTCTGTTATATAACTTATGAAAAAAATTATTAACCTTTATTAACTATGTTGTAGCAGGCGTTGAGATTAACAACTTTGCTGAACATCACTTTGCGATATTCGGGATGTCGAAATGCAAGTAAAAGACACACAAAAATTACAATTTTCCCTATTTATCTATGAAAAACGGGATTTAGAAAATCCCAAAAATCCCGGGATTGAAAATTAAAACATCCCGGGCTTCGGGATTAAGGAAATCCCGGGATTTTCGGAACGGGATTCCCCGTTTGGCATCTCTAGTTATAATATATTACTATACTTTATTAGAAATATATACATATATATTATATTTTTTTATATTTATAATCTAGGTTTGTTTTCTTTTCTTTTGGGATTTATAAATTTTTACCATAAATTTATAAAAATGTTTTATGTGATTAGTTTTATAGTTTTATTTAGGGTCTAATTTTGTAAAACGGAACGACAAACGTTAAACAAATTTTGTATGGAAAAAAGTCAAGTTTCAAACCTTTTTCCGGGTTTTTTTTTATACAAATTGCTTACGTTTCTGAACGCTTCGTTTTATAAAATGAGACCATTATCTATATATATAAAAGTGAATGTGTGTCTGTATGTATGTATGTTTATTATTATTAGTTTGGGATCTATAGACGGCTAAACGGCTGAACCTTTTTACAGTATATTTATGTATGTCTGGAAGGAGCTATAGGCTACTTTTTGTTTTGAAATTTTAAGTGGACCTCCCATACAAAGTTAATTTTAAAAATCAAATATTTAGGAAACTATAATAGCTATAGTCCTCAAATTTTGCATGAGCAATTCCACTGTTTGTTTAAATATTTGCGGCAAAGATGGGAGTAGTAACCACAGAGGGCGTGGCACCTCCCATATGATGATAATTAAAAAAATGTATATATGGGAAACAATAAGATATATGGTACGGTTATTCTACCATCAATATTAATATTTAGGACAAGAATGGGCGGACTACCAACAATATTAAGTAAATGTTAAAATTTGTATACATTTGAAACCCTTATCTATATATAAAAGTGAATGTGTGTTTGTTTGTATGATTGCTTGCTTATTTGTATTTTATACGTGGAGAAAAATCATGATCAATCAATAATGTTAAGTTAAAATTAGTATACCTGTGAAAGTATATATAAATACTAATCTTCGAAATTACATGAGGTAGAATCTTTTATTACCATATTTCCTGTACGAAGTAAATATTATTTATTGCTTATTAAAATAGAAACTAAATTTAGATAAACTAAATAAGTATATTGTAAATCATAAGATAATATAATAAGAATTAATTTAAAAGGAAAACTGTAGATTTGAATAACTTAATAAATAAATTTGTTTAACTCTAAACTTTTTATTTCATTACGATGCGGGTAGCGAAGCACACCGGGTTTTAGCTAGTATTCAATAAAAGTAATAGTCATTAAAGTTTTATTTTATATTTTTTTAGTTTCGAATATTTTAATTATCATTACTTTATGGAATATGATAAAAAAAGATAACGAAATAAGTAAATAAATCTCAATATAAATGTTATAACTTCTTTTTTTAAGATTTTTAGATTAATTATAATTTCTTATTTAATTTTGGGCATATATGTATATATAAATTTTCTTTTGAAAATACAAATTTGGACAAACAATTAATTACGTTTAACACACACAGTTATTAAGGTCATGTGAAGGTCGAAACTGTAAATTACATCAAGTGTGATATTGCAAAGGTCACCTTTTTATAACGGTATTCTCTTCTTGTTTTTCTTACGGCTTTTTTTATAATATTAAAATTTAGGTTTTGGGTTTCTTTCTAGTTTTATGGTCTCATTTTATAAAACGAAACGACAAACGTTAAAGAAATTTTGTATGGAAAATATTCAAGTTTCAAACCCTTTTCCCAGTATTCTTCATACAAATTGCTTACGTTTCCAAACGTTTCGTTTTATAAAATGAGGCCCTTAATGTGTACTTATGCGTTGATGTTCCCCGTGCTGGTTTTTCTTTTGTATGTAGGTTCTTGTCCCAGATGCTATAATTTATTTTGTAGTGTGGTGATTTTATTAGGGTTATGGCCCACGCTATTTTTCTATCCCGTCTTCGAAACTTCAAACACAGATGGCTCTGCTATGACTCCCTGTTGTATATAAATCGTAGTTAAACAAAGATGTTTACACATGCATATGTAACAAAAGGCTACTTTAAAGTTCTTACTAACCCTCAATATCACAATGTATGGTTAATATGCGTTAAATGTTTAATTTTATACTTTAATAAATATATAATTTAAATAAAATATAAAACTTACATAAAATTAAAAATAACTTTTATTTAATAAACTTTATTAGTTTCCCTTATTATTCTTAACTCTCTTTTTTCTAAACACTGATAATAACTGGTAATAAATAAGTCTAATTATTTAACATTAATTTAATTTTTAAATGATTCACATTAAATAGAAAAAATAATTGCCTTTATCCAAATAGTGTGAAAGGGTTAACAACAACAAAGCACCTGTTGTTTTTGTACATGTGTAGTTCTGTCGTCACCTTGTATAAATTCACCTTGGGTGCCGCGTTTTTTATTTACTCTTCTCTTACGTACGTGTGTATACGCAGTGTAGAGAAATAAACACGCAGCTGAAGAAAACAAACAGGCCTTTTTGGCAAACTTTTTTTTACAGAGTTGCAAAAAAAGTACTTTTTATGTAAACATTAGAAAAAAATGTAAACAAAAGAATGACAAAAATATTGCTATATTTGTGGAATCATTAGCTGGTCATTTTAAAAGATATTTTAATTCTAAAAACTGGAATAAATTACTAAATGACCGTAGAATCAGATTTCGTGGTTGTCACTTGCGCCATTTTAGTAGACCACGAGTTATTCAAATTTCAATTTAATCATCTACATTGTTGCTTCGTAGCAGACTTTTGCTCCTAAAACCAAAAATATTCGTTGAACACCATTATGGAAACATTTTCTGAATAGAGGACAAAAATACCTATTTACTGATGTATCAATCATTTTTCCAAGTACTTTCATTCGGAAGTGATATTGCAGCAAACTTTTGAAAAATGAAAAAAATAAGTAAATTTTGATTTTTTTTTTTTCTAAAAATTAAAATATTCGTTGAGCACCAATACGGAAATGAGTTCCGAATAGGGAACAAAAATACCTATTTATTGATGTATTGAACATTTTTCTAAGTACTTTCAGTCAGAAGTTATACCGCAGCAAACTTTTGAAAAGAAGAAAAATTAGTAAAAAGTTTTTTTGTTCTAAAAAATAAAATATTCGTTGAGCACCAATATGGAAATAATTTCTGAATAGGGGACAAAAATACCTATCAACTGATGTATCAATAATTTTTCCAAGTACTTTCATTCGGAAGTGATATTGCAGCAAACTTTTGAAAAATAAAAAAATAAGTAAATTTTGTTTTTTTTTCTAAAAATTAAAATATTCGTTGAGCACCAATACGGAAATGATCTCCAAATAGGTGACAAAAATACCTATTTATTGATGTATTGAACATTTTTCTAAGTACTTTCAGTCAGAAGTTATATTGCAGCAAACTTTTGAAAAGTAGAAAGATAAGTCAAAAGTTTTTTTGTTCTAAAAATTAAAATATTCGTTGAGCACCAATTTCTAAATAGGGCACAAAAATATCTATTTATTGATGTATTGAACATTTTTCTAAGTACTTTCAGTCAGAAGTTATATTGCAGCAAACTTTTGAAAAGTAGAAAAATAAGTCAAAAGTTTTTTTGTTCTAAAAAATAAAATATTCGTGGAGCACCAATATGGAAATGATATCTGAATAGGGAACAAAAATACCTATTTATTGATGTACTGAACATTTTTCTAATTACTTTCAAACTTTTTACTTATTTTTCTACTTTTCAAAAGTTTGCTGCAATATCACTTCTGACTGAAAGTACTTAGAAAAATGTTCAGTGCATCAATAAATAGTTATTTTTGTTCCCTATTCGGAACTCATTTCCGTATTGGTGCTCAACGAATATTTTAATTTTTAGAAAAAAAAAAAATCAAAATTTACTTATTTTTTTCATTTTTCAAAAGTTTGCTGCAATATCACTTCCGAATGAAAGTACTTGGAAAAATTATTGATACATCACTTAATAGGTATTTTTGTCCTCTATTCAGAACTTTTTTCCATATTGGTGCTCAACGAACATTTTCGTTTTTAGGAACAAAAGTATGCTACGAAGCAACAGTATAGATGATTAAATTTAAGTTTGAATAACATGTGGTCTGCTACAATGGCGCAAGTGACAACCACGAAATCTGATTCTACGGTCATTCCGTAATTAATTCCACTTGTTAAAATTAAAATATTGTTTAAAATGATCAGATAACGATTCCACAAAAAATGCAATATTTTTGTCATTCCTTTGTTTACGATTGAATGACACGTGTACACAAAATACTACCTTTTTTTACAACTCTGAAAAAAGTTTGCCAAAACATGAAAAAAGTTTGCTAAAAAGTTTGTTTTCTTCAGTTCGGTGAAATAAACTTTAATCAGTCTAGCTTGAGTAGGGATGATACTATACCAATAGGGTATCGATACATGTACTCGATACTGTATCGGTAGTAAAGTATCGATACGTACTCGGTATCGAACAAAAAGCATCGATACTTATGCCATGTTTCCACGGCAGTCTGAATTACTTAATTCGCGTTTTGAATTACAATTGAGAATCAACCCGTTTACACGATAACATTCGTAATTCAGTTTGACATCTATTTATTTATTTCTTCTTCTTGTTTTTTTTTCTTCTGTTTACATGTTTTGTTTTATTGTTTATTTTGTTTGTTTGGTGCGAATTTTAAATTTGTAATTTGGCAATGGATAAAAAAGGTAAGTAAAAACATAAAATTGTAGCATTATTAATTAAGCAAATATAATTTAATTATTATTTTCATTATTAGAAAAAAGAAAAAGTGCAAGCAAGTGGGACCAGGGCAGCGAGCGGTCTTTATTAGAGCCAATAATCTTCGGGACATTATAATTTTTTTTATAATTTTCTTTTTTTCCTCCATTATATTTTTTAGTTTTTAAAATACTTCTACAAATGAATTTAACTTTAATCAGACTTTTTATTTCTTTTAATTTATTTATTTAATACAAAAATCTTTATCTTTATTTGGTTTTGTTTTGACAACTGATTTTGATACATAAATAATCGATAAAAATTAGAGATGACAGTCATTCGTTCGTAATTCATAAGGTAATAAAAACTGAATTACGTTTGTATGGCGAATCATGTAATTCAGTTCGTAATTGGGGGTTGAATGACGAATGAGAGCGTGAATGACGAATAATTCGTTCGTGTGAATGGGGCATTACTTGTATCGGTCAATTTCTTCACATGATTAAACCCAGTGAAAACCAGAAGTAAATTCAAATGTACATGATTCTAAGTACGTGTTGTACTTTGTATATGTGTTCTCGTATATATGGATATTTTTGAAACCTCTATTTTCTGAAAAAAAATAACTTTCTACAAATCATTTTTTTATAAACATAAACGCAACATTTACGTAACGTAAGTAATTTGAAAATACCTGCAGACCAGTCGGTATTTACCGACGGATCTATAAGTATGATGTAACGAAATCGTGTATTTTTGTCCACAAGTTCATAATTTCATAAACTTCGAGAGTGACTCATACGTTGCTATGATATATTGGAACAAATTCGAGTTAACTGAGCTACCATGCTTGCAGTTCTATATGCAAGACCAGCTGGAAGCATTTCAGTGTTCAGACGAAATAATCGAATTACCAGGTTAGCACAAGGAAAATATCTTTCTGCTGGAGTTATCAATAACTTCGTTAATAAAAGATTATTTCTTGCGAACTTTGACTTTCTGACATTAGGGTGGTAGGAACAGAGATCAGGTGGATAAACACTATACAGGAATACTTGAGGTCAAGAGCAAAACATTGGTATTTTCGATACAAAAACATTGATATATAATAATTTATGATCTGACTGTAAATGCCAAAGACACTGCAGATTTTGTAGGTCCCACTTTCTGGGAATCAACTTTAATAAATTGACAAACAGTTTTACTCTACTTTCACAAATTCCAAATTAAGTTCAAAATGGCATCAAGTCAGCTGTATATGTTTGTTAATATGAAACGAGTATTTTTAATCGACACGAGTACTTTTAACTGATACATACTTGGTACTTGGTGGCAAAGTATCGATGCCAAAAGTACTTGGTATCGAAAGAAAAGTATCGAGTACATACTTGTGTTTACTCGTATCGTTTCATCCCTAAGCTTGAGCATTCAAACAAGCAGATTGTGTATAGACACAAAGTATACAGAGGTGTCAAATTTGACGTTTCAAAAACTCAAATTCATATGAAAGGA
Organism: Calliphora vomitoria; assembly: GCA_942486065.2. Classification (NCBI taxonomy): domain Eukaryota; kingdom Metazoa; phylum Arthropoda; class Insecta; order Diptera; family Calliphoridae; genus Calliphora; species Calliphora vomitoria. Next base: position 51,316,707 of record OW818030.2, on the reverse strand, counting down.
TAGCAAATATTTTGTACTACAATATCAGTGATGTGTTAAAGCAAAACGCTATATACAACGCGAATATGGTAGACAAAGTAATGTAATCAAAACAAACAAACAAATAACCAAACCAAAGCAATGAAAAAGGCAATTTATAAAGAAAGAGACGAATAGAAAACGAGATTATTTTCTGTCTCGTGACACCTCTGTATACTCTGTGTATAGCTAAATTTAAGAATCAACGTTTCCAGAGAGAAAAAAATTGTCCCAACTGTTTAAGATGTATGATGACAATATGAGATTTTACATTTTTAATTGGGGAAAAGAGACGAAAGTTTGCTGGCAACACCGATTAGTGATGAGAGGGGATAGAGAGTATAACTAATACAATCGTAAAATGTAATAGTATAGGTTGCCATTCCCTGTTTTAACTAGACTCAACCGTACATTTAATGATCACCATCCCTATCGCCAGTCGCCTTACCATCGGGTTTTCATCGGTTTCTTTTCAAATTTGTAAAGTCATTCGATTGATTATTGAACCTTAAATACAACCCTTCGAACACTGCATTACCATAATGATGTTGGTGCCCCCTATACGTGATATGGAGAAAATAGGTCATATGTTTATTTTATGCCAACTGAGTTGTCATCATAACAAGTGAATGTCAGAAGAAGAAGAAATCCAAAAAATAAAAAAGAAACAAACGGCAGCACAAGTAACATTGACTAGAATATTGAAATTTAATTTAATAACAAAATTAATTAAATTGGAAAATGGTTTTGAGGAAATAAAGAGGAAATGGAAGCAATGAAACTATAATAGACAATCCGCCAATTCTTTAAAAATAAATAATAATTTTTGAATTTGAATTTTATTGTGAATCTTCTCTGAGAGAATTTATTTTAAAGTTTTTTGGTATTAATATTGTAACGTTTTTTACCTTTTAAAAAAGTGGATTATTTCCTTTAAATAAACCTGATACTTACCTGGCGTTTACACATGCAAGTAACAGTTCGAAAAACTCAACACATTCATACTTTTGCACTAACACAATCATTCATGCATGTGTAAATTTACACACGCATGTGTGATTGTGTTAGTGCAAAAGTATCAATGTGTCGTGTTTTTCGAACTGTTACTTGCATGTGTAAAGGCTAGGTTAAATAAACCGTATAGTAGTTTACAATTGTAACAACTTTATTTATTTAAAATGTACAACAACAAAAGTTTAAATGGTCGCTATGTGTTTTAATACACACACAAATGTTTATATAACACTTTATTAACACAATAGTAATGTACAAAAATTCACTCGTAACACAGCACACTTTATGGCAGTAATGCTATATTCACACTTGGGTTTTTAAACGCGTTTAAGCTAATTTTTTGATTAAGTTAATCAAAGCCGTTCACATTACATTTGAGATGATTAAGTTGACAGTAACATGATTAACGGCCATTTTCACAATGTACGATTTTTTCATTTTTAACAGAAAATTAACTAACTTTCGGTTTGTTTAACGGGGACAATTTAACCAACGGTTACCGATTTACGTTTCACCATCATTTGATTACTTAACAAAAGCATTCAGTAGAAAGTATGGCAATAGTGCATACATTTGTTTACGAAAAATAGTGTAATGAAAGATTGAAATATGAATAATTTCTAAAAAGGCAGCATCAAAAAACAATAATTTGTATTTTATTAGTTGTATAATAAAAAAAAACTTATAAAACTCAAAAATATTAAGGTACCTAACTATATTGCGCATTTATACCAAGAAACAAACTGAACAACAAATATTGAAAACCAATAAGGAAAAGTGCACATTTGTTGTTTGGTTTGTATTTTTTTTCTAAAGTGCAATATCGTGCAAAATTTCCTTTTCTTTGCTTTACATTTTTTAAAATTAAAAATATTACAAAAATATAAATATTTGTTCATGTTCTTTTATTATATTTCTTACAATTAAGATGCTAACCGGTGAAGTTTGTTCGGTTATATTTAACAGCAACTTTGTTGTTAAATAGTGTCAGTCAGAAATTAATCGTACATTGTGAAATTCAGATTAGCTTAACTTGCGGTTAAAGTAAACTTTTAATCGTATATTGTGAAAATGGCCGTAAGGCTGGAAAACTTGATTTAATGGAAGTAATACTGTTTTCGTTGCTATAAATAGGTCAAGTTGCGGAAAATTACATGCGAATGTCGGTTCGATTCCCACACGAGGCAATATTTTTCTGTTTTATTTTTTAGCTACATATTCCTGATGAGAATGTAACTACTTATAACTGAGCTGAATGTAAGTACATATACAAGGTGGCGCAAAAGTAATCCTCCTATCAGAAAATGCTATAAATTTTGCGATTGGCCCCTAATGTCAGTTCTGTTTTGAAATTTGTGTAGTAAACACATGCGAAATACACGTTAATAAACAATGTTACGCTACACTGCTCCAGAACGCGGAATATTGCTGACTATTTATTTGACCAATAATCGGTCGGTGACTTTGGCACAACGTGAATTTCGTCGCAGATTTCCTGGCCGTCCAACGCCTATTGGTGAAACACTGCGACGTTTAGCCGCTCGCCTCGAAGAGACTGGCACAACACGAGACGTGGCAGACCCCGGGGTAGCCGTTCTGCAGAGAATATTGCTGCTGTAGCCGAGGATGTCATGGAAGCGCCGTCGACATCGACCAGACGACGTGCCACGCAAATGGGTATCAGTCGACGGTCGTTACAGCGAATTTTGGTACAAGATTTGAAGATGTTTCCGTACAAAGTCCAGACGGTGCATCAGCTGTTAGCTGCTGATTGCCAATCGTGTCTAACATACGCTCAAGCCATCCTTAATCACCACCAAGAGGAAGATGATTTTTCATCTAAAATAATCATGAGTGATGAGGCCCATTTCCATCTTAGCGGGTACGTAAATAAGCAAAATTTACGCTTCTGGGGCACTGAAAATCCGAGACAACCTCTATTTTTGGCATATTTTTGATCTATATCCCGATTACTAAATCATAAATATACACAATATGGATAATGATAGATATTTCAAAGTCCATTGCAATGATGTATATAAGGCTATAGTAAGTTGGACCTACAATGGGTCAAAATCAGGAAACATATTTTTTAACCCAATTTTTTTTTTCTAATAATTTTTTTTCACTAATAAATTAAAAAAATAAATTTAATAAAAAAAAATTAAAAAAAAATTGGAAAAAACTTTTTTTTAAAAAAAAAAAATTGTTTTAAATTTTATTTTAAAGTATAATTTGGTGAAAGGTATATAAGATTCGAATATAGCTCTCTTACTTGTCTTTTCTCATTTCGGACATGCAAAATCGTGTTTCAAGATCTCTCGGCTTCAAATCCTATTCCTGCTTTTGGATGAATCCTGCTGCTCGTAAACGTTTTGAAATTGCTGCTTGAGTAGCTCCCAATGATTATGCAAGCTCTCGTTGAGTTTTACAACAATTTTCATGAAGTAATGCCTCCATTTCTCGGCTTTCATACTTTTTGGCTAGCCTGGGCGATCTTTGTCTTCGGTGTCAAAATCACCACTTCAGAACCACACAAACCATACCGATGAAACACATTCACTATAAGCTTTGATTTTTTCAAATTAAAGAAGTAAAGCTAAACTTACCGCGTATGACGCTTTATTGGCAGAAAATTCGATATTTTCGAAGAAAGAAAAAACTTCCTTGTTTACACTATAATGTTCAATAAATAAATGATTTATAAGTTATTAAAAACAAAAGCGCATTCAAAAGATACGCCATCTATTGTAAATCCTGCATTTTTAAGTCATACACCCAATAGTTGTTAACTTTAGTGAAACCCTTTGTTTCTAAACTTTATTTTTATTCATATTTGGATATTAAATTAGAAAGTGAACTAGAAACAAAAAAGTACCGAAATGCATGGAAAACATTTTTGTGTTTTTCACAAAATTTAGATACAATGTGATGAAATTTTTTAAACGTAGATAACAAAATTTTAAAAAATAAAATTTGTTTACACGAACTATGAATAAATAGTATAAAATCAAAACTAAAACTATTTAAGCATTTAAAATCTCCACAAATTTGATAAAATGCATGTAATATCCCCAAATTTTGTTAAAATCCCCAAATCCCTCCCCACGAAATTTTGTCCCCAAATTATTCATGAAATCCCCAATTTGGGGAGAAATCCCTCCATCTGGCTACACAGGACTCTTGTGGTGTTCTCACGGCCAATTTATATACACTGCACTATCAATCTGAATTAACATTCATCATGTTTATAAACATTTCCATCAGTAGAAATTAGGGTTCTATAGTTGAAACAAAAAGTCGACTTTTCGAACTTTCGACTTTTTGCGATTTTTAAAAAGTCGACTTTTCGAACTTTCGACTTTTGGTAATTTATGAAAAGTCGACTTTTCGAACTTTCGACTTTTTAGTTAAATCGACTTTTTTTGACTTTTCGACTTTTTTCGACTATTTTCGACTTTCCGACTATTTTCGACTTTTTACCATTTTTTGTAAAAAATACATGGTTTCTGCATTTATTGATGCGCCTTGTGTAATGTTTAGCAATAAAAATTAAATGTATTAAGGCGATAATATATAATATGTAGAAAGAGCATTTTTTATGAACATTTCCTAATTATTTATTTTTGCAAACACTAGAAAAAATGTAAGTGTACCAAATTGCAATAACATAAAATTATTATGTTATTCTGTGCATATTTTGTTTTAGTATAATGTTGCAATTAAAAATTTGTTTAACAATCTTAAAGTCGAACTTTTTCGACTTTTATTGACTATTCGACTTTTATCGACTTTTATCGACTATTCGACTTTTGTGATAACTAATCGAATGTTCGACTTTTTTCTGACCAAAAAGTCGACTTCGACTTTTTTCAGCGAAAAGTCGATTGTTCGAACAATCGAACAATCGACTTATAGAACCCTAGTAGAAATGTATGCTTATCAACAGTTATTAAGACTCTTTGTAAGTATGGCAACATTAAATGTTAAAACTGCTAACATTAAAGCCTAGTACTCTGTTCATATTTGCGAAAAATTATGGTTTTTTCATGCGAAAAATTGTATATGCAACAAATTATCAGCTGTTGGTTTTAATTTCGTGCGAAAGAAGTGCTGCTTATGTTATTTCGTGTGAAAAGTTAAAGTTGCCAGATGTATTTCACATGTTTTCCACAATAAGAACAGAGTACTGCTTTTGCGAAATTATTTCGCATATATTTCATTCCAAATATTCTATATGTAGTTTGACAGCAGTTCGCACGAAATTTTGAACAGAGTACTTAGCTTTAAGCAGATAACTCATGAAACTGCTGGAAGATGCCACTGTATATAAATAGTGGTTATAATAATCATCAACTGCATTACCAGTGTATTCTTGTACATTATAAAATGTGTTTATTCCTGCGAATTATAAACGTGTATAGCTAAGTACTCTGTTCAAAATTTCGTGCGAACTGCTGTTAAACTACATATAGAATATTTGGAATGAAATATATGCGAAATAATTTCGCAAAAGCAGTACTCTGTTCTTATTGTGGAAAACATGTGAAATACATCTGGCAACTTTAATTTTTCACACGAAATAACATAAGCAGCACTTTTTTCGCACGAAATTAAAAACAACAACTGATCATTTATTCCATATAAAATATTTCGTATGAAAAAACCATAATTTTTCGCAAGTATGAACAGAGTACTAGGCTTATCTGTATAAAAACACAGAGTGATTTAAACTGTTGTTGTGCACATTTAAAGATTTGGTACAATTTTAAACTACTAACGGAATTATAAGATAACGTGAACTTTAACCACACGTTAGGCTAATCTGAATTTCATAATGTACGATTAATTTTTAACTGAAACTACAAAGTTGCTGTTAAATATAACAGAACAAACTTCGCCTGTTAGCATTTTAATTGTAAGAAATATAATAAAAGAACATGGAAAAGCACCATAGCGGAATTTGCAATCATGTGCAAATGATCATGCATCATTGTATATGCATTGCATTTTTACTTAACACTAACAAAATATACAGAAATACTCCATTGCATTAATTTGCAATACAAATGCACAAGATTGTAAATACCGCTCATTTATATTTTTGTAATATTTATAATTTTTAAAAATGTAAAGAGCAGAAAAGAAAATTTTGCACCCGGATATTGCACTTCAGAAAAAAATACAAACCTAACATCAAATGTGCACTTTTTCCTTGTTGGTTTTCAGTTATTGTTGTTCAGTTTGTTTCTTGCCATATATGCGCAATATGTATACCTTAAATTTTAATATTTTTTGAGTTTTATAAGTTTTTTTTTTATTAACAACTAATAAAACACAAATTATTATTTTTTGATACCGCCTTTTTAGAAAATTTTTATTTTTCAATCTTTCACTATTCTTCATAAACAAATGTATGCAGTAATGCCATACATTCTACTGAATGCTTTTGTTAAGTAATCAAATGATGGTGAAACATAAATCGGTAACCGTTGGTTAAATGGTCCCCGTTAAACAAACCGGCAGTTAGTTAATTTTCCGTTAAAAATGAAATAATCGACAAACTTATATACTATATACCATGAGTGGCAAGGGTATATAGTATATAAGTTTGTCATTCCATTTGTAATTTCTACATTTTTCATTTGCGACCCCACAAAGTATATATATTCTGGATCGTTATAGATAGCGAAGTCGAAACATTTTTTTTTTTTTAATTTTGAAAAATAAAATTTAATTTTGTTTACCTAAAAATATTTAAAATTTTTATTTTAAAGTAAAATTTGGTGAAGAGAAATTTAAGGTTAAAGTTGAACTTTTAATTTTTGTATAGCATTTAGTATGAAAATGCGAATTTTTTGTTTTTTGAATCAGTTTTACTTATTAAAGACCGAGAATTGGAGGCATTACTCCATTAAAATTGTTGTAAAACTCAACAAGAGCTTTTAACGTTATAAAAGAAAATAATTTTTGCACCGAATCATTACTTGCGATGATAAATTAATCCATTACGATAACCCGAAGCGTATGTGAAGCCCCGCAAAGCAGCCGAATCGACACCGAAGAAAAATATCCATGGCGCTAATTCTCAGTGGGAGAAAAAGGATCTTACCTAATAAGAGCTGATGAAATCTGACCTTACCATCACAGGGAACCTGTACCGAACGCAACTGTTTCGTTTGAAGCGTGCATTGGCCGAAAAACGCCCAGAATATGCGGCCAGACATGAAACCATAATATTCTATTATGATAACGCTAGGCCACATGTTGTACTACCTGTTAAAAAGTACTTAGAATGATGTGGTTTGGATGTTTTGACTCAGCCGCTTTTTAGTCCAGACCGTGCCCCATCCGACTTATATTGGCATGAATCGTTCTTGACCTCTTTAGATGGAAAAAGGTCATAGCTAACAATGGACAATACTTTAAATTTATATTGTACAAAAGTTTTAAAATAAAAGATAAAAATTTAAAAAAATTCCGCATTTTTAAGTAATAACCCCAATATGAAATGGGTCTTCAACACTGATTTTATCCCAATCAAATTATTAGGAGAAAAAGAACAGTACGATCAATGGAAAGTACAAAAAGATGGGACTGTAACTGTGTTACTTTTCCTTGGATTTGCAACTTGACTTACTTATTTATACCAACGAAAACAGTATTACTTTCAGTAAATCAAGTTTTCAAGCCTTAAAAAAGAAAACTTAAAATTTTTAAAAAATATACATTCTTAGTCGACATTTACACTTTGATTGAAAGCCATCTTTTTTTTTTGTTTCTCTTTTAAAACCCCTACGAAAATCTTTCTTTTTTTGCATATAATCGTATCAACAACCAGTCAGAAAAGAGCTCAAAGCTGAATATCAAAAAAAGTTATGAAAAACAGAAAACTTGCATTTTGTTTAGACGTCACAATTTGCTAGTACAAAAAATCACATGATTTTAAGTCATGACTTAAAGTCATAATGTAAATGCCCCCTTAGGATTATATTATTAAAAACTGAATTTTGTACAATAGAAATAATAAACCGTTTTCGAATACGGCTTTAGCTGAAAAACGGTTAATCGGTTTTTTATTATATGCAGTATTATTTCAGTTTTTCTTTATTTTTAATAGACTTTATTAAGTTGCTAATATATTTTTACAAAGGCATTGCAAATACAAAAAGTTAGAAACATTTTTTCTATACTAATAAAAATTTGGGGACAAAATTGGGGATTTCAATTATGAAATGGGGATTTTTTGGAGATATCTTTTATAAGATTGGGACAAGAGGTAAAATTTTTATGCATCACTCATATTGCTCGCATAGAGAAAATTCAAAGAAAATTTATTCATTATGCATTGCCTCATTTAAATTATATATTTCCGCACCCATCCTATAAATCCCGTTGCTTACATCTTGGTATAATATCTCTGGAACAGAGACGTAAGATTCAGTCAATGCTCTTTGTTTTTGACTTGATTAATGGATATATTGATTGTCCAAACTTTTTAGAAAAAATTTCGTTTTATGTGCCATGCAGGTTATCAATCCGGCATAGAAATTTGTTTTATATCAGTTTACATCACAGAAATTATGCTTTAAATAGTCCGTTAATTAGATCATAAAATTTCTTCAATATTTTACATAATAGTTATACCTTGGAATTTAGTGCATCCAAAATTAATTTAAAAAATTGTTTGTTACAAACACATGGCAAATATTTACTCAAAAAAGCGTAACCACTTCTTTTTCGCACAAATTTGTTTGACGTGTTTACTCTTACAAGTGTTTTGTAAGATCAAACAGCATAAAATAAAATAAAACTAATATTTTTGTTTTGAATCATCCTAAGTAAAATAAGTTTTTGAAATAAATGAAAGAATTCAAATATATTTTATTTAGTGGTTACCTTTACGAATTTGCAATAGCGATTTGAATTTAATTGTCTGTAACGACTGCCTGCAGCATTCATCATGTTTATAAACACGTCCATCAGTAGAAGCTTCTACTTATCAACAATGTTGATAGCATGCTGTTATTCGCAATGTTTATAAGTATGGCAACACTAAATGATTAAGCTGCTAACATTGACATTGAAAGCTTTAGAGCATTGTAGAAGATTCACGATAGATGGCGCGTGTATAAATAGTGGCAGAGGTTGCAGTAGTGAGAGAGTTTATCATAGGCGCTGTTAGAGTTAACATCAACTGTCTTGTACATTTAGGTTTGTTTGTGTGCATTTCTGCGAATTGATAAACGTGTAAATAGACACTGAGTGACTATTGTTGCTGTACATGTTGTTGTACATTCTAAATAAATAAAGAGTTGTTACAAATTTAAAACTACTAAAACTGCTTTTTATTTTCAATCAAAAGTATCCGGTTTATTTAAATGAAATAAACACCCGATTTTAAAAGGTAAAAACGTAACAATTGGTGTCAGAAGTGGGATTGCAAAATAATAAGCATGAAGTTTGAAGAGCTTAAAGTGGAACAACTCAAGAGAGAATTGAATAAGCTGGAGTTATCTACAGCTGGCAATAAGGCAGAACTGCAAAAGAGGCTGATAGATTAATTCAAGCGGCGTAATATTGACATTGGAGCTTACGAATTTGAGTATAAAGAAGAAATGGAAGTTTCTACCCGTGCAACAACAAGCAGCATGGATTTAAGCACAATGTTTGCGGCTATGATGGAAAAAATGAAATTAAAATTCCAAGAAGCGAACGAAAATTCAAGAACCATCTTAGAAACTACTAAAGCCGAGAACGAGAAACTTCTTGCTGAAATTAAAGAAGAAAATAAAATAATGGAAATGAAATTTCAAGAGACTTCTAGAGCGACAGACGAGAAGCTTCAGCAAATTTCGGAAGTTATAAACAGCAGAATGGCATTGAGAAAAAGGTTTCCAACTTAGAGAACTGCCTACAAATACAAGCCGCACATTGGTTGAGGTTCATAGAACGAGCGGCTAGAAATAGAAGAAGTTGTCGAAGGACAATGAAACTTGGCACAAAGGCATTTTTTATTTGAATTAATAAAAAAATGGAAAAATCAAAATAATCCGCCCACTTTACGCCCACCTCCCATACAAAATGAACATTAAATTTTGACCTACGGCATTGTTTTTTGGCACATCGCATTTTTTAGAATCATTTGTGTGAAATTTGAAAAATATCCGCCCACTTCCCATACATCCTGTATTGAAAAAGTAGCATAACTCCCTTGATTTTTAATGCATCAACCCAATTTTCACAAAAAATAAATATTATAATTGTAGAATGGTCTTCGGAAAATATATACCTGATCCGCTCACTTTTACGCCCATCTCCCATAGAAAAAACATGAATAATTAATTTAAGCATAGTCTTTGAATAATTTTTTAACATCATTATCGTACTCCAATATATTTGATTTGCAGCTTTGAGCGAAATTTATTTATAAATGGGTCCGAAGACTACACGTCTTCATTAGTGGCTACACGTCCAATTCTTCGCGAATGATGTAATCTATAGGCTCTATAGACTTTATTCCTCGCTTCCTGACCTTCCTCGGACAGCACCTGATGCAAATAATCAATTAAAATGTAACAAAAATGAAATCATTGAATAAGGGCCTTGGTAGAGACCTACTATTGGCAGAATAGCTTCTTGACTAGTATGTATATTACACAATGTAATAATTTTAAGCAGTAAAGATGGGAACAACACCATGCATGAACGAAAATTCATGTTATATTACTTTATAGTTTTTACTGTTTTTTTTTTTTTTTTTTTGGAAAGGAGCAGCTAGGAGCAGCTGAATTTCTTTTTTAACATTTAGCTGAGACTTCAAGTTGTAATTTGACATCTTTCGTTAAACAACGCTCTACAGCGGTAAAAAGATGCCACTGAAGTTGATGAACATTGAAATTTTGATGTTGTTTATGTTTTGGTCTAAGAAATTTTTTATATGACACTTTTTCCAAGTCTCATCTATGACATTTGTCATTTACGAAAATATACAACAAAGTCAAATGATAAGTTTACTCTGATTGTACCAAAAGATTGAATATACAATAAATTTGAATGCCATTTTAAACAAGCGAACATATATGAATTTCAAGCGTGTCTGTCCAAACAAATAATAAATATATCAGCCTAATATTATGGAATCAAAATACTCAGATATCTGACAACAAAATACCAAAAAATTATCCAAATCAGCGAACATGAAAAAACTCTTCAACCAATGTGAGCCGTAGACTTCAATAACAAACTAACTGAATTAGCTGTCCGACTTTGAGAATGGTGTCGATAGAAAACTACATGATCTTGAAATAAAGATGATTAATCTTCAATGCCAAGATGGACCTGTGCGAATTATTCCAGAAGCATCCAGTGAAATAAAGGCCCCTAGTTTTGATGGCAGCACACCATTTAATGTTTTCAAGTTCCAGTTCGAAACAGTTGCTAAGAGAAATGAAGAAAAAGCTATAGAGTTGATATTGGCCTTAAAAGGAAATGCAGCGATAGTTCTTGAACGCGTGCCAGCGAGCCACAGAAATTGTTATTATGACATAATGGAGGCGCTACAACGTAAGTACGGTAGCGAACATAAAAAGGAATTATATCGAATGGAATTGCGTGGTATAGTGCAGAATGCCAATGAGACGCTACAAGACTTTGCGATGAACACCGAGCGATTGCTACAGCTAATTTAACCAGGGGAAAACCATCCGATTTTGGATCATTTGAAGATAGAAGCATTTGTGAATGGTATTCATGATCCTGAAATAAAACATGCGGTATGTGCCACAACAAAGTCATCATTCACTGAAACCGTCTCATTCGCGCTGGTACAAGAAACAACAAAGATAATTGTAATAATAATACGCACCGCTACTGAAGAGCCTGCCACTGTCCATGGTAAAGTTAATGTGAAACTAACTATTGGTGGCATTAGCGTAAATCATGTCTTTGTTGTTGCCGATATTGTGGATATAGTAATCATTGGTGCAGACTTCATGATTAGCCACAGCATTACTTTAGATATGGGACAAAAAGTCATGAATTGGCGAAATAGTAAAGTACTCCTTGACGTCGGATATGAGAACAGGTCTCAAGTAAGAAGGCTAGTATTTGTTGAGCACCAAAAGTTGCCACCGCAGTCAGAGGATTTGGTATGGACCCGTGAGGAAGAGGAGGATTGTGAAGACAATGGTTTATGGGTGTTGAAACCAGCAGATGTGAAATGTGCCCATGTAACGATGGAGGGCTTCGTTGAACGGTGCAACGACAAAGTGGTTCCTGTTGAAGTGCTTGGTATTTCCCGAGGTGAAAAGATCATCAAGTCGGATTCCAAGATGGGTGAATGTGCTTCAGCAGAGGCAGTAAATAATTGTGAGAATGATACTGCCAATGAATTCGCCAAAGAAACTGCTTTTTATTTGCAATCAAAAGTATTCGGTTTATTTAAAGGAAATAACCCCCCGTTTTTAAAAGGTAGAAACGTAACAATATTTTTTGTTTATAAATTTATACTTATATATCTTTGTTTTTATATAAGATAAATAAAAAGAATTGTATACTTTTTATTAGTCTGTATGGAATATTGTAACCACTTCTTTTTCGCACAAATTTGTTTGACGTGTTTACTCTTACAAGTGTTTTGTAAGATCAAACAACATCAAATAAAATAAAACTAATTTTTTTTGTTTTGAATTATCCTAAGTAAAATAAGTTTTTGAAATAAATGAAAGAAATCAAATATATTTTATTTAGTGGTTACCTTTGCGAATTTGCAATAGCGATTTGAATTTAATTGTCTGTAACGACTGCCTGCATCATTCATCATGTTTATAAACACGTCCATCAGTAGAAGCTTCTACTTATCAACAATGTTGATAGCATGCTGTTATTCGCATTGTTTATAAGTATGGCAACACTAAATGATTAAGCTGCTAACATTGACATCGAAAGCTTTAGAGCATTGTAGAAGATTCACGATAGATGGCGCGTGTATAAATAGTGGCAGAGTTTGCAGTAGTGAGAGAGTTTATCATAGGCGCTGTTAGAGTTAACATCAACTGTCTTGTACATTTAAGTTTGTTTGTTTGAAACCAGCAGATGTGAAATGTGGCCATGTAACGATGGAGGGCTTCGTTGAAGACAAATAAAAATAATTGTATACTTTTTATTAGTCTGTATGGAATATTGTTCTATAGACTTGAAATAAATAAATGTAATAACTGCGGTAAATCCGGTCATATTCAGCGAACTGCAGAGCACCAAGAAAACAAACCCGCCAGCAAGAAACATCCAGCAGACGAATCATTAAACATCACAAGAGCCACCTTTAAACTAAAACGAGCTAGTACTACTGGGCAAGAGCCAGCTCCCACATCTGAGGACCCCACAATCTCCTATCCATAATGCAGCAGTATTGGTGCTGATTTCATGATTAATCACTGCAATAATTTGCATATGGGCAAACAGTTATGATTTAGCGAAATGTGGAAATACCGCTTGACGTCGGATATAAAAACATGACTCAAGTAATATAAGATCCCGAGATCTAAAACGAAGTTCGTACATCAAGAACTATTCGGGACGAACAGACTTAAGTAGGTGGCAGTGTTACGAAATTCCATTATCAAACTTCTACTTATGAACAATGGTGGAAACACGCTTTTATTAACATTGTTTATAAGTATGACAACATTAAATATGAAGAAGCTTTAATAGTTGTAGGTGATCATTGTGGAAATAGAACATTATTCATGAGACTTCTAGAAGATGGCGTAGTGTATATAAATAGTAACCGCGAATTGTGAGTGAGACAGTATATCGTAGGCACTTTTAGAGTTAACATAAACTGTATTCTTGGAAATTATAAAGTGTGTGTATTAAAAGAGAGTTTATTAACTACGGTTTATTAAAAGAAAATGAACCACCGTTTTTAAAATGTAACAATATGCACAGTGTCATATTCTAGTAACTTCCAGTATTATCTATTTAAACCTGCTTCACATTCAATGTTGTCATATTTATGAGCAATGTTAATAACAGAGCACAGTGGGGGAAATGATAAAAGTGGAAAAATCTGTAACTTCTAAACGAATAGCCCGATTTTAATGTTTGAGTTTTAAATTTGGGCTTATAATACCAAGGGGGGACCGAGCCACAATGCCCCAAAGTGGGGCACCTCGGGTATATCAAAAATTAAAAATTGTTGACTTTAGAAGTTTCTTGAACTTCTTGGAATTTTAATTCCATTTTTTCCATCATAGCCGTAAACATTGTGCTTAAATCCATGCTGCTTGTTGTTGCACGGTTAGAAACTTCCATTTCTTCTTTATACTCAAATTCGTAAGCTCCAATGTCAACATCACGCCGCTTGAATTCATCTATCAGCCTCTTTTGCAATTCTGCTTTATTGCCAGCTGTAGGTAACTTCAACTTACTCAATTATTTCTTATTCTTATAGCTTATTATTTTGCAATTCCACTTCTGACACCAATTGTTACGTTTTAACCTTTTTAAAACGTTGGGTTTATTTCCTTTAAATAAACCGGATACTTTTGATTGCAAATAAAATGCAGTTTTAGTAGTTTCAAATTTGTAACAAATCTATATTTATTCAAATGTACAACAACAACAGTCTAAAAAGTCACTCAGTGTTTATTTACACATTTATCAATTCGCAGAAATGCATACACACTTTATAGTGTACAAACTTAAATGTTCAAGACAGTTGATGTTAACTCTAACAGCGCCTATAATAAACTCACTCACTACTGCAACCTCTGCCACTATTTATACACGCGCCATCTATCGTGAATCTTCTACAATGCTCTAGAGCTTTCGATGTCAATGTTAGCTGCGTAAACATTTAGTGTTGCCATACTTATAAACAATGCTAATAACCGCATGCTATCAACATTGTTGATAAGTAGATGGACTACCGATGGACGTGTTTATAAACATGATGAATGCTGCAGGCAGCCGTTACAGACTGTTAAATTCAAATAGCTATTGCAAATTCTTAACAGTATTATTTTTACATTTCATCATGAAACAAGGGAATTTTAAAGATAAATGTTTATGAATTTGAAATAATAGACGATACTATTGCAATTGCTAAACACAATTTTAACTCCGCTGGCGAATAAGATCCACTATAATAGTATATGATTTTGTTTGATTTTCCTCCGGGAGTGAACTACATGAATCGCACAGTGAGTTTAATTGCCATTTACTTTTAACCTGTAACGCCATGTAGTAATAAAATGTGAGAACATTGTATTGCATTTTTGTTTTTACAATAATATATACAAAATTATTAATTTATCACAAATAAATTTAAGTATAAATGTATTTCTTTCTAAAAATTACATTGAAATATATAGAAACTTCGATTGTACTATGGAGTACAAAGTTGTCGAAAATGAAAAACATGATTCCAATGACACGTATAATTGATAGGTTTTTTATTTATTTGTAATAACTTTGATCTTGTACAGGCCTTCGGCCGGGTACACATACAAGAATTATATGGTAGTTTTTTCTACTTAAAGCAACATCCAAATATCGAAATTTCACAGGATCATGTCAATTATATGAAGTACAAGTTGTTCAATGACACGAAAATGTAAAATTTACTGGTGTTTCATCTATACTGATACAAATTACAAAATATTAATTTGTCTAAAATAAAATATTTGAAATATCTGATTTTGACATTTTCCCAAGGTTTTGCCAAAAACGAAAATCATGTTGTTTTTGTTGCTGTGGTAATGTCACTGTATTAGATTCGCCTTGAAATACACTGTCTAACGCTGCAGCCACACGATCAAGTCTTTTACATATACTCTTTGTCAAAATTAGCAAAAATTGAAAGCTGTGACGAAATGTAAGTTCGTTTCAATTCTTAACCTTCCGTGATACACATCTTTTATTTTTCACATTAGTAACACATGAGGCCTGACCAGACCCCATAATAATATCAGTATAATTACATAAAAAATATCGTTTTTTCAAACAAATAATTATAAAAACAGCTTAAATAATCTAAAAAATCATTTGTCAACTTTTTAGCAAAAAACTCCCGTAACCATTTTTAAAGTTTGTAACAAACTAAAAAAGAACACACAAAGCCTATTTCAACGAAAAAATATAACGGCAAAAACGTGATGAGAACTTAGATTTTATTTTACCGTAAAAAGATGATTTTATTACTGAAACCTTTTTTGTGAATTGGCAAAAAAATTTTGTTTTACGCATTTTGCAAAAATATATAAAAATAAATAGAATTACAATTTTTTACGAAAAATATTCGCGGTTCTCGCCAGACCTCATGTGTTAAGCTACGTACACACGATTGTCATATTCTTACAATGTTGTCAGAAAATGTTCAATAAATGGTTAACAACCATATGTTTCAACATAAGTTCTCATGGTTGTGTTAACCATTTTCTGAGCATGTTTCTAACAATCTGACAACCGTGTGTACGTAACTTTACTAATGTGATATATAAGTTAAAAAATCCTTGTATCTCCATTTGTAGTATTTTTTTTTGGCCCGTTTTTTTACCATTATAAAGCCAAGGGTACATGAAAAATCAAGTCTCTAGCGATACCCCAAAGACGTTTAAATTGCAAAACAAATCCAAAAAAGTCTGCCCAGACCTATATGTATGCCTAAGGGTTAAAAGTGTGAGTGTATTAGTAAAAAAGTGTGAGTGTATTAAAACTTGAAAAGCAAAACTTGATCGTGTAACCCCCAAGTAAAAGTAATTTTTTATGGCGTGTTATGCCATCCTGTTGCATTTATTTCTATATTCATTCTCAAAATGGTACATATATATGAATGTAAATAATTTAAAAAACTAAACGCAAATTATAATCTTTTATATATTGAATTTGACAGATGCAATACTGAAACTGAAGAAAATCAATGTGCCTGTTAAAGTCAGAATAAAACCGAAAAAAAATACAAAGAAATGTCCAAGGCGAATCTAATAAGGTAACATCACTAGAACAGCTGACTTTTATTTTTGAATTCGCCTTATTCCAAGGCGAATCTAATAAGGTGAGAGCGCCACGGCAACAAATACAACAAGGCAAAAACAACATGGTTTTTGTTATTGGAAAAAAATCGGCAAAATGTCAAAATCAGCTGGTAATAAATACAAATTGTAAACAAAAACTTTATTTTAGAAATTAATAATATTTTGTAATTTGTAATAGTTTAGATGAAAAACCAGTCATTTTTACATTTGCGAGTCATTCAACAACTTGTACTTTATATAATTCAGATGATGCTGTAGAATTTCGATATTTGGATGTTGTTTTAAGAGAGAAAAAACTACTAATTGATGTATAAACTGTTACTGAAAATATAAACTGTTACTGGAATCTTGATTTGTTCCAAAAAATGTCCAAATGTTTTTAAATTAAAACTAATTTGAGAGTTTTTGTAGATTATTTAAAAAAAAGCGAGAAAAGTAAGACCATGGAACTCAAATAAAAGCTCAGAAAAGTGCAAGCATCGGTATTTCCAACACCTGTATATAAATTTCTTCATAACTGCCACAAAAGTACATGAATATGATAAATTTTTTCCTGTTACTGAGATCTTGCTTTGTTCAAATAAGTTTTATTTGGGGCATAATTGGTCATTGCTCCCATATAAATATTACTCACTTCAAGGATTAAATTTATTCAATTTACTTACCCAGGATATGGTTCGTTATCATTTTGTAAATGGTGAAGAAAAGGCACAGCAGTCGGCATCAACATTGCTCTATTTCCAGCAGTAATTATATCGGTTGGAAGAAAGTGGTCTATACATATGTGCGAGGTTTTTGAAAGACGCACCCGACAAATCTCACTCCACATATGTCTTCTCTCTTCTTCTTTTGGAACTTGGAAAAATGCGCCTTTTCCAATTTCCTTCTTTTTTTTGCAAATTACGCATGACCGCATTTTTGTCAGCTATTTAAAATCCTGTCGTAAACAAAAATGTTTATTTTTTAACTTTTTATTATTTTTACAACAGTTTATTTTCTGTTTTTTCAATTTTCACTTATTTTATTTATTTATTATTTTATTTCTTTTTAATTATAAAAATTTTGTTCTTCAAAAACACTTTTTGTTCTTCAAAAACACTTTTTTTTTATTTTTTTTAACCGTTTTTATGACACCTAACAATTGTAAACAAGGCGTATTTAATAAGGTGACAGTAGTGGCGAATTGAAATAAATACAAGCGAATTCATTTATTTTTTATATATGGAGTTTGACATAATGGCGTTCCGGCGAATATTTTTTATATATGTAGTTTGACATTATCGCGTGCTAGGCCTGTAATCAGCTGTGCTCTCGATGGCACCTTATTAAATGCATCTTGATTGTAAACAAATAAGCAATTTTGACAGTTTAACGATGCCGGCGAATTCAAAAATAAAAGTCAGCTGTGCTCGTGAGGTCACCTTATTAGATTCGCCTTGCCTTATTCGTTAAACAGCCAAAATTTTTTATTTGTTTACAATTGTTAGCTGTCATCAAATTATAATTTTACTTTTTAGTTTGTGAAATTTTTGTTTTTGGACAATAATGTAATAAAAATTATTAATTTATCACTAAAGAAACAAAGTATTGTTACGAATTTGCAATAGCGATTTGAATTTAACGGTCTGTAACGACTGCCTGCAGCATTCATCATGTTTATAAATAAGTCCATCAGTAGACGCTTCTACTTATCAACAATGTTGATAGCATACGGTTATTAGCATTGTTTGTAAGTATGGCAACACTAAATGTTTAAGCTGCTTACATTAACAACGAAAGCTCTAGAATTCGAACATACGAGTTTTGACCGTTAAGAATCTAGACTACTCGAATGAAGATGGCAGTGTGTATAAGTAGTGACTGCGGTTGTCAGTAATCAGTGAGTTTATCATAGGCGCTGTTAGAGTTAACATCAACTGTCTTGTACATTTAAGTTTGTGCATTATAAAGGTGTGTGTGTATTAAAAACACATATGGACTATTTAGACTGTTGTTGTATATTTGAATAAATAAAGAGTTGTTACAATTTTAAACTACTAAACGGCTTTTATTTATTTTTTAAACTTTATAATCATAATAAATTATGAATACAAAAAAATGTTAAGGTTTTTGACCTAAAATTTTTTAAATAAGATTGTATATATTACAGTGCTTTAAAAGTAAGATTACATTCTTTATATTATCTATATTTACATTTTTTAGGAGATCTACTAAGCAAATTTTACCAAAGATGTATCTGAGATTGTTTTATAAAATTACAGAGGAAAATTAAATGTTCTGTGTTTAGAATTGTTGTTGTACTACAAAGTTGACAATGGTTTAGGTTAGAGTTATTAAATAAATGTTGTACAGTTAAGCGGGTATGTCTTAATCTTAATCTAATATATTTTTGATCACTTCTTTTAGCTTCATTCGGAAATATCTGGGTTGAATGTTTTGTATATGTGTTTAGAATTGTTGTTGTACTACAAAGTTGACAATGGTTTAGGTTAGAGTTATTAAATAAATGTTGTACAGTTAAGCGGGTATGTCTTAATCTTAATCTAATATATTTTTGATCACTTCTTTTAGCTTCATTCGGAAATATCTGGGTTGAATGTTTTGTATATGTGTTGGTAATTGGCACATTCATCAATTTCGGCATTTTTAAAGGATGTTGAGATTACTTTTTTGACATCGCACTTATTTTATGAGGCATATGAAAAAATTGGTGCAGAAGAAGCAAATTTTGCTGCTTCGTCTGCTAAGGTGTTTCCTTTAATACCAGTGTGGCCCGGAATCCACATTATTTTAAATTTAATGGGATATTTTATTAGGTTTATATTAAGTTTTGGGTGGCAGTTATTGCAGATTTCACAGAACAAATTAATCCAACTTACCCTATTTCCAAAATTTGGTTCAATTTGCGTAAACTAAGTGGAGCTAATACAAATAATAAAATCCGTTATGTTGAACACAAACGAAAATGAATTTAAAAGCAGGAAACAAAACACCAATATCAACATTAACTATCAACTAAATAATTCTTCAAAGATCTTAGAAGAAGACATAACAATGTTTGAAATTAAAACAACTTTTGACAACATTGCATATCCACTGTTAAAGCAATTGCCTAACAAAACACTATCAATACTACTTGATCTATACAACTTAATTTTTAGAACTGGTATAATTCCGCAAAGTTGGAAGATATTACAAAAATTCAAGGATACAGGCCAATCTCGCTTATACCTTGCGTATCGAAATTACTCGAAAAAATAGTGGCAACTAGAATAACATGGTTTCTTCTAAAAAATAAACTTCTTAGCATTCATCAAGTTGCTTTTAAACCAAATAAAGGAACTATCGATGCTTTAACTTATATTGACCATTTAACAGCTTCCGCGCTTAAACGGCTTTTATTTGCAATCAAATTTTTATTTATTATCAGCTGATTTTGACGAATTTTTTCCAAAAACAAAAATCATGTTGTTTTTGCCTTGTTGTATTTGTTGCCGTGCTGTCAGCTTAATAGATTCGCCTTGGAAAATCAAAAACAGAAGACGGTTTCGGAAGTTGGCTAATAGCCGAATCAAAGCCGCCGCTTTAAATCCAGAAAATCAGACGGAGAAACAACAGGGAGACAAAACCATTAGTATAAAACAGATTTTGAAGTATACAGGTTTGGAAAAATTTAATTTAATAAAATTTTAATTTTCTTCATATACAAAACAGAATCTGAGTTTTTTAAAATTACTTATTTTTGGCATATATAAAATTAATAGGACTTCTGCCAAGGCGTATTTAAGGTGACAGCAGTGGCAAATTGAAATAAATGCAGGCGAAGTAACTTATTTTTTATAAATGCGTTCGGGCGAATATTTTTTATATGTGTAGTTTGATATGTGCTCCCGGTGACACCTTATTAAATGCACTAGAGTTGGGCCAAGGCGAATTCATATAAGGTGTACTCGTTAGCATAGCTGATCAACAGCTGTTACTCTTTAGACATCTGTTTTTTTACAGATGGGGTAAAAAGCAAAATGTATGTTGTTTTTGTATTGTTGTATTTGTTGTAGGGACGAGTACACCCAAGGCGAATTTATATACACCGACACCACCTTGTATATAAATTCGCCTTGAGTACACCTTGTATGAATTCGGCTTGAGTTGGGCATAATCGTTCTTTTTACTGATTGTTCGTTCAGAACAATCGTCTTCAGAACAAATCAAAGCGAATTTATAGAAGGTGACGACATAACTACAACAAATACAACATGTACAAAAACAACAGGTACTTTGTTTTTGTTAAAATATAAGTGAACTGTCAAAGTTTCTATTGTTGTTTTTGCTTTTGGGTTTGTTGTATTTTTCGCCACAACAAACACATGTGAATTGACAGTTCACTTGTCTAAAAAACTGGATATAAAAAATAATCAGCTGTTCTTCTGAGGTCACCTTCTATAAATTCGCCTTGGAACAAATAAATGAACAAGTTCAAGGCAAATTTATAGAAAGTGACCTCAGAAGAACAGCTGATAATTTTTTTATTCAGTTGTTTAGACAAGTGAACTGTCAATTCACTTGTGTTTTGTTGTGGCGAAAAATACAACAAAAACAACAACACGCAACTTTGACAGTTCACTTTTCTGTAGTTCTGTCGTCACTTTCTATAAATTCGCCTTGAACAAGTTTGTTCTTTTTGTTCAGTTGTTCATTTTTATTTTGCGGTGTTTGACTGAAGTAAGTGATTGAACGATATCTGAATGTATGTATTTGCAGATAGTGCACAAAACGAACAGGTGACAGCTGCTTTTGGAAACAAATTTGTCAGGATTTTTTATAATCAATAAAACAAAATGGTAATTTAATCAAATTAAATAACTTAAATTCAATTTAAAAACGTTTTTCAGAATATAAATTTTAGACATCTACGGAAATGTCAAACGAACCAAAAGAATAAAGAGAACATGAAGACTGAACAACTTCACATTGTTCACTTCAAGGCCAATTTACTACATGTGACGTTAAAAAGCCAGCTGACTATTTTTTTGCTCGATATATTTTTTCACTTCTATCTGTCAAAGTTTGTTTACATTTTTCTGTTTCTTTTAAGAAAAAATATAAAATAGTAGAAAAGTGATCGTTTTAAACAATCAACATATAACAAAAATATAAATAAATTGCGTTGCTGTGCTCAGTGGAAGTAAATTTCACGTTTTTACATATTTTCACCCCTGTTTTTGATTTTTGTAGTCTACTGTTGTTTAGTTTTTTGACAGCTAGAAAATATTTTTACGAAAACAAAATACATGTTGTTTTTTTGTAAAGTTGTAGAAATTTGCCTTGGTTCACTTGACTGAATTTTTGTAATTGAACTTGTGCGTTCATGAACAACCCAACTCAAAAAACACCTTGATTTCCGTTAATCGTTAAAATAAACTCCCATTTACTAGGGTTAAAAATATGTAAAGTAGTCAAGAAAGTCGCTAAATTACCACACTACTCATACATTGTTTAGTACTAGTGTTGTATTTTTCGGTTCGGTTACATACGAAATTATACAACAATGCGTAAAATTGAATCGATTTTTCATACAATTCACAATTTTTTCAAGTGTTAGTAGAAAATAATTCTTAATAGAATGGATAATAGTGGAAAACAATATTTGTTTTAAAGAAATATATTCGGAAAAGCCGCAGTAATAAGCACAAAAAAGTATATAATTTCAAATCTTCTCAATAAAATGTATTTGTTGGATATTTTTTTATAAACTAAATCTAAATTGAGGGATGTAGTAAAATTTTAACGAGAACAAGAAGCAGAGAATAGAATATATAAATTGTGTATCCCCTTTGATAAATACCTTACAGGCTACTACTATAACTGCGGTCAATAATAAAAACGTCGGTAAATATTCATTTGTTAATTTTGTGTACTTGTGATTTGCTAATTTCAGTTTTGACAACAATTAGTAGATTTTACTTTTACAAAAAAAAAAAAAATAAATATATATATAAACCAGATCTTAATTTAGATTAAGTGCGACCAATTGATTCCATTATTATGGTGAATCTTAATGGAAACTCTGCCGTCAAGTAGTGTATACCCCTGAGTGATTCGGCGATTGTATTTTTGTGTTGTGTATGTCTAATGTGTGAATAGTCTATTTTTTATTTCAATTGACATTAAAAAAGGAAAATACAATGTTTTCCGTACAACATGGAGTTGGTGGTAGCGGAGGCATTAATGATACTGATGGATATGATTTCACTAAAAGTGAAAATGCTGCTCGATGGAGGGGTTTGTTTACACCATCCTTAAAAAAGGTGGGTCATCCAGCAAATCATTTCGTTGTTTTTACTTATTATATTTTTCATATATATTCTTTTTCAGGTCTTAGACCAAGTACATCCACGTCTTACAGCCAAAGAGGAGGCTCTGTTGTATGTGGAGACATTATGTCTACGCATATTAGCAATGCTTTGTGCAAAGCCACTGCCTCATACTGTCCAAGTAAGTTTTATAAGTTACATATAGTAATGTGCAGTACATGAGCAACAAAATTAAACCATAGAATAATATATATGGGGCATTTCATGACAAGTGAACCAACTTTTGAAATCGATGTCTTCCGATTGGGACGAAATTTGCACCATAGTTAACTCTATTGGATAGTAATTCAGACAAAATTTTTCAACAAGTCATACAATTTTTTTTTTGCAAAATCGAACTTTTTTTCCTAATGGGGCCTTTTGTAATTTTTTTTTTTTTTTAAAAGAAAGCTTAGGTCTATTTAAGATCTTTTTGGTTCCTTAGTGGGATACGAATAGGATATATTTTATTTATTTTGTAACTCAAGACACACAATTTTTGTGTTAAAATTTTATTTTGTATATCTTGAGTTACGAAATATTTATTTTGATAGATATACGGCTCGCATCCCAATAAGCGACGAAAAAAAGGAATGGAACTAAGCTTTCTTTTGAACAAAAAAAAATTTAAAAAAGGGCCCATTTTGAAAAGAAAGTCAACAAAGTTTTTGATTTACAAAAAAAGTCAAAAATTTTATGTTTTGAGTTACAAAACATATATTTAGATAGATATCCCACTCGCATTCCACTAAGCGACCAAACAGGTATTCAAGGAAAATATCTAAGCTATTATTTGAGAAAAAATGGCCCATTTTGAAAAAAAGTCAAAAAAGTTTTTGATTTTGGAAAAAAAAATATGGAACAATAGAACTAACCATGGTGCAAATTTCATCCCAATTGGAAGAAATCGATATCAAAAGTTGGTTCACTTGACATGAAATGCCCCATATGTATATATATAAAATAAACTACGCTTAAAACTAGGTTTATTTTTCAGAATATTAATTTTACAACAAAAATAATTTTACGAAAACATGTTCATATATAAGTATTAACAAAAATATATTATTATCTATAGCTTTTAAGAAATATTGTGGGCGCATAGTGCCAATACAAAGTTATTCCATTAATTTCTATTTGAACAAAAGTTTTTAACTCTATTCCATTATAAATTTCCTGTATGTAATTGTATGTCATCTTCAAGGATTCGTCTCAAGCTACCTCGTCGTCTGCAGTGGCTTCTACTTCCTTGGGAATCAAATCAAAGGCACCAAATTCGTAAAATATAGCGCAGCGATCTATTGATAAAACGTACTCTCAATTTCGGTGGAGAAGTGGCAGGCTTCGCATCCATATTAAAAACCGCAGTTTTGTCTTGGCACTTATTTAATTGGAGCGCCAAATTTTGTAAAGGTTAGCAAACCCAGCTTTACCTTTATTATTTTATGAGGAATGTCAATTCGTGCAATGCTATCTGGTGAAATTTTACTGCCCAAGTAGCAGAATTCGTCAACTGATTCAATGAATTGATCATGGATATTTGCCAATTGCAGAATGTAATAATATTTTTGGGAAAGTAATAATCTTTTTCGGTCGAAAGCTTTTTCGAAATCGATGAAGACAAGGTGCATAGATTCTTGCGTTTCATTAACTTGCTCTAGTAGTACTATGCGAAGAGTAGCAATGTGATAAAAGCACGATTTACTGCTGCGGATACCAGCTTGCTGACGTATGAGACTCTCATCAATCCTCATTTCTATCATATTGAGAATGCTTTTGCAAAATATTTTAAGAACACTGCATATTATCATTATTCCTCTCCAGTTATTGTAGTCATTAAGCGAACTTTTTTAGGTATTTTGACAATAATACCTTCACTCTCCCAGATAGTAGATTCTGGGGCAATGAGAGCTGATTTATTTGTGGAACCGCTACATTATGTTCGATATCTGAATAATTCTCCACTTCATTTGCCACATGAAAAACTTCAGCGAAGTGTTCATACCATCGAGCTAACTTATCCGAGTCAGCGGTTAGAAGATTGCCATCGATGTGTTAATTGAAACATTTCCACTCATTTTCCTGAATGATATACGTTTACTGCATAGTAGTAAACGTATATCGGGATGCATTTTGGCCGGTTAAACCGGAGTAAATGAATACTTGGGCTGTTCCAAGTTTGTATTCGCGGTATTTTGGCCACCTAGCTTCGGATATCCCAAGAATTTTTATTTTTAAACATATTTAAACAAATTTCTAATATTTGGACTCTTAGGTTAGGTTAGGTTATAAGACACAGAATATGTATACTTTAGTTGGTCTCTGAATAATAATTCGATGTAAGATATTTACGTAGGTTAATGAGTTTTTGGAAGTGGTCCTTATATGGATGCTATGACCAATTATGGACCGATCTTCATGAAATGTGGAACGGTGAGGATTATATATGTCCAATTTTGAATTGATAATGATATTTATAAGAGATTTATGCATATTTAACCCTTTCAGTACGGATGGTACACATATGCACCACCAAGTTTTAAATGCTCCAAAATTTTAAATTTTATGTAGTTTAACGGTGGCTCCTTTATAGCATATCATTGTAAATATGTGCTCATTTTAGGAATTTATTGACAGAGGCGGACACTATGGCCGAATAATGATTTTTCTTATCTTAAGCAGATTTTCTTTAAAAAATATTTCGGAAAAAAAAAATATTTTTTTCCCCGTATTTCTATGTTTCTTTAAAATACCTATTATTTGATATATATATTAGATTAAACTTCTTATAGTAGATAGTTTATAATATAATAAGTCCAAACTGTTATCATTCAAATGACAATATCGATCATGCCATTTAAAATTCGTAGCGCACAACTGTTCACCTAGATCACAGCCTTAATCACCATCATGTCATTTATACAAGCAGCTTTCTTGTTAAACATAGCCACATTGTCACGTTCAACAGCATAACTTATCGAAACAAAACATGCTTGCAATTCTGATGAATGATGACACATCTCTTAAACGAACATCAGTATTACACCATCTAATCTTGACATCACCCTTGCCTGTTGCCAGCTAACGATATCATCTCATAATGTTGCTCAAAGTTCATAAACATGTTGCGATTATTACACAAATGCTACCTCGGGATTCTCTTTCACATCGTCGTTTATTTTTCATACGAATACCAAACGCCTGTTGATTTGTAACGTCTATTTTCTCGTTCCTTCTCTTCTCACTTTCTTCTAAAAGTTTGTGCTTCAGAGAAATCAAACTGTGCAAATTGTCTCTGGTCTCCATTGCTATGACACAGTTTTCATACTGCTGCGCTAAGCTGGACAATAAAATTATGCACAATAGTTCCTCCTGCAGAGAAATACCAATTTCCTCCAACTTGTCAGCAATTTCCGTAAACAAATTAATGTGCTTCACCATGTCCTCGTCTGCAACCATAGATAAATTTAGCAATTTCTTGTAGAGCGTCACCTTTTGTATAGGTCCCCGTGGTCTGTACACCTCCTGTAACTTCTGCCACGCTTCACACGACGTTGTACAATTCTTGACATAGTTCAACTGTGTCGGCTTTACGCTGAGACAAATAGTGGCCGACGCCTTTTCATCATAACACGGCAGCTTCCATACCAACCTCCTCTCTTAGCTCACCACTAACTGTCTTCCAATAGCCGCTGTGCACCAGCACACTACGCATTTTAATAGACCAGAAGTCGAAGTTGTTGCCGTCCAGATTCTCAATTTGATATAACGATGAACTCATCTTATTTGTTCCTTCCCAACTAGTCTTAACTTATTCTTCATAAAAAAAATTGTATGACTTGGGTTACAAAATATTTATTTTGATAGATATCCCACTCGCATCCCACTAAGCGCCCAAAAACCTCTTAAAGGAATGGACCTAAGATTTCTTTTGAGTAAAATAAAATTTTTAAAAAGGGCCCAATTTGCAAAAAAAAAAACAGAAATTGAGTTACAAAACATTTATTTTGATAGATATCCCACTCGCATCCCACTAAGCGACCAAATAGGTCTTCAAGTTATGGACCTAAGCTTTCTTTTGAGCAAAAAAAAAAAATTAAAAAAGGGGCCCATTTTGGAACTTAACTCTTGATGAATTTTTTTTAATAAGGTCCGTCTTGTAGTAATATGCACTCAAAGTTCAATTATTATTATAAATTTTGTATATTATGATGACGGTAGGAAAGACTTTTTTCATTAAAAGTTTTAACCCAAGTATTATTTTATTTTTTTGATCAGGTTACCTTTGTAAAGCATGAAAGTTATTATGTTTAATGTCAATTATGTCCATTTGTTGTTAATCTGATTAAAATGAGAGACGAGAAAAAAGTGCGTACTAAATTTATTAAATATTTTCAACAAAACACAACTTGGTCTTACAATTCCGGGAATTCCCGGGAAATATTTTTTTGTAAATCCCGATACCTAAAAATACAAATCCATGAATCATATTTATGACATTTGTGTAGTAGTAAGCAATATTAAAAAGTAATTACATATTTTTAAAGAAAGTTCACGCATTATTCTTGGAAGTCATGGAGCGTACCCGTTTGCATTGACATATTTCACTAAAACTACAGATTGTGCACTTGCGACAAGTGCACAATGTTACTTTGGAATCTGACGTAGATGACGTTCCATCTGTGATCCCTACAATTTCATTGGGCGTAAAGAAATATGTTCAACCTATGCAATCTTTAGAAGAAATATTGTCAAGATTAACTGCTGTAGACGGATTTTCTTTCCATGCGATAATTGAAAGCTGCTTCATAAGACAGTCACTTAAACAATTGGGCCTAGAATTGCCAAAAAATCCAACTACAGTCAAAAACTTAATACTAAATTTTATGGAAAAAATTAATAAGCTAATTATTTTAGATATAGAATCTATTGTAAAAAAATAGTAGATTTTCTGTTGTTTTGGATGAGTAGTCTAGTATTAAACAAAGGCGGTATCTAAATTTGTGTTTATATGGTTCCAATAACGAAATGTTCAACTTGGGCTTAATACACATTCCAGGCAGATGTGGCGCAATTAAAATAAATAATATAATTGAAAACCATTTAAAGACATACAATATAGACTTCAAACAACATATTGTATGCACAATTTCCGACGGCCCTAATGTCATAAAATCATTTGTGAAATCCCGGGAATAAGAAAATTAGAAACTCTAGTGTCCACTTATTTTTGTCCTGATTTGGCATCCTATCACTATGGTAAGCAAGGTCTTGAGTGGTACAAGAACAATAATGTGCTATTTGTACCAAGAGAGGAGAAATATTCAAACAAAGACACAGAAAGCACTATATAAACCTTAATGGAAGGGTATCCGGAAATGGTTCATAAATTCATCACTATTGATTAGTTTAAGTTTAGTGGTTTCATTTTTATTAACATATATGTATGTTAAGATTTTTTCGATCTCATTCCTTATACTTGTACAAGAAATACAATTATTATTTTTGATTTTGATTCTCCATAACTTTCGATAAAAATTATTTATACAGATTTGTAACAATATAAAACATAGTTTTTTAAATAAGATTAACGTATAGAGTTCTAAAATTATTTTTGAGTAAATTTAGTTATCAATGTGCTTATTAAAAACATTAATTTTCGTGTAAATTGTTCAACTTCACTATCTCCTTATAATTGTTAAGTGATGCTGATATTTTGCAATTCATTACTAAACATCAGAAATGATACACTATCACTAGTTATTAGTACAAATTAAATATTTAGTACGCTACCCCCATTTATTTGTTATCTACCGATAGGGTTAATAATTCCGATATGTTTAAATATGGTAACCGATATCTTAACTCTGGTCTCCGTAAAATTCCGGTATTCAAAAACCGTATTCCTTGATATCTATATATTATAAATTTTTCGTAATTCTACGAAATAACTGAAAAACCATTATATCAATTATCTTTTTGTCCCTAATAAATGAATTAATCTAATTTACTTCTAAATATGTTCAAATGATATCAATGTAAGATTTTATAAATGCTCTAATATTATAAATTTCCACATTACTATTTTTAGATTTGAAAGTAATGTACACTTATTCTATTTTTTACGGTAAACAATAACAATACTAATGCATTTTTGCTTTTTTAGGATGTTGAAGAGAAGGTAAGGAAGTACTTTCCTTCCCCAATTGACTGTTGGGCTCTTACTGAAGCAAAAGAAACAGCATTTTCTAAAAAACGGAAGTCTGTTTTACCTACAGAACGAGTACATACCATGCTACAAAAGGTAAGCTAAACAACTTTTAAATTATAATATGAAACATTAAGGTGAGGGAGAAATCCATTTTCCATTAAATTTCAGTGAATTCATTCTGAAAAACATAAAAAATAGGGAATTTAGAACGTTAAAAATTAAAAGTTTTAGTTTGTTTGCTTTTCCAATGTTAGTTTCTAAATCCACATATATTTTTTATAAATTGCTAGCTATAAACTTTTCTGATTAATGATATATTTTAAAAAATTTCAGAAGATAAACGTAAGATCAATATGGTTTCAGTATGGTGTGTTTCATTGTATTGTTCATTGTATTGTGTGTGGAAACTTTGTTTTATAAACTTTTGATAAATTTACATACAAATTGTTTATGATTTTAAGTTAATATTTAATTGAGTTTTTAAATTATATGATTATTAATTTTCGTTATGTTTTTTGTTTGCTACAGGATGTTTTGCAATATAAAATTGATAGTTCGGTCTCAGTTTTTCTGGTAGCTGTTCTGGAGTACATTTCAGCCGACATATTAAAATTGGCTGGCAATTATGTACGAAAAATTAAACACTGTGAAGTTTCAAAGGAGGACATTGAAGTAGCAATGTGTGCCGATAAGGTAACAAATAATAATAAATTTTTCTTTTTAAACGCAGATTGAGAACTTAATATTTGTTTGATTAATTTCAGGTATTAATGGATATGTTTTATCAAACAGATATAAAGGCAAATGTAATGTCTAGTCCTTTACCAACGCTGCCGGCCCAGCGCACTAGCACAACATACGAAGAAGTTGTCAAAGATTTAATCAATGACGAAAAACAGTATCAACGTGATTTACACATGATTATTCGTGTATTTCGAGAAGAACTTGCTAAGATTGTGCGAAGTCCAAAGGAACTCGATCCTATATTTTCCAATATTATGGATATTTATGAGGTGACTGTAACGTTGCTAGGTTCATTGGAAGACGTGATTGAAATGTCACAAGAACAGAGTGCTCCGTGTGTTGGAAGTTGTTTTGAAGAGTTAGCAGAGGCCGAAGAATTCGATGTATATACAAAATATGCACAAGAAGTAACTTCACAGGCATCCAAAGATGCCCTAACTGCATTATTGGCAAAACCAAATGTAGGTTGATAGGGTTTAAAATAACTTGTGCTTTGCATATTTTCGTTTATGTTAAACCGTCGGTTCTGAATTAGAAATTGAATTAATTTTTTGTTTATTATTTCCTCTTTATATAGGCGATGTCTTTAATGTCGGCTGGTCGTGGATTTCGTGAAGCTGTTAAATATTATTTGCCGAAACTATTATTAGTGCCAATATGGCATGCGTTCGTATACTTTGATTATATAAAAATCTTAATGAAGTATAGTCCTTCGCAAGATGATATCGAAAGTTTTGAGCAAGTGCAGGGTTTACTTCGACCGCTTAGATGTGATCTGGAGAATATTATAGCTGCGTTGCCTAAGTATGCATGGCTCTGATCGGATTATTATTATTGAAAATTTACAATTTGGTAATATTTAATTTTTTCAGGGAATCTTACGTTGCTATGAGTAGCCGAGCTCGCCGCCAATTAGCTATCGAACGCACAAGGGAACTTCAAAATACTGTGGAACACTGGGACAAGGATGTCGGTCAAAATTGTAATGAATTTATTCGAGGTAATTTTTAAAATTTGTTAATTAATTCATTCATTCGATTTTGAAGATATTGAGGAGTGGGACATTTTTTCAGTTTTACAATGTATATTAAATAAATTTCCCATTTAGTTATAACGATATTGTAATATATACAATATTAACCAACCAAGGCTTGATATCATATTTAAGGCGCAATTTACATTAAGACTTTTCAGGCGTCTGTTTTTTCGAATTCACTTTTGGGAATCTTCCAAAAAATCATGAACATTTACAATGTGATTTTTTATATGAAATTATGATTGTCTTGTTTTTGACATTTAATTGTTGATTCTCTTTAGTTGTTTATTCGTAATATTTTTTTTAAACGAAAACATCTTATTTGATTGTGGAAAATAAATTGGACAATTTTTTAAATTGTTTTTTAAAAGTAAATTCAAAATGTGTGATGAAATAATTTAAGAAATTAAAGAAAAAAAAATTATCTTTTAATTTAAATGATGTTTTCACTTCAACAAACGAAAAATTATAAAACATAATAAGAAGAATACGAATGAGTGTAAAGAGGAATGTCAAAAAGATACACGCGCACCACCAATCATCGACAACATGAAAAAAAATCATCGTGTGAATTGCGTGTAAGATATTTATTAGATGTTTGGTCAAAACTTTTTTATATGAGACAAAGAAATCATAGACAGATTCTAACCCATTTCATCCATGGGGAAAGACAAATAAATTTGAAAAATTAAAAAATCATCTTAAAAATTGCCAAGTTTGAACTGAATCAATATTTTCTAAAATTTTTATAAAAATAAAAAAAAAAAACTTTTCAAGTTCAAGAAAATCTTTTAAATTGTTTTTTAAAAGTAAATTCAAAATGTGTGATGAAATAATTGAAGAAATTAAAGAAAAAAAATCTCTTTTAATATAAATGATGTTTTCACTTCAACAAACGAAAAATTATAAAACATAATAAGAAGAATACGAATGAGTGTAAAGAGGAATGTCAAAAAGAAACATGAAAAACCGAAATCATGTTTGTTTTCTTACCCCCCATTCTTCTCTACCCCGCGCACCACCAATCATCGACAACATGAAAAAAAATCATCGTGTGAATTGCGTGTAGTATATTTATTAGATGTTTGGTCAAAACTTTTTTATATGAGACAAAGAAATCATAGACAGATTCTAACCCATTTCATCCATGGAGAAAGACAAATAAATTTGACAAAATAAAAAATCATCTTATAAAAATAAAAAAAAAACACTTTTCAAGTTCATCTCTGTTATTTAGTAGATAAATATTACTATGTCGAAATATTAGACTATGTGTTAGATAAATTGTAGTGCTTATGTCGAAGTCCATATTATAAGTCTAAAAGAACAAGAATAATTCGGTGGCAAACAATATTTAAGGCAGCGTTAACGATTTATTCGCTAGAATCTATTATCCAATTATAAATTCTAACGTTGTCAAAAAAGGTATACTAACTAATTTAATTAACAAAAAGCGTGCAACAAATATAACTAAAACGATGATAGACTGCTTTTATTTAATACTAGCTTGACCCTGTGCGCTTCGCTACCCCTGTCGATGTAAAAATCGGATCAGCCGTTTAGTAATTATTGTTTAAAAACTAAAGGTACCAATTTTACCCGTTTTTCCCCCTTTTTATCCCTTTCTGATCCAAGTATTGAAAAAATTTATAGCCTATTGACGCTTCCAAATTTCAATAAAATCGGTTCAGCCGTTTAGGCGTGATGCTCAAACAAACAAAGAAACAAATAAACAAACAAACTTACAAAGACATTTATATATTTATATAGATTACTATGTACATGCTTATTTATATGATACTTTTTATAGAGGATGTTTTGGGAAAACTCGGATCTGGCAAAAGAGTAGCTGAACGAAAAGTTTATCTCTTTGACGGTTTAATGCTGCTCTGTAAGCCTAATATGAAACGACAGGCCAATTCTGCAAATACCCAAGTTTACGAATATCGGCTGAAAGAAAAATTTTTTATGAGACGTGTCGAAATTAACGATCGAGCTGACACCGATGAGTTAAAAAATGCATTTGAAATTGCACCGCGTGTACAACCACCTGTAACACTCACTGCTAAAAGTTTTCAACATAAAAATGATTGGATGGCTGATCTCATAATGGTTAACACAAAATCAATGTTAGATCGGATACTCGATAGTATTTTATTGGATATTGAGAAAAAGCATCCGTTGCGGATGCCTAGCACTGATTTGTATAAATTTGCGGAACCTGATAGCCCAGACAACATAGTGCTAGAAGAGAGAGAAAGTGCTGGCGTGCCACTTATAAAGGTAATAATACATATGTCATTTGAGAGTTTCAGTTTCAGGACAATTTAATTTCTAATTACAGGGTGCAACTTTATGTAAACTCATTGAAAGATTAACTTATCATATTTATGCTGATCCCATGTTTGTTCGAACTTTTCTCACTACATATCGATATTTTTGTACGCCGCAAAGTCTGCTTTCTTTGCTAATAGAGCGCTTCAATATACCCGATCCAAGTTTAGTTTATACAGAACAGAACAGCAGTGAGAAGGATTCTTTAAGCTGTGACACTGATAAATTGCATAAGAACTCGCAACGTGAGGACTGGAAACGCTATCGCAAGGAATACGTACAACCGGTGCAATTTCGTGTTCTAAACGTGTTGCGCCACTGGGTGGATCATCATTTTTATGACTTCGAAAAGGACCCAACATTATTGGAAAAACTATTACAGTTTCTGGAAAGTGTCAATGGGAAATCTATGAGAAAATGGGTTGATTCTGTTTTAAAAATTGTTCAAAGAAAGGTAAGTACAATATATTTAATTCAATTTGTAGAGCTTGGTGCAAAATCATAATATTCCACAAATTAGTTTTGACCTTATGTCGATACCTGATGCATTTTTGCCATGACAAACTTCAAAATGGATGTCAAGAGAAAAAATTCAGCTATATTCTTCATTTGTTTATTTATTTTCTTTAAGAATAGGAAAATTTGCTTGCCAGTAAATTGTCTTTATCAAATATGTCGAATAGCAGCTACACTTAGTAAAGATTTTCTGTGTAGCCGGCCTTGAGTACAAGACTTCTCACCTCTCGTTATGATATACATATACCTCAGCTTACTTGAGTTAGGTTAAGAAGAGCTGTGTGCATATATGCACACATCCACTCGGAGACCCTTAGGGTCCATTGTGAAAGTGAAAATAAGATAGATGTAATGTGTAATATACAGTGTTGGAAAAAATAATAGAAACGAAAGCTTTTTTTTCAAATTTTGTAAGTATTTTAGTCAAGTTTAATTTTGTTAAAAAAACTGTATATACAGTTTTGTTTATCAGACACACAACATAAGAAGAAACATAATCATTCCCCTTTTCATTTATATTTTAATAGATTATATGACTAACGATGTAAAGAGTCAATATTTTTACTGGAAAAAATAATAGACACGCTTAAAAGGATTCAATTTTTAGAGGCACATCTTTTAATTTTTTTGTTAAAAAATTATTTTATTTTAACATTTTGAGGCTCTACCTTTATTTTTCACAACTACATTCCATCTGCGACTCATGGAATCAACCAGTTATTTTGAAAACGTCCTCGTCAATGGAAAACCACTCTTCCACGATTTTTTCACACAAATTTTTTTTTTTATTATATAGAGATATTTTCATGAATTTTTATCCATTTTTGACGTCATAAAGATGGGTTCGAAGTTGTTGACAAATTTATAGCTTAAGTTGAACTTTTAATTTTTTATAGCTTTAGTATGAAAATGTGGATTTTTTTTATTTTTTGATTCAGCTTTACTTATAAAAAAGTTAAAAGCGGATAAAAACAAGTAAGAAAGTATGGTCCGTCAAGCCCGACTATATAATACCCTACACTATAATTTATTTTCGTGAATGATTTAAGAAGAGGGCCTTATATGGGAGCTATGACTAATTATGGATTCATCGCCATGAAATTAGGTTGTGTGATTTATGTCTATATCAAAGTTATTTCTGTAGAATTTTATGTTTATACCAACATTTTTTAAAGATTTATGCACGTAAAAGTGATTTTCTGAAGCGGGCCTTATATGGGAGCTATGACTAATTATGGACCGATCGTCATATAATTAGGTAACATGAATTCCGTGTATATAAAATTTCTTTGGAGCGAAATTTGTGTAGATATTTATATAAATTAACCATTTACGGGGAACATTTGTATGGGTGCTAGGTGAAATAATAAACCGATTTGAGTCAGTTTCAAATTTTATCGAAATATGTTCAAAATTGTGACGTGTGCTTTGCGCCAATCATATGACCAGGTAAAATAAAAAAATAAAAATGTTGGGAGTAATTTCATTCAAATGGAAAAAGTGTATATGGCGTTAAATAAGACACTTTAGCCTTTCTTCTGGTAGTAACATTTTGGAAACAAAGTCTGTGATTAAAAATTTAAAATGAAATTAATTTTAAAACACTTTTTTAATATCCAGAGATTTTTCGAAATACCACATTTTGGAGCTCAAAAATTTAGTAGTAGTCTGCCTGATTTTGTAAGACAGGTTGCATGTTATCTTTAATCTAGAAAAACTGCTGAATAATTACGGCGTAACAACATTGAAAATAATAGTCGTGTGTTTTTCTGTCTGGGTAATATTGAGTGTACAATTTTTTATTTACTGCTATTATTAAATATATATGTTTAACTCTATATATTATACAAGGGTTTTTCAACAAGAACTTTGTTTTTCAATTGTGGCAACATTAACAACATGATAGTTTTGGCATTTAGTTTTTTGACGTATTCGTAGTAGATGCCATGAATATTTACAAATAAAATAATCTTCAATAATCCCCTTTCTTGTCAAAAAATTATAAATGAAACTACCTTGTAATTTTTTTTATCATGGTAGATGCATTGTCAATTGTTACAATTAATTCAATTTCACGCATTTAGTTTTTTTACGTATTCCTAGTAGATGCATTGTCAATTATTACAATTAATTCAATTTCGCTCGAAAATTGCATTTTCACTTGTCAGGGTATGTCAACAAGCAAAGTTGCCGCTTTGGGCTTCTGAAAATCCAAAAGCGATTATTGAGAAGCCTTTGCATGCACAACGTGTCCGTGAAATAGACCCACCATTTAGTCAAAAATTATGAATGAATCTATATCATTTTTCATTCATAATTGCCGAACTTTTCTCTTCGTAATACAATACAAATTTTTGAAAACAAAGTTCTTTAATATTATAATTCTTTGAAAATTTATGTTTTAGAGCGATCAAGAAAAATGTCATAAACAAATTACATTTGCCTATGGCCATAGCCCACCACCTATAGAGCATCATTTAAATGTTCCTGATTCAGAAATAACATTGCTTACTCTACACCCATTGGAGTTGGCTAGGCAACTAACATTGTTGGAGTTTGAATTGTATAAAAATGTTAAGCCCTCCGAACTGGTGGGTTCTCCGTGGACAAAAAAGGACAAGGAACAAAAAAGTCCAAATTTGCTCAAAATTATGAAGCACACGACAAACGTTACGAGATGGATTGAAAAGTCTATAATTGAGGCTGAAAATTATGACGAGCGTGTAGCAATGGTAACTCGTGCCATAGAAATAATGATGGTCATGTTGGAGCTTAACAATTTTAACGGCATATTATCCATCAGTGCAGCAATGGGCAGTGCATCCGTTTATCGCTTAAAGTTAACATTTCAAGGTTTACCTGCGCGTTACGAGAAGTTTTTAGAAGAATGTAGAGAATTAAATGATGGACATTTAAAAAAATATCAGGAACGTTTGCGATCAATTAATCCTCCATGTGTGCCGTTCTTTGGTCGTTATCTTACGAATATTTTGCATTTGGAAGAGGGAAATCCAGATTGTTTGCCAAACACTGAACTTATTAACTTTTCAAAGCGAAGAAAAGTTTCAGAAATCATTGGCGAAATACAACAGTATCAAAATCAACCCTACTGTCTGATAGTGGATCCTAAGATAAGGGTAAATATAAACATTCCTTTATATTATTTCAATATATTAAAATTTAAAATACACATTTATTTTTCATTACAGAATTTTTTAGAAAATCTGGACCCATTTAAGGGTATGTCAGACACAGACATATCAAACTTTTTGTACCATGAAAGTCTTCGCATTGAACCTAGAGGATGTAAACAACCTCCTAAATTTGTAAGTAAAAACAATTAATTTTACGGAATATATTAAAAAAATATTAGACATCTTGCAAAATAAATTAATAATTTCATATATTGATATAAAATTCA
The DNA here is from genome assembly GCA_942486065.2 of Calliphora vomitoria. NCBI lineage: Eukaryota > Metazoa > Arthropoda > Insecta > Diptera > Calliphoridae > Calliphora > Calliphora vomitoria. The sequence continues at coordinate 51,279,020 of OW818030.2, read as the reverse complement.
CCGACAAAAGGATAAGATATAGCAAACAAAATATATCGATATATCTTCCCATTTTTTTTTACCACACCTGAAAAATTTAAGAGACATATCCCGTTTCACGAGTAACGGGACTAGTGAGTTTAAAAAAATACATAAAATGTATAACATAACATTAAACTTAATAACTTAAATTCTACTAATGGCACGAATAAAGCCTTTTTAAAATGTTAAATTCGTAGGATTCAATGTAAGCAAAGTTTATGTGTCTGAGGAGCCGTTTGTGTACTAATTTATTTAGTGTATTTATTTAGATGACAAGGGTAGCTGGGATTCTTTTCCAAATTGTGTATTCTAGTGCCTACCGGTAAGGCACCCTAAGGATAAGCATCACCTTCATTGGGACGTACTAAAAAATATGTAAAGCTTCTTTAATATTCTTAGTAAAGTAAAATGTAATATAATTGTACCTGGAATTCTGGGTATAAATCTAAATGTTTTGGTAATATCGCCTGCTTTTATGTTTTCATGTTGATGGTTGTAGACATCATCTAAATTTTTCAAAACTTTTTCTTGTGCTGGCTCCTCCAAAGGTCCATCGCGCACCCACTTAACTCAATGATATTTTTATTTGCTTAGAAGCCAAGGTCAATGTGTTTTTCCTTTTTATATTATTTTAAATTTAAATTATTTTCTTATACAAAACAAAAAAAACAAACGACTTCAAAGAAAAATTTTAATTCGCTTTTATTTTGTTTATATTTTAATTCGCCTTGGCTTTGATTTTAACATTTACTGTACATTTGAATAAAAACAAAAAGCCTGTTTTTTTTCTTGCTGTATTTGTTGCCGGGACGCACTCACCTTTTTAATTCGCCTTGCAATATATAGTATGTATTACATTTCAAAATATCTCAGACGATTTCAAGTATTGATGTTAATGTGTAAAAAATATTAAAACGATATCGAAACGATATCATCTAGATGATATAAACTATCATATATGATATCGTTTGCGTGTCATAAAAGATAGTTTTTGCGCATGGGTTTTTGCGGACTAAATTGTACCGTTCCTTATAATATCGTTTTTCCAGACAATTATGATACCGTTTTCGCTATCATAATTTCCAATAAAAACGATAGTAAAATCGTCAAGCTACAGATTTCATTCTGAATGCTGTTTAATACTAAAAATTATATTTTGTATCTGTTATACCACAGATTTAGTTAATAATCCTGAAAGAAAAGGAAACATAGCATACATAAATCTTATTTTTGATCTTATTCAGATCACATGTACATATTTTGTGGCAAATGTTTGCATTTGTCAAATATTGCAGCTTTTGTATGTTGTTTGAAAATTTTTAAATTAAATTATTTTTCTGTTTGAATTTTTTTTCAAATGTTTGTAGTTTACTTAATTATTTTATTGGAAGGAAAATTTTAGAAAACTATATTATAGTAATATCGTTTTCAATAATAATATATGATATCATAATCGCCCCCATAAGGTAATATCGATTTTGCTATCATATCGTTTTCTGGTTTATTGGGTTATAGCAAATAATCACCCTTATCGCGGTAGGCGTTTTACGCCATCGACAGTTTCGTACTGTCGATGACATAAAACGCCTACCGCGATAAGGGTGAATATTAAGTTGTTTTTAAAATTCAATTTTTGGGTTCTTACACAGATATTTGCCTATTTTTATTGATTTACAGCCGAGAAAATGGAGTTCCTTAACACTAAAATCTCCGGGAATTAAACCTCGAAGACAAAATAATAGTAACCATAGCTCAAACAATACTGGAAGTCATACCACAAATAATGGCACACTAAATGCCGTGAATGTTGTTCATTCTCTAACGACTCGTTCACATTCATTTGTACCAGCTTCAGAAGCTAGTGCAGTTGAACAAAGTTCACCAATAAATAGCGGCGGCGTTAATACTCACAATCAGAATTCCAACAATGTTCAAGCATTTTCGGTTTTCGCTAACGTTATCATACCCGAGAGAAACGGTTCTAAGTGGACTTCCTCATCGACTTATAGCAGTAGTAGCCAGCAAATAATTAATAATACGTTTCCCATTGCCCCTGTTCCACCAGCAAGAACAGACATACATCAGTCAGAAGCGAATGGAGGGGAAGAGGCACCACTGTTGCCAAAAAAACCCAATTCAGCATCCAGTTCCCAGGCAGCGTTTAGTCCTACTTTTGGTGATGGTGCCTCAGGAACGTTGTCACGCTTAAATTCAGCTTGGAATGTATCCGATGATTGTAGTGGAATGCAGCAACAAACGACCCAATTGTCCAGTAGCAGCATATACAATAACCAAGCTGAGGCAGGCAGTGATAATGAACCTTTGCCGTCTCCACTTCCTAGAGTGGTAGTAAGTCCACGACATGAAATTCATTCCACAAGCATCCGATCTCCATTCCATTGTGCAGCCACATTCAGCAAAACTAACTGCAGCTCATCCAGCAACTTTAGGTAAGTAAATAACAGTTTATATACACATTGGAAAAATAATCGTGATTTCAGTAAGATAATTTGAAAAATGGCGTTGTTTTATAATCGGACATAGTTTCCAAAATTATTTTAAATCAAATTCTTGTAATTTAAAACAAACAAAAATACAAAAAAGCATGATTGAAAGTTGATCCCATGATTTTGTATCATGGTTGCTCCACTTCTCTCTCACAAAAATATTTTAGAAGTTTATTGGAATTATTTGAAATTAGTTTTTTGTAAACAATAAAAAAGTCGTTGCCACATATGAAAAAAGGGAAATAACGTTTAAGAAATTTTGAATTTTAATGTGTAATTTATATTAAAGCTAGAAGAAACAAATTTAATGAAATTATTTGTTTCTTTTGTAAATTTTGTTAACCATCCAGATTTCCTCAAATCAAAAAAATAGTGTAACTGACCATTTAAATTGTTCTTAGATAATATAGCTTCTTCCAAACATCTATGTCCATTTTGAAATAAACGTTATAAAATTCATTTCAACATAAACTTTTATAAATTCCGAGTGCATTACGTAAATGTTTCATTATGCCCTTCACCATAAGTAAGGTTTTACATGAGTTTGCTATTCGATTTGTAATTTTATAATACATATTAATTTGCACACTACTGAATATGGAGAGACGATGTCCGTCTGAGTGCTTGTCCGTCCCTCTGTATAAATCTACATTTACAAAATCGATAAACTTGCGTTCAACTTTTTTGATCCAAACTAGAACCAGAAGTATTCTTGGTCAACTCGCAGACGAATATTATGAAAACTAAATATAAGTTTCATTTTGAAGTACTGCAAAAAGAAAAAAATTCTTTCGGCTTCTTACTTTTTGTGTTTTTTCTTTCTTGGAGTCTGTATAAGGGATAGTTTATAATTATTTGAAAAACGAATTTCTTTATTTAACATTTTTTTTATTAAATTTTTTGATTGCTGTTTTACTTTTAAATAAACAAAAAATGGGATTTTAAGAATGAATACGGTAGCACGATTTTTCATAATTCCAATAATTCCAATATTTTTGTATCATGCAAAAAAGTTTGGTATTTGTAATACAATATATTAGTCACCAAAGTTGCAATAATTTCCAATGGTTGGTGGAAATTGGATTTTACCAAAATCTTCTCTAGAACGCCAAAGAAATAAGAAATGTTTCCTAAAGAACACCACAAACGAACTTCAAAATATTCGCATTATTTCTTGTTTATTGTGTAATTCGATTCGAAAAGAAAATCGTTCGAATTTGTATGCTTTATACATGGAAATTCGAAATTCCCTGGTATTATTACAATTTTCTAGATTGAAAGTAAAACTACCATTGTAATTTATTTAGACGTCATAAAAGGAAAATGCTTTAATTTTCAAAGGATGAAATTGTTGAAAGTCTATCATTTGTATAAGCCCAAATAAATACACAACCACAATCTATTTTCTCGATTTTTTACAAAAGTATATTCTTTATTCAACAAATAATTGTCAGTAAGTGACAAATAATAATTTTCAAGGATGATACCAAACTATATTAGCGGTATTCACAATGTAGAGTACTTGGCCTAGTAAAAAAGCAAAAAAGCTATTTATTGACAAACATTTCAATTTCTAATGTATTTTGTTTTTAGTTTTTTGATATTGTGCTCTTTTACTACATTACCAGGCCAAGTACTCTACATTGTGAATACCGCTATTGATTCAAAAATCTAATACAAAGTATTTGTATTGCTAAATACAAAATCAAAATATATCAACACAAAATATTTCAAATATATCAATATAATCCAAGGTTTGCAACCGGAACGAATAAAGGTATCGGTATTAATTTTATTATTATGTCGGTAACAGTATTTGTACCGGTATTAAAATTAAATGCATCAAACCTAACAATTTTAAGCCTTCAGACAAACTTTAGAGTAAAACTCGATTTTTCCGTAGGGATTTCCCAAAATGTTCTTCCGTAAAAGCCTTCTGCTTGAAAAAACGAACAACTGACAAAAAATTTTACAGAAATCGGCCTAGCCGTTCTCATTTTATAAATTACTACAGTGCACTCGCGGTAACGTGAACTAATTAAAACCAAGGGAGTTCATGTTAGTGAAATTGTTCACGTTAGCTATTGCTGAATTTCATGGAAAAAATATAAAATTTTATAATATAAGCCTGTGTTTTAGAAGCTTGAACGTGAAATTTTTTTATTATTATTATCATTATTAAAATATAGAATAAAAATTATTGATTAAAATGCATTACAAAACAAAACGAGATCATTGAAATAAAATTACTCATTCGTTACCATACAAAAATATGAATTTAGAGGATACAAACACATTTTTAATATAAGGAGATTCCCTAAACTTTCAAAATCGAATTTAATGTATGTATTTCAGTGTTGTGTACATGCTTAGAAAACAAATCCAGTGAAAAAAATTGTTCACGTTATAGAGCTGTCTGAGTTTGTTCAAGTTACAGAGTAGTCAATGTAAACAAAAGCTTGTTCACGTTAGGCGGTGTTCACGTTACCGCGAGTGCACTGTATACATTTTTTACACCATTTTTATATATATAGATTAATTTTTTCACTAAAAACATAGGCAATAATGCCCTTTTAAAATATAGGAACACAAAAGTAATTACAAATATTTAATATTAAATTAGAAAACAGTTTGTTAATTAGAATTTATATAATACCAATCGAGGTAAAAATACAAGCATCTTCTGATTGTATTACAAAAACAAAATAAATGTTCAAAGATTATTATACTATACATAGTTTGTTCTCTAGATGCATATTTCGGAATTACCTAAATATACTTGGAATTTTAAAATTAAGGACATTAAATCTAAATATTTAAATATACAAATTAAATAAACATTGTTAATACTGTTTTATGAGGCCATCAGCGCAAAGAGGTGTAACCCACAATTTTTGTTGGTTGCTGTTCTGGTGTTACATACATTCCTCACATTACTAATCCAATAGTGAAGTAAAGCCACCTTTTGGTATTTAAAAGCAGATGGAGCTGAGAAAACGTTTTTGCACAGAGCATAATATAACATAGAATAGGGCAAAAGTGGTGTAATTTGAATATACCACTTTTGCATTATGTATTTTGACCAATGTGGGGGACACAATAGAAACATAAAGATGTCGTTGTTCTGTCAATATGTTGTATCTCAGTGATTCCCTTCAAGAGTTATATATAGTAAAGAGAGAGTGTAAAGAAAAGGAGTCCAAATCGGCATAGGCTCAACGCCGTCCTTATATCCACCTTATATTTCCTGGTAAATAGCAACAATTCTGTTGTTGATGGGTTTACATCCAACCTGTTAGTTTCCGCCCGGACGAGAGATCAACAAGCGCTTCCTGCATGATATCACTGATAGTGTAGAGAAACTTTCCCTTAGGTTCAAAGATTTTAAGAATGGAGTTTACCGCCAGTAACCACAAAAGAGGAGAAAGAACTCCACCTTGTGCTGTGCACCTGGTGACCCGTCTTTTGATCATATCGACCCCTAGGGTTGAGTTGATAATCCTGCTTCCCAGCATTAAGACTATCCAACTCACTAGGAAGTCGTTAACCCTAAGTTTCACTAACGTGTCCTTGAGGCAGTACTTTTTAAACATAAAGGTTCCTGGACAAATTTGTCTTGCTAATTCTAAATAAAGATCCTTTTATTCAAACAAATAAACAAAATTTGTTTATTTGTTTGTTAGCGTAGTAGCACAGTGGTCCAAATGCTCAATCTAGCCGGAAAAAGTCATAACTCGCTTTTGAAAAGCCGTACGTTTATAGATTTCATCAATATAAACAATCTGAGAAAAAAAATTTTTTTTGCATGAATGTGTGTTTTTGTATGTAAATTTTTTCTTTGTGTGTTTGTTTTGACGGCGAAACGGCTGGACTGATTTTCCTGAAATTTTCACACCGTCTTTCTGCATGTGTGGAAGGAATTAAAGGCTACCTTTCATTAAAAAATTTGCAGTGGGCGAAATGCCATGTCAACCTTAAAAATACAGCTCCTTCCTTTTAATGGATATGTTAAACTCTAAATGAAATAAAAATCGTTGAGGCAAAAAGTGGCAGCTAATTTTTTAAGCATTAGAAAGCTACATTAGGCGACAATTGAAAGTAAAAATTATACTTAATAGGCATTGAATGTATATTTTGGCAACTCTGTTGCTGAAAAATATTAGCTAAGTCAAAAGCGCAAAAAGTGTTTGAGAAGTATAAAATCACCGGTAATTGCAAAACATTGCATGGAGGAGGACGGAAACCAAACATTTCGGTACATGAAGCCCGACTTTTGAAGCGAAAAAAATTTTAAATGTGTCCGAAAGAACAATTCAAAGAAAACGTTCAATGGGTTTAAAAAACTTGGCTGCTAAAAAAAGGTCAATAAAAAAAACGACTTGCATTCGCTAAAAAATATATTGACAAGCCCATATAATTTTGGCAGAACATAATTTGGTCCGATGAGTCGAAATTCGAGTTAAAGAACGCTAAGAGACGAAAACGTGTTTGGTGTAAGCAATCAGATCGCCTCCAACCAAAGTTCGTTCAGCATACTGTGAAGCATGGTGGAGGGAGCATTATGGTTTGGGGTTGTTTCTCAAATACATAATAAATAAATACCTTAAAATTTTGATTTGTTCTTTGTTTTATGTTTCAAAACTAGTTTTTATTTTTTTATTTCAATACTAGTTTACATATTAGTATAATATGTTGAAGCTGTTTCACACGTGTTGTTATTTATTGGAGCACAACGCTGGTATATACAAATTTCTACTTTCAATTGTCGCCTAGTGTATATAGATGATGAAGACATAAAAGCTAAAGCTTAACTCTGTTTGAAATTCTAATAGAATTTGGACATTGAACAAAAATTTCCCATTTAAAACACACATGTACATAATTGCATTTTTTTCTAAAGAAAACACATTTTCTGAAAAATTTAAACATTAATTTTTAATCTTACCTTTGTTATATTAATTACGCCTAAAATTTTTTTAATTGTTCCTTTTATTTTTTGACGACAATTTCACTTGCTAAATGATATTATTTTTTTTAACAAAGGAGCAATTACTTGTTTTTGAAGCAATGTATCAATGCTGTGTAGCTATTTAAAGAAAAAAATATGCCGTTATGTACTATTGACACTTGTCAACATATTAACATACAAACAATTTGCTTTTGAAACATTTAAAAAAATTACTTTTTTCCGGCTAGATTGGGTATTTGGACCACTGTGCGCCCGGTACCTGCTAGTAAAAAATAAAGTAAAAATAAAACTTAAAACTAAAGATTTTTCGAAAGGTTCCTTCAATTAGCTAAAGTTTTTTATTTATTATTTTATATATTATTTTTTTATTATTAGGTAAACATTTTGTTATGAGTAAAATAATTTAATTTAATTATATTTTTGCAACCAAAAAAACGACAGTTCAAAAATATTAATCCGAAAAAATTTTCTTTTTTAATAAAGCAGTCCGCATGATAATGTGTTTATGGCTTCATCGAGTCCTCAGTTTTCTGCAACAGACGTAACAGTAGATTTTAACAACCCCACAGTACCTGTATCACCACATGTAAATGTACCCACTGCAGCAAACGTAGAGTATCGAGCAGCGCCACCACCGTTGCCCCCAAGAAGGAAGGAACGTACGGAAAGCTGTGCTGATTTAGCTCAAAAACGTCAAGCACCAGACGCACCAATGGTAGGTCGAATTAATATGATTAAAAGTTAATGATAAAAATGTAATATTAAAAAATATATATTAATTCTTAAATTATAGCTACCACCACGTGATGGTGAATTAAGTCCACCACCTATTCCTCCGAGAATTAATCAAAATCAACCATACCAACAGCTTCACCATTCCACTGGTACCAGTTCTCGTGTCCAAACAAACGAATTTATGAGCGGTAATAGTTTGTTATTACCTAATACTAGCAGTATTATGATACGGCGTAATTCAGCAATTGAAAAACGTTCTGCATCCACGTCCGCAGCTACGGGCACCTCGGCGTCGAATTCTGTAATGATATTAGCGACGCCTTCTTTAACGACAGGCCCTGCAAATACGCCATCTGTGGTTCCTCACCTAAGTCATTTAAATACAACAGCAACAAACATTACATTGGATGAACAGTCGATATCGCCTGCATTAAGTTCATCGACAACCACATCACCCATGACACCTATGACACCCATTTCGCCCCATATCCCTTCTGGATATCAAAGTTCTGATATTTGTAATCATTCACAATTATTTTTCAAAAACACATCAAGTTCCTCTACCTCCTCCTTCTCAAGTTCTCAGCATCAACTTCCTTCAATACATCACCCACAATACCAGCATCCACATTCTCATCATCACAGTGTGCTTGCTGCAGTTACTGCTATACACCCAAGATCATCGCCAAAGGAATTCTCTCCAAAAATCGATGGTCTTCCCAAACTTCCACCAAAACCTAGTCTAAGCGGTAATATTTGCAACAATCCAGGTACTTATTATATCCAAGAGTACAATTCAATTCATTAAGCGCCTTCATTTACGCGTTCGCTGTTTTACGTTTCAGATAAAGGTACCATGTTTCCTTACCCAAGTACAAACCAAGAATAATATAATATTTATGCCGGCGATGTGATATGGATGCAAAAAACTATTGGTATTTACTCATCATATGTTATGTTATTGTAAATAAAAATACATTATTGACCGTAGTAAATAATAACAATAAAGTATAACACTATTGTTAGAAACTGTGTTTTATTTTTACGATACAAGATTTAAATTATGTATATAGTGTATAGATATATAGATAGATGTACACTTCCACTCAGAGACCCATAGGATCCATTGGGATACTCTTTATAAATATTACTAGGTGTGACCTAGATGTGAAGAGGGGAAATTAAATTGGAAATAAAAGAAAGAAGTCTGGCTATATAAAAAGAAATAAATTGAAAAAAATCTTGCTATATCCCCCAGTTCATCATCGAATCTGTCACCTAGCCATTTTTGCCTGAGACCCTGTAATCTAGGACAGGTACACTGTCTCTAGTTCCTCGATATCTTCACACATCCTACATAAGCCCTGTGCACCCATATCCCATTTACCAATGAAGGCTCCAATTATGACTCCTGCTAAATACCTGAGACTTTTCCTAACTAACCGAATTAGTATTAAACTTTGGCCAGATAGCCCTGGACACTGCAATTTGTCCAACGGAGTCTTCCGAAGATCAACCTATAGTAATGGCATATATGATGTTTAACCTCCCAGTCCAGATCCGAACCCTGTTTGGCCAGTTCATCTGCTATCTCATTTCCCTGTATGTTACATTGCCCTGGTACCCAACACAATCTGATTGTGTATATTTCGAATAACGCTTCCAGAGCCCTCTTACAGTTCAACACTATGCTGACATGTGTACCATATGGCATTTCAAAGACTTTAGTGACGCCTGACAATCTACATAAATTGTCACTACAGACCCCTCTGTGACGTATACCCATATCTAATTCGTGGTTTTCTTACATAAACTCGGGCTTCAGTCTCAGATTTCATGTTAGACCCATCAGTGAAAACAGCACACCCTTCGAAGAGCTGTCCAGATCCAACCCAATTGTCCCTACTTGAAACATAATTGGGGGTAAAATTCCGAGTCTAAAGTCGTTACCCTATAGTCTGAAAACCCAATAGGGTTATTAGCCTGACTAATTGAACCTGCCTCGTACAAAATTTTAGTGTCACCTATCCGCAATGGTACCAGAGAAGTCTGAGAGTCTAAGTAAGTTCCTAGCAACCACACTTGCCACATAGTTCTCAATTGTCAGTAAGTTAAGATTATATTCAATGCTGCCTGAGGTGTGCTACCGACGACACCCGGTATGTCAACTGAAGCACATCTCTGTACTTTACTGAGTATCTTTCTGTAACTACTTTTTCTCATTGCCTCCCACCAAACCGTGCAACCATAAGTCATAATGGGTCTTACAACCGATGTGTAGAAGTAGTCCCCAATTCTTTCCAATATTATTCCTGCATCTTAAGTAGGCATTGAGACCCCTTTAAAGCTATTCCTGAGTATTCTTCCATGATAACTTTTTATCAGGGAAGACCCTGATAAAAGAAATTTTCCCTTAATCAGAATCACAACGTCGCACGGTGTAGTGAGTTCTTATAACCAGCAGTCAAAAATAGAAGGTGTAATCGTACAGTAGTGAAATTTGGCACACATGTTTAACTTGGTAAAATATAAATACACCTAAAATTTGGACAGTTAAATATTAAGGATTCGTGTCCTTCCCATGTATCCCACAAAAATGTCCTTTTTCAAAAAAGTAAAAAAGGAGAAAAAAATAAATATCCTTCACTTATAATGAGGTAAATATTTAACTATACACAACATCTAATATAAATCACAACTAAAATATGGACATATAAATTACAAGAACTCGTGTCCTTAACATTATATCCTGGAAAAACAATGTGCTGAAAATATCAAAATTTTAGTTAAAAATTATTATTTAGTTTAAAATTATTTTTCATATCGCTCATTTGCTGCAAAAACGTTACAACTCAAAAAACGGGAGTTTTAGTTAATAATAAAGTTTTTCTAATCCAAACGAGTACTTTGAGTGGAAATTTAACATGTGTGTTGTTATTGTAACAAAAACAAAATACATGTAAAATTTCCCCTCAAAGCACTCGTTTGCTATAGAAAAACAGCACATTAGACTAGTTTGTTATGGAAATGTTAAGGATGTTTCTGTAACCATTATTACTTTATGTATACAGTGCACTCGCGGTAACGTGAACACCGCCTATGAAATAAATTTTATATTTTTTCCATGAAATTCGACAATCGCTAACGTGAACAATTTCACTAACATGAACTCCCTTGGTTTTAATTAGTTCACGTTACCGCGAGTGCACTGTATTCTAGTATAGTAAAAACAAAAATACTCATACAAACATTTATTTGTAACGGCTTTTGAAAATATTCACCGTGTATCATTTCATAAAGCGTCATAGACCTTTCTTGTTGAATGCTGGCATGGAACTAAATTAAATTGTTTTTGTTTTGTGTTTAGTTTGAGTTTTTGCTGAGAACATTCCTATTGCGTATGTATTAGTGCGAATAACACAATGCCCTCAAGGGCATTTTTGCCCTTGCTCTAGAGCATTGTTGCCCACAATTTTGCTTTCCTATCACGCGAGATAGGACAAGCAAATTCTGCCAACGTTACGTTGACACACATACACTATAAGCTTACTTGTGTGGTTTCTTATAATGATCATGTGTTTGTTGCTTTGTTTTCATCTCAGAGAACAAAATCAAATCAGTCGCTGTTTAGCACTTGTTGAAGCAAGATCTTGTTACGCAACTTTTTTGAATGCTCTTATATTTTTTTGCAAATACACACAGCAAAATGTTTGATGAGAATTGGGAGTATGATTTTTTTTTTATAGAAAATATGGATGGCGAAGCACAATGTATTGTGTGTTATCGTACTTTATGTCGTAAATCTTTATTTTTTATAAAAAGACATTATGAGATTTGCCATGCATATTTAGGTAATCTAAAGGGAAAAGATAGGACTTTAAAATTATTTCAATTAAAAGCTAATTTTTTTTTAAAATTCATGGCTGATGATTCGACCGTTCAAAATGTTGAATCAAATAATGAAACCGTTCAAAATGTTGAATCAAATAATGAAAACTTTAAGCTTTTCAGTGTACGACTTAAAATATTGTGATGAATTTTGCTCTCCGCTGCCTAACAAACACAAACGAAACTGTTGTAGTATGTGTGTGGGCAACACTGCTCTAGAGCCACAGATGAGAAAATTCAGGAAATGTCTGAAGTTATTAACAGCAGAGTGATTGGTGTGGATCAAAAACTACATGATCTTGAAATTATGTGCGAATTATTCCAGAAGCATCCAGTAGAATAAAGGCGTCTAGTTTTGATGACAGCACACCATTTAATGTTTTCAAGTTCCAGTTTGAAACCGTTGCCACGAGAAGCAATCGAGCATCAGAGACGTATGGACTAAATAAAAGCGGAAATAAAAGATGATTTTATAACAGCAAAAGGCATCGTTAAACCCCGCAAAAACAAAATAGTTCCTATAAGAGTACTAAACCTGTCAAGTTATGAAATAGTCGTTAAGCCAAATTCCGAAATAGGTCAATGCTTTTCAGCAGAAGCAGTAATCAATTGCGAGAAAAACCCGGAACCTGCGAATAAGTCCACCAAAGAACACAAGCTACTAGCGGAATATGTGGGGAAATGGGTAGAAGGATTAGCGCCGCCCGATAAAAATAAAGCCACACAGCTTCTGAAGAAACATAACTCCGTCTTCGCCTTAAAAAGTCAAAGCCAAGGTAGAACAGAAATTGTAAAGCATCAAATAAAGTATGTAAACGAATATCTGCGGTTGGACTAAAACTTAGCGTCAAGAAATGAGCATTGTTCCAGCAATGCAGACGGCATATCAACAGATGAAGATAAAATACGAGCCGTAAAGGACTGGCCTCAAGAACAGGCATTCCTGCAGTTAAAGGAATTGTTGTGTACAGCACCAATTTTGGCATATCCCATTCCTGGGGCGAAGTCTGTGCTAGACATCGATGCAAGTGGATACGGAATAGGCGGTGTGCTTTCGCAGGTGATCAACGGAACGGAAAAGTGAAAGGCCTGAGAGAAACTACTGCGTAACGCGACGTGAACTCCTGGCAGTATTAGAGTGTGTGGAGCATTTCCACAAGTATCTGTATGGTCAACACTTCCAACTGAGAACCGATCATTCTGCCCTCAGGTGGTTGCTGCAATTTAAACAACATGAAGGGCAACTGGATCGTTGGATTGAGCGGCTTCAGAGATATGAGTTTAGCATCGAGCACCGGAAGGGTTTGAAGCACGGCGTTGCAACGTGGGATGCAAGCATTGCGCAAAAACCGAGGAAAAGGAATGTGTCATCGACGTTCGACTAATGCATATAGAGTCCAGTGAAGATTGGTCTGTAGCGCAGAGAAATGACCCCATACTGGCAAAAATAATATCGGCAAAAGAAGAAGGAAGAAAAGGCCAGCCCGCAATGAAATATCGGCCGAAAGTCCACTGATGAAATCATATTGGGCCCTATGGAATAGTCTACAGTTGTTAAATAGCTGCTTATACCGCATATGGGAAAGTGCTGACGATAAAAAGGTGACAAATCTAATTGTGTGCGATTTAGAATTCGGTATTAAGCCCTCATCAACAAATAATGAAAACACTTCCCAAGAGCAAGATGACATTAACGAACTTCATGAATTCGTACGCAGACGAATAAAAATTACCAGCGACAAAATGAAAGCCAGATACGATCGAGCAACGAATTCTGAAGGATTTAGTGAAGGCCAGATTGTACTGCTTTATAACCCACAACGTAAGAAAGGACTGTCTCCCAAACTACAAACCCATTGGGATGGACCATACAAGGTGATTAAGAAATTAAACGATGTCGTGTACAGAATACAGAAAGAAATAAGCCCGACATCTAAAATGATGGTCGTACATTTAGAACGACTGCGATTAGTATGCCTATTGGGGATGAACATGCTTAAGCGGGGGGCAGTGTTACGAAATTGTACTTGAATTTAAATATAACTCTTTAAACGGCTGGTTTAAAGTTGTATAATGCCTTTCAACAGCAGTGCTTCTCAAACTTTAGCAAATGTGTGGGTATTATTAACATTGAATAAAAGCTTTGAGTAGAGCATTGTTTGTAAGTATGGCAACACTAAATGAATAATGACTAACATCGAAAGCTCTAGAATTCGAATATTCTAGTTTAAAGATCATTGTAGAAATAGAGTGTTCTAGGTGGTAAAGAAGTGTATATAAATTGGCCATGATAACACCACAACAGTCAGTCTAATTTGAAGCATCGTTAAGTAAAGACATCGACTGCATTGCCAGTGTATACTTGTACATTATAAAGTGTGTGTATTTCTTCGAATTTATAAACGTGTATAAAAACACTGAGTGACGATTTAATTCTGTTGTTTTGTACATTTGAAATAAAGAGTTGTTACAATTTTAAACTACTAAACGGCTTTTATTTGCAATCAAAAGTATCCGGTTTATTTAAAGGAAATAAACCCCCGTTTTTAAAAGGTAAAAACGTAACAATATATTTTGATGCAATGGATTGTGTCTGCTACTAAAAATTGCAAGCAAGTGTTGCAATTTTAATAGTAATACGAATGAACAGTATGAAAATTTATAATAGTTGATTGTAATGAAATGAGATAATTTCACCCAGGGCCCATAACAAAAATGCATGACTTTGAGCATGCACTTTATTTTTACTATGGTTATATTTCCATGACTCAAAAAATTACACACAGTGTTATCAAATGTAAAAACCGCAAGAAAAACTTTTGATTTATCCATCTTACTTGTTTGTTCATAGAAAAAATTTTCATTTCTGAGAAAATATTTCATGTATGAGGTTGAATATGACCAAAAGGAATTAATTGTTTACCTTATTTTCATTTCAATTTGGGAAATTCTATTATTTTTCTGGATAAAATTCTGGTTTTGAAGAAATTGTGTGTTTTTTGCATTAAAATTTTTACTGGTACACTATTTTGCCTTAATAAATTTCTCAGCTGATTTCATACTCGACGCTTTTATCATTAAATTGTATATAATATCTACATAATCCCGAGAAATAAATTTGAATCATCTCTCTATTTGGAAAACATTATGGGAATCAGAAATTGGAAGTAATGAAACAATTAAGTAGCGAGGTATTTAATCACTTACTACTTCTGGCAAGGGCACAAAGTCATCTACTCTTTTTATTTTTATGTACTGAAGTATCAAGGTAAACATAATATCAAGGACAATTGTATGTGTAAATCTTGTTGGTTTATTCAAATCTATAAATATTATTGTAAAGTCTGCGAATTACTTAAAATTCTGAATATGTGACCTGTTATCTTGATTTTCAGCACTTAGATTTTAAACTTATTCGAAATCGAACGCCAATGATTTAAAAACCCCAAAAAAAGTGTTTGCTACTCTTGTAAATTAGAACTAATTCGTTCTAGAAAATCCTTTTAGGCCAATTTAGTTTTAAACATAATTTATTAAAGTTGCTCTACAAAACACAATGGTGACGGAAATTTGACTTTGATCAGTGATGACGCCGCACAGTGGGTTGAATCGCATCCAAAGTGACGCTTAACTCAGGCAATAATGTTAGATTTTTTTTTATATATATTTTTTTAAAGTTTATTCCTTACTAAGTAAAAAAAGTAAAAAAAAAAATTAAATAAAAAATTTTATAAAAAAAATGTTCACAAAAGAAAAAAGTTATTCATATAGTATATGGGGTATTTCATGTCAAGGGAACAAATTTTTAAAACCGATGTTTTCCGATCGGGGCGAAATTTGCACCAAGGTTAGTCCTATTGAATAGTAGTTTAGACCGAATTTTTCAACAAGATCGGTTAAGAACTCTCTGTGTTAGAGGGGTCAAAATTTTACATTTTGGCCAAACTGGTGTTTTTTCTCATCCATGTAACTTATTCCCTATTGTTCTTAGCAAAATGCGTCCCAAATAGTTTAGATAGCTATTTCTTCAATCTTTCGAAAAAAAAATTAAAAAATATTAAAAATTGTTGACTTTTTTTTTGCAAAATCAAAAACTTTTTTGTTTTTTTTTAATTTTTGGATTTTGACAAAAAAAAGTCAACAATTTTTTTTTTTTTATTTTTTTTCGAAACAATAATAACAATAATAACAATAATAACAACAATAACAACAATAATAACAATAACAAAAATAATATTCAATAAAGCAAAACAAAAATAAAATACATTTTCTTTTAATATATATTTCAAACAGCGCGAGTCTTTTCATAAAATCTTAATTTAAAGAAAGGCGCGCAAATATGCGCAAACTTTTTTTTGTTAAAATGAAAGCCTAAATGCTGTACTTTTTTTATTAGAATTTTTAAAAACAAACAACTACAAACTTTTTTAGTTATTATCTATCAAAAATAAAAAATACTCTAAATTTGGAACATTACAAAAAAAAAAAAACAAAAATACTTTTACAAACAAAATATAAATTAAAGTTTCTTATTCATATACTCAAATACCTGAAGTTGATGGTTCCATCATAAAATATTAGATTTTAAAAGCTTTTGACAAAAAAAAATTATTTCAATTTTGTTTACTTTAAATTGTTACCACTTTATTCAAGAATATGAAAAATGTTTCCACTTTGACAATACACTGCAGAAAAAGTATGTAACCTAGAATAACGGTTTTAGCTACTAGTGATGTAGAATTTTGTCTACTTTTACCCGGACCAAATTTAATAAAAAAAATATTAATTCTAAAAAATCAATTAAGCGCCACTTTGAACACGATTCAACCCAACGTGCGCCGGTCCCACGCACTAATAGTTCACGTTTTTTTTTTTTTTTTAATTTATACTCTGACAATAAAACATGGATATTTAACCAATTTAAGCTCTTTTACTTAAATATTAAAATTTTAAAAACAATAACGGAGAATAAAGTTATTCGATTTTTTAACACACCCGGTCTCATAGATTGGTAGGTCTCCATTTTTGGGTTAAATAATAATTTTATTTTTAAATATACATATGTAATTTTATTGTACCTATATTTGTGTAATTGTATACATATACTATACTATATATCTAAATATATTAATTACTCGTAATATACATCGTCAGCTAAAATGCAAAAGAACGTAACAACGTTTTAAAATTAGAGGCAAACTTAATGACTCGCATTTAATGTTAAAACAGAATATCTGAATTAAGATAAGGTTATATGTGGTAGTAATTTATCACTATCAATCAAAAATTCGATTGTTATTTTGCATTTTATTTGGCAATAGTAAGTATATTATATATGAAATCACCATATATGTAAGTTACAATTGATTTCCTAGAGTTTCAATTTCATCTAAAAAGTATTTCATATCAGATTCAGTTAGACACGAATTCTGCAAAACTATTCGGAAAAAATTTGGCAAATTGTGCAAAGGCTGATATGTTACCATCATAGATCCCTTCTTAATCATGGCTTCTTTTATTTTTGGGGCAACTTTATGCAATTCACTATTGAATTTGTCATTTCTTTCCATGCTTCTTAAACTGGGAGGCACATACCAAAAACTAATATTTGTACATTCAGGCTTCTCCAAGACAAGCTCGAAACCAGATCTTTCACGTATCTGATTAGTTAAGAACTCTGACATTTTGAACAACTGATTCACATGTTCTTCGAGTCCTTTCGTACCCTTTGCCTTCCACATGAACCAGAATTTGAAAACGTCAGCTCTTCGACCACATTGAATATGTTTGTCACCAGTATCATAAGATGTATCATAAAATTTATCCTTTTGAAAAAGATATGTTGCATTTGTTGAGTGACATTGGCTAAGAATGTCTTTGTGTCGTGTCAAGAATGTTGAGCACTGCTGAGACGCTGTTAACATTTTATGAGGGTTCCATGTAACCGAATCGGCTCTGAAAGTGATAAAAAAAAAAAACTAAACATCAAACAAACCAAAAAACTTACATGTACCAACTGGCTTACCTTTCGATGCCTCTTAGAAGATGACGGTATTTTGGACTCATTAATGCACCACCACCCCAAGCAGCATCTACATGCATCCACATTCCGTATTGATTGCACAACTCAGCTATACTATTCAAATCATCAAATGCTCCAAGAACCGTAGTACCAGAGGTAGCCGATATCATCATTGGCTCACAGTCTTCACTAACACATTTTTGTATTTTACTCTCTAAATCTTGAATGTCTACCTTTCCAACTTTATTCGTTTTGATTTTACACACATTTTCACTGCCCATACCCATAAACATTGCCAATTTTTCAACGGAATAATGCGAATCTTCTGATGTGAATATGATCTGTCGTTTTGCTCCAAATAGCCCATTTTTCTGAAATTTATAATTTAACAAGTTATAATTTGAAATCAATGTTTTACGGTTACTATATATACAATATTCAGAATATGTTGGTGATATAACTACGGCCACAGAGTATACAGAGGTGTCACGAGACAGAAAATAATCTCATTTTCTATTCGTCTCTTTCTTTATAAACTGCCTTTTTCATTGTTTTGTTTTGGTTATTTGTTTGTTTTGATTACATTACTTTGTCTACCATATTCGCGTTGTATATAGCGTTTTGCTTTAACACATCACTGATATTGTAGTACAAAATATTTGCTATCCTTTTTTAAGAGAACTGCCCTTTCATCAGATTTTGAGTTTTTGAAACGTCAAATTTGACACCTCTGTATACTTTGTGCTACGGCTGTGCTGAATTTTATATGAGCATGAGCATGGTTCATAATTATATGAATTAAGCAAGTAATAAAGTACAGTCGGCCAATCCCGACCTAAAATAGTTTTATTTAGAAATTTTAATTTATTTTCAAGGTTGACGTGCTCAGTTATTTATCAATTATAGGTAGCGGTTTATGCCATTATTTCTGAAATTATGAAGACTTAGTCTATTTTAGGATTTTTTTTATTTATTTATTGTTGTTACAACTCGTTTTTCCATTCTGTACATGTTATTGTTTTGCCTAGGAATATTAGCCCATTTTTTCTTATAGGTCGATTATGGATGGCAACCACGATTATGGATGGCAAAGCATTTTTCTAATAGGGAATATTTCCGTATGCGAGTACATATTTGGGAATAACAACAAGTGCATTTTAAAAAAACTGAGCCGCCTTATTTTGTTTTGTATTTTCATAAATAACAAAGCCAAATAGCAACTACCTAAATTTAAATTGGAAAAATTAGGTCGGCTAGTGTAGAATGGAATGTTAAGAAAAAAAATCTTTAATATCTTGTACAAGGCTTACTACTAATTCTTATAGAGTTTATCGTAAGTCTTTTATAAGATATTTAAGCAACCAGCGAAATGCGCACCCAAACTAGCTTATCTACTACTGCAGAATCACTTTTAGAGTGGGTTAAGCGATGTCAGTCCGTCTGAATGTCCGTCCATTCATGTAAATTATTTCTTGAATTTGGTAATTTTTGACAATTCCTTATAAAATTCCAAATGCAATAAAAAATTATATATTTTTCATTTTATTGGGTATTTAAAAATTAAATTAAATAAAATTATAAAAAAATGCTAAGGACTGAGATCGAAAAAAAATTAATTAACTGAGATCGAAAAAAAATATAATTTGATTTTTTTGTTGATCAAGTTACCTTTCTAAAGCATGTGAGTTATTATGTTTATTGTCAATTATGTTCATTTTTTGTTAATCTGATATAAATGAGTGACGAGAAAAAAATGCGTACTAAAATTATTAAATATTTTCAACAAATCCCAATTTGGTGCTACAAAAACTTGGCCAAACAATCAATGGTCTACTGTCAAACTGATTCCTACTCGGACTATTTAGTACGAAAAGTTAAAGCCAATGCAGGTTTAAAAACATACAAGGCTCAAAATGTTCTTGACAGGAACTCTGCTTAGAGGCCTAAGACAAAGCACGGAAATCGAAGTCAAATTTTATACAAAAAATATTCCAGCTGCATAATGGATGACGAAACGTAAGCATGGAAATTTTTTCACAGCTTCCGGGTCAATATTTTTATGTTGCCGATGGTCGAGGGAATCTTCTAGAAAAGTTTAGGACCCAAAAGCAGAAAATTTTCCCAAAATAAGCCAAACATTTGTTACAAAGAGCGCTATAAATACCGAAATTTACATCAAGGAATGTTTCCAAAGGAGGATTCTTCCATTCATAAGACTTCTTATTTCATAAATACATCACTATTGATTAGAACAATAAAAATAATATTTTTTTTTTTTCAATCAAATAAAAAATAAACAAAACTGTAAGTTTAGTGGTTTCATTATACCCTACACCACCATAGTGGGTTAGTGCAGATGTTTGTAACGCCCAAAAATATTAGTCTAACATCCAACTTAAAATATACCGATCGACTCAGAATCACTTTCTGAGTCGATTAAACGATGTCCGTCCGTCTGGCTGGCTGTTTATGGTACATATCATTTCTTCTGCCCAAGGACCAAGCCTAATGAAACTGTCTGAAATCGGTCCATTATTTCACCTAGCCACCATACAAATATCCTCCCGAAATTGGACTTTATCGGTCATAAATATTTAATTTATAAAGGTATCTATATAAGTTTTTCTCCAAATAAGTTTTATATATACGGAATTCATGTCACCAAATGTTATTATGATCGGTCCATAATTAGTCATAGCTCCCATATAAGGTCTGCTTCCGAAAATCACTTTAACGTGCCTAAATCTCCTAAAAATGTTGGTATACACATAAAGTGCAACACAAATAACTTTCATATAGACATTAATCACACCACCTAATTTCATGGTGATCGGTCCATAATTTGACATAGCTCCCATATAAGGCCCACTTCCGAAAGTTGCTCACGATTATAAATTATTGAAATTTTGAAAGAAAAATGTTTTTGCTCATTTACTTAGTGTAGGACATTAAATGGTCGGACTTGACCGACCATATTTTCTTTTATATTTATTTTAAGTTTGCCAAATATTTATATTTATTTGTTAAAAATTTGTGTAGCCCTAGTACCGTTTGTTCGTAATTATAAAAGGTTTCTTTAAAGCTACCTTTTTCTATTAAAGTTACCTTTTACTATTACGAACATAAAGGCAAGTTATAATAGTGGCTCTTAGTATGACAAAGAGATTTTTTGCGGTAAATAATTAGTAAAAAAATGTGTTAACATATTTTGCATAGAGAAATATACATAGAGACGAGACACTCCGATTTGTCAAACAAAATAAAACAAATCATATGTCTGATACAACAACAAAATACATTGAATAACATGTATTTTGTTGTTGCAAGAGTTAGGTTTTGTCTCGTCTCTATATTACCCTATGATATTTTGTTTATTTTTTTAGTTTATGTGTATTTATTACAGTAACCTGTTAAAGTATAAAAAAACTTCGATCCGTATTTTAATAATGTTGTTTATACTAAAGCTAAGTACTCTGTTCAAAATTTCGTGCGAACTGCTGTCAAACTACATATAAAATATTTGGAATTAAATACATGCGAAATAATTTCGCAAAAGCAGTACTCTGTTCTTATTGTGGAAAACATGTGAAATACATCTGGCAACCTTACTTTTCCACACGAAATAACATAAGCAGCACTTATTTCGCACGAAATGAAAACCAACAGCTGATCATTTTTGCATATAAATTTTTTCGCATGAAAAAACTAATATTTTTCGCAAATATGAACAAAGTACTAGGCTTAACTCGTTAAACTAAAACAAACAAGAACTCGAGTCGGATAAAAATGTAGAAAATTGCCATTAAATACACAAATGTTTTTTTATTCAAGAATAAGAGTTAAATTCATTAACAAAAAATCAGTTACAGTTGTATTTTTCGCTTGAACAATGGCAGCGTATGAGTAATATTGATCAATCATAATAAGTACTCATCAACAATAATATTAAAATAAACACGTACTCATAACACACAGAAACAGTTTGGATGGAATTCGGTTCCCACTATCAATATATAATTGAATTCGTATAAGCTTATCATATTTTTATGTATAATACTAGCTTTTACCCCGCTACTTCATTCGCGGAGCAATTCATCCAAAAATAAACTTTAATGTGAGAACATTAACGTTTATATTTTTAAATCACATACATATTGGAAGATTAGCTAAATGTTACAGAAAGTACTATGTTTCATTCACTTTTATGTAGATTACTAATTTACAAAAATAAAACAGTACCATAAGTATAAAGAAAAATTACCTTTTGCTATATTCTTAACTAATGAAAAATACTATTAAGTCCATTTTAGATGAAACTCTATTATACTCAGATACGTATGTATAAGCCAAATGAACTTGAAAAATTCAGTTCAGAAAAATAAGAAATACTGTCAGAAGAAAGAAAACATTTATGGGTCATAAATCCACAACCACTAACTTTTAATTGTTTGTACTATAGAGTAATGCAAACGCAGAACTCACCCATTCCAAAAAATCTGAACCCATTAGATTGTTTCAAAGTTGATGTATAATTTTAGTATTTTTTATTTTGTAGTATGATTTGAAGAAAAGTATTTTCCATTGAAATTTTTTTGTATAACTGTATTTTCTACAGAAAGTGTTCTGTATAACTGTATGTGGAAAATTTAGTTTTCCATAAGAAGAAAGTCTAATATCACCAAATCGAAAAAATATTGTTCCAAAAAAACTTCCACATTTATTTAGCTAGAGTCAGTAAGGCAGAAAAATCCGAAAGTCTGATGAAACCCCAATATACTCAAGAAATAAATTAAAAATGTTAAATGCGAAGAAATATTATTAAGTTCTGTGGTTTATTACTACACTCAAGTAGATATGTGTGTCTAATATTGCACAGTGGTTTAGAACGTTTTTTTTTTTTTTTTTGGAAATAATGCGGTATCTATTGGAGATATTGTTACGAAATTGGATATGGTTAGAGCTGAGGTGCTTTCGAGTTGATTTGTAGATGGTTAAGGCATATAAAGATTATCGAATTCATTGCCTTAGAAAAAGGGTACAGACTAAGAAAATCACAATAAAACCTTTCGAATGGTCTATTGGTTACAAACTGGTTTCCCATTATTGGCCTGGAAATCTTGTTATCAGATTTGACACATTTGCAAACATCACAATTTTTAATATATACTTTGACGTCATTTACCATAGTGGGCCAGAAATATTTTTGGCGAATTCTATATATAGTTTTCGAAACCCCACCATGACACGAGTTTTCTGAATCGTGAAATACTGTGTTCTTCATTTTCTATACCTTGTCTATATGCAACACGTTTTAAAATCAAATTTTGTGAAACAAATAGATCGGGTAGAGATTCTTTATTTTCCTCAATAGAATGTCTAAGTTGCTTATACTCTTCTTCATTAAAGTGTGAAGATAACAAATCTATTTCAAAATTCATATCAGAAATGTTCACCTCCTCAACATCCATTATCGACAAACAGTCGGGAACTACGTTCATTGAGCCCTTCCTGTGCTCGATTTTGAAATCGTAGCCCTGTAACTTCAGGCTCCAGCGAGCCAAACGGCCGTTAAGGTCCTTTTGGGACATTAGCCACCGGAGTGAAGCGTGGTCCGTATATAGTTGTCACAAACTATGAACTATTCATGTGAATCGTAAATTAACCATATTATTGTTACCACAATCATATATATAGTTACTGTGACTATAATATTGTTAAAAAATGTTGAAATGGTTACAGTAACAATGCACAACTATATTTTTTTTCTGCGTGTTTTCACTTGTGATACATATAAGAAATTAAACTTTTTTTGTTTTCTTTGTTTAAAAAAGTCAAAAGGTATCTAAAGAAAGGGGTACCAAAGACTCGCTCAGTTTTACAATTTTCGAACATATATGCGACCTATATGTAAAAACTAGAATTGATTGCAATGGTCCAAGAACTTAGGAAACCCATTTTGATGGGAAAACCTGGTAAATTGCTTATAACCCATAATTTGTAAATGAATTTCGCGATATTAAATACCAAAATTTTTGAGAGTATATGCTTCATGGGCTTTAGGAGAATTAATTTTAACTGCATACACTCAGACGGACAAATATTTTTTGTATGGATAAGAATTAAGAATATATTGAATTTTTGGGGTTGGTATTCTAATAATTTCACATGGAATGGAAAACTTATATCTTTCTCATTTTTTTGGTGAAGTGTCCACGAATTACCAATAAATCTTCTTTGTATATTCTTACTTTACGCAGATATTTTTACAACTGTATGTACACGCAGAGAAAAAACATGGTTGTGGTAAACATAATCTAAGAACAACATATTATGATAAGATTTATGTTTGTAGTCTAAACATATTATAATCATTATAAGTATCATAATTAAAATACTATTGATAAATTCACTGAAATTTATTGTTGTTCGCTCTAGGAAAGTTAAAGATACTCACCCTTATTCTATTTGGCGTCGTCAATATTGAGTCAAAAAATGGTATATGTTTCGTCGATATCGATAACAATTGGTTACTATTGACATAATTTTATACTTTTATAAGTCAAAAGTTACCAATTGTTATCGATATCGGCGAAACAAATACGAATTTTTGACTCAATATCGACGACGATGTCGACGACGGCAAATAGAATAAGGGTGAATATACAAATTAAACTATATAACGAAAAGGAATTACAGACACTATTGGAGATATAGATGTACAGGTTTTATCCGTTTTATCCCCATAGCTTTCGAATTTCCGAAAATCCCTTAGTGGATCTATGTGATATAATAGGAACATATTCCCGAATTTAATTCTAGCATTAGCAGTTTGAGCTGTGCTATAATGAATGAATCAATCAGTCACGTTACTCTTATATATACATTAGGGTTGGTCGATTTAGCAATCGATATTGTGCCATCGATTTTTCAATAGATTTTGGCATGAGGGAATAAAATGTCCACTACGACATATCAAAAAAAAAAAATTTCGGAAATCAAACTGTATTTTTTAAAACCGCATTATTATGTAATGAGTTTTTAAAATCGGCTAGTTGCCATATACGTATTCAATTTATTGTTTTGTGTTAATTTTTACCAAAATATTCCATGAATTGGAATTAATTTTACTTTTTTCCGTTATTTCTGTACTATTTAAAGTTAATTTATTTTAAGTTTACTTGCAATGTATGATTAAAACCTTAAAAAAATTCAACTTGTAAATAATCAATTTTTAAAAACAATACGAAAACCAAAAATTTATTTTATATTGAAGAAATTTGTTGCCATATCTAAAAAACACATGTCAGGAAATTTTTTTTTAATTTCTTTTTAAATTTCTCTTTCTTTGATCAAAATTATTTCATTATTATAAAAATTTTATTTTTAAAACTCTTTCATAAAAAGATGAAGCGAAAGGGTTAAAGTTATAAGAAATTTTAACTTCTTTTTTGGCCAAAATTCAAGATTTTTATTTTCAAATTTTATAATATAACAAAAACATAACAAACTTAAGAAATCTGTTAACAATTTTTGATGACATTGCTTTACTTTATTTGTTACTAAATGTGTTAGCAAAAACCTCATAGCCTATTATTCTGAAATCCTGATCGCGATCCAAATATCACAATATAAGGACTGAGATCGAAAAAACCTAAACACGCGTTTTTCTTAAAACTTTTAACCCAAGTTTTATTTGATTTTTTCTGTTTGATAAAGTTACCTGGCGTTTACACATGCAAGTAACAGTTCGAAAAACTCAACACATTCATACTTTTGCACTAACACAATCATTCATGCATGTGTAAATTTACACACGCATGTGTGATTGTGTTAGTGCTAAAGTATGAATGTGTCGTGTTTTTCGAACTGTTACTTGCATGTGTAAAGGCTAGGTTAGCTTTGTAAAGTATGTCAGTTATTGTGTTTATTGTCAATTATGTTCATTTGTTGTTAATCTGATATAAATGAGTGCGTACTAAAATTATTAAATATTTTCAACAAAACCCAACTTGGTCCTACTAAAAGTTGTCCAAACAATCAAAAGTCAGCCGTCAAACTGATTCCAATGTTATTAAACAGTATCGGGGGAACTTGCCGTTGATAGAAAATCTGGTTCATGTAGAAGGAATGATGTTTCTAAAGCCAATAAATATAAAGCATTTTCAAAAGAGCTCCCAACACATCCGGTAGGAAAGCAGTCCGGTTAGCTCAGAACCTACTCGGACTATTTGGTGCGAAAAGTTAAAGCCAATGCAGGTTTAAAAACATACAAGGCTTAAGAAGTTCTTGACAGGAACTCTGCTTAAAATTTAGAGGCCAAAGACAGAGCACGGAAATTGAAGTCAAAATTTATACAAAAAATATACCTGCTGCATAATGGATAACGAAACGTACGTATGGAAAATTTTTCAAAAACAGAAAATTTTCCCAAAAAGTTCTTGGCATTGCAATAGAGTGTCCAAAAAACCAAAAAACAGTGTTTTATAAAAAACCTGTTTCGGTTTTATCCTTCTAAATAAACCGGTTTCGGTTTAGTCATTCTAAAAACCGGTTTACCGGTTTTATATTAATTTTTATTTAATATGAAAAACGCCAATTTAAATTTATAGACAATTTTGTTAAGACAAAAAGTGTTATATGTATAATTAAAAAATAAATAGATTTCAACACACAATATTACCAGCACAATGAAAAAAAAAACGTTTTGATTTTAATTCCATTAATTTAATTTCATATAAACCATTAATTTGATTTCTAATTTACATAATTAAAATTTAATTGTTGTCATCCTATTTCAGTTTTGTGGACGCTAATGTATGTTAAGAATTGTGTAATAAATTCGAAATTTTGTCAAATGCTGAAATTTTCTAAAAAATGAATGGATATTTTTAAAAAATGTTATCAAAATATTTTTTAGTAATATGTTCAAATAAGCTTTACATAGTATTTCGTTAATCGTCTTAAAAAACCGGTTTGTCAAAAAACCGAAAAGTTAAAGAAAATCCCTACCGGTCGGTTTTACAAATATGAAAAAACCGGTTGATCGGTTTTCGGTTTTGGATACTCTACATGTCAAGCAATATGCAGTTGCGGCAAAAGAAGCCAAACATATGTTACATCAAGGAATGTTTACAAAAGTGGATGCTTCCATTCATAACACTTCTTAATGTATCCAATTATTTTTGACACGATTTGGCATCCTGTCACTATTGTAAGCAAGGTCTTGCATGGTACAAGAACTATAATGTAGTATTTGTACCAAGAGAGTCAAATCCTCCAAACTTCCTGAAGCTAAGCCCAGTGGGTTCTTGTTAAAAGAGAATTGAAGAGCACAAAAAAGGTGTTCAAAAGTGTGGTAGATTTTAAACGGAGATGGACTACTTGTTCGAACAAAGTGACAGAAAGCACTATAAAAACCAAAGTATACCAAGTAGTCCGACTCTCTATTTTTTAAATTACTCACTCACATATACGGGTTCCGTGTGAATTCAACACCCTTGTGAGAGAATTAAACACATCAAAAGTCTCGAAATTTTAACCAGAAATTGTAGATTAAATATAGTTTAATGCACGTTAAATCATTAACACACATTATTTCCTAATTTTTTTCAGCATATTTAGCACTTTTTCATTCCCGAAACATGTCCATTTTGCACAAACCAAAAATAATTTTTTTTTATTAATTTTTGACATTTTATTTTGTTTTTGGTGTAATTTAAACTATAGAACAGAGTTTAAATTTTTGGTATTGAAAATAGAAGAAAATTGAAATAAATTCAAATTTAAACATTTTTATAGAACTCTGTGTGTCTGGTGAAAAATAAAAAGGCACCAACACATATACATTTTAGTTACTAACACATACTTAGACTTAGGAACTTTTTCACTAACACATGTTTAGAGTTAGGTACTGCTGTCAAAGAGTCGGACTACTTGTTATACTTTGATAAAAACCTTAATGGAAGGGTTTCCGGAAATTTTCATAAATTCATCACTAATGATTAGAACTATAAAAATAATATTTTTTAATGTTGTAATAATAATTTCAATCAAATAAAAAAAATCAAAACTGTAAGTTTAGTGGTTTCATTTTTATTAACATATATGTATGTTAAGATTTTTTCGATTTCAGTCCTTATATTAAAAGTGTAGCAGTGCCCTTATGGGGACGATTATAATATCATATTTTTTTATTAAAAAATATATTATCATAATATCGTTTTAAAATATTTTGCTATGATATTTGATATCATATATCATTGTTTATATAATCTAAATTACATCGTTTTGATATCGTTTGGTTCATTGAGAAGTGAGTACTTAGTTAATATAAAGTGAAATGTTTGTGAATTCCTCCGTCAGATAGACTAAATCGAGAAATATTAGTGACCTTAAGATGAAGTAATGAAATTATGAATTGGAATTTTATTTAGTCTTACAAATATATATATAGCCTTTCCTAGAAATAATAGTTGTGTTCGTGTACTTCATAATTTGTAATAATTATTACTGGAAGTTACGGGATTCCATTCGTTTACTTTTAAAAACTTATAACGAGAGAGCAAGAAAATGTTGAAAGTGACAGTTCGTTGATAGAGAACTTGATATTTGTTATCAAAATAGAAACATGTTTAAAACATATGATTGTATATTTTCAAACGTAAACAAAAGAAACTTAAAAACAATGAATAAATGTAAAATAATATTAAACAATTAAAAAAAAAAAAATCCAAATTAAGAAACATTCGAAAACTTCGAAAAATAATATTGACGAATATTTTTATCAAATATGAATCTGAAATGGCATAAGAGTTGTAGGTGTTTGAAGGCTTTTTTAAATTCAGCCTAGTGTTTTGCTTAAAGGCAATAGTGCGATACTAAAACGCAAAACACAGCTTGCCTCAACTAAACAATAAAAATACAGAATATTTTTTTATAAGTATGGAACTGCATTAAAACATTTCCCAAACGAGTAAAATTTGGTTTGGCACACATAATGGTAAAAAAAAGAGGTCTTGTTAAAGTTTGAAAAAAAAATATTCATTCATGAATACCAAATTTAAAAGAGTGTAGATATCTTGTTAGAATACTTTAAAGGGTGGTTTATTCATATCGTTATTTTTTCAGTATTTTTATGAAAATTGTTCAATCTACCATTAGCAGATTGTAAAGTCTTTTATCCTGTTCTTACTATATATACGATTTAAAACGGAATGTAAAATATTTGTTTATAATGGGTGCGTGATATATTCGACACGAATAAAGTTTATTCATCCATTAGTAATAGTTGTTATAACTTACGGTTCAAATACAAGCAATACAATTATTCATGTGAGTTTATACTTTCAATAACTCGGATACCGAAAACATGATTTATGGTGACCTTTAGTATCTCAGTACATATTTTATACCCACCAAAATACGGATTTTTTAATTCCGTTTGTAATACAAGTACATCGAAATTTTGGGTGCTTATAAAATTCTAAGAAGATATAGAATTTGTGTCCGTCTGTTTATTACAGACAGAAACAACATGTCATCTGTTCAACGTTTAAAAACAAAAACGATATTTCGCACAAATAATTATAGCAACAATATGTTCAACCGATAAAGAGTTTTGGATCAAAATGTATGAATAACTTTGTTCGGTCTTAAATGCGTTTATACAAAATTAAAAAAAAAATCGGTGGCCGTATTATATTGGTGGTGGGTTAATAAATTCTGCACAGCCGAAAATAACTCTTATTTTTATTTCACTATTTTTCATATCTTTTTTAAGAATTTGAAATTGATTAAAAAATCACTGTGTTTGGATGCGTTACTTGCGCTAACCAAAGTTTTACTTTAACACCACATTTTTGAGATATTTTCAAAATTTCAAAAATATGTCAATGAAGTCCTCAACCTGGCCTGCCACCAACAGAACATAGTAATTTGGCAATAAATTTGTTGTATGGTTATACCGCTAAGATATGTATGTAGGTATGTATTTATGTATGTATGTATGTATGTATTTATGCATGTAAATAGTATGTGTCTACATATGTAAAATGTATTTATTTTTTATTTACCTTTGAATTGGGTGATTTGTAATAACGAGCACAACTAATTGCATAACCGTTTGCAATTGAACCTCCAGGACAGAATATGCCATCACCGTACCCACTATTGGGAAAACCAACTATACGTCGCATTTCAGACAAAACCTCTTCTTCCATGAGCGTAAATACTGGAGCCACCTCGTACGTATAGACACTGGGATTCAAGGCATCGGTCAACCACTGTCCAACAAGAGCATAAGGATCGAGTCCAGAATATAATTGATTTATAAAATATGGATGTCCAGTTTTTACTGAGAAATCAATTGTGTTCTTTAGTAAATCTAACAAGTTTTCTTTTGATTCGGCCTCATTTTTCAACTTGAAATCAAATAGATCCCTGAGTTCTTCGGGAGAATGCCACTGCACAACTTTGTTGGAACGATTAGTGCCCTCGAAGACGGCCGATTTTATTATTTCGCCAACACACGTGCGTATAAAATTTTCACATTCGGCATTTGGATGACTGGCGATTAGATGGTTTGTCGAGTTTGAGTTCATTTTATCGGATTTATCTTGTAACTTATCAAGTTGTTTTATAGATGTGCCTCTGTTCTCTTCTGTTGACAACGCGCCACTATTTTTGCACTTTGCATTCAAAGTGTCATTGTCACGAGCGGTTACATTAGTGGGTGAAGGTACTATAGGATGTGGTAAATTAAATGCATTTACGGCGGTATTTCGTGCCAATTCATTAGAATCGACCGCATCGTGCACTGCTTGTTGCTTATATATAGAATCATTGTAATGTTTCGTATGTGGCTGCTGTTGTTGATTTAGATGATGACGATGAAGGTGACTACGAAGACCACTCTCGCTGGCGAGCATTTTAATTAAATTTAGCAATTGCAAATTTGTTTCAACTAAGTGCAGCAATAATAATAAATAAGTTCGTTATTTTAATTTTATAACTTGATTGATTAATTGCTCAAATCAATGAGTACAAACACTACGAGTATGTACTTATATTCCGAGCTTCCTTCCGACGATAAATATGATGATGCTGTCGTTGTTGTGTGTTATAGTTATTGTTGATGATGGTGTTACCAGTTATCGTTTGATGATTGCACTGTATCCAACAAAACAACAACCATTGCTTTTATAAATATCTGTTCTGCCGTCCGTCGTCAAACCGGTAGCAATCGCTGTGCCGTGGAGGCACATTGCCATTCTCTTGTAATCGTCATAATAATAAATACGAAGCTGTTTGTGACGTAGCGGTAGTTTTTTCTGTTTGTTTAAATAATACAAAATTAACAAAACAATATTGTATTATCATTTTTTTATTTTAAATTTTATTACCGTATAATTGTGGGAATGAATAACACCTGCAATTCCAACTAATTTTAAAATGTAAAGAACAAATTAACAACAAACAATCTCTTCCATTCCATTGAAAATGTACAAACGAACACAAGTTGTGATTTTTTTGATCGACAAATTATTTTATTTTACCTTTATTTATACGTGAATGGATGGATTATCTACCTAACAGTAGATAATAAACAGACAGTTCGTAGTATGTATTTAGTACCTATAATTAAGTTATTTAGTTAGATAGTAAGTACATACTTAGTAGGTCGAAGTCATTGAGTTAATTGGGCTTACATTAAGCAATTAAAATAATTAATATTGAAACTAATTATGTATATTTACAGGTTTTCATATTTAAATATGCATACATACATATGTACATGTGTATTTATCACGCTTTAATTTTCCAGCAAAACGTTGCAGATGCGTTACAATAGGGTAGCCAGTTTTAATAAAAAAAAAGCGGGACAATTCTTTTTTGGCAAGGTTGGCTACCGTTGCCCTAAACATAATTTTAGCTCAACTACCTTTACCTCTAAAATATTGTAACCGAAATAACTACAATTACCGAAATAATCGAAAATATCGTTATTATAAGATTTGTCGAAGTCATCAAAATAAGTATTTTTTAAAAATGATTTCATCGTTGGATTCAAATCTCTTTCCGCAGAGACATTTCTTCAGGTTTGGAAACAAGAAATAACCACTCGGGGCTAAATCCGGAGAATAGGGCGAATGAGGGAGCATTTCATAGCAAAATACATGTATTTTTGCCATGGAAACTCCACATGTGTGTACCCGATTGTTAGCAAACGCGGCAGCCATCTTGTGGAAAGCTTTCTCAGTGATAATTGAAAATGAAAACCACTGAGCCATGTGAGATGCATATAGCTACCACAATCTTTCCCAATTTTAAGCTCCGATCGCCCAACATCATATCGTAATTTTGTTCAATTGTTTCGGGTGTAGAGACCTCTACTGGGCGTCCAGAACGTTCGGCATCTTCTGTGCTTGTACGGCCATAACGAAATTCATTAAACCATTGAAATTTATGGTGGAATGTTCATATAGTATTTATCAAGCTTAGTTAGCCTTTATTTGAGCGATGGTTTTTATCGCATAAAAATAATGCGAAAATACTAGAGTTCAGAAAAGTACACACACTGTATAAAAATCTCGTACATAAATGTAAACTAACACACAATTCACACGATGATTTTTTTCATGTTTGCCCAGACGTCTGTTTTCATGTTTGTCGATGATTGGTGGTGTGCGGGGTAGGGAAGAATGGGGGGTAAGAAAACAAACATGATTTCGGTTTTTCATGTTTCTTTTTGACATTCCTCTTTACACTTATTCGTATTCTTCTTATTATGTTTTATAATTTTTCGTTTGTTGAAGTGAAAACAACAAACATAATTTCATATAAAAAATCACCGTGTAAATGTTCATGATTTTTTGGAAGATTCTCAAAAGGGAATTCGAGAAAACAGACGTCTGAAAAGTCTTAATGTAAATTGCGCCTAACACAGCTCAAAGCAACCAACACATATTTTTATTTTCATATCATTTATGTGTGTCTCTAAATTTTGTACGGTACCGATGAAAGTGTTTTGTTTTAATATTTGATTGCGTACACGAACATGAGCAGTACACCTACTGTTCGATCGGAACACACTTTAACTACACATGTTCGAGTGTAGCGGAAAAAAGTACAAGTACAATAGACATGTTCGATTGTACATGTTCGTCTACGTGTTCAAAAAAAGTACACAGTACACAGGTTCGATTGTACATGTACTTTTTAAGTTTAAGTTATGCACGTGTACGACAAAAAAAGTACATGTGTTTGTAGAATAGTGTCGTTAAGGATTTCCATTATTTGTTGCACTCCCCAGCAGTTTGAAAAGTGCCAATTGGAAATCTTACCTAGCTATATTACTACTTGCACAAGAAACTAGTTGGCTGTGGCTGCTAAAGTGATAGTTAAATGGTTATCATTTGCACTACATTTCGACAGTAACAAACAATAGTCGGATATTCGCCTTAAGTTTTTGAAAATAAATTCAAGTAAAATAAAGTCCTCTAAAATATACCACTTCGATGGCCACATGTAATGCTGAATGTGGCCGTTTGGTAAAGTTCTCTAAAATATACCACTTCGATGCCGTTTGGTGTTTTCGTTCTCTCTGATGATGAAAAAAGCAAAAATTGAGAGTAGACTCACATGTAATTCTTAATAACAAATTAAGAGCAGTACAAATCACAAAGTATACAGACGTTTCAAAAACTCAAAATCAGATGAAAGGGCAGTTCTCTTAAAAAAGGATAGCAAATATTTTGTACTACAATATCAGTGATGTGTTAAAGCAAAACGCTATATACAACGCGAATATGGTAGACAAAGTAATGTAATCAAAACAAACAAATAACCAAAACAAAACAATGAAAAAGGCAGTTTATAAAGAAAGAGACGAATAGAAAACGAGATTATTTTCTGTCTCGTGACGCCTCTGTATACTCTGTGGTACAAATAAGAGCTTTGTGGATTAGTTATTAGCGCATTTGGATATAAAACGAGGGGTTATGTGTTCAACCCCGCTCTCTGAAAAATTTATTTTTAATTTTTTTACTCAAATGCTAGAGTAACGTTGCGAGTGGGTTGAAAATTCACTAGCAGTAGTTCTATTAAAATGTTTTTTTATCTGCTGATAACTATTTTAATAAGTAAAACTGATTCAAAAAAACAAACAATTCGCATTTTCATACTAAATGCTATACAGAAATTAAAAGTTTAACTTTAACCTTAAATTTCTCAACAACTGCTGAACCGATTTTAATGAAATTAAAACTGGAGAAAAATTCAAGAAGATATCTGTCCATCAAAAAAAAAAAATTTAAAATATCTCTATCGGTTTAAAAGTTTTTTTTTGGCCGATGAAAAACGATATTGAGCCACTGTGCGGCGGGGTTCTTGTTCGTGTTGTCCTATGTCATATTTAAAATTCGACATTCACAAATATTTGTTTTAGACTCCCTAAACTACAACAAAATTAAAAAAATCTGGTTGATTTAAAACAAAATAAGATAATAGCCTAACCCGATATTTTTATCAACTTAAATGTGTATAAATTTGGACCTCAACTGTATGAGCAGTAGGTATATAACTAATTTTGGCGAAATTTTTGGCATACCACCACGTGATGGCCAATGTTGTATAAGTAATGAAAATCATTTTTATAGGTCATCAGGAATCAAAAACATCACGCACCAACACCAATTTCTAAGATAAACTAAATTTTTTTTTCTCTGAAAAATTATATTAATAATTTCATTCTTTTTTTTTTTTTTTGCAAGTGTGAGGGATACTTCCCGTGTTTAAAAATTATCTTTTGAAGTATGTCCGCAGTTATTATTAAATTAAAATATATTGTATTTTAAAATAATTTTTAATGCTCTATTCGACTATGCCAATTTGCATATTTGCAAAAAATTTCAATATTTATATCCCTAATGAGCTGTCTCCTAGATGTTATGTAGACAGACTGCTCCTCTACCCACCCTTCCATTGATCTTATTAGGAAATTGGAATACGATCCCTAACTCTGTTCACACACTTACACTTTCTCACATCACGATAACTTCATCATTTAATTCATTTAAAAACTTTAGTTTTAATAATCATATTATTATATAAAATTAAAATATTTGTTATTAAAAATTCATTTGAAATCCGTTCAGGAATATACTTCAATAAGAATAACAATTATGATTCAATTATTCGAACAATGAAAAAAATGTATAACAATAAAGAATGAATTTAAGAAATGTGTAACAATAAAAAAAATTAATAAAATTCTTTATGGCTGTTGACCAAAGTGTAAATAAGTAACAAAAACAAGATCAATAAATGCATTGCTTAATGATCATTAAGAATAAAAAAATCGTTGAAAACAAGAAGGTCGCACAAAAAATAATAACAAAATATATTATTTTATTGATTTACCAAATGTACTTTTAGGTGACACCTCACCCTCGATTGTCGGTGTTAATGGAATATTATTTAGTAAAATTTTAATTGGACGATACTATCATTGTTGTTGGTAATTTTTTCTAACTATTTAAATTAAAATGTATTAAATAAAAATATATCGAAGAGCATAAAATTCACTCACAATTTAGGGTATCTGGAGCTGCTGAACGTTGAGGCCTCGACAATCCGCTGCAGATTTCTTAAGACAAATTATGTTGAAAGTTAAATTTTTGTTTTGCATGTACAAATTGATTCAATAAGGATGGTTAACACTAATTAACTTAAATAGAAACTTATTATAATGGTGTTTTTGAACTGTAATATAAATGTGCAATATTAGTTAAGGTTTCTAAATCATGGTTTGTTTTAATTTTTACATGTTTTTAGAATTTTGAATAATTTTAAGAATAGTTTATAGTTTTTTAACATATTTTAGTGAATTTTAGGTTTTAAGATGTTGAAATTTTAACTTATTTATTATATTTTAGATTTTAATAATTTTTATAAAGATATTTATTGCCGAATTTGTTTAACATTTATGACCAAAACATCGATTCATTTGTATTCAGTATTATAATCATCATGAAATGTTTGTATATTTTAATATAATTTCTTTTGATGATTCTCAGTTTTTTTGATAGTGAATATCTTTTTAAATTGACATTGCATCTTCTCAATAAAAAACATTACTGTTAAATTTAAAACACATATTTATAAATACAAAAAAAAAAAAAAGAATTTGTAATCGAATAAACAAATAATCAAAATATTTTAACAACGATTTAATGAAGAATCAAATTCGGCTTTACGAGTTTATCAGAATATGTATTGTAAATTTTAGCGAAAAATTGTGTAAAAAAAAATAAATAAAAAAAAATTATAACAAAAGGAATAATCGTATATTACAATCTTTCAACCATATAACCTCTATATCAGAAAAATATTTGTCGAATGACTGCCGAATATAACACTCTTACTTGTTATTACAAATGTTGTCAACTAACATCTTTCGACATCTAGAAACTGACATTAAGTCTTCCTCATTTCCCTATCAATATTAATTTTAGTGGAGTTCGGAGTAAAATTGTCTCCGATATTTCAAATATACTGAATATTTAGACAAAAGTTTAAAAATCGGAGAACACATAAATATATAATGTTCAATAATAGGTTTGTTCGTTAACATATAGCAATGCAATTTTTTACGTCGGTACAGCTTTTGATTACAAATGAACATGTGGGAACAAATATGCGGCAAAGGGAAACCCCAATTAGCATATCGCATTTCCTGCAACAGCATAGAAAATAAGTTGTTTTAATAACTGACAAAGTCTTGTGAACTAGCTTCTTAAACTACACGCAGGATCGGCATAGAAACTTTTTGTCCTAATTTCATAACCTATTGTCTATTACTTTCAATAACGTAATATTTTAGTTGTGCGATGCCGTTTGTGTGTTCAACATCGTTAAGTTGTCTCGAAAAGTGAAATATTTGGAGGATTCAAACTCTCTACTGTTAAGTTATATTGTCCTAATATATTGTTACGTTTTTACCTTTTAAAAACGGGTTTTATTTCCTTTTAAATAAACCGGTCACTTTTAATTGCAAATGAAAGCCGTTTAGTAGTTTAAAATTTGTAACAACTCTTTGGCCCGTTTTCTCAATGTATCGACAAACTGCCTGTTACTAACTGTCGACATAAATTTATTAGGCCGGTAAACTCTCCGTTAACAATTTTGGTTTTCTCAATATGCCGACAAAAAACATTATTTCTGTTGGCAATACCTCTCAAAATAGATGTGAAAGGTGGGAACCCTGCCTTCAAGTGACAACATGTTTACATAAATCAGATGTTTAATGTGGCCATCGACAGCCGGAATCTTTTGAAAAGTGCATTATCCTCCATGTCTGCCAGGTAGTTAGGCCTGGCATGATAAACTCTTTCAGCATTCACTTGGAACTCATGTTATTTGAGTTCATCCTCCATCAAATTAATGTTATTAAACTCTTTTTATAAAAACTATTTAATTTCGTTTACACAAACACATAAAAACTATGAACAGCAGTCAGCTGTTATTTATTTATCTGTACGATAAATAAATAATTGGCAGATGAGGTCGGGTTAGCTTTGCGATAGAATAGAAGCAAATGAGACAAATTTCTTTAATCTGCAGTTTTTCGTTGGGAAAAAAGATAATCACCTAATGAGAAAACGGCCCTTTATTTATTTAAAATTTACAACAACAACAGTTCAAATAGTCACTCAGTGTTTTTATACACGTTTATCAATTCGCAGAAATACACACACACATTATTATGTAGAAGTATACATTGGCTTCCAATCTTGTGGTGTTTTCACGGCCAATTTATATACCAGCCGTTAAAACAGTTGTTTTTAAATTCAAGTACAATTTCGTAACATTTTCGTCCCGAATAATCATAGATTAACTTCTCCCATAGGCAGCTACACCACGTCGTTTAATTTCTTAATCACCTTGTATGGTCCATCCCAATGGGTTTGTAGTTTGGGGGACAGTCCTTTCTTTCGTTGT
The DNA here is from genome assembly GCA_942486065.2 of Calliphora vomitoria. NCBI lineage: Eukaryota > Metazoa > Arthropoda > Insecta > Diptera > Calliphoridae > Calliphora > Calliphora vomitoria. Next base: position 51,240,880 of record OW818030.2, on the reverse strand, counting down.
GGGTTATACAACAGTACAAGCTGGCCTTCAATAAATCCTTTAGAATTCGCTGCTCGATCGTATCTGGCTTTCATTTTGTCGCTGGCAATTTTTTTTCGTCTGCGTACGAAATCATAAAGTTCGTTAAGGTCATCTTGCTCTTGGGAAGTGTTTTCATTATTTATTGATGTTGATATACCGAATTCTAAATCGCCAGGCAACTTGAGTTCTGTCCCGAAGACAATTTTTGCAGGTGTTCCAGAGGTTGAGTCGTGAACAGCTGATCTGTATGCCAATAGAAATTTCGGTATGTGTTCATCCCAGTCCTTCTGGTGTGCATTGACCACTTTTCTTAAATATTCCTCCAGAGTGCGATTGAATCTTTCGACCATGCCATCAGATTGTGGGATTATTCCGTATAAATCGCACATTTCCTTGAATACGGTGGATTCAAAATGTCTACCCTGATCAGAATGCAACTCCAGTGGAACACCATAGCGGCACACCCAGTTGTTCACAAATACGCTTATAACCGTTTTACCTTCCTGATTGGGTATGGCATATATCTCTGGCCATTTGCTGAAATAATCCATAACCACCAGAACGCAACGGTCTCCGGCATCACTGATAGGGAAAGGGCCTGCTACAACCATTGCAATCCGCTCGAATGGCGCACCTGAGTTATACTGCTGAAGTAGACTATCCATAGGGCCCAATATGATTTTATCAGTGGACTTTCGGCCGATATTTCATTGCGGTCTGGCCTTCTGCCTTCTTCTTTTGCCGATATTATTTTAGCCAGTATGGGGTCATTTCTTTGCACACACATTCCTTTTCCTCGACTTTTGTACACTGCTTACATTCCACATTGCAGAGCCGTCTTGAGAGTGCGTCAGGATTGCCGTGTCTCAAACCCTTCCGATGATCGATGCTAAAGTCATAGCTCTGAACCCGCTTAATCCAACGAGACAGTTGCCCTTGAGGTTGTTTAAATTGCAGCAACCACATGAGGACAGAATGAGCGATTCTCAGTTGGAAGTGTTGACCATACAGATACTTGTGGAAATGCTTCACACACTCTAATACTGCGAAGAGTTCGCGTCGCGTTACACAGTAGTTTCTTTCAGGCATCAAAACTATTCTGCTGTAATAGCATATGACTTGTTCGGTCCCATCGATGACCTGTGAAAGCACACCGCCTATACCGTATCCGCTCGCATCAATATCTAGAACAAACTTTGGTCCAGGGATGGGATATGCCAAAACTGATGCTGTACACAACAATTCCTTTAACTGCAGGAATGCCTGTCTTGAGAATGGTTACGCGTTGCCCTAAATACTTAACTTATTTCTGGAACAATGCGCATTTCTTTGCACTAAGTTTGAGCCCAGCCGCTGATATTCGTTTAAGGACTTCTTAGTTTTTCAGGTGTTCATCGAAAGACTTCCTCATGACAATTATATCATCGAGGTACACCAAGCATATCTTCCAGTGAAGTCCTTTCAACACATGTTCCATTAAAATCTCGAATGTGGCTGTAGCATTGCAGAGTCGAATGGCATCACATTAAATTTCCATAACCCATTACTGTCCTAAAGGCAGTTTTCTCCTTGTCTTTGTCTGAAATCTCTACCTGCCAATAACTACTTTACAAGTCCAATGTGGAGAAACATTTTGTTCCAGCTAGTGTGTCTAGGGTGTCATCAAATCTTGGTATCGGGTAGTTGTCTTTCTTGTTGACATCGTTCAGCTTTCTATAATCGACGCAAAACCAAGTGCTGCCGTCTTTCTTCATAACTAGTAGAACACCAGTCTTTGGTGGACTTATTGGCAGGTTCCGGGGTTTTCTCGCAATTGATTACTGCCTCTGCTGAAGCGCATTGACCTATTTCGGAATTTGGCTTAACGATAGCTGGACAGGTTAAGAACTCGTACAGAAACTATTCTGTTGTTGCGGGGTTTAACGAGGGTTTTTGCTGTTACCACCCACAAACTTTTATCCCTCCATACGGGCCCATACTAAAGTTTCCGACTGTGGTGGTAGCTTCTGATGCTCGATGGCAACTAGCTTTCTTACCTGAGTCCTATTTTCATATCCGACGTCAGGGGGTATTTCCACATTTCGCCAAATCATAACTTTTTGTCCCATATTCAAAGTAATGCCGTGACTAATCATGAAATGAGGACCAATGATTACTTCGTCCACAATGTCGGCAACAATAAATACATGATTAACGCTAACGTTGGCAATGGTTAACTTCACATTTACTTTACCATAAACAGTGGCAGACTTCCCAGTAGCAGTGCGTAGACTTACCCCGCGTAGTTTTTCAAGTGTGTTCATTACCAAGTCAGGTCTGATGATAGACTGCGACGCTCCTGTGTTTATAGTAAAAATGTGCTTCTGACCGTTGAGGTATCCACTAGCCGTAAGATTGCTATTTTTCTGCTGTATTACGGATATGGTGATTGTGGGGCCACCAGATGTGGGAGCTAATTCATGCCCCGTAGTACTAGCTCGTTTTAGTTTAAAGGTGACTCTTGTGATGAACAATGATTCGCCTGCTGCTTATTTCTTGGTGGCGAAACAGATCTGGTTCGTTTTGGCTTTACTTTGTTTCTTATTTAAATTCGCTAACACTGCTTCTTTTATTTCAGATATCAAAAATCGATCGTCGATCGTCAAAAATCCATTTATGTTCCAAATGAGCTGAAATTTAAAATATAAGAAGATCGACAAAAGGTACACTTACATATGTAGGTAATCTCTATTAGTTGAAGAGATATTCAGGTTTATTGATTTATTTTTTTTAATTTTGCTCGATCTTTTTATGGTTTTTTAGAGATGACGGGCCAACGGATTGTCGACATTTATTTTTAAAATATCACGTATATTGGTGATAAAATTCTAAATAAAATAGGAATAACTTGCTAACAGTTATATTGTCCCTATAAACAGTTGCACGCATCCAAAGTTGGAACATATAAAAGGGCCGTATTTTTTACGTTTTTTTCCCAAAAAAGTATATTTTTTATTTTGTAGAAAACATTTTTCTTCGGGTCTATATAAAATTTTTTTATGATCCAGAAAGAGAACTTAATGCTAAAGCGTGTAAAGTAAAATTTGGCTCACTAAAGCTGATACAACAATAAAAGTTTCTAAACCACTGTGCATAGTTACGTTGTAGACTCTACAATGTAGAGTCTCCATTATGACATCATAACTATTTCTGTTACTTATTGCTACGCTTTCAAGAACTATTGCTGCGTTCCACAGTGGTCCAAATACTCAATCTAGTCGGAAAAAAGTAATTTTTTTAAACGTTTCAAAAACTAATTTTTTGTATGGTAATATGTTGACAAATGTCCATAGTACATAACGGCATAGCTACACTAGCATTGATACATTGCTTCAAAAACAAGTAATTGCTCCTTTGTTAAAAAAAAATTATATCTCAAGTGACATTTAACAGTGCAAGTGAAATTGTCGTTAAAAAATAATAACAATTAAACAAATTTGTTGGTGTAATTAATATAACAAAGTTTGCAAAGCAACACTGCAAAGAAATTCGTTTACAAGGCAAAGCAATGCTTTATGACTTGTTAGGGATTTAGTTTTGTTAGGGATTTTGGACAGTGTATATTCCGATCGTCCGAAAAAAATGCATCGCTGTCCGTGGATTAAATTGCAACTCTGTCTTATAAAGAGAAATTTCAAAAAAAAAAAACACTACACGTGCGCTCTTCTGATTGGCTAACAAAAAATAACGGTAAAAGTCGTACGAGGATTTTTTTTGTACAAATGGAAAATTACTTGATATTTTTTGGAAAAAAAAAGAAGTTGAAGGAGAAGACAAGGAGATAGAACAAGTCAATTGAATTTTGACGTGGCATATTCGAAAAAAAGAAAAGAAGTTAATGTGGAGTGTTAAACTATTTTTTTTTTATAAAGAAATAACTTAATTATGTGTTAAGAAAAGTAAATTTAAAAAGAAAAAAAAAACGAAGATAAAAACTCAAATTATAAAACGATAATCTGTGAAAATTTGGAAATATACTTGAAATTAAATATAAAAAAAAATGAAGAAAAATCACAAAAGAAAAAAAACAGTATAACTTAGTAATTATTATATTAACTTAAGTTATTTAATAACCTACATGGTATTATTTAGATTTAAACTAAAGTTGTGTTATATAACTGATCTTTAATAAAATTAATAAATAAAGAAAAAAAAAGTATTAAAAAAAAAGAGAAACAACAAAACCTAACTCCAGAAAGAAGTATACAATAACTGACAATGTGCCATAAAAACCAAAAGAAAATGTGCCATAAAAACCAACTGAAAATGTTCCAAAATAATTAAGAAAAAACTTAAATTGTGCAAATAACATGTACGTAAACATTTATAATCGGCTGAACAAATCATCTTCAGAAATCCCACCATCCCCAACATTCAACACATTTGGTTTCCATCTACATTTCGTTACACATCCTCTCCAGTAAAAACCACCGAGGCCTCCCACGTTGTCATTCATCTGTATTTCTTCAATCACCTGCTACATCTATAAGTAATGTGAGTAAGCAAAGATTTAAAAAAAGGGGTAATCGTATAGGAAAATGAGTGTTAGCGTTACCAAAGGAGTAGTCACCTATGACTATAGGGATGGGGAAAGTGCACTCTGGATGACCTGACACCTTGTCATCTTATTGTTGATTTTTTTTCTTCATCTATTTGTCTAACGAAACATATATTGAGAAAAGAATAAAAATGGCATCTAATAATGGCATGAATTTATAATTCTATGCTTGCGCTTCGATGAATCTTGGGTTAAGAACAACCACGCCATTGAGCTAGCCAGAATATCTTATGTACATGCCAAAGACCTTAAGTTTCATAAAATCTAATTAATATCTTCTGAACCGAGCGTAACAGACTAAACAAAATCTATTGAGTTTATGAACACTATGCATTGCAGTGTTGCTTTGCATACTGCGTTTATGAAGTCAGCCTGAATGTTTACATTTTTCAGAAAATATGTTTTGTTTAGAAAAAAAAAATGCAATAATGTACATTTGTGTTTTAAATGTGAAATTTTTGTTCAATGTCCAAATTCTATTAGAATTTCAAATGGTAATTTAACAGAGTTAAGCTTTAGTTCTTAAGTTGTCGTCATCTATATAGATGCAGCTTTCTAATGTTTAAAAAACTAGATGCCACTTTTTGCCTCAACGATTTTTATTTTATTTAGAGTTTAACATGTCCATTACAAGGAAGGAGCTGTATTTTTAAGGTTGGCATGGCATTTCACCCACTGCAAATTTTGTAATGAAAGGTAGCCTTTAATTCCCTCCACACATACAAAACAAACCCACAGAGAAAAAATTTACATACAAAAACACACATTCATGCACAAAAAAATTGTTCATGTCGGTACGGCTTTTCAAATGCGAGTTATGACTTTTTTCCGGCTAGATTGAGCATTTGGACCACTGTGAGTTCCCTTTCAAATCCAAAATCAATTCGATAGCTTTTTCATCATTGCTCCACAAGTTTCTCGTGGCAACTGTTTCAAACTGGAACTTGAAAACATTAAATGGTGTGCTGCCATCAAAACTAGGCATTGAAGATTATTCATCTTTATTTCGAGATCATGTAGTTTTAGATCCACACCATTCTCTAAATCGGACAGCTTTTTATCAACGACTTTGGCTTGTATTACTATGTCATTCTCTAGGTCAGGCACCATCTAGAAAGCTCTATTTCTACAATTATCTTAAAACTAGAATATTCGAATTCTAAAGCTTTCGATGTTAGTCATTAATCATTTAGTATTGCCATACTTACAAACAATGATCAAATCAAAGCTTTTATTCAATGTTGTATGTTCTACAGCAATGTTAATAATACCCACACATTTGTTAAAGTTTGAGAAGCACTGCTGTTGAGAGGCATTATACAACTTTAAACCAGACGTTAAAACAGTTATATTTAAATTCAAGTACAATTTCGTAACAATATTATGGTAGTTTAAACTTTAAACAAATTGTTGTTATTTTATGACAAAACAATAAAAATAGTTCAAAAAAATATTAGTTTAGAACTTTTTTGTTTGAAACATAAAAATTTTTTTAACTATCATAATATATTAGGACATTATGACAATATGACCTAACAGCAGACCGTTTGAATCCCCCAATGTTTGTTATTTTCTTTAAAAAATTTCAAAAACTATATATCGGTTTTAAAACTAAAAATGTGTCTCCGGAAAAATTAATTTTTTGAGTTATGGCGACGTTGCATACAAAATTTTTCTGTAAAATATGTAAAAAATGTTGAATTCAAATAAATTTTTGACTTTTTTCTTTATGTCATCTATACATAACTTAAGCACCCTCTCAGTGAATTTTTTTCATTCTTATATATACAAATCTCGTGTCACAATGTTTGTGTTTGAACTCCTCCGAAACGACTAAACCGATTTTTATGAAATTTTGTATGTATATTTGGGAGCTATGAGAATAGGTCGCAAAGTATATTTCATACCGCTAGGTCATGAGGGTGTCCCTATCCAGAATTTATATATACAATTTGTTTGCCAAAAACTTTTTATTCGCATTTTTTTATTTGGCATTCAAAACTACATATAATCCCAAATTTTCATCAACCGACCCTCACCCACCCATTTTTTAGCCGAGATTTTAATATTTTGTATGAGCAATATCCAAATATCAATACATTTTTCCCATTTTTTATGAATTTTTTATATATTTTTGGTAGGTACGAGAATAGGTCGTAAAGTACATTTCATACCGCTAGGTCATTAGGATGTCCCTATCCACCCATTTTTTTTTAAATATTTTTCGCCAAAAAAATTTTGTATTTCTCCTCAATTGGCATCAAAAATACCTAAAATGCCAAATTCACTTAGAATACATTCGTTATTTTTTATTTAACAACCAAAATTCACTAGAAATAATTTGTGTGGCAGGACAATGTTTGCCGGTTCAGCTAGTATTATTATATAATTTATAAAAAAAATGTTTTAAATTTCTATTATATATTATTTTCAATTGTTAATATATTTATTATTGATAAACAAATACTTTTAAAGTTAATCTTTCTACAAGAGGTAACTTTAAATCAAAAAATATTTAAAGCTAGAAAATAGAACGGACAAAACTAAAGCACCCCTTCATGAATATTATATAAAACATTTTTTAATTTATATTTTGTTGCAAATTCTTTGGTTTTTTATGACACAAGCATATCTCTTAGCCATAGAAGATATTAATTAAGTTTTTGATGGTGTCTTGCGATATTACATCCCAGGCTATAATAACGGCTTGAAAAAAATCGTGAAAATTACCAATCCTTAGTTCTCAATAGGATTGAGATTGGGACATTGACCAGATCAATGAAGAACTTAAAACTTATTGCTCTGTAGCCAAGTCTTACAAACTTTGGAGGTGTGCTTAGAATCTTTATCCTCCCTATAAGTGGCATCTCTTCAATGGCATAAGCAACATTACATCTTTCAAAATATCACGGCACATGAACCGATCCATAATCCAATTAATTTTATGAATTGGCCCAATTCCTTGACCAGAAAAGCAACACCAGACCATTACATTGCCCCCTCCATGTTTAATTGTTCCTTTGCAATACTTTAGATCCAATCTTTCTCCTTTTCGTCTGCGCACACGCATTATTCCATCGAAACGTTTTAATTTGGATTCGTCAGATAACAGTACTGTCTTCCAGTTTTAGACACTCCAGTCGATGTGGGCTTTGTCAAACTCCAGTCTGGCTTTCTTGTTCTTAGCTGATATAAACTGCTTCTAAGTACAGCTCTGATTGAAATAATTAAGATAATAATTTCCCGAATTACATTACTTGTAAATTAATAAGACAATTCAAAAATGAAAAACATAATACTAATCATTAACTTATGTACATGGAATATCATAAAGATTAGAAAGACCAAATATATTTGATTAAAATAATTATAAAATGGCTCGTAAAATAATAATACGGTAGACAAATTATTTAGCAAATGTAGTTTATAATATACCATGCAATGGAAACAATAATGATGCGTGTAATAAAGTGTATATAGGCACAACAAAAAATAAACTTAAAACTAGAATAGTAGGACACAAATCAGATCAAAAATACAGAGACATATCTTCACAAAAAAGGCATTATCACCACATTGTGCTAATTTAAATCACTCTCCTGACTTTGGAAATATATCAATTTTAAATACAGAAAATAATTATAAACGTCGTTATATGTTATAAATGTTACAAATTATAAATGTACAAACCAAAGTATAACAAGTAGTCCGACTCTCTATTTTTTAAAATTACTCTCTCACATATACGGACACGGTGTAGCCGATCGTAAGAACTCCCGAATTCTTCTTACAATCGTATTTTTGCATCCGTAGCCGAATTCAAGAACCTCCGAATTCTTCTTGACTTCGTTGTGGTTTAGCCGACTAGACTGCTAAACAACCCGAACTATTTGTAATATTTCACTACAAACTCCCGTTTGTTTTCTCTTTTCACTAAGCCGAGGATCAACCGTTCTCCATCATCGCGTCACCACTCACCTTGTGTACCGACTTCGCCGTTTCAACATCGTATAAGTTTCTACCGTCCCGCCGCTGCTACGTTTCATAATTTCAACGCATTTGAATTGCTGAATAACTTCGTAGATTTAAGTATTTAATAAGTAGATTAAGGTTTCGTTAATAAAAACTTTGTTTTGAATATTTTTATATACCACCAAAAAATATTCGTGTTTTATTTCAAAGGAAGCAGACCTCTGAATCGAACCTGGACAGACTGAGTCATACCTCAGCTGGAAAAATAAACTGCATTACAATCTTTCTAAAAGAGGTAACTTTAAATCAAAACATATTTAAAGCTAGAAAATAGAACGGACAAAACTAAAGCACCCCTTCATGGATATTATATAAAACATTTTTTAATTTATATTTTGTTGCAAATTCTTTGGTTTTTTATGACACAAGCTTATCTCTTAGCCATAGAAGATATTAATTAAGTTTTTGATGGTGTCTTGCGATATTACATCCCAGGCTACAATAACGGCTTGAAATAAATCGTGAAAATTACCAATCCTTAGTTCTCAATAGGATTGAGATCGGCACATTGACCAGGTCAATGAAGAACTTGAAACTTTTTGCTCTGTAGCCAAATCTTACAAACTTTGGAGATGTGCTTAGAATCTTTATCCTCCCTATAAGTGGCATCTCTTCAATGGCATAAGCAACATTACATCTTTCAATATATCACGGCACATAAACCGATCCATAATCCAATTAATTTTATGAATTGGCCCAATTCCTTGACCTGAAAAGCAACACCAGACCATTACATTGCCCCCTCCATGTTTAATTGTTCCTTTGCAATACTTTAGATCCAATCTTTCTCCTTTTCGTCTGCGCACACGCATTATTCCATCGAAACGTTTTAATTTGGATTCGTCAGATAACAGTACTGTCTTCCATTTTTAGACACTCCAGTCGATGTGGGCTTTGTCAAACTCCAGTCTAGCTTTCTTGTTCTTAGCTGATATAAACTGCTTCTAAGTACAGCTCTTCTACGGATTGTTCTTTCGCTAACGCATAATCTTAAACTTATTCTAACTTGATTAGCTGATACAGCTAAAAATCTTATAGATGGAATTTTAACAATAAGTGACACTACATTCCACAGGAAGAATATTGAAATAATTAAGATAATAATTTCCCGAATTACATTACTTGTAAATTAATAAGACAATACAAAAATCAAAAACATAATACTAATCATTAACTTATGTACATGGAATATCATAAAGATTAGAAAGATCAAATATATTTGATAAAAAGAATTATAAAATGGCTCGTAAAATAATAATACGGTAGACAAATTATTTAGCAAATGTAGTTTATAATATAGCATGCAATGGAAACAATAATGATACGTGTAATAAAGTGTATATAGGTACAACAAAAAATAAACTTAAAACTAGAATAGCAGGACACAAATCAGATCAAAAATACAGAGACATATCTTCACAAAAAACAGCATTATCATCACATTGTGCTAATTGAAATCACTCTCCTGAGTTTGGAAATATATCAATTTTAAATACAGAAAATAATCATAAACGTCGTTATCCATATAAATATATAAATGTCTTTGTAAGTTTGTTTATTTGTTGGTTTGTTTGAGCATCACACCTAAACGGCTAAATAGATTTTATTGAAATTTGGAATGTATATAGATCCTTACTTGGAAGCGTCAATAGGCTATAACTTTTTTCAATACTTTTACCAGAAAGGGGTAAACAGGGGGAAACTGGTAAAATTGGTACCTTTAGTTCTTAAACAATAATTACAAAACGGCTGAACCGATTTTTACTACGATAGGGGTAGCGAAGCGCACCGAGTCAAGCTAGTATGTTATAAATGTTACAAATTATAAATGTACAAACAATTCTAAGAATTAATTTTAAGGCAGAGACAGTTAATGTTGCTCAAAACTACAGACAATTAGTCTATAAAAATTATAATTTAGCTCTTGGTCTGGTAAAACCGAAAAAGAGCAATTTAGTGACACAAAAGTTTACACATTGTGAGCGTACCTTTAAAATTTGCTGTCAATAAATTTATTCTCGAAACATAAATTGCATTTGTAATGCACTTTCCGACTTCTTTCATTGGATTTGTCCATTTTAATTTTTTCTGTAAACTTATTTAAAAATAATATTAAATTTATTTCCAAAACAAAATGTCATGAAATTTCCTGTTTTTTACAATTTTATGAAAAAAGAATTTCTCCTAAAAATGCGTAATAGTTTTGTGATACACTGTATGTGATGTAACCATTTCGAGTTTAGTACGATGATAATAATGTGCTGTTTTTCTATAGCGAACGAGTACTTTGAGTCAATTGTAACAAAAACAAAATTCATGTAAAATTTCCACTCAAATCATTCGTTCGCTATAGAAAAACAGCACATAAGTCAATTTATAATGTTTTAGATCGGTTCGTTTAGGTATTATCAGTTAGAGTTGAGTTGCTCTGAACTAAAATTAAGTAAAACGCTATTTTTTAGTGAAAGTATTGTCGGTCAAGCCCGACACTAAGTAAATGAGCAAAAACATTTTTCTTTTAAAATTTCAATATGTAATTTATTTTTGTGAATGATTTTCGGAAGAGCTATGACTGAATATGGACTGATCTCCATGATATTAGGTCGTGTGATTTATGCCAATGAATGTTAATTCTGTTGAATTTTATGTTTACACCAATATTTTTAAGAGATTTATGCTCGTTAAAGTGATTTTCGATATAGATACCTATATTTACGACCGATAACGTCCAATTTCAGGAGGGTATTTGTATGGGTACTATGTGAAATAATGGACTGATTTCAGTCAGATTCAATAGGATTCGTTCCCGTGGCGGAAAAAATGTTTGTACCAAATTTTATCGGAATATCTTCAATGCTGCGTACTTTGCGCAAATAATTTACAAGGACAGCAAGACAATCGCCAGCCAGTCATATGAAAATAGAAAAAATGTTCGGAGTAATTTCATTCAAATGGAAAAAGTGTTATACAGACGGATCCAGAGAGGTACAAACGTATATATATATGGGATTAAAGAGCACACTTTCGCCTTTCTACTGGTAGTAACATTTGTTTAACCCCTTTTGACCCTCAAAAGTTCTATTACACTAAAATTCAAATAAAAAATTAAATATAGTACCTAAAAAAACAATTAATAACACAGCAGGTATAAACTGCACAAAAATTCTAAAAATTTTTTTAATTAAAAGTATTTGTTTTATTGAACGAGCATCTATATAAATATAATTTTAGCATATTGTTAAAATTCCAGCCGGTCAAGAAATATATATTTCAGATCAATATTCTTTATATAAATTTATATATCATAAATTACATAAAATCACACAAATACTGACATACATTAAAGCCCACAACTTTTCCAATATAAAGTACAAACTCTAGACCAACAGTACATTGAAGACGGGCCGATCCATCCATAATATTGTTTTCACCACTGACAAATCCAAGCAGTTTCAAATGGACTAAAGTTGAAATTTGTGAAAGAAGATTGCACGTCAGACCAACTTTTTCATCGAGTATAGCATAGAAAATTGCCAATAAACGGTCAATACTAAATGACTTAGGGCCTAATGATGTAGACATTTTCTCCGACACCTTAAAGAGTAATATAAAATGTACTGTATTAACTATGGCAAAATTGTAATTATGTATGTATATATCGGCGCTTCCAAAGTAAGTTTATTAGTTATAACTCCAAACCGGTATGACGTACAACATTGATTTTTTCACTTTTTTAGCACAATTTGAATATAATTTTTTAGTAATCGTTGATTAGCAAAATTAAAGTAGGAAATATGAAAAAATTACATAGACTGCTTTAGCATTCAAAAAAAATTGTCTAGTAGTCGTCTAACAATATATATTTTTGTTTTAATTTAAAGTTATACTGACAGTTTGCATACAAAAATTATTTTAACCGACAGTATAAGTTATCTTCTAATCAGACATCGTAATAATGGTGGTAAGTACACTTAGCATGTTTTAGATTAGTTTGGAGGCTTCGATATGTATGTATTATAATAGGGCTATTATTATATGTACTTACATACATATGTACCTATATGTATGCATGTAGTGTTACCTTTGCTTTAGCGTTAACAGTTTGCAAACGTTTTCGTCGTTTGCCATGATGCTTCACAAAAAGACGTTTATCTTCTTTGGCCGAGTTGTGGCTAGCTAAGAAGGCGGCAATTAATAAATATTTTCCATAAAATGGTAACTCCAGAGACTGGGCCATTTTCCGAATAGTTTGGTCTGAATAATTGACATCTGGAACAATTGTTAAAGTCTGTAATTAATAAAAAATATGTTAATTTTCTATGTATAAAACTCATTTTCTTTACTAAATTAAATTATGTAACAACAATTCAACTAAATGTTATGCTCTTCTAAGGCACAATTCACAGTCTTGCGTTTTTTTTTTATTAACTTCTACTTTTTCACATTGCATAGTCATCTTTAATTGCATGAATTTTAGGACCAACATTTAAAAATACAAATGAAAATAGGTATTCAAAGCACTCCGAATATGATCATAAGCAAAAGATCCAAGGTAAAAAATTTGTATTTTTTCTGAGTTCTTTGTTGGAATTTGTTATTAATGCTCTAATTTTGTAAGTCGGAACGAAACGTTTTTTTATAACTCTATATATGTGTTAGTAAAAAAATACCTAATCCTTATAATACCTAACAAAATTCCACATTTGTTGGTACCTTTTACATTTTCTCCAGAGTTTTATAAATTTTCACTACCAATATTTGGAACTCTGTCCTATAGTTTAAATCCTACAATGAGTGTGTGCCAATCAAAACTCTCGAAATTTTAACTTACAAATTTTCATTAAATAAACTGAGATGCATTATAATTTATAATAATTGCATCAACATATTTTATGACGGATAACAATATTGAAGAGATGCGAGGGCTTCATTGCACTATGTGGTCTGAACTAATAAATACCTCACGACAAAAAGTTACTCATCTCATCTCGTCATCAGACCTGGCGATAATAAAATACTTATTGAAAAAATCTAAAATTTTGTGATGATATGTAGTTTAGTGACCTGCGAGATATTGAATCTTAACACAGACTCTCAGTGTTACTCATAAATACTTACATGTTTCTCCGACTTATCGTAACGCATATAGACCTGAGATAATGCAGCACGTAACGGTGCAGCTATATTACGCCAAAGTTTGGACACATCAGTAATATCTATGGACTTATTCAATACTGGCTCCATGTAAGTAAGAAAGCAGTTACAAGCCGTAATTTTAAGTTCAGGAACATCGCGGCAGGCCTTATAAAAAACACTTAAAAATATGTTCAGATAATTATTAAAGAAATCTTGAGTTATTTCGTTGACAATATCCACTTGTGCCAGTTCCTTATTATATTGACAATCAGAATTACTCATATGTTGTGCCTTTATATGGCTTTTGAGCATTTGACGAGCCATTTCGAATTGTGTACTTAAAATTTTTAACGTTTCCGCCTTCGAATACTGCGGACAATGGAGTGTTATAACTTCAGTTAAACCAGTTTTGGAGTGGTATTTCTCAAATGGTATTTGGGATATGAGGACTACGCATATGTTAAGCCCGGTCATCTCCTGCAACCGTAGTAGCGACGGCATAATATTTCCATCCATATCGCGTAAGCGATCTGCATTATCTAGTACAATAACATAGCTACTTTGGACATTGCTGCTATTGTTTCTTAAGTGTTCTACAAATTCCTTCAAAGTATCGCAACTTAAATTAGGATTATCACTATTGGGAATTAATTCTTCCAGAGTATTCTCTAAAAGAATTTTTGTGGAATAACACTCAACACAATTAACGTGTACGCCACGAAATTGTTGATCTTTTTTGGCAATCCGTAAGAAGTCTTTAACAATTGCCGTTTTTCCTGTTCCAGCATGTCCGTAAACAAAAATTGCTGGTGGAAAACATTCTTCTCTATTTGATATTAGTTCAAAAAGAAATCGAATAAAACTACTACGACAAGGATATTTATTCTCCAAAATGTGTGCCATCGTACTTTATTATTCTTTTAATTCCGTTCAAATTATATATTGTGGCGCAAATCTATCTAGTAAATAAAGTACAATGTTTTCACCAAGGCGAATTAATACAAGGTGGTGGCAATTCTACAAAAACAACAATTGGTATTAACAAATGTCAAAAAACAAAAATTAAAAATTAAACAAATATGTATTAAAACTTAATATAATGTAGATAATTGAATAGTGAGGGCTTTACTTATTTATGTAAAAAATAAATATTTTGTAAATAAGGTTAAAATATGTAGATATTTAAATATAAACAAAAGCGTTGACAACTGTCAGAACCAAAAAGCAAAAAAAAAGTTATCAGCTGATTGACTGACTCCACCTTGTATAAATTCGCCTTGGTTTTCACTGAATCACTAGCATAGGGTGGCCACAGGAAAAAAACTTGGAAATAATTATGAACTCAATTCATACATGGTGGTGGCAGTTCTACAAAAACAACAATTGGTCTTAACAAGTGTCAAAAAACAAAAATGAAACAAATATGTATTAAAACTTAATATAGTGTAGATAACTGAATAGTGAGGGCCAAGGCGAATCTAATTCGCCTTGGTGAGGGCTTTACTTATTTATGTAAAGCATAAATATTTTGTTAATAAAATTATAATATGTAGATATTGATATATAAAAACAAGCTTTAACAGCTGTTAGAACCAAAAAACGGAAAAAAAGTAATCAGCAGTTTGACTGACTCCACCTTGTATATATTCGACTTGTGTCAAATACTATTGCCAAAATCATGTTCACGTGTAGACGGAAGAAACATTTATTTGCACATATATTACTGAATAATTGTTCAAACTTTTTTTGAAGAAATAATGATCAACATGTCAAATTTGTATTTTTTTACTCTTTTTTAATTAGCAAAACCAAAACCAAAAAAAAATCAAGAAATATATAAAAATATTCATAAAGATAAGCAATGCCTCTTGAACATAAAGTTGGAAATAAAGGGCACCATACACTATCAAAATGGTTGATGTCACTTTGGTGTACGTGTAATTAGATGCTTTGATGTACACTTGATTGATGACTCGTCAATCAGTATTTTATTTTTGATTTTGTGGTGTTAACACCAATAGCGGGAATTATAATCCATTTTTATTTTCACTAAAAGTGTATTTAAAAATGTCAGTATCGGATGAAAATTTAATTGCAATAACGGCAGCATGTTTAGACAAAAGAAGAAACAAAAATAATAAAAGAAAAATGTAATAAAAAAAATTATTGTCTTCATCCGACACACTTATCAACCTCACGCCTTGAAATATTTTTGTAAATGCCTTCGTGATTGATGAGAAAACACCATACACTATCAAAAAGTGACATCAAGCGTGCTAAAAATCAAAATGTTTTTGATTTTCCATCAAGCGTTTGTATGTGTGACACCGACAACGCTTGATGGAAAATCAAAAACATTTTGATTTTTAGCACGCTTTACTTTTTGTTTTATTTATATACAAAGAAGAATTTCAAAACCGGGGTTTTTGTTTTAAAAAATTAAAAATAGATCGTTTTTGGGTTTTTCAATTTTGTGATATTTAATTAAATATTAAGTAGTATTGAAACAAAATCAGTTGATAATATAGGACAGAGGTGCCCAAAAGTTCCTTATGGAAGAGCAAACACCAATACATTTAAAGAAAAACTAATTTTTATGCAATTTTTTTTGTTGTAAAAACCAAAACATAGCAAAAAAATTCACACTTTTTGAAACAATACCATACGATAAACAAAAACAAAATCTACATTGATGATCGCTGTCGTCAATGTTTACCAGCAAAGCATACGAAAGTGTTGTTGTTTTCCACTTGTGTGTGTACATTGAAGAACGACAAAAAAACCAACAAGACAAAGTTGTTTGTGTATTTCATATTACTAGTGCCTGAGTGTTCTATTGAGTATAGAAACACACAGCCACAAAGTATACAGAGGTGTCAAATTTGACGTTTCAAAAACTCAAAATCAGATGAAAGGGCAGTTCTCTTAAAAAAGGATAGCAAATATTTTGTACTACAATATCAGTGATGTGTTAAAGCAAAACGCTATATACAACGCGAATATGGTAGACAAAGTAATGTAATCAAAACAAACAAATAACCAAAACAAAACAATGAAAAAGGCAGTTTATAAAGAAAGAGACGAATAGAAAACGAGATTATTTTCTGTCTCGTGACGCCTCTGTATACTCTGTGACACAGCCTATAGCAAAGAGCATTTACAAAAACAAATGAGCACCAAGAGTATAGGGCTTGGGCATCATTGATATAGGATATGCTATACAAATTTAAAATTCAAACTTTTTTAATATATTAAATTAGTTAGCGAAGAAATAATCAAGAATATGGGGCTTAATAGTATTATGATCAAAGTAAATAAATAAAGTAGCCTCAGTAGAACAGCTGACTATTTTTTTAAAGGGCACCATACACTATCAAAAAACTCATCAAGCACTGTGGTAGTATTAGTGAAAATGTGTTTGTATGTGTGACACCGACAACGCTTGATGGGAAATCAAAAACATTTTGATTTTTAGCACGCTTGATGTCACTTTTTGATAGTGTATGGTGTTTTCTCATCAATCACGAAGGCATTTACAAAAATATTTCAAGGCGTGAGGTTGATAAGTGTGTCGGATGAAGACAATAATTTTTTTTATTACATATTTCTTTTATTATTTTTGTTTTTTCTTTTGTCTAAACATGTTGTCGTTATTGCAATTAAATTTTCATCCGATATAGACATTTTTAAATACACTTTTTGTGAAAATAAAAATGTATTATAATTCCCGCTATTGGTGTTAACACCACAAAATCAGAAATAAAATGCTGATTGACGAGTCATCAATCAAGTGTACATCAAAGCATCAAATTACACGTACACGAAAGTGACATCAAGCATTTTGATAGTGTATGGTGCCCTTAAAACTCACTTTGTGGTTTGATCTGTCAAAATTGTTTACGTTGCAATTTTTGAAGGTGACCTCAGATCTGCTGATTATTTTTTATATTCAGTTGTTTTGCCAAGTGAACTGTCAATTCACTTGTGTTTGTTGTGGCGAAAAATACAACAAACTAGGGTTCTATAGTTGAAACAAAAAGTCGACTTTTCGAACTTTCGACTTTTTTCGATTTTTAAAAAGTCGACTTTTCGAACTTTCGACTTTTTTCGATTTTTAAAAAGTCGACTTTTCGACTTTTGGTAATTCATGAAAAGTCGACTTTTCGAACTTTCGACTTTTTAGTTAAATCGACTTTTTTAGACTTTTCGACTTTTTTCGACTATTTTCGACTTTTTTCCACTTTTTACCATTTTTTGTAAAAAATACATGGTTTCTGCATTTATTGATGCGCCTTGTGTAATGTTTAGCAATAAAAATTAAATGTATTAAGGCGATAATATATAATATGTAGAAAGAGCATTTTTTTTATGAACATTTACTTATTATATATTTTTGCATACACTAGAAAAAATGTAAGTGTACCAAATTGCAATAACATAAAATTATTATGTTATTCTGTGCATATTTTGTTTTAGTATGAATGTTGCAATTAAAAATTTTTTTAACAATCTTAAAAGTCGACTTTTTTCGACTTTTATCGACTATTCGACTTTTTTCGACTTTTTTCGACTTTTATCGACTATTCGACTTTTATCGACTTTTGTGATAACGAATCGATTGTTCGACTTTTTTGTGACCAAAAAGTCGACTTAGACTTTTAGACTTTTTTCAGCAAAAAGTCGATTGTTCGAACAATCGACTTATAGAACCCTACAACAAACCCAAAAGCAAAAAAACAACAACAGGCAACTTTGACAGTTCACTTATCTTTTAACAAAAACAAATATCATATGATTTTGACAGCACAAACCTTATACCAAAAACAAAATCGCTTGTGTTTTTTGTAAATGTTGTATTTGTTGTAATACTGTCCAAGGCGAATCTAATAAGGTGAGAGCGCCACGGCAACAAATACAACAATGCAAAAACAACGCGCTTTTTGTTTTTGTGAAAAATTCGTCCAAATGTCAATAAATACAAATTGTAAACAAATATATTATTTTAGAAATAATTGATATTTTGTAATAGTTTAAATGAAAAACCAGTCAATTTTACATTTGCGAGTCATTCAACAACTTGTACTTCATATAATTCACATGATGCTGTAGAATTTCGATATTTGGATGTTGTTTTAAGTAGAAAAAACTACCATACTATTCTTGTATGTATGTGCACCCGGCCAAACAATTGTAAATAAATAAGTAATTTTGACAGTTGAACGAATTCAAGAATAAAAGTCAGTTGTTCTAGTGAGGTCACCTTATTAGTTTCGCCTTGGTACTGTGGCTACTTTATTTATTTTCTTTGAACCCTACTGTAGATTAGGGTTCTATAAGTCGATTGTTCGATTCTTCGAACAATCGACTTTTTGCTGAAAAAAGTCGAAAAGTCTAAGTCGACTTTTTGGTCACAAAAAAGTCGAACAATCGATTCGTTATCACAAAAGTCGATAAAAGTCGAATAGTCGATAAAAGTCGAAAAAAGTCGAAAAAGTCGACTTTTAAGATTGTTAAAAAAAATTTTAATTGCAACATTATACTAAAACAAAATATGCACAGAATAACATAATAATTTTATGTTATTGCAATTTGGTACACTTACATTTTTTCTAGTGTATGCAAAAATAAATAATAAGTAAATGTTCATAAAAAAATGCTCCTTCTACATATTATATATTATCGCCTTAATACAATTAATTTTTATTGCTAAAATTAACACAAGGCGCATCAATAAATCCAGAAACCATGTATGTTTTACAAAAAATGGTAAAAAGTGGAAAAAAGTCGAAAATAGTCGGAAAGTCGAAAATAGTCGAAAAAAGTCGATTTAACTAAAAAGTCGAAAGTTCGAAAAGTCGACTTTTCATAAATTACCAATATTTTTCTACGCGTAATTACTCAATAAATATTAACAGTAACCGGTATTGGTTATTCGTTGTTTTTTCTAAAATAGTTGATGAATAAAAAAAGTTAACATTTATAAACGGGTGCGCCTGCAATTTGTCAAAAATCTTTTTTTTTTGTCAGATTGTTGTAACAAAATAATTTTCATAATTTAATAAAAATAATCGTGTAGACTGCCCAGAGTCCGCGATTACTTGTGTATCATTTCTGTAGTTCTATTTTTCATATCTGAATCATAATGACCGAAAGATTTACATTCGGTGGGTCAGTTGCCCCAATAACATGTCATGCTTGGAACAAAGACAAGACACGTAAGTAATCCATTGACACTCAATATCGTTTTAATAATTTAATAGTACTTCTATTTAGAAATTGCTCTATCGCCAAACAACAATGAAATCCACATCTATAAGAGAGATGGCAATGAATGGAAACTGATGGACATTTTAAATCAGCATGATTTGAGAGTAATGGGTATTGACTGGGCAAAGAATACTAATCGTATCGTAAGTTGTGCCGCCGATCGTAATGCATATGTATGGCAACAGGGCGATGACGGAAAATGGAAACCAACTTTGGTATTGTTGCGTATTAATAGAGCTGCAACGTGTGTGAAATGGTCTCCTGCCGAAAATAAGTTTGCAGTTGGTTCTGGGGCACGTTTAATATCGGTGTGCTATTTTGAATCTGAAAATGATTGGTGGGTCTCCAAGCACATAAAGAAGCCCATAAGATCAACAATAACATCTTTGGATTGGCATCCAAACAATGTTCTTTTAGTGGCTGGTTCTACCGACTACAAGGTATAAAAAAATAACTTTCTGATAGGGTAAATGCACCAGTAGTCGGCAGTTTAATTTTTTTTTTTTTTCAGTTTTTAAGGTGGTATCATGAGTGGGAACATGATATTAGGATGTTAGTGGGTTATTGATGCTTAGTAATTTTTGTAGTTTTAGACTCAATTAACTCTTAGCTGTTTTTATTAAATTTCAGCAATTTACGATTTTTTGAAAAAGCACGGTTTGAGCCTTTCTCCTAATGTCGTCATTTTATGACCCAATTGTCGGTATTGCATTTTCTATTAAGAAAATAATAAAATCTTGAACGAATTCAAGTTATTTTGTATTTAAAATCTCAGCCATTTAAATAAATAGTAATGAAAACAAAAATTAGTGCATTTGATGTGAAAACACAGGGAAAATATCACATAAGTTTTTCAGTCCATTATCCTCAGTATGTTTGGGGAACCATTCTCAAAGGAACAGGGACACAACAGTATAATCATCCTAATTTAAACATTACATAAAGATAAATGAGTGCATGTTAAATTAAAGTTAAATCTTACTTTTGTATAAAATTATCGTTATTCTTATTTATTAAGATTGTAACTAAAAAATGCCGAATACTGGTTCATGCCGAACTTAGGAGCACTTACCCTATAAGGAAATCTTTCTTTACTTAAAATCAGATAATTTTGTTCATTTAGGTGCGTGTTTTCTCGGCATATATTAAGGACATTGAAGATCAACCGTCTCCAACTCCATGGGGCAATCGTATGCCATTGGGTAACTTAATGGCTGAATTTAAAAATTCTACCAATTCCGGAGGTGGATGGATTAATAATGTCAGCTTTTCAAGTGATGGTAACAAAATCTGTTGGGTAGGTCATGACAGTTGTATAAGTGTGGCAGATGCTACAAATTCCAACACTGTCATTCGTTGCAAAACTGAATATCTACCATTTTTGGATTGTGAATGGATATCACCAGTGTCTATTGTGGTTGCTGGTCATAGCTGTATACCATTGGTTTATGGATTGCAAGATGAAAAGCTGACTCTTATTAATAAATTAGATAAGTCTCAGAAGAAGGAGTCTAGTGGTATATCAGCCATGCGGATTTTTCAGTCTCTCGATAGAAATCTACGTACTGAAAATTCCGATACGTTTGTCGATACTATCCATCAAAACGCAATCACATGTATTCGTTTATACACAGGCGAAAAGTTAGATTGCACTCGTATTAGCACTTCTGGAGTTGATGGTCAATTGGTTATATGGGATATTGACACTGGTGTTAATAATTCCATGAAAAGTCTTAAAATCTAAAAGAAGTAGTTACTTTCGCATAATTGAATTTGATTAAATAAATGCTAAATAAAAGTATTTTTATCTATTCGTAAACTGGCATGAGTCATTATTAATTCTCATAATAAAAAACAAAGATAAGGTTATTATTGGTGACTAATGATTTTAACAAATTTATTATCAGAGCATGTTTAAATATGCATTTTTATTTATTTTTATTATTAACTATAACTTTATTGAAACCTTTATTAAATAATTAGTTACAATGTTTGAAGGATTTCCTTAAAATTATTACAATAATTAACTAAATAATTAAATAAAAAAATTAATAATATCACAGTATTAAGGAAAAGTAGTATAAAAACTTTGTATATAAACATAAATGTTACAAGAAATTTAAAAAAGGAACACTTAATATCACTATTTAATTACAAACGAGATTTAGTGGTTATTAAGCAAATTTCTTATTATTTGATATGTAGACGTTCTGCATTTTTCATTAAATGACAGTCTGTTCCCTTGCACATGAAATAAACATTATGTGATTAAAGTTACTATGCAGTAAATCAAGAGAATATATGTGGTGTAGGTTGTATATAATTTTTTTATCTGCAACAGTAATATCAGAAAAAAAATTAGAGTAAAATGTAGGTGATAATACGACCTTATGGCAGACCCGCAGGTATTTGTGTATCACTAGATAACATGTTATCTAGTATAATTGAAGCTATTAAGTTTAAAAAGTAGGCCATCATGCCATATAGAATCGAAGGCTTTTTCGATGTCAAGAAAAATAACTTTAAGTAGTGTATTCCAACCAAACCCCCCAACAAATAATTTTGTACTGGGGGATTTATTTATTTATTTTATTCAAGATTGTAATACAAAGCCATTTTAGGCCAAAATACAAATACGTATTACATAGTAATAAAAATCCTGAGATATAAACTATACTTACTAAAAGCAAATAATAATAAAAATAAATGGTCCTAATACATTCATACAAACAAAATTAGCTCCCCAGCCAAATATACATTAAATTAAACATTACCTGTTTGCATGGAAACAGACTCCGAACTAATCAATGGTAGTATAGAAAATGTTCAGAAGATCATAAAGGACAATCCTAAACTAAAAAATCTCCAGGGTATGATTTAATTAATTATAATGATACCCAAGTCAGGAAAGGATTTGACATTGGCATCACCCTAAAGACCTATTAGCCTATTGCCTTGTTTGTCTAAACTATTTGAGAGAAGAATCCAAGGAAAAATTCGAACATTCTTAAATACCCAAAACATCCCAGATCATCAATGCGGATTCCGTAAGCAACACGGAACAATTGAGCAAGTTAACCGCCTAACTGGAGAGATACGAAAATCTTTCGAACTAAAAAAGCACTTAATGTAGCATCTAGAAACCTTGTTAATGATCTCAGGCACATAGAGACGTGGTTAAGAAATTGAAGAATGCAAGTAAATGAAATCAAAGGCAAGCACATAACGTTTTCACTTAGGAGAGGAAGTTGTCCACCAGTGACACTAAACAGTGTGAACATCCCACAGTCTGATCACGTTACATACCTTGGCATTCATTTAGATAGACGTCTTACTTGTCGTCGGCACATTGAAACCAAGCGGCTCCACATGAAACTAAAAGCTTCTAATTTACACTCGCTAATCCACGATCAATCGAAATTAAGCCTTAACTGCAAAGTCATCCTGTATAAGACAGTCTTAAAACCAATTTGGACATACGGAATCCAACTATGGGGAACAGCAAGCACAATCCAAAAATTATTTGTGAATAAATTAAAATATTGTTAAAAATAATTTACATGATTTTTATTCGGAATCCAGTGACCAAGAAAAAAAAAAAAAATTAATAGTGGAATGATTTATTCCGTTTGATAGGAATTTCTCTTTTTTGTCGTGTATGAACGTTTGGTTGTTGATAGAGAATTGGTTGTTGATAGTGTTGCTATTGTTAAACATGGACAAAATTAAAATTACTAACCCGAACCAATTTAAAAAGCTGCTGGAAGTGTTGGAAAAAGAATCCATCTCTTGCCAAAGGATTTCCATTTCTAACTATTTTAAGGAACAGTGAGAAAGTGTTGCGACTGTGCTAAATGTCCTTGTCCCACAAAGTACAAGTGGCACCATCAACAACCAATTCTTAAAACCCCTTAACAAAAGTTCCTCCACGATAAAAAAAGTGAAATTCCTATCGAACGGAATAAATCATCTTTCCACTATTAGTTTTTTTTTCTTGGTCACTTGAATCCGAATCGGAATGAAAATCATGTTATTTTAATTATTTTTAACAATATTTTTATTTTTTCAAAAAAAAATTTGACCAAAAAGTGTAAACAAAATGAATCAGTTTTCTCAGATATTAGATATGTGTGTTGTAGGATCAAACAATCGACTTTTAGCTGAAAAAGTCGAAAAGTTGAAATCGACTTTTTGGTAGGAAAAAAGTCGAACAATCGATTAGTTATCACAAAGTCAATAAAGATGAAAAAAGTCAACCTATTAGTTTGTTAAAAAAATTTTTAATTGCAACATTATACGACAACAAAATATACACAGAATAACCAAATAATTTTATGTTATTGCAATTTGGTACACCTTTAATTTTCCTAGTGTATGCAAAAATAAATTATAAGTAAATGTTTATAAAAAAATACTATTTCTACACAAAATATTTATATAAATACTAAAAGTTTTTAGACATATCGTATACACTCGAATTACAGAAACTTTTAGGAAAATGTTTGATAATAAACATGCCAAATTAGTAATTTTTAATTGCAACATTATACTAAAACAAAATATGCACAGAATAACATAATAATTTTATGTTATTGCAATTTGGTACACTTACATTTTTTATAGTGTATGCAAAAATAAGTAATAAGTAAATGTTCATACAAAAATGCTCTTTCTACATATTATATATTATCGCCTTAATAAATTTAATTTTTATTGCTAAAATTAACACAAGGCGTATCAATAAATGCAGAAACCATGTAGTTTTTACAAAAAATGGTAAAAAGTGGAAAAAAGTCGAAAATAGTCGGAAAGTCGAAAATAGTCGATTTAACTAAAAAGTCGAAAGTTCGAAAAGTCGACTTTTTGTTTCAACTATAGAACCCTATTACCATTTACTACTTGAGACTACCAATTTTGTTCCAATTGGACGAAAACGGCAACACTGGCAGAGACCTGCGCTGACTAAATTTCACGGCGGCGGCGGTTGAATCCAAAAAAGTTCGTCGGCGGCGACTATCCTGCTGTCAGCCGACTAACTCGCGTAACAAAATTGGAGCGGAAGGCGTTTTTTACATGTCAAAAATTCTCATGCCCATACAATTTGTATGCAGCATACCGCAGTAAAGCGGTGGCAACGCTTTGCAATTGGAAAATCCGATTTTGACAGCGCGTTTAATGCTGAAGCTAGTTGCAAAACACAATAAATGTAAACACGTACATACAAAAGGAGAAACAAGTATGAAAGAAACTCACTTTTTAAACTTTAATATTTAGTTTTTTTGATCAAATTTTAGTTTACAAATCACAAAACAAAAATCAGAAACACCAATACTGCAATGTACTTTATTGTTTAAAGAATCCGGGTTGTTATATTATTTTTTTGATAACCTTGTTTTTATTGTTTGACGTAGCGTTGCCGCTCTTATTTAGGTATGACATTTCAGCGTTAAAGCTAAGCGGAAAAAAAAGTTTCGCCCTACGCTTTTATTTAGGTAGGCCTGTAAAGAATAACTACTCAAATTCCAAATAATTAAAAATTTAAAAAGTGAAATTCTGAAAATTTTATGAAATTACTAAGGAATTTTTATCAAAAACGGCGGCTATTTTCAAGCCTACTTAAGCCGAAAAAAATTCGGCGGCGGCGGCTTTGAAAATTTATCGGCGGCTCGGCTCAGCCGGCTTACAGTAGTTTGGCGCAGGTCTCTGAACACTGGTCGCAATTGAAGCAAAATAATTATTTGTTATTGCGGCTTTAATTCTTCAATTGTGTAAAATAAAATAAATTAAACTTCACCTTACTTGTGTTAATATAATGAAACGTGTCCTGAATTCTCGTGACTACTGTGTATCAGTAGCTAAAGCTGTAGAGGAAAGGTTAGATTTTACAAAATTACGTCACGTTAGCAAAGTACCCGAACAGCCGGTGAAAGAAAAGTTTAACCTGGCTAACGAAGAAGTGATTGAAATAAATAATAAAACTGTACAGCTTTTGGAACGTCTTGCATTGGTAAATCTAGATGGTGCAGAGGCTTTGAACACCTTGAAAAATAGTATACAATTTGCCAAAAAAATCGAAGGTATTGATATTGCTCATAAGAAGCCGTTTTACACTGTATTAGAGGACCAATCATTACATTTACGTGGTGATAAAGTCAGTGAAGGAAATTGCCGGGAAAAAATTCTACAAAACGCTAAAATCACTGAAGAAGATTATTTTATTTCACCGCCTGGCAATATACCCTTAAAACAGGAAGATAATCAATTTAGTAATTAAATAAAGTTAATACCTATATTATAGTAAAAAGTTTCTCAATATGACGAAGCCTCTTAAGTATATATTGCAGTCTTTAAATGATTCAAATTATTTAGCAACAAAATGTGTCTTGGGTAAGAATGAAAGAATGCGTTTTGAATGCTCGTTACTTAAAAATGGCTTAAAATTGCGAGAACAATTACTTAAACAGTGGCGCAAAACTTCCACTAGTTGGGCGATCCCATGCGGCGATACACCAAAAAATGAGCGAAAGCAGATGGAATATTACAATCGAATTTCCTTTTTACAAAATGAAGAATTCCAAAATTCATATCAACAAATATACGAACAAAAACTAGTTAATTCATCTACTTCCGTTGAGTTAAAAACAATTTCCAATAACATTGCCAATCATTTCATCTGTGAGGAAGATCTTTTTTATGGTTCCGAGACTAGGTTTCTCCTGATCTCTGAATATTTTGTGGATGCAGAAAGTGGATTATCTAAATTTTATAATTTACAACGAGAGCGTAAAATTTGGTGGATGCGTTTTTCTGCCGATTCAAGCCGTTATTGTGTTCAACCAATTGATATTTGTGCTAACAAAAATGCCCAAGATGATATAAGTCAAAAATGCAAATCAATAACAATCAAAGCAAATTTTCCTTTTGGGTTTGTCAATATGGAGTCAATTACCCTGGTGCCATTATATGATATCAACTTTTTAAATTCAATCCACACTAAAGATTCTACCAATATTTCATTAATACGTTCTGTGATTAATTTGGATTTAACAACATATGGTAATATAATAATTTTTATTTACAGATGACAATACTGTGATAATGTGTATTAATACTTTAAAAGTTAATGGCAAAGCATTAGGCAAAACTCCAGAGTATCTCACTTCGATTTAATTACGTCCCCATGAAGCTGGAACGCTTAAACCTTTTGATAAAAAGTTTATGTGTTAAGTTATTCGAGTTAGAAATGGTACCACCAGGTATCCACCAGGGTTTATATAAACTATAAAACACGCAGTTGATGCAAACGAAATGTTTAACCGCCAAATGTCAACATTTTTTGTTTAGGTTTTTTTTTTTGCGTTGGAAAGCGACAAAATTAAAAAAGTAAAAAATAATTCAAATTTTGAAACATGTTTGTAAAAATTTGACAAAATGTTCACTTTTTTACAAGGCGAATTTACAGCCTGGCCCACGATGTCGAAAGAAAACTTAAGCGAAAGAATGTCAGTCACTCACTTTCATTCGAAACAGTGGCCCACTATCTTACGACTTATCGTTATCTTTGCTTTACGTTTCAAACGTAATCCAAATATAATTGAGAAACAATCGACAATATATTGAAAACCATTGACACAAAATAAAATAATTAAGCAGTGGTGTAGTGGGTATAGCACTTGACTAGCAGGGATCAACTCGTGCGACTTATTTTTCTCTTTATTTTTTTATTTTTATTATTATTGTAAATACATAATTCTATAAATAACTCTACTAAAGAATATAAAGGAGTACTTTTGGGATATCTCGAACAAAAATAAATAGACTTTTCGTCAAATTCTACTTATTTTTCTACCACAAAACAGTAAGTATGAGTGAAAATATACAGCTATGGATATAAATGGCAGATTTTTCCAAAAGTTCTTTCTTATGCTACAATATCGTAAATACTATTAACAATTAAAAATATTTTGGGTTTTTGCAAGGGTTTATTACTAATTTATAATATTAATACAAACTAAAATTGAAATTCATTATTTAAAAGAAAAAATCATTATTAAAAAAGAACCCCACTGAAATCAGCTGGACACATAAATGGCACAATCTTTAAAAATGAGAAAAAAATATTTCATTTGTTGGTTTTTTGGCATGTACTATTAATATTTAGTGCTCTAGCCTTTGTTTTTGATAACAGCTCACACCTGCGATCCATGCTTTCCACTATTTTTTGTATTTTGTTTTGGGTATGGCATACTCAGCTTTCTGTCCTACCTACCACAGCTCGTCCATATTTTTATAATTTGTTTTCTGCTATATCAATCTTTACTTCGTTCCAAAGGTTCTCTATAGGATTTAAATCAGGGCTCTGGACTGGTCAATCCAAAACTTCGATATTCTATGCACAAAACCAATTTTTTACTAGTTTTGGCATGGAATCGAAGGCATATGACTCCATATGGTTTTTCAAAATATCTAAGTACTGAAAGTTTTCCATTTATTTTTATAAATGGACCTACGCCACACCAAGAAATTGCAAAAATAGGGCATATTTTGAAAAAAAAACAAGTAAGAGAGATATATTCGGCTGGGCCGAATCTTATATACCTTCACCAAACTATACTTCAAAATAAAAATTTTAAATATTTTTAGGTAAGCAAAATTTATTTTTTTTTCCAGTTGTTTTTTTAACTTTTTGGAAAAAATATTTTTTCGAATTTTTTTTTTAAATTTTTTTTATTTTTTTAAAATTTAAAAAAATTTTTTTTTTATTTAAATTTTTTTTTTTTGATATTTAGCGAAAAAACTTTTGGTGAAAAAAAAATCTGGTTAAAATTTTTTTGACCCATTGTAGGTCCAACTTACTTTGGTCTTATATACGTCGTTGCAAAGGTCTTTGAAATATCTATCATTAGATATCCATATTGTCTATATTAATGTCTTAGTAATCCAGATATAGGTAAAAAAATTGGTAAAAAATCGAGGTTGTCCTGGTTTTTTCCTTATTTCTCAGCCATTTGTGGACCGATTTTGCTGATTTTAAGTAGCAAACTTCTCGAAAGCATGTCTGACAGAATTACTGAAGATTTGGATCCCGAAGATATCTGTGGTCTTCAGAAAATTGATTTCAACAGACAGACAGACGGACATGGCTTAATCGACTCCGCTATCTATAAGGATCCAGAATATATATACTTTATAGGGTCGGAAAATTATATTGTGGAAATTACAAACGGAATGACAAATTTATATATACCCTTCTCACGAAGGTGAAGGGTATAAAAAGTCAAAGTTTTTGATTTTGCAAAAAAAGTCAAAACTTGTATGTTTTAAGTTACAAAACATATATTTTGATAGAGATCCCACTCGCATCCCACTATGCGACCAAATAGGTCTTCAAGGAAAATATCTAAGCTTTTTGTTTTAGAAAAAATAAAAAGGACCCATTTTGAAAAAGTCAAAAAAGTTTTTGATTTTGAAAAAAAAAAATTACAAAAAATTTTTATTTTTTTCCGAAAGATTGAAGAAATAGCTTTCTAAACTATTTGGGACACATTTTGCTAAGAACAATCGGTAATAAGTTACATGGATGAGAAAAAACACCTGCTTGGCCAAAATGTCAAATTTTGAACCCCCTCTAACTCAGAAAGTTTTCAACCGATCTTGTTGAAAAATTGTGTCTGAATTACTATCCAATAGAACTATTGTGCAAATTTCATTCCAATCGGAAGACATCGATTTCAAAAGTTGGTTCACTTGACAAGAAATGCCCCATGTCCATAGCTGTATGTAATTTGTTATATTACGCACAAATGTATTGTTACGTTTTTACCTTTTAAAAACGGGGGTTTATTTCCTTTAAATAAACCGGATACTTTTGATTGCAAATAAAAGCAGTTTTAGTAGTTTAAATTTTATAACAACTTTTTATTTATTTAAAATGTACAACAACAGCCTAAATAGTCACTCAGTGTCTTTATACACGTGTGTTAATTTGCAGAAATGCACACACACTTTTTAATGTAAAAACTCAAATGTACACGACAGTTGATGTTAACTCTAACAGCGCCAATGATCAACTCAACTCACGACAGTCACCTCTGCCACTATTTATACACACGCCATCTGTCGTGAATCTTCTACAATGATCTCAACGGACAAACTAGTACATTCGAATTCTAGAGCTTTCTATGTTAATGTTAGCAGCTTAAACATTTAGTGTTGCCAGGCAGCCGTTACAGACCGTTAAATTCAAATTGCTATTGCATATTTGTAACACTGTCCCCCACTCAAGCCTGTTCCTCCCGAATAGGCACAGACTCACCTCTCCAGTGGGCAGCTAGTCGTTTTAGATGTACAATCTTAATTCCCGATATCGATCTTCCACATTTCCGTATTGTATAGACCATGTCATCCAACCTCTTAACCATCCTATGTGGTCCCTTCCAGTAACTCTGTAGTTTGGAAAACAACCCTTTACAACGTTGTGGGCTACATCTGAAGCACATTCACCCAACCTGGAACCCGGCCTGATGACCTTTTCACCTGGTTAACACATAACCAGACTTCGTGTTAATGGGGGTTATTCCTATTGGTTTTTGTGCATATATAAACTTGCCCTGATATGATACACAAGTTTTTGACAAATATTTATACTCTGTATTGTCATCTGAATAAATAAAATAAATCTATTGATAAAAAATATCTTATGATTTTATTTATTAGCTTTAATTTTAGATGCCAGTGATTGCAGATCACTAAACAGAATTAATCCACTGATGTTAAACCGAAAATTGGCTCCATATCAAATTCTACTAGCAAGTTTGAATCGAGGAAGTAAGTTCACAAACGTTTCAACTAATATTAAAAGACAATCACCTATTTGATTATCTATTAACTATTTCAGATAAAACTATCGATGAACTGACCTTGCATCTGGAACATGTGATAAGTAAAAGTGGTCTTCGATTATATAATATATCCATACATACAAATTCTCAAATAGAACTCGAAAAAAAATTAATGCATATCGACAATATCGGCATACCATATGCATTAGTGGTCGATGATGAATCGTGTAAAAGTGGATTAATAAAACTGCGTAATCGTGACACCACTCTCTTTGAAACTATTCATATTAGCGACATACCAAATTATTTACTATACATCTTTGAAAATTCGACCAGTTTATAGAAATAAATACGGATTGTTCTTCAAAGAAATAAGATGAGTGCAGTAGCAGAATTAAGAGAATAAATTAATTGATTTTCATTATTGAAGAATTTGTTAAAAAAGTTGAATTAAAAAATTAAATAAATAATTTTGAAATGAAATTCAGCCAATCTACAGAATTTTCAATTGTATTTTATAAGTTTCTAATTGTATTTCAAATATTTCCAATTTAATTTCAGAATTTTTTAATTATATTTCAGAAAATTCCACTTGAATTTCAGAAATTTTCAATTATATTTCAGAATTTTTTAATTGTATTTCCTAATTTACCAATTATATTGCAGAAGTTTCAGTTTGTACAATAGATGGCGTATCTTATCGTATTTGAACGCGGTTTTTGTTTTTAATAACTTATACATATGTCATTTTCAAGGGTAGAAAGGGAACCATTCGCCATAGGAGCACATCTGCCAACACCGATTAACTTGAAAACAGAGCAAACGATTTTGTTACATTACCAACTTTTGTTTTCGTTTATCGCTCATGTACCATCCATCAAAGTTTGACTGTATAATTTTACATATGATCAGAGACAATTAATTTTTTATCTAAAATTCCTGAAAATATTTTGGTGTAAGTCAGGATGCACTAAGTAAGGTGAAATCAACAACACAGCTGATTTTTATTTATTTATTTTGAAAATGCTTGGGTTTTGTCAAACTGAATTTATTTTGAAAAAATAATATATTTTATTTTCAAAGAAAAAAATTTTTAAATCAAAAAACATGAATGAAAATGTGAATAAAAAGGTTTCATATAATGAAATTTGGATAAAGCACTATTAAACCGTTGTTCTTTTTCAAATATAATTTAAATTTAACGGCAGTTTTTTAGTTAATATGCCAAAATAAAATTTGTTTATTTTTTATTTGACAAATTCAATTTTGACAAAACCTATGCAAGAAATATTGTCTTTGTTGTGTTTGTTGTCGAAACGCTCTCACCTTACTTATTACATCATGGGTGTAAGTATTTTTTGTGCCAACTTTTTTAATTTTTGTTATTCAAAAAATATATTAGTTGGTGTTAGAACATTTGACTACCTACTACGCAATAAATATGAATCGTTTTCATATTAATGTGCACATATACTGAAAATATACAAACTATACAATATATGACAATATTTCTACATTAGTTGAATTTCTATGAGTTTTAAACTCTTCAGGGTCACTCGCAGGTCCGGAACTGTCAGAATCAGCTTCATGATGAACGAATGAATCAGACGACTGCTGAGTGATCATCACTACCACTACAATGACTATCGCCATGCCCAACCGATGGAAGTGGTTCGCATGGTTATTGCCAATTGGGTACCTATAATTTGAAATATAATCTTCATATAACAAGTCGCTTGTATCATAGTCATTGTTGCTGGTCGTGGTTATAAACCGACTATTATCAAAATTATCAATTATGATCGAAGTATCTCTTTTGTATGCTCCTCTGATTTTCTTATTTCCCCTTGACAATTCCTTCATCCACTACGCACCAATAGTTTGCTAAAAATGGGCAAACGTGTTTTAACCTGTCGACCAAAAAATAACAGCCGGATAGATACCCATGCTGGCAACCGGAGTCGCGTTATATTCTAATAAATGATATTGAAACCTCTCAAACTCTGTCGCCTCGAAACAACGACGTTTCAGAATACTTTTATATATTGCCACCCCCTTTTCTGGGTCGGGATAGATACCCATGCTGGCAACCGGAGTCGCGTTATATTCTAATAAATGATATTGAAACCTCTCAAACTCTGTCGCCTCGAAACAACGACGTTTCAGAATACTTTTATATATTGCCACCGCCTTTTCTGGGTCGGGTACCCATATTCGCAAAATATTTCATCAAATGCACTGTCGAGCAGATTTCTTAACTAACCTCCTAGAACAAAAGAAACCCGAATACGCGTCAATCTGAACTATGTATGAAATGGATACTCCTGTACCAAGGGCTCCTTTTGATTGTTCCGTGTAAATTTCTCTCATATGCCACAACGCTTAACTATTTCCATCAGGTCATTTGTCATACCCGGCCAGAAAAATTGTTTCGCGCTCGCTCAATCACCAGATGTGATTCACGCAACATCTTACAGATAGTCCTCTGCATGTTCGTTGGAATCACCAGACGATGGTCCTTGAGCAATAGGCCTTTCTCGTAATGTAACTCTGCCCTGTACTTATGAAACAACTGACTAAAATCATCCAGTTGATAATATGATGGCCAACCCGATTCCATGTATTTGATAACACGACAACTGACATGCAAATTTTCCCCGATAATGAGTGAATCATCCCTGATAACTCCTCGCTCATATCCGAAGGGGGCGAGGGGGTTTCATTAAAGGTTCCAGCTGCTTGTGGTCTGAATGTACAATGAATTCACGGTCATATAAAAAGTAATGGAATCGTTCACATGCAAACTCTCACTCGTTCCTTGACAGTGTCCGAGACGCGTATGCTACAGGCATATCGTTTTGCAATATCAAACCATCCTTTAATGCATTAGTCTAAATACAAATTGGTTGATCGGGTCGTATAATGCTAAAATAGGGGTACTCGTTATAGACTCAGAAAGCTCCTTCAATTCCTTATCATGTTTATCCGACCAACTCCACTCAACGTCATTCCTGGACAACTCCCGTAAACCAGCCGTACGCCTCGACAAATTTGGGACAAACATAGCCAGAAATTTATACAACTCAAGGAGTCTCAAAACATCCGTACCAATTAACATTCAGAAAAACAATTTCAAATATCAAATCAAACATTCATGAAATTACGTTATCATCAAAATCAATATATAAAATCAATTAAATTCACTCTATATTGATTACGTTAATGTTATAAAAATCAATTAAATTTATTTTACATCAAGGTAAATTCAAATAATATAAAATTATCTGACACTCGTCACACCATCAAACAAAGCTTCGCCATCCAGATATTTATATATTGATGAATACTAGGGTTCTATAAGTCGATTGTTCGATTGTTCGAACAATCGACATTTTGCTGAAAAAAGTCGAAAAGTCTAAGTCGACTTTTTGGTCACAAAAAAGTCGAACATTCGATTAGTTATCACAAAAGTCGAATAGTCGATAAAAGTCGAAAAAAGTCGATAAAAGTCGAAAAAAGTCGAATAGTCGATAAAAGTCGAAAAAAGTCGAAAAAAGTCGACTTTTAAGATTGTTAAACAAATTTTTAATTGCAACATTATACTAAAACAAAATATGCACAGAATAACATAATAAGGGTCCTCATGTAAACGCTTAAATGCCTCGCAAACTGTGCAATCTGTGCATTTTTACACTCTCGCAAATGAATTGTCAAAAAATGTATGGAAATTCGTTTGCACAACTCCGATAAGTTTGCGCGACAATTTAGACTCGCAAACTGGAATTTATTGTGCATTTGATTAATCAGCTGCTTTTGTTTACTTTTATTTATGAAAAATAAAAAACAAATAAAATAAAAATATTTTGTGCATGTGAAAATTGTGTAACTTTGGAACAGAATGATTGGATTGAATGGCAATGTGTACGGAAATATTAATCATCAGCTAGAACATAAACAAAATCTTCAAACTATGTATATCATCATTTGTTCCAAAGATTTAACTTTCATTCAACATTTTTAGAATTTAAATTTATACAATTTGAAAAACTTTTTTTTACAGATTTTGTTGAATTTATTTTTGTTTGACATTTTTAACAAATATAAATTGTCTGTGTAAACTTGCACAAAATTGAAAAGGTGGGTTCATGAAACACGTCGCGCAAATTTGCACATTTGCGCAAATGGGAAACTTAAACGTTTAAATGAGTACCCTTAATAATTTTATGTTATTGCAATTTGGTACACTTACATTTTTTCTAGTGTATGCAAAAATACATAATAAGTAAATGTTCATACAAAAATGCTCTTTCTACATATTATATATTATCGCCTTAATACATTTAATTTTTATTGCTAAAATTAGCACAAGGCGCATCAATAAATGCAGAAACCATGTATTTTTTACAAAAAATGGTAAAAAGTGGAAAAAAGTCGAAAATAGTCGGAAAGTCGAAAATAGTCGAAAAAAGTCGAAAAGTCGAAAAAAGTCGATTTAACTAAAAAGTCGAAAGTTCGAAAAGTCGACTTTTCATAAATTACCAAAAGTCGAAAGTTCGAAAAGTCGACTTTTTAAAAATCGAAAAAAGTCGATAGTTCGAAAAGTCGACTTTTTGTTTCAACTATAGAACCCTAATGAATACGCTGCCTCTGCTTACTTGTCATCCACCTCTACGCACCTCTTTCTGCTTCAAATCAAAGTTACTGCAAACACTTCTCTAAGCAAACAGCAAACACTTCACTCTTTATACCAATATTCAATATAATTATTATAATAATATTATAGTTCATAATAGTAATAAAATATTTCGACAGTTATTAAATTATAATTCAAAATTATGTTCCAATTAACTTTCAGAAAAACAATTTCAAATATCAAATCAAGCATTCATGAAATTACGTTAATATCATCAAAATCAATTTAATTCACTCTATATTGAAATACGTTAATGTTATAAAAAATCAATTATTTAAATCAATTAAATCTACTTTACATCAAATTAAATTCATAGGGAAATATTGGTAACGTTTTGCTGAATATAAAAAATAATCATCTGTTCAAGTGATTGTATAAGTTCGCCCTAATGGCATTAGGGTTTGCTGAAAAAAGTCGAAATCGATTTTTTGGTCGGAAAAAAGTCGAACAATCGATTATATTATCTTAAAAGTCGAATAGTCAATAAAAGTCTAAAAAAGTCGAATAGTTAATAAAAGTCGACTTTTTAGATTGTTAAAAATAACTAAATACATAAATGTTTGTAAAATAGGTTAGGGGTTGAGAGAAACAGAAAAGAAACGAACACAAATAATCAAGGTGAGTGATTTATAATTTGTTTTTTTCGTAAAGGTTAGCTTGTGACTTTTATTTGCGAACATGAAAAATAAAAATATTAAATTTATAAATCATTGAATGAAAAATATGTTTACTTCATATTCATTATATGTTTGTATAATTTGTTAAAAATTACTTGAAATGTGTTATTGTATGCAAATAACAGAGAAGTAACAGTTAACAGATCAAGAACAATTGAATTGTTTGTCACACATCAAACCATTAAAAAACAACAAAAACTAATAGAGGTTATACGAAACCATGAAAATAAAAATCATTTTATATCTGTTATTTTGAATGATTTATTTTTATCACAAAAATATAAATCACAATTTGGGTTTTTTGGTATATGGACGAGTTATTTTCGATCTCTGCTAATTATAAAATTATTTAATACATTAAAGCCTTATATATTTCGCTTTTATTGCTTAACATTACAATAGGCGCATGAATAAGTGTAGGAACCATGTATTTTTTACAAGAAATGGTAAAATGTTAAAAAAAGTCGAAAATAGTCGGAAAGTCAAATATAGTCGGAAAGTCAATTTATTATAAAGTCGAAAATTCGAAAAGTCGACTTTTCATAAATTACCAAAAGTCGAAAGTTCGAAAAATCAACTTTTTAAAACTCGGAAAAGTAGTGTTCGAAAAGTCGACTTTTCATAAAATACCAAAGGTCGGAAAGTCGACTTTTGCTTCAACTGTGGTATGGAATACAAATTTTTAAAAAGTCAGGCATCACTTTTGCTAAGTATCTTATTTTTTGCATAGCGAATTAATTTTAGATGGTGTCTATAGCACAGCTGATTTTTTGCTTTTCTTGTTTATTTGTTTGATCTTTCAAATTCACTAGTGTTCGTTGTGGCGAATACTACACCAAACACAAAAGAAACAAAAACAACAGGCAGAATTTGACAGCTAAAACCATACAAACAAAATCAAATAGCATGTTGTTTTTGCAAATGTATTTGTTGTAGAGCTGACTTCACCTTATTCAAAATTTGCCTTGTTTTTATGTTTTCAGAAAAGAAAGAAAAGAAGTAATTGTGACTAGTCAATAGAAAGAATATATTGTGAAATAAATAATGGAGGAACTTTTGAACGAGGTTATTCCACAGGATGAACTTGAGGTAAAGTCATATGCAACAAAGAAGTTGATTATATTCTAAATATATGTATATTTAAATCTATTACAGAAATTTGAGAAAAAATATGCCCACGAACTTGAACTTGATGGAGAAGTTTCGACAGAAACTAAATTCGAGTATGGGCTATGCTTAGTTCGCAGTAGATATACCAACGACATCAGAAAGGTTTGTACAAGATGATTGATTTGTTGTGGTTAATGATAAATGACTAAATGTTATTATTATTTGTTTTATTGTCAACCGTATGTACTGCAATACTTGCTCTATCCTTAGGGCATTATGATATTGGAAGATTTGGCACGTATACATCCGGATGGAAGACGGGACTATATTTACTATTTAGCTTTTGGTAATGCCCGCATAAAAAATTATTCAGAAGGGCTAAAATACTGTAGAGCATTTTTGGAAATCGAATCAAATGATCAAGTTCGTTCTTTAGAGGTATATATATACATGTTTATATCTATAAATTAATATAAATGGAATTTATATCGTTTGTTTTGTTTGTAGGAATATATTAAAAAACAAAACGATAAAGATATGGCTAAAGGCATGGCAGTAGCAGGTGGAGCTGCTTTAGTATTGGGTGGAATTCTCGGACTTGGAATTGCTCTAGCGAAAAAGTAATAGTCAATAATAATTTCACGACTTTTATCATAAATTCATCGTTAAAAAAATGTACATAAAATATCACATACCGTTTTAATATAGATATTATTTTAATGTTTGATCCCCATCTCTAATAATGGTAAAACTATATCAGAAAAAATTTCTTTTATAATCAGTAATATCATAAGATTTAAATTCATTTTAAAAATGTTCTTTGTATATTCTTTACTTTAGCAACAAATAATACAAATGATCTACGTATAATTATTAAATATGTTGTATATTTCCCTTTTTTGTAGTAAACAAAAACGCAATAAATAAATGCAGGATTTTTGCTACAATTGTATCTTAACTGATATTTGCATTCATTCTCTTCAATGGAATCACCCCCAAACAATAAATAATTCATACATACATGTATGTTTACCTACAAATAGTAACATTTATATATAAAATGTGTAAGTTAGAGATCATCGAGATGTACCCGCTGAATGTGATAACTGATGCACACACAAAAATCCAAACACTTATCATAGATAATATACAATTTGTATATGTTGTATAAATAATAAGTGTGAACTAATTCACCTATTTTTATAAATGCATAGTTATTCCTTTGTTATGTTTGTGATTATATATTATATTACACCTATTTTTTATTATGTTATTAGTCTTATACTTTCTAAATATTACTGTTGTAACATGAGTTTTAAATAAATTAAAGTTTCTTAAATTAAAAAAAGGAATATGTCTTCATTTGAGATAAAATATAAAGTTTTGAAAATTAAACATTTGATTTAGCAGGATAGTGCCTCACAGGAAAATGAAATCATATCTTTAATAATAACTCGTTTAACAATACTGTATTAACTCAAAAATGTTTAAGTGTTCAGGAGAGACAAAAAACTGTTATCATAATGCTTAATTAAACAAGTTTTCTTTAATGAAAATTCCGCAATAATAAAAAAATCCATCTATTGTTGTATTCCGCTGCAAATCTATTTTATTTGTTCATTGTCAGCATGTATGTTTGTTATAAAATAAAAAAATTTTGAGTTAATACAGTATTGTTGGACGAGTGCTATATATAAAAATACAATGCCTGACTCACTCACTCAGTGACTCATCAATGTCCAGCCTAAACCGCTAAAGCTAGAAACTTGAAATTCGGATAATAGGTTCCTTTTACATCATTTAGATTCACTAATAAGAGAAACTCGAACGATAAGGGGGATAAAACGGTAAAAATCGGGTAAAACCTGTTCCTCTATATATTTAATAAAAAAGTCCCGACACTTTTTTGAAATTCGATATTCTAGGTGGCCAAAAGAGGTAAACATAGTACCAGTATAACCCTTTGTTAACCTTTATATCTACTAAATTGATAAACATAGAAATACAATTTATAATTCTTCTGATCCGAAACAATAATGAGTACTTTTTACTTTTTTCAATTTAAATTTTTCAATGGAGGAAAGTGCTTCCTTTTTAGGTACTTTTTTTTATTAAAAAAATTTTTTTCAATAAAAAAACCAATAAATATTATTTTCTAATTGCATTTTAACGGATAATTAATATAAACATTTTCGAAAATTATTTCCGCAAGGGAAAAAGGCCCCAAAAAGTGGGTAAAAACTGATATTTTATATAATTTATTAAAATTAAAAAAAAATATCCTTCCAACAACAAAAAAGAACCCACAAGATGATACTCGGAACTAAAGTACTAAGTGGTAAAAAGGGCCAAACTTCAGTACACATATTTTGGTACATTTTGAAATTAATTTCTGCTATTCTCTTTTAAGTACTTTTATTTTAATTTTTTCAATAAAACTTGTTTGCCTCCATTAAGGCCCGATACTAGGTTGTTCGGCTACAGTTCAGTAGTCGAAACCCTTACCTTAAACAGTTTTTAAATTTATCAAAGGTTGATAAAACATAATTTCCATTAAAAATTTGATTTATAAACCTTTGAAAAATTTAAAAATTATTTATGAACATTCTGGTGTAGTCTAATGCTAGGTATACACATTATGATTAGGGTTCTATAAGTCGATTGTTCGATTGTTCGAACAATCGACTTTTTGTTGAAAAAAGTCGAAAAGTCTAAGTCGACTTTTTGGTCACAAAAAAGTCGAACATTCGATTAGTTATCACAAAAGTCGATAAAAGTCGAATAGTCGATAAAAGTCGAAAAAAGTCGAATAGTCGATAAAAGTCGAAAAAAGTCGACTTTTAAGATTGTTAAACAAATTTTTAATTGCAACATTATACTAAAACAAAATATGCACAGAATAACATAATAATTTTATGTTATTGCAATTTGGTACACTTACATTTTTTCTAGTGTATGCAAAAATAAATAAAAAGTAAATGTTCATAAAAAAATGCTCTTTCTACATATTATATATTATCGCCTTAATACATTTAATTTTTATTGCTAAAATTAACAGAAGGCGCATCAATAAATGCAGAAACCATGTATTTTTTACAAAAAATGGTAATAAGTCGAAAATAGTCGGAAAGTCGAAAATAGTCGAAAAAAGTCGAAAAAAGTCGATTTAACTAAAAAGTCGAAAGTTCGAAAAGTCGACTTTTCATAAATTACCAAAAGTTGAAAGTTCGAAAAGTCGACTTTTTAAAAATCGAAAAAAGTCGAAAGTTCGAAAAGTCGACTTTTTGTTTCAACTATAGAACCCTAATTATGATGAGTCGTACGATAAATCGTATAGTAACGTGTATCATGTTGTACTAACAAAGTATGAAAATCAAAAAATTTTGATTTTTTGAGGGCGGAGCTTCGATAGGTACGATAATTAGTATCGTGTATTTTCATGTTTAAATACTAATTTTATTTTCAAACATACTTTTTCACCTTTACCCCCACTAACACGAAGTCTAATTAAAATTATTTTTGAATAAAAACTGTTAGTATAACCATTAGTTAACACATAACCAGACTTCGTGTTAATGGGGGTTACACTGCAGGCACACGATCAATTTTTTCTTGATAGTATTTTACATATACTGTTTGTCAAAATTTACAAAAAAAAAATTTACGTAGGCTTCACGCAACTTGAAAGCAATTTTACTACAAATTGTTTAACAAAAATGTAATCAGCTGTTTTCTTGATTGAACATTGAAACACCAACTTGAATGACAATTTGAATGCGTTTCATTTCTTAAAAGTGTGAATGTATTAGTAAAAAAGTGTTAATGAGCTAATTCATTGCAAAAACCAATAGTTTTTGCACACAAAAATAAAGTTTGGACATTTTTCTTTTAAAATGTGTGCTCAAAAGTAAAGAAAATCGTGGGTTTTGACAATGTTATAAAGAAAACTAAAAAAAGCCGACAAACCCAATTTTTGACAAAAACTCGACTTGAGCGACCTCTAAATCTCTTCCGAAAAATCTGAAAAAATCTCAAAAATATTTAACCCTAGCTTCCAAATTATGATTGATTTTTGGGAGACACTAATGTAGAGCTCAGAGTAAAGTTATTTTTGTTGTGATATAGTTTGCGCAATGATAGGCAATTTGGTAAATATAAGACTCAAGGAGCTCCTTTAGTTTTATTTAAAAATAATAGAATTTTTTAAGTTTTTTGAAATTAGATAATCTAAGCTCTAGATAAATATAAATTAATACAAATGAAAATAGGAAAAACATTTTTTTACATAACTAATAAATAACGGCTAGAAAATATGTGTGATTTGTTCTTGTTTATATTTAATGTTCAATATTTATATTTAGTACAATAAACCTAGTAATAAATTATGTAAGAATTTTGTAACTTAATTTCTTTGATTTAGCAAAGGTACTGGCAATGATGGAGAGGTAAGTGGAGATGTGTCAAGTGGGTTGTGGGTAGAGATGCCAATCGGGACTGATTTTTGAAAATCCCGGGGTTCGGGATTTTTATAATAATCCCGGGTCGCGATTTTGGGATTTTCGGGAATTTCTAAATCCCGAAAATTATAAGAAAGAAACGTATATATTAAGGTATTCAATCGATTAACCGTTAATAAACCGATTAATTTGTGTCGATTAACCGACATTTTTTTTTTGTACTTTATGTAGAAACTCATGAACATTAACTGCTAGCAATAGTTTTCCACACAGATTATTATAGATATAAACCAAATGACAGTTCTCAAAAAAATAATATCGAACCTTTGAAAAGTGGTTTCAGAGCGAAAGAAAAAATACAATTTTCAATAGGCAACAAGTGTGATATATATTTGTCCCTCTTTTTAAACCACAACCACTTTGACATTTCCTTTTGTTTGTTTTCTATTGCCAGCCGATTCATATCTGTGTAATTTGTGGTTTTCTAGAAGTATTGCACACAAATTGAAAGTAAGGAATTTGTAAATGAACCTTTTTCTAGAATGTACTATGATTAACTTTGTCCTAATGAATCGGAGGACGACATGATAATAGATGAAAATAAAGACATAACTGAAACGATTCTTTTATCAGAAACTATTAAAAGTATTCAAATCTAAAAACTCCAAAAAGGACTCCAATGCACAGTGGATAATATATGGTGTATGCATCTCATAATTGATTTTGGCAAATGTTTGAAATTAATCATTCTATCGTAAAGCTAAGATGTCAAGCAATAATTATTTGCAGAAATTATAGTTATTATGTCAACAGAAGTATTCAAAAATGGCGACAGAACACACTACTTTCTACTTTAATGATTTGGGGAGTTAAAATTATACCATATACAAGGGCGTAGTTTTAATATTTATAATTATTTGTTTTAGATTGTTTTACCTTGTTGGAAAGGGTATCTTATCCAGATTCTATTTTCGTTATGAGTTTTGTATATATTGTTAGCAGATTTGAAATTTATTCATTTAAAATATATAATGTTTTTAGGCTTACCTACGCAAATTTGACTAGGATTTTAACTGTTGGCGCCATTTGCCGCCGATCTAGTTTTAACATAGGATTAAAGTTTAACTTATTATCTAAAAGATATATCAAAATTAGCTGCCTTTTCGTGCCTATAAACAAAAAACAATACAAAAAAAATGTTGGACTGTTTTTAATTTTAAAAAGTTAATAAACTTTTTTTCGAAAAAGTTTATTAACTTTTGCAAATATAAACCGATTTTAACAAGTAATGTCTCGTTTTTTTTCAATATAAACTTGTCTTTCTTTTGCAAGTTGCAAATCTACATTATAATTTGGTTTCGTTATTGTTATTTGGGGGCTTTTAAATTTATTAATAATGGCCCATAATCATAGTCAAAAATAAAGTATATTTTAAGAGAAATAAAGTCGTCTCTACTTAACCTGGCGTTTACACATGCAAGTAACAGTTCGAAAAACTCAACACATTCATACTTTTGCGCTAACACAATCATTCATGCATGTGTAAATTTACACACCCATGTGTGATTAGTGCAAAAGTATACATTGATATATCAATGTGTCGTGTTGTTCGAACTGTTACTTGCATGTGTAAAGGCTAGGTAAGAGCACAGAGTATACAGAGGTGTCACGAGTCAGAAAATAATCTCATTTTCTATTCGTCTCTTTCTTTATAAACAGCCTTTTTCATTGTTTTGTTTTGGATATTTGTTTGTTTTGATTA
The DNA here is from genome assembly GCA_942486065.2 of Calliphora vomitoria. Classification (NCBI taxonomy): domain Eukaryota; kingdom Metazoa; phylum Arthropoda; class Insecta; order Diptera; family Calliphoridae; genus Calliphora; species Calliphora vomitoria. Next base: position 51,197,287 of record OW818030.2, on the reverse strand, counting down.
CATTATTTTGTCTACCATATTCGCGTTGTATATAGCGTTTTGCTTTAACACATCACTGATATTGTAGTACAAAATATTTGCTATCCTTTTTTAAGAGAACTGCCCTTTCATCTGATTTTGAGTTTTTGAAACGTCAAATTTGACACCTCTGTATACTTTGTGGTAAGAGTGAACTTTAGGTCTACCATAGACAAGTTAAAGTATACTTCTGACGTTAAAGTCGACTGTAAATATAAAACCAGCTGAAGTTGTTTTTAACTCATTTAACAACAGCATCAGCTGTTCTTCGTCATGTAAAAAAGTTCGACAAAAAGTCAAAAATGTTTACGTTACAAGACATTGGCAGAGATTTTGCAATTATTGAATATTAAATCAATAAAATTAGTATCAAAATAGAATAAATTTGTTATTAATCTTTCCTTTTCTGTTTTCCACCACAAACTGTTTTTTCTTTAGTTTCCCGGTTACATTTATTGTTTGGCACTTTTTTTTTTAATTTTCTAAGTCAACTGTTCAGCGATGCCACTTGTCTATATTTTGTTGTATATTGTATGAAAACATTTTCAACATTTGAGGTGACACCCAGTTAAAGTCAGTTCAATTTAAAACATACATTAATTTTGACTATAGTTAGAAAATAATAAAAAGCGGGTTTTTATTTTAAAGTTGTTTTTAAAAAGAACCGACTTTATTATGGGCCAACCGTTTTAATTTTTTTAAATACAAATGCATATAACTTTTGACTCAATAAATGCTGGTAAAAATGCTGAAAATTTAACTTTCAAATGCTAATATCTCCTAAGCTATAACTAAGCTATATTTTATATATGTAATTCTTTTGAACTCGCAACACAAACGAAGAAATAGAGCCGTAGTAAAAATTTAACATACCCGTGGTGTCCTACTTTGGGTACCCCTGGCCGCGCCCCTGGTATGCCCATGAGACCCCTTTGTGCATGTAATATAACATTCAAACCGGACAAACCATTTATATGTTACAGATTTATTTCCTTTTTTTCTATACCTTTGTGCAACTTTTCTTGATATGGACATGATAGTCTTTTAACCAACGTCAAAAAAACATGAATTGATAAGTCGTCCAAACAATTCTTGAAACATTTTTCAGAGAAAACCATTTCTTTATATTTTGTTTGAAAAAAATTTAATTACGTCGTTTTGCTTTTATCAAATAAACACACTTGTAGTTACGTCCTTTTGTTTTTTGTTAGTAGTCTTTATTCCTAAAGGAGGTAGTCTTTATTCGTAAAGGAGGCAAGGCGACTCATACTAAACCAAAGGACTATAGACCAATTAGTCTTGCGTCATTTCTGCTTAAAACCCTAGAAAGAGTTATTGATGTATACCTGAGAATGACCATTCCAAGGGAACTCATCACTAAATCCCAACATGCCTACACCAAGGGTAGATCTGTGGAAACAGCTTTTCATTCTTTAGTTGGCTCCATTGAAGAGTCGCTATTACATAATGAGTTTTCACTTGTTGCCTTTCTCGATATTGACAATGTCAGGCCCGATGTCATCCTAACTGCGATGGATGAACTTGGAATTGATATTTATGTTCGCCGGCTAGTCGGAAAGTTACTCAGCTATAGAGTCATATGTGCTACTCTAGGTGGCATAAGTGTTTCAAAAGTGAACCCAGGAGGGGGTTGCACTTTCACCACTTCAAAATGTACAACAGAAGGATCAGGACAGTCGCATATGCTGACGATGTTGCAGTATTTATATCTGTTAAATTTCGGGATACAATATCTAGTTGTATGGAATCGGCATTAAGTACACTGAGTGAGTGGAGTATTTCGAGTGGACTTAGTGTGAACCCACAAAAAATGGAATTGGTTCTCTTCACTAGGAGGTATAAGATCGATGATTTTAGACCACCTAGACTGATTGGAATTAGTCTTGAGAACAGGAATAATGCAAAGTACCTTGGCATCATTCTGGATAAAAGATTATCCTGGAATTTGAATATTCAAAACAGGATTAATAAGGTTTATGCTGCCATCTATTCCTGCATAAAGCAGTTGTTGGACCCATCTTGTTCTATGGAGTGTTGGTGTGGTGGATGTTCGTGGTCTGGTAAAGATCATGGGCACTCTAGGATACTGAACTACTATGGACACCTACATAATAATGTCGATAGGCATTTCCATACTATAATCCCGAATAGGGATTTATGGCAGCGCGGATTCTTCCACCCTGACGATGTCATAAGGGTATATACTGATGGCTCGAAAAGGGGCAGTAAGGTCGGTGGAGGTTTCTTTATTGGGAACTTTGGGATCAAATCCTACTTCAGGCTACCTAACTTTTGTACGGCTCTTCAGGCAGAAGTTACGGCCATTAAACCCACATCCAACTGGCTGAGGTTTTATCAAATATCTGGTGATATATGCATATTTACTGATAGCAAGGCTGCCGTTAACGGAATAGCCGGGTATCCCTTAATGAGACAGCGAGACATTCTAGGATAACGCTTATCCTATGGAAATCAGGGTAATTGTATAGCAGATGAACTGGCCAAAAGGGGTGCGATGATGGATGATGAGGAGATCGACCTCTTTTCTGGTATTTCCCTTTTTAAATGCAAGATGGCTGTACAGCAGTTACTATATGAGTCTACACAAACAGGTGGACCAACGAGTCTTCCTGTGTGCCGCAGGACGAACCTACTTATGGAATTTCGTCGAGAGCAAATAAGGCTAATTGTTTCCTTCATTACAGGACACTGTATAATTGGGACACATGCTAAAAAACTGGGCCTACGGTACAATGACTACTGTAGGAGCTGTAACAATGAAGAAGAGGAGGAGACGGTGTCCCACCTATTCTGCCAATGTCCGGCTCTGATAAACCTGAGGGAACACATTCTCGGAATTCCATTCCTATCATGCTTAGATGAGTTATCTAGGATGAGTCTTAGACGAATCTACCCCTTCATCAGGGAATCAATGGACGTATGATAAATACCCAGCTGTTTACCCCTTGGGTATCACAATGGGATCAGTTTTTGAATGGGCCCAAGTGAGCTGCTTGAAGAGTGGCTACCCATGGAACCTAACCTAACTAAAATAATAACAATTCATTTCACAAATTCATTTGAATTGGAAATGAATTGCAATTCATTTGAATTGACTCAAATTTCATTCAATTAATTTTTTTGTGTGAATAATCGCGAATTAATTCAAAAATTAATGAATCATTTACAGCTCTGTTAAACGGTAATATCATTTGGAGCGGGTACTGCCAACAAGATAAGGACCCAAAACCTATTGTAAAGGAATGGTTTTTATGTAATGTATTTTACAAAAACAACTTCACATAAATTCGGCGTGTTTAACCTGGTTGTAGGTCAACTCGAAATAGTGGTAGGGAAGTTCTCTGACGATTTCTAATGTCGATGACATTTTTTATTTTATAACCATTATGTTGCAAGCCAGTCTTTATTTACTGAGGATGTATCCAATAGTCAATACCTTTAATAACGATTAGGAGATCTTTGCTACTCTTCAAGTGGTATATACATATGAACAAATTTTTAGCGGTTTTAAATTCGATAACTACTTTTAAATAAAATAACGACCAATCTCGTTGGCCTACTTGAATTTTGGATTTTTGTACTCTATTATCTGGCCTTTCATTGTTTGGTATTGCTTCTCTTATAGTGTTAATCATGTTTGAGCTTACTGTGAACTTTAGGGGATGAGTTATTTATCATTAGACCATAAAACTATTCGTACTATTTTTAGCTCTACTAAAAGTTTACGGTTGGTTACCATATTTGTCTCAACTATCAATGACTATATTCATATGGTATGAAATCTATAACGCCGCTCTCTTTAATATCTTCCAATAGTCCCGGTCCATACTGTGAAACATTTGCTGCAAAACATTTTTAAATTCTCTTTTGCAACTGCATTCATGTCCACACAGTGAAGTTTTTGCTTTTCAGTTTTTGACATTTCTGTACAGAACGAATATGAACGAATAAATGTAAATGACATACTCAACAAAAACTTCATGTACATGAAGCATAGTACCCTTTTCCATTCGTCTTTCCCCTTTCATCAACAAACTCAAATGTTTTGCAGCAAATGTTTCACAGTATGGATGTGGACATAGTCTGCACATGTTCATATTGAACATACGATAATTTGAAATACAGTTAAAATAACATAAAACCACTTTTATTACTTAAAATGACAAAAATATACGTACATAGTTCTTTAAAATTAAAATTATAATCTAAATAAATGCATCGGTTACGTTAGAATTAAAATTGCACAACATTTTGTATGTGTGTTCCTTGTTGCTGGTAAACACATGAGTTCATTAAAGTCATCTAATAATTTATTAACTCTTTTATAGCTGTTAAGCAGCGGAACTTGTTTGGCAAATAGAATGGTTCGAAAACGTGAGGAAATGGTGTATCCCAACCAGTTACACGCTTAACTGGAGCTTCTAAATGCAGGAAACATTTTTCTTGGATATATGCTGCAATTTCCGATCCAAAGCCTTGTGTTAAAGGTGCCTCGTGAGAAACGATGACTCGTCCGGTCTTCTTAACAGACTGAAAGAAATTTACAAATTATAATTACTCAACATACTCTAAAAAGACATGCAATTATTAATTAGTTGATAAATTGATGATTGTGTAAATATAATTTTTATTTATTTCCAATAACGATCAATGTAACCTTGGATAGAACAGTAAAGTAATACTTTTGCTATTTAACAGTTAATAAGCTGCATTCCCTAAAAATTCTTAATATCGCGAACAGAAATATAACATTTCTAAATAATTTATATGCATAATCTACATATGGGGCATTTCACGTCAAGTGAACCAACTTTTGAAATCGATGTCTTCCGATCGGGATGAAATTTGCACCAATGTTAGTTCTATTGGATAGTAATTCGGACACAATTCAACAAGATCGGTCAAGAACTCTCTGAGTTATAGGAGGTCAAAATTTGACATTTTGGCCAAACAGGTGTTTTTCTCTTATCCATATAACTTATTACCTATTGTTCTTAGCAAAATGTGTCCCAAATAGTTTAGATAGCTATTTATGCAATCTTTGAAAAAAAAAAAATAAAAAAAAAATAAATAAAATATTTTTGACTTTTTTTTAAAAAAATCAAAAACATTTTTGACTTTTTTTTCAAAATGGGCCCTTTTTTATTTTTTTTTAAGAAAGCTTAGGTCTTTTCCTAAGCGACCTATATGGTCGATTAGTGGGATGCGAGTGGGATATCTATCAAAAAAAAAAAATTTTGTAACTCAAGACATAAAATTTTTGACTTTTTTTGCAAAATCAAAAACATTGTTGACTTTTTTTTTTTAAAAATGGACCCATTCTTTAATATTTTTTTTTGCTCAGATGAAAGCTTATGTGTTTTCCGTTAACACCTTTTTTGTCGCTTAGTGGGATGCGAGTGGGATATCTATCAAAAAAATGTTTTGTAACTCAAGACATAAATTTTTTTACTTTTTTTTGCAAAATCAAGAACTTTTTTGACTTTTTTTTTCCAAAATGGACCCTTTTTTTATTTATTTTTTTTTCTCAAAAGAAAGCTTAGGTCTTTTCCTTTAAAACCTTTTTGGTCGCTAAATGTTTTGTAACTCAAGACAAAGGTTTTTAAATTTTTAGCATATGCACTATTTTGATTTTTTTTCATATTTGTGTGTAAACCTTAAAAATTAAACTTACGGAGAGAAACTAGACACATTAGCCTTTCCGATGGTATGTAACATACCTAACTAAAATTTCATAGCCTCGATACTGTAATACCCATAATATGTTAACCTCAGGAATAAAAATCACTTTTTATACCCTACACCACCATAGTGGCGAGGGTATATTGGATTTGTGCAGATGTTTGTAACGCCCAAAAATATTAGTCTAGCACCGACCTAAAAGTATACCGATCGACTCAGAATCACTTTCTGAGTCGATTAAACGATGTCCGTCCGTCTGGCTGGCTGGTTATCCATGTAAACCTTGTGCGCAGAGTACAGGTCGCAATTTTGAAGATATTTCGATAAAATTTGGTACATATAATTTGTTCGGCCCAAGGACCAAGCCTATTGAAACTGGCTGAAATCGGTCCATTATTTCACCTAGCCCCCATACAAATGTCCTCCCGAAAGTGGACTTTATCGGTCACAAATCGGAATGTTAGTTCTATTGGATAGTAATTCGGACACAATTCAACAAGATCGGTCAAGAACTCTCTGAGTTATAGGAGGTCAAAATTTGACATTTTGGCCAAACAGGTGTTTTTCTCTTATCCATATAACTTATTACCTATTGTTCTTAGCAAAATGTGTCCCAAATAGTTTAGATAGCTATTTATGCAATCTTTGAAAAAAAAAAAATAAAAAAAAAATAAATAAAATATTTTTGACTTTTTTTTAAAAAAATCAAAAACATTTTTGACTTTTTTTTCAAAATGGGCCCTTTTTTATTTTTTTTTAAGAAAGCTTAGGTCTTTTCCTAAGCGACCTATATGGTCGATTAGTGGGATGCGAGTGGGATATCTATCAAAAAAAAAAAATTTTGTAACTCAAGACATAAAATTTTTGACTTTTTTTGCAAAATCAAAAACATTGTTGACTTTTTTTTTTTAAAAATGGACCCATTCTTTAATATTTTTTTTTGCTCAGATGAAAGCTTATGTGTTTTCCGTTAACACCTTTTTTGTCGCTTAGTGGGATGCGAGTGGGATATCTATCAAAAAAATGTTTTGTAACTCAAGACATAAATTTTTTTACTTTTTTTTGCAAAATCAAGAACTTTTTTGACTTTTTTTTTCCAAAATGGACCCTTTTTTTATTTATTTTTTTTTCTCAAAAGAAAGCTTAGGTCTTTTCCTTTAAAACCTTTTTGGTCGCTAAATGTTTTGTAACTCAAGACAAAGGTTTTTAAATTTTTAGCATATGCACTATTTTGATTTTTTTTCATATTTGTGTGTAAACCTTAAAAATTAAACTTACGGAGAGAAACTAGACACATTAGCCTTTCCGATGGTATGTAACATACCTAACTAAAATTTCATAGCCTCGATACTGTAATACCCATAATATGTTAACCTCAGGAATAAAAATCACTTTTTATACCCTACACCACCATAGTGGCGAGGGTATATTGGATTTGTGCAGATGTTTGTAACGCCCAAAAATATTAGTCTAGCACCGACCTAAAAGTATACCGATCGACTCAGAATCACTTTCTGAGTCGATTAAACGATGTCCGTCCGTCTGGCTGGCTGGTTATCCATGTAAACCTTGTGCGCAGAGTACAGGTCGCAATTTTGAAGATATTTCGATAAAATTTGGTACATATAATTTGTTCGGCCCAAGGACCAAGCCTATTGAAACTGGCTGAAATCGGTCCATTATTTCACCTAGCCCCCATACAAATGTCCTCCCGAAAGTGGACTTTATCGGTCACAAATTTTTAATTTATATAGGTATCTACACAAGTTTTTCTCCAAATAAGTTTTGTATATACGGAATTCATGTCACCAAATTTTATTATGATCCGTCCATAATTAGTCATAGGTCCCATATAATGCCTGCTTCCGATAATCACTTTAACGACCATAAATCTCCTAAAAATGTTGGTATACACATAAAATGCAACATAAATAACTTTCATATAGACATTAATCACACCACCTAATTTCATGGTGATCGGTCCATAATTTGACATAGCTCCCATATAAGTCCCACTTCCAAAAATCAATCACGAATATCAATTATTGAGCTGAAAACTACCTATTGGATTGACTAAAAAAGCCGCAAGATACAAAACTCAGACAAATTTTGGGGTTGGAAAATTAATAGCGGTCGGCCTCACATTGCACCCCTCCAGTGGCTATTATCGGTCAGTTGTGGTGGTTTTTATTTTTAAGGTTTTAGAAACACACACAAATATGAAAAAAATCAATTTAAAAACCTTTGTCTTGAGTTACATAACATTTATTTTGATAGATATCCCACTCGCATCCCACTAAGCGACCAAAGATGTTTTAAAGGAAAAGACCTAAGCTTTCTTTTGAGAAAAAAAAAAATGAAAAAGGGTCCATTTTGGAAAAAAAAGTCAAAAAAGTTTTTGATTTTGCAAAAAAAAGTAAACAATTTTATGTGTTGAGTTACAAAAAATTTTTTTGATAGATATCCCACTCGCATCCCACTAAGCGACAAAAAAGGTGTTAAAGGAAAACACATAAGCTTTCTTCTGAACAAAAAAAATAAATAAATAAAAAATGGGTCCATTTTTTTTTAAAAAAATCAACAAAGATTTTGATTTTGCAAAAAAAGTCAAAAATTTTATATCTTGAGTTACAAAATATTTTTGTTTATAGATCGCATCCCACTAAGCGACCATATAGGTCGCTTAGGAAAAGACCTAAGCTTCTTAAAAAAAAAATAAAAAAAGGGCCCATTTTTAAAAAAAAGTCAAAAATGTTTTTGATTTTTTTTAAAAAAAAGTCAAAAATATTTTATTTTTTTTTTATGTTTTGATCTTTTTGTAGTAAATTTTTTGTTTTTTACTACAAACCTTGTTAAATCGTGGTTAGCTTAAGAAAGAGTTTCTGTAATGGAATAACCACCACAATCACCAGATCTAAAACCCATTTAGAACCTTTGGGAAATCGTGAATCAAAGAATCGATCGCGAAAATTGCATTAATTCAGATATTATATTTCAAAGATTGATAGATGCTTGTAACGCTATTCCTGCAAAAGTTATTGCCAATTTGAAAGCTTCAATGTCTCGCCGATGTTAGGCTGTCACTGAAAATAAAGGATTTGCCACGAAATATTATGTTTTATAGACATAAATATTTCCGAAGCAATTAGTTGCATATGTTTTGGTCAATGAAATATCAGCCTATACGTAGTTTTTTTTTTTATTTTTTTCCATTTCAATGTAAATAATTGTGGATTAAATTTCGTGAATATTTTTTTTTACTTTTAAAACACTTTTGTAAAATTCTGTTACCAGTTGCATATGTTATGACCACCACTGTTTATCCAAATGTCCTTAAATCAATGGCATTGTAATTGTTTATACTTTTTATTTTTAAATACCGAAATTCCTAAAACTGATTTTTTTTAGGAAAATGCTTGCTGTGACGTTATTTAACGTGTTATAGTAAAAAAAACTGTGTAAGTATTTAAGAAACATATAGGGTTATACTAATATGGAGCTTTTTCGAGGATCGTTGCTTTGCCTTTTTAGATTTTTTTACTCAAACTAACATTTTTTTTTAAATTGGCCAAGTTGGATTGGTCCTTGAGCCAAATTTTATTTTACACGCTTTTGCATTAAGTTCTCTTTCCGGATCATATAAAAATTGTGTATAGTCCCGAAGAAAATTTGTTTCTACAAAAGAAAACATATAATGGATTTTTTAGGAAATGCGTGTAGCTTTTTATAGGGACGTGATAACTGTTTGCTAGTTTTTTTAATTTTATTTAGAATTTTATCGTCAAATAGCTGATATTTTAAAAATAATATCTAAATAACCATACAAATTACGAGCAAAATTAAAAAAAAAAAAAATCATAAAACCTAAATATCTCATCAACTAATGGAGACTACAGATGTAAGCCTATTTTTTGCAGATCTTGCCAGGGACTATTTATATTTTAAATTTCAGCACATTCGGATCATAAACGGATTTTGGCGATTGTTTAAAAAAAATTAGAGACCCAACTTTGAGGTGCCCCGCACCACTGGCCCTTGTTAGCGCTAGGAAGCTTAACAAATGTAATACCGAATTATTTCCAAAAAACATTTCTAAATCAATGTGCTATGGTTTCAAAATCAAAGTTGCTTAGAACCCAACTATAACTTTTTGTATTTTTATATTACCTTTGCAACAGCATCTCGGTCCCAAGGAAGAATTGAAACTAAATCAATTACTTCGCAGTCCACTTTTAATTCCTTTTTTGCCATCTCAGCTACCTAAAAGTTTTTAGATGTTATAATTTTAAATATTGTATGTTGTAACAACGTATATATTAAAGTACAGAATTCAAAATATGTTTACCTCGAGAAGAACGTGAACTTGTGTTCCCCAGCCAATTAGTGTCACATCTTTGCCCTTTCGAAGAATATCGGCCTTTCCGATTTCAGATGTATAGTTGTCTACAGGAACATCTTCAACTGCTGCGCGATATAGAGTTTTTGGTTCAAACACTATACATGGATTAGGGTCTTTAATGCAAGCTAGCAGCAAACCCTTTGCTTTGATTGGCCCACGAGGTACTACTACTTTTAAGCCGGGCGTATGGGCAAAGTACGCTTCAGGACTTTGACTGTGGTATAGTGCACCATGGCCAACAGCACCACAAGGTACGCGGAATGTTAATGATCCACAATCAAAGATGCCGCCACTACGATACCGATATTTAGCAGCTTCGTTTACGATCTGATCAAATGCTGGAAAAATATAATCTGCAAATTGAATTTCTGCTATCGCAGTAGCACCTACGTTAGCAACTCCAATTGCAAAACCAGCGATTCCCTGCTCACAGAGAGGTGTGTTGAATACACGATCTTTTCCATATTTATCGCGTAGATTTATCGAGCAACGAAAAACACCACCAAATCCTACGTCCTCGCCAAATAGCAATGCACTCTCGTCCTGTTCCAATGCAATATCCATAGCATTGTTAATTGCTTGAAACATGTTCATTTTTTGAACAGCTTGCGATCCCGCTGGGGTTACATTTTTATCAGGATAATACGTGAAATGTGATCGTGTAAAAGCTGGCTTGTTTGATTTAATTAATCCCAACAGCTGTTGTGTGTACCTATTCATTTTATATTTCTTTATTCTTATCAAAACTCTGTTTTTTTTGTAGAGCAACCACCAGCAGATTCACAAGACAGATCGGACAGTCGTCTTATCTTTTTTCCGAGGTTATGTAATTAATAAAATTAATAGAGCTGCCAGACTTAATTCAAATTTTAGTGCAAATAGTCAAAACTATTTAGATCGCTACAAAATGCTGTAGTGCAATTTTTAAATATATGAAACCGTATTAATAGGGGCGTCACACGGCATGTATTGTATGTGTTTTGTGACATGTATTGGGACTTTTTTCCACATGTAAACATGTACATACCGTGTGATCCATATGAAACTATGTGTATGCCTTATGAAATTTATGACAATTATGTATGTTCTATTTTCGTGTTTTTAACAGGTGTATTTTGAAATTCAAAATAAAAAACACAAAACAAAAAAGAGTAGAGAAAAATCATAACAAAATAAATTTACATTCCATTAAATATATTTATTATGATTTAAAAATTTTTTAAATAGATATATTGTTAAAAACAACAAACATATAATCTAATAGAGGTTATGTCACATGCAATTACATATGTCGTGTGTACCTGGAAATTATGAAACAAGGAAATATGGATAATGCATTGCGCATTGCCAATCAGCTGTTTTTGAGTGACGTCACTGTAGTAGAAAATTTTGTTGTCTAAATAGACTTTTTCTGCATTTTGTGGTTTATTAAAAAGAATTTAAAGTTTAAAACAAAAATTAATGAAATGAAGTGTGTGTGGAAAAGTTTATTTTTGTAGTTTTTTTTCTGGTTTTCAACAAATGTAACGCTTTGAAAGAAGTGGATTTGCTTCTGCGGCCGCAAGAAGTTTAATGCAGACAATAATTTTGTTTGCATGGATCATTTTAAAAAAGAAGATTGAAATGGGTAAGTAATTAAGAATGAAAAATATATATATTTTTTAAATTTTCGATATATATTTATAGGTTTTGCTTTAAAAAGACAACTCAAGGCAACCAAGTAAGTTGGTATTTTTTTAATATTTGGGTTGATATTTTCAAGAAACAATAAGTTAGCAAAAAAATGCTATTATGTTACCCTCCGTTTACACATGCACGTATATTGATGAAATTTGAGTATACATATTATTATCGAAAATTTCGAAAAATACAGTGAAATGTTTACAAGTTGCTTGAGTGTTTACACATGCAAGTAAAAGTTCATTTTGCAAATGTTAGCAAAGGAGAATGATGTCGACAAAAAGCCACAAATATAAGAAAATTACAGCGAATTAAATAAATAAACCTTTGTACTATCAGCATTTGCTATTTTTAAGTCCATTTGCGACTTGAAACCAAATTTTGTTATATTAATTAAATACAATAAAGTGTAACCATAATTTTCAAATACAAAAATTTCTGGGGAAAATGTTTGTGTTAACAATTTTGTTTATAAAAACTTATGAAATTGGTGTTTTTTACGATAATGATACGCATTAATTGCCATTTGTACTATTTTCTTTCTCAAATATACATGAAATAACTTAAAAATATAGTAATTATTATACCAAAATCCATTAAATTTATTACATTTTTTTATTGGGCAACTTTGTTACGCTGCGTTTACATGATGACCTTTGCAACGTCTCTTTTTGTTTGTTGGCGAATGGTTTAGAGAAGCGTGGGGGGGAGGTAAAAAAATAGACTCGATTTGTGTTTTCGTGTCGTTTTTCATATTTCTCTTTGCACTAATTTTATTTTTTCTTGTTCCGTTTTATTCTTTTCCTGATTTTGAAGTTTAATAAAGAAGATTAACCGATTAAACAATAAAAATCAACCCTGACTGCAAAAAAAGACATGCAAACAAAATTCATCGTATAAACGCAACATGTTTTTGGAATCAACTTCAAAAAGGAAATAAGAAAAAACGACGTTGTAAAAATCATGGTTTAAACCCAGTGTTATTTTGACTCTTCATTTCAGAAAGTGTCAAAAAATCACTGTCCACCTAAATTCACTAGACAGTGAGCTGCAGATGGCTGCATGTGTGATTGTGTTAGTGCAAAAGTGTGAATGTTTTGTGTTTTTCGAACTGTTACTTGCAAGTGTAAACGTAAAAAAACTGTGAGTGTATTGAGTTTTTCGAACTTTTTTCGGGGGGTAAGTACAAGGGTTCTATAGTTGAAACAAAAGTCGACCTTTCGACTTTTTTCGATTTTAAATAGTTGACCTTTCGAGCTTTCATCTTTTGGTTATTTATGAAAAGTCGACTTTTCGAACTTACATCAAGGCTATAATGTATAATATTATCATTTTTGTTTCTAATAGTTAGATTTAAATTAATAAAATAGTAAACAAATTTTCATTACTAATATGACATGTTTATTATCAAACACTTTCCTAAAATTTTCTGCAATTCGATAGAATATGTTGGAAGAATTTTGTGTAGAAAAAGCTTTATTTATTTTCAAACATTTATTTATTTATTTTTTAACAATCCAAAAGTCAACTATAATCGACTTTTGGGATAACATAATCGATTGTTCGACTTTTTTGCGACCAAAAAGTCGATTTCGAAATTTCAACTTTTTTCAGCAAAAAGTCGAACATCGTACTTAGAATAAAGTTTGCGGTAGAAAATCCGCTTAATTAGGAACACTGGTTCATAGTGTAAAAACCGCATAATTTAAACAATATTTATTTAAACTAATCGGTGATATAAGCGGATGAATTTATTTGTTATTATTTTTATTCGAGAAAACATATATTTGTGTATATTTTACGACCGGTATGGATTTGGTAACAGAGGATACGATGCCAGATGACGCTTGGAAAGATTCATTTGATAAATTATTAGACCAAAGACCGTAAGTTGAACAATACACGATTTCGAAAATTGATTACAAACTTGTTTTTAGTACTTTAAGGGAATTGAATGTAATAAAAAAAGATGTAAGAGCTTCCTTCAATCTGAACTCTAGCTATGAAAATAGTAGCTATGATAACGCGGGATCTATAAGACTAGATTGTGAACAGCAAACAACGCAACAAAATCAATCGTTTATTTTGACTTCATCACCAGCAAACGTACCCCTTAAAGTTCAATACCTTAATGTACCAAAAAATATAAATGCAAAAAAACGTAACAAACATCCTATGAATTCTGATGTAGTTTCTACACCAATTAGAGACATTACTGTGAATCCTTTTAAGTGTACATTATCTCCGATAGGATCGTGGGAGTTGCGGCATTTCAAATGCTATGACCAAAATGAATACAAGAAAACTGCTAAAAAAGTGGAATTTAATGCCACACCTATCATTGACAATGGTATAGTTAATGTGGAATACATTGAGGACAGCATTCCTAATGTTGAAAACGAAATAAACGCCGGATATTCGCAGGGAATATCTCCGCTTGTACTAGTGAGAAAGAAATGGAAATCCAAACAAAATCAAAAACAAGTGTGTTTTGCGTCTAACGAACCAGTTAATAATAATGATAATTTGAATCAGGATATAGAAGCGCTTGTCCCACATCCATTATGTTCTGAATTAGAATTAAAGCCTGGAAAATGGCGTAAGTCTTTAAATTGCTTACGTCGAACACATCACCATGCATTAGGTAAGTAAACGATTTATTTTTTTGGTACTAACCAAGATCTCCGCAACAGTTTAAATTTTCATAACTTCTTTACTTTATGTTATGGTTTAAATAATTACAAATAATTATTTATAAAAGAAAATAAAAGTTTATTTAATTTAGAAGTTTAAAACAAGAATGAAAATATTTTCTTACAAAATTGAAAATATTAAAAGTTAATTTCAATGAAGAAATGTTCCTCATATACATTATTAAACAAGTAAAATCATTGAAAGTGTTTCTACTACAATATCTCCCTTTCTTTAAGAAGTACTATAATCTTTCAGCCACACTGGAAGTTGACAATTTCTTTTAGGTCTAGAATTTTCTGCAGTGGGAGATGATGATATGGTTTCAACTCCTATTGAATCAGATGTCGAATGAAACGAAGAATCGGGTTCATTTTGAACATTTGTATTAATGTGGGTTTCTAAATCCGAGTCTGTTTCAACTGCTGCATTCTGTTCAGTAAAAATTGGTTGATCAGGTTCTACTAAAGTTGATTGTTGATCAGGTTCTACCAAAGTTAATTGTCGTTCCGTTGCTGGAATATTTTCTGGTGTTTTGTATAAATCAAACATTTCAAATAATAAATTTGTTGAATTTATTGGTTCTTTATCAGATACAAATCTTTTCTTAATTTGATTTGCATGTGAACGAATTAGTTTTTGTTTGTTTTTGTCATTTAGTAACACATTGTAGTTAACAGTTCCCACACGTTCCACTATTGAACCACTTACCCAAATAAACTTGTTATTTCTAAAAATTTGGACAAATACATTTTCATTGGCTTCAAAACATTTAGCTTTTGCACCATGTTTCTTGTTGAAAATCATCTCCTGTTGAATATTACGTCTAATGGGTGCTACTTCCTTTGGTTTGAGTAAATCTAAAGTGGTTTTGATTTTTCGATTTAGAAAGAGCTCTGCTGGTGATTTTGAATCAGGTCTTGGTATAGATCTATAAGTTTGAAGAAATGTTTCCAAGTTTTCCTTACTTGTCCCCTCCTGTTTGAGTTTTTCAAGAGCACGTTTTAAAGTTCCAACGAAACGTTCAGCTTGTCCGTTAGATTGTGGGTGATAGGGCGCTGTTCTTAAATGTGTGATCCCACGATCTGTCACAAATTTGTTGAACTGAGAACTTACAAATTGAGTACCATTGTCTGAGACAATAGTATCTGCGTCCCCATATCTAGCAAACATTTCGGTAAGTTTTGAAATTATAGTTGTTGATGTAATATTTGAAATTTCAAAAATTTCGGGCCATTTTGAAAAAGCATCTATAACAACAAAATAGTATAAACCATTGCATGGACCCGCAATGTCTATGTGAATGCGTTCCATAGGCTTATTTGTTAGAGGCCATGATTGTAGAGTATGTTTCACTGGTGCGGAGCATGCTACAGCACATTGGTGACAATTTCGTACATAACTAACAATATCTTCATCGATACCTGGCCAATAAACATGACTTCTTGCTAAAGATTTCATTCTTTCTTTACCTGGATGTCCACGATGAAGTTGTTTAAGATCACAATTTCTTAATTTTGGAGGTATTACAATTCTGTCATTAAACATAAGACAACCTTGAACCACACTAAGTTGATCTCTTCTAGCATAAAATGGATTGAGTTCTGATGATACGTTGTTGCTCCAACCATCTTGTAGTGCTGATATGACTGACTGTAGTGTTTTACATTTATTTGTTGTTTTTAAAACCGTGTTAAATGTAATCGGAAGTGAGTTGAAATGATCGTTAAGGGTTGCTGAACAATCTTCTTCTAACATAGCACATGCAATTACTATGTCTTCATCAGGTTTCATGTTGGTGTCGACTAGTCTTGATAAAACATCAACGCATCCAAATTCTTTGGTGTTAACGTATTCGATTTTGAAATCGTACATCATAAGTGTTAATGCCCAACGTTGAAGTCTATTTGCAGCATACGCTAGAATTCCAGATTTTCTACCAAAAATCGTTAAAAGAGGTTTGTGATCAGTACACAAGGTGAATTGTCTTCCATATATATAACGATGAAACTTCTTTACGGCAAAAATCAATCCAAGTCCCTCTTTCTCTATTTGAGAATAGTTTTTCTCTGCTGGTGTAAGTGTACGTGATGCATGAGCAATGACTTTCTCTGACTTATCTGGATATATGTGACATGATTGCACCAATACCTTTACCTGATGCATCTGCTGCAACCTTGATTGGTAATTCTGGTTTATAATGTGTTAGCAGCAAATCTGAGTTTAAAAGATCTTTGAATTTGTTGAAAGATTTTTGACATGCAACTGTCCACTTAAATTTTACGTTTTCTTTCAACAGGTTATCAAGTGGTGCTCTCAGATTGCTCATTTGCTTAATATATTTACCATAGTAATTTATTGATCCAAGAAATGACCTTAATTCTGATGTATCTTTTGGTGGTGGTAAATCCAAAATGGTTTTTATTTTGTCAGGATCTGGACGTAAACCATCTTGAGACATTATGTTGCCAAGATATTTGACTTCTTTGGCGAAAAACTTGCATTTTTCAAACTTGATGTGGAAATTAAATTCATGTACTTTCTAATAGCGTACTTAACAAAAAAATGCTATACCTATAAACCGCTAAACAGATCCAAATGAAATTTTCAACTTAGATCCGTCTTAGATTGGAACAAGGAACTATAGGCTTATTTTTTTTAAATTTCGATTATAATAGGACAAAGAGGGGAAAAACAGCATAATTATAGTCAATTGTTTATCTGAAACCATTGGTCATAGTTCAATGAAATTTGGCACCTATATTTCTTAACTTAACTATAACTTTTCATCCATTGCCAAAATATTTTTTAATAAGAGGACTTCTAAGGGGTAAAGGTGGTAATTCTTCATGTCATCTATTGAAGCATATTCGATATTTCGAAACAGAAGCGGTTTATCTGATTTGTTAACTTTAAAATTTATTAGTTATTCATATATCCATATATTACATATAACATATAAATCATGTGTTGGTTTGTTTATTTGTGACGCTATCACTAAGATCCATCTTACCTTGAAAGGAACTATATGCTACATACTAATTTAGACTATAATAGGACAAAGAGGAAAAACAAGATATAATTATCTATATAAATATATAAATGTTTTTGTAAGTTTAGGCATCACGCCTAAACGGCTGAATCGATTTTATTGAAGCGTCAATAGGCTATAAATTTTTTCAATACTTGGACCAGAAAGGGGTAAACAGGGGGAAAACCGGTAAAATTGGTACCTTTAGTTCACAATACTAAACGGCCGAAACGATTTTATTGAAATTTCCAACATAGACTACGACAGGGTAGCGAAGCGCACCGGGTCAAGCTAGTAATCAATAATTACATATCTTCACATTTTCTCTTTAAGTTTATGCGTTTGTGCAGATGTTGTAACGCCCAAAAATATTACTCTAACATACACCTTAAAGTATACCGATCGACTCAGAATCGCTTTCTGAGTCGATTAAACAATGTCCGTCCGTCCCTCTGTCCATGTAAACCATGTGCGCAAAGTACAGGTCGTAATTTTGAAGATATTTCGCCTCAGATATATCAAGAAATAAGTGGACAGGTGTGTGGTACGTTTTGTACTTTTAAGGGGATAAAATGGGCGAACTCGAGTTTTAATACTTTTTTGTATCCCATATCCCAGAAATTAAATTTAAATGGAATTGCATTCCTTCTTAAAAATTTCAAATGGACTCTTTGAAATTTGAACGTACTTCTTTTTGGTATTTTTTTACAAAACTATTTTTTATGTACATTAATATGATAAAAAAATGTTTATTATAAATCCCTCCCATTAATAAAGAATTATTAGCGTAGTAGCACAAGCCGGTTATCCGCTAGTAATTTAATATTTTTCAAACAAAAAACATGTTACTTGAATTTATGTTTCCTTTTTACTGGAGCATGCTATTGATATCAAGTGCAATACAAATATAATAATATTGCTTGACACAGCATTCAAAGCACGGGATCGTTCATCTCTAGTAATCACTAGAACCATAGAGAAATATACATAGAGAGGAAACTAAAAAAAAACGCAAACAAAAAAAGTACTCAAAATAATCACATATACGAGTGTTGTTTTTGTTTTTAATATTTTTGACAACTGAGTTAGGTCTTTGACAGGAGAGTTTCCGCTAGAGTCATAGAGTGGAAACTGTGCTGTCAAAAAGTATACAGTAAAAAGAGATTTTCGTATCTAATTAATACTTGTAATTTGTTTGTTTTATTTTTATAATAATTTTGGAAAATTTGAATTGATGGCAACGGTGAAACTCAAAATCATACTAGTATGTGTGATTTTTGTTGAGGTGGTGGTTGACCCCGTAAATGAATTCCATTCTGACATGTAATTTCTGTATTCTTTGAAATCATGAAAATTTAATAAATAAAAATTTTCTTTCCAAGGAAAACAATTTTAATGAACTCGAGGCTGAATAATTTACTAATATCTTTAATAATCATAAAAAGTTTGACAAAATAACCACCAATATTAATTTTTATACCCTTCACCTTCGTGAGAAGGGTATATATATTTGTCATTCCATTTGTAATTTCCACAATATAATTTTCCGACCCTATAAAGTATATATATTCTGTATCCTTATATATAGCGGAGTCGATTAAACCATGTCCGACTGTCTGTCTGTCCGCCTGTCTGTTGAAATCAATTTTCTGAAGACCCCAGATATCTTCGGGATCCAAATCTTCAATAATTCTGTCAGATATGCTTTCGAGAAGTTTCCTATCAGCAAAATCCGTCCATAAATAACGGAGATATGAGCAAAAATCCGAGACAACCTCTGAAAATTTCATCAAAAAAGGACAACTTATTGCATGCTTTGACAAAAAAGCAACAAATCGTATGTTTGTATGTATGTTGGTTTCATTGCTTTGCGTTTTTTTTTTGGTGTTTCGTTTCGTTTGACGTTGTTGTTTTTATAGGCTTCACTTTCGTGAGAAGGGTATATATAAGATTGTCATTTCGTTTGTAACTTCTACAAAATAATATGTTCGTTAGCAATTAAATGTAAAATTTTTAAAAGTTTTCTTGATATATGTAGGATGCTATACGCTGAAAGTGGGCAATTAATGCATCCACAATAAAGGTGAAGGGTATATAAGATTCGGCATAGCCGAATATAGCACTCTTACATGTTTTGTTAATAATATTTAATTGAAATTAATTTTATTGTAGAAAATTATGAAACCCGTAAATCGATAACAAAACAACATCAAAAAGGAAGAAGTACATGTGTTGCGGAAAGACCAAAATCCTTAACAACTGCTGGTAATCGAAAATCAGTTTGCATACGTTCAAATTCAAATCAAGCTGGTTCGAGATCAACATACAGCTTAGGTAATGATTTTAAGCGTCAGTTATTGCAGCGTTGCGGGCAACGTCGCATTTTAACATTTGCTAGTACATACCGTGAAGATTACCTACAAAATTGTTGCAAAATTGGAGAAGGAGCGTTTGGCGAAGTTTTTGTTCATTCAAAATCTACGGATAATGAGAGTGCTGAAAAGACTGTATTAAAAATAATACCTATTGAGGGAGAGGAATTGGTTAACGGTGAAGTGCAAAAAACCTTTGAACAAATTCTTCCTGAAGTTATTATTTCAATGGAACTTTGCGGTCTAAATGATGATAGTCGTAAAACAAATGTTACCTCGGGATTTGTAAATATTAAACGGGTATAAAATCAATAAAATTTAGATTTTGAAAAAAAGTTTTAGCCTAAATTTGTATTATAGGTAAGATGTATAAAAGGATCCTACCCACCACACCTTCAGAAACTTTGGGATGAATATGATTTGGAAAAAGAGTCCGAAAATGATCATCCAAGGTGTTTTACAAGTAACCAGCAATATATAGTGTTAGAATTGGCTTTTAGTGGTCAAGATCTCGAAGGATTCCAATTTAAAAATGCTGAGCAATCATTTCATGCTTTACAACAGGTAAGAAAATGTATAAAATTGCGTAAAGATAATTATTAAAATCTAAATTGCTTGATTTATAGATGATACTAACACTGGCTGTTGGTGAAAGTGAATATCAGTTCGAGCATCGTGATTTGCATTGGGGTAATGTCTTGATTCTCAATACCAACCGACCAAATATAACATATAAACTGGGTGACGACATTATGACTATACCCACTAAGGGTGTTAAAATTACTATTATAGACTACACTTTATCTCGTATGACTTTTAATGACTATTGTTTTTATAATGATCTATCTAATGACGAAGAACTTTTTATCGCTACCGGGGATTACCAGTTCGAAATATATCGGATGATGCGCAAAGTTCTGAAGTATAAGTTTGCTTATAACAACACAATGCAATAATAAATTTTAATCAATTGTAATATTTTTGTTAAATTTTTTTTTTAGGAACAAATGGGACACCTTTGAACCTAAAACGAACATATTTTGGATCTCATATATTATATCAAAACTGGTTGATGGAGTCTCGTATAAAAATATAAGATCTAAAAACCATTTACATTATTTAGAAAAATTAAAGCACCTTCAGACATCGATATTAACATATAAAAGCTGCTTGGATTGCGCACGGAACATGCTCTTACATTAAAAGCATATTTTCTATTTACATTTTATATATTTTCTTCAAATATTTATTTTTTAATTGAATTAATATTTTTTATAACCAGAATTGTATTTATGAAAAATGTTAAAATAAAATATATTTTTTTGTTTTATATTGTTTCTTTTTTTTGTTCGTTAGTTCAAAACCCAGGTTAATACTAATAGCGAGGAGTATCTGAACTTGAATTCAAATGTTTTGTACAGAGTACGGAAATAAACAAAACGAAACGTTTGCATTCGTTTTGTTCTTTGCAGTGAGTAAAACAAAAACCAAACATAAACAATGAGAATGATTGTGCCAAAAGAGTAAGAACAATATTGAAACATTCTGAGAAAAAACGTTTGGTAATTGATTTACTCATTATAATAGAGAACAAAGTAGCAAATCAACAAAAATACGTTTCTCTATCTGTTTTGTACTCAAATGTACGATTGTAACGGTAAATTAAATAATGCAGATGAGTGAAAATCCAATTGTTTCGTTTTCTCTCTTTGTCATTAGAAACGTTTTTCTTTTTGCTCATGCACAATACAATTTAAAAATCTTGATTTGTTTTGTACTTTCTGCAAACGTTTGCGAAATGTTTTGTTAGTTTTCATACTCTGGTTTTGTAAAGTACCCAATAAAGGATCGGAAAAATCCATGTTTTGTTTACGGTACCAAATCGCATGTTAAGAAAAGAAATTCGAACATTCTCAATTGGGCGAAACCCCCAGCCTGAGGTCGAGGAGTCAGAGCTCTGCTCGTTCGGTGCTTATGACTACAATAATGGTCAGTTTGCTCCTGTATGTTCTAAAGGATCGATATTCTAAGTATAGATACGATTATTCAATTACACTATTGGCCAATTCACAACGTCTCTTATCAGTCATATTGTCATTATGTTCTAATATATCACGACTCGGCGGCCCGGCTTAACCGCTTCTTAGGCATTCGGCGTTGGTCTCTGCTGGTTCGTTACGATAACACAATAAACATAGTGTTACGATTTTCCCTTTTAAAAACGGGGTTTATTTCCTTTAAATAAACCGGATACTTTTGATTGCAAATAAAAGCAGTGTTAGTAGTTTAAAATTGTAACAACTCTTTATTTAATTCAAATGTACAACAACAACTGTCTAAATAGTCACTCAGTGTCTTTAAACACGTTTATCAATTCGCAGAAATACACACACACTTTATAATGTACAAACTTAAATAACTCAATAACTTGATAAACTCAATCACTACTGCAACCTCTGCCACTATTTATACACGCGCCATCTATCGTGAATCTTCTACAATGCTCTAGAGCAGGGGTGCCCACAAGTTCCTTATGGAAGAGCAAACACCAATACATTTAAAGAAAAAATTATTTTTATTCATTATTTTTTGTTGTAAAAACCAACACATGCAAAGAAAAAATAAAAAATATTTCATATATTTATTTTAAATACGTACACTGCAAAAAAAATTTGATTTGAATTTTTTGTAAAAATTATATGAATTGAAAAGAAAGGCTTGTAAATTTTATTTCAAACCCGTACTTATCAATCGAAATGTCCTTTAAGTCTGTCCTAAATCCCTTCCAATAAATTATCCAAATTTATGTCAATGTCAGTTGTAGATAATTTTAATAAGGCCACCAAATTTTCGTTCCTCATTCTACTTCTATGCTTGTTTTTTATTAATTTTAATTTTGAAAATGCACTTTCACATATATACACAGTCTTAACAAAGTTTACATACGTTTGAAATTTTTCTATTTTTTTGGAAAATATATAATTTTATTAAGAGTTGTACCTACATTTTTGTTTAATGCACTTAAAAAATATATTTCCATCATATTTTATAATATTTTGTTGGTATTTTAAATAAATAACAATAAAACACGAGTAATTGGGATCCTTTTAATGTTACATAGTTTACTCTGCAAAAAAAAATGTTCTACCGTTTAAATTGCCTCTACAATTTTTATGATGCTCTGTATTTCATAGTCAAGGAACTCATCAAGATGAAAATCTACAGGAGGAATACTTATGATAAGACTAGCTTGACCCGGTGCGCTTCGCTACCCCTGTCGTAGTAAAAATCGTTCCAGCCGTTTAGTAATTATTGTTTAAGAACTAAAGGTACCAATTTTACCAGTTTTTCCCCCTGTTTATCTCTTTCTGGTAAAAATATTGAAAAAAGTTATACCCTATTGACGCTTCCAAGTAAGGATCTATATACGTTCCAAATTTCAATAAAATCGATTTAGCCGTTTAGGCGTGATGCTCAAACAAACAAACTTACAAAGACATTTATATATTTATGTGGATAATCAATAACCACATCATGAAATCCAGCCTGGCTATGACTTACTACAAAGCGGTCGGCAATTTTGGAGCAATACCGCCCTTTTTATCTTGAGGCTTTGAATTCATATAGTGGTGAGGGCTACGCCATGTATGCCGCTGATGCTTCGATAACTCACACTACCACAGGTATGGCCGTCTATAACGTTTCATCAAATAATTCCGCACTCTTCCGTTTTGAGTCAAAAGTTTCCTCTCTAACAGTAGAATTATATGCAATTCTGAAAGCAATTGAATTAATTGTTGATGAAGGCATATCAAAGGCCTTAATTTTCACTGATAGCAAAAGTCCTTGTTTTCTCTTAAATAAACAAACGGATGACAACTTTTTAATTTCAAACATTTTTTTATTAATTAAAAATTCACAAATTGAGTCCATTATATTCAGTTGGTGCCCATCCAACATTGGTTTAGATTTCAACGAAAAAGCTGATTGCCTTGCATAACTTGCTATCATACTGAACAAACGGATACCTGCGACACCTGCCAAGTACCCCAAACGGATAATCATGTAATTTTCGACTGCAACAAGTATGCAAACCTTAGATCAAATTTCGTCTTTTTCGATAAGTATAATAATCTGCTCGATCTCCTCAAATATAAAGATGTCTTCGGAATGCTTGTGGAATTCATCAAAGATGCCAATATTCAGCTCTAATGGATAAATTCAAATATATAATTTTGTTGTATGGCTCTTTTTGTTTTTGGTCATACGTGGCCTTACCACATCTCAAAACACCACCAAATGTTACGATTAGTTTTATGTATACACTTTAAAGACAGCAACACTTTGTGAAGAATGTCATATAAACATATCAAAAAAAAAAAAACACATTCAAAAATTAATTTTACCAATACATTCATAGAGTTATGTTTTTTATGACAACCGACTTAGGTTTTTTTGACAGCGTTTCACTTCTTGTTATTCTTTGGTTTCTACCTTGTATATTATTGTATCATGATTAAATCCATAGATGTCAACTAGATAGGTAACTGAGAGCCAAAACCATAGAAAATATACATAGAGCGGAAGGAGAGAAATATCAATGGAAAAAATTACTCTCTTTTCACATATACAAGTGATACCACGATAAAACTAAACAAAAATATTTTTGAAGTATATCGGAATTATTTAAAATTTGATTTTTGAAAACAAGAAAGAAAATCGTTGCAAGATATCGAAATGGGGGAAAAAATATAAAACTGTTTTTTTTTTCGTCGTAAAATGCTTGTAAAAATAAGAGAAACAGAAATTCTAGCGATATACATAAATATGTATGTATTTTCATAGCCTTGTACCATTGAATGTCTTCAAGAACCATTGAATGTCTTAAAGGAAATAAACCCCGTTTTTAAAAGGTAAAAACGTAACAATTGGTGTTAGAAGTGGGATTGCAAAATAAAAAGTAGTCATGAAGTTTGAAGAACTAAAAGTGGATCAACTCAAGAGAGAATTGAGTAAGATGGAGCTATCAACAGCAGGTAATAAAGCAAAATTACAGAAGAGGCTCATAGATGAATTGATGCGGCGTGATATTGACATCGGAGCTTACGAATTTCCACAATGTTTGCTGCTATGATGGATATATTTAAAGAATCCAACGAAACTTCTAAAGTAAATAACGAGAAATTTCTTGCTGAAGTTCAAGAAACTTTTAGAGTCAACAGCGAGAAACTTCTTGTCGACTACGAGAAACTTCGTGGTGATGTTAAAGCAGAAGTCAAAGAAACTATTAAACACTTAGCTGAAATGGAAACGAAACTTCAAGAATCCTCTAGAGCCACAGATGAGAAAATTCAGGAAATGTCTAATGTTATTAACAGCAGAGTGGATGTCATTGACAAGAAGGTATCAGATTTACAGAATGGTGTGGATCAAAAACTACATGATCTTGAAATAAAGATGAATAATCATCAATGCCAAAATGGACCTGTGCGAATTATCCAGAAGTATCCAGTATAATAATGGCCATTAGTTTTGATGGCAGCACACCATTTAATGTTTTCAAGTTCCAGTTTGAAACAGTTGCTAAGAGAAACTTATGGAACAATGAAGAAAAAGCTATAGAGTTGATATTGGCCTTAAAAGGAAATGTAGCGGTAGTTCTTGAAAGCGTACCAGCGAGCCACAGAAATTGTAATGATGACATAATGGAGGCGCTACAACGTAAGTACGGTAGCGAACATAAAAAGGAATTATAGCGAATGGAATTGCTGGAATTGAAATAAAACACCAAAGTCATCATTCACTGAAACCGTTTCATTTGCGCTGGTACAAGAAACAGCAAAGATAAATTCAAAGTCCCAAATATGTAATGTGCGGAAAATCGAGGTTGTCGTTGAAAATGAGAGAAATACAGCCAACGAATTAAAGGAGTTAATAGAGGCAGTTTTAAAAGCTTTAAGTAAGAAACAAAGTAAAGCCAAAGTTAAATGTTATAACTGTGGTAAAATTGGTCACATTCAGCAAAACTGAAGAGTACCAAGAAAGCGAACCAGATATGTTTCACCGCCAAGAAACAACCAGCAGTCGAATCAACAAGCATTACAAGAACCACCTTTAAAACGAGCTAGCACTGAGGGACAGAATCTGACAGCTGACGGCCCTACCATCTCCATATCAGTAATGCAGTAGGAAAATAACAATCTTACTGCTAGTGGGTATATCAACGGCCAGAAGCCCATCCTTACTATGAATACGGGAGCGTCGCAGTCTATCATCAGATCAGATTTAGTAAAGACAGCAATTGAACCAATTAGCAATGTAAGTCCACGCACCGCTACTGGAGAGCCTGTCACTGTCCGTGGTAAAGTTAATGTGAAACTAACTATTGGTGGCATTAGCGTAAATCATGTCTTTGTTGTTGCCGATATTGTGGATGAAGTAATCATTGGTGCAGACTTCATGATTAGCCACAGCATTACTTTAAATATAGGACAAAAAGTCATGAATTGGCGAAATGGTACAAAACCCCTTGACGTCGGATATGAGAGCAAGTCTCAAGTAAGAAGGCAGGCATTTGTTGAGCACCAAAAGTTGCCACCGCAGTCAGAGGATTTGGTATGGGCCCGTGAGGAAGAGAAGGATTGTGTAGACAATGGTTTATTGGTGTTGAAACCAGCAGATGTGAAAAGTGGCCATGTAACGATGAAGGCCCTCGTTGAACGGTACAATGACAAAGTGGTTCCCGTTGGAGTGCTTGGTCTTTCCCGAGGTGAAAAGGTCATCAGGTTCTATGTGCTTCAGCAGAGGCAGTAAAAAATTGTGAGGAAGATACTGCTAATGAATTCGCCAAAGAAATGCATGAATTCGTTCGAAGACGAATTAAAATGACCAGCGACCAAGTGAAGGCCAGATGTAGCCCACTACGTGGTAAAGGTTTGTCTTCCAAACTACAGAGTTACTGGAAGGGACCACATAGGGTGGTTAAGAGGTTAGATGACATGGTCTATAGAATACGGAAATGTGGAAGACCGATATCGGGAATTAAGGTTGAACATCTAAAACGACTAGCTGCCCACTAGAGAGGTGAATCTGTGCCTATTCGGGACGAACAAGCTTAAGTGGGGGACAGAGTTACGAATTTGCAATAGTGATTTGAATTCAACGGTCTGTAACGACTGCCTGTAGCATTCATCATGTTTTTAAACACGTCCATCAGTAGAAGCTTCTACTTATCAACAATGTTGATAGCATGCAGTTTAAATGTTTAAGCTGCTGACATTGGCATCGAAAGCTCTGGAATTCGAACATACTAGTTGGTCCGTTAAGAGCATTGTAGAAGATTCACGAAAGATGGCGCTGTTAGATTTAACATCAACCGTCTTGTATTTTAAGTTTGTACATTATAAAGTGTGTGTACATTTCTGCGAACGTGTATAAAGACACTGAGTGACTATTTGAATTGTTGTTGTTTTACATTTTAAATAAAGAGTTGTTACAAATTTTAAACTACTAAAACTGATTTTTATTTGCAATCAAAAGTATCCGGTTTATTTCAAGAAAATAAACCAACGTTTTAAAAAGGTAAAAACGTAACAATATAAAACAAAGATTTCAAAGATAATGATTATGTGGAGAAGTTTTCATAATTACTCTTGACACAACATTCATAGTGGTTAGCTAGTTATCATGCCGTAAATATTTCGCTTTGAGGGTTGTCATTGCATGCAAGCATGAATGCGAAACACAATGAAAACATTCTTGAGACTTCGGAAACAGATAACAAGATTCACAGCCTGGCCCACGATGTCGAAAGAAAACTTAAGCGAAAGAAAGTCAGTCACTCACTTTCATTTGAAACAGTGGCCCACTATCTTACGACTTATCGTTCGCTTTGCTTTACGTTTCAAACGTAATCCAAATATAATTGAGAAACAATCGACAATACATTGAAAACCATACAGCACTTGACTAGCAGCCGGAAGGTTGTGGGATCAACTCTTGCCTGCGACTTTTTTTTATTTTTTATTATTTTAAATACATAATTCTATAAATAACTCTACTAAAGAATATAAAGGAGAACTTTTGGGACATCTCGAACTAAAATAAATAAACTTTTCGTCAAATTCTACTTATTTTTCTATCACAAACCATTAAGTATAAGTGAAAATATATGTAATTATGTTATATTATGCATAAATGTATAATAATAAATAAGTACACATCCGTTTTGTACAAAATTCTTGCACAGACGACAAAAAATAAAAAGTGAATGAATTTGACATTTCAGTTAGTACAAATATCAGAAAAAATAAATAGTGAGCCGCAAATTTTGTATATAGTTGCTTACGTTATCGTTCGTATTTGTTTTCTTTCGACTAAGAATATTAGAGAGCCGCAAAACAGCTGTATGTCGTTTGAAACGACAACGTTCGACATCGTGGGCCAGGCTGTCAGTGACCATTGAGAATTGGTATGTGGTATTATTGAACTCATTTTGATACTTCTGAAATAAATGCAGGAAATTAAAAGTTTATTCGGCTTTCTTGTGTACTCACTGATTATCTTCTTAAAGAACTTTGTGGGTTACGACATTACGTAATGTTATTAGCTTCGATTTTATGTTGTTCGTGGAAGTCTTCTTTTCATGATACCGTTGAAATACAATTGTTTTAAATATAAATGAACAATTTTAACGTTTTCATTATTATATCCTTCACTATTTAAAATCGAGAAAATCGGCCCACAAATGGCTGAGATGTAAGGAAATAAACCAGGACAACCTCGATTTATGGCCTATTTTTGATTTATATCTGGATTACTAAGTCATTAATATTGACAATATGGTTATCTAATAATAGATATTTCTAAGACCTTTGCAATGGCGTATATAAGGCCAAAGTAAGTCGGACCTATAATTGATCAAAATCGGGAAAAATATTTTTTACCCCAATTTTTTTTCACAAAAAGAAAATTTTTTTGTAATTTTTTTTCACACATAAATTAAAAAAAATTTTTTGCCCTAAAATTTTTTTCGGTAATAAATTAAAAAAAATTGAAAAACATTTTTTTTAAATTTTGTTTACCTAAAAAATATTAAACTTTTTTATACTTTGGTGAAGGATATATAATATTCGGCACAGCCGAATACTGTTACTTATTTTTAATTTGTTTCATTGTATTTGTTTGTTTCAAATGAAAATACATAAAATAAAAACAAAAAATTCATTTTTATAAAACCTATGGTAACATGATTTTTCATAATTCCAACAAATGTCAGAAAGTTAATATGGCGACAAAAAGAGAAAGTGAGACTTCTTTGTATTTTTCTATCATGGGTGATACCAAGGCGAATTTATACAAGGTGGAGTCAGTCAATCAGCTGATAACTTTTTTTTTCGCTTTTTGGTTCTAACAGTTGTCAAAGCTTTTGTTTATATTTAAATATCT
This sequence comes from Calliphora vomitoria, assembly GCA_942486065.2. Classification (NCBI taxonomy): domain Eukaryota; kingdom Metazoa; phylum Arthropoda; class Insecta; order Diptera; family Calliphoridae; genus Calliphora; species Calliphora vomitoria. Next base: position 51,167,925 of record OW818030.2, on the reverse strand, counting down.
ACATATTCTAAGGTAATTAACAAAATATTTATTTTTTACATAAATAAGTAAAGCCCTTACTATTCAATTATCTACACTATATAAAGTTTTAATACGTATTTGTTTAATTTTTGTTTTTTGACATTTGTTAAGACCAATTGTTGTTTTTGTAGAACTGCCACCACCTTGTATGAATTCGCCTTGGGTGATACCATAGCGTACAACTAGAGGCGCAACTGAGAGTAAACAGAGATTAACGATAATTGCTCTCTTCACACGTACTTGTGATATGTGAATTCAACATACTTGTGGGAGAATTAAACACATCAAAGTACTTGAAATTTTAACTTTGATTTTCCGGCTAAATACAGACCGAACCACTTTATTACACTTCTAAACAATATTTGGCAAATTTGTTGAATACCAGGGCACATTTTTCCGAAACACATTAATTTTGCTCAAACGAAAAAAAATATTTTTAATTATTTTTTGACACTTCATTTTATTTGTGGTAGAATTTAATTTATAGAACAGAGTTTAAATTTTTGGCATTAAAAATAGATGAAAATTTAAATAAAATTTAAACATTTTTAAAGTGTGTCTGGTGAAAATTAAAAAGGCACCAATACAACATCACAGAGAAAACTTTCAACATAAATAGTATGATTTGATTTCAATTCATAACATTTATAAATAATTTCTTAAATAGTATGATTTTTTTCATATTTTATGTTTTCAAATAAAGTCTAGAATGCTTAGAAAATATTATTACAATTTTATTTATATTTTTACGTTGTTCAAAAATTTTTGAAATTTTTATTGATTGACTCAATTTTGTTAAGAGGATGAAATGCTTTAATGTTTTTGTATGTTTTGTTATGATTAATGATAATTTTTAAGTTGCAGATATTGTTAATACATTTTAAAATATTGGCCAATATATGGCTATTATGCAAACATTTTTGAAATAATTTATTATATAATACAATTATAACGCAATCTATATAAATATATAAATGTCTTTGTAAGTTTGTTTGTTTGTTTGTTTGTTTGTTTGTTTATTTGTTTGTTTGTTTGAGCATCACGCCTAATTACTAAACGGCTGAACCGATTTTTACATCGACAGGGGTAGCGAAGCGCACCGGGTCAAGCTAGTTTATTATAAAATAGCATACAATTTATGCAAAAAAAGCAACAAATTTTCGTTATGTACAATTTTATAATATTTATGAATCTGAATAAGTTAGTGCAATGAGTTTTTATGTTTCGTTATTTTTTTTACTTAATTGTTCATATTTATAAGTAAATATAAATGTAAATTTTTATAAATCGCTCATTTGATGCAACAGCCTCATAAATTAAAAACCCAAATTTCAAGTTTATAGGTTCATTCATAGTAAATAAGTTGTTTTAATAACTGACAAAGTGTTGTGAACCAGCTTCTTAAATTACATGCAGGGTCGGCATATAAACTTTTTGTCCTAATGTCAAAACCCAGGGCACAATTAGAAAAAATTTCAAGTCAATATCTCAATTAGATTCAAAAATATTCCACTTTAAAACTTCGTTCTTCACATTTTCATACTAAAAAATTTGTATAAATTTTCTTAATACTATTTTATTCAGTAACAATTCAATTTATACTAAAATATGAAGCTGCTTTCCGTTTTCTGATCCCAGCTTTGGGATTTTAGAACATGTGACCCAAATTTGAAATTTTGATAAAAAATAGGTCAAATTCCGAAGGGCGTTCGGCCGACATATTCGAAAAACAAGACATGTCTTTTATACCAAAATTTTCTCCGTAAAGATACCTTACGGAAACATAAAAAAATGTTATATGTTCTTAAATAAAATTTGTTTTTAATAAAAAAAGAGTACTATTACTATTTTTTTAATTTTTAAATTGAAAATCGTTTATTTTTGGATCCATAATTGATATTGCCCTGAAATCTTTTGTATGTTATTGGTAATTTAGTTGTCTAACTAACAAAAGAAATTTGAGTCCATTCGGTCCAAAAGTAAGCCCTATATTTAAAAAAAAAAAACGGACCAAGGTATGACAAAATTTTAAAATTTCAATTTTCAAATGCTTATAACTTGGAAATTGTAAGAGATAAATAGCAAGATCTAGCCGAACGCTTTCCAAAAATATAAAAATCTTTGAAATCGGATAGGAAACAAAAAAATGGCACGTGTTTAAAAATTGTACATGTCGAAGGTACCCTATTTTGAGCACCCATAGCGCCGCCCCTGGTTCATTTGTAGGGTCCATTTTAATAACTTAAACTCGAATACTCCTTGGTTACGCCCATGTCAAATTTTATCCCGGTCGGACTAGCCGTTTAGAAATGCCAGATTTATTTCCAAAAAATTTTGATTCTGCCTCATTGTCCGTTATTGCAATTAATGTTGCTTCCGACATTTTTAAATACACTTTCAGTGAAAATAAAATTCCCGCTATTGATGTTAACACCACAAAACAAAATGAATGATTAGAGGGTCATCAACCAATTGTACATCAAATCATCAAATTATACGTACACGAAAGTGACATCAAGCATTTTGAATTACAATGCAGAAATTGAAAAGCAGACATTTTTCTCATTCTCTTTTGAACTTGCCTCAACCTTTTACAATTGCGAAATTAATAGGCAGACAGAAATTTTTCGTTTCCTTTTGTCGTTCTTTTTCGCTGTTGAGTATGGGCATTTTCATTATCAAAAGCATTTAAACATGATATGAAGTGTGAGAAAAATGTTATGAAGCAACAACATGAAAATTGTGAAAAGTGGAAAAGGGAATCAAAAAATGTCTAGTACAGATAGTCGTGTAATACACATTCTACCTCTTCAACCCCTTGCCGACAAACTTCGTCTATCTGCTTTAAAATTTCTGCATTGTAAAAGGGGACTATTCTCTATTTTGAAACGAAGATAGTAACAACAAAGGAACATTCTTTCTCTGTCGTCGCCATCGAAGTTGAAACGACTAAAAAAAGAAAACAACGACAGTACGGCAATTTGAAAGTTTAGTTTCTCAAGGAAAACAAGTAAGAGAGATATATTCGGCTGGGCCGAATCTTATATACCCTTCACCAAACTATACTTCAAAATAAAAATGTTTAGGTAATTTTAGGTAAACAAATTTTTTTTCCAGTTGTTTTTTTTTTTCATTTTTTGGAAAAAAAATATTTTTCGAATTTTTTTTTTTAAAGTTTTTATGTAAAATTTTTTTTTTTTTAATTTAAATTTATTTTTTTTTTAATATTTAGCGAAAAAAACTTTTGGTGAAAAAAAAATCTGGTTCAAAATTTTTCCCGATTTTGACCCATTGTAGGTCCAACTTACTATGTTCTTATATACGTCGTTGCAAAGGTCTTTGAAATATCTATCATTTGATATCCATATTGTCTATATTAATGACTTAGTAATCCAGATATAGGTCAAAAAATAGGTAAAAAATCGAGGTTGTCCTGGTTTTTTCCTTATATCTCAGCCATTTGTGGACCGATTTTGCTGATTTTAAATAGCAAACTTCTCGAAAGCATGTCTGACAGAATTATTGAAGATTTGGATCCCGAAGATATCTGGGGTCTTCAGAAAATTGATTTCAACAGACAGACAGACGGACAGACAGACAGACAGACGGACATGGCTTAATCGACACCGCTATCTATAAGGATCCAGAATATATATACTTTATAGGGTCGGAAAATTATATTGTGGAAATTACAAACGGAATGACAAATTTATATATACCCTTCTCACGAAGGTGAAGGGTATAAAAATCCCGCATATGCTAAGTATTTGGAAGGCCATTGCAGAAAATCTAAATCCGTTTGGATCGCCATTCCGTGCCGGATATGGCACAAAGTAAAGCTTAATTAACACTATGAATAGTTCGCAATTCATTGTTAAGGTTTACATTCATTGGCTTTTATGTTGTAGTACAAGGATCAATTATTATACCCTTCACCTTCGTGAGAAGGGTATATATAAATTTGTCATTCCGTTTGTAATTTCCACAATATAATTTTCCGACCCTATAAAGTATATATATTCTGGATCCTTATAGATAGCGGAGTCGATTAAGCCATGTCCGTCTGTCTGTCTGTCTGTCTGTCTGTCTGTCTGTCCGTCTGTCTGTCTGTCTGTTGAAATCAATTTTCTGAAGACCCCAGATATCTTCGGGATCCGAATCTTCAATAATTCTGTCAGACATGCTTTCGAGAATTTTGCTATTTAAAATCAGCAAAATCCGTCCATAAATAACGGAGATATGAGCAAAAATCCGAGACAACCTCTGAAAATTTCATCAAAAAAAGACAATTTATTGCATGCTTTCACAAAAAAACAACAAAACGTATGTGTGTTGGATTCATTGTGTGTTGGATTCATTGTGTGTTGGCTTCATGCTTGTGTATTTTGTTTTTGTTTTTTTTTTGGTGTTTCACAAAAAAGCAACAAAGCGTGTATATGTTTGGATGTTTGTTGGCTTCATTATTTTGTTTTTGTTTTTTTGGTGTTTGACAAAAAAGCAACAAAATGTACATATGTATGTTTGGATGTGAGTTGGTTTCACTGGTTTGCGTATTTTGTTTTTGTTTTTTTTTTTTTGGTGTTTCGTTTCGTTTGGCGTTGTTGTTATTGAGAAGGGAATATATAAGATTGTTGTTTCGTTTGTAACTTCTACAATATAGCAATAGCAATTAAATGTAAAATTTTTAAAAGTTTTCTTGATATATTTAGGATGATATACGCTGAAAATAGGCAAGTAATGCATCCACAACAAAGGTGAAGGGTATATAAGATTCGGCATAGCCGAATATAGCACTCTTACTTGTTTAAATATGGTTTCCGTCTACATATCATATGATTCCAGAAAAACTAGTTAGTTCAGATAAAATTTTACTAACCGTGGATTGAGCCAAGGACAAAATAAAGTCAACGTTTAGTTGATATGAATCTTGCTCGCAGCGCAGTTGCCAGATTTATTGTTGGCGTAATTGCAGACTTTCGCTTTTTAGTTCTGGACTAATTTGTTCCAGGACATATTGAAATGAAGTTTTATGAAGTCGAAATATGTTCACAAATACCTATAGTACCTAACTCTATATATGTAAAAAGTACCTAACTCTAAAAATGTGTTAGTACCAAAATTACACATGTGTTGGTACCTTTTAAATTTTTTTCAGGCAACAGAGTTTTATAAAAATGTTTTTAATGTTAATTTGTATGAATTTTCAACACCAAAAATTGGAACTCCGTCCTACAGTTTAAATTCTACAATAACAAAAAATTACATGTCAGAAATTCCAAAAAATTGTTTTATTGATTTGTTCAAAATATAAACTTTTTAACAATTGAAAGTGTGCCAACAGTGTTTTAGAAAAATGTGTAAAAAAAAAAACTATATTTTATCAAAAATTAAAATTTCTAGACATTTTTCAAAAGCAAAATTTAAAAAAAATTAGAGTGGGACAACTTGTTATTTACAATCAAAAATGGCGATAAATCGGCAAATCTGGCAACAGTGTTAACAACACTATTATTAAATTTTCTAATGACAACTCAATATCTTTTTTAATCATTATTTTAAGCTTGTTTTATTTTGCTCAGTTTTTGAATTGATTGTGTAACTTAATTTTACTTTTCATAATTGATTTTAAATACTTATTTTACTTATTAAATACAAATACGGATGTAATATGAATAATATATTTGATCTATCCTAAAAACTAACTAACTAAAAGTATGGACCTATTGCGAACAAAATTGCGAAACTTTTTTGTGGTATTCCTACAAAAACTTGTTTTACGGGACACTCTATTAAACACACAGCGCAATTGAAAGCTGAAAATGGTTTTTGTCCCAACTCAACGAAACAAAAACTTGAAAGCTTCTTGTCAGCCAGTGCACAGTGGGGGAAATAAAAAAAGTGGAAATAAATCTGTAACTTCTAAACGGATAGTCCAATTCTAATAAAACTTTCCACGACTGTAGATTTGCTGTTTAAATACTAAACGGTGTCGGAGCCTCAATGTATCAAACTGGGGTATCTCGAGTATATGAAAAATTAAAAATTATGCCAAATTTTTTATCATTATTCGTTTTGAAAGATATGTATTTATGTACAAAATCTACAAGAAGAGACATACAAAAAACTAGCTATATTTTATCTCTTTTAGTTGTTAATTAGAAAATATTTATTTGAAAAAAAAAAAATCGGGAGAGATTTGGATCAGTTATTAGCTAAAATCCAGACTAAGGTAGGTAAAAAATGAAATTTTAATTTTTAACTGCGAATATCTCGTAAACAAGAAGAAATGAAATATAACTATTGTGGAGTTTTTTGTAGGTATTTTCTTTTAGATTATATATATGTACATATCTATCAAATCGGATATAGAATGGCATCATTTTCAATTTTTCATATACCCGAGTACCCCAATTTGGCGCTTGAGGCTGCGCTCCCGTTTAGTGTTTGAAGTCAAAATTAAAAACATAAACTCAGCTCTATAGTCGTAGGAAATTAATATCGAACTATCCGTTTAGAAGTAACAGATTTATTTCCACTTTTTGTTATTTCCCCCACTGTGCACTGGCTGACAAAAAGCTTTCAAGTTTTATTCTTCTTGTTATGACAGCGAACAAGGATAACGAAGGATTTGTGCACCAGTAAAACAAGTCATCATTTACATACAAACACATAAAATTGTTTGTCGTAAAAATAAAAATAATACTTGCATTTAGTGTTGTGCTAAATATTAAAAAATACAAAAAAATATATTAATAAATTGTTTAAAACTTTAATAATACAAAATATTTATCACAAATTAAAAAAGATACAAAAGTATAAATAATTTAAACTAAAAAAAATAAATAATTCTAGCTATGAAATGTATTTAAACTCTTCGTTTTTCACAAATTGCCCAGTGTACAAAATCGATACACATAGTTAATTCTTCGCAACTACTCCCTTGTAAACTCTATTATTTTTACGTTGTTGCCGACTGTTGATGCAAAACATTGTGAATATTTACATATATAGATGAAAAACTAAACTATATTTGAATAATCCTTAAAAATTTAATAAATTCTTTAAATTACATACATATAAATATATACATGTGTATACACTTTCACTGAATGATGCAAACTTACATACATTTTTAAATACTTATATACATCTATATGTATGTATAATGAAGTAATTAAAATAATATGCAGAACTAGTGATGAAACAGTAGGTCAGGGCAAAAATATTATTAATCAAATTTAGTCCGTTTATTATTAGAAGAATTTCATAGGTAAGTAGTACGTAACACGTTTACATTTGCATGCATACAATTATACAGACACTCAAAAAATTAGAAATGTGTTAAATTTTATGTTTATAATATTTTTCATTAATGCAATGAAATTATAATAAACAAAATATTGCTATTAATAAATACTCTAGTATTCATATGTATTTAAAATACATATATGTAATATATAACTAAAAGTTTATGGGATGGGTTGATGTGTCTTATTAGTCATTTCCATACTCCATTTTCCCATTAATAAAAAAAACCTGTTGAGAGAAATTCAATATACATATGTACATAATACACGAATTACTATAGAACAAAACATAGAGAAGAAACTCTGCTGGGGTGAGAATGCATTAGTTTATGAAACAAACAACAACTTCAATATGTGTTTTAAAATAATTTTTTGTTACTACTTTTCGACTTTCTGTACTGTGTATTTCTCTAAACCTATTACTTATAGATTTATAGTATATACAGGCAGCCTCAAAAGTTATTAAATAATGAAAATACTAAAATTTATCCATCGATTAGAATTTAAAAGTATCGTTTTGTTGGAGATTGGGTCGAATAATAGATTCGGTTCTGAAAAAAAAAAAGATTTAAGTCGGACTATAATGATTTTCATGATCTTAAAAAAATCAAATTTAATACTCATTGAGAATATGAATTTTGTTAATTATTTATTTGTCATAAAAATATGTAAACAAATTTAATACTCATTGAGATTATGAATTTTGTTAATTATTTATTTGTCATAAAAATATGTAAACATTAAAAAATATTATGAGAATATTAAAAGTTTTGAAGAAGATTTGGCTCATCAATTCTCTCATCAAAATACGTTCATATACATTAAAAAAGTAGTCATCGTCCTGAAATCATCATTTTGAATATTTCATCAATCAATACCATAAAATATTTTATTCCTCAAGATAAGCAGTAAGCACGAATTTTAAAAGCAATTCTGTAGAAGAAAACGTCAAGATCCAGAAATAGGGATGCCAAATGGGACTGAGTTTTACAAATCCCTGGATTCGGGATTTTAGAAATGTAAATCCCGGGATCCCGGGAATTTTCGGGACTTCGGAATTTTATTTAAACGTCAAAAAACATAAAATTCAACAATAAAAACAATTTGTTTTCGTAAATATATTTAAGTAAAAATATAACAAAGGAAAAACTAATGCATTGAATTAAAATAAATTTGACAAAAAAGATATTTCATATTTATGCCCGTATTCTGGACTTTATAACAGTGAGATAACCATAACAAAACTAAAAATTGTATAACTTTTGTATTGAGTACATATGCTAAGATCATAGTAAAAGGATTTTTAGGAAAGCGTACTATACAATTACTATGAAACTAATAATGTAAAAATTGGTAAGGCAGTTTAAAAGTTATTTACAATTGAAACCGCACAATTTTTGTCGAAAATGTTTGTTTCCTCCCTATTAATATTAGACATAAAATATAAAAGTATTGTTGTATTTTATAACAAAAAATTTCCCACTGTCTGTCTGTTTAGAACACGATAGGGCACAAACGAAAGGAGCCAGCTGCCTAAAATTATTCATAAATACTCTCTGTTAATAAGGTTTGTTTGGAATTGAAAAAGGTCCATGATTGCCCCTAGTCCCATACAATTGTCCCCCGAAATACTGTTTGAGCAGTCATAAGTATGTTGATTATGCGACAATCCTGATAAAATTTTGCACAAATTAGTTCAAAGTACTCTGAAATTGTACTGTAAAGTATGGCGAAATCGGACACTTGTCCCTAGTCCCCATACAAGTTCCCCTTTAGAAAAAAACTTGAATATTCATAATTGTCTTATAATAGTTAATATCGTGATGAAATTGAATATATTATTGTAAGACAATTATGAATATTCAAGTTATTTTCTAAAAGGGAACTTGTATATAATGATATTAACATAAATTTCGATATAAGTCATTCATTCATAAATGGTGATTCAAGTCCCCATAGAAGGCCACACTACATATTGATCGTTAATAGTCAACGCGAATTTATTAATAAACTTGTTTATAAGTCTGTCAATGTAAGGAAGAACTGCTGCTCCCTGATAAAAATCTGGCTCCATTTGGATTTGAAGCTAGATTAGTATTAAAAGTATGCTGAAATTTAGCTTTCTAGGTATTTTAGGAGCTTCAAAAATCTTCCTAAAATAACAAAAATCTCGTAATTTTCCGAGATTTGTTAATCCCGAAAAATCCCGGGATTTTCGGGATTTCATTATAGATACGGAAGTGAAGCAAGAACAACCTTGCTCTTACTTCAAACAAAAAGATGATTCAATAAACTAATTAGTCCCAATATCGGAGTGACAGATAATGGGGAATTTGGACTTATCAACACATCGCATATTTGTTTAAGATACAATTTTTAATAGACAGTGGAGCTGATATATCTGTTCTCCCATCTTCAAAATTAAAAACCAAAAGATAGTTTCTGACATTATACTAACGGCAGCTAATGGTTCAAACATATCAACTTACGGTAAGAAAATGTTGAATGTAAATTTAGGATTACGTCGCGAGTTTCCATTAGTTTTTAATATCGCTAATATTGAGAAACCTATAATTGGTGCGGACTTTTTGCACAAATATGGACTTCTAATAGACATAAAGAACAAAACATTAATTGATCCCTTAACTAAATTGTCTATTAACGCCTTGTCACATTACTGCCAAATTTCGTTGCCAAAAGTTTTTGCTGTCGATGATCAGTACACTAATGGTGTTTTCTTTTCTAAAAAAATGATGCCTTATAAAAATTGTAATATTATTATCAAGTTACACACACCCTTGCAAAATAAAACATTTTTTTCTATTAGAATGGAACAAAATAATGTCTTGATTTTACACTTAACACTAATGTATATTTAGCGTGCCAAATATTGAATTGGAAATTTGTATTAAAAAGCGATATTTAACACGTTAAAGCGACTTTCGACATTTAATTCTGTGTGTTTGCCAATAAGCATTAACAACACTGATTTTCAATAATAGAAATCAGCTGTAGTCAAAAATTTTTTGCATAAAAAAAGTACTTAACACAGCTGCAAAAAAGGGTATTATCTCACACTGAAATATAATTGAGGGTGAGATATGTAACATATTTACCAATTATTTATTTAGAAAGGAAAATTACAACTTTTCACCCCTGCGCCAATGGTAACACAAATAGAACATTTTTATCAGAAAAGAAAACACCATAATTTACTTAAACAATACCCATCTTTAATATCTGAACCTGTACCTCGTTTCTGTAACTCTCGCATCGAGAAATTTCTCGCATGAAACAATGAAATTGAATAAAAAACAACGTGAATTGAAACACGATTTCATATCTCACATGTAAGTGTTTCTGTAATTTTAATTTGTGAGAACTATCTGTCATTTAAGTTTTTTGACGTAACTTATTGGAAATTTGTGAGTCAAAGTGTTTCTGTAAGAAAATTTTGTGAAAAGTTTCTCACATGAACTGTCAAAATAACTCACATTTAAAAACGGTGCGAAAACAAATTTTTTCAAAAAATATAATATGAATACAAAAAATAAAGAAAAGGTAAGATTTTATATTTAATTAAAACTTAAATTAATGTTAATTATTCTCCTTGCTTAACCTATAGAGGTCTTTAAAACGTTGCTCCGGAATAGTAAATGGATCCTTAATTTTTGGCGATAAATTCGCAACATATTTCTACGATCATGTTGCTCTGCCTCTATTAATAAATTAGTATACATTTCTGATCACTATTAAATTATTTGTTTTTTAAAAAAATTATAATTTTACTTTTTAATTTTTTGTTTTAAATATTGGGAATTTAGCATAAGAAGCTCTTACTAAAATATTAATTTTGTATTCCCGAATAACCTTTTAATGATAAATTTGCAGGTGCCCGTGCATCAAGACTAAACTGGCAGCTCGCTTTATATTGATTTTCTTGCGAAAACAATAAAGCAAGTTGTTTTATTTTTTCTTTACTCACTTACACACTACAGTTTGTGTCGGCAAGAAACCAACCAATTGTAGTAGAGAATGTAAGAAAAGATAAAATCACTGTTTATTGTTGGTGTTTTGTTTAAGCTTTGATATTTTTACAAATAAAGCTTGAGTGTCTGTAATTCTCATTCACTCTATCGTTTTATTTGTATAATATCTTTAGTTTTTCTAAAGCCTTTTGGGAAAAGGTTTCCTGATGATCTGGCCTAAGCAACCAGTGAAATGCGCATAGGAACTAGCTTATCCCCCAACAATAAATTTCAGTGAATTTATCAAATAAAAATTGGGAATTTAGCATAAGAAGCTCTTACTAAAATATTAATTTTGTATTCCCGAATAACCTTTTAATGATAAATTTGCAGGTGCCCGTGCATCAAGACTAAACTGGCAGCTCGCTTTATATTGATTTTCTTGCGAAAACAATAAAGCAAGTTGTTTTATTTTTTCTTTACTCACTTACACACTACAGTTTGTGTCGGCAAGAAACCAACCAATTGTAGTAGAGAATGTAAGAAAAGATAAAATCACTGTTTATTGTTGGTGTTTTGTTTAAGCTTTGATATTTTTACAAATAAAGCTTGAGTGTCTGTAATTCTCATTCACTCTATCGTTTTATTTGTATAATATCTTTAGTTTTTCTAAAGCCTTTTGGGAAAAGGTTTCCTGATGATCTGGCCTAAGCAACCAGTGAAATGCGCATAGGAACTAGCTTATCCCCCAACAATAAATTTCAGTGAATTTATCAAATAAAAATTGGGAATTTAGCATAAGAAGCTCTTACTAAAATATTAATTTTGTATTCCCGAATAACCTTTTAATGATAAATTTGCAGGTGCCCGTGCATCAAGACTAAACTGGCAGCTCGCTTTATATTGATTTTCTTGCGAAAACAATAAAGCAAGTTGTTTTATTTTTTCTTTACTCACTTACACACTACAGTTTGTGTCGGCAAGAAACCAACCAATTGTAGTAGAGAATGTAAGAAAAGATAAAATCACTGTTTATTGTTGGTGTTTTGTTTAAGCTTTGATATTTTTACAAATAAAGCTTGAGTGTCTGTAATTCTCATTCACTCTATCGTTTTATTTGTATAATATCTTTAGTTTTTCTAAAGCCTTTTGGGAAAAGGTTTCCTGATGATCTGGCCTAAGCAACCAGTGAAATGCGCATAGGAACTAGCTTATCCCCCAACAATAAATTTCAGTGAATTTATCAAATAAAAATTGGGAATTTAGCATAAGAAGCTCTTACTAAAATATTAATTTTGTATTCCCGAATAACCTTTTAATGATAAATTGATTTGTTTATTTTTATTTTCTTCTTTATGTTTTTGACAGCTTGATTGGAAATTTCCAATAAAAACGTAATTAGTGCTGGCTCTTCTCACTTGAAGTTACAGAAACACTTTTTTCTCCCAAATCGAGTAACGATGGAATTTTTTGTTTCACATTTCTCGATGTGAGAACTTCTCACAAATAGTTACAGAAACGGGGTACTGATTACACAAAACCAGTTAAACTCTCAACAGAACAAGATTGACACTTATTGGTCCGCTATCATACACCAAACCAAGACGTTTATATCCTATCAAATATAAAGTAGCTAAAACCTGACATCTGTCGACTTTCTAACTTATGTATACTTGCATTAAGTTCCCAAAAAATACCCCAATGATTGGCGACCTTTTTTTCAAAATATTTTCAAAACCGCAATTACGGTTGCCATTTGGTTTAAGGAACTCAGCTCAAAATTTCCAGAGGTTTATCAATGAAGTTTTTAATGGACTGGACTTTGTTTTCGTTTATATTGACGATGTACTGATCAGTGTTGCCAGACAAATTTTACCTCATGTCCCCAATCTGATAATAGATGTCCCCAAAAAATCCCCACTTCATAATTGAAATCCCCAATTTTGTCTCCAAAATTTTATTATAATAAAAAAAACATTATTCTAACCTTTTGTATTTGCAATGCCTTTGTAAAAATATATTTGCAATTTTATTTTTTCTAGTAAAAATAAAGAAAAACTGAAATAATACTGCATACAATATAAAACCGATTGATCGTTTTTTCAGCTAAAGCCGTATTTGAAACCAGTTTATTATTTCTATTGTCCAAAATTATGTTATTGATAATATAATCCTGAGTCTGCATATTTTTTAAAATTTTTAAGTTTTATTTTTTAAGGCTGGAAAACTTTATTTAATGAACACAATACTGTATTCTGTAAAATACTGTTTTCGTTGCTATAAATAGGTCAAGTTGCGGAAAATTACATGATCATTTTAACAGAAGTCTTTGCAAAACTAAGGAAAAGTAACACAGTTACAGTCCCATCTTTTTGTACTTTCCATTGATCGTACTGTTCTTTCATTTTGTCCTAATAACTTCCATATATCTTAAAAATGCGGGATTTTTTTAAATGTTTATATTTTATTTTGAAACACTTGTACAATATAAAATTATTCAAAGTATTGGCCATTGATAACTATGACCTTTTCCCATCTTTCTGGCAACATATGTATTCCGAGCCAAAAGAAGTGGTCATCTTTTGATGCCAAGAACGATTCAAGTCAAAATCGGCTACTCTGTTCCAAAGTATATCGTATCCCAGAGGGAGCGCTCTGCATCGCTCGAATCAAATATTAGTCGGACGGGGCACGTTCCGGACTATAAGGCGGATGAGGCAAAACTTCCCTACGGTTTCATGTTTGGCCTCATATTCTGTGCGTTTTTCGGCCAATGCACGCTTCAAACGAATCAGTTGCATTCGGTACAGGTTTGGTTTGGTCAGATTTCAACAGCTCTTATTAGATAAGACCCTTTTACTTCCACCAAATCAGAGAATTAGCGCCATGGATATTTGGCTTTCGATTCGGCTGGTTGGCCGGGCTTCAAATATGATCTCTTACGCTGCGGATTATCGTAATGGATTCATTTTTCATCGCAAGTAATGATTTGGTGCAAAAATTATTTTCTTTTATAGCGTTCAAGCATAATTTCGGACATGCAAAATCGTCTGTCAAGGTCTCTCGGCTTCAATTAGTATGGTACTCAATTTCGTGCTTTTAAATGAACGTTTTGAAATTGTTGCTTAAGTAGCTTCCAGTGATTAAGCAAGCTTTTGTTGAGTTTTACAACAATTTTCATGGTGTAATGCCTCCAATTCTCGGTCTAGCCTGCTAGCCTGCGCGATCTTTGTCTTCCGTGTAAAAAAAAATCACCACTTCTGAACCGCACAAACCATCTCTCTCACGATGAAACCGATGGAACACATTCACCATAAGCTTTGGTGAGCAATCGGTGTGCTTCAGCGGCACTTTTTTTTTCAAATTAAAGAAGTAAAGCAAAACTTCCCGCGAATGACGCTTTGTTGTTTACACTATACTGTTCAATAACTAAGTAAGAACGAATGACAGAAATGTATCCTTCATCTATTGTAAATCCCGCATTTTTAAGTCATACATCCAATATTTGTTAACTTTAGTGAAACCCTTTGTTTCTATATTTTATTTTTATTAATTTTTTGATATTAGATTAGAAAGTGTCCTAAAAACAAACAAGTCACGAAATGCATGTCAATAATATTTGTGTTTTTAACGAAATTTAGAAACAATGTGATGAACTTTTTTAAATACAGATAACAATTTTTGTAAAATAAAATTTGTTTACACGAAATATGAATAAATATTATAAAGTCAAAATTAAAACTGCTTAAACATTTAAAATCCCCAAAAAATTTATAAAATGCATGTATTATCCCCAAATTTTGTTAAAATCCCCAAATCCCTCCCCACGAAATTTTGTCCCCAAATTATTCATCAAATCCCCAATTTGGGGAGAAATCCCCACATCTGGCTACACTGGTACTGATCGCTAGTGAAAACGAAGATGAACATATAGATAATTTAAAATTAGTTTTCGATCGTTTAGACGAATATGGTTTAAATATTAAACCGGAAAATTGCACTTCCGAAGCACAAAATTTAGATTTTAATGGTCACAATATAACTAGAGAAGGAATTAAGCCATCAGAAGGGAAAATATCTGCAATACGCAATTTTGAATGGTAAATTATTATCATATATGGGACAATGACAGTTGTAAGGCTTTTGAAAGTATTAAAGATAAATTCGATTCAAGTATTTTATTAACTCATTTAAATAACGAAGCAAAATTGACTATAACTGTAGATGCTTCTAACATAGCAACAACAAATCCATAATTAAATTCCAAAACCATTATCTTTCTATTCGAAGAAATTATCCCCACCCGAGACTAAATATAGCACTTTCGATGGTGAACTCTTAGCAATTTATTTTAATATTAAATAATGTAGACATATCTTAGAAGAAAGGTCATTTACAGTTTACACAGACCACAAACTAGTTTTTGCTCTAAATTCGAAAACTGAAAGAAGTCCAAGACAAACAAGACACTTGGAATATATTTCACAATTTACAAATTACATTAAACACATAAGAGGAGATGCTGATATAGTAGCAGATACATTATCTAGAGCTTTTGAGTTAGATGCATTTTAATATTCAGATATAAATTTTTTACATACTTTACATACCGAACAACAGAAACAACAAGGCAACATCTTAATTTGAAACTTTGAATATTTCATGACTTAATTGTTATTTGTGGTGTAAAATCTATACCTTTCTTACCTACGAAAAATAATTTTAGAGAAATTACATTCAATTGCTCATCCAGGCAGTAGAGCTATCCGTAGACTGATTTCACATCGTTACTTTTGGCCCAATATGAATAAAGATATCAATCTGTGGTCTAAACAATGTGTCAGGTGTCAAAAATCTAAAGTACATAGATATACCAAATCACCTACTATGAGAATAAAGATTCCAAAAGGTAGATTCGAACATATACACCTTGATATAGTTGGTCCATTACCTCAATCGCGTAATCACCGATACATTTTGACAATTATTGACCGTTTTACAGGTTGGCCTGAAGCTTATCCTCTTAAATATATCACTGCACTAACAATAGCACAAACATTTTTTACAAATAACATAAGCCGTTTCGGAATACTACTTTAGATAACTAGTGATCAAGGTACCCAATTTACTTCGAGAATATTTAAGAAATTTACGAAGATATTAGGAAGTCATAAAATCACCACTCACCTTACCCATAATCGAACGGTATAGTAGAAAGATTTCATAGACAGTTAAGGCTACAATTATGGCTAATGAAAATTCTGAGAATTGGTATGATATTCTTTCGGTGGCTTTACAGGGTCTTAGATCAGTTTTCAAAGGTAACTTCCGCCGAAATGGTCAAAACATAAGATTACGTGGAGAAGTTGTAGTTTCGAACATGGAAGAAACATCTTTTAAGTTTTTAAATAATTTAATAGAATATTTTAGAAATGTTCGATCTAATTGATCACATCACAGAAAGAATAATTTAGATGTTTATATCCCGAAAGATCTCTTAACTTACAAATATGTATTTGTACGCCTAGACCAAAAAATATCCTTACAACAACCATTTGAAGTAATTGAAAAATAAACAAACATTTCAAGTTAGATATGGACGGAAAAATCAGAACGATTTCTATCGATAAACTGAAACCTGTTTACATTGAAACCCCAAATACAGAACATTACTTTTAAAAACTTTGTTTCTTTTTGTTCCTAATTCCATCTTCTGGCTGGATGTCCGTGACAAAAATACAGGTTGTTAATTTGAAAATACATAATTTAATATTTTTTGGCGCATGTCATTATATAGGAGAGGGATGAAACCTATGATCGGTTCATTATTTAATTTTTTTCCCATAGAAATATCCTCTTGATGTATGTAGGTTTTGAACGATTATAAATTTCTTGCAAATGTATGACTTAAAAATGTGTATTTACAATAGATTAGAGTTTCCAAAAAACCGAAGAATTTCAAAACCGCGGTTTCGGTTTTAAAAATTGAAAACCGATCGGTTTCGGTACGGTTTTGTGATAATTTATTAACTATTAAATCAGTTGATAATATAGGAACTGCTAAATAAATTTAAAGTTCAAATTTGACGAGTGTTTACGAGGATAAAGAAAAATTGGTACTTTTTCTTTTAGTTAAAGTTGGCTAATATGCTTCTCAGTAAAGAAATAATCAAGAATAGGGTGCTCAATTGTGTTATGATACAAAAAATGGAGAATTAAATCAAACTAAGAGTACTTTTTCGTTCTTCAATGAATTTTCTATAATATTGAACCTAGAATCAGGAAATTACTTTGAAATTTCAAACTTGACAGTGGTTTAAGTATGGAACATTTTTACTTTTTCTTCTAATGGTACTTTTTATTATAATAAATTATTTTACTTATTGTATATACATAATAGTTGGCTGATATGCATCTGAGTAAAGAACGAATCAAGGATAGAGGGCATAATGATATTGAGCTAACAGAAACTATTATTGAAATTTCTATAATAATGAACCTATAAGCAGGATATTAAACACACATAATCCTGACTGAGTTTGAATATAAAAAAGGGAATTGCAGGTACTTTTTCGAACTAGTAGTACTTTTTGAATATTTTATAACGATGGACCTAGAAACGCGAATTCAAAACGGATAATTAATGTTACTATTTCTTTATTGTAAAGGTACTTTTTGAATATTTTATAATAATAAACCTTAAAATTAGGCACAAATGATTCTGAATGAGTAAGAATTCACGAAAGGTGATTATAGTCTTACCTTTCTTTTGTATTTTCTATAATAATGGACACAGAAATATAAAATTAAACATTCATGATGCTGAAATGCAAAATGTGGGTCTTTAGAAGGATCTACAATCCACATTACAATGAATCAATAAACATGAAACTAGAGACATGTTTTCCTGAATTAGTATTAATTTACAAACGGAGACTTAATAGTACTATTTCTTTATTCCAATTGAGGTGGCGAAGCGCACCGGTCAGCTAGTACTCTATACTTTTATCGGAGATTTGAAAATAACTAAGACTATGTTACAAAAATTTTGGATTATTTAGCCTGCTACATCATCTGAAGCAACTATTGTAATACAATTTAAAAAATTTGAACAAATCTTAAGATAGAGAGATATTGGATAAATAATTGGATGAAAAAGTTTGTTTCTCATTTCTAATTTTTTAATTTTTCTAGTGAAAATAGATTAAAAGTGAAAACCGAAGAATAATTATCGGTTTCGGGTTTAGGCCTTGAAAAACCGAGGTTTCGGTTAAAACCGAATTGGAAACTCTACAATATTTGGTATGTCTCAAGGTATATTAATTATAAGGTAGTGTTATCAGACCAGCTGATCGTTTTTTGCTACTATGTTAATTTTTCGCCGTAGTGCAGTATAAATGTCAAACTTTGTTTACATTTTGTAAATGTCAAACTTTGTTTTCCTGTTAAATTCGTTTAAGTTTTAAAACCAATAATAATAATACACGAAATTAGTTTTATTTTTAAAAACATAAATTAAATTACAAACAGATTCAAATTTATAAACATTTTTTGTTTAACAAAAATTCGCTTTGATTTATTTGTCAGCTGTTTTTGATATTTTTTCCTGACAGCCAATTCGCCTTCAAGTGCAGGCACAATGTCAAACTACATATAAAAAAAATATAACCAATTCGCTCGGTATTCTGAATTCGCCGATGACACTACCTTATAAATTAATATACCTTGGTATGTCTTTTAAACGCGGTTTTTGTTTTTAATATCATTTATTCTCACTTAGTTATTGAACATGAACAATCGGTGTGCTGCAGCGGCACTTTTTTCAAATTATAGAAGTAAAGCAAAACTTCCCCCATAAAAATGTCTAATTCGTCATACGAGGGAAGTTTTGCCTAATGCATTAAACATATTGAAGACAGCCGGCTACACAAACACAAATGCTGCTGGATTCAGTTGTATTCGTGTGGCAGCTACTGAATTATACTTTACTTTAATTTTTTTGTTTTTACTTTAATTTTAATTTTTTTGTTTTTACTTTAATAAAAAATAACCGTACAAAATTTCAAAGTAATTAAGATTCAAACAATTATTTTGAGTAAAAATATATATAATTATGTACCTGATATTAATTTAAATCATTTTTGCACCAAATCATTACTTGTGATGAAAAATGAATCTATTGCGATAATGCGAAGCGTAAGGGATCGGATGTGAAGCCCGGCCACCATCCGAATCGAAGGCCAAATATCCATAGCTAATTACCTTAGCGCCATGGATATTTGGCTTTCGTATTTGGTGGGACCAAAAGGGTCCTATCTATTATGAGCTGCTGACATCTGGCCAGACCATTACAGGGAACCGAGCACAACTAATTCGTTTGAAGAGAGCATTGTCCGAAAATCGCCCAGAATATGCGGACAGACATGAAACTGTTATATTTCATTATGACAAAACTCGGGCACATGTTGCAGTACCTGTTAAAAAAAGTGGTTGGGAAGTTTTGCTTCGCCCGTTTTATAGTCCAGACCTGGCCCCGTCCGACTACTATTTGTTTCGATCGAAGCAGAACGCTCCCTCTGGAATACGCTTCTCTTGTTCCAGGCCTGAGAAGATGAGTAGTTATTTTGGCTCGGAATCCATATGTTGCCAGAAAGATGGGAAAAGCTAACAATGGCCAATACTATGAATAAATTTAAATTGTACAAATGTTTCAAAATAAAAGCAAAACATTTTTTGCAATATGTTTTTTTAAATATTTTGTGAAAATTTAAAAATCTAGTTAAAGTAGCAAACAAACGCACAAAACAAGTTAAGTATTTATTATAAAGGATGACATTTTCTTTAATTTAACTCTATTATAAGATTTAGACATTTATTGCATAAATTTAGAATTTGATAAAAATACAGTGTTAAGATAGTTGAGGTATAATTTATTATCGTTTGTCCCGCGTAAGTTTTGAAAATTCCGCCATTTTCACCTATTTTTAAACTTGTTCCGCTTTTCGCCAAACAAAATCTGGTAACCCTAACCCACACTCACTTTTGAGGCTGTGTATGCATATGTAGTACGGGATGATAAATTCAGTACAAATGACACTTCATACAAGCATACCTAGAGGTGAAAGCGTTTTTTAGTTGTCAAAAATTCTCATGCCTATACAATTTGTGTGTAGCATACCGAAATAACGCGGCGGCAACGCTTTGAAATTGGAAAATCCGATTTTGACAGCGCGTTTTTATAAAATTTTAGTGTATAAATCACAAAACAAAAATCAGAAACATCAATATTATATCCGGGTTGCTATATTTTTTTTGATAACCTTGTTTTTATTGTTTGACGTAGCGTTGCCGTCCTTATTAAGGTATGACATTTCAGCATTATTTAGGTAGGCCTGTAAGTAAAGTAGTACTCGAAATGATCTTTGAAAATCGGATCCAAAATGGACCAATTGAAAAAAAAATAATTCACTAATTCAAAATTTTTTAATGAAAAAAATTTTTTTCTTCAAAATATTTTTTGTTCTCCCAAAAATTAATCTTCATCTTAAAACGCCTTTCACGGTATTGCTGTATCACATTAACTATATTTTTATTTTCTTAATCCTTTCTGGCATAATTTCTACCAAAAGTGTCTCTACAGATGCCAAACAATTCATCGTAGTTCTAACGAATGCTATGACGAGCTTATCACCTTTGAACAAAACATACCACATCATTAAATACAAACTATTAAAATGACTTACTGGCCTACCTAAATAAAAGCGTAAGGCGCTTTTATTTAGGTAGGCGGCAACGCTACTTCAAACAATAGAAACAACTAAATATTAATGAGTTTCTTGCATATTTGTTTCTCCTTTTGTATGTATGTGTTTACATTTATTGTGTTTTGCAACTAACTTCTCTATTAACGCGCTGTCAAAATCGGATTTTCCAATTCCTAAGCGTTGCCGCCGCGTTATTTCGGTATGCTGCATACAAATTGTATGGGCATGAGAATTTTTGACAAGTAAAAAACGCCTTACGCTCCAATGTAGGTATGCGTGTTAAAGAAAGCCTAGTTTTCTTCCGCAGATCTCTCCAAGGTTGCCAACTCATCAGCTCAGAAAATGGCTAGATTGGAAATTAAAAATGGCTAAAAACCAAAATAAGTGAATACACATTACTATTTAATTTAGTGAGTTCGACTTTACTAGTATACGAAAAATTACATTTCTTTGCAGATTAAAAAAATTTTAATTGTACATATTTTAAAAAAATGTTACTTAAATCTGTCTTGTTCCCTGATGCGTTTTATTTGGAAACATTTCCTTATCTCATTTTCAAAAACCAATAATATTTTCTGAAAGATTCATGAAATTATATGCGAAGTTTAAAATTTTTCTTTGTTATTTTATAAAAAATATTATTTTCATTTTGAAAAAAGTAGTGAAATTCAAAAATGTTAAAGAAAAGTATAAAATTAGGACAAAATAAAAAGCCTAGATCTTCCAGCTAGATAAAATTTTGCAATTTTTTTATGGCTAAATGAAAATAAAATCGCTAGATGTATCTAATTCTTATTAAAATTATTGAATCCAACAACAAGAAATTTATTTTCACCAAAAAATTCAATGGAAACTACAAAAATTTTTCTTACACTAAACAAAATATTTTTCCTTTACAATCCGTCATATTTAAATAAAAACAATCATTGGATTGTTTTATAATAAATAAAATTTAATATCGTGCGTGACATACCGTACGTGACAGATTTTTCTCTTATAATAAAACAATATATTTTCTGTAAATATATGTATACAAAAACTAAAAAACTGAATAGAAAATATACATTCGTTTTCAATAAACAATTTTATAATAGCAAATAAAGAATCAGAGTCAAATTCATTTCACACTATATGCTAATTGGGAGCTTAGTTTTGACCGCAATTTTAGCCTAAAACACGCCAATTAAATTAAAAAATTAAATATAATCAGTCTAAAATATTATTTTTGCCAATAAAATGTTGTAATAAGCTCTAAATACTGACACATAGTAATATTTTAGTGTTTTCTCCTATTCAAATCATCTTGAAAAAAAGTTTCAAGGATTTTTGGGTTTTCAGTTGTGGTAGTCATTCTCGTGGAATTGCCCATATCTATCTATATATATATATAAAAATGGATGTTTGTATGTATGTGGGTATGTATGTTCCGAATGAACTCAAAAACGGCTGAACCGATTTTGATGAAATTTTCAGGGAATCTTCAGAATAGCCTAGCGGGTAACACTGTAGAGTCAGATTTTTGATTTTCGGTCTGTGGGCGGAGGGGCGTGGCAAAATTAAATTTTTACATTTTACCGCTAATGCCATCTATATATATAAACAAGTAAGAGAGATATATTCGGCTGGGCCGAATCTTATATACCCTTCACCAAACTATACTTCAAAATAAAAACTTTTAGGTAATTTTAGGTAAACAAATTTTTTTTCCAGTTGTTTTTTTTTCATTTTTTGGAAAAAAAATATTTTTCGAATTTTTTTTTTTAAGTTTTTATGTAAAATTTTTTTTAAATTTAAAATTTTTTTTTTTTTTTAAATTTAAATTTATTTTTTTTTTAATATTTAGCGCAAAAAAACTTTTGGTGAAAAAAATAATCTGGTTCAAAATTTTTCCCGATTTTGACCCATTGTAGGTCCAACTTACTATAGTCTTATATACGTCGTTGCAAAGGTCTTTGAAATATCTATCATTTGATATCCATATTGTCTATATTAATGACTTAGTAATCCAGATATAGGTCAAAAAATAGGTAAAAAATCGAGGTTGTCCTGGTTTTTTCCTTATATCTCAGCCATTTGTGGACCGATTTTGCTGATTTTAAATAGCAAACTTCTCGAAAGCATGTCTGACAGAATTATTGAAGATTTGGATCCCGAAGATATCTGGGGTCTTCAGAAAATTGATTTCAACAGACAGACAGACAGACAGACAGACGGACAGACAGACAGACAGACAGACAGACAGACAGACAGACAGACAGACAGACAGACAGACAGACAGACAGACAGACAGACGGACATGGCTTAATCGACTCCGCTATCTATAAGGATCCAGAATATATATACTTTATAGGATCGGAAAATTATATTGTGGAAATTACAAACGGAATGACAAATTTATATATACCCTTCTCACGAAGGTGAAGGGTATAAAAACGGCTGGACCGATTTTGATGAAATTTTCAGGGAATCTTCAGAATAGCCCAGCGGGTAACACTGTAAAGTCAGATTTTTGATATTCGGTCTGCGGGCGGAGGGGTGTGTAAAAATCAAATTTTTACATTATACCGTTAATGCCATCTATATACAAAACCAGATTTGTATATGTATGTTCCCTATGGACTCAAAAACGGCTGGACCGATTTTGATAAAATTTTTACGGAATTTTCAGAAAAGCCTAGCGGGTAACACTGTAAAGTCAGATTTTTGATTTTCGGTCTACGGACGGAATGGGGTGGCAGAATCAAATTTTTATACTATACCGCTAATGACATAAAAAAAAGATTATTGTATAATTGTTGATCAAGCTTTTCTTCAATTCTTACAGATAGTTTATTTAGTTTCCTATATACAGGCTTAAAAGGTCAGTGATTGTTTTAAAAAAAAATTTGCAAAAAAAATTTAAAAAAAAAAAATTAATTTTGTCCCAACGTTCAAACAATGACAATTTTCATTTCGTTGCTTAACATCATTCTAAAAATTTTAATTCAAAGTGGTGTACTCTGAAGCGAATGATTTGGTGTAAGCGAAGAAAGGAATACATTTCAACACATGTCCAGTACTATAAAAGTTCTTTTATATTATCAATCGATGATCAACAATTTTGTTTACTCTTGCATATTAGGTGCATGAATAAGAAATTTCCATATAAAATCTATGAAAAAATATTATTTTGAATAACTCTCCACTTTTAATAAAAAATAACGGGTTTATTCAAATAAAATTTGTTTTAGAAAGAGCATCTACATCTAGAGTCGCAGAAACGAGAAGAGAACGAGAATCACGGCTTCAGCAAATGCGTCGCATTGCATCTTCATCGAGTGCTGCAGAGACACCTTAACAGCATATCGAAAGACTAGAAGCCAATCGCTCCCGAATGGCTCGATCAAGAGAAATAATCGATTTAAAGTTGCCGGCATTTTATTACAATAAGTATGATGACTACAGGAATCACAAGGACGAACTGATTGCCGCAATGGACAAACATTGCTTACATTGCCGCGTTTTGAAGTTCCCTAAGGAATCCCCGGGAATGTGCTGTTCGAACGGTAAAGTTATTCTGCCACTAGTTATTGAGCCGCCTAAGCTACTTCTAAGTTACATTTCCGGCGCTAATCCTATTTCCAAGAACTTCCTTCAAAATATCCAAAAGTGCAACTCATGATTTCAAATGACGTCGGCTTCATGCCCACCTTTAAAGTTCAAGGCCAAATGTACCACAGAATTGGATCATTGCCCCCGCTTCCTAATGATGATGCGAAGTTCCTTCAAATTTATTTCACTGGAGATGAAGCTACAGAAGCCGAACGCTATCAACGAACATGCTTGTGCATTTGCTGCAATACCCTTCTGCCGAAACATTCTCAAAACAATTGTTGGACATCAGAAATGGAAAAATTTCAATTCGCCACAAATGAGATTTCGTTGTTGACAAGGTATTCCCAAGTCTTACAACCAACTACAAAAATTCGGATTGGCTGTGGGAACATGCAATTTTGGCATCAACAAATTATGATGTTAACAAGCTCAATAAACAAATACAATTGAAACTGCCTGGCGAAACAATAAAATGCAAATCGATTAACACAGTAATGAACGAAGAACAAGCCGTCGATTATCCTACTGAATTTTTGAATTCATTGGAACCAGCCGGACTGCCACCACATGTATTAAATTTGAAGGTTGGATCACAGACTTTGTCTGACACTGTATATTAAAATCGAGACCGAGATGCAATATAAAACATATGTTTTCTAAGGGCCAGCAACGCGGACCTGGTTAAGCTAGTACTTAATAAAAATGGAGCTAATGAGTTTGTTTGAAACATTGCAAAATGTTGTTAATTTGTTGTTTTTTTTATTGTTTCTTTTCTGCCGGCAGTATATTTTATTTTACTATAACAACTTACACCGTTTTCTGATAATCCGATTTCTGTTATCTCTGACATCATTCATATGTAAAGCATCGGGTTTAGGGATTAAGGATCCTAATGCTTTATCTAGTGACTTACATAAATACTCCCAAATACTTTTTCTAAAATCAGCTATTTTTATACCCTACACCACCACAGTGGGGAGGGTATAATGGATTTGTGCAGATGTTTGTAACGCCAAAAAATATTAGTCTAACACCCACCTTAAAGTATATCGATCGACTCAGAATCTGAGTCGATTAAACGATGTCCGTCTGGCTGGCTGGTTGTCCACGTAAACCTTGTGCGCAGAGTACAGGTCGCAATATTGAAGATATTTCGATAAAATTTGGTACATATCAGTTTTTCTGCCCAAGGATCAAGCCCATTGAAACTGGCTGAAATCGGTTCATTATTTCACCTAGCCACCATACAAATGTCGTCCCGAAATTGGACTTTATCGGTCATAAATGTTTAATTTATATAGGTATCTACACAAGTTTTTCTCCAAATAAGTTTTATATATACAGAATTCATGTCACCAAATTTTGTTATGATCGGTCCATAATTAGTCATAGCTCCCATATAAGGCCTGCTTCCGATAATCACTTTAACGAGCATAAATCTCCTAAAAATGTTGCTATACACATAAAATGCAACATAAATAACTTCCATAAATACATTAATCACACCACCTAATTTCATGGTGATTGGTCCATAATTGGTCATAGCTCCCATATAAGGCCCACTTCCGAAAATCGCTCACGAAAATAAATTATTGAAATTTTGAAAGAAAAATGTTTTTGCACATTTACTTAGTGTAGGGTATTATATGGTCGGGCTTGACCGACCATACTTTCTTACTTGTTTTGTATTGGGCTTGTGTTGTTTATATAATACCAAACTGTTTACAACGTCAGCACTCAAAAGAAACCCGAAAGCTATCTTGAGGTACCATCGTAACGGAGAGAAATAACTGGCCATTAGATCTGATAATGCCCGTAACTTCAACAAATGGATATCACACCACAGATAAATTAACCTAAAAAGTAACTTGACATTAATTTTAAATAAAAAGTACTAAATATTTTTACTCCATAAGTAACTAAGCACTGATAGATATGTATCTACTTGTTGAAATTACGGGCATAAATCGATGCCTTGTTTTGCTGAGTTGTAATCAATAACAATTTGAAGCTTATTGATGTCCTCATTATTTATATTTTTCTTTCCAGTTAAAACTTCATTCAAATCATATCTGGTACTTAGCATGAGTACTTCTCTTATCTCTCCATTTCATTACTACAATCCCTGAACACTCACGGCTGACAATATTTCCTTTCTTTAGTTTTGCTCCAGTAACATCTTTAGGGTTTCCAAGTCTATTCTTAGGGTTTCAAATAAATGCGTTGTGCGACGAAAATCTTTCCTTATCAAGATCCAAGACGATTTGCGTACTATGAGAAACACCAGGCGTTGCTTTTCATCTTCCGGGAGAATCATCTGTTTTTCCGCAGTATGCGGAACTGGTATAAGTATATCTGTGGGTCACAACGTTTGAATAATTTGACGCCATACTTATGTGATTTTCCCGGATTTTATTGTCGGAATTGAAGTCTACTACGTCAATGAATCATACTATCATCCACCACCAACATGCAGTAAAATTCCGTTCCATTATTTCTAGCAGTTAACTAACCTTATGTAAGCGGTTATTTCTACCGGTTTCATTAGAAAAATGAATGAATTAGTTGTTGGGACAAAGAAATCTTTGTCCCAATACACGTGAATGGAAGCAAGCTTTACAATTCCGATATACATTACAAGCCCCAGAAACTTTCTTTACGCGGGAATTGCGAGTAAGTGAAGCTTAAATTTTTTAATAGCATTCCAGTTTGTTTGTTCACTATTAGCTCGTAAACTTCTTTCGTAACCATAACTTTGAAAATATCTGCTGGTTTTATTGAGTTGAGGTTGACATCGACTATTTCTTGTGAAGCAGCAGAGTCAGTGAATGTAAATATATCTAGCGAGCTTCCACTAACCGATCTCCATACATTTCATGGGACAACATCTCCCTCCTCTTCACTAGAGGTTTCCGCATTTTTTAAAAGAGCATTAGGATTGTCTGTATCTTCATCTTCGGCAGTATCGTTCGATGTATAATCGCTACCAGGAATATATTCATCTGAATCTGACGGTTCAAAATCATTTTCATCATTTTGAGTGAATATAAAAGAATCAAATAATAAATAAATTAAATAATTTATAAATTTTTTGGTAATTATTTGAACTTTTTATTTTATATAATATAATTTGAAAGTAAATTTTTTAATTAGGCTTAAGTTCATTTATTATAATTAACCTGTAATAATTCAAAAAATATCACTGAATACTACAATTTTTAGACAATTGGCAAATTGGAATGCATTTTCTACCCTGCCAAGGGCGTCATCAACAATCTTTATTGTCAAGGTCTATTGTAAATTCCATCTATTTAACTTACTATTATTAGGAATTAGAATATGGGAAGCAAAGGTCGATTTTGCAAAAGAAAAAAAAAAAAAAAAACTCAAAAATTATATGACTTGGGTTACAAAATATTTATTTTGATAGATATCCCACTCGCATCCCACTAAGCGACTAAAGGAATGGACGTAAACTTTCTTTTGAGCAAAAGAAAAAATTTAAAAAAGGGCCTATTTTAAAAAAAAATGTCAACAAATTTTTTGGTTGTGCAAAAAAAGTCAAAAATTGTATGTTTTGAGTTACAAAACATTTATTTTGATGGATATCACACTCGCATCCCACTAAGCGACCAAATAGGTCTTCAATGAAAATAAAAAATAAAAAGGGTCCATTTTGAAAAAAAGCGAGTTACAAATTCACGGGAAGTTGTAAATTTTAACTTGTACGATTAGAAATTATATTAGTTTGAAAATATATTTTCAGAAGATATTGGACACTAGTTTTTCATCAATATATGGCACGGTCGGTGTCTGCTCTGTCTATACATGTAAAAACCTTTAACATTTAGGGCATTTCATGTCAAGTGAACCAACTTATTATCTATTGTTCTTAGCAAAATGTGTCCCAAATCTTTCGGAAACAAACATTAAAAAAAAAGTTTGTATTTTTTTTCGACCTTATGTCTTCAAAACTAATAAAGATAAAAAAAACTTAAAATTGCATGTTACTCCATTTAAAAAATAAGCTGACAGGTGTTTCGTACTTTTTCGAAATTCGAATCATTTAGGGGAGAAAACCGGTAATAACTCTATTTTTGGTACTTTTTTTGGCACCCTATGTATCTTTTAAACTAATAAACAAAGAAACAAATTTTAAATCGTATTCTTTACTTATCAAAAAATAAAAAATATAAGTTTGGTACTTTTTGGAAATTTGAACCCTTAAGGGATAAAAATTGTGTTTATTTTTGGTACTTTTTTCATAAACTATGTTTTTCTACAAATTGATATAGACATACAAAT
The DNA here is from genome assembly GCA_942486065.2 of Calliphora vomitoria. Classification (NCBI taxonomy): domain Eukaryota; kingdom Metazoa; phylum Arthropoda; class Insecta; order Diptera; family Calliphoridae; genus Calliphora; species Calliphora vomitoria. The sequence continues at coordinate 51,138,966 of OW818030.2, read as the reverse complement.
ATTTTATTTTAAGCTCCCACCAAGATACAGAAATTTATTTGAATAAAATTTTAATACCGCAATGGGGATTAAAAGGTACCAAAAAGGGTGTAAAAACGGAAAAATACATTTTATTTAACATTTTAAGCCAATTTTGATAAATTTTTAACATTGGTTCCTGGATTCATGCAAAAATTAGCTAACAGAGTGCTATTTGGAACTCGACTGCCAAGCTGTATATTGGTCCAAATCCGGGTAAACAGTTTTGTTTTTAAAACTTATTTTTCTTGAGCACATTAACACATATTTTAATCGTTTGAGGCATGTCTTTAGCATAAACAATTTTGGCAAAATGGAATATTTTTAAATTACAAACTTGAGGGGTGTTCAAGGAGGAAAAGGGGATTAGGTACTTTTTTCCTAATTGTACTTTTTTTAATATATTAAATTATTTCACTTATCGACATTAAAGTTAGCTGACATGTATCTGAGTGAAGTTGGAGTTAGGAGTAGGGGATAATATTTAGGTACCAAAATGTGTGAACTGATCTATAGGTACTTTTTTGTTCTTCTAATGGTACTTTTAGAATTTTCTTTAATAATGGGCCTAGAAACATGAAATTAAGCATATATGTTAATAAGTGAGAGAGAATTTTAGGAGGAGACTTTATCGAAGTTTTTCTTTATTAGAGTGGTACTTATGGTACTTTTTCTTTATTCTAATGGTACTTTTTGAATTGTCTGTAATAATGGACCTAGAAACATGAAATTAAGCATATATAGTAATAAGTGAGTGAGGGGAGACTTTTTGGTACTTTTTCTTTATTCGAATGGTACTTTTTGTAATTTCTTCACCAATGAACCTATAAACATGAAATAAGGGTTATATGGACCCGAATGAGTGGGAAACCACAAGTGGGAGCTTTTCGGTACTTTTTCTATATTCTAATGGTACTTTCTGTTTTTTTTTTGTAATAATGGACATAGAAATACGATATTAAGCGTATATGGTCCTAAGTGAATGAAAATTCAAGCGGACACTTCATGGTACTTTTTCTTTATTCTAATGGTACTTTTTTGAATTTTCTATAGCAATGGACTTAGAAACATGAAATTAAGCATATATGGTCCTAAGTGAGTGAGAATCCCTGTGGGATTTGGTACTTTTTCTTTATTCGAATGGTACTTTTTGTAATTTCTTCAACAATGAACCTAGAAACATGAAATAAAGCTTATATGGACCCGAGTGAGTGGGAATCCACAGGTGGCTGCCTTTTGGTACTTTTCTATATTCTAATGGTACTTTTTGAATTTTCTGTAATAATGGACATAGAAATATGAAATTAAGCGTATATGGTATTAAGTAATTGAAAAATCAAGGGGTACTTTTTTAAATTTTCTATAACAATGGACTTAGAAATATGAAATTAAGCATATATGATCCTAATTGAATGATAATTCTAGGGGGAGACTTTTTGGTACTTTTTCTTTATTCGAATGGTACTTTTTTTATTTTCTTCACCAATGAACATGATATAACGCTTATATGGACCTAAGCGAAAGAAAATCTACAAGTGGGGACATTATGGTACTTTTTATTTATTCTAATGGTACTTTTTAAATGTTCTATAATAATGGGCCTAGAAACATAAAATTAAGCATATATTTATGGTACTTTTTCTATATTCGAATAGTACTTTTTGAATCTTCTTCACCAATGAACTTAGAAATGTGAAATATAGATTATATGATCCCGACCGATTGGAAATCCACAAGTGGGGACTTTATGCTACTTTTTCTGTATTATAAATGTACTTTTTGAATTTTTTTCTAATAATGGACTTAGAAATATCAAATTAAGTGCATATGGTTCTAAGTGAAAATTCAAGGAGAAAACTTGGTACTTTTTCTTTACTCTAATGGTACTTTTTAAATTTTCTAGAAACATGAACATAATATTATATGGACGCGAGCGAGTAGGATTATATAACTGGGAACATTATTCTAATGGTACATTCATTATTCTAATGGTACATTTTGAATTTTCTATAATAATGGACCTAGAAATATAAAATATATGCTCCTCATTGAGTAAAAATTAAATTGGAAACTTAATGGTTCTTTTTCCTTGTTATAATAGCACTTTTTAAATTCATTTATAGTCGAGTTTCCAAAAAACCGAAGAATTTCAAAACCGTGGTTTCGGTTTTAAAAAATTGAAAACCGATCGGTTTCGGTTCGGTTTTGTGATAATTTATTAAATATTAAGTATTATAGAAACAAAATCAGTTGATAATATAGGAAATGCTATACAAATTTAAAATTGAAACTTAACGAGTGTTCAAGAGGATAAAGGAAAATTGGTAGTTTTTCTTTTAATGATACTTTTTTAATATATTAAATTAGTTAGCTTATATACATTATAGTAGGCTTCTATGCTTCTCAGTAAAGAAATCATCAAGAATAGGGTGCTCACTTGTATTATGATACCAAAAATGGAGAACTAAACCAAACTAAGAAGTATTTTTTCGTTCTCCAAATAGTTCTTTTTGAATTTTCTAATATAATATTGAACTTAGAATAAGGAAATTACTTTGATTTAAAACTTGACGGTGTGGAAAATTGGTACTTTTTCCTCTAATGGTACTTTTTATTATATTAAATTATTTTACTGATATGCTTCTGAGTAAAGAAAGAAAGTCGCTAAGCCACTGAGGATACAAAAATTATTAGTATTTTTTCGTTCTTCGAATGGTATATGATCCTGACCGAGTAAGAATCTAAAAAAGGTACTCACAGGTACTTTTTTCCAACTAATAATACTTTTCGACTATTTTATAAAATTAAACCTATAAATTCAAAATTTGGCAAACATGATTCGGAATGAGTTAGAATTTACAAAAGGTGACTTTAGTGGTACATTTCTTTAGCATTTTCTATAGTAATAGACCCAGAATCATGATGTTGAGTGGGAATACAAAATGTGGGTCTAAGTGGTAATTTTTTATTATAATAATACGTTTCGAATGAGCTAGAAGCCACATTACAATGATTCAATATACATGAAACTAGAGACATGTTATCCTGAATTAGCATTAATTCACAAAGGGAGACTTCATAGAACTATTTCTTTCATCCAATTGGGGTGGCGAAGCGCACCGGGTCAGCTAGTGGTATTATAATTAATCCATCGTTTTCGCAGAAGAACAATTATAATTTCAACATTTTAACTATTTAACAGGTTTAATTAAAAAAATCTTAACTGCTGGGAACACTGTTGTGTATTTTTTGGACATTGCCCGATCCATAGTTAATTATTGTATGTTTCTGCACAAAAATATAAGTGCATATTTTTTAAATTGGTAGGACATATTTTGATTTTTTTGAAGCTTATTTTCGAATAATAAAGGAATGAAAATCCGCTTCCTATTTATCACTTTATCCAAATATCCGAAAAATTTATCCACTTTGACAGTAACTGCAGAAAAAGTATGTAACCTAGAATAACGATTTTAGCTACTAGTGATGTAGAATTTTTATACTTTTACCCGGTACCAAATTTAATAAATATTGTTACGTTTTTACCTTTTAAAAACGGGGTTTATTTCCTTTTGATAAACCGGATACTTTTGATTGCAAATAAAAAGCAGTTTTAGTAGAGGTTTGACATTTTCAAAGTATTCTTAAAAATAACAATTGGTATCGATAACTTTATAAGAATTCTATTGCAATATACAATTTAGTAGAAAAAATATAAATAAATTCAGTAATAAAAATATGAAATAAAATGTATGTGTCTAAAGTAGTTTAGACAGCAAGTCTGATGATTACAATGTCGCGAAGTAATAAGTAAGATTATTATTATTTTATTTTTTTTTTAGTAAGATCATGTAAAGTAGTTTTTTTATTGAGTGATGTCTATTTTACGATTTTTGTGGCATAAATCATTTGTTTCTGGTGAATTATTGATTTGTAGAGGTCTTATCCAACGTTGCCACTGATAAAATATTTTTCCTACCAATTTTCTGATTAAAAACTACCAAATTTTAAATATTTGAGAAATGCCATATGGATTCGTTTCGAAATTAATAAACTATTATTAACTTAAAATTGACCATAGCTCCCATATAAGGTCCACTTCTGAAAATTACTTTAACCAGCATAAAACTCCTAAAAGTGTTGGTATTTCGACTAAATTCAACACAAATAAGTTTCATATAAAAATAAATTACGCGTCCTAATTTCATGGCGATCGGTACATAATTGCTCATAGCTGCCATAAAAGGACCATTTCTGAAAATCACTGACGAAAATAAATTATTGAAATTTTAAAAGAAAAATGTTTTGTTCATTTACTCAGCGCAACGTATATTGTTGGGTTTGGCCGACTATACTTTCTTTTAACATGACTAATCACACAATTTAAATAATATGTATTATAATTTTGAAAGACTTAGAATATGTAAATTAAATGTATAACTGAAATCTTGAAACAGCAGAACAAAATATTATTAGAAAATAAAAGTTTTGCGTGCTCTTTGGCATTTATTGAACTAAACACTACTAAATACGTAGACATTTATCTGACTAAACTAAATATTTAAGATAATTCTGTATTCATATTTTACAAATCATTTTATTATTTTGGAATAAAATAGTTTTTTCGTTATAATTGTTCTTAAAAATACTTACTTATTCAGAAATATTTTAACCTACCAAAATGCGACAAAAATCGGATCAATTTGTTAACTTAAAACTACCAATTTTGGTCCAATTGGACCAAAGCGGCAATGCTGGTCTTATCTATACCGCTTCATTAATGGAGCGCTGAGCGCGAACCACACCACTCGTCAGATGTAGTGTCATTTACATCGTAATGTATATTAACAAGTCAGAGTTATTAAACCCAACCTGTAGCCATGAGAAATCTCAGTAGGTCATTAAGTTTAGACCCAGCTACATCACCAAGATTGGTCAATATGTAACTTCGAAAAACCCCAAATAAATAATAATAAAAAAACTGTAAAAAAAAGTTCACGTTTATTTTGAGAAAAAAATAGAGGTTTAACTTGTTATCTTTGTAGTTTCGTCAGTTTTTAATTCCCGGAAAAATTTGTCCCAGGAATTCCGCGGATAAAAATCCTAGGTATACCCTGTAAACGGATAATTTTTCGAAAGTGACTCCTAAGATATTTCTCTATCGAAATGCATTATCGACTTTTTGCCACCACGAAATTTTCAGTTCTAGGAATGAAAAACTATATATGCGGCATTTCATGTCAAGTGAACCTACTTTTGAAACCTATGTCTTCCGATTGGGATGAAATTTGCACCATGGTTAGTTCTATTGTAATTCAGACACAATTTTTAAACAAGATCAGCAGAGAACTTTCTTAGTTGGAGGGGGTCAAAATTTTACATTTTATTAGCTATTGTTCTTAGCAAAATGTGTCCCAAATAGTTTAGATAGCTATTTCTTCAATCTTTCGGAAAAAAAAAAATTAAAAAAAAATGTATGCATTTTTTTCCGAAATCAAAAAATTTTTTGACTTTTTTTCAAATGGTCCCTTTTTTCTCAAAAGAAAGCTTAGATATTTATTTCTTGAAGACCTATTTGGTCGCTTAGTGGGATGCGAGTTGGATATCCATCAAAATAAATGTTTTGTAACTCAAGTCATACAATTTTTGGGTTGTTTTTTTTTTTTTTTGCAAAATAGAGTGGGATATCTATCAAAATAAATGCTAATTTTTCGAAAGTGACAACTATATAGCACGATTCCTAGGATATTTAACTATCGAAAACCATTATCCGTTTTTTGGCACCACGAAATGTATGGGTTTTAGGAATGAAAAACTATATATATATATATATAATCCTACTGTTTTTTCTCCTTTATGGGGTATACCCTGTAGACGGCTAATTTTTAAAAGTGACAAACATATAGCGCGATTGCTAAGATATTTTTCTATAGTTTTTTGGCATCACGAAATTAATCGGTTTTAGCAATGAAAAACTATATTTGCATATAATGTTAATGATTTTTATGTGGTATCTTAGAAACGATAACATACTTGCTATATGTATGGATGCAAAGATACGCATTGTTACGTATTTACCTTTCAAAAACGGGGTTTATTTTCTTTAAATAAATCGGACAATTTTGATAAAAATTTGTAACAACTCTTTATTTATTTAAAATGTACAACAACAATAGTTCAAATAATCCAGGGATGTCCAAAGCTAAAACTGTATTTGTGTTGGTGAGAGAAATAGAGCTCCACTGAAAGAAAATTTTAGTGAACTAAATAAAAGATTTTAAAAATCTTAATAAATAAAAAAGGCTTAATTTATTAACAATAACCAAATCAATAATCTTAATCGAATTGTCTGAGACATATTATCATTGCTCATCAATTAAGAGTTCGATATTCTTTAACGAAAACAGTGAGCGAAGGTTAAGTGTAAATGGCAGAAATGCATACGTTACAGTTTTTAACCGCCAAGCCTGTTAACCGTGTTCGTTCTTGTTCCCCCGCATTGACAACAACTAATTATTGTTGAAAATTCAACAGCTGTAAGACTGGAGATACCAGAAAATAAAAACATTTTATTTATGCCTGAAAGTATGCTAGCTATATCAACTTCAGAAACGAAGTCCACCACACTGACTACAAATAAAATTAACCCATTAAGCGGCGCTATACCCAAGATAAGTCAACCATTAAATTAGGATAATAAACAATGAAATGAAAACCGTTTTTCTATTCTGCAATGTGAAACAGATCAATCAGTAAACAAAATCAACTCTACAAAACCACCCCCTATTTACCTAAGAGAAAATAATTCGAATTCACTGGTTCAGAGCCTGATCTCATTAATAGGAGAGAACTCTTTTTACGTTATCCCAATCAAGAATGGCACGATTCATGAAACTAAAATACAGGTCAATAGTGAAAACGATTATAGAAAGGTTGTAACAGATTTTGAAACTCAAATAAACTCTAAGCAAAGCTTAGAAGACAAAGGTTGCAAATTGCCACCCGTATGTGTTATTTGCGGGGAGTTGCATACACCTTCCAATGTAACAAATCCAAAGATGATCCTAAAATGAAAAAGTGCAGCAATTGCGGAGGTAACCACACAACAAACTACAGGGGTTGTCTATCCCCGGTTGCAACAGACATATGACAACAAAGAAACATATGCAAATGTATTTAGAAACAACAAAACTCAGACGCAAGTTTGCCAACGCCAAATCGAAAATATGTACCCAGAGATAAGAGAGCAAACGTCAATCTTCAATTTTACCAGACTAGAATCTACAATAAAAACTCTTGTACAATCGGTAAATAACTTTACAAACTCAATGAGTAACATGATGCAAGAAATGTGTACTTAACAGACCATGAACTGCCTAAGAATATGTTTTTGGAACGCTAACGGCATTCGCCAACATAAAAACGAACTAGAGTATTTTCTTAAAAGTCATGAAGTTGATATAATTTAGTTTCGGAAACCCATTTGACGTCAAGAAGTTTATTTAAGATAAATGAATATGTTTTTTATGGCACAAATGATCCAAGAGATAGAGCATGTGGAGGTTTTGGAATTTTAATTAAAACCCGTAATGAGTGATATTTGTGAAGATTGCCTTCAAGCTACGACAATCTGTATTGATGATTGCTACAGAAACTTATTAATTTCGTCGATATATTCACCACCAAGGTTTTCGATTACTAAAAAACAAATATGAACATTTTTACGAATCACTAGGACCCTGATTCCTGGCAGCTGGCGATTATAATGCTAAGCATACTCACTGGGGATCAAGACTTATAACTCCGAAAGGTCGCGCTTTGTTTAATACAATTTCTAAATTGAATTTGAATGTGCTGTCGAGCGGAGAACCAACATACCCAAGCAAAATACCCGATGTCATTGATTTTGCAGTTACAAAAAATGGAACTAATTCAGGTTAAATCTTCACTAGATTTAAAAAATATCAATCTCCAAGTTCTTAGGTTTTCAACAGTATCAAATACTTATATAAAAAGTCTTTATTTACTCTTCAGAAGTTCCACAAACCTTGCCCCCTTTGAAAAATTTTTACGTTTTTTCATATATTGTATGCAAAATATAGGCCTATCGATGTACTATGTGTGGAATATAACAGAGAGGATCAAAATATACATTTTGGTTGTTGCAGCGAAAAATGTAATTGATTAAACATATATGGGACATTTTATTTTCAAAACTGTCTTTAGTTTTATTGGACAGTTCTTGTTTTTAAAATATCGCGGTTTGATTATTTTTTCGTTATTCTGTATTTTTTTTCTTATTGGTTGAGTATTGCATAAATGGAGACTAAAATTAAAAAAGCATTTTTATACTGGTATTCTACACAAAATTATCTTTTCTTTGACATCAATTTTGTTTATCTAAATTCCAGGATATATTAGTGATACGCAAGGATGTCGACTTTTTTTCAGTTTCATCATTACAAGACTACTAAACTATTTGGCATAAGTCGAAGTTTTACAATATTTTTCATACGTTTTTGGTATTAAAAAAATTATACAAATGTTTGCATTATACAAATTTGTTTAACACCTGCATGATTCTACTTAAATTTAAGATTCATTTTTGTAAATTAGCGTGGTCATAAAATATCTCCGATTTTTTTTATAAAAAATGAATGTATAGATTTTTGTAATATTTACAGCTTAGCTAATAATGTTATTCATACATTTGGATTGGTTTTATTATACTGATTGCTTTTTTTTTGCTCGTGACTGTCTTATAAGTTTTAAAACTTAATTTGATTGTATTAATATGTTATGATCATAGGCATTTTGATTAAAATACAGAAAATGTTTGTCATTGAATTTAATATTTAAACTGTCAGACAGTGGGGCAGAATCAAAAATTTTTGGAAATAAATCTGGCATTTCTAAACAGCTGGTCTGATCGGGATAAAATTTTACATGGGGTTTAACTTATTGAAATGAACCCCACAAATGCTCCATGGGCTGCGCAATGGGGGCTCAAATTAGGGTACCTTCGACATGTAAAATTTTTAAACACGTGCCATTTTTTGTTTCCCATCCGATTTCAAAGATTTGTATATTTTCGGAAAGCTCTTGGCTAGGTTTTAAAAAAACATGCCTGCGTGTGCTATGTATCTCTTATATTTTCCGAGTTATAGGTATTTCAAAATTGATCTTTTAAAATTTTGCAATACCTTGGTCCGCTTTTTTAAAAATATAGGGCTTAGTTTTGCACCAAATGGACTCGAATTTCTTTTGTTAGTTAGAGAACTAAATTACCAATAATATACAAAAGATTTCAGGGCAATATTAATTATGGATCCAAAAATAAACGATTTGAAATTTAAAAATTAAAAAAATAGTAAATTTTTGCAGTTTTTTTGGACGAAAAGGTCACTTAACTCTTAATATATAAAAATTGTATGTGTTTCTGTAAAATACCTTTACGGAGAACATTTTGGTATAAAAGACATGTCTTGTTTTTTCGGAATTTGACCTATTTTTTTTATCAAAATTTCAACTTTGGGCCACATGTTCTAAAATCCCAAAGCTGGGATCAGAAAACGGAAAGGAGGTTTAAAAACCTTGATGTGTTCCCTATTTATTCCCAAAGTATTTTCCCAACCCCGAAGGAAATGTTGACCCTATGGGCAAAATTGTAAACAATAAAATTTTTGGGATTTTCGCTCCAATTTTTAGGAATTGAGAGATTTATTTCCAAAAAATTTTGATTCTGCCTTACTGTGTGTCACTAGAATTAACAAACATTTTTGCGTGTAGAATTCCTTCAAGTGTATCAGTATTTAACCATTTTCTTATTTTGGTTTTGTTTAGATTTATTGCTGAAAAAAATCGTTCAACAGTAGCTGAACTATGTGGCAAAGAAAATATATTAACCAACAATTTTTTTAAAACTGGAAACATTATGGTGTCCCCATAAAAAAGAGAAAAAAAGTAATCAGCTGATTGACTGACTCCACCTTGTATAAATTCGCCTTGGGTGTCTCCTTTATATTGTAGGCGATTTTATAAAACTGCAGAATGTCTTTTTTATGAACATCTTCTATTTGACTTATTATCTTTATCAATTTCGTTAAATTCATCTATTTGAACAGCTCCTGGGAAATGCAAAAGTAAGGCAATTATGGAGTTATTGGTATCGAACAGTTCGGGATTTATTATATCCATTTTTTTTAAAGATTGCATTTGATGTGATTCAAAAGGAAATCTTTTTTTAATTTCTTGAGCACTTCGTATATAAAATTTCTTGCAATGAGTTTTAAATTCAGCTAATTTGTGTGTTGAAATATCCATACTTAAAAGACTTGCGACTACTTTACCGCCTAGATGTATTTTGTCTAGCGGTAGGAGATTATCATCGTCCTCAAAATTAAAATCTTGCCACAAATTGCCGTCAATAACATTGCTTAGGATTGTTTTGAATGTCAAATTTTATGAGTCGATTATGGATGGCAACCGAACTTTAGTTGCGTTGTCAGTTGCCTAAATGATATTACAGATGGCAACTGGCAGCTATCTTTTCTGTTGACGAATTGGCAACCAGAAATTTTTAGTTGCCCTCTGGCAACGCAACTGAAGTTCGGTTGCCTTCCATAATCGACCCATTAGTCTTTTCACTTTGCGTTTCTTAATTTAAATTTGTAAATAATGGCAACACAAACTCCAAAAATTCCAAATACAATTTGTTTAAGGGACCATCAACCCATTCAACTATCTGTACAGCAGAACTTACTTTATTAAAAGTTTCTTCAACCTTAAAAACCATCTTTAAAGTTTGAAAGTTTTTTAAAACACGCCTTACGCACTCTATTATTGATAGCCATCGAGTAGTACTTGGATGTGTAAGCTTTTGAGGTTTAATATTCCACAACTCCTGAAAGACTGTTAACTCAAACGTTCGCTTTGGACTATCATGAATGTAATTGTATATATTTCATAGTCCTTTTTCAACACTGTTATTTCAATCAATGTATAACGCGACATATGCAAGTGATGTCAACATTTTTTCATACATTTATGGCAAAAACGTATAAAATTTAACTACAATTGTCGTTATTTTGCATAGTATGAAACCGAACTTTTTATGATTTTTAATGAGAAATATGTATATCATGTATACACATTATGAAAATATAACTGTTGGGGTCTAACGCTTAAAAATTTAAGCTTTTTAAAATTACCGTACAAATGTAGAAATTACCTGCCTACCGTTCGGAGGTACAATACGGTAATTACCGTGCGGTTAACATCACTGAGTATTTGTCAAACTTTAAATGTAATTACTATTTCTGCCATTCTTTTCTAATTGAAGGTCTTTTTTAGATTTTACTAGCCTCTGTTTTACAGCAGGTGGTCTGCTTTGTTGCTATTCTCTTCTGAGTCTTCTTCTTTCGAAAAGAAGTCGTTCAACATCTGAATTGGAAATGTGCATATTAGTTTTAGGAAATATTTTGACCCTTAGAATAATTTAGAGCCGATACAATTAATGACGAAGTCATTAACACATTTATCTACATCTTCCTGACACTGAATACAAACAAAGTATATTTATACAAGTACATGCAACTCTACAACAAATCAACAATACAAAAAACAACATTAATTTTGTTTGTGTAAAATATTGTGAGATTGTCAAAGCAGTTCACAATTTTTGCCACAAATTTCACTCACGTTGCCCTTTTAATCGGATCTTTTCGCATATAGAATAAGTCACCACTGCCACTGGTACATTTTGTTTGCACAATGAACATTATTAAAAGTTTTCAAAATTAATTTTTTTTATTAATATTTTCACATGAAAAAAAGTAAACAAAAAGAAAGAAAAACAAAAAAATAAAACATTTTGACAAGTATTTACAAAGAAGAAAACAATGAACAGCTGATCACTTGCATGTACTTGTATAAATATACTTTGAATACAAAGATCTGTGTGGATATGACTGCTGATATATTTTTTTATATTAAAGCCAATTTGTTCTAAAGTAATATGTTTCAGTAGTGAATTTTAAAATGTTAGTTCTCCCTTAATACGATACTATAATTGGGGAATGATCAGTAGATAAATCATATGTATTTCTGTAGATATTGAATTTCGATAAATATTTCTTGTTATGGCAAAGTCTCTGGCATCAGGAATATTCTTAGGATCACACGGCAGTATGTTGGTTGTCCAGGGGACAAAAAATCTAGTCCATTTTAACGATCAACTAGTGCCTTATAAAGCTGTCTACCTCGGCGATTCATTAGTCGAGAGCCCTAGTAAGTGTGTTTGGAATTATAGACGCCACATGTCAGAAAGCGACCTCCTAGCGTGCTAAGGAATTCTTCAAGCTTCCCCGCTTATATTTAAATATCCAGCAAAGTTTTCAAGATGAATGGATGTTGCCTGCATATAGTCTTTTGAGAATTCATCTCGGGGAATAACATTTTGAGCGATTTCTAATTAAAATACCAGTACCACCATGTGCCTTACCACCTGGATGATTTGTAAAGTAGAATGTATAACCTGAAATATAAAAGTTATACCTATTGGTAAGATGAGTTTCCGAAACCAATAGCACGTCGATGTTTTTATTCAGAATGAAGTGGGATACTTCTGATTTGTGTTGGTTTCAGCCGTTTGCATTCCAAAAAACATAGTCTCAAATAACAATTTTTTTGTTAAAATGATTTGTATCATTTGGTTCTGCGCTCCTAAAAGCTCTTGTATTGTGTTTTGCATGGATGACATAAAGTTTGTCATATTTTGATTAAGAGAGGTAATATTCTGGGTAAGCGCTTGCATAAGTGACTCCAACCCTCCCGTTTTTTGGGGAACACTAGGTTGCTGGTGACCCCTTCTCAAAATATTGGCATAAGCAACAGTTCCATTGCTAGCCTGATCAATTTGAGTGGATTGTGAATTTAATTGCTTTGTTTGTTCAATAACGGAACTTCAGAATTGACTGGATTATAAGTGTTTTCAAATTTTTAGGCTGCTTTATTTGCATCTCTCTTAATCTGTTTAGTAGCTCCTTATAAACTGGGCACCCGCGGTAGTTAACATTTTCTTCTGAGACCTTTCTCAGAAAAAAATGAAGAATGAAGGTATCCGCATGCCACACAAGCTGTTCGCAAGGAACAATGATTTTTAGTATATCCAAACTCTTGACAATTGCCACTTTGGACAGGACGATTTCTTTTAAGAGGATCCTCAATGGTTATTCTACGATTCAGGCTCCAACTAAACTCTAAACATTGGCTGAGGAATTTTATCTTTATTGAAAATATTAACTAGAGCTCTTATTTGGTAGCCCAATTCTTGGAGGGCCTTCTTGATCTCATAAATCTCAACACTGGACTCTATACCTTTAATGACAACTGTCAACACTTTGCTGCTTTTCAGTTGATAAGTATAAAAATTATTTTTATTATCATTTAGGTGTTGAGAGATTTTTCTATAACAATCCTCAGTGTATACGACTATTTTCATCTCTTGCACACCGCCTTTTCTTATTGGAATAATATGGAAATTATTTTTTCCAATGAGTTCAACAAATGTTTTAACAAAGTTAAGTTGTTCGAGCTGGACTCACGTAGATATATCGAAATCACCATATTTTCCACTCTTATGATTGTCATCCTCCCTCAAGAGTGCGAAACGATTGCCTATCAAGGGATTATCAACTATCTTCTGTTTCTTTGGCGACTCAAATTTCTTTTATTGAAGCTACAATTTTACAGATGTACAATTTGACACCAACCGTTGTCGATTTTGCAACGTCGTTTTTCTCTCAGTGTACTCACCCCCATGAACACGAAGTCTGCTTATGTGTTAAATAACAGTTATACTGTTAACCCTCCGTTAGTCACATTCTCTTTCAATTGAGACTAGTCGCAATGTATCAAATTGATATTAATAAAGAATAATAAAGAAAAATCCGCGTTTGAAAATAATCTCTTCACTTTTAAAAAAGTATTGTTACGAATTTGCAATAGCAATTTAAATTTAACAGTCTGTAACGAGTGCCTGCAGCATTCATCATGTTTATAAACACGTCCATCGGTAGAAGATTCTACTTATCAACAATGTTGATAGCTCGTTGTTATTAGCATTGTTTGTAAGTATCACAACACTAAATGTTTAAGCTGCTAACATTAACATCGAAAGCTCTACAATTCGAATGTACTAGTAAGTCCGTTAAGAACATTTTAGGAGATTCTCGATAGATGGTGCGTGTATAAATAGTGGCAGAGCTGTCAGTCGTAAGTTGAGTTTATCCTTGGCGCTGTTAGAGTTAACATCAACTGTCTTGTACGTGTAGCTTGTACGTTGTAAAGTGTGAGTGTGCATTTCTGCGAGTGAATATTTGAACTGTTGTTGGTGTACATTTAAATAAATAAAGATTTGTTATAAATTTTATACTACTAAAACTGCTTTTTATTTGCAATCAAAAGTATCCGGTTTATTTAAAGGAAATAAACCCACTTTTTTAAAAGGTAAAAACGTAACAATATTAATTTTTATATTGTTTCTTCGGATTGCCAATTTACGAGTTCCTTAAATAATATTTCATACAAATAAAAATATGTAAAGCAAATATAAATGGGTTGGTTTCATGAATACGAATAAAATATAAGTATTCGGATTTTGTATAATTTTGGTCGGTCCCTTCTTGTTCGTTATTAACGTGTTTGACTGTAATACGATTTCAAATAATTCATTACAAATATAAAAGAAACAACCAACTATATTTGATTGTTAATACTATTTTCTTGCCCATATTGCTAATATTTATTAAATAAAATATTAATTTTGTATTCCCGTATAACTTATTAATGATAAATGTTTTTTTTTTATTTGTATTATTTAGCTTTAAAATGCATGCAGTGGGTATACATTCGGCCATGGCGATAAAACGCCAACGGAAGAGGCGTGATGAACAAAAACGTGCTAGAGAAAGACGTTACAGTACACAGAGTTCCGAAAGTGGAGAAACATTTCATTCACCGAGTGGATCATTTCGGCGTAAATTCCATCAAGCCCATAATACGGTTAAGCCTGGACCGGGGCTGGATAGTCAGGTAGATATTTATTAATTCTTTTTTTAAATTTAAAATAATTTAAAATATGTATGTATGTATATGCATGTATGTTTCATATGTGGAGTATTCAAAAGCATTTTTTCTGTTTAAAAAATCTACCGGCAAATTCCAACAAAAATCACAAATATTAAGTTCTAAACACTTTTACAAAAATTGTGACAAGCAGCACATATAAATATGGCCATACGAAATTTGTTTGCAATTTGTTTTTAACGTAAAAAATCAATAGTAAAATTATATACATATGTAATTGTATCTAAAATTTATATTTCTGATTACAATAGTAAAATTATATATGTAACAATATATGCTACAATATAAAAAAAATAATGTGCATGTAAATATTGGGAGTATGTACATTTTTAGCTTTTATTTTGAAACATTTGTACAATATAAATTTATTCAAAGTATTGTCCATTGTTCCCCATCATTCTGGCAACATATGGATTCTGAGCCAAAAGAACAACTAATCTTTTTAGCCCAAGAACGAATCAAGCCAATATCGGATACTCTGTTCCAAAGTGAAGCGTATCCCATAGTGAGCGTTCCGCTTCGATCAAAACAAATAGTAGCCTGGCCGCATATTCTAGGCGTTTTTCTGCCAATGCTCGCTTCAAACGAATGAGCTGTGATCGGCACATGTTCGCTGTGATGATCTGGCCAGATTTCAGCTGCTCATAAAATATAGGACAGTTTTGGTCCCACCAAATACAGAGCGTTACCTTAGCGTCATGGAATTTTTACAGCTTGTGGTCGGTAGCTCGATGTAGTGTTTAAAGCATAACAACGAAAAATGTCACTTTCGTGATATTTTTATACAATCAAGATTGTTACCAGAACTGTGCTTAAAGCAAATACCACAAAAACAATATTCTTAAAGTCTATCTATCCCTTTAGTTTAGAGTTACATTTTTATTACCAAGGGTTCCCATTATTGGATTGGCGTTAAATTTTGCATTAGTTAGTTTTTAGATAGCTGTCTCAAATTGGTTAATAGTATGGAAGGTTTTTATACAAGTATTTGTTAATAATAAAATAATGTTAGGTCATGTATATTCATATTTTATAGACCCCATTCCTAACCGCGCAAATGCAAATCAACTCAGAATCACTGAGCTATTTTTCAAAATAATATACTCATAAACCACTGTGCACAGTGGTCCAAATGCTCAATCTAGCCGGAAAAGAGTCATAACTCGCTTTTGAAAAGCTGTACCGATATGAAACTTGGTACGTTTATAGATTTATAGATTATGAGTCTGTCTTTCTGTATGTGTGGAAGGAATTAAAGGCTACCTTTCATTAAAAAATTTTAAGTAGGCGAAATGCGAAATGAAATTCTAATAGAATTTGGATACTGAACAAAAATTTCACATTTAAAACACACATGTACATAATTGCATAATTGCGTCCAGTGGGCCGTTTGCATTTTATGTAACGTATACGTCGATATTTAAGATGCTGTAATTAGTTTAAGAAATATGTATATCAATCTCTTTTTGTTTCTTTAAAAGGTTGTAACGAG
Source organism: Calliphora vomitoria (assembly GCA_942486065.2). NCBI lineage: Eukaryota > Metazoa > Arthropoda > Insecta > Diptera > Calliphoridae > Calliphora > Calliphora vomitoria. The sequence goes on along the minus strand of OW818030.2, from coordinate 51,122,309 downwards.
TATCGGGATGCTGCACATTGGCATTGTTTTTATTGTATTCGGTTTATTTTTGTGTGGCGCTGGTATTATACCTGATGAAACAATGTCCTGGAATGTTTTTAGTAAGTTATATTTATGTTGATTAATTAATTAATAAAATTTATTGAAACTTTAAAATTTTTTAATACAGTATTAAGTAACAATATTTATTTTTGAAAAACTTAAAATTGTACAGACACTTACATTAATTAATACAGTGAAATCTATTTAAAACAAACTTGAAACTAAACCTAATAACTATCATAAGTTCATAAGTACCCTCTCTGGCAGTATATCTATTATATAAATTTTGTCTGCAGTTTCTCCCGCAAAATACCTATTGCAGAAAGATAATTTGTATTTGACCAGTTAAATTCATTTTCACAAGATAATACAACCTTCATTATATTACCTTCATAATTCATAAAGTGCATAATCCAAGAGAGGAATATTATTACAGTTTTATCATACAAATCATAGATTACATTTTGCAAAAGAATACATTAATAAAGAAAATGATTTTTGGGACTCTGTTATATGGTCAGATGAAAGTAAATTTAATATTTACAAGTCTGATGGACGAGTTTTGGTGTGGCGAAAACAGAGAACTGAACTGGAACAGAAGCCCATTCAAAGTACCGTAAAACATGGGGGTGGCTCAGTTATGGTGTGGGGGTGCATGGCTGCCGGAGGTGTTGGAGAATTGGTATTTATCGATGGTGTTATGAAAAAGGAACAGTACCTGGACATTTTGCGGAATAATTTGAACAAAAGCGCTCAAAAACTTAACTTGCGTAGTCGTTATTATTTTCAACAAGATAACGACCCTAAACATACTGCGGAAATTGTGAAACATTGGATACTGTACAATATTTCCCATACCTGGATTTAAATCCCATAAAACATTTGTGGGATATTTTGGATAGGCGAATAAGGAAACACCACATTTCATCTCAGAATCAGCTAAAGAGTGTTCTTATGGAAGAATGGGAGAAAATAACAGAGGATACTACACGAAAATTAGTTAATTCGATGCCAAATCGTCTTAAGGACGTCATTAAACAAAAAGGATATCAAACCATGTATTAATTAGTAATAAGTTTACAGTTTTATGTTATTAATGCACACAAAACGAATAGTTTTGTCCCACAAATTTGAGTACCACATAATGAAACAAATTATTTAAAAATACTGTGGTTTTTCCTATTTTTTAATGCTCTAATCGACTATGCTATTCCAATTTGCATATTTGCAAAAAAAGTCAATGTGCAATTGTCGTTTCAAATAGTTTCTGAAAAAAGACACAGATCCACATTAGACGCATAGTCCACAATACCCGTATTGGTTGAAAACTAACTTTATATAAAAGCAATTTTGATTTACTATTAAATAATTTCGAAAATAATCCTTTGAATCTATTAGTTTTTTCCAAAATATATGAAGCATGTTTGTTAAATTTTACAAGCTTGTTAAAATGTATACCAAGGTATTTAAAGTTATCCTTAAACAAAATTTATTTTCTGTTTAAAAATAATTTTAATCTTTTGCTTTCTGGCACTACATACATGTAAAACTTATATAAAATTTAAATGAATTCATAAATGATACAAAATTGACAGGACTTTTAATTATAAAATTAAAATCAGTAATTTAAGTGGAATATGGTCTGAGAAAGTTGGAAATGTAGAAGTGATATCGAACCTTTTGAGCGAAATTATCGTATGTTACAAAAACCAAATTTTACAGGAAAGCGTTATTATTATTAAATTTCTTTGCTTTGGCTGGTATCATCAATACAAAATTTTAAATGTGAATTCAAGCGGCGTGATATTGACATCGGAGGAATGCCAATAACAAATGCCTCTATCTTGATATGGCTCAAAAATGGGTTGTTTTCACCTGGATAAGTAAGCTGTGGCAAACGCTTGATTTCCAACGCAAAATCTTGCAGTGTCTCATTAGCCTTCTGCACTCTGCCACGGAACCCCAATCGGTATAATTCCGTTTTATGTTCGCCACCGTACTTACGTTGTAGCGCCTTCATTATGTCATCATAATAATTTCTTTTGCTCGCTGGCACACTTTCAAGAACTACTGCTGCATTTCCATTTATCAGTTCTATAGCTTTTTCTTCGTTGTTCCACAAGTTTCTAGTGGCAACTGTATCAAACTGGAAATTGAAAACATTAAATGGTGTAGTGCCATCAAAACTAAGAACCTTTATTCTACTAGATGCTTCTGGAATAATTCGCACCGGTCCATCTTGGCATTGAAGATTATTCACCTTTATTTCTAAATCATGCAGTTTTTGATCGACACCATTCTCTAAATCTGACACCTTCTTGTCAATGACATCCACTCTGCTGTTAATAAACTCAGACATTTCCAGAATTTTCTCATCTGTGGCTCGAGAGGATTATTGAAATTTCGCTTCCATTTCAGCTAAGTGTTTAATAGTTTCTTTGACTTCTGCTTTAATCTCAACTCGTTGTCGGCAAGAAGTTTCTCGTTGTTGACTCTAGAAGTTTCTTGAACTTCAGCTTTAACTTCAGCAAGAAGTTTCTCGTTATTTACTTTAGAAGTTTCGTTGTCTTCTTTAAATTTCTCCATCATAGCAGCAAACAATATGGATAAATCCATGCCGCTTGTTGTTGCACGGGTAGAAACTTCCATTTCTTCTTTGTACTCAAATTCGTAAGCTCCGATGTCAATATCACGCCGCTTGAATTCATCTATGAGCCTCTTGGTAGCTCCATCTTACTCAATTCTCTCTTGAGTTGCTCCACTTTTAGCTCTTCAAACTTCATGACTCCTTATTATTTTGCAATTCCACTTCTGACACCAATTGTTACGTTTAAACCTTTTTAAAGCGTTGGTTTATTTCCTTTAAATAAACCGGATACTTTTGATTGCAAATGAAAAGCAGTTTTAGTAGTTTAAAATTTGTAACAACTCTTTCTTTATTTAAAATGTACAACAACAGCAGTTCAAAAAGTTACTCAGTGTCTATTTACAGGTTTATCAATTCGCAGAAATGCACACACACTTTATAATGTACAAACTTAAATGTACAAGACAGTTGATATTAACTCTAACAGCGCCTATGATAAACTCACTGGTAATGTAAAAGAATTCACTGGTAATATTTAATAATAAGGGTTAATTTCCATTTTTGCACTGTTGTTGTATATTTTAGACTTTAAAGTATATTTTTCGCAAGTTTCATTAAAATTGGTCCAAAAATGTATAATATTTTGCTATCTTTCATTTAGAAATACCAAATATTGCTAAATTTTACATTTGACCTTTACCACTTAAGGGTTAAAGTTGTCCGCTTTTAGTAAAACTTTCAGAGTATATTTATAATGATCTGAACTACAAGATTCTGTATAGGTTTTACTTAAAATATGTAACATAAAAAAAATTGCTCTCATTCGCCAAAATATGGCCAAAAAAATATTTATTCCCGAAAATCACAAAATTTAAATCGCAGGTACGGAAAAACTGTAAGAGGTATTGACATGATTTTTTCAATGTGATGATCAAAAAATTCTGAAATTTTTTTAACAAAATTTCTAAAAATATGAAAATGGAGATTCGAAACTGCCGTTAAAAAAAATAATTTTTTTTGGGCATCCCTGCGAATTGGTTAACGGTATTCTACAATGACAAAAACTCATATAAATATAAATACGGATATATTTTAAGTAAAAATTAGCTTTTATTTTAATATTTCTTAAAATATGTTAATTTTGTTCCTACATTTCTTGGTCTGGCGAATTTTTAATTACTTTAACATTTTTTAACCAATTTTTGTCATTTATATCTTATTTTGCATTCGATTGCAAAAATAATTATTTAGTAGCAAAATTTTTACAAAAACTGAAAAATTTGCATTTTTTCCGAATTTTAACGATAATACAGTTTGTGGGTCAATTTGACCCAAAGGAGATATAGGTTTAATCTCAAAAAGATTTTGTTTACTGTAGTTTTCATTAATATAAATAAATCTACATATTTCTGTAACATAATGCAGAAAGTTAAGGAGTTTCACAAATTTATTTCAAATAAATAGTAAAATTTTGCATATATCTGACCTTTGACCTCGATGCGCGTCCCGAAATCTTTGTCCGATTTGCCTCAAATTTTCAGCACTTAACTTTTAGACCTAGTTACCGGCACTCATCGGCTGTCACCCTAGTGTATATAATATAGAGTACAAGCCAGTGATGGGATTTGTGCCAATTGTGCCATTTTTGGCACTATTTGTTTTGTGTGGCACAATGGCACAGTCGATACTATTTTGGCACTTTTTATAATTTTCAGAATAAATCTAAATAAATAGTTTTGAGTATTAGTTTTGAAAATGGATGTTAAAAATGTTTAAGTTTTCTTTGTTAAGCAATATTTTAAAAATAACGAAGGTTTGCCAGATACCATGGATGATATATTCAGCACTTCTTTCAATTTAAGTAGAATTTAAAAAGAACGGATTGATTAAATACTATTTCGAATTGGGTCATTAAATTAAACATACTAAATTGGCTGAAAATTTATGTATCAGATTTATCAAATTTAGTTAGAAATGTTAGATTTTCAGTAAAAATCACTGATTGTCACAAAATGTCACATTTTGTTATCAAAACAGTGATTAACATATGAATAAGAAGAAGATAATTGTAACACAGCCAGTCGAGAAAATATATTGAAAAAAATCCAAAAATCTAATTAAAACAAATCTATATAAATAATATAATTTCAAGTCTCTTAAATCTTCCTTAGCGCTGGAATAATCCATATTCTTTATGGTTTCCTACACAAATGTTTTTTCATTAGCTGTTTGTACTTTCGGTTTTATAGCCAAACTTGAAAATAAAACAAAATAATCGACTACCCAAAAACAACATCCGTAGATTCAAGATAATTTAATCTATCAATATCGGATGCAACTTTAATTGCAATACGAAAAAATTAAAATAAAAGAAATATGTAATAAAAAAATTATTCTATTCATCCGACACACTTATCAACCTCACTCCTTGAAATATTTTTCTAAATAACTTTGTGCTTGATGAGAAAAAACATAAAACATACACTATCAAAAAGTGACATCAAGCGTGGTAAAAATCAAAATGTTTTTGACTTTTCATCAAGCGTTGTCGGTGTCACACATACAAACAAATTTTCACTAATACTACCATAGTGCTTGATGAGTATTTTGATAGTGTGTGGTGGTGCCCTTTAGAGTTTAGAAAATTGGCGAGATATTGTTAAAAAACAAATTTGAATCGACCCTCCAGCCTGAGGGCATCATAATCACATTAGTTTTGGCATTATTGAACCCATTTTGGCACAATTTATACATGAATTTGGCACTATATATAAATGTTCAAATCCCATCACTGGTTCAAGCGTAGGAATTTTACAGCATTGTTCAGTGAAGACGACAAAATTAATGTGTTTGTGCAACCCTCTAGTAGCCACTACCCTTTTGATTTAGACCAATGGTGCGCACTGCGCAGCCACAAAGTATACAGTGGCGACAAATTTGACAGTTCAAAAACACTAATGGTTTGAAATAGTTTCGTTAGAAAGAGAAAACTAATTTGCGGTTTGATACAAAGAGTGCGATAAAACAATTGTTTCGAATGTCAAACCCTATATATAAAAAATTAATGAATTCGTTCGTATTTGCCTGAATTCGCCACCGACACCACCTTGTATATAAATTCACCTTGCCTCAGTTTTTTGATATTGTTGCAGATATTTAATTTTTTTACCCATACATGCACACAAATTAAAATTCTCTATTTGCCTACCAACAATTTAGATTTCAACTGTTCAGATAGATAAAATCCGTTAAAAAAAAAACAAAAATAAGCTGTTCATATTTTAAAACTTTTGCCTAAGTTCATATTTTAGAGTAGCCAATGAAAGTAAAAAAGTGTTCATATAAGAGTGTACTGTATTTAAAAAAAATTAAATCAGCCGATTTTCTTTATTACATACTAAAAAAAAACCTTAAAAATAAAAGTTGAGAAAAGGTAATTTTTTAACTTTTTTGATATTTAGGCGCCTTAAAAATTGTTTGTTTGATATGTCGTAGTGGAATTTTTTTTCCTCATGCCAAAAGCTATCGAAAAATCGATGGCACAATATCGATTGCTAAATCGACCAACCCTACTATTCATATATTAAATTTGTTGTTTTTAATATCTATTATGTAGTCCAGAATATTAAAAATAAACATTTAAAGAGAATTTTATTTGAAAAATTTTTAAATTTTTTAGGCTCAAGTTCGGCATGGTGGAATGAAGTAACATGTACTGGATTATTTTCTTTGGGACTTGGTTTGTTCTTGCTGGTATTAAATTGTTTGATAAGTCGGAAGGAAGAGGAAGATTTAGAAGATTATGTACAGCGTCAACTGACCAGATCTCGTTCAGGACATCGTTTGGAACGTGACGTCGAGACTGGAGTCTTAACAACACGTCATGCACGAAAAGCAGTTGCTTTACAGAAAAATGCACGAAACGGATCAACTACTGATGTTGCTTTAGTAAACAGTTCAGCCACTGATAATGTACCAAATGGATCCATAGTTGGACGTAATATAAATTAACTATTCAGATTATGTTTTGGGTAAAGGATTAATTAAAACATCTCGTTTCTTGTTTCATATTTCACAGGTTTAAATACTTCCGGTGATATTTTATTAGAAAAAATAGTCGAAGAAGACAACTCATATCTTAATAATGGTAGCGTTGGTGTTTCGCCAATTGAAATAGAAAATGATACTAAGCAGCTCCTACGAAGCGAATCAATAAATGAAACAATCAATATTACGAGAATATAAAATTACGGTCTCACCTTATCTAATAATTAATATTACGAGTATTCTTAATGCAATTTATTAGGTAATAATTATATAAATTTATTTATTTGTCTATCTATCTATCTCTCTCTTTCCCTTTTTTATGCAAAACTTAAATACTAATTGTAGTTTAAAGAGCGAATAATATAAAAGACAACAAAAATATATACAATGTATTTTAGGATAAGGACAAATTTCCTGATTTCTTATGTATTAGATACCAACATTAAAACCAAACGACCATTACATTATTTATATTATATAATCCTTATACAACGATTAACTAACATACATACGTCTGTATGCACATTATTTTATTTTATAACTTTGGACAAAAACTAGCCATACAAATATTCATTTCATTCTGAAAAATACAAAATACACACGTTTTAATTTAGTCTATATGTATTAGGAAGTTTTATTTTTTCCAATTCTTATTTTTTCCAATGGTCAAATAATGCGAAATTTAATATAAAACTACAACGTAAAAAATTGGACTCAAGTCGGATAATGTTAATTTCAATATTAATTCACACAGGAAAACATTTTGATTTTTGGACTTTTTCAATCATTTTGTTATTTAATATAATTTTTATCATTAATAGTAACAGAAAGGGACCGCCAAATCATAGTTCGTATTTTAAAAATTAAACAAAATGCGAACAATATACTTTTTAATTTAAATATATGTACATATATATACATACATATGTACATCACTTTTATGAAACGCACCCATCTATATTAGCTATATTTTCAAATACAGATGACAACATTTTTTTTCAAAAAATTTTTTAAACAACAACATGTTGTTTGAATCATAGGGTAACATAGAGACGAGACGGAATTGTCAAAAACCTAAGTCTGTTGTCAAAAACCTATCTCTTGCAACAACAAAATACATGTTAGTCAATGTATTTTGTTGTTGTATCAGACATATAATTTGTTGTTTTTTTGTTTGACAATACGGAGTGTCTCGTCTCTATGTATAATTCTCTATGGTTTGAATTTTTAAATTTAATATCTGAGATAATACACAATAACAAGTAAAAGTTTTATATTCGGCAGTGCCAAATCATGTGTACCCACCATCAATATGTGAAAATACAATGTTTTTCTGATATAGGGGTTACATGGGGGTGAGGTCAATTACGGACCGATTCTCACAAAAGTTGGTAATAAGATTTGGGTTCATATAAAACTTGATTATGTCCAATTTCAATTATTATATGACAATAATGAATCTTCAATTCATTTTTGTATGAAGACAACTGTTGGCCGATTTTCTTTACTTTACAGTATAATTTAGAGTACTAATTTGTAACACTTGTCAAGATATTTATGACTGTTCAATTAGTATTCCGGGGGGACATTTGTATGAGGGGTTAGGTAAAATCATGGACCGATATTGCCCATTTTCAATACCACACAAACCTTATCAACAGAGAGTATTTGTGGAAATTTATAGCCAGCTAGCTCCTTTCGTTTGGGCTAGATGGTCTTAGAACATCATAAGGACCCAGAATATATGTACTTTTGTGGGTCTGCGATGAATATTTCTATGTTTTTTTGATGGTGGGTATAAAAATATTTAAATTTAACTGTATATTAGGATGCTTTTTTACTTTTGTTCGAATTTCGAGGAGTGAGTGTCAAATAAGTGTGGCATTTGTTAAAAAACCGATTGTTAACATTTATTAACTTTTGAAATGAATATTCGAAATATTCTATAATTTTACCCTTATGAGAGATATCAATCTATTTTGTTTGGCCTGTCTTTCTACTATACAAACTTTATAAAATTCTAAAAAGCAATATTCTTAAATTTTTAGAACTTATTTAACAATCTTTTTAATACAACATTTACCTTTTTTGACCACTGATAGGAATGGGTAATCGTTATCCTAGTTAGACAAAATTTTATATCAAAACATTTATCAATCATAGAAAGGTTAAAATAATCTTCCATTACAAACCCACACTTCCCGAAAATCACAAAAAAATATATTAAAAAATATCCTAATATTTCGTTCTATTTATGATAACTTTTAAATTTGCGTTTGAGGTTGAGGAGAAACATTTTTTTTTAAATTTGAGTACAGACTTGCTTGTACACGGCAAGTTGGTTTTTTCTTCTATTCTTATTTTTGATAATAAATATTTTAAACTTCAAATTTGTTCTTGAAATTGAACATTCAAATTTTCAAAATCTTAATTTGTATTTCATTCAAATATTATAAAAAAATTAAAAATTTTACAAATCATATTAGTGCTACGAATGTTCTTTGTGTCCAATGACTGGTTTTGGAGGCAAAAATCTGTTTTTAAGTATACAAACCAAAAGTAGCGTCAACAAGGTTGAAATAGGTTGCCAAAACAATAATTAATTCATCCTAAAGAGAGATATTTAAAGACGATTTTATAAGTATGTTGAACATTTTAATTGCATCTTATTTCGAATGCATTATTTTACAAAACTAAAGTATGGATGAAAAAAAAATTAAAAAGAACTTATAGCCAAAAAGCTAATATTGTTATTCTTTATTTAATTACTAATAAAAATTTGTTCGTCTGTATGTTTCTGTGTAAGGTAAGAAGCGGGAGTACTCCATTATCTCTTTTTTACTTTTTCTAAGCGATTTCAATGTATTTAGCATGAAACTTTAACGTTTGACTTATTTGAAAATGAAACACTTTTAAAGGAAAACAAAATGTATGAAAAATACTGGAATATTGTTTAAAATTTTAATTTTAACCATCAAAAGTTTTTCGTTACATTTTACAAACTAAGGATCTTAATATAACTGAATTTAATTCAACATGAATAAAATATGTTCAAAATTTGTTTACATTAATTTTCAAGTATGAAATGTGTAGCTTAAATAAAGTTTCAAATTTAAAGAAAACTGCTATTGCTATATTACTATTAATAACATTATAACTCCATGCTTGAAACTTGAAAAACGATTGAAATACTTGCTTAATTTTCACTTTAAAAATATTTAACTTCATATATTTAGGAAAAAAAGAATTTCCAATTCAAATTAATAAAATAAATAAAGATATAACTAATACTAAAAATAAAATACACTCAATAAGTGACCTAGTTTTGGATGTACTTAGTACAAGATATCTGAGTTATGGCAAACAAAATCAAGACGACTTCTTCACAAATGTAGCTAATGCTGGGTATACTAATTTTCTTACTAATCGTAGTATGAGTCGAAGTACGGTTTTGTGATAGTCGTTACTAGAAATCGTACTATTTCATTTGAAAAAAATTAAAAAAATATCACAAAATAATTGACATATATGAATAAACTGTTAAAGAAATAAATTTCGTAGTACGACCGCATGAGACACGATACTAATTATCGTACTTATCGAAGCTCCGCCCTCAAAAAATCACAAATTTTTGATTTTCATACTTTGGTAATACGTATATTCTGTAAATTCTTAACCGATTTCATAAATTTCCATATATGAATAGTGACTCAAAGTAATATTGGTAATATTAATAATATTTTTATACTGAGTTTATTTAGAGCTACCCTAACAGATTTGTATGCCTAGTTTTTATCGCGCCTCGGGGTCCACAAACATCTCCAGAAATCAGAAAATTAATAATAGAACATTCAAAGGCAGACAAAACCGTGGGAAATATTACAGAAATGGTAAATAAACCAAAATCAATGGTGTATAACATTATAAGGCTTTATGCAGATGCATGCAGCTAAGCAAAAAAAAATATCTTCCGACGTAGATGAGCTATGGCTAATAAGACAAGTTAAAAAATACCCCACTCAAGCGCTCCCAAACTTGCTGCTGAAGCTGAAGAAGCTTAAGGGAAAAAGGTAATCCTGAAACCATAAGAAATGTTTTAAGAAAACACAATTATAAAAGAGCACAGAGATAAGTATTTTTCATTCTGGAATAGAGTATGTAATACTAACAAAAGTAAATACAATATACTCAATTGGATGGAGAGTCATACGTGTAAAGGAAACCGAATACGGAGCTCTCAGAACAGAATTTGAGATCCACTATAAAACATTGCTTGGGTTCAGTTATGGTGTGGGGCACAATATCAGCCGCTGGACCTGGTAACCTTCACATTGTTGACGGAATTATGTATCAAAAATACAACATCAGCATCATACGTGCTAAACTTGGAGAAACAGCAGAGAATTTGAGCATAGAATAATTATTACTTAATGAACCTAAGCACAAGGCCTATAATGTTATGAGTTGGTTGCACTTTAATTCAACGAATGTGCTTTAAATCACCACAATCACCGGATCTTAACCCGATAGAGAGGGAAAATAAAAGAATCTTCATATTAGCAGTAAAAATTAACTAATTGTAGCTTTTAAATTTGACCTAAAATTTAAATTTTGTTTAATTCTTTTTTTTTTTAATTTTTCATTTATGTTCTTAATAATGTATCGCAGAATTTACAAGTTCAATAAAATATTTTGAGAAGTTTTGAATACAGAGTGTGTCCCATTATAACTTTGTGCAACTCTATATACATTGACGTGTTTTTTTTTTTTTTTTTTTTTGAATATTTTGTAGAAAAAGCTCAGAAATAATGTACTAAAAACATCATAAAAAGATTTTTGAATATGAGTATTCAGTTTCCTGTTGATCGCTTTTGAAAGATTGTACTATATGCAATTTAATTTTATGGCTTACCCTTATCTGATTTTTGTGAATAGCGGATTCAAATATATTTAAATTGTTTTTTTAAATAAATCTTTAAAAAATCATTACAGAGTTAAATGTTATAGGAATGGGATTTTTCAGATTGTTTGCTATATTTAAAAAACCAAATATAATTCAGAAGATATTGGGATTCCAGCTATGCGATTAGAGAAAATGTTGCTTAATTTTGAAATTTACCTTAACTTAACTATCTTTCAAATCAGATCAAATACCAAAAATTGGCATCGTTTTCAACATTGAATATACCCAAAGTCTATCTCTTCTTCTTCCATGCGAAGTTTTATTGAAATCGGACTATCCGTTTAAAAGTAATTAATTTTAGCAAAAAATATATTATGGACCAAAAAATAACACGTAACGCTCAACATTTTTTGCCAAATCGGGAGTAATGTTCGAAATTGCGTTAACAAAAAAGTTATTGTATAAAAGCAATCAACAACTTTTTAGAATCCGTTTATCAAAATCAAATGATAAGGAAATGGGTTAACGTATGCAGATTTTTAACTTCAAATATTTTTAGAAAAATATTAGCATATAGATTACAATTGCGAAATTAAATATTTAATAATGTTTTATTTCTTGAAACAATTGGGAAAAAATAATTTTCCCTTGCAAACAGCATTTCACAGTTGGACTATTATAAAGGACCTTTCATTAAGTGCTTCCTATCTTTAAATTAAAATTTATGTAAAGAATTTTCCCCTTGTAAACAGCATTTCAGAGTTTGACTATTATAAAGAACCTTTCATTAAGCGCTTCCTATCTTTTAATTTAAATAAAACAAAGTGTGTGTGAGATATTAAATCACATAAATCAGGCTGAATTTGAGCGATGGCAAGAGCTAAGTTGAATATGAGGGATAGCGTTCGCTGTTGAATGTGATGACTGTCCAATGTCGTTCTAAAAGAAATATGGACCAATAACTAAAATTCACACCAAACTCTTTTTCGGGATGCATTTACCTACCTCTCTTGGATCTCATTGTCCCAAATTCGACATTTTGTTGACCCATTAATCCAGAAATATGCCTTACTGCAAATTGGGCGAAGCGCGCGGAAAACAAACAAACTTAATAAATGTCAGCCAATTCAACAAATGTAGCTTCAACAATATGGCCGCTATCAACTGTCAAAGTTCGCAAGTCCCAATCCGAAATTCCCCAAAAAATTATTAATAAAACACCATTATTATAAAGTATGAAACGATTTCCCTAACCAAATCTTTAAACAAATTTAAAATTAGTTAGGACACCTTTTTAACCGCAAAAAAGTTGTTATGAAATTCTCAAGCATGCAGACAACATCCACTAGATCATTTGATGAGTGTTTTGCATTTTTAATAATTATTATTTTTTTATTACTGTAACACCATGTACCATTTTTTATAATAATTTTTTTTTAATTATAAAAAATCTAAGCTTTTTTGTTAAGATTAAAGATTTATCAACCTGCCTTCGTGAGTGTTATCGTAAACATTATTAAAAACTTAATTAAAAATAAGAAAAATATAAAAAATAAAAAACAAAAAACAGAGAAAATAAAATGCACATTTATAAAACATAACTATGTACTATTTACATACATACATACTTACAATATAAATTTACCTACGGAACATACATAAATTTAAAATAATTCAAATAAAGCATAGTATATGACAAAAAAAAAGAACAAAAATTCAAATAAAATTAAAAATTATATATATAATAAAATTGTAAGACTTTTCCTCATAATATAAAAAGAAATCAAACTTATTTTATGTAAATGTACAAAATACTATGTATTTAATTAACCTTTTTATATTATTATTATTATTATTAATATTATTATTATGTATAACTGAAATTGATAATTTCTATAACAAAAACAAAAGACTTTTCTGTATGTAATTCGCAAATACGAGTACTCGAATGCTTGTTAAATGTGTTTTAATTATTTATAAAAAAATCGTTATTTTTCGTTTTTGATTTATTTTACAAATATCATTTAAAAAAAAAATAAAATAAACTAAAATAAAAGAACTACAATATAGTTAATAAACATTCTTAAAAATTAATACATTTAAGATTATTTTCTACGTTGCACAGTTAAAACTAATTTAAATGTAAATAATCCATTATTAAAGTTTTGTCAATAAAAGTTAATTTTTTTCTTAACTAAAAATTAGTAAGGCTCCTCATGTAAACGCTTAAACGCCTCGTAAACAATGCAAATTTACACTCTCGCAAATGAACTGTCAAAAACTGATAAGTTTGCGCGACACTTAACCTGGCGTTTACACATGCAAGTAACAGTTCGAAAAACTCAACACATTCATACTTTTGCACTAACACAATCATTCATGCATGTGTAAATTTACACACGCATGTGTGATTGTGTTAGTGCAAAAGTATCAATGTGTCGTGTTTTTCGAACTGTTACTTGCATGTGTAAAGGCTAGGTAAGACTCGCAAACTTGAATTTATTGTACATATTGACAATCAGCTGATTTTGTTTACTTTTATTTTTAAGACATAAAAATTAAATCAAATAAAATATAAATATTTTTTTACATGTGAAATATGAGTAACTTTAGAACAGAATGATTGGATTGAATGTCAATGTGGATGAAAATATTAACCAAACTTTGTTCCAATGATTTATTTTTCATTACACATTTTTAGAATTTAAATATATACAATTTGAAAAACTTTTTTTTGAATTTATTTTTATTTGAAACTTTTATCAAATATAAATGTATTGTATTAAATTGCATAATATTTAAAAGGTGGGTTCATGAAACACGTCGCGCAATTTTGCACACTTGCACATATGGGAAACTTAAGCGTTTAAATGAGTACCCTTAGTATGTTTCTATTTTACACTTCGTCTCATTGCTTGTCATAGAGTTTCTAAATCGGTTTTAACCGAAACCTCGGTTTTTCGAGGCCTAAAACCGAAACCGACAATTATTCTTCGGTTTTTACTTTTAATCTATTTTTAGTATAAAAATTAAGAATTTTGAAATGAGAAACAAACTTTTCATCCTATTATGCACCCAATATCTCTAAAAACAGATCGGTAAATATCTTAAGATTTGTTTCAATTTTTTAAATTGTATTACAATAATTGCTTCAGACGATGTAGCAGGCTACCTTTCGCAGGCTAGGCAAGGGAATCTGTTAATAAACAAGTAAGAGTACTATATTCGGCCGTGCCCAATCTTAAATACCCTCCACCTTAATATGATGAGAGATGTAGAAGTTATATTGGCATAAACACTTTAATATCCATATTCAATATTTGTTATTATGAGGATTAAGACAATGTTATCGAAATACTATTAAATAAATATATGAAATAATATAACAATTGTAAGAAAGAGGAGTTTAAGCTGAAGATACTTTAACTGCAGATTCTTACCATTTTGAATAGAGTTTGTCATTTATTCATATTATAACGTATGACATTTAACAATTTATATATGTACCTAATAATTGGTTATCATTATCCGATTGGATCAACATTATCCTTATTCACCACAAGTTAAGAAAAAGAATATAAAAAAGGGTATACAAATATATTTAGACAAAATTCAAAATTTTGCATATGGAAATGAGTTATATCACAAAAATTTTAATATATATTCGCGATTAATGAATTTTACGGATATGTGTCTTATATATAATTATGAACCCATAGTCCAAAATTCCAGCAGTATGATTTCTGTATACTTGTAACTAATTTCTGTTGAATTTTTTATCGATATCAATGTTTATATGCGTTAATGTATTTTTGGGTTGTGGAACTAATTGGAAGCTATGACCTATTATGAGTCAATCATCATAAAATAGTTTAACGTGATTTCTATGTATTTTAATTGAATTTCATCTTTACAAGAGTTTTATGGGTATTATAGTTATTACCGAAAGTGGTACATATATGAGGGCTGTTGCCAATTATGGACCGATATTCGTAAAATTCAGTTGTATGATTTTTGGATTCAAATTTTGGTTCAACATATTGGAGCTGACCTATTATGGGACTATCGCCATATAATACTGTAACGTGATTTCAAAGTATTTGAGGGCTATTTTTGTAAAATTTATAAATAAAAAATTAATAAAACTTAATTTAAACAACGCTATTAACAAGTGTGGACCTTATATGACAACTATATCGAATTATAGACCGATATTTAAAAAATCTTGTAATATGATTCTTGAATACAAATTACTGATCGGTGTACAAATTTGGTTCAGTACAAATATTTTTTTTGGATATTTGTGTAGGTTAATGTGTTTTCCAGAAGTGGTACTTATATGGAGGCTGTGACCAATTATTGGCCGATCATCATAAAATTTCGTACAATGATTTTTACATATATTGTAATTTTTGGATTCGAATTTCAACTTGATAACTATATTTGTAAGAAATTTATGAGGGTTTTAGTGATTTTCGGGAGTGGACCTTATATGGAGCTATGGTCAAATATGGACCGATATTCACAAACTACCGTAGTATGATTACTAGATACAAATTACTCATCTGTGTATAATTTTATTTTGATATCGATATGTTTAAGATATTTATACAGGTTAATGTGTTTTTTGGAAGTGGTCTTTATATGGGTGCTATGACCAATTATGGGCCAAACTTCATAAAATTTGGTACAGTTATTGCTATGTATATGAGTTTTATGTATTTAGTATTATTAAGCATTATATATATAAGAGATTTGTGAGTACTTAACTGATTTTCGGAAATGGACCTTAAATTGGAGCTACGGTCAAATATGGACCGATATTCACAAAATCCTGCAATATGACTTCCATATATAAATTACGGATCTGTGCAAAATTTTGGTTTGATATTGATATTTTTTAGATATTTATGTAGGTTAATGTGTTGTTCGGATGAGGTCCTTATATGAGAGCTATAAACAAATATGAACCGATCTTCATAGAATTCGGTGCAGCGACTTTTGTATATATGGAGAATATTTGTGTAGAATTTCAACTCAATAGCGATATTTATAAGGAATTTATGCATGTTTAAGTGATTTTCGGAAGTGAACTTTATATGGGGGCTATGATCAAATGTGGGCCGATCCACGAAAAATTCAGTCTTGTGATTTCTCTTAGTACGAAACTTAGTTTTGCTTAATTTTGTATGGATACTGCAATTCTATGAGCATTTATATACCATAGCACCATATTTCGGGAAGAAATTTGTATGGGGGCTACGAGAAATTATAGACCGATTCTTTCCATTTTCAACAGAATTTGTCGTTTTCTCATATAAATAATGAGTACAAAATTTCATAATGTTCTCTGCAATGAATTTACTAAAAGTCACAAAAATCATGTGAAAATTATAAAAATTTTTGGAGGTTGTCTTACATTTTGATCCATAACCCTGGTTCTACCGATTCGATTTTGCTGATTTTCAATACCAAACTGCTTAGAAAAATTATAAACATTTTGGTATGCATTTCATTAATTTTGCTTATGTATTTTGGACGTGAGAGTGTTTTACACAGACAGACAGACAGACGGACAGACAGACGGAAATTGCTCAATCGACTTAGAATTTCATAAGGATCAATAATATATATACTTTGTTGGGTCTCAGATGAATATTTCTCAATGTTACACACGGAATGACAAACTTATATATACCCTCTTTCACCACTTGTGGTGGTGGAGGGCATAAAAATGACGCAACATATTGATCTACGAGTATTTCCTGACAATTAAACATCAAATGACTATTTATTTAATTAAACAAAATAATGCAAAAGTTTTGTAACAAAGTCTTAGTTATTTTCAAATAACCGATAAAAGTATGGAGTACTTGTTGACCCAGTGCGTTCGCTACCCCAATTGAAAGAAAGAAATAGTACTATTAAGTCTTCCTTTGTGAATTAATACTAATTCAGTAAAACATGTCTCTTGTTTTATGTTTATTGATTCATTGTAATGTAGCTCATACTAAAGGTATTATTACTTAGAATAAAAACAGTACCATAAAGGCCCACATTTTGTATTCCTACTCAGCATCATGAATGTCTAATTTCATATTTCTGTGTCCATTATTATAGAAAACACAGGAGAAAGGTACCACTATAATCACCTTTTGTGAATTCTAACTCATCCAAAGTCATTTGTGCCTAATTTTTAATTTTAAGGTTTATTATTATAAAATATTCAAAGAGTACCTTTACAATAAAGAAATAGTAACATTAATTATCCCTTTTGAATTCGCATTCACTAAAGCATGAACGCTTAATTTCGTGTTCCTAGGTCCATCGTTACAAAATATTCAAAAAGTACTGTTAGTTGGAAAAAGTACCTGTAAGTCCCTTTTTTATATTCTAACTCAGTCAGGTTCATGTATGTTTCATTTTCTCCTTACAAGTTCATTATCTTTTATCCTCTTGAATACTCGTCAAGTTTGAACTATAAATTTGTATAGCATTTCATATATTATCAACTGATATAATATTTAATAAATGATCACAAAACCGAACCGAAACCGATTGGTTTTCAATTTTTTAAAACCGAAACTGCGGTTTTGAAATTTTTCGGTTTTTTGGAAACTCTAGCTTGTCAGATCTGAATTGACAATAAGTTTGAAATTGATAAGCAAAATAATTTTTAACAAAATAAAAAAAATTATTAAAGTTTTATTAAAGTGTTTCTTTATTCAAACAATCCATATAAATCCATATATCCATATAAATATATAAATGTCTTTGTAAGTTTGTTTGTTTATTTGTTTGTTTGAGCATCACGCCTAAACGACTGAATCGATTTAATTGATATTTGAAACGCAGATAGATCCTTACTTGGAAGCGTCAATAGGCTATAACTTTTTGCAATACTTGGACCAGAAAGGGATACTAAACGGCTGAAGCGATTTTATTGAAATTTCGAACATAGATAGATTGTTGTTAAGAAGCATCAATAGGCTATAACTTTGTTCACTACTTGGACTTTAAAGGGATAAAATGGGGAAAAATTGGTACATTTGATTTTTAAACATTGAATATTTATTTAAAAGGAAAACATGTTTAATTAAGCTCATTATAGTCACAAAAATATGTATTTGGAAAGTACCTTTTCAAAAGTCTACCTTCAGGGGGGTAAGAACGGGTAAAATTAAGAATTTTGTGTTTATTCATATTTATGTCTGTTTATTTGTACCTTATAGAAGGCTAAACCACTGGTCCTATCCTGTTGAAATTTACCATATATTCCTGTATATTTTAAACGATCAATAGACTATTTTTTATTTTGAAATTTTAAGTGGGCGTGGCACCTCCTAACAAAGTTAATAGTTATTATGGAATATCTGGTAAACTATCATTGTGAAAGTCGCAAAACTTCGCGAGATTTTCTTCGGTACCATTGTGCACTGCTTGCCTCAAAATTGGCGAGATTGTATAAATGGGCGTGGCTCCACCTATACAAAGTAAATAGGTATTTTCGAATATCAGCAGAACTACAATTGTGACAATATTCAAACTATATAGGAATCGATTTCTTATCACTGTATGATATTTAACTGAAAGCGGGACGTATCGGAACAGGGGTTGTGATACCACCCATACAAAGTAAATAATTATTTTCAAATATCTGGAGAGCTATGTGGAATTCTTCAAGCTTTATCCGAAGAGCACTCTTAGCATTTTACATGGGCAGTATTGAATTAGTGGTCATGGCACCTCCCATACAATGTAAATTGTTTATTTCTAATATGTGAAGAACTATAATTGCATAAGTATTTTTAAACTTTGAACACATTAATATCTTATCACTATACGGAGTTTGGCTAAAAATGGGCGGGAATGTATTATTGAGCATGGCACCTATCAAACAATTTAAAAGTATTTAAACTGTGTATGAATTAATTTCTCATCACTGTACGGAGCTTAGCTAAAAATGGCTGGGATAGGAACAGTGGGTATAGGCCCTTCCATACAAAGTACTTAATTAATTTTGAATATCTGGATAACTAAAATTGCAAGAGTCTTCAAACTTTGTCCGAAACATCTTTTTATAATTTTACGTAATGTGTCTGTGACATACATGAAAAAAAAAAAAATTCATAAATGGAATGAATTTTGTAATAAATGTTATTAATCGAACATGACTTTTTTTCCAAACTTTTTTCATTCGGAACATGTTCATAAATATTATAAAATCGTACATGACAGAATTTTTTTTGCTTCTTTTGCATAAATTTGTTGATATTTTATAAAAAATTGAATTACAATTCCATTACATAATGGCTTAGTTGAAATATCGTTGTAAAATAGCCCTATAATGACCAAATAATCAAGATAAAGCAACCAAATCTGAAACGTAAAAAATATCATTAAACATAATATAGCACCCATTAATATTAAAGCATTTCATCTGCTTAAAAAAAACGGAGTCAATTTCGCGCATATTTTTTCATTATGTAGCTGAAAATTATAAAAAATTAAAAATTTTCAATGGAAAACATAAATTTTAAGCAATATAAAAATATAAATGAAAATTGAAACATTTTTTTTCAAGCCTTCTATATTTGATTTGAAAACAAAAAAATATGAACAAAATCATACTATTTATGAAATTATTTATAAATGTCATGAATTGAAATCAATGAAATCAAATCATACTATTTATGTTGAAACTTTTTTCTGTGTAGAACTGGACATATTATCGAATATCTGATGAACTGTATTAGAGAAATTCCTAGAACTTTGAAGCATTTATTCCGTTACCAGAGTTACATAGTTGGCTGAAAATGTGCTGGATTGTATGGTGAACGTTAACAATAATTAGTACCACTGTACGAAGTTTAGCAAAAAATGGGCGAGATCTGAACAGAGGGTACACAGAGAAAATTGTAATTTCGACAGTCTTTTAGCTTTGTCTGAACCACTTTCTTTTATTTTTAGGATGTGGTGAGATCGGATTTTCATATAAAAAAATATAAAAAAAAATAGTTCAAGGGACTTGCCCCATCCCATACAAAGTAAATATTTACTTTCGATTATCTGGAGAACTCTAATAATGCAATTCTCAATACTTTAAATATTTTTTTTACTACGACAGGGGTAGCGAAGCGCACCGGGTCAAGCTAGTTAAATAATAAACAAGTAAGCTGCCCGTAAAAACTATAAAAATACAAATAGTATTGATCGACACTATTGGCTAAAATACTTATTGCTCATACGTTGTACAGGTAGGTTAGGTTACGTGAGTTGCTCGCAATTTAGTGAGTTCACTCGGAGGCCTTGTGTCCACTTGTGGTAACCTTAGAAAAACTTAAAATCATGCATGAAAAGAGAATGGTTTCCCTCCCTAATTCCGATGACTATGTTTCTCCTATGGTCCTTGTGAGAACCAACCGGTACTTTTAATGAATTTGATCATATTTATTAGTGACACATCTCTGAGAGATGTTGTCGTATACGCTCTTGTAAGGCCGAGCAGTCACATAGAAGGTGTTGTACTGATTCTTCCTTCTCCTCTCTAAACAACTTCTATAATAACGTGGGTAATCCATACGTTCCGACATGTGTCTAGTGTTTTTATCCAGGGAATTCCCGGTACAAATTTCCCGGAAATCTTACCAATTTTTCACCAATTTTTTGTCGGGAATCCCGGGAATTTAAAACTGATCAAAATACATAGAAGACAAGTTAAAAAGCTAATTTTCTCACCAAAAACTGTGAAAAGGTATTTTTACAGTTTCTCATCAATTGTTTCAAAGGAACTTGTCTCGTGATATGTGAAAATAGGACATAACACTTGACTTGTATGACCAGTATTAAACTATCAAAAACAGAAAAAATTCCGTGACCTATCACAGAGTGCCCTATCACTTTGGAACTGGTCACGTGACATGTTTTGTGTTAGTTTCTGTTCCCCTAGGGTTAATAGTTATTTGGGCTTTTCGGAATGTTAATCTAAGCAGACATATGGACATCGTTTTATAGACTTCGCCAAATGCAAATTTTATAGTTGTAAACGTTAACCGTAACCTTTTCAACATTAAAAAAAAAAATTTAACAATATTATGGTCACTGTAATTATGTATATGATAAGTTACCATTCACATCATTATTATATACATATATGACATATACATAATTACAGTGACCATAATATTGTTCAAATTTTTTTTAAAAATGTTGATGTAAACATGTACAAGTACATTTTTTTCTCTGCGCTTATCTTTCATGGTAAAGGGTTAAAAAGTCGTAAGTTAAATTGATATTTTCATTAAAAATCGAAGCACGTTTTATTCAAAATTTCATAGATGCTTAGAACTTATTCCTTATAAAAAAGAAACACAAATTACTGCAATCAAAAACATCCAAATTTAGATCCTACTAACAAAAAATTGTGCTTCAGATACTACAAAAACATATTTAACCCTATTAAGACAGTGGTGTTTAGATAATAAAAGTGGATAAATCTGCACTTAAATATCATTACAAGAAGAAATGGTATAAAACAATTTTTACATTTTGCATTTTTTTGGTTTCATTGGGTTAATTCAAATCTGAGAATCAAACAAATTTAAAAACTGTTAATAAAATAAAAAAATTTGTTACAAAAATCTCAAAAAACGACTTGTATTGGGATAAAATTATAATTTTTATAATTACTTCTCCGCTTATCTAATAAAGCCGTTTGTGTTTTGAATGCATTGTATTATGAAAATTCATAATCCTATTGATTTTGTGAATGAAATTTCATCTTTGATTTTTTATATTTTATAAAAAGTTATTTGTAAAAAATTATATGGAAAATTATATGGAAATGTTACATTAAATGAAGGTTTTATGTGGATGTAAATATAACATTCATACATAATGATTATAACACTAAATTTTTATCACAAAAAATCGGGCAATTAAAAACCCTACATGTGTCCTATCATACAGTGGCCAGTAATTATACCCGTAATAAGCCTAATCGAATTCTTACCAAGTGACATAAGAGTACTGGTCCTATCCTTTGTCAGAGTATTCTGGATATTCTACAAGTTATGATATTTTACCACCTGAGTTCTGTCTTTCTCAACGCCCATTCATTTATCAAATTCGATACGGTTACCATGGGAGTGTGTATTTCATAGAGCCAGTAATTGCAAAACAGGAGCCACATAGGTCAAAATATGACTTATGACCACTGTGTACAATATATGGCTAAATACCCCAATATCTTCTTACAGATATTGAAGGCTCATAATGCGTTCCTCATTCAACTCTTAGCATTACGTTTCCACGAGTGCTTCAGCTCCAGACTTACGCCAAGATACTTGGCTTCTCTCAAAATCTTCAGAAAAGTACCATCCAGTCGTGGAGGTCTGAATTCTGGCATTTTATATCTTCTGGTAAAAAGAACGAGTTCGGTTTTGGCTGGGTTGACCCATACACCGTTTTCCCTTTCCATGATAGTAAAACGCTAAGAGCTGATGCCAAGAGTTCATTAAATTTGGGAAGAAACTTCCTTTGAATAAGAAGCACAAGCACCTTGCGGTGTGCCCCTTGTCATAACTTTCCTTGTCCTATATCCAAGAAAGATGAAATAACATACTCTTTTCTGTCAAGTGTCCCCTCGATAGTTCCGACAACGTCATGCATCGACCTACCTTTAAGGTATGCGTCATAGGTTACATCCAGATGCGCAAATGAGAGTTAATATAATTACTCTCTTCATACATACTTGTGCTATGTGAATTCAACATACTTGTGTTCACCACAGATTTGTGTAAGAAAATATGTAAACAAAAATAAATTAGTTGACATTTCATATATTATTTTTTTAAAAAATAATGTTAAAATTTTGGTATGTATGAAACACACATCTCAACTTTTGTTGAGATGCACATTTCAAATGCATTTTTTTGTTTCTTTTCAAATAATAGTTTTTTTTGTTGTTTTTTTAAAAATTAAATTATTTTCACAAAACTAATAAAAAATTTTCACAAAAACACCAAAGTATAACAAGTAGTCCGACTTTTTGATAATAGTACTTAACTCTAAACATGTGTTAGTGAAAAAGTACCTAATTCTAAAAATGTGTTAGTAACAAAAATGTATAGGGTAAGTGCTTCTAAGTTAGGCATGAACCAGTAGTCGGCATTTTTGAGTTAAAAGCTTAATAAGATAAGTAAAATTTAACCTTAAATTAACATACACTCATGTATGAAATGTTTAAATTTGGATGAGATGAGTATTTTCATCTTTTTTTTACCTTATTCAGTGACCATCTTGCAACAGGTGCGGCAAGGCCAACTAAAACGAGTTAGTAACCATATCAATTTAAGTAATATTTTTACCAAGGAGGTTTTAACAGATACAAATTTATTTAAATATTACCTCAAATGTGAAAGTTTTCACAAAAAAAAATTTTGTTGGGCTATTTTAATTGATGCCGACATTAGGAACAAAAATTTCTATGATTTTCCATAGGGATGCCGACTCCAGGTAAATTGGTAATTTTTCATATTTAGTTCAAATTCTACAAATATGTTTACTACTTACCTCTCTTGACAATAGTGTTACGTTTTAAACTTTTTAAAACGTTGGTTTATTTCCTTTAACCCTTATGTGTGTGACAGGGTTTGGCGGTTAAATTATAAATAGCACACGCAAGAATGAATTTTCAAGATCTAGCCGAGCACTTTCAGAAATTCAAATCTAAGACTCATGTCATCCCGATCGAAGCACTCGCTTAGAAATGCGAGATTTATTTCAAAAAAATTTCGATTCTGCTCTACTGTCCATAAGTTAACGCATTATGATCCGTAATAATCGTACATGTTTACATATTAAGTAGTATTTTTATCCTATCCAATCACACATGTTTTGTTTTAACTGAAATATTACTTTTAAGAAAATGGTCGGAGCACACCATTGGCTGTTTTGGCAAAACTTCTTTGCACGTTTTACGTATATCCAGTCGCTGTTGTCGTTTGTTGGATAATGTATCATTCATCATTAGAAAATGATCCATTGATCCCAATTTGAAAGTAAATATTTTTTTTAATACATATTCAAATTATTGAAAATTATGTATTCCCAAAGAATGTAAGGGAACATTTAAAATTAATATGGCATTACTATTTTTATGAAAACTTCAAAATCCTTAAGCATGTCAGATATAGAATTTGAAAAAATAAAGAGAGAATGAAACTACCAAAGTATAACAAGTAGTCCGACTCTCTATTTTTTAAATTACTCTCTCACATATACGGGTTCCGTGTGAATTCAACACCCTTGTGAGAGATGTAAACACTTCAAAAGTCTCGAAATTTGAACTGAAAATTGTTCATTAAACATAGCTCAATTCACTTTAATTCATTAACACACATAATTTTATAATTTTTTTCAACACTTTTAACACATTTTCATTTTCAAGAAACGTCCAATTTGCACAAACTAAAATATTATCTTTTTTATTATTTTTGACATTCGATTTTTTCTGTGGTAGAATTTAAACTATTGAACAGAGTTTCTATTTTTGGTATTGAAAATCAAATAAAATTCAAACAAATGAAAATAAAAAACATTTTTATAAAACTCTGTGTGTCTGGTGAAAATTAAAAATACACCAACACATACATTTTAGTTACTAAAACATATTTAGACTTAGGTACTTTTTCACTAACACATTTTTAGAGTTAGGTACTGCTGTCAAAGAGTCGGACTACTTGTTATACTTTGGAAACTACCTTATTGGTGTTTTTTTAAGCTTTGATATTTTTACAAATAAAGCTTGAGTGTCTGTAATTCTCATTCACTCTGTCTTTCTCATTACCACACCAGATGATCTTGACAGCCTTTAATCATTTGGTGCCATCGAAAGCAGTAAAGGAATCATCCTCACTACATGCGAGTTCGTCAACTAGCGCCGCAAAATCTTCTCCTCCAGAAGCAGCCATCTGACTGTAGTTATTTTCTCTTTGGTCCCGACGTGGCCTTTTTGCTGTCCGATGCTGACATGGGGCACAGGTTTAGATCTGATCATATGCCTGCTCTGGTTTGGTCCGGTCGTAGTTTTGGCTGGACTGACCTCCACAATAGTATTATTTAGCATAGCTTTTCCCTGGTGATCAATGAAGAAAGGCATACGATATTTTTTGTGAAGTAAGCGATCACAATCATCTCGTCTTGTGACCAATATGTTGCAAAACTTTCGGAAATTGAGGTGAACATGCCTCTCAAAATTCACTTCCTGCATCACCATCTCGAATACTTCAGCAAGCAGCTAGCCTTAGAGTCGGATGAACAAGAGAGCGCTTCCATCAAGTGGCCTACCCATGGAAACGAAAATAAAGAAGAAGATACAATGGGAGTTTAAAGTAAACTGACTAATTAAAAACCATTGATTTTTTTCAGATGAAGACAGATCCTCATCCGACACAGACACCGAACCAGAAGGCGCACCATCACGCAAAAAAGTAACGACATCAAAAAAACTAATGGGGTCTGGTACTTTTAATTTTTCTAATTGAGTCATATCGCTTAGGAATAGATTCATATTGAAAAAATAATTATGATTTATATGATGCACTGTAAAAGGTTTAGGGCTTCTCCGGGCAGCTTTTATTTGTTCAACAATTTGGAATGGTATACTTAATTGTTTATTTTTAATTTTCATTTCAATCAAAGAGTGGGTTGAATCACATTCCATTTGAGTGTGACCAACTGCCAAATATTTGTACTCCATTGTGAAGTTTTTTTACGCATAAAGAAGCTAAAGCATTAGACAAAGGCACATTTTTATTTTGGTAAAAATTATTATGTGGTGCATGTCATGGAATTTAACAACAGCATTTCCTAAATAATTTACGATAATTGTTGCAAATGTCTCAAAGAGATATTAGTCATACAAAGAAATTGAGTTAGTTAATTTGATATTGAATTTGTTTAAGCCAATGTTTCTTAATATGGAAATGATATTCTACTAACCAACGTCAGAAAATCATGTATTGGTAAGACGTCCATGCAATTTAAAAAAAAATTCAAAGAAAACAACTTCATAATATTCTGTAACTATGTCGTTTTATATATATAAAATAAACACGCTTTTAGTTATGTCCCTTTATTTTTGGTAATAAAAGCGTAATTTTTGATCGCTGAAGTGTACATTTTTGCCAAGACATGTAGTTTAATGGCATTCATAATAATCAATAGCCTTTTTGCATTTTAGCTAACAATATGTAGATAAAGACGATATCCAAGGCCATATCTCTTCTACTGAAATATCCCAGAATCAGAATCGCATCCGAAATAAAAATACGCCTCGCAGTATTTATATTCAGCAAAATTTTTAAACCTTTCGAAGTTTCCTCGATTTTTAAGAAAATCTATTTTTTTTTTTTTTAAAAAGTTTATTAAAAAAATAACATAATTAATAATTTTCGAATAGAAAAGCTAAAATCAAAATCAATTACCATTAAAAGGTTATTCGGGAATACAAAATTAATATTTTAGTAAGATTTTCTTAAGCTAAATTCCCAATTTTATTGATAAATTCATTAAAATTTATTGTTGGGGGATAAGCTAGTTCCTATGCGCATTTCACTGGTTGCTTAAGCCAGATCATCAGGAAACCTTTTCCCAAAAGGCTTTAGAAAAACTAAAGATATTATACAAATAAAACTGTAGAGTGAATGATAATTACAGACACTCAAGCTTTATTTGTAAAAATATCAAAGCTTAAACAAAACACCAACAATAAACAGTGATTTTATCTTTTCTTACATTATCTACTACAATTGGTAGGTTTCTTGCCGACACAAACTGTAGTGTGTTTTTATTTAAAGCCAAAACAAAGTTCTACGTTTCTGTATTCAAAATATGTGTACTAAAGGAATATTCCTTGAATATTTCAATAATTAAAATAAAAAACTATTTTTCATTAAGTTTGCGATTTCAATCTTCATTTCTTCTATTCTTTGTATATGTTTCTCCTATTGCTCAAATCCAATAGCTTTATTCGTTTAAAATTTTCATTATCGAATTCACTTTGACATTTATTGCTTCCTTTTCTTTTAAAACTTATTAAACTACCATCCGCAATGAAAAATATTTCATCGTCTGATTTTACTGACTCGTTTATCTGAGAATTGCTATCATACATACATATTAAATTCAACTTCGAAATGCTTTGGAAGTCGGGAAAATAACTCCTCCTCCACACTGCTTACTGGTTTAGGAGCTGCACCACCATCTGTCTGCTTAGTTTGCTTAATGAAAGCAGAGTTATTTGTCTTTGCCATAGACTTGGTTTTATGCCACTGGTTTTGTTCGACAATTGATTCAAATGTTGGTGAATCGCATTCAATGCATCTCTTTTAATTTTGTTTGTATTGGAGTCGATTCTTGCATGCTCTATATTTGTACATATTTTTTCCTACATACATATTGATACTTTTGATTGCAAATAAAAGCCGTTTAGTAGTTTAAAATTGTAACAACTCTTTATTTATTTTAAATGTACAACAGCGGACGAGAAAATAACAAACTACTTTTCCGCTCATTATGAAGAGAGAGAATATTACTCGAATTGTGCAGACAATTGAGTGTTTTCTCTTTTTTGTGCAGAATTTATACATGTGCTGCCAGATCAATAATGAGTGTTTTTAACAATATTTTGGTGCTACTAAATCCATTAATTTTTAGTAATTCACTGTTACGAAGTTTTTTGCAACTTATTTCTAATATAAATAAAATTTCCCGTATTTAATCTTTATAGAAAATGAAAAAGATGTTTTAAAATTCAGATTAAATTGTTGTATTATTTTTTCGGTTATTCATCATTACCAATTAAATATTCAACTTTCGTATTTTCGTTTTTACATTGTTATGTATTTTATGTGACAGTTATCGAATGTTCGACTTTTTATAAACAAAAGTTCGATTAAATCGATTACATTTATAAGTAATACCAAGTTAAATTTTGTACTTTTTTTTTTTATACGTTTTTATTAGTTTATTGAATCTGCCTTTTATAGGCCTAACAATAAGTATTTAAATCTTATAACTAAAATTAAAAAATAGTTGCTCTCCAACAAGAGAGCCTTCATGGTTAACTGGCGCTCATCTTAGCGGGGTGGTAGATCAGCTCTACGGAGCCTGGATCGGGGTTGGATCTGCACAAGTTGTCTTGCAAGCGTATTGGGATGGTTTTGCAGCTTAACAATTTATTTCTCACGGACTTTCTTGAACTCTTCCTTTACCAATGTCACATCTAAGTCCCTGTGGATGTTTTCATTTCTTATATACCATGGTGCTCCCGTCATGGTCCTAAGAATTTTAGATTGGGCCCTCTGTATAAGATCAATACTGGTGTTGCTAGCCATTCCCCATAATTGAATTCCATACGTCCAAATTGGTTTTAAAACGGTCTTATACAGGATGACTTTATATTCAAGGCTTAATTTTGATTGATCACTGATTAACCAATGAAAGCTAGAGGCTTTTAGCTTCATGTGAAGTCTCTTGGTTTCTATGTGGCGGCGCCAAGTAAGCCGTCTATCAAGATGAATACCAAGGTAGGTGACATAATCAGTTGTTGAGTGTGACAGGTGGACAATTTCCTCTCCTTAGAGCGAACGTAACATGTTTACTTTTCAGCTCATTCACCTTTATTCGCCAGTTTTTCAACCATGTCTCCACACGTACGAGATAATTTTGCAGTTGACTAGATGCTATGAGTGGGTTTTCGTGTGAACTAATAATGGCGGTATCATCCGCAAATGTAGAGATTGTTAATTTATCGCACGTAGGCAAGTCAGAGATGTAAATCAAATATAACGTAGGTCCTAGTACACTTCCCTGTGGAACGCCAGCTCTAATCTTGTATTCTCTCGTCACATAATCATTGAACTTAACTCTGAAAAGTCTATTCGATAGATAAGACTCCAGCAATTTATGAGTACATAGTGGTAGTAAACATTTGATTTTATGTACTAGACCTTTATGCCATACCTTGTCAAAAGCTTGGGCAACATCTAAAAAGACGGCAGAACAATATTTCTTTAATTCAAAAGATTTTCTAATCTCTCCAGTTAAACGATTGACTTGTTAAATGGTGCCATGATGTTCACGGAAACCAAATTGGTGTACTGGGATAATCTTTCCATTATTCAAAAAAGGTATGATCTTTTCCTGGAATATTTTCTCGAACAGCTTCGACAAACAAGGGAGTAGGCTAATAGGTCTATAAGAAGATGGCAGGGTTAAATCTTTACCCGGTTTCGGTATCATTATTATTTGAGAAATTTTCCAATTTTTTGGATAAATTCCAAGTTTCAAGATCGCATTAAACAATATAGAAAGCACATTTGGTTGGTTCTTAATCAATGATGGAGTTATTAAATCATATCCCGGTGATTTTTTCAAGTTCAATTTATTTTTAATTACTCTATTAACATCCTCAGGACCAATATCGAATTGGCCTGTATTAGCCATTGTTGAAACCGGCAATTCTTCGAGCTCAAACTCATTTGCCGTGGAATTAGGTTGAAATACTTCACTTTAATGTTCAGCAAATACTGTTGCTTTCTCTATAGCACTTCGTGCCCAGGTTCCGTCAGCTTTCCTTACAGCGCTTTGCGCCTCTACCGGTGGCTTAATGTTCCTCGTTGCTTTCCAAAGAAAGAAATTTGTGTATTTTGTGCTCGTCAAACTTTTAATATAATTTTCGTTTATGCGATCCTCTTCTAAATGAAGGGCTCTTTTCAGTTTTCGTACTGCTGTGGACAGCCTCTGCTTTGCAGCAGGTGATCTATTATGTTGCCATTCTTCAATGTCCGAATTTGAAATAGGCGTATTAGTTTTTGGAGGAATTTGGTACCTAGAGTGTTCCAGAGCCGAAATTATCAATGACGTGAAGTCATTGACGGTTTTTTTTATGTCTTCCTCACACTGTAAATTAGGATTTGTGTGGATATGAATGCTGATATATTTCCTATATTTTACCCAATTTGTCTT
The DNA here is from genome assembly GCA_942486065.2 of Calliphora vomitoria. NCBI lineage: Eukaryota > Metazoa > Arthropoda > Insecta > Diptera > Calliphoridae > Calliphora > Calliphora vomitoria. Next base: position 51,091,698 of record OW818030.2, on the reverse strand, counting down.
ATAACACAAAAAGTCCTTAGGAAATCTTGGGTTGTTGGGTCTCTCGCAATAAGTAATAATTACAGGAGAATGGTCAGAAGATAGATCATAGGATATTTCTGTGGATACTGTATTTCGACTAATATTTCTACATATGGCGAAGTCTATTAGATCAAGAATTTTTCTAGGATCAGTTGGCCAATAAGTTGGGTGTCCAGGAGACACGAAATCTAAGCAATTTTTGCGATCAACTAGAGCTTTATACAGCTGTCTACCTCTGGGATTCACCAATCGCGAACCCCAATATCTATGTTTGACATTAGAGTCTCCACATGCCAGAAACCGATCTCCTAGTGTTATAAAGAATTCTTCAAACTTTTCCTTGGTCATCGAAAAACGTGGTGGGCAATATATAGAGCTCAGAGTTAATTCTCCAGCTGGGTATTCAAGGCGAATAGATGTTGCTTGCATATAATCCTTTGAAAATGCATCTAGGGCATAGTGTCTCAATCGGTTTCTAATTATGATACCGGTTCTGCCATGTGCCTTACCATCCGGATGGTTTGTGTAATAGAATGGGTAGCCTGATATATTAAAGTTATATATATTTGTAAGATGTGTCTCCGAAATTAACATCACATCGATGCTTTTATTTAACATAAAATGGGAAATTTCCGATTTGTGCTGGTTTAAACCATTTGCATTCCAGAAACATATTTTTAAAAAATTCATTTTCTTGTTAATTGAATTTGAATCATTTGGTTCTGTGCTCTCAGAAGCTCTTGTATTGTGGTTTGCATGGATGACATGAAGTTAGCCATATTTTGATTAAGAAAGGAAATATTCTCAGTAAGTGCTTGCATAAGGTTTTCCAACCCTCCCACATTTTGGGGACACTGGGCTTTTGATAACCCGATCTTAAAATTGTAGCTCCTTGGTCATTTTGCTGTAATATTGGATGAGCCGCATTTATATTTTTATTTGAAAAAAATACTCCAGAGCTTAGTGGTCTAGATGTAGATTCCGAATTTGTAGTTGTTGGTTCAACTATTTCACCTCTCAATAGCTTTTGCCTCTCTCTTAATCTTTTTAATAACTCCTTGTAGACTGGGCATCCGCGGTAATTAGTGGAATGATCTCCACCGCAGTTACCATATTTTCTACTGAGACCATTCTTAACTATATCACATTGTGACGAAGAGTGCACAAACTTGGTATTAATTAAAATGGCACCTCAATGAAAATGGCGCCTCATTTGAATAGAAGCCATCAAACTGTCCTGTCCGTCTGTTTGTCTAAATTGGAAATGGTAAGTAATTTTAGATTAAATTTAGAATTTTTAAATTCTAAAATTTTTCTTTTTTTACAAAATATGAACGTAAAAGTAAAGGGAGCTGGGTATGATGGCCATCCATACCAGTCCCAATATTACGTGCCGTATTGCCAGCCGTATTGCCTGCAACAACAGCCCCTGCAACCATAAAACTATTTTTTTTTGTGTAAATGATTTTTTTAATAAAATAAACTTTTTGGTCTTAAACATTTAAGTTAAAACTTTGGGGGTTACACCAAAGAATAAAAGCATAGAACGGAAGGAGAGAGGAAAAAATGATTCTCTGTTCACACATACGGGTGATACAAAAACAAAATACCTCTCATGAATTAGGTTTTTGACAACAGACTAAGGTTTTTGTTTTTTTGTAGAAAAACATATTTTTCTGTAGAAAAATAGGTTTTTGTCGAAAAACACACTTTTCTATAGAAAAACACACTTTTCTATAGAAAAACACACTTTTCTATAGAAAAACACACTTTTCTATAGAAAAACACACTTTTCTATAGAAAAACACACTTTTCTATAGAAAAACATACTTTTCTATAGAAAAACACACTTTTCTATAGAAAAACACACTTTTCTATAGAAAAACACACTTTTCTATAGAAAAACACACTTTTCTATAGAAAAACATACTTTTCTATAGAAAAACACACTTTTCTGTAGAAAAACATACTTTTCTATAGAAAAACACACTTTTCTATAGAAAAACATACTTTTCTATAGAAAAACACACTTTTCTATAGAAAAACACACTTTTCTATAGAAAAACACACTTTTCTATAGAAAAACACACTTTTCTATAGAAAAACATACTTTTCTATAGAAAAACACACTTTTCTGTAGAAAAACATACTTTTCTGTAGAAAAACATACTTTTCTGTAGAAAAACATACTTTTCTATAGAAAAACACACTTTTCTATAGAAAAACACACTTTTCTATAGAAAAACACACTTTTCTATAGAAAAACATACTTTTCTATAGAAAAACACACTTTTCTGTAGAAAAACATACTTTTCTATAGAAAAACACACTTTTCTATAGAAAAACACACTTTTCTATAGAAAAACATACTTTTCTATAGAAAAACACACTTTTCTATAGAAAAACACACTTTTCTATAGAAAAACACACTTTTCTGTAGAAAAACACACTTTTCTATAGAAAAACATACTTTTCTATAGAAAAACACACTTTTCTATAGAAAAACACACTTTTCTGTAGAAAAACATACTTTTCTGTAGAAAAACATACTTTTCTGTAGAAAAACACACTTTTCTATAGAAAAACACACTTTTCTATAGAAAAACACACTTTTCTATAGAAAAACACACTTTTCTATAGAAAAACACACTTTTCTATAGAAAAACACACTTTTCTGTAGAAAAACACACTTTTCTATAGAAAAACATACTTTTCTATAGAAAAACACACTTTTCTGTAGAAAAACACACTTTTCTATAGAAAAACATACTTTTCTATAGAAAAACACACTTTTCTATAGAAAAACACACTTTTCTGTAGAAAAACATACTTTTCTGTAGAAAAACATACTTTTCTGTAGAAAAACATACTTTTCTGTAGAAAAACATACTTTTCTATAGAAAAACACACTTTTCTATAGAAAAACACACTTTTCTATAGAAAAACACACTTTTCTATAGAAAAACACACTTTTCTGTAGAAAAACACACTTTTCTATAGAAAAACACACTTTTCTATAGAAAAACACACTTTTCTATAGAAAAACACACTTTTCTATAGAAAAACACACTTTTCTATAGAAAAACACACTTTTCTATAGAAAAACACACTTTTCTATAGAAAAACACACTTTTCTATAGAAAAACACACTTTTCTATAGAAAAACACACTTTTCTATAGAAAAACACACTTTTCTATAGAAAAACACACTTTTCTATAGAAAAACACACTTTTCTATAGAAAAACACACTTTTCTATAGAAAAACACACTTTTCTATAGAAAAACACACTTTTCTATAGAAAAACACACTTTTCTATAGAAAAACACACTTTTCTATAGAAAAACACACTTTTCTATAGAAAAACACACTTTTCTATAGAAAAACACACTTTTCTATAGAAAAACACACTTTTCTATAGAAAAACACACTTTTCTATAGAAAAACACACTTTTCTATAGAAAAACACACTTTTCTATAGAAAAACACACTTTTCTATAGAAAAACACACTTTTCTATAGAAAAACACACTTTTCTATAGAAAAACACACTTTTCTATAGAAAAACACACTTTTCTATAGAAAAACACACTTTTCTATAGAAAAACACACTTTTCTATAGAAAAACACACTTTTCTATAGAAAAACACACTTTTCTATAGAAAAACACACTTTTCTATAGAAAAACACACTTTTCTATAGAAAAACACACTTTTCTATAGAAAAACACACTTTTCTATAGAAAAACACACTTTTCTATAGAAAAACATACTTTTCTATAGAAAAACACACTTTTCTATAGAAAAACACACTTTTCTATAGAAAAACACACTTTTCTATAGAAAAACACACTTTTCTATAGAAAAACACACTTTTCTATAGAAAAACACACTTTTCTGTAGAAAAACACACTTTTCTATAGAAAAACATACTTTTCTATAGAAAAACACACTTTTCTATAGAAAAACACACTTTTCTGTAGAACAACACACTTTTCTATAGAAAAACACACTTTTCTATAGAAAAACACACTTTTCTGTAGAAAAACACACTTTTCTATAGAAAAACACACTTTTCTATAGAAAAACACACTTTTCTGTAGAAAAACACACTTTTCTATAGAAAAACATACTTTTCTATAGAAAAACACACTTTTCTATAGAAAAACACACTTTTCTATAGAAAAACACACTTTTCTATAGAAAAACACACTTTTCTATAGAAAAACACACTTTTCTATAGAAAAACACACTTTTCTATAGAAAAACACACTTTTCTGTAGAAAAACACACTTTTCTATAGAAAAACATACTTTTCTATAGAAAAACACACTTTTCTATAGAAAAACACACTTTTCTGTAGAAAAACACACTTTTCTATAGAAAAACACACTTTTCTGTAGAAAAACACACTTTTCTATAGAAAAACACACTTTTCTATAGAAAAACACACTTTTCTGTAGAAAAACACACTTTTCTATAGAAAAACACACTTTTCTATAGAAAAACACACTTTTCTATAGAAAAACACACTTTTCTATAGAAAAACACACTTTTCTATAGAAAAACACACTTTTCTATAGAAAAACACACTTTTCTATAGAAAAACACACTTTTCTATAGAAAAACACACTTTTCTATAGAAAAACACACTTTTCTATAGAAAAACACACTTTTCTGTAGAAAAACACACTTTTCTATAGAAAAACATACTTTTCTATAGAAAAACACACTTTTCTATAGAAAAACACACTTTTCTGTAGAAAAACACACTTTTCTATAGAAAAACACACTTTTCTGTAGAAAAACACACTTTTCTGTAGAAAAACACACTTTTCTATAGAAAAACACACTTTTCTGTAGAAAAACACACTTTTCTATAGAAAAACATACTTTTCTATAGAAAAACACACTTTTCTATAGAAAAACACACTTTTCTATAGAAAAACACACTTTTCTATAGAAAAACACACTTTTCTATAGAAAAACACACTTTTCTATAGAAAAACATACTTTTCTATAGAAAAACACACTTTTCTGTAGAAAAACACACTTTTCTATAGAAAAACACACTTTTCTATAGAAAAACACACTTTTCTATAGAAAAACACACTTTTCTATAGAAAAACACACTTTTCTATAGAAAAACACACTTTTCTATAGAAAAACACACTTTTCTATAGAAAAACACACTTTTCTATAGAAAAACACACTTTTCTATAGAAAAACACACTTTTCTATAAAAAAAAACACATTTTTCTATAGATTTTAATAAAGTTGGGGGGCTAATTGTCCAGGAGCCACCACTCCAGCCCTAATCCCAGTGGATTTCTAAATATAATAATGGGAAAGGTCCTATTTCGCTGGAGCCACCACTCCTGCCCAAATCCCAGTGGATTTCCTTTATGTTTGGGATGGCTAATTGTCCAGGAGCCACCACTCCAGCCCTAATCGCAGTGGATTTCTAAATATAATAATGGGAAAGGGCTAATTGTCCAGGAGCCACCACTCCTGCCTAAATCCCAGTGGATTTAGTTTTAATTTAAAGACCTGTAAAAAACCAGGGTTCACATATAATTAAAAGACACGCGGTTGGTGCAAACAACGTAGAACAGGAACCGTTATACGAAGCCTTACATCACACACGTGCCAGAGTGAGACGCAAAATTGTCGAAGGCAAAAAAAAAAAGGAAAACGGGCCTTATTGCACTTAAGAGATAATTACAATGACGCGCGAGTTGTTAATCAACCCAGAACTACTTTGCGACTGCTGGTGTTTTTTATTGATTAAGAAAGTATATTACAGCTGATTGGAAAAATGTGTGTAGATGAGCTGTGAGCTGTAAGCAGAAACGTAGTACTAAAAGGTAACAGGGTTGTATTTGCTCTGATTTTATGAGTCGAGCAGTCGAATTTTTTCAGTAAAAAGTCATCTGGTTTAAAAATTAAAAAATCGTTTTTTTGGTCGGAAAAAGACTTACAATCGATTACGTTATCCTAAAAATGTCGAATAGTCGGTAATAGTTTTATAGCACAAGCGAGAACTTTTAGTATACAGTGCACTCGCGGTAACGTGAACACCGCCTAACGTGAACAAGCTTTTGTTTACATTGACTACTATGTAACGTGAACAAACTCTGAAAGCTCTATAACGTGAACAATTTTTTTCACTACATTTGTTTTCTAATCATGTAGACAACACTGAAATACATACATTAATTTCGATTTTTAAAGTTATATTAAAATTTTTAAAGTTATATTATATTAAAAATGTGTTTGTATCCTATAAATTAATATTTTTTGTATGGCAACAAATAGTAATTTTATGTCGTGATCTCGTTTTGCTTTGTAATGCATTTTAATCAATAATTTTTGTTTTATTTTTTAATAATGAAAATAATAATAAAAGAATTTCACGTTCAAGCGTGTAAAAACAGGTTTATATTATAAAATTTTATATTTTTTCTATGAAATTCGACAATCGCTATCGTGAACAATTTCACTAACATGAACTCCCTTGGTTTTAATTAGTTCACGTTACCGCGAGTGCACTGTATATGGTTTTTGTTACAAGAACAAAACACATGCAAAGTTTAATTTATTATAAAAATCACTTAAATTATAAAATTAATTTTTGTTGTAAAATCTAAAGAAATATATATTCATTAAAATCACTTTTTCTGTATATCAACATTTTCTGAAGTACTGTCATATGAAATCAAAAAGTAATTTTTGGTTCATAATGTTAATGAACAGTACCATATTATATATCATAATAAAGGTATTTTGAAGCACTATTCAATAATACCCATAATGATTAGGTTATTTTCTAAATATATGAGAAATTTACTATTACATATATTGACTTGAACTTCCTATTACTCTTAAAATAAAAGAGAGCGGGCAAAAATGTTAACCTTTACTAAAATGTAAGCTGTTTCGAGAATCTTGATTATTTCTTAATGAAAATACAACTCTGATACTTTTTAGTACTACGTTTTATGCACACTAAACACAGCAGCCTCGTACAGAGAAACGTCATATGCAAGGCGAATTGATATAAGGTGTACTCGTTAGCCCGGATTTATGATAGATGGGTTTTCTTATCAAAATATTCAATGTGTATGTATGAAAATGATAAGATGGAGGATTTTGCATTTTAATAAAATTAAATTTGCTTAATTCACAACAATTTGTATCGTGTATCTTGTATTAAATACACTTTTTGTTTATTTGTTTGTGAACACCCAGTGTATATTGTATGAATGTATTTTGCATTTTAAAAATCAAAATTCAAATAAATAAATCTAGAAAAAAATTAGAACTGAAATAAGTAAATTAATGCATTTTTTTGCGAAAACTATAAATTTACTGCTGACATTAAGTAATATTGTATGTATTTTTATTCTTCTTCCCAATAACTGGATTTAAATTACATTTATAGCTGGGAAACCAATACAACTTTTTAAAAACATATAAAATAAAAATGTGTAAGTGTATTTAATTTTTATATGAAAATTTCCAACAACAAGCATACACTATTGTATTCTAATACAATAATACACTCTATACAAAGATACAAGGGGTTTTGTGAATTAAGCAATTATTTTGATTTCATTTATGCAATCTGTCAGTTTTTAACGCGATTTATATAAGATAACGGCTAATAACATAAGATAAAAAAAGTAACAGTAAACAATATTAAACAAAAAGTTATAGACAAAATTTTTGTTTAATCTTTTTTAAGTTTTTTGGAGTTGATTGGTGTAAACCATAGATAAATACACATAGATCGGAAACTCTCCTGTCAAAGACCTAACTCAGTTGTCAAAAACCTAAGTGGTGAGAATGTATTAGTAAAAAAAAATATGTGAAAACAAAAACAACACTCGTATGTGTAAAATTTTTGAGTAATTTTTTTGTTTGAGTTTTTTTCTAGTTTCCGCTCTATGTTTCTCTATGGTGTAAACTATCGTAAAATAATAGTTGACACTTTTTTAAGCAAACTCCAACTTTAACCATTTACTTTTATGGCATAGAAATTATATTTTCCAAAAACAAAAAAGTAAAATACCATAAAAAGGTAATTCAATTCAGAATCGGTATTAGCTATTTTGATAAATGATTGAAAAATGTAAAATTATTTGAAAAGATGCAAAACCTTCTGCATTCGGAAAAAATTAATTGTATAAGATAGAGAAATAACAAAAATGCAAATAAAAAAAAAAAAAAAAAAATTGGTAATTAAATTCACATCGTAGATGAGAGCTGTTTTACTGAATATTTTACCATCAAAAAGTCATTTTCGTGAAAATCAAAGATAGAGGATTTTGAATATAGTCCCACGTTATGTTAAATTTTATGTGTATACAAACATTCCTAGGAGATTTATACACGTTAAAGTGATTTTCGGAAGTGGGTTTATATGGGAGCTATGACTAATTATGGACTTGAATTTATGTTTCCTATTTACTAAGTCAACTAGCTTCTACAATATCTATATAAGGAATTTGAATAAGCTGACAATTATCAATATTTTTTAAAATACCTTGATTTACTAAAGAAAAACGTTAAGACCTACAATTATGCATAGCTTTCCACACAGCCCAAGAGGTACTATGCAATGCGCGTTGGCAATTATTTAATATGGCTGGCATCCCCAATATACCTAAAACCATAAATTATTATTATTGCATATGTGTATATCACAGATTTAAATATAATATTAACTATTTTGATCAATAATTTTATAAATCACTAGCTTGACCCGGTGCGCTTCGCTACCCCTGTCGATGTAAAAATCGGTTCAGCCGTTTAGTAATTATTGTTTAAAACTAAAGGTACCAATTTTACCCTTTTTCCCCCTTTTTATCCCTTTCTGGCCCAAGTATTGAAAAAATTTATAGCCTATTGACGCTTCCAAGTAAGGATCTATCTACGTTCCAAATTTCAATAAAATCCGTTCAGCCGTTTAGGCGTGATGCTCAAACAAACAAACAAACAAACAAACAAATAAACAAACAAACTTACAAAGACATTTATATATTTATATAGATAAGATCATGTTAGTGATAATAATATAAATTTCTATTAAACTATTTAACATATATATCACAGATTTTATTTTAATATTGCACTATTTACATGGATAAAATATTTTGATTAATAATTTTACAAACCTTAGTGTCACTTCTCCAGTGTTTATATTTAGAATTTGGATATATATAGTAACTAGCTTGACCCGGTGCGCTTCGCTACCCCTGTCGATGTAAAAATCGGTTCAGCCATTTAGTAATTATTGTTTAAAAACTAAAGGTACCAATTTTACCCGTTTTTCCCCCTTTTTATCCCTTTCTGGTCCAAGTATTGAAAAAATTTATAGCCTATTGACGCTTCCAAGTAAGGATCTATCTACGTTCCAAATTTCAATAAAATCGGTTCAGCCGTTTAGGCGTGATGCTCAAACAAACAAACAAACTTACAAAGACATTTATATATTTATATAGATATAGATGACAATTACTGCATATGCATATATCACAATTTGTCTTTTTTAGGCAACCACATTGACAACAAAATCTTGTTTTGTCGCCTTGATGTTTTAATATCAGCAGATGAACATACAATTCTTGATATATTACTTATATCTGCATTTTCAATTTGGAAACCCAAATCTTTTTTCCTCAACTTGCATATTTTGAGCAAGTATTTTGCCATACCAGAAATTCTTTTCCGATTTTTTAAATTATTTCTCATTTTATTATATTTGTTTCTTGCATTTGCATTTAAAGATATAATAATACTTTCAAATAATTTAATATTTTCGGAGGAAAGATTCTGCAAATCCTCTAAAAAGGAGCATTTTAACAGACTTTAAATCATTCAAACTATAATTAATCTTACGCTTAATGCCCATGTCTAATCTTACGCTTAATCCTAAAAATGAAAAACAAAATATAATATAATAATAATAATTTGTTAAAAAATTATGTACATATATATTTTAACGAAAACATAGGAATAGAATATTCTTTAACATGATTTCTCATTGATCAGTTTAAAATAAAAACTTATATAACTTTTGCATTTTTTTAATAAATATTTATTTACAGTTTTGTATTTGGTAATATAAATTACAATAATATTAAGATAAATAAAAATAGTATTTTAAAAGTAATTGTTGACATAATGTAGGTACATGTGATATATATGCCGAGAAATATGTAACCACTAAATAAATTATCTATAAAAATACATTTACGTATAAAATATCTATTTCTGGATTCCCACTCACTCGGGTACACATATGCTTAATATCATATTTCTAGACTAGTATAAAAAACTCAAAAAAGTACCATTAGAAAAAAGCACAATAACATAAAGCCTCCACTTTATTGCACGTTTCTAAATTCATTGGTGAAGAAGATACAAAAAGTAATATTCGAATAAAGCAAAATACTATAAAGTCTTCCCCTAGAATTCTCACTCACTTAGAGCCTTATATGCTTAATTTCGTGTTTCTAGGCCTATTTTTATTGAAAATTCAAAAAAGTACCATTCGAATAAAGAAAAAGTACCAAAGGGGAGACCCTTTGACTTTTCACTCACTTAGAACCTATACTCTTAATTTCATATTTCTATGTTCATTATTTTTTTTTTTTAAATTTTATTTTTTAACAAGTATTTCAAATGTTATATCTAATAATTATAATTTAATTAGTCCAGCCAGTGCCGGACGAAAAATTGTTTATTCATTGTTGCTTTGATTAAATAGGGATTATTCCTTCTAGTCTTTGGATTAGGCCTGCTGTGTCCCTCCTTCTTAATCGAGTGTGGCCATGGTTATCTAATATGTTGCGGGCCAGTGGGTTTGGGTGAACTTCAAGTTTTTTTAAATATTTTTCCACATTTTGCGTGATCTCAGTTTTTACAAGAGGCACGTTTAGATCTTTGTGTATATTCGCGTTTTTGATATACCAGGGGGCTACTGTGATCATTCTTAAAAACTTGTTTTGGCGTCTTCAGATTTTTTCTACATATGACGCTATCTTCATTATAACATAAAATTCAACAAGTACCATAAGAATATAGAAAAAGAGACAAACAAGCAGACACTTGTGGATTCCCACCCACATGGGTCCATATAAGCTTTACTTCATGTTTCTAAGTTCATTGGTGAAGAAATCACAAAGAGTACCATTTGGATAAAGAAAAAGTAACATAAATTTCACCTATTATTTGCACTCAGCATATGTGCTCAATTTCATATTTCTAGGTCCATTATTATAGGAAATTCAAAAGCTACCATTCTCTCATTAAACACCATATATGCTCTAGTTTCTATTATACAAAATTCAAAAATTACCAATAGATTAAAGAAAAAGTTCCATAAGGCCACCACATGAGAATTCCTCAATCGGATCAATATAAACTTTATTTCATGTTTCTAGTATTTTATATTTCTAGGTTCATTATTATAGAAAATTCCAAATGTTGTAGATTCCCAGTTGCTCGAGTCATTATAAGCTTAAGTTCATGTTTCTAGGATCATTGGTAAAAAAACAATACGATAAAGTCCCGACATTGAATTCTGACTCACTTAGGACCACATTTTCATATTTCTAGATTCAATATTATAGAAAATTCAAAAAGTACCATTAGAATAAAGAAAAAGTACCATAAAGTATCCCCCTTGAAATTTCACTCACTTAGGAGCATATTATTCAAAAAGTACCATTTTAATAGAAAAAGAGAGTGTCTGATTATTGTCTTTGACTTCAGTCTTAAAGCCCACAACCTTTTTTATATTTTCCAAATCTCTTCTGAATTTTGTCAAGTCCATAAATAATGGTACTAGCTACATCATCTAAGCGTTTATATGATGACCCTTAGCATAAATTTAAGTAAACGCAAGGGTAGAATGGCATTTACAAAGTTTCTTAGTTAATATAACTAAAATTTTAGATAAAACAATATTTTGAATTGACAATAAAATAAACAAAAAAAAACTTCGAAGATACCAAACATAGTGTATTACTTTTTCATCTATATATATAAAAATGGATGTTTGTATGTATGTTCGGAATGAACTCAAAAACGGTTAGACTGATTTTGATGACATTTTCAGGGAATCTGCAGAATAGACTAGCGGGTAACACTGTGAAGTCAGATTTTAGAATTTCGGTCCGTGGGCGGAGCGGCGTGGCAAAATAATTTTTTATATTATACCGCTAATTCCATCTATGTATATAAAAAACGGCTGGACCGATTTTGATAAAATTTTCAGGGAATCTTCAGAATAGCCCAGCGGGAAACATTGTAAAGTCAGATTTTTGGTATTCGAACTGTGGGTGGGTAAAAATCAAATTTTTACATTATACCGCTAAGGCCATATATATACACACAAAAAAATAATCGAGGCTATATTAACTAAGCTTAAATAGTTAATTTCTTTTTATATGAAAACTAAAAACTAAGTTTTATTATCTATGCCAATAGGTAATTCAAACAATACACTTTACCTAAAAACTATGTTGATATAACTATTGGAATTAGTAATTTGATATTTGATATATTTTTTGTTTATTTTATTGTCAATTTAAAATATTTTTGGTGCAAAAGGGTATGTATGAAATTATCAAAAATTTTAGTTATATTAACTAAGAAACTTTGTAAATGCCATTCTACCCTTGCGATTAGTTAAATTTATACTATATTTTTAGGAAATATAACCTATGGATTTTTTTGTGTGTATGTATATAAAAACAGATATGTGTATGTATGTTCCGTATGGAATCAAAAACGGCTTGACCGATGTTAATAAAATTTTCACGGAATCTTCAGAAATTCAAATGACGTCGGATTCATGCCCACCTTTAAAGTTCTAGGCCAAATGTACCACAGAATTGGATCATTGCTCCCGCTTCCCAATGATGATGCGAAGTTCCTTTAAGTTTATTTCACAGGAAATGAAGCTACAGAAGCCGAATGCTATGAACGAACATGTGTCTGCATTTGCTGCAATCCCTTCTGCCGAAACCTTCTCAAAACAATTGTTGGACATCGGAAATGGAAAAATACCAATTGATCCCGCCACAAAATAAGATTTCGTTCCCGAACTTTTGCCGAATGGAAATGAATATTCAAGACGTTGTCGACAAGGTATTCCCAAGTCTTACAACCAACTACAAAAATTTGGATTGGCTGTGGGAACATGCAATTTTGACACCAACAAATTATGATGTTAACAAGCCCAATAAGCAAATACAATACTTCCTGGCGAAACAATAAAATACAAATCGATTGACACAGTAATGATCGAGGAACAAGCCGTCGATTATCCTACTAAATTTTTGAATTCATTGGAACCAGCCGGACTGCCACCACATGTATTAACATTGAAGGTTGGATCACCAACTTTGTACCACACTGTATATTAAAATCGAGATCGAGATGATATATAAAACAGATGATTTCTAAGGTTCAGCAACGCGGACCGGGTTCAGCTAGTTTTCATATAAAAAGAAATTAACTATTTAGCTTAGTTAATATAGCCTCGATTCTTTTTTTGCAAAGAAAGTAAAAAATTTGATGTTTTGAGTCACAAAACATTTATTTTGATAGATATTCCGCTCGCATCCCATTAAGCGACCAAATAGGTTTTCAAGGAAAATATCTAAGGTTTCTTTTGAGGAAAAAATGGGCCCATTTAAAAAAAAAAAAAATCAAAAAAGTTTTTAATTTTGGAAAAAAAAATTACAACAATTTTTATTTTAAAATTTTTTTTCGAAAGATTGAAGAAATAGCTATCTAAACTATTTGGGACACTTTTTGCTAAGAACAATAGATATCGGAAAGTTCTTGACAGATCTTGTTGAAAAATTGTGTCTGAATTACTATCCAATATATTTAATGCTTAAAATATAATTTTGTTTAAAAGTTTTAAAATCGAATTTAATACAAAATTATAAACATACATACTATTATTAATATATTAATTGTCGATGATGAATGATACAGCATAAATGGCGCATACTGTACTGAAGCGGCATGTCCCAAAAAATTTTTTTGAAAGAGCATATCCTTGGCTATAATTTCACTGAATATTTCCAATAGATCAGATCAGTAATTATAAAGATATAATTAAAACACCATCCGGTTTGACCATTTCCCCCACTATGCACTCATATTTCCCGTAATAAATCAGCAACGATTTTTTTGGCCATTTTGGAGGAACCCATTTTTCTCTGGAACCAATCACACGATTTTTAGCACGATTGTCTCATTTTCTTCCAAAAACTGTCGACTTTTATAATATATATGGCAAGTATCTAGCCACCATCCATGTTTCCCGTCATAAATCAGCAACGATTTTTTTTGCCATTTTAGATGAACCCATTTTTCTCTGGAAGCAATCATAAGATTTTTAACACGATTGTCTCATTATGTGCCAAAAGCCATCTACTTTCATAATATATATGGCAAGTATCGAGCCACTTCCCATGTTTCCCGTAATAAATCAGCAACGATTTTTTCTTATACCTAAATTCCTAAATAAGTAATTTTTTTTAATTAAATTATAGTTTTCTTAGGTTTTAAGTTTAGTTGATTTTATTTCCATTTGCATTAATATTACTTATTATTGGTTACTTTTACTTCCTGACTTTCTTAATTCTCACAAACGACGCTGTGTTGAAAATACCCACTAATTGGGTATTTTTACTTCCCGTTTTTTTTTTTTTGCTAAAATCGACGCTATCTTGGCTCACGTATACAAATTCCCCTTAATTCACGGATATAAAAATAATCAGCTGCATGGCGAATTCATATATGAATTCGCCTTGATCAGCTGGAGTAACGGTGCCACCTGGTTGAAATATGCCTTGACTTCAACGGTTTGGTTACGGCGTATAACATGTGTCACCCTATCGTGTGTAATTGTCCACAATGTTCCAATAATAGTAATCAACACAGTTTAGTACATAAAAAACAGCTGTATTAGTCGACAAAGTTTAGTAAAAAATATTATTAATACCTTAAAGAAAACGAAAAAAAATAAGTTTTGGTTTTATAAAAAAGGAAGGGCAATAAATCATAGACCTATGAACATTTAAAATTCTTTGGGAATTCAGTATTTGCATCCATTAAATTTAAAAAAATATATTGAAAGACAAAGAATAAAATGTCCGAAGAGGACGTGATAAAAATCGATCAGCCCCAAGAGCTGAGCTTTGAAAAATGTAAGTATGTATGTATGCACAATAGAATACCTGCCATTAACAAAATAAATTTTACCTGGATGAGTTCAATTTAATTCGTAAAATTTGATGGCAATCAATCAATATAACGAACCACTGTTCCCGAAATCGAATGAAACTTATAAAATTGGATACAAAATATGTACTTTGTTTTAGAGTTCTACAATATTCTGCTGATATTTAGTCATTGAAAAATGTAAAATAGACAAATTATACATACGATTTTACATACATAAGTATGTATATTCATTGTTATGATAACAATAAGTCCAATCTATTTTTCTTATTAAGAAAACAATTGCATTTTTATATAAAGTCGTGTAAAAATACACATCAGTGATAACTTTGGAAACATATTTGCGGCTATTTACTGGTCGGATAAATTTCTATTTAGAAAAAAGAATGTTAAATGCATTTCACTTTATAGAGTTTGTAAACAGCAAATAATTTCAGTATACAATTTACAATGATGGTTATTTTTAAGGCTGGTCTAATTCATAAGGTATGTTTCAAAGGTATTGATAATATATATATTTTTTTTATTTAAATTACTCATTAATCTTTAATGTCTTTGGTGAATATATTCATCACTCCAATTGCTTTTAATTAATATGCCATTTAGTAATTTAATTGTTATATATTTGTCAGTGTTTCAAAATTATACGAAAATTTTATAATTTTTTAAAATGACTATGTAATATAAAATTTCAATAAAATTTTCTACAATTTTGAGCTCTTATTTTTTATTTAATTAAATATTTTAGTAAATTTTGATCTTTAAATTTTGTCTAGTAAATTTTGATCAATATTGGTGGCCCAATAATTGTCGAAAAATTTACTCTTTTAATATCTATTTTAGGCCCAAATTATGGCGCCTTTGTGTGTAATCATGATTTGATAATATCCCTCAATTCGAAATAAATATATTTTTTGTGTTAAGCCAGGTGTTTCTGAATTCAATGTTGTAGATGCGATTCTGAAACAGGATTGGCAATAAACTTATTACCTGGATTCTCACGTATTCAAGAATTATTTAGTATTCACAGTTACTATCATGTGATATAACGAGAAGGCTTTAGTTTGTTAGATACGTTAACTAAATATTTTTTTAAACCCTTTCAGGACCATAACGAAACTATGAGCAAATATTAGTATCCAATGGGCTTTTTTAGATGATTTTAGATTAAAGTTAAGAAAATTTGGCAATATTCGAAACTTGTCAATGGTGGACCTTCTACGCGTTTAGCTTCATGTAATTTCTGGTAGACTATATACAAGTGGATAAGTACTATGTCCAGAATATCAAAGAATAAGCGTAAATAATATTTTATTTTTGATTTGCGGTCGACCTCATAACATACTTTCCGCTGATCCATAAGGTCAACGCCACCATATACTTATTATTTCAAGACAAGTCACTTTTTTAGCAGACCCTAATTGGTAATTCATTTCTAAAAACGCTTTCATTGCAATGAGTTCAATAGTAAAAGATCTTCCGTGCTGCTCCACGTACCTTCCACACTCTGGTATTACTACTTATTAGCATATCCAGCTTGGTAACATCCTAAAAAATCACCATTGGGGTCAACATATTGAATTCATATGCGCTCTCGTGGAATACCTGAGGTACATAAGAGTGTTTTTTCCATCCGAATATAAGTTCCAATTCCAGAGGAGTGTCCTGACGTGTATCCAAAGGTACATTATGTTCAATTTCTTGATGATTGTCCTGGATTTCCACCACATCTGGATCGTTTTCAATATCCTCTTCAATGGATTTTGTATCCTCTTCATCCGAAAGTAGTTCATATTCTCATCAAAGTAATAGTAGCCCTATAAATTCCACTTGTAGTCCATAGGGAAAAAGTACATTTTTAACTCTTTCATTTTTTAATACCTTTTCTACACTTCTGTACTCACTTAATATTATGTATCAACTGCCAAAATCAGAAAAAATAATAAAATAGCAATGCAATAAACGAAAACTGTAAAGCACTCAGTGCAAGAAAATTTTGGGATTCCCCGTCAATGATTTGGCACTTAATTTATTCAATTCAGTCAACTTTAACATTTTACATAATATAAGTCAACTTTATTCTACATTATTAAAGCAAACAAATTTATGTGAATTACTAAAAATATGTTTTAATTACTAATTGAATATATGGAAAAAATGTTTCCCATTGTCGTCAAAGGATTAAAGTTATTCTTTGGGGTGAAATATGAAACAAATATTGACGTAACTTTAAATTATATTTGGTAAAAAAAACAAAAAATATTTTTTTGATGGACTACTGCATCTGTCAGCTTCAAAATTCAGTTAGTATCATTAAAACGAGTGATACTACTTTCACAGAATTTAACATAAAGCTACATATTATATAAAGAAACGTCATTAATATATTCAAGTGCGTTTATAAACAACAGACTTTTAACTCAGAAAATATTTGAACCTTGTATTGTCAAATAAAAAACTGATAAATAAATCTTTTTGAGAAATTATCTTATCCAGTTACCATTAAACCGCTAGTAATTGGATCAAAAATTATAAAAAAAATTCATTTTTTTTTTTGTTTTTAAATATTGATCAAAATTTTATTAAACATTTTCCAAAAAGCTGTAATTATCGATTATTATATTAAATTACAAATAAAGGTAGTGGAAATGTATACAAAATTGCAGTATTTTTGTAAAAAAATTAAAATGTTCTTTTAATTTTGAAACATTGACATTATAATAAAAAAAATTCAAGAAAACCAACAACAATATCAACATAATGCATATCGATGAAGAGTAAATGGAATGATGAATAATTCTTCAAATCTTCAAGATTGCATCAAATATTCGTCAGTAATTTAAAAAACGAAATGTTCAAATACGAACCATACCTTAGTACAATATATTGTTACAAATGTGCAATAGCGATTTGAATTTAACGATCCGCAACGACTGCCTGCAACATTCATCATGTTTATAAACACGTCCATCAGTAGAAGCTTCTACTTATCAACAATGTTGATAGCATCCGGTTATTAGCATTGTTTGTAAGTATGGCAACACTGCATGTTTAAGCTGCTAACATTAACATCGAAAGCTCTAGAATTCGAATGTACTATTATGTCCGTTACGAGCATTGTAGAAGATTCCCGATAGATGGCGCGTGTATACATAGTGTCAGAGGTGGCAGTCGTGAGCAGAGTTGATCATTGGCGCTGTTAGAGTTAACATCAACTGTCGTGTACATTTGAGCTTCTACGTTGTAAAGTATGTGTGCATTTCTGTGAATTGATATACGTGTATAAAGACACTGAGTGTCTATTTGAACTGTTGTTGTTGAAGATTATAAATAAATAAAGAGTTGTTACAATTTTAAACTACTAAAACTGCTTTTTATTTGCAACCAAAAGTATCCGGTTTATGTAAAGGAAATAAACCCCGTTTTTAAAAGGTAAAAACGTAACAATATCGTAAACTTTGCTTATAGAACTGGGTGATTTAAAAAAAAAAAAAACAATATTAATGACATTTTATTTCGATTGCAGGTCCTGAAAGTCAAGAAGAGCAAGAAAAGCGGCAGTGTATTGAACAATTAATGAAAAATGGCAATGGAAAAATTGAATTGAAGAAATTAAGAGAATTAGCACGATCAGATTACGGTCTTGTAACAGATGAGCTGCGAAGAAAATTGTGGCCTCAATTGGCGGGTGTTGATGTTACGTCTTTAGAACCAGCTCCTAAATTGAGCGATCTACAGACACACCCTGAATACAATCAGGTCGTTTTAGATGTAAATAGGTCTTTGAAACGTTTCCCTCCTGGTATTCCATACGAACAACGTATTGCTCTTCAAGATCAACTAACCGTCTTAATATTACGAGTAATTAACAAATATCCAAATTTACGGTACTATCAGGGTTACCATGATGTGGCAGTAACATTTCTTCTGGTAGTTGGTGAGGAGGTAGCATTTGCTGTGATGGAAGAACTTTCAACAAATCATTTCTCCGAATGTATGCAAGAGACTATGGATGCTACCCAAAAGAGATTGATGTTCATATGGCCTATTGTTAATTTTGAAAATCCAAAACTCTTTCAATTTTTGCAACGTTCAACAGTCGGTACGTTATTTGCTTTGCCGTGGTATTTAACATGGTTCGGGCATAGTTTGAACTCATATAAAGCAGTCGTACGTTTGTATGACTACTTTCTGGCCTCTCCTATTTATTCGCCCATATTTGTAACGGCATCGATTATATTGCACCGTTCGGACGATATACTGCTTGAAGAATGTGATATGGCTATGATACATTGTCTACTCTCTAAAGTAAGTTAAAAAGAAATTTTCCAATGCATATGTATTTTTCAATTACATACATAAAAACACATTTTCTGCAGTTACCAGACGACTTGCCATTTGAGAATCTCTTGAAAACGTCGAGTCAACTTTATGAAAAATACTCTTTGACCGTTATTGAGAAAGAAGTGGAGAAATTAATTCAACAGGAGTAAGTTCTTTTAAGTTTTTTTATTTTAGAAATTTCCCAATTAAATTATTATTGTTTTATATTCAGAAATCAACAGAGAATAATTGATGAAAAAAATGCTTTGGCAAGGCGCAAAAAAATTGCAAGAAATTCAAGAGCCAACGGCAATTATTTGCTGAATCATTTATTGCCACAATTGCTGACACCAAAATCGTTCATTGTCACCACGGCATTTTCGTTACTTGTTGGCATTTGTGCATACTATTACAAAAGTCAATATATGTCTACCGGTATTAGTTGAGTAAGTCTGAACTTGCTGCCGTCTATGTCTAGAGCTCTACGGCATGCAACGCCGCCACATTCGGGTTGGATGATAGGATTTTCAATATTTTAATTTTATCATATTCTTAAGAGATTGTGGGTTGTTTAAGTTTCCATCTGTTCATTTCATATATCTCATCTTCATTTCTTGTTTTTTTTTATTAGCATTTAAATTTAAGTTATATTGTGAAATATTAAGAAAATGTTAATTGTTTTTTTTTATTTATACTACTTTTTCTATAAGAAATAAACTGTGTGGTATACTTACATATAATTTTTACCTTTGCGGTTTACTTTCGATAATAACTATAACAAAGAACGTAGGCTTAAACATTTGTATTGCAAAATTATTGATTAACTTATGTTTAATTTAGGTTTTTTTTAAATTTTAAAAACTTCTAATAAAGACAGAACTAACACTAGACGATAAAAAATCTTTTTAATAGTGAATCAATATTGTAGATTTCTATTAATTCAGATAAATTTAAATGTGTTTCCAATTGTTCACAAACCCATGTATTTTAAATTGTTTTTATGCAAAAGTATTGATTATTTATAAAATTCATAGTTAAAAGAAAACTGTCAAACATTTGTTTTTATTGTATTTTATTAGTAAAACAAAGTTCCTCATTTTATAAAATACTCATACATATTTCATTTCTATCAGCTATAGATAAAACAAGAGTATTCGGTGAAACAGATTTTTGGAGCAAAATAAAAATTTTGGTAAAAAATTGTTTTGGTGTTGTTTTTGTTTACACATAGTTTTTTTTACTAATACATTCTTACCACTTAGGTTTTTTGACAACTGAGTTGGGTCTTTGACAGGAGATTTAGCGAAATATGGAGTAAAACAGGGGGGTTACCGCGTAACTCAATCCGAAGACGGAAATGATCGAAAATGTGTGCTAAATACATTGCAATTCGAAATGATTTCCTTTCGAATCGAATTAGGGATTTCGCTATCATAATTTCCAATAAAAACAATAGTAAATTCGCCATGCAACAGATTTTATTCTGTTGCATGGCGATATATTCACCCTTATCGTGGTTGGCATATACGTCTTACGCCTACGACTGTGTCGTACTAGACTAAAGATAAAATGCAAACTGTTTCTTTAATCTAGTACGAAACGGTCGTAGGCGTATGACGTTTACGCCAACCACGATAAGGGTGAATATATCGCCATGCAACAGAATAAAATCTGTTGCATGGCGAATTTACTATTGTTTTTATTGGAAATTATGATAGCGAAAACGATATTGAAACTTATTTTGAACATTCAATTGAGAACAATTTAAGACAATAAAAATCCTTGATTATAAAATTAATTTGAGGCTATAGAAAAACTTTCGATTGGAATGATTAAATAACTTAATTTGGGATGATAAAATAACATTTTGCATTGAGATAATAAAATAACATACGAATTGTGCAATTTTAACTCAGTAACTCAATCCGAAAACAGACTGTTCGAAATTATGTACTAAATATATTGTAATTGGAAAAGATTTCCTTTCGAATTGAATTAGGGAGTAACCTCCCTGTTATTAAAACGAAGCCAATCATAGACATTTGCAAATATATTTTCTAATGCAATATAAAGAATTAAAATTAAGTAAAATTCTAGAAATTTAAAAATGTATACATGTGTGAACCATGGATGATTATTGGCTGATTCACCACATTCTTTTTACTTATCATATACTGTTTAAATGTCATTTCTAAATTGTATTAATAACTTTGCGGTAAAATAATTCTATTAAGCTTATCAATTCCCAACTATTTTTTTTTTTTTACAAATTTCGTATCGATTCAAATATTTGCTGCACGATCCTTAGTTCTGTCGACAATATATAGTCATTTATTTGAATTCATCTAAAGCATCTTCAATCTCTTTTATAAATTTATTTATTGTGTTATAATCCATTTGCACATGCAGTTGCTGCATAAGATAGTTTTGCCGATGGTTTCGACGCAAATTCAAGCTTAAAGTAGTTAATAATTTGTTATTCTGCGCAAAACTGCTATCGCCCAAGACTAAGCGTGTATCCCAATCAAATGATTCTATTAATAAAAACTCATTAGCGTTTTGTTCTCGTATCAAATAATACAGCACTTCATTTCGTCTCGACTGCAAAGCGGATGTAATAATTTTTTGGAATTCTGGTGTTAAGTTGGATAACTCCGACTTTACAAAATCGCTATGTTGGCCACTGCTTGCATCGTTAGTGCAAATGGTGCGATAGAATTTTGCTATACTTCTTGTAGTTAATAGAAAATCGTCTGGATTATGGAATCCGTATTTATGGGACATCCGCATCGTTTGTTGTTCATCCTGATTTCCAATTAGAAAGTCAATGGAATGATTCAGAATCTAAATTAAATATATTAGCACTTTATTCCAAAATAATAATATTTAGCTTACCTCTATCAATATTTCCTTATTGTCTATATTCAACAATAAATCATGATCCTTCATCATTTAACTTTTTTTTTTTGTTTACAATAATTGCACACAGGGTGATTATAACAAACTTGTGGCCACTGCTGCCAGATTATGCGTTCAGAAACCGTGTTCTAGGTAGGGTTCTATAGTTGAAACAAAAAGTCGACTTTTCGAGATTTGGTAATTTATGAAAAGTCGACTTTTCCAACTTTCGGCTTTTTAGTTAAATCGACTTTTTTCGACTATTTCTGAAGAGAAGAAGTGCCGCTCACGTGGGTCCAGGCATAGGTCCCTTTGTGTTACCTGAAAGTATAGTGGCAAAAAGAGAAGAACAGAGTAGATATGAAAAGAGAGAAGGGGACAGTCAGTGTTAATTAAATGTATTAAGGCGATAACAAATTAAATAATATCACTTTTGTTTCTAATAGTTAGATTTAAATTTATAAAATAGTAAACAAATTTACATTACTAATTTGGAACGTTTATTATCAAACATTTTCCTAAAAGTTTCTGTAATTGGAGTATATACCAAGGTGTATTAATAAGGTGAAGTTATGAGCACAGCTGATTTTTATTTATTTGTTTATGTTGCGTTTGAGATTGTCAAACTTTCTTCATATTTTTTTTTTGTCATTAATAAAGCTTAGTACTCTGTTCATATTTGCGAAAAATTATGGTTTTTTCGTGCGAAAAAATTTATATGCAACAATTGATCAGCTGTTGGTTTTAATTTCGTGCGAAAGAAGTGCTGCTTATGTTCAAGGCGAATTCAGTCAGTGGAGTCAGTCAATCAGCTGATAACTTTTTTTTTCGCTTTTTGGTTCTAACAGTTGTCAAAGCTTGTGTTTATATTTAAATATCTACATATTCTAAGCTTATTAACAAAATATTTATTTTTTACATAAATAAGTAAAGCCCTTATTTACAATTATATACACTATATTAAGTTTTAATACATATTTTTTTAGTTTTTAATTTTTGTTTTTTGACATTTGTTAAGACTAATTGTTGTTTTTGTAGAACTGCCACCACCTTATATGAATTCGCCTTGCTTATGTTATTTCGTGTGAAAAAATAAGGTTGCCAGATGTATCTCACAATATGAAGAGAGTACTGCTTTTGCGAAATTATTTCGCATATATTTCATTTGAAATATTTTATATGTAGTTTGATAGCATGTGTGTAAAATATTTTTTTTTACTTATTTTATTACGTTGTTTTGATTAAAATCATTTCAAATCTGAAAAAAAAATTGTTTACAGAAGTAAATTGAGGTGAAAAACCAGACAACACTTCAGTGATATTTTCAAGTTCTAAATATATTAAACAGTCCAAATATTTCTTTCAGTGATCATGAACAAAAATTAAAAAAAAAAAGTAATATACCCGCTTGGCATGTTCATTCGTCGGTGTTTCAGTGACTACTAAACCAAAGAGAATAAGAATATGTGTGTGGTTAGCTTGCACAATTGTGCTATGAAATGGGCACCAATGTTATAAACAACTCTCTCTTTATATATACCCTTGCCTCTCATGGTGAAGGGTATAAAGCAGCGAAAGGCAGACTCACACCACTACAGTTTTTAGATATTGTAGTTGTATGAGTTGAGTAAAAAGTTGAGAAAAAAAACAATAACAATAACTGAAATAAACAAGCATAAAAGCGAAAAGCGTAAAACAACCTGCTTCTGTCAATGCTCATGCGAGACTGACTGGTTTTGATTGTTTTTATACAATGTGTGTGCTTGCGTACATGTGAAAACAAAAACAAGAGAGCTCATTTGAGAGCTCACTGCGTTTCGCTGGTATAAAGACATAAACAAAATACGCAAAACAATAACCAACACACATACGCATACACATACGCTTTGTTGATTTTTAGTCAAAGCATGCAATAATTGTCTTTTTTTGATGAAATTTCAGAGGTTGTCTCGGATTTTTACTCATATCTCCGTTATTTATGGACGGATTTTGCTGATTTTAAATAGCAGACTTCTCGAAAGCATGTCTGACAGAATTATTGAAGATTTGTATCCCGAAGATATCTGGGGTCTTCAGAAAATTGATTTCAACAGACAGTCAGATGGACATGGCTTATGCCCAGTTTTTGACTTCGTATTTAAATACGTATTTAGTTAATTTTTACTTAAATTTAAATGGTATTTAAATACAGTTTGAGTTTTTCAGTGCAATATAATTTTTCTTATTTAAATAAGATAAAAGTGTGGTAGCACTACTAAATATAAAAAAATTATCGATAATTTTGTATAACACAGCTGTTCAAGCAAAACAAAAATTGATACATTTTGCCAAATAAGAAAAAAAGTTTATTACCCCCTATCTATACCTGATAAATTTGTATCATAATAAACTTCAAAATGGTTGTCAAGATAAAAAATTATCAGTTATAGTCTCCATTATTGCTTCGTTATGTTAGTGCTTTTACTAAGAAAACTTTGTCTTGACAACAAACGTCATTAATTGTTACGATAAATATTTGTCAAGTATAGACAGGGAGTTATATACAATAAAATATATGTAAGAAAATGCACAAAAGAAGCCCCAACTTCACCGCATCGGAAGTGTAGTTTTTGTTAGATGCCGTAAAAAATACAGCGCTACAATAGAGTGAAAAAAACAGACAACAAAAGACAGCTGTTAAAAACATATGATAGTTTATGAAACTTAAATAGAATTTAAATGGCCAACGTTGGCTACTTAAGTATCATTTAAAAAAACACTGAGAAACTCATTTTCGTATTTAAATAGAACTTAAATATAATTAGTATTTAAATACGAAGTCAAAAACTGGCTCTTAATCGACTATCTATAAGGATCCAGAATATATATACTTTATAGGGTCGGGAAATTATATTGTGGAAATTACAAACGGAATTACAAATTTATATATACCCTTCTCACGAAGATGAAGGGTATAAAAACGGTATACATGGCATGTGTAAAATGTTATAAAATATTTTTTAAAGTACTATATTTACCTCAAATTTTAATTTTAGAGGAACGTAACTTTTAAGGATCAAAAAATACATCGTCCAGGTAATGTTGAAAGTGTTCTCTTTAATCCTGTATATCATTTTATAAGCCCCCGGACCCGCCCGTACAGCATTTTTTAATATTAACAATTTTTATTCAAATAACGCTAATTTTCTGTTTATTATTCATGGCATTTTAATTTATATTTTTATTTAAATCTTTATAGTCGTTTTCATTTTATCTGCTTATATTTATGAGTATAATATCTGCACATTAAAAATATACTAAAATTTCAATTCAAAAACAATTCTGAGCAACTGTGCGTCCCAGCAAGAATACAACATGTATTTTAAATGCGTCCTTGATGCAAATAATAAAATACTCGAGCATAAATTTAATGATATAATTTGAGAACTAGATCAATATTGAAGAATATATGGAAGGTTCCAACAATTTGTATGTGCTTAAATTGTTTACTAGTTCAACATTTTTAGTTAATTTTTGTCATAATATTCCATCCAATTTTTTTTAAACTGATGTACTCATTTTCAACATTTTTTAGATTTTTAGAGTAAATATATATTTTAATTTAGCCAAAACAATTGCTAAATGAAAATAAAAAAGGCAAAAAAAGTGGCTAAATTCATTTTTTAGTGGCTAAACAAGATTAAAAAGGGCTAAATTTAGACAGAAAGGGGCTAAATTGGAAACACTGCTTCCTGGTGAAAAATGAAATAAAACAAGTTATAGCTCTTTTACTTGTTTTATTTCATTTTTCGGCTGTGGCGAATCTTATATACCCTTCACCAAATTATACTTTAAAATAAAAATTTTAAATATTTTTAGGTAAACAAAGTTAATATTTTTTTTAAATTGTTTTAATATTTGTTAATATTTTTTTTAAATTGTTTTTCAAAATTTAAAAAATAATAAATAAAAATTTTTTTTTTTCGAAATATTTTTTTTTAATTCTTTTTTAAACTTACTAGTGAAAAAAAATTTATGACAAACAAATTTTTGTTGGTAAAAATAATGTGGTTAAAAAATATTTTTCCCGACTTTGACCCATTGTAGGTCCAAATTTCTATAGCCTTATATTGATCGTTGCAATGGACTTTGAAATATCTGTCATTAGATATCCATATTGTCTATATTAATGACTTATAAATCCAAAAATCGAGGTTGGCACGGTTTTTTCCTTATATCTTACCATTTGTGGGCCGATTTTCTCGATTTTAAATAGCAACCGAGCCAGAAAATTGATTTCAGCAGACAGACAGACACACGGACATGGCTTACTCGACTCCGCTATCTATAAGGATCCAGAATATATATACTTTATAGGGTCGGCAATTATATTGTGGAAATTACAAACGGAATGACAAACTTATGGGTATATATAAGTTTGTCATTCCGTTTGTCACGATGGTGAAGGGTATAAAAACAAGCTTAGTCATATTTGAAAAAGTTAGAAGTTCACCCTAACCTACTTGCATGAACATTAATGAGAAGTAATGGCTACATCCGACTAAGAAGAAGGAATCCAACAGACCTGCGCTGATGATAGGATCTAAAAATTAAACATAATTTTTCGTCAAACTGTAGTGGGACGTAAATATAAATTAATATTTAGATTTGAACAACTTATTGTTAGTTCACACTATTTTGTGAAGATACAATAAATAAAAAATACGAATATAAAAAAAAAAAAATTCAAGAAACCTCGCAATTTTAATAAATAAAGTAAGTTTCTTGTTACTGGCTTGATTCCAGTAGTGCACATTGGAGTGCTTAATTAAATCGAACACCTGCAAAAAAAAAAAAAAAAAAAAAAGATTTTTGAGGCAAAAATGACTTAAAAAATCTAAGATCATACGAAATACGTCAAAGTTTAAACTATTCAGGTTTAAACTATTCTATTATATTTTTTTTTATTATACTACTGATGTTGCGTAGGATCTGTCACACATATCTACAAACCTTTTGAGATAAAAAAGAATAAGAGACTTTTGGATATACTGTTTCATTTACTATACATATGTCTTTACGGGATGTATAATCTATGACACATTTATAAGAATTCTTACTTTGTGATTTGTTTTCTTCTTTTCAGAATTACTAAAATTATAATTTTATTGACCTGGCGAAACATAGAAGACTGCTTTATATTGCACTGGCCCTAGAATCTTAAATTTAAACATAAAAAAACGAAATCTACAAAATAATTACTCTTATAAACTACATTGCATCAGAGATTGGGGTATGGTTATATTGCGGTTTCTAAACTAATATTGCACTAAACATTGGTGAGTATACTTGCTCTCTCGGTTACTTGGGTCGACATATATCACAGATAATTTATTAAATTGTAAGTAAATTTTATGATTTTAAACGCTATAATTGCACATTTTCCCAAATTCAATATTTGTTTGGTTGATTTTGTTATACTTTGATATCTTTTACGTGATATAACCCTAATGTTTTCCCCTGTAACGTTTCTAGTTCGAACATATTGTAACCGACAGGTCGAACCAATCTATATTTCAAAAATTTTCTACAAAACTATGGGTTACGATTTTTATAAAAGTCACTTAATACGGTATTATACGGCGATAGACTTCTTGGCCTGGGACAAAAGCTACCACACGCGCTCTTTGGTTGTATCTTTTCGCACTTTTTTCGTAGGCCTTTAGCATGTTTTGTTTAATTTGTTGTCTTATCATTTCCAATTTATCGGTTCGATCAATATTCAATATTTGGTGATCAGTCAGTGATTGCAACTTTCGTCCCAATTTATATTCCGCTCCGCTAGAAAACATATGGTAGCCGAATACAGCAAAGAAAGGTGTAAAACCAGTAGCTGAGTGGACAGGAGTTCTCAACGTACATGCTATTTCAGAAAGTCCCAATCTCTGTGATCGTCTTTTAAGAATGCTCTGATGACTGATAAAACCGACTGATAAAACCCTTTCACTTGCGTTACCCCGGGAGTACCCCGCAGTCTTTATGTGATTGATCTTATAAGTCTTTATGAGATTTTCAAAATTTGTTGATACAAATTGTGCTCTACTGTCACTATGTATGACTTCTGGCACTCCAAACTTATGGATAATTTCTCGTACCAAAAAATCTACCACATTCGTTGCGGACCCTTCTCTCATCCCTTTTAGGAATGTGAATTTCGAGAAATGATCTACCACTACGAAGATATAACAATTTCCATTTTTAGATCTGGGATATTTTCCCATAAAGTCAATGTATAACTTTTGAAATGGTCTCTCTGTGATCACTTGCTTTCCGATATCTGGTCATAAGTTTTGGTTTGTAGGTTTGGTTTCTTTGCAGACTTGGCAATGGTTAATGAACATTTTAACTTGAAATGCCATTTTGAGCCAATAGAAGAATCTTCTTAGTCTTTCCAAAGTTTTTTCTATTCCTCCATGTACTGTCGTTAGCTTTGAATGTGCTTTTTCTATCAATGGTTATGTTATGCTTGCTGGTATCCACATTTTCCACTTACACTCATCCTGTTCAAAGGACATTTTCTTGTATACAATTCCATTGTCGACTTTCAGATCGGGCAGTTGTTGGCTTTTATCTTCGATATGTTTTATTAGTTCGAGATACTCGTCACTTTGGAATTCGTTTGTTTCGAAATCGAATATTTCCTCCATATTGATTTCTTCGATTTGTTCATTGTTGGGCAATCTGGACAGCATATCAGCAACTACGTTTTCTGAACCTTTGCATGCATTATTTCAAAATCGAACGACTGTAGCTGTAACGACCAACGCTAACCTACCCGTTATATCTTTGAGTGACATTAGCCACTTGAGACTGGCATGGTCGGTTACGAACTATAGGGCGCTCTTCATTTTTATCATTTAGTTGGTATAGCACCGCTCCTATGCCATAGTCGCACACATCACATTGGATATAGAACCTTTTACAGAAATCTGCATGTCTTATCACGGGAGCTGAGGTTAGAGCTTTTTTTAGATCTTCAAATGCAGATAGATGTTTCTCAAAGCAATCAGATATGATCAGCAGATCATCCAGATAGATGAACACATTTTCCATGAGCCTTTGCGGGATAACATTGTCCATAAGCCGGCAAAGTCTTTGAGCCGCGTTACATAGACCAAATGGAATAACGCGAAATTGGTACAGTGGCCGACCTGGTACGGTGAACGTGGTGTAAGGTTTACTTTTCCCGTCCAGTTCTATTTGCCATAATGCATATTTTAGGTCCACACTACTAATGAAATATGTTTCATCTATTCTGCTAAGGATGACATCTATGTTTTGTAAAGGATATGCATCTTTAACAGTGAGCTTGTTTAATTTTCTGGAGTCTAGACAGAACCTATTTTTACCAGGGACCCGATGACTACGGGGACATTCACTTTCTTCTATAACTTGGACTGCTGGGGATATAGGGTAATGTCTATCTTTCACAGGTTCAGCTTCGTCTATTAGTGTTATGGTATGTGTTTCTAACGAAGTACATCCTAAACCATTTTGTTCAAATGTTGGAAACATATCTACTATTGCCTTTAATTTTTCTTGTTGTACATCAGAGAGTTCATGGGGATCGGTTTTATGGTTCTCACTTTTAAATTTTTCGACGATTTTCTCGATGTTCAATTCAGAAATTCTTACGTTCCCGAGACCTAATTGAAAAATCTTCCAAAAATCTATTCCAAGATATGCTGGCTGTTCCAGATCAGGACACAGATAAAATTTTATATTACCTAATATATTATTATGTATACTTACCTCCTTATTTATAATCAATTTTTAATTTTATAAAATGTTTACAAAACATAATTTCTATACAAAATTTGTTTTATAAACCTGTAATAAATTTAAAAATTGATTATGAATAAGGCCTTTAATATTTAATATCATTTATCCTAACAATCTTTGTTTTTGTCCATTAGCTGTGGTAACTATGGTACTATCGGAATGCCTAACTTACTTACGAGTTCTCTACACCCTTTTCCTAAAATGCTCACCGAAGCATCAGTATTAAGAAGACCTTATAGTTTGACATCGCCGATCATAAATTCTGTGTATGGCCTGGGATCAGATCTTGCATCAACTGTTAGGATCGCTTCAATGGTAATTTTTTTTGTTTCTTTTGGCGAACTTTTGTCTCAACATTTTTATTCTTCTACATAGTACCGGTTTTTGGACAGCGATTTCGGAATTGAAGATTTTTTTGCTTACACTTTCATAATGTTGTTTTCGTTCTTGAAAAGTATACAAGTGTCTTTGCTGGGGTAAAAATTTGTTGAATCGTTTTGTTTCGTGGATTAGATTTGTAATTTTGCTTATTCTAGCTGTTCTAGATGGCGGGTGCAGTGGTGAACGATGGTCCCCCGCTCTCCCCTCGTTCCTGGGAAAATTCTTATTACGGCAATTATAACAATATGGGGCTATAACATCAGGTTTCCCGCACCGATAGCAGAAAATGGTTGTTTCGTCTGCTGAACAATACATGAACATGTGTCCATTTTGGCGGCAATTCCAGCATACTAAAGGTGGTCTGGAGCTGGTACCATTTGTAAATCGAACAGCAGCGACTTCTTCACAATTTTCTTCTCGTATTGGTTGAATTTCTTGCTCTTCGTATGATTCATTAATTAGCCTTGCATATCGATTCGTTGTTGTTGGCTGTTGTCGAAAATCTCTCTTCAGGAATGTTTTCTCAGCGTCCAAACAACTCATTATTAGTTCCTACACCGAAGAAACTGCCACTGGGTAAACAATTCTGCCTATATTTTCTCTTAAATTTTTCTTAATCATCCTCACCACTTCAGATTCCGGCATAGAAATGCTTAAACGCAATCTAAATTGGGTCATGACGAAGAAAAATGCATCGATCGATTGCCCCGGCAATTGTCTTCTTTCGACCATATCTCTCATAAGTTCGAAACTTGACCTGGTTGATGGGTATTGCTTAAAGTTGACCACTCTGATACATAATTGGTCTGAATGAACAACCAGTACCATTTTTCAGCTGCGGCTTTAACTAGAAGTTGGAAATTATCAAGAACTTCTTTCCATCCTACTCCATATTGGCTCTGGAGACGTTTCAAACGAAATACAAAATCTTCGACAGCTAACTTGTTGTTATCTCCATCGAACTCTAATCCCCATTTATCGATGCGGGGTCTGTTGTAGCATTGTGAATCATCGCTACATATCAATGTGGCTCTCGATGAATGAGCAGATTGACCCTGAATACCTGAGATATCCATGGGTATATTTCCATCATTGGGCGTTTTCGACACAGTTGCCTGCATCAATTTCTGATTTTCTTGTTGTGTTTGTTGGACCACAATGCTTAGCCTGCTGATGGTCGAAGTCAACTCGGCCATCGTCTTCTTAATATCTGATACTTGTAAGTTTATTCCTCAAAATTATGTGGTTTAACTGGCTTTTTGCTAGTACCTTGAGCTAATATATCAGTTGGTGAAACATTGGCAGCTTGGGACATATTGGGAGCATTAGAAATAATTGTTGGGGACATATCCCTAATCTGTTCACTACTATTTTTCCCGGTCATATCTGGTTTATATTGAGTTTCTGACTGTGATTTAGGAGTATTAGGTTTTAATTATTTTCCGCAATACGTGCGGTGAAGATCGGTTTAGATCAAATTGCACTTGTCTATTTCTTTTCCTTGATCTAGTAACAGGTGGGCTATCGTTCATTCTATTTTCTCGAAAACTTTATTATTATTTTAATATTTATACGATACTCGCAAAATATAATCGTGCAAAAAGTTATAGGATAAATGAAGTGTTTGGAATTGGTAAAATTTTTAAGATAACTGAAAATAATATTATAAGTAATAAATTAAATAGTTAGTCTGAAAGAATATAAGCTACAAGTAAATAAATCGAATAAATACAAAATTAAAGTTAAATATAAGAATAATATAACTAAATGAATATAACTTTAATAATATAATTATAAATAAGATTTTAATATAAAATAATAAGTAAAGAATTATAAAATAACTATATACCTATGAAATATATTTTTTTTATGATTTAAAAGAAATCATATTAACTCAAATAAAATTAAAATAACTTATCACGTACCTATTGATGGGTAAAATCACTAGTTCATGACTGTCTCCTAGAACTGCTGGGTAAATACTAAAATTCATATTTATCTATCTGTATAATTGTAATATGTAAAGAATTAAAATTTTCTGTGAATTACTTATTTAGGCCAAAAATGAGCAAACTAGCAATAGCGGGCGTGGCACCTCCCATAGATGTAGTAAATGGTAAAAGAAACACTTTAAAGTTTAGTACTTTAAGTTCATTAAATTAGTTTTTTATTTAAATTTAGTAGGATTAGAAATTATAAAGAATTTGGTAAATCTGTCCGTCAGTTTTTAGTAACGACAACATTAAAAAGACAACTTTACAACTTTCAGTTTAGCTTGCTACTTTCCGACTGACTTCTTAGTTTCATGATCTGTTTCTTCTTGTCATTTTCATTAGTTGTATAATTTGGTATGTAAGTTAGTACGTATTATTTGACAGTCCTTTATTCTACCCTGCTATCCCACATAGATATGACAAATTATATATAGGGGAAGCTATAGCAGCTATCAATATTAATATTTAGGACATAAATTCTTTCAGTTGCATGTTTGCGATTGGGAAATCCCACAGACTTATAGGTGTATACACCAGATGGAAAAAACCAAAAATATTGTATATCCTAAGGCATTAGAACAACAAATAATTAATAGATAATATCATGTACTAAGCTTTATAAGTCGTTAATAGGTAAAAACAGTATTTATAAACGTTTAAACCATTCATAAATTTGAATCTACTTTAAGGTATTATTTTTACATTTTATCTGGAAAAAAGGGAATTTTAAAGATAATTGTTTATAAATTTGCAATAATAGACGATACTATACGACATTATCCTGGGCTGTGATGCCAATGCCAGGCATTCAATCTGGGGCAGCAGTGAAATAAATGAAAGGGGTGAGTCTTTACTTAATTTCATGAATTCCAATAACCTAAGTATATGTAATTCTGGTAACACGCCAACATTGGGATGGGAGGAAGTATTAGATATTTCACTCATAAATGATAGGTATCAGTAGATAGGAGGAGGGTATTCAATAAAAGGTCGTTCTCTGGATTCTCTTCGAAATAAGACTTCAGAACATGACAGAGAAAATACAATTTAGGAACCCAAGTACTGATTGGTTCAAATTTAATGGGATCCTTAAACATAAACTTAAGAATATGCCAGTTGTTGAAGATTCGATCACTGGTCTTGAAAAAATAGAGAAAAACTTTAGTAAAACTATTGTTAAAGCTTTCGAAGTTTTCTGTCCAGTCACTAAGGTTAAGAAAAGCTTCCCTCCATGGTGGAATTCGGAGCTATCTAAACTACGTAAGGAAACTCGTAGGGCCTTCAACATTAGCTATAATAGTACATCATGGCAACCATATAGTGATCAATTAAAAGCCTACAAGAAAGCTATAGTAGTCGCAAAAAGAAACTCATGGAGAGGCTTCTGTGAATTTATAGGTAACACAAAGGACTCTGTAAGACTCAGCAGGATTCTAGCCAGGGGCAATCCAATCCTACTTATATCAAAAGGAAGGATGACTCCTGGTCCGAATCCTCAGCAGTGTCACTTGACATCCTACCAGATAACCACTTTCCAGGCTGCAAGGATGTTGCTACGGATACTGAGATTGAAGTTAGGACTCTATCTAATATCGACAGTAACATCGTCTCCTATGACAGGATATCATGGGCGATTGACCGTTTCTCAACATTCAAGTCACCTCGACCGGATGGTATATTTTCAAAGATGCTGCAAAGTCCAAAAACGCATATCACCTGGCTTCATAGAATATTTACACTCTTTCTCAACCATGTTCAGGTTAACTGGAGGAGGGTCAAGGTCGTTTTTATTCCCAAAATTGGAAAAAGAAGTCATGAGAAGGCGAATGACTTTCGTCCGATTAGTCTTTCTCTTTCCAGCTTATAACATTGGAAAGACTCATTGACGCTCATATAAGGCATTGAGGGTACAACACGACTCTCTAATAGTCAGCACGCCTACCTTAAGGGTCGCTCTACAGAGACAGCTCTGCATGAGGTCGTAAGAGTTATAGAGAGATCTCCCGAATTTAAACAGTACACAATGCCAGCCTTCCTGGATATAGAAGGTGCTTTCAATAATGTAACTACTCTTGCAATTCAGCAAGCTCTTACTAACCTAGACGTTGATGAATATATCAATGACTGGTTAGTAACAATGCTGAAATCAAGAATAGTTACAGCAAATCTTGTTAATAGCGTTAAATCCATTCAAGTTGGAAGAGGCACACCTCAGGGCGGGATAAAAGAAAAGGGATATATACAGACGGTTCTAAAATGAGCTGTGGTATTGGTTGTGGCGTCTTCTGTGACGAACTTGGGGTAGGCATCTCATATCGTCTTCCGAATGAGTGTAGTGTTTTCCAGGCGGAAATTTATGCAATCATGGTAGCTTGCAATAGACTTCATATCTTTGTCGACAGTCAGGCGGCACTTCTCTCACTGAAGGCCTACACAACTTCATCTTTTTTGCAAATGCCCAGGCCTGAGTGTCATGAGACATAAATTCATGGGCAACTATATATTGACTAACCTTTGTGAGGTAGCCGGGTCACTCGAATTCCACGAAGAGACCAAAAAGCTCTTAAAGAAATAGACATAAGCTTTCTTTTGAGAAAAAAGGGCCCATTTTGAAAAAAAAAAAATCAAAACTTTGATTTTGGAAAAAAATTACAAAAATTTTTTATTTTTAATTTTTTTTTCCGAAAGATTGAAGAAATAGCTATCTAAACTATTTGGGACACCTTTTGCTAAGAACAATAGGTAATAAGTTACATGGATGAGGTAATAAGTTACTGCTTGGCCAAAATGTAAAATTTTGACCCCCTTCTCGACCGATCTTGTTGAAAAATTGTGTCTGAATTACTATCCAATAGAAATGCATTTTAGCTTAATATAAATTTACTAGAATCAAATATACATTTTTTCTCTAAATATTAGTCTTTATCTTAAAAAATTTATTATTACTAAAAACAAATAATGAAGAAAAGAGAATTAACGAATTTTTTATCTTAATTGCAAGCAACACTAACAACGAAAAAGGAGAAATAACAGAGAAGCATTGCCAGCTTAGACAAAAAACAGTACATTGGTTATTGTGCCTTTAACAAACGTTTATGAATACTATAGTTTTATAAATGATTTTTAAACCTGCCGTTACAAGTTAACAATAAATTACAAAAATGGCAACAAAACTCACTTGCGAACTTCATGTAGTTCACGGACGAAGAAATATGAAACGAAATCATATATTATTAAAGTGGACCATATTTCCCAGCAGAGTTAAAATTATGTTTA
Organism: Calliphora vomitoria; assembly: GCA_942486065.2. Lineage (NCBI taxonomy): Eukaryota > Metazoa > Arthropoda > Insecta > Diptera > Calliphoridae > Calliphora > Calliphora vomitoria. Next base: position 51,055,714 of record OW818030.2, on the reverse strand, counting down.
ACAATTGCAATAGTATCGTTTATTATTGCAAATTTATAAAGAATTATCTTTAAAATTCCCTTTTTTCAAGATAAAATGTAAAAAGAATACTTTAAAGTAGGTTTAAAGTAGGGTGGAACCAACTATCTAAACGAATAGAAGTGGGGCACCTCGGGAATATCCAAAATTAAAAATGGTGCCAAATTTCTTTGCGATCCGATTGGAAAGATTTTTATATTTATGGAATCTACTCAACGAGATCATTGCTTTAGTCATATATTATTTCTTACAGTTTACGAGTTATTTGCATTTGAAAAGTAAAATTTAATTTTTTTTTAGCTACCTTTGCCTGCTTTTTTGCTAATAACGAACCCAATTTTTTCCCGATTTGCTTGAAATGTTTGAATTAACAACAAATTTATTAATAAGAGTAAGAAAAAATTGTTTAAAAACCTTTACTGGGTAAGAAGTTATGTGCATTCAAACTTAAAAAAATAAAAATGTCGTTTTTTCGCATTTTTTTTTTCGAAAAAAGTACTTACATTAATTTTAAATTATACAGGCAATAAGAAAAAGATAATTAATGTGTTCATATTTTTCTTAAAGATAATATTACGGGAAGTTTTACAAAAGCAAAATAATATCAAAATTCATATTATTACGTGGTCCAGAGCCTTCCGAATTTTCTCAAATCGCATAGCTGCTTTCAAAAAATTAAGACCTGTTTTATATGTCCCAATATGTTCTTTTGGGAATTGTGGGATTGTCAAAAACAATTCATTAATTTCTTTTTCACTTTTGTATTTCAATCAAAAGTTTATATATAAGTGTAAAATTTCATTAAAAACGATTCATAAACAAAACTTTTATTGCATTTTAAAAATTAAAATTTACCAAAAAAATCAGCTACCATTTTTTATTCCCATATTTTTGAAAAAAAATCTTCTATATACACATATGGCCAAAATAATAAGTACATGAGTTCTTTCCGCATCTTGTGATGAATTAAAAATGTATATTTATTTTAAATGAATTATTATTTTTATATTTAGTTAGTTTATATTATGTTTAATATAAAACACAAACACTTACGCCCTAATAACATAAACTAAATTTTTTATGAAATGAAAAGTAAAAAAACTTCATAAAATCAGTGGTCAAAATAATAAGTACATTGATTAAATACTTAAATTAAAAGTTATAGTTGAATATTATTTGTTTTATTTTTATTACTTTTATTAATATCTAGTGTATCCTCTATTATTTTTTAATAATTTTGTGTAATATTTTTGGCTTACTGCTAATTAGTTTACGACAGGTATCCAGAGGTATTACGTACCCAGTTTTTCTAAAAAAATCTCAAAGTTGGTCTTTATTTTGAAATGTTTGCTTACTTATTCTGTGTTTCAACTACCCACAAAGGTTTTCAATTGGATTTAGACCCGGTGAGTGACTTGGCTAGTCTAGAAGACTTATCCTATTTTCACGGAACCAATCTTCAACATAGCAGGATGTGTGTTTTGATTCGTTATCCTGCTCGAAAACTCATCTAAGCGGCACGTTTTCATCAGCGTATGGCAACATTGTGTCCTCCAATATATTTCTGTATCCAAAACTTGGTTTACTATCGGTAATACGATAAGTGGGACCAACATTATACCACGAGAAACTTCCCAATAGCATATTGTTTCCACCATCGTGCTTGACGGTCTTTTTTGTATGACGTTACTGAAATTCCATATTCTGAAGACGACACACATTATGACCGTTATCATTTCCAAACAAATTTATTTTTGATTCGTCGCTCCCCAATATATTATGCAACTTCTTCTCACCATCTGGTTCGCACCAAAATGAAAGCCAGATACGAAAATGAAAGCCAGATACGATCGAGCAGCGAATTCTGAACGCATTGCATTTGTACTGTTGTATAACCCACAACGTAAGAAAAGACTGTCTCCCAAACTACAACCCCATTGGGATGGAGTACATGTTGATTAAGAAATTAAACGACGTGGTTAACAGAAATAAAGAAAGAAAAGAGTCCGAGATCTATATCTACTGTGCCTATTCGAGACGAACAGGCTGAAGTGGGGGACAGTGTTACGAATTTGCATTAGCGATTTGAATTTAACGGTCTGTAACGACTGCCTGCAACATTCATCATGTTTATAAACATGTCCATTAGTTATCAACAAGGCAGTGATTTTCATGCACTAAAAAATTAAAAATATGCGCTTATAATATGCACTATAAAGAGAGAAAATATGCACTAAAAATGACAAAAATATGCAATAAAAACAAGTTTTTTATTTGAAATATATTTATTAATAAAAGACAGATATAAATTTCAGGTCACATTTTCAATATATATGTACATATAAAGGACATAAAAGGTTTAAAATATATTTTTTCAAAGTAAAAATAAGAAAATTCTTGTATGTATGTAAATTATACAATATTTATATTAAAAAAAATTAGTCAGTTATTTATTTTCATGTTACAAAATTACTTAATTTAGATTACTATTTGTATAAACAAATAAATTTTTTTTTTAAATTTCCAAAACGAAAACTTTGTCTGTTCGTCAACAGAAGTTAAAGGTGCATATTTAAATGAAGCCAGTTCAATTGGAGAATATTCATTTTCAATTTGATTTTCTTCATTAAAATTGTTATCTAATATGTCAAACATTTTTTTTATTATATGAAATCCAGTATTTTTCAGTAATATATTCTTTAGTTTTGTTTTAATTTGGTAAGAAATTAATTTTACTTGTGTATTCAGCGAATTGAATTCCTGTAGTTTAGTAATAGTTTCATAAATAAAGATGTAATTTGAGCACAGAAGTGGTAATTGGCTTTAATATTATGTGTCACAAAGAGAACAAAGTCGAAAAGTCGATATTAAAAAAATTTTCGAAAAATCGAAAAGTCGACAATTTCAAAAAGCTGAAAAATCGATTCATAAATTGAAAAGTTTAAAAGTAGACTTTATTTCAACAATAGAATTCTTGTGCTAATATATTTACTATTTTTACAACACTAAATGGAGTTGCCACAAATATGTATGTACAGTGTACACTGATATATATGCAATAAAATGGAAAAATATGCTAAATATATGCATTTAAAAGAAAAATATGCAAAATATGCCTTTATAACAAAATATGCAAAAATATGCAACAACAAATCGATGCCATTTTATTGCAAATTCTTCGATTCGGAAAGATAAATTGTCAAAAGTGATTTTGAGTTACTGACTACAAACATGCATTTGCATAGAAATCCTTGCCCTGGTTATCAACAATGTTGACAGCACGCAGTTATTAGCATTGTTTGTAAGTATGGCAACTCTAAATCTTTAATCTGCTAACATTAACACTGAAAGCTCTATAATTCGAATATTCTTGTTTTGTCCGTTAAGAACAATCATAAGGCTACTCGAGTGAAGATGGCAAATTTCACTGGACTATAGAGAAGACTTAGCTGAGTTTAAGTTTTGAATTTGGACTTTAAAAATTAAGGCTCCGCCCAAGACGCCAAGTCGGGTATCTCGGGTATATAAAATTTTAGTTTGCTGCTTTCTTGCTAATAACGGATCCAAATCTTTCCCGATTTTCTTAAAATATCTTTTTTTGAATTAACAACAAATATATTAATATTTTTCAGAAAGAATTGTTTAAAAACCTTATCTGAGTCCAAAGATATGTGCATTTAAATTAAAAAATTTTAAAAAGTAGTTTTTTCACGATTTTTTTTTCCAAAAAAAGGATTAACGTCAATGTTTAGTTACACAGAAAATAAAACAAAATAAATAATGTGTTTATATTTTTCTGAATGATAAAATTTTGGGAAGTATCACAGAGCCTTCCGAAGTAGACCTATTTTTAATGAAATTTTCAACATTTTCTCTGTTCCCAAATATTTTGTAAAGGGAATTTATAGCCCGAGCCTCGGTACCGTCAACAGGATCGAAAATCTAAAAAATACCATTTTTGGGATTTTTGAAAAGTTTTTGGGAATTGTGGGATTGTCAAACACAATACACTAATTTCTTCTTTGAAAGGCTCTGGACCAAGCAGTAATACGAGTTTTGATATTCTTTTTCTTCTGTTATCTTTCAGAAAAATATATCATTTAAAATTAGTGTAAGTACGTTTTTGAAAAAAAAAAACGAATTTTTATTTAATTTAAATGCACATAACTTTTGACTCATTAGAGGTTTTTCAACAACTCTTTCTAAAGAATCTTATATGTAAATAGGCCACACGTTTTCTTGTGGTACACTTTTAAGTATGTTATTGTCCACCAATATTGATGAAACATGCATGGTTTAAAAAATTTTTTTGTCGAGATATGCACAATATAAAAAATAGTTTCAAATTAAAGTGGTTAGAAGCATTTTAAAAGTGGTCGAATTTCGGCCACAGGGCGATCCTAGTATTAATAAATTTGTTGTTAATTCAAAAAAAAACATTTCCAGAAAATCGGGAAAGATTTGGATACGTTTTTAGCAAAAAAGCAGACTAATTTTATTTTCATATGCGAATAACTCGTAAACTATAAGAGATAGTTATACTAATGTTTTTTTGTAGATCTCATCTAGTACATTCCCTATATATACAAATCTTTCAAATGGAATCGAGAACAAACATTTGGCATCATTTTTAATTTTTGATATACCCTAGGTGCCCCACTTTGGGGCATTGTTCGGCACCCTCATGGTGTTTTAAACTCAAATACTTAAACATATCAACACCTCCCCTATAGCCGTGGAAAATTGTATTAAATTCGGGTTATACGTTTAGAAGTAACAGATTTATTTCCACTTTTTATTTTCAGTTCCCCCACTGTGCTGCGGCTGAAGTAGTTAGTCAGTTTATCATAGGCGCTGCACAGTGGTATAGAAAAAAATAATAGAGGGAAATAAATCTGTATTTTCTAAACCGTTAATCCGGTTTGAATGAAATTTCACATGCGCAAAGAGGAAGTGTTATCGAGTTAAAGTTTTTAATTTGCACCTAATGGACCCACCAGCGGCGCGACCATGGGTCCCCAAAGTAGGACACCTCGGGTATGTTAGTTTTTTAAAACGTTCTTTCTTCTTCGTTTGTGTTCAGATTTCCAAAAAAAATTACACATATAGAATCTCCTCGTCGAGCACTACAATTATCTCATAAAGCTTAGGAGATATTCACATTTGAAAATTAAATTTGCAACATTTTTACCCACCCTACTCCAGTTTTTTGATAACAGCGGATCCGATTTTCTCTATTTTACCTATGTTGGACTAACAACAAATGTATGTGTCGAACAAAAACAGAATTGTTTAAAAATAATGACTGACTCCAAAGTTATATGCATTTGAATTTAAAAAATCAAATATTTTAAATGAAACAAATTTGAAATTTTTGATACCGAGGAGACCAGGTCCATCCAAAGAGCGCCTATTTTTTATGTAAAATTCAACTTTAGCGAACAAATTCTCAAATCGCATAGTCGATATGAAAATACAGTAACCCATTTTAGATGGCCAAATATGTTCCTAATTATTTTGTAAAGAGTTCCGATAATATAATATATAATAGCCAAAAAACTAAAAAATCCCATTTTTGGAATTTTTCAACACTTTATACGGCAGTATTTTTTGAAACTGTCTTGCAGAAATACTTTATATTAGGGGGTGTACGGCGCACTTTGCTTGTAATGTGGTAACCTCTAATGTACATACTAATAATATGTACATTATATTTGTAGCAGTTTTTCCAAAAATATTTTGCCATATGAAATATTTTAAGTTGCAGCTAGATTTTTTTGAGGTACGGTCTAAATATTGTTACGAAATTGTACTTAAATTTAAATATAACTGTTTTAACGACCGCTTTACACAGCAGTGCTTCTAAAACTGTGGGTATTATTAACATTGCTGTAGAACATACAACATTGAATAAAAGCTTTTAGCTGAGCATTGTTTGTAAATATGGCAACACGAAATGATTAATGACTAACATCGAAAACTCTATAATTCGAATATTCTAGTTTTAAGATCATTGTAGAAATAGAGCTTTCTAGATGGTAAAGCAGTGTATACAAATTGGCCGTGTGAACACCACAACAGTCAGTCTAATTTGAAGCATTCTTAAGTAAAGACATCAACTACATTGCCAGTGTATACTTGTACATTATAAAGTGTGTGTAAAACGTGTATAAAAACACTGAGTGACTATTTGAATTGTTGTTGTTGGTGTACATTTAAATAAATAAAGAGTTGTTACAAATTTTAAACTACTAAACGGCTTTTATTTGCAATCAAAAGTATCCGGTTTATTTAAAGGAAATAAACCAACGTTTAGAAAAGGTTAAAACGTAACAATATATAATGAAATATTATTTTGTTGAATATTTTTTGCAGTTTTCATTTAAAAATATGAATTATTTATAATTTTTTTACTAATATAGTAGGAGTTTTAAACCCTGGTTTTGACTCACATTTATTTAATTTTTTATTTCTGTTTTCTAACATTTTCTAAGACCAATTGTTGTTTTTGCAGAACTGCCCCTCCTTGACTTAAATCTAACCATGCACGAACATAATCTACTAGAGCTTTTCAAACTGTATATGGCGATACATTTGCAATTCGTCTTATTTTTATAATACGGATTTAAAGAACTAAGTTTGAAACAAGCTAAATTTTAATCCCTTCGCGTTTCTTATAACCGTGTTCCAATGTATACTACTTACATATGTGTTGCCAAATGTTCCGGATATGTCGGGATTGTACCACTTTTAGTCATTAAATCCTTAATTTCGGTTTACTTCCAAATTATTAAAAAGCAATTGATTAAATAACATTAAATAACAACATTAAATAATTATTAAAATCGCTCAAGAATAATTAATCTTTAGGATCAACCGACGGTGAAAGTAATAAAAAATGTATGTCCTTCAGTTTGTCCCTCTGATGGCTGGCATGAAGTTTTATTTGTCACATAACATTATTTTGGAGAGGAACGAATGCTATGATGGGTTCATTGCTTCATCTGGCCCCATGTAAATATCCTTTAACGATTATAAATTATGGTCTGATTTTAAAATAGATTTAATACAAAATAGTTTAATATTACCGCCATATTCCAACTTATAACAAAAATGTTTTTAATAACAATTTCCATACAAAAATAGTCAAATTATCAGTTGTGTTACAATTTTGTCAGAAACGAATTTATTTAATTGAACTGTTATGGATTTATTATAAAATTAAGATTGTATATTGCATAAATAGACAATTTACAAAAAAATATAATATTATCCTACCTATTTTGAAAATTGTCCCACTATTTGTAAAAATAAAACTGGTAACCTTATTATGTACATATGATTAAGTGAACAAAATTAAGCATGTTGTTAAACAACATTTTTGTTCACCGAAGCATTCTCAATGCCGGTTACGTAGTAATTCCAAAAAATTATAAATCCACTTTGCCATGTCCTCTTACTCTATAATATATACATAAATACAGTAACTGGCATAACTATTTGGTCTTTATATAAAAGTAAAAGAAAAAATCCGTAGGTTATATTTCCTTAAAATATATAAATTGTATGAATTGTGTGGATTATATAAAGTGAATAAATACATATGTGTATGTATATAAATGAAATTAGATAATTATTGTTGGCATATGCTTTTTTTTTTAACAGGCACTTGTTAAAGATTTGTAGCACAGCGTTCGCATTCACTTATATTTTTGATTGCTATTTTCAGCTGCGGTCCATTCTGCAAAATAGTACGTTTACATTTAATTTAATAATAACTTTAACAATCGGACTGATGTTCTTACCATTTTCCACATTTTCTGTTTTCTAGAAATACCACTCAGCGCGTTTCAGTTTGATAGTATTGTTAAAAATAGAGTTTATTTAAATTTTTATATTTTTGCTCAAAAAAATGACACTAAATTTAGTGTCATTTTTTTGAGCAATTGGCAACTTTGAAATTTGGCAGCTGTCACATATGTTTATTCTTAATTTTAGAAATTCGAGCACAAAGTATACAGAGGTGTCACGAGACAAAAAATAAACTCGTTTTCTAATTGGCCCATATTCATAGTCAAAAATAAAGTATATTTTAAGAGAAATAAAGTCGTCTCTACTTAAGAGTAGACTTTAGGTCTACCATAGACAAGTTAAAGTGTACATCTGACGTTAAAGTCGACTCTAAATATAAAACCAGCTGAAGTTGTTTTAACTCATTTGACAACATCATCAGCTGTTCTTCGCCATGTAAAAAAGTTCGACAAAAAGTCAAAAATGTTTAAGTTACAAGACATTGGCAGAGATTTTGCAATTATTGAATATTGAGTCAATAAAATTAGTATCAAAATATAATAAATTTGATATTAATCTTTCCTTTTCTATTTTTCCATCACAAACTGTTGTTTCTTTTAGTTTCCCGGTTACATTTGTTGTGTGTCACTTTTTGTTTTTTTTTTTTTAAATTGTCTAAGTCAGCTGTTCAGCGATGCCACTTGTCTATATTTTGTTGTGTATTGTATGAAAACATTTTCTACATTTGAGACGACACCCAGTTAAAGTCGGTTCAATTTAAAACATACTTTAATTTTGACTATAGTTATAGAATAATAAAAAGAGGGTTTTTATTTTAAAGTTGTTTTTTAAAAAGAACCGACTTTATTGTTTGACTATGATTATGGGCCATTGTCTCTTTCTTTATGAACTGCCTGTTAGAGACAATCTAGTCTAAGTGACTTCCACGGGGATTTTGAATAAAATCCATATGCTTCATAAAAAACTTAATTTATTCAACAAATGTACTTATATTAAAATTCCTAAATAAATTCAAATAATTAGGAATTACAAAATAATAAAATTAATTATAATATCTTTTTGGTGTGGAAACCACTAGGAACTTTTTTTTTAATTTCTTAACTATTTCCTGAGCACAGCCAACACAGATTATTACAGATAAGAGACCATTGACAGCTGTCAAAAAAGTAATTTCGAACCGTATGGTTTTGTTTACATTCTTTTTTACCATTTTTTCAATTCCGCCATTAAGGGAGATGTTGGAGCGATAGAAAAAATAAAATGTAGTAAAAAATCGATGAGTGGTGAGACGAGATAGAAAGATAAATTTATATGTTTGTCCCTCTTTTAAATCTTCCGTTGTTTATTACACATTTTCTTTTGTTAATTTTTCGTAAATTTTTTTTGTTTGCCTCCGCCATATTGCTAAAAACAGCTGATTCGGGTCTATGTTAGTCTATGACAGCCAACTTGTAAGTAATGTACAGGCAAATCCCGGTATAACGAACGATATGTTGTCAGGTGCATTCGTTAAATCGAAAAATTCGTTATATCGAGATTTATTTTTTATATAAGTTTTAAGCGGTGTGACATTAGGAGACATGACTTGAGACATTACCAAGGATTAATAAAGCCTTCACTGAAACGAATTTCGGTTCTAAAAATGGTTCTACCATTAAAAATATCCTTTATTTCAATAAAGATAATTTGCAACAACTCTTTGTTATGAAACAAGTGGCGTTTCTTTCCTTTTCAAATATTCTTTGTTCCACATTCATAGGAGCAAACGATACATTTTTTTCCAGGAGCACTAGTTTCTCTAGCTTGAACATACGTTTTATCTGGTATCATTTACCAATAGATGTCAGTTTTATTCGCATTGAGAATAACATCAGAAGTTAGATTGTGCTGATTCTTTAATAAGTCTTATACCGTATTGTTTTTGTTGAATACAGATATCACTTGCATGAAATCCACCATTATAAAGCATTTTTGTATTTCTATGGCTCTCGATATTAAATAAATTCTATTAACTGGAATGTGCTTTTGCCTCTGGTCGAGTAACAAACAATTAAACTCATTTTCCACAAGGGAATATACATCATTCTTTAGAGATAGATGATTGTTTGAGCCATTCTTGATAGATGTAATAATTCTCAATGTTAAAAATTTTATCGTTCGTTTGATTTTGTTTTATTTTTCTCAAATCGAGTACAAAATTGTTGAAACTTTCGTTATATAAGGTAGTTAATGTTAAAAATGGAGTTGTACGTTATATCGGATTTTCGTTAAAGTGAGATTCGTTATACCGGGATTTACCTGTAACTTGTAATTCAGTGAAAATGGCGAGTGCTCAGAAATATGGCTTAAAGGGCACCATACACTATCAAAATACTCATCAAGCAGTAGTAGTATTAGTGAAAATGTGTTTGTATGTGTGACACCGACAACGCTTGATGGAAAATCAAAAACATTTTGATTTTTAGCACGCTTGATGTCACTTTTTGATAGTGTATGGTGTTTTCTCATCAATCACGAAGGCATTTACAAAAATATTTCAAGGCGTGAGGTTGATAAGTGTGTCGGATGAATAGAAAAATTTTTTATGTTATTAAAATTAAAATTACATGTGATACAAAAATGTCGGACGGAAAAAAGGAAACTTTAGATTTAATTGAAGCTTACCGATCATTGCCTGCACTTTGGGATGTAAAATCTGCTGAATATAGTGACCGTGATAAAAAAGATGAACAGTACAACATTTTATTGCAAATTTATAAAAAACAAAATCCAGAGGGAAAACTGGCAGATTTAAAAAAGAAAATTAATGTGATACGCACGAATTTCAGACGGGAGTTGAGAAGACAAAACAGTTTAGAAAAAAGTGGAGCAGGTGCAACTGATTCATTTGAAACAACACTCCATTATTTCGGTGCTTTAAGTTTTTTACGAGACATTGAAACTCCAAGTGAATCCAGATCAACATTCAAAGTAAGTATTAAGTGTGTATCATTATTTTTATAGCCAAACATTCCATGTTGTTCATATTTTTGTACCAATAATATCATAATTATTTTTGTTCTCACAAAAATTTTGGCATTAAATCCAATTTTACAACACACCTCCGAATAAAAATAAAATTACATAGTTGGTATAATTTGAAAGCTTTTAAATAGATCTTTCTGGATATACAGAATGCGTTTCCGATACTTTTTCCATTTTCATGTGTTCTTATTTTTCCATTTTCTATCGCACTATGTAATTTTTTTTTTATTTTTAAAACTTTTACTACATTCTACAAAAACATTTGTATTTTCATTCTAATATCAAACTAGCTGTGGTTGTAGCATTACTATGGGCCGATAAAATCATTTTCCTTTCTTTTTCCAGTTTTTAAAAATATTGCAAGAAAATCCAAGTATACATATATAGTAAATTTAGATTAATTAGTGTATATTAATGTAGTCAATGGTTTAACTTCCCTATAATGATTCTATTTGCTTTAAAGAATTCAATTCGGTTTTAAAATTTTATTTATTTATTTATTTGATAAAAAACTAAATTAATTTTTTAATACAAGAAAACGTTAAGCTTAAATTTCATTTATTAATTATGCCAATCAAGTTTGCCTTCATTATTGAAGAAGTCTTTAAAAGTTTCTCTTACTTCTTTGGCGGAATCAGAAGAATTTCTGGCACAGGTACTTTGCAAAGGCGTCAGTTCATTCTGGTCTTTCTGAGACTGATTTTCGGTTCTGTCTGCATAGAAAAATTCGCTTCCATAGCTGTTACCAACTTAACTTCTCAGAAAATTATGCAAGTAACAGCAAGCCAATACAATTTTGTTGACTTTTTCTGGTTCTAAATTAATTGGTTTTTGAAAAATCCCAAAGCGTGTACCCCTGTGGCTTTCTAATGGCAATGTGTTTTCCATCGACGGCGCCCAGACAGTTTGGAAAATTCCATTTGTTATTAAAATCATTTGCGATTGATTTCCACTCTTCTTCAGTTTCTGGTACCTGAAATTTTAATATAAGTAGATCTATTAAAAATAGGAAAACATTGATAATCAACCCAATTATGAATAAAAACTACAGTTTTCATAATTGGGTTGAATAAATTTATTAGCTTTAATTAAATATGTATGCACAAAATAATTTATATATATTAAAGCTGTTTATCTTTTTTTAACGTGAAGACCGACAAGATCGAAAAAAACCAAAAATAACCCCAGCTGATGAGCTATTTACTTTAGCAGCAGATCGTTTAAGGGAGCCGGAAGACGCAAATCAGCACCTTGCGAAGGTGTGGGCTGAAAAGCTGTCAAAAATAAATCCAACACAAAAAATTTTTGCAGAAATGGTGATAAACGACGTATTTCTTCATGCTCAACTTGGACTGCTCACCTTTAATACAAATATAACGCATACACGAACTTTAAGCAATATAAGACGCACCTCAACACCTACATCAAGCAGTTCTTCAATGGTTTATGTGAATAATTCTTCACAAGAGTCCTGCTACAGTCCCACCCCAAGTTTTCAAACGTTTCCACTTCGACCAACAAAAAGCACAATAGTATGTAACGAAAGCGAGCAGACGCTTCTAGAGTATCCCGAAAATGAATCACAGTATGACTTTGATGAAGATTTGTCACCTGTGACTTTAACTTCATTTTATTCCAATTTTAATGAAAATGCAATATAAGTTAATATCATCTAATTTGACATTGAATTTTGTATACTTTTTTTTCTCTGATTATTTTCCTTGATAACTGAATGTACCTTTAATTTGTAATTACAATTAACAATTTATGTAATTTAAAAACTTGAATTTATTATTATTTATGGTTTATAAGCTACTTTTAATAAATAAAAGCTTTGCATTTAATAAAAAAACTCATTTTTAATTTTGGGTATTTTGTTCTCATATGGGTATTTTTTATTTTGGAACTAGCTGACCCGACAGACGTTGTCCTGTCCATATATTAGAAAAAATGTTTGTGTTCGATTTGTGAATTTGTGAGAAGCTGTTTGAATTATGAAAAAATAGTAAAAAGGGACAAACAACGTACTTTTAAATGATAATTTTTATTTATGTAGGTTTGAGGTGTGTTTAAATTACATTTGATTTGAAAATATGTACAATATATGGTGTTATATTTACATTTTGATTGAAAGATCGATGTTCAGGAACCAATTAAAATAAAGAAATACTTTTTCCTGTTGCTTTGCAGTGATATCGTAGTTTCCTTCATTGCAATGCTTTATGATACACGACATTTTTAGTTTTGTTGCCTGGCGCGTAAATAAATAATGCTGATGGTGTTCCGACACGGGAACAGGCGACATACAATTGACCATGCGAGAAGCATGGATTTTCAAGGTTAATGCCGCAAACACGCAATGACTGCCCTTGAGATTTATTAATTGTCATAGCGAATGCAAGCCGTACCGGAAACTGCAATCGTTTAAAATCGAATGGCATGTCGGTCAGAGCCATTGGGATCCGTGGTATCAAAACGTCTTCTCCTTTGTACTTTCCTTTAAGTATTGTTGCTTCGATGACGTTGTTCATCAGGTTTTTTACCGCAAGTCGGGTGCCATTACAAAGACGTGGTTGGTTTATGTTTCGTAACATTATGATTACCGATCCGACTTTCAGTTGGAGATTGTGAGGCGGTAATCCGGGTAATTCCAGCGAGTTTAAAAACTCGGTTGGATAGTTGACAACATCATTTTGGGAAGTAACGGAATCCACCGATTTGTACGTCATCAATTCGACAGCAATTTCACCTTGAATCTTAAAATTCAATTCGTCGACATCAATGTTTTTCGCAGCCAATATAGCACGTTCGCTCAACCAATCATGATTTTTGTAATTTTGTGCAATGTTTGGAAATACCTTTCGGATTAGCTCGGATTTTGATTCGGTGAACTGACAGAAACCGGGGGGAAATTGAATGCAACCGGTCGAAATGTCAACCGGGATTTTGCCGTTGCCAATGTCCAGCAATTGTTTGGAAAATGCTTCTCCAGATTGATCGTTCTGCAGCTCGACACGCATGTTCACAGTCAATTTGAGTTTCTTGAAGTGTTTCCACAAAACGGACGACTTCAAACATGCATTAAGTTCATCGGCTGGCGTTGACCGTGGAATCACTGGCAATGTTTGCCGAAAATCCCCTGCCAACAGAATCATTGCACCACCAAAACGGCTTTGATTGTTTCGTAAATCTTGCAAAGTTTTATCTAATGCCTCCAAAGACTTTTTATGCGCCATTGTACACTCATCCCAAACGATTAGTTTGCTTTGCTGCAAAACTTTGGCCATTGCACTGTTCTTGGAAATGTTGCATGTTGGATTTTCATTGATGTGCAACTTCAATGGCAACTTGAGTGCTGAATGGGCAGTACGACCGCCTTCCAACAACGTAGCTGCAATTCCTGATGAAGCAAGTGCAAGTTCAATATCATTCTGCGAGCGTATCGTGGCCAAAATCAACGCAATCAAAAAAGTTTTTCCAGTTCCACCGGTAGCATCCAAAAAAAAAATTCCTCCAGTTCCATCTTTCACAACTTTCATAAGAGTGTCGTATGCATATTTTTGTTGTCGATTCAACAGTGGAACGTTTGTTCGTACTAATTCCTTCAAGGCATCGCAATCATATTGTATTTCGCGTCGCAACTCTTGATTAAATACGTCGTGCATCGGTCGATTGGTAGCTGCCATGCCTAACTCAGACAATACCTTGTTCGCCATCATCAAGCACATGTCCTCAATTAAAATCAAAGCCTCGTTGTAAATTTCCTCATTCAGTTGCAAATTTGGATTTGATGTTCTAATACGCACCTGATGCAAAATATCATCACACATGGCATCTTTGTATTTGCTCCATAAATCAGTCGGTTTGGATGGGCAGCATGTTGAAACAATTATCGAAAACAGTGTTCGTATTTGATGAGCATTTGATGAAAGCACAGCATCTTCGAGGGTGCATTCCCAATGAGCGTCATTCTCCAACAATCGCAAGCGTTGACATGCTTCTCTATACGTGTCACACAATTCACCATTTATAGTTCTCAAATCTTGGAATGATGTTGGGCCACGAACGTTGACTAATAGCAAACGCAAATAGAAACACTCATCGTTTCTTGGATGAACTGTGTAAATACGACCTAATGCGTTGGTGGAAAATAAATTGGGGAAACCTGGAACAGGATTTCCTTGTTTCCGTCGTTGAAATTTCTTTGTCGATTGATTCCAAGTATAATATCTTGGCATTTCGGAGTATAGTAACGTTCGGGCAAATTCATCGTTCCTGCACATTTCAAAAAATCTGGTCAATGTTGTAGGTGGCGGTCGATCAACTCGTTGTAATACATTCTCCTCAGTAAAGTACACTCTTTGACCATTTTCCAAATGTACGGCTAAATGAATAACAGAAGGATGTCTTTCTTGAATGCTAAATGAAAAAATGCGCCAAATTGCTTCGTTACTACTAACATAGCGGCCCATTTGAAATTGAGTGACTTCATCGATGGAATTCTCCGCACTAACTCCAATCACAGCCATGTCACTACCTTTGGTCACATATTTGCAGATGTATTTGATGGATTTCACGGAATGGCAAGATTCGACGTTGATATGTGCTTTGAATGTTTTGGAGAGTAGTGGCGAATACGGAACAATCCAACGGTTATCAATTTGAATGTCCTGCTGATTCACTTTCACCATTGTTGATCTTCCATTGTCAGCAATTGAACGGCGACGATACAGTGGGTAACCATCATTTCCGGTAATTGTTTCAGCTACTAATGGCCTTGGATAACGCTTCGAACATTTGCCGTCGACCATACACGGAGAAAGGATATTTAATGATCCACAGGGACCATGAATCATGTTTTTAGTAACAACCTCGTGCAAGCCTGGATCTTCTACTTCATCAGGAATTTCAGCTGATATCACATCATCGATTTCATTCGGTCTTATCTTCTCAATCAACCAAATGAGGATATGCGCGTGTGGTAGTCCGCGTTTTTGCCACTCTACTGAATACATCCAGCAGCGCGTCTCGCCGAACACGCGATACTTCACAATGAAATCCATCAGTGATTTTAATTTTTGTTTGAAGACTCTCGCGGTGACGTCATGGCGATCGATGGGTGATTGGCCAGGGAATAATTCTTGCCGAATTTCTATCCACTGTGGATTGCAAGTGAAAGTTATGAATAAATCTGCTGTACCGTAGTGTCGAACGTAGGTTATAGCATCCTGAGCATATTCATGCATATGGCGAGGACTTCCGACGTACGTTGCTGGGAGAATCGTCATCCGGCCGATATTGTGTGCGTTCCCGTCCACATTTATGGCATCTCGAAGGTGTATGTACTCTTCGGAACGCAGTTTTTTCTGGTTCAATCTAATGAATGTCAATCTTTCTGTTTCTATTTTTACATACATATCGACAGCATATTGGTGGAAAAGACGACGACATTTCAATATGTGATTGTCCTCATTTTCACGAACCATCAGTCGAAATGCATAATAGTTCATTGAACTTACTTTTTTGTTTGTTTCAGCGCCTGTACATTAATTTTCGCGTCAATAAAATTAATTGATCTTATAATAGAAAAAATATAGATTTGATATTCACCTGTAAGCGGATTTATCATTTTGATCGAGAAATGATAACCGTCTTCACCTTGCCAAAATATGATTGGATATTGTAACGCATCATATGATCGGTGAGTTTCGTACACACGCTGCTGCTGATTATTTCGTCGATGTAGAACGATATCACGTGATTCCAAATTTTCACCAACGACGACAATGGCGACATCATCAATTGTTGGTGCATTGAAACGTCTTGCGTGTTCTCCCGTAGGAGTCTTATCGGCTCTGATAACAATTTTGTGATTATCAGAGGGCATGCGGTCTAGTGCGGTTTTGAACAATGCAATCAATTGATTGTGTTGATGGAAAAAAGTTTGCAGTTGCTCAACAATTGGTCTTTTTACCGAACTGTTGTATGCACAACGCTGTTCTACTTCTTGTGGAGCATTGCCCATGAAGTAAATCTGAAGAAATTTATAGTCAGCACCCGGAACTGGCAAAAGCGAACCTGCTCGATGATATATTTGACCTTGAATCTGTAATGTTTAATTTACATAAGAAAACAAAATAAAATGCTGTAAGTGGTGAAATTACCTTGAAAGTAGGCATGAAATTATCCCGAATCACATTTGTTGCGCCAAATGAAGTCATTTGGAAACAATTGTTGTAGTTCTGGATTTGTGTTAGGAAATGCTTGGAATGAGCTCCTGTTCCAGAAACCAATGAGAGCAATGGCTCTGGTGGTGGAATCAACGGTGTCAATTTCACTTTGCCACTTGCGCAACACAATCCAGGAGTTTCATTTTTATATTTCAATGCCTTACAATGTGGGCACACAACGCTCATCGAACCAATAGCAACGGAATGGTCTGCACTGTAATCGACTGTCCTGTTGTAATGAAATGCAGCTCGATGAGTATTTAACGCAACATTTGTTTCTCTTCTTGCACGTACATTTGAATTAATTATCACTCGGTTGGATTCTATAGAACGATTGTGTCTCATTCGATGCATATCTACTTCGTTTGCATATTCTCTTTCTTCTTGTGTACGTGCAGAACGTGTTTGTGATAATCGATTTCGTTCAATTTCATTTCGCTCTTCGAGTTGTTCCGCAGTTTGATTAGATCGAAAATACGCTTGATTTGAAGCATTGCGAGTTCTGCGACCTAAATTGCTCCTTCTTATTGGCGGCATTACAATGCGATAGAATTTATTGACTTTGCTCTTACCTTTTAACCGTTTATAACTTCAAAACCCACAGTCTATAGTAGGTTAATCTATAAATTTGTTTGAGGTAACACGATTTAACTTATTTCAATTAATGAATTGATTGCAATGTACTTACAATGGAATCTTAATTCAAAAAAAAACTTATCACCGTTAGTTAACTTTTTTAGAAACACTTTAAACTTTTTTTAATTCACAATTAACAATTGCACTTATTTTATTTTTCGTCCACCGATTAATTTGATCAACAATTTGACAATAAGCAGTCAATCAACATTTGCACAAATAAATTGGAATGTAAATAAAAAAGTAACGGTATTTTCGGACAAATCGCGAAACAATACAAAAGTAATAATAAATGAGTTATTTACAACATAAGAATATCCCAGCAAAAACTTTACTTACAAATAAGCCGAAAAATAAGGAGAATTTGACAAATCGGTGCAGCCGTTTTCCGATTTTAGATAAATTGAAAAAGTGGGCGTAAAAGTGGGCGTGGTAAATTTTTCTTTCAGTAAAAACTTAAATTAGATTACTACGATCATTTAAATAAAAGATTAGCCATATCGGTGCAGCCGTTTTCCGATTTTAGATAAATGGAAAAAAGTGGGCGTAAAAGTGGGCGTGGTAAATTTTTCTTTCAGTAAAAACTTAAATTAGATTACTACGATCATTTAAATAAAAGATTAGCCATATCGGTGCAGCCGTTTTCCGATTTTAGATAAATGGAAAAAAGTGGGCGTAAAAGTGGGCGTGGTAAATTTTTCTTTCAGTAAAAACTTAAATTAGATTACTACGATCATTTAAATAAAAGATTAGCCATATCGGTGCAGCCGTTTTCCGATTTTAGATAAATGGAAAAAAGTGGGCGTAAAAGTGGGCGTGGTCAATTTTTCTTTCCGTAAAAACCTAAGTTGGACTATGACGAACATTTCAGTAAAAAAATTGTCCAAATCGGTCTAGCCGTTCTCAACTGATGCAATTTCCAACGAACGACAATTGATTTTTATTTATATAGATAATATGAATATAAACAACAATAAAATGAAACAAGTATATGGGAGTTATATTGGTTCTATGACTAATTATGGACCGATCGTTATAAAATTTGAACTTATTTGTGTTGAATTTTATTTGGATACTAATGTATTTCAGAGATTTATGTTCATTAATGAAATTTTCGAGAGTGGTTATTATTACATGGGAGCTATGAAAATTGTTGACCGATCGGTGCGCGCTCAACTTATATAAAACTTATTTGTTCTGAATTTGGTTTGGATATCTATATAATTAAGATATGTATGAGAACTTAACTATTCAGTTAGGGCAGTTGGGGGCTAAGAGAAATAATGGGCAGATTTTAACCATATGGTTTGTGCCAAATTTTCGAGTTAGCTTTGAAATTGTGATCTGTAGTTTGATTACAAGGTTTACATGGACGGACATCGCTTAATCGACCCAGAAAGTGATCCTGAACAGATTGGTATACGGTGGTGTTAGGACAATATTTTTGCACGTTACAAATATCAGCACTAACCCTATACCCTCCCCACCATGGTGGTGTATGGATTAAATATGTATATACATATGTATACAACATTCCTTACTTTTATGTATTTATCCAAACTACTTATTATTGCCTCGGATGTTTCCATGACAATTTTGGAAATGCAGCAAGCCGATATTGCACTGGAAAATTTTAGGTCTTCGAAATTACACCCGCTGGCAAAGAATCGCAGTGTAGTTGACAACCGAAGGCTGGCTGGTATAGATTTTCATAAATGAGTGTCTTCTTTTTGAATTATTGGGCCAACTAAATTCAACAGTTCCTCGTAGGTGCAACTATCCATTCGCAAAAAGTTCTTAAAATCACTGGCTGAGGAAATTTTTAACTCAGTTAATAAATTTTGGTGTGTAAATTGGTTTCTTTTTTTGAGCCAGTCCTTCATCCACAAACGTTTTTTTCTTTTATTATTTTTAGTTTTTCTTTTTTCTAAACATGCTGCCATTATTGCAATTAAAGTTGCGTCCGATATTGACATTTTTAAATACACTCAGCTCAAAATATAAATGAAATATTATTCCCGCTTTTGATGTTAACACCACAAAATCAAAAATAACATAACATCAAAGAATCAAATTACACGTACACGAAAGTGACATCAAGCATTTTGATAGTGTATGGTGCCCTTAACAGTTAAATTGTTTCGTTAAATTTTTTAACAATTGACAATCAGAAAAAAAAAAGTATTTTAATAAAAATTAAGAGATGCCAGATTATATACAAAATCATGGTGATTTTTGCAGTGGCGTTAACACTGCCCTTTTCATTGTTTTGCTTATTTGTTTGTTTTGATTGCATTACTTTGTCTACCATATTCGCGTTGTATATAGCGTTTTGCTTTAACACATCACTGATATTGTAGTACAAAATCTTTGGTATCTCTTTTTAAGAGAACTGCCTTATCATCTGATTTTGAATTTTTTGAACGTAAAATTTGACACCTCTGTATACTTTGTGACGCGAGCGTCATTCCAATTATTTTTCAAGTGAAAACTTATTACAAACATTTGGAAAGTTATGCTAAGACCACTCGCAAACATCGAAGAATTTTCAGTTGAGAAAGTGCACCTAATGTGTCAGCCATTCAAAGAGTCTTCAAAAACATTTTAAGAAACTGGGTCAGTTATGGACAGTAAGACACCTGTGGGTCAACGTACCGGCTGGTCTCTTGAAAACAATCCTGGAAACCCGAGAACATAAATTCGGCATCGTTTACTCAGGAGCTCAAACCAGCAGACCATGGAAAGCGCTGGTAATTCGTTCAATGGGTATTGGAGCAAAGTGAAGTCGATACCAATTTTTCGAAAAAGTCATATTTTCCGATGAAGCGCATTTCCATCTGAACGGCTTCGTGAATATACAAAATTGTCGAATTTGGGGCTTAGAAAATCCTCAAGCAATCCATGAGAAACAAATGCACCCACAACGAGCAACCGTCTGGTGCGGATTTTGGTCAGGATTTTACTTTTTTGAAGATGATGCCGAAATTGTAGTGACTGTGAACGGCATTCGTTACAGGAACATGATAACGGAGTTCTTGTAGCCTCAACTGGATGGCATGAATCTGGGTGATATGTGGTTTCAGCAAGACAGTACCACCTGCCGCACCGCTCATACAACAATCGAACAACAAAAGAACAAATTATCTCAATCTGACTGGCCACCAAGATCATGCGATTTTTTTTCTGAGCTCAACTCCGAGATCCAACACGTTGAAAAAATCATGGAAAATTTCATGAATTTCCATGAGTCGTCGGAACATGTTTTCTTTACAATCCAATAAAAAATAACAACTATCTAAAAAAATACGTGATTTTATTTTGTAATGAAAATGTGCATTCTTACCCTTTTGTACCAAAAATATTATCAATTGGCCTAAATAAACATCAAAAAAAATTCGAAGAAAATATCTAACATAGTAGTAATATTAACCTTTATATTAGGTAAAATATATTATTGGAATTACTTTTTGGCATAGTCAATTAAATTTATTTAATTGAATTTGCACAGTATATACAATGACTTTGAACAATTGCTTAGAAGTAGCCGTTAATTTTTTACAAAAACAAAACCTGCCGTTATTTGCTGGGTGAAATTACTTATAGTGCATTGCAAAGTAAACGACACGAATCATATTACGCCAGTACATCAATTTGGATTCCATGAAGATCGTGCAAATATTGAACAAGTCTACCGTATTACTGGAGAGATATGTATTTATAAAAAACCCAAGCAAAATTTCTTTTCAGTACAATTACACAAATACTTTTACAAATTCGGCTTTCTCTTTCTGAACATACTATAACCGATCTACGCACATACGATTTGTAAATCTAACAATTGTTTTCTTTTTCAACGGCATTTCGTTAACCTTATATTGCTCAAAGTTTGCACCACACTGTATATCAATGGAATTTGATTGTCAGGCATAAAATTGATTAAGCTACTTATAAATTTCACATAATTTGTATGTTTATTTTTTACTTTTTAAATATTTCCACATGCTTTTTAATTGTTTAATTTGTACTCCTTCTCATAATCTGTCACTTAAAAAAATATGGAAATAACACTAGTTTACAAGGTTTTTGCTCATGACGTTAAAAATAAATATACTTATACATTATGTAAATGATGATGACTTTACACATTGATAAAAAATAATATTTTCGGCTTTGCTAAAAAAAAAATACAATTTATTATTTTGTTACATATAATATGTTGGTTTATTATGAATATATACAGTATATGTAATACTTGGATAAAAAAAGTTCAAGAACAATGTAAAAACAAGGAAAAATAAGACAAAAGTACAATATTTTATTTTGGTACATTCCGAGGGTTCAATTAACTATTTTCACAAATTACAAGAAGTTTGTTTTTGGTAATTGCATATGGACGAAAAAAAAAATCTATGCATTGTAGAAACACGTATCTCTGGTATTTGAAAAATTAAAAAATATGGAACATTTTTGTTCTCCATTCGATTTGAAAAATTTTTAAATGCCTAGAATCTACAAGAAGAGAGCTTGAACTATATTTTATATCTTATAGTTAACGTGATATTCACATTATAAAATTGAAATATCAAGTTTTTTGCCTACCTTAGTCTGGATTTTTGCTAATAGCGGATCCAAATCTCTCTCGATTTTCTTCATATATATATTTTTGAATTACAAATTTATGCCAAATTTTATCTAATCACATGACCCAGTATGTTTCTAAATATTTTGCAAAGGGAATTTATAGCCCGGACCTTGGTACCGTCAGCAGAGTCAAAAATCTAAAAAAATACATTTTTGGGATTTTTGAAAATTTGTTTGGGAATTGTCACAAATTTCTTTTCCACTTTTGCAGTTTGATTAAAAATGTCTATATGAGTTTAAAATTTCATCAAAAACGATTCATAAACAAAACTTTTATTGTATTTCAGAAATTCCATTTTTTTAATTCTTAAATATCTTAAACATTTTCGGAAAGAAGACACAATTTCCTATACGCTGATATATAATATGCGTATCTTATCTTCTCCAGTAGTCCAATTTATGGATTCAAAATCAACAACAAACAGAAAATTTATAGAATCTTGCCGTTTTGTTTTGTCTACTGTATTACCAAATTTTTTGTAGTGGTGACACTAAAATTATGGAGATGACACTTAAATAGTCGAAAGATATTAGGTGGAACAACATGAGATAGGAACATCCAGTAAAGATGTTGAGCACTCAGCCCTATGTAATTCTTATGGGAAGATTTTAACATCTTTGCAAACTGATGGTAGATGTTAGATGTGCTCTAGTGTGAAAAGGCTATAAAAATAGACAATTGTTCGGTTCACTTTTGTATATAAATCAGGGTTTAAAATTTAGTTAAACGTTTTTTACTTTTGACTACCTACTACGCAATAATTATGAATCGTTTTCATATTAATTTGCTCATATACTGAAAATATACAAACTATAAACCAATGTCATATATGCACAAACTTCATAATAGAAATATTTGTCGCAGTTTTTCCGAAAATAATTTGCCTTACAAAATATTTTACGTTGCAGCTAGAAGACAAAATGAAAATTTTTCATTTTTAAAACATTTGCTGCCCAAATATATTTATATTTTTGGTTAGCAAAAACAAATATATTGCTTGTGTATAATATACAAAAAATTTACTACAAAAACATCAAACATGCAAACAAATTGCAGCGTGAAAACCATAAACTGCAAACGATATGCGCAGTAAAAAATTCAAACAATGGAAATATGGAAGATGCTAAATGTAGACTGCCAAACCATACGAAGTTGAAAAATGTAAAATACGAAATTGTAAGAAGTTAAAAATATTTAAAGCAAATATGTGCATTTATAAAATATTTCAGCCACATATATAGAAATATTTTGCCGCATATAGTCACTGAGTAGAAAAATGTGAAAAAAACTATGAACAACAAGTGTGCGTATATTGAGTCGTGTGTTAATAAAGAATTTAAGTGCAATAAAATAGAAGTTTTATTTTTTGAGGTATGTAATTGTATTATGAAAGATAGGAATGCAGTGAAAATATATTAAATAAGATTCTGGGAAAAGGATAGCGGACGATATTATTTTATTGAATTTTGTAATACGAATTCAAATGTATTCCTGCTGCTTGTAATAGGAGTCCAGAAAAATTAGTAACATAAAATTTTGTATGTAAAGTGGCTAAAAAAGGATAGAAAATGCAACAACAAAATGTAACAACAGACAAGCAAAACAGCCAATGAATACAATGTAATAAAAAATAACAGGATCTACAAAAAAAAAATAGTATGTTGCATAAAAATGCAATGTAGATAGATAGATTACTTTTTCTGATGTATCCTTTCATAAAATTTGTAACAGGAGAACAAACAAATAAATAAGCAGCATAAAAAATAATTGTGCAAGAACAATTTGATTTGTAAGATATAAATGCAAAAAGGCACAGGCATGAGTACAACAGGAGCAAAAGGAAATTAACTGTATAAAACTGCTGCATGTGTTCTGTAACTGCATAATGCAACAACAATTTACGCAAAAACCATAAACAAACACATAAATAGGTTCAATGATGATCGTGAGTGTAGCAGAAGAAAAAAATGGATAAAAATGATAGAAATTTAAGTAAGGTTCAGAAAATATAATTATGCAATGAAGAAAATTTTACTATAGTACATACATAATTATGTATGACTTGTATTATGAAAGATCGACTTTGTGTTTTTAAATGCACATTCATATGTATCCATTCGTAATATTTGTAACAGGAGAACAAAAAAACAAATAAGCAACAGAGAACAAATTATGCAAGGCACAACAATTGTTTACATAGCCACGAGTGCAGCAGTAGAAAAAGTAAATACAAGAACAACTACTTATACACTCAAATAATTGTGATATAAGTTAACACCCGATACATTTAAAGCCCCAAACATGTGCAACGATAAAATGCTGACCTAGTGTCTGCAGCTATGAATGCAGAACATCCGTTCCCACAGAAATATGCAGTGTTGACAGTGAGCTAATTCCTGGAAATAACATCAGGTGATTGGTGTGCAAGTTAATTTATAATATTCTTTAGTTTTTAAGTTCAGTTCAATTTTGGCATTTAATAAATAAAGTTGGAGTTCGCTCTTAAAAAACAAACATTTTTTTTTAAATTCTAAACAACCAGTTTGGAATTAATTGGCGCCCGAGCAGGGACGTGTCCGCGCGGTCGAACTCCCGTGATTGTGAATAATGAGGCCCCCCAGTACCTACATAGCGTAGCAAAAAGGACAGTGTTGAACACTAGCCGATTCACTCGGACGCGAAAAAACTAAAATAAGTTAAAATAATTTAATAATTAATTAAAAAAAATATATAAAGAAAAAGCATTCAAAAAAATAGCCTACAAAATAAAATATATAATACGATAAAAGGACATTTTCTAAAAACCAAAGACTCAAAATAAACATAAAAAGACGATAGTTACAACAATTTTTTTTTGGTGAAACAACTACAGAAGAAAGAAGAAGCAACAACGATCATCATGTTCCGGATTATATTTATTATGTAAGATAAGTTTATAGTATTATATTTTATTATTATTTTAATTAAATACATATATTAAGAGAAAAAAAATTATTCAATATGTCAAACCCAAATAACCTAATACGTCCACTCGTCATAAATCCCAATCCTAGTCCCGTTGGACAAGTACCGAATGTTCAGGCCGGACAAAACCTACAACAGACAACCGCCATAATAACTGGCATCGTACAGAACGTTTTAGAGACCCAATTTCAAGGTCTCCTACAGAATTCCCAATTAAACTCTACCCCAAATTACACTGACCAAACAATTGACCCGTTGCATATTGGCATATTCGGATTTGGACAAGGTACCGGACGTGGAAAGAAGTTTAAGAGATTTTTCCGGAAATCTGGGAGAATTTAACTCTTGGAAAAAGAGCGTGGACAGAATTTTACAAATATACGAACCTCTAAGAGGCACTCCCAAATACTGGGGTATTTTAAGTGTTATTCGCAACAAGATCACAGGGAACGCAGATGTTGCCCTGGAGTCTTATAATACCCCATTGAATTGGAAGGCAATATCAAAATGCCTTACCCTACATTATGCAGATAAAAGGGACATTTGTACGTTAGAATACCAAATGGTATCACTGGTTCAAGGAAACCAAACGATCCAAGAATTTTATGGACAGGTCTATACTCATTTGTCACTCATCCTAAACAAGATTGGATGTTTAGAGATGTCCGATGAGCCATTAAGACTTTTTATTCAGACTTACCGGGATAAGGCACTTGATACCTTTGTTCGAGGTTTAAATGGCGACTTGCCGCGCCTCTTGGGCATGAAGGAACCTGCAGATTTGCCACAGGCCCTACACCTATGCCTAAAACTAGAAAACCAAAACTTCCGATCTGACTACGCACAGCGAAGTCGCAATATTTTTGGATTTCCAAATCAAAAACAGAAAAAGGTTTTCCCACAAAAAAAACTATCCATCCCAACAGGTATTTCACCCCCAATTAGCGTATATACCACGACCTCAAACGAACCATCAGATCCAACAAGGATTCTATCCTCAATGGGCTTATATGCCAAGACCACAGGTTAATATTAACCATCAAGGACAGCCATCTCCAAACCAAAACCCAAATCGATATCACCATACAAATAACCACCAAGCATATTTTGCTCCCCCACGACCATTCGTACCTAAACCACAGCCTAGGCCAGAGCCAATGGATGTGGATATTAGTATGCGCTCAAAAGGCGTTAATTACATGAACAGACCGAGACAAAATGATTTCTTTGGTAAGAAACCACCACAAGTACCACTACATGCCCCTGTAAACAAAATACAAAGAAATTTCCATTTGGACACTGCTGAATGTGTTCCAGAAGTGTTGTATTATCCGAATTATCCACCAGAAGGAGCTGAAGTTGACACTCGCCCTGAAAATGGAGAACCGGATTATGTGCGTGAATATTACCAACAAATTCCTGAGGAGGCAGCAGCAATTGCACATCAGGAGGATCAACCTCTGGAAAATGGAGAACCGGATTATGTGCGTGAATATTACCAACAAATTCCTGAGGAGGCAGCAGCAATTGCACATCAGGAGGATCAACCTCTGGATGTAAGCGACCTGCATTTTTTAGGTTAACCGACTCTTCGCTGCCCTATGTACGATGTAGGACAGAGAGTGGGTTGATTTTGAATATATTAATAGACACTGGTTCTACAAAAAATTACGTACAACCATCCCTATCGAAAATAACTATTCCAAATCAAAAAAAAATTGTTGCAAGATTAGTGAACACACGTATATTAATCCTTTTGGCATTAGAGATAAAAATTTAAAATTTTACATTCTTCCAAATTTAAAATCTTTTCATGGAATTTTAGGGAATGACAGCTTAAAATAATTAGGTGCGATTATTTACACTAGAAGTAGTTGTATGTTGCTTGAGAATGGGATGAAAATAAAAATTCATCAAATGAGATCAGAATCAATTAACATGATTAAAATAAGGGACGAACATATGACATCTGAGCAAAAGAAAATGATAAAGGCGCTGACAGGAAAAATACCGAATTTATTCGCCGAGCCGGATATGAAATTAACATATACCACTAGAGTAGTTGGTGAGATTCGCACAAAAAATTATATGCCGGTCTATACACGATACTATCCGTATCCCATGGCTTTAAAAGCAGAGGTAGAAAACCAAATTCAAACGATGCTTCATGATGGTATCATAAGACCATCTAGGTCACCCTATAATTCACCTGTATGGGTTGTCCCGAAAAAACCAGATTCCTCTGGAAATAAGCAATATAGGGTTGTAATAGACTATAGAAAGCTTAACGCGATCACTATAGCAGACAGATATCCAATTCCAGACATCACAGAGGTCCTTGCGCAATTAGGGAATAATAATATTTTTTCGGTACTTGATTTAAAAAGCGGATTTCATCAGATCCCGCTAAAAGAGTCTGATATAGAAAAAACTGCTTTTTCCATTAATAATGGAAAATATGAGTATACCAGGTTACCCTTTGGCTTAAAGAACGCCCCTTCCATTTTTCAAAGAGCACTCGATGATATATTGCGTGAATGTATTGGTGTGTGTTGCTTTGTTTATATTGACGATATAATCGTTTTTAGCAAAAATGAGTACGATCATGTCCAACATTTAGAAAAAATTTTTAAAATTCTCGAAAGTGCGAACATGAAGGTCCAATTGGACAAATGCCATTTTTTTAAAGAATCTGTCGAATTTCTTGGTTTCATAATTTCTTCTGATGGAATTAAGACGAATCCTGAGAAAGTTGAGGCTATATCAAAAATTGCACCGCCCAAAACATTAAAGGAGTTAAGATCATTTTTAGGTCTGTCAGGGTATTATCGTCGTTTCGTTCGGGATTATGCTAAGCTAGCCAAGCCCCTGACATCCCTTTTAAGAGGGGAGGAAGGACGTACGTCCAAAAATCAATCTACAAAAATTAAAATAAACCTGAATTCAGAAGCTATTTCTGCTTTCAATAAAATAAAGGCAACTCTCGTTTCAGGAGATGTAATGCTGGCATATCCAAATTTTAGTAAAGATTTTACATTAACGACTGACGCATTAAACTTTGCCATTGGTGCAGTACTTTCCCAGGACGATAAACCGATTATTTTCATATCTAGAACATTGAACAGAACTGAAGAAAGTTACGCCACTAATGAAAAAGAAATGTTGGCGATTATTTGGGCTTTAAATTCTTTGAGAAATTATTTGTTCGGTACTGCTAAAGTGAACATATACACCGATCACCAACCCCTTACTTATGCTCTTAGTAACAAGAACAATAATAGTAAGATGAAACGCTGGAAAGCAATTCTAGAAGAATATAATTATAAACCTGGAAAAGCGAATGTTGTTGCTGACGCCTTGTCAAGAATTCCATATGCTCAGATAAACACATTGACATCTAGCGAACATAGCGACGAAAGCTCCTCTCATAACTTAATATGCTCTGTAGAAGTTCCTATTAATGCATTTAAAACCCAAATTTTTCTTAATCAAGATCAGACACAGTCATACCAATTTAAGATAGTTTTTCCTACTTACCATAGACATATAATTACGGAACAACAGTATGATTCGGATAATCTGGTGCGAATCTTGAAACGTTATTTAAATCCATCCGTTGTTAACTGTATTAAAACTGAAGAACGCATTATGGGTCTGATTCAAGAGATCTATCCTTTCCATTTTGGCAATTATAAGATAAGGTTTACGCAGTTGCAGGTCGAAGATATCACAAACGAACAAGAGCAAGAGAATATAATTTTTGCGTACTCATAATAGAGCACATAGGAATGCTCGTGAGAATAAGATTCAGATTATAGATAAATATTATTTCCCATCCATGAATAGTAAAATTAATAAAATAATAAAGAATTGTGTGGTGTGTAAAGAAAACAAATATGATCGCCATCCTGCTAAATCAGAAATACAGGCAACTCCCATTCCGCAATACCCCGGACAAATTGTCCATCTCGATATTTTTATCACAGACAACCACTCTGTTTTGACAGCCATAGATAAATTTTCCAAATTTGCAGTGGCCAAGGTACTAAAATCCAGAGCTGCTGAGGACATTAGACAACCTTTTTTCTTATTCCCGAAACTATAATATTTGATAACGAAAAATCTTTTAATGCGGTTTCTACTAATCATATGGTGGAAAACGAATTTGGTATCAAAATTTATCGTACACCCCCATATACAAGTCGATCAAATGGGCAGGTGGAACGTTTTCACTCCACACTTCAGGAGATAATGCGCTGTCTCAAGACCGAGGGAGCTCATGGTGCCTTTGAGGAATTATTAGAGAGATCAGTCAAGGAATATAACTTGACAGTTCACTCAACAACCAAAAGGAAGCCTGTCGAAGTATTATTTGGCAGAGGAGTCAGTAGTGATCCAGAACAACTTGAAAAATTTCGTATGGAAACAATACATAAAATACAAGAGAAACAAATAGCCGACCTCAGTTATCATAACAAAAGAAAAGCACCACTTAAGGAGTATTCAGAGGGAGATGTAATTTATGTCAAGATCAATAAGAGAATTGGCAATAAACTAACCCCAAAATACAAAAAGGAAATAGTAGCTAGTAACAGTAATTCTACGGTCAAAACGCGATCAGGAAGAACTGTTCACAAGAGCCTTAGCAAAACATAAAATTTCTGTATTTATTTTTGTTTTTTTTTTCCAGATCAATCATTACAGGTTGTAAAATGGAATCTCAGATAGTAGACTACTCGTCTGCTCATCTAATAATGATCAATAATGGTCAAAGCAAGGTTCAAGATGGAACTTTTAGAATAATCCACCCCATTGACCTGAAACTACACGATGATTTTGTAAAAGAGACACAGACATACGTTGAACGGAAACTTCCAAAAACCAATCCTTTCTATCCCATCCTCAAAGAAGGAATAATTCAAACTCTGGAGGTAATCCAAAGCATTGTTCCTTAAATAATAATAATAACAATAATAATAATAACAATAATAATAATAAAAAAAAATAGTAATGTAAGAAATAAAAGATCATTTAATATAATTGGTACTGCATGGAAGTACATCGGTGGCACTCCAGACCACGATGACTTCGAAATGTTGGAATTCAATATAAATGAGTTAGATAAGAATAATAATAAACAAGTTGTAATTAACCAAATTGTAAACGATAGATTAAATAATGTAACAAAATTGATTAATGGAATGTCAAATGCCATAGGCGACAATTATTTAAATAAAGAAATAACTTTAACTTTGCAAAATAGAATAAGACTCATTAATTAATAAATATAAATTACGCCATTCAATGGGCAAAAAGTGGAATAATTAACTCTATAATTTTGAATAAATTGTAAATAAAACTAGCTTTAGATAAGTTAAGAGAAGAGAAGATGCCTTTTGCATCAATTGAAGAGGCGGTGGAATACGCCAAAGTAAATGTAATGTATAACAATTCAATGATTTTGTATATTATTAAAATTCCATTAACAAATCAAAAAATATATGAAAATATTTTATTATATCCAGTAAAGAAAAATGGAAAGATTATTAAATTATCATTTAAAGAAATAATTAAAAATTCAAATGAAATATATGGAATAAAAAATAATTGTTTAGAATATAATCCTGTTAAACTTTGTAATAACAATCAACTAATAGATTTAAGTAGTAATACCTGCATACCAAATATTATAAGAGGCAGTTCATCATCCTGCACCTACAGCAACAGTCAACATGTCCCGCTAATTGAATCCTTGTTTCCCGGAGTAATCCTGCTTAACGACTACAACAATACAATATTAATCGATGAAGTTAAATATAATTTTTCCGGCACGTTCCTGATAAAATTTACAAACTCTACCATTGTGGCACAAAATAAGATATATCGTAATTTCGAAGCTCAACAAATAGAAGTAATTCCCGCTGTATTACAACCAACACCCGAAGAAAAGGAATTAGAAAATATTTTGACGATCGAAAGCTTAAATGAATTACATCTTAACAATACTCACGAAATTGAAACGATACGATTGGGAACAATCATAAATGGAGCGTCAACTATGTTTTTCCTGATGTTGCTTATTGTTATCGGTTCCTTGATTTTTCACCTGTATAAAATGTCAAAAGCGGTAAATGTTACTAAAATTAATATGGAAGATGCAATATCACATTCTACCCCCGCTGTTATCCTAACCAATATCCAAGCTGGAAACAATATTCCTGTACCAAATTTTAGAATGAACAACATTCCATATTTTTAGAAAAAAACAATTGGGGCAATTGTTCTTAAGAGGGGAGGAGTTAACACCCGATACATTTAAAGCCCTAAACATGTGCAACGATAAAATGCTGACCAAGTGTCTGCAGCTATGAATGCAGAACATCCGTTCCCACAGAAATATGCAGTGTTGACAGTGAGCTGATTCCTGGAAATAACATCAGGTGATTGGTGTGCAAGTTAATTTATAATATTCTTTAGTTTTTAAGTTCAGTTCAATTTTGGCATTTAATAAATAAAGTTGGAGTTCGCTCCTAAAAAAACAACTAAACATTTTTTTTTAAATTCTAAACAACCAGTTTGGAATTAATTTATATAACTGTTGTATGTGTGTCCTCTAGCTGCAAAAAGCAAAAACAACTCGTGCAAAAAAAGAAACAAATGCATAGTATTTTTTTGTAGATCCTGTTATTTTTTATTACATTGTATTCATTGGCTGTTTTGCTTGTCTGTTGTTACATTTTGTTGTTGCATTTTCTATCCTTTTTTAGCCACTTTACATACAAAATTTTATGTTACTAATTTTTCTGGACTCCTTTTACAAGCAGCAGGAATACATTTGAATTCGTATTACAAAATTCAATAAAATAATATCGTCCGCTATCCTTTTCCCAGAATCTTATTTAATATATTTTCACTGCATTCCTATCTTTCATAATACAATTACATACCTCAAGAAATAAAACTTCTATTTTATTGCACTTAAATTCTTTATTAACACACTTGTTGTTCATAGTTTTTTTTCACATTTTTCTACTCAGTGACTATATGCGGCAAAATATTTCTATATATGTGGCTGAAATATTTTATAAATGCACATATTTGCTTTAAACATTTTTAACTTCTTACAATTTCGTATTTTACATTTTTCAACTTCGTATGGTTTGGCAGTCTACATTTAGCATCTTCCATATTTCCATTGTTTGAATTTTTTACTGCGCATATCGTTTGCAGTTTATGGTTTTCACGCTGCAATTTGTTTGCATGTTTGATATTTTTGTAGTAAATTTTTTGTATATTATACACAAGCAATATATTTGTTTTTGCTAACCAAAAATATAAATATATTTGGGCAGCAAATGTTTTAAAAATGAAAAATTTTCATTTTGTCTTCTAGCTGCAACGTAAAATATTTTGTAAGGCAAAATATTTTCGGAAAATCTGCGACAAATATTGCTACTATGAAGCTTGTGCACATATGGCATTGGTTATTAGTTTGTATATTTTCAGTATACGTGCACGTAGTCGGTAGTCAATTGTAAAAAACGTTTCACTAAATTTTAAACTCTGCTTAAAA
Source organism: Calliphora vomitoria (assembly GCA_942486065.2). NCBI lineage: Eukaryota > Metazoa > Arthropoda > Insecta > Diptera > Calliphoridae > Calliphora > Calliphora vomitoria. The sequence continues at coordinate 51,022,815 of OW818030.2, read as the reverse complement.
TAGAATAGCAGAAATTAATTTCAAAAAAGTACCAAAATATATGTACTGAATTCCCCTTTTTACACCTTAGTACTTGAGTTTCGAATAGAATCTTGTGGGTTCCTTTTTGTGTTGATGAAAGGATATTTTATCTTTTTTAATTTGAATAAATAATATAAAATTTCCGTTTTTTTTTGGTTTTTCTTTTTGTGGAAATAATTTTCGAAAATGTTCATATTAAAAAATTTCCAAAAAAGGATACTATTTTTCCCCCTTGAAAATTCAAATTTCAAAAAAATACCAAAAAAATTTCTACTCACTATTGTTCCGGGTCCGATGAATTATAAATTATATGTATTTCTATGTTTATCAATTTAGGAGATATAATGGTTAACAAAGGTTTCTGTTGTTACTATTTTTACCCGTTTTGGCCACCTAGAATATCGAATTTCCATAAAGTACCAGAAACCTTTCGGCTTTTTTTTCTTAAAGACGGAATGATTTAAAATTGTATTTCTATGTTTATTTGTTTTGGAGTTATAGAGGTACAGTTTTTACACGGTTTTGCCCGTTTTATCCCCATTAGCGTTCGAATTTCCAAAAATCCCTTCTTAGTTGATGTATATGGTGTAGAACATTGGTAGGCAAATAGAGAAATTTTATTTGTGTGCATGTATTGATAAAAAATAAAATATTTCCAACAACATCAAGCAACTGAATGAAATATTTGTATTTTTACGCTCTATTGCACAACAGTAAGGAAAACATTTTTTTTGGAAATAATTCGGTATCTCGGGAACTATTTGATATATTGTTACGATTTTACATGCTTGGAGCTGAGGTATTTTGGAGTTGATTTGCAGTTGTTCAGCTTCCTAGCGCTAATGGGTGTCAGTGCGTTGCCCCTCAAAGTTGGTCACCTCGGGTCTGATTTTTTTTTAAAAAAATCCCCAAAAATCCATTTATGATCGAAATGAGCTGAAATTTAAAATATAAATAGTCCTTAAGAACATTTACAAAAAATACACTTACATATGTAGGTTATCTCTATTAGGTGAAGAGATATTTAGGTTTATTGATTTATTTTTTTTTAAATCTTGCTCTATCTATTTATGGTTTTTTAGAGATGACGGATTGTCGAAATTTATTTTTAAGATATTAGCTATATTGGTAATAAAATTAAATCCTAAATCCAAAGTTGGAACATGTAAAAAGTGCCATATTTTTTCCCAAAAAGGCCCATATATTTTTTCTTTTGTAGAAAAAATATTTCTTCGGGACTATATATAATTTTTATATGATCCGGAAAGAGAACTTAATGCTAAAGCGTGTAAAGTAAAATTTGGCTAATTAAAGCGGACACAACACCCCCAGGCCTATACAAACTTGGCCAATTTTAAAAAATAATTTTAGGTTTGAGTAACAAATTCTAAAAAGGCAAAGCACCGATCCTCGGAGATGTTCCATATTTGTATAACCCTATATGTTACTTAAACACTTACAATGTTTTTTTACTATCACGCTGTAAAATACGTAACAGTAGGCACCTTTCTAAAAAAACTTTATAAATTTCGGTATTTTTGCATGAAATAAATGTACAAATTTTCCAAAGAGGGCAAGGGAGTAAAGAAAGGCTTTTTATTTAAGTATATAATATTCGTGAAAACGTTAGGACTTGAAGATTGATATTTAGTAAAATTAAATAATTCTACAAATTTTTGGGACCTCATTTACCTTAAAAACTAAAAAAATTATAATATTGTGATTTTCCATGAAGAAAAATATACAATTTCAATTAATGTAAAATTTTAACGGTTAAAGATATCATAACAAAATTTGGATCTAATATAGACTCTATTATACTTAAATCAACGACATTATAATTTTTTCTACTTTTTATTTTCAAATACCAAAATTCCTAAACCGGGGAAAATGTGTTCCAAAAACTGAGTTTTTTTTAGAAAAGTGCCTACTGTGACGTTATTGACCGTGTGATAGTAAAAAAACTTTTTAGATATTTAAGAAGCATATAGGATTATACAAATATAAAGCCTTTTCGAGGATCGGTGCTTTGCCTTTTTAGAGTTTTTTACTCAAACCAACATTTTTTTTTAAATTGCCAAGTTTGGATAGGTCTGGGGGGTGTTGTGTCCGCTTAAGTGAGCCAAAATTTACTTTACACGCTTTTGCATTAAATTCTCTTTCCGGATCATATAAAAATTATATATAGTCCCGAAGAAAATTTTTTTTTCTACAAAAGAAAAAAAATTTGAGTCTTTTTGGGAAAATACTTAAAAAATACGGCACTTTTAACATGTTCCAACTTTGGATGCGTTTAACTTTTTATAGGGCCAAGATAACTGTTAGCAAGTTATTTTTATTTATATGATATTTTAGAAAAAAAATCGACCCTCCGTAAGCTCTCCCCATCTAAAAAACCATAAAAATATCGAGCAAAATTAAAAAAATAAATAAACCTAAATATCTCTTCAACTAATTGAGATACAAATGTAAGCATATTTTTTGTAGATATTCTTAAGCACTATTTATATTTTAAATTTCAGCTTATTACGATCATAAATGGATTTTTGGCGATTTGTTAAAAAAAATCAGACCCGAGGTGACCAACTTTGAGGGCCGGCGCACTGACCCCCATTAGTGCTAGGAAGCTAAACAACTGCAAATCAACTCGAAAATACCGTAATAATATAAAAATTTCGTAATAATATATTAAATAGTTCCCGAGATACCGAATTATTTCCAAAAAACAACACTGTGTATTGTTTATATTCGAGTTGTGTACGTGTAAATTGACGAAAATCTTCGTAACCTGAACAATATGAACGCGCACCACTGATGTAGAAGGAATATCCCGAATAACAAGTTTATAGCTATAGCGGTTTGGGCTAGGCGTTGATGAGTCAGTGAGTGAGTCAGGCCTTGTATTTTTATAAGTATATATAGATTAATGCATTACTTTGATAAGAAACAAAATGTAGTGCAAAAAAAAACTGCACTAAAAGTATTAAAGATAAATAAAATATTTATTTTTACTGACGAATTTTCCTTTTTTTTTCGTAAAGTTGTACGTAAAATCTACCTTTACATTAATCTACTATGTAGTACAATATTTACTGACTGTATAAATACTAGTTTTGAAATTTCTTACGCTAACAATACAACTATAATTCATTATTTGTCCACAATTTGTATCACTCTGTTGGTGATTAAGTGACGTATATGCATTTTTTTAATCTTTAATCAAAATGTAAAATTCATGTCATTACAGGTTATACTGCATTCCATTCCAGTTGCTTTGTTTCTGAACCAATCAAATATGAATTAAAAAAGAAATTTAATAATTTTGAGTTTTTAATTTGCACTAAATACTTTTATTCATTGCTAGCTTTTAACCCGCTACTTCGTTAGCGGAGCAAGTGAGAATATTCAAGTTTGATTTTGTAAATCATATTTTGGAACATTATTAGCTGAATGATACTGAAAGTACTTTATTTCATTCACTTTTATGTAGATTCCTAATTCACAAACAAACGGTAACATAAGTATAAAGAAATATTACCTTTTGCTATAGTCCTAACAAACCCCTAATAGGTTTATTAAAATCAGACTCAAATGAAAAATATATATGAAACTCTGTTATACGTATGTATAAGTCAAATAAACTTAAAATATTAAATCAGAAAAATAAAAAATAATGCCATCAGAAGAAAGAAAAGGTTTTGGGTCTGGTATGAATAATTATTACAGTTATGTTTAACTGTATATAGAAATTATTTTATATTTTTTCCATAAGAAGAAAGTCTAATATCACCAAATCAAACAAAATTTTTGGAAAAAATCGTCCACATTTCTTTAGCTAGAATCGGGTACGCAGAAAAATCCGAAAGTCAGATAAAATTCCAATATACTCATGAAATAAATTAAGGTTAAATGCGAAGAAATAGTATTGTTACGAAATTGTACTTGAATTTAAATATAACTGTTTTCACGGCTGGTTTAAAGTTGTATAATGCGTCTCAACAGCAGTGCTTCTCAAACTAGAACAAATCTGTGAGTATTATTAACATTGCTGTAGAACATACAACATTGAATAATATCTTTGAGTTGAGCATTCTCTAGTTTTAAGATCATTGAAGAAATAGAGCTTTCTAGATGGTAAAGCAGTGTATATAAATTGGACGTGAGAACATCACAACAGTGAGTCTAATCGTTAAGTAAATACGTGTGTGTATTTCACCGAATTTATAAACGTGTATAAAAACACTGAATGACTATTTTAATTGTTGTTATTGTACATTTAAAATAAATAAAAAGTTGTTACAATTTTAAACTACTAAAACTGCTTTTATTTGCAATAAAATGTATCCGGTTTAATTAAAGGAAATTAAGGTGAAAACGTAACAGTATTAAGTCCTGTGGTTTAATAGTGTTAGGGCATCTCCTCTGGAACGTATTGTACAATGAAATACTGAAGTTAAATATTCCCGAAGAGGCTAACATTATTGATTTCGTCGATGATATTGCTGTCGTAGTGCACGCACGCTTCCTGGACTAAGTGGACCTTTACACAAATGATACCAACCGCATCATCAAAACGTGATTAAAGAAGGCAGAGCTGGAACTAGCAGATCACATAACGGAAGCTGTTCTAATTAGTAGTCGAAGGAAAAAGGAGACCATAAATATAAAAGTAGCAGCAGCTAATATTTAATCATCTGCGTCTATTAAGTATCTAGATGTACTGATCGACGAGCGACTTAACTTAAAGGCCCATATGGAATACGCATGCGCAAAGGCAGCAGTAGTAATCAACTCTTTCAGCAGAATAATGATAAAAAATCGAAGTATCCTAATTACAAGAGTAGCGATATCAATCCTACTATTTGGCGCACCTATCTGGTCCAGAGCAATTAGGAACACATCTCGTAAAAATGTACTTCCTCTTTTTACAAAGAGCTGTCTAAGAGTATGTTGCGGTTATAGAACTCTCGATAGAAGAAAAACTATAAACAACTGGCAGAGAAGGTAGGACAACATGCAAAAAGGACGTTGGACATACAGAATGATTCCATCAATTATAAGGTGTCTGGAACGCAAGCACGGGGAGGTTAACTACCACTTCACGCAGTTTCTTTCAGGTCATGGGGGATACAGGAGTTAGCTGTTTAAATTTGGTCACGATTACTCACCTATTTGCCCAACATGCCAGGATACAAAAGACGTGGAACATGTAGTTTGCAAGTGCACCAGATAAACATCAGAGGATAATTGGCAATTAGTTTAAAAATTCATAACTAAAGTGAACCTGGTAAGTATTAAGAAAAGAGGAAGAATATCGGAAGAAACAAAGGGCGGTCGTAAATGATGAAGTGGCGTATATGCTAAGCATCCCCTCGACTTAATACTCAATGGAAGTTACGCGGGCATTGCGGTTGACGATGGGTAGGCGGTTTAGTGAGTAGGTGGCAAGCTGCTAAATTTGATTTAGAATTATTTTAAATCGAAAACTATGGTTGACATATTACATTGAAGCTATTTATACATTATATGTACATTAGGGTGACAGCCGATTTTGGATTATGGTGACAATAGGTCTAAAAGTTGAGGGCTGAAAATTTGAGCCAAATCGGACGACGATCTCGGGACACTCATCGGTCGTTATACAATATGAAATAAATTTGTGAAACTCGTTAACTTTCAGCATTATTTTACAGATATATGTAGATTTACAGTGAAATAAATCGTTTGGATATGAATGGCATCACGTGAGAATTCGGTTTTCAGGAGATTTAATTTTTAATATATTGCCTCCTTTTCCCTTCTCATTTTTCTTAATAAGATAAATTTTGAAAATTTGAATTTCAAAAGTACCAAAGAAATTTCTACTCATTATTGTTCAGGGTCAGATTAATTAAACATTTTATTTCTATTTATTTAGGATATCTAATTTTTACACCTTTTGGCCCCTAGAATATCTAATTACTAAAAAGTACCAGACACCGTCGGCTCTTTTTTAATTAAAGGCGGAAACATTAAAAAGTTTATTTCTAGGATTTTTATTTTGGAGATATAGAGGTACAGGTTTTACACGTTTTATCCCCCTTAGCCTTCGAATTCCATCCTGGTGGTTCTATATGATCTAAAAGGAACCTATTACCCGAATTTCAAGTTTCTGATGAATGAATGAGTCAGTCGCGTTACTATTTTATATATGGGGCACTTCATATCAAGTGAACCAACTTTTGAAATCGATCTCTTCCGATTGGGATGAAATTTGTACCATGGTTATTGGATAGTAATTCAGACACAATTTTTTCTGAGTTAGATGAGGTCAAAATTTGACATTTTTGCCAAGCAAGTGTTTTTTCTCATCCATGTAACTTATTACCTATTGTTCTTAACAAAATGTGTCCAAGTATTTTATCCAAAAAAAAATAGTAGATTTTTGCTGCTTTTTGGCCGAAAAGGTGACTTAATTCTTTTTTATTAAAAAAACTTTCTTTAAGAATATATAACAATTTTATGTTTTTATATAAGGTATCTTTACAGAGAACATTTTGGTAAAAAAATGTCCTATTTTTCGAATATGTCGCCTCTATACCTTTCGGAATTCGACCTATTTTTTATTAAAATTTCAACTTTGGGCCACATGTTCTAAAATCCAAAAGCTGTGATCAGAAAACGAAAAGCAGCTTTGGAAACATTGATGTATTCTTTATTTATCCCCAAAAGAAATGTGGACCATATTTTTGGGATTTTCTAAAATTTTTGAGAATTGCGGGATTCCCTTTGTCGTCTTGACAAGTTTTTTACACTTTGATATTTAGATTGACAAATTTATAAACTTAAAAAATTTCATTGAGTTCTGTTAATAAATAAAGATTTTATTACATATTTATTGAGTTTCTACACCATTTCCAATTGTATTTCAGAAGTTTCCAATTGTATTTCAGAAAATTCCAATTGAATTTCAGAAGTTTCCATTTATATTTCAGAACTTTCTAATTGTATTTCAGAATTTTCCAATTGTATTTCAGAAAATTCCATTTGTATTTCAGAAGTTTTAATTTATACTTAAAAAGTTTCTAATTGTATTTCAGAAATTTCCTATTTGTATTTCAGAATTTTCTATTTGTATTTCAGAAATTTCCATTGGAATTGCTATTAGAATTTTCTGAAATACAAATGGACATTTCTGAAATACAATTGGAAAATTCTGAAATACAATTGGAAATTTCTGAAATACAATTAGAAACATTTTAATTATAAATTAAAACTTTTGAAATACAATTGGAAATTTCTGAAATACAATTGGAAAATTCTGAAATACAATTAGAAAATTCTGAAATACAATTAGAAAGTTCTGAAATATAAATGGAAACTTCTGAAATATAATTGGAATATTCTGAAATATAATTAGAAAATTCTGAAATATAATTGGAAATTTCTGAAATTGAATTGGAATTTTCTGAAATATAATTAGAAATTTCTGAAATTCAATTGGAAATTTCTGAAATACAATTAGAAACTTCTGAAATACAATAGGAAATGGTGTAGAACTAAAATTTGTATAAAAATTTGAATAGGATTGCAAATATTCCGAACTATTTTTTTTTGTTTAGATAAGTGAATTTTTGATCTTACAAAAATGATTTCAAGTCAATATTTCAATTAGATTCAAAAATATGCCACTTTGAATACTACGAGTTATGTATTTTGGTAAAATATTAGGGGATGTTTGTTACATCTCAAGATTTTAATCATTTACGGCTTGTTTTATTTGGAACTTCGTTTTCTCTATGTGTAAAAAAATTTAGGAGCGTATATGCACTTCCAATTTTTAGTGCCGTTTTAAAAACCAAAAAATTCGAAATTTTTCTAAATTTTTTTTTTTTTGTGTTTCTAAAACGACATTGAATATAAAAACATATTTAGTCTTATTTAAAAGTGATTTTACTGTGTTTTTGAGTTACGCGAATATATGTTGTGCGAAATAACGGTATATCTGGAAAATACGAGCTAAACTTAATAAACGGCTAGCACCACTGAATTCAGCGTACCCGAATTAGTTTAAGCAGCTGGTGCCCCTTTTTACAGAACAAAGTGTCAATTTCATGCACAGTTATATTCTCAACAAAACCCAACTTGATCCTACAAAAAGTTGGCCAAACAATCAAAAGTCTACCGTCAAACTGATTCTAATGTTATTAAACTGTACCGGGAAAACTTGCCCGGTACACATGATGTTTCTAAATCCAAAAAAAAAAAATAGAAAGCATTTTCAAAATAGCTACCAACACATCCGGTAGGAAAGCACTCCGGTTAGCTCAGTATTCAGACTATTTGGTTCGAAAAGTTAAAGCCAATGCAGGTTTAAAAACAAGATCCTGACAGGAACTCTGCTAAAAAATTAGAGGCCAAACAGACAGAGCAAGGAAATTGAAATCAAATTTTATAAAAAAATATACCTGTTGCATAATTGTATGTTGCTGATGCTCGGGGGAATGTTGAAGAAAAGTTTAGGACCCAAAAGCAAAAAAATGTTGCCAAAAAGTTGCGGCAAAAGAAGACAAACATTTGTTACAAAGGGCTCTATAAATACCGAAATTTAAATCAAGGAATGTTTACAAAAATAGTATTCTGCCATCCATAAGACTTCATAATGGGTTCACTTATTTTTGGCCTGATTTGGCATCCTGTCACTATGGTAAGCAAGGTGTTGAGTGGTACAAGAACAATACTGTGTTATATGTACCAAGAGAGGCAAATCCTCCAAACTGCATGGAGCTAAGGCCAGTGGAGATATATTGGGCTCTTGTTAAAAGTGAAATGAAGAGCACACAAAAGGTGTCCAAAAGTGTGGTACACTACTTGTTCGAAAAAGGTTCATAAAATCATCACTATTGACTAGAACTATAAAAATAATATTTTTTGTAATAATTTCAATCAAATTAAAAATATCAAAACTGTAGGTTTCTTTTTTATTAACTTTTATGTATGTATTGTTCGATTTTTTCGATCTCACTCCTTATGTATATTTATTTTATTTCACTGATTTCCTACATAACATTTGTCTTTTTAGGAATGTGTCTTTATATTGGTTTTTCAGTTTTTTATACAACTAACAACAATTAGTTGAAATTTCCTCTGAGAGATTATGAGTATTGAAACCCGTTCACATTAGCTGTTGCTAATGTGATTAAAAAAAAACACATTAGCAACAGCTAAATGTCCAATCCGACAGAAATGAATATGAATTAATTTATAGACCTATCTGATACGATAACTGCTGGAACACAGGGTACATATATATCAGTAGCTACAATATTGCAGGAATGATATTCCCAAGGAGTGGTATTTGTGTTTCATTTCGAACAACATAGACAGTTATTTCCATACAACGTGTCAAATAAGATCTCATATAAATAATCAAGAGAATTGTTAAAGAATGTATAAGCAGAATAGTAGAAATTTTCCTAGGGAATACGTCCGAAACGTGCAATCCATATTCCGCTCTTCTAGATATGTTAACGATATCGATTTTGATAAATAATTACCAACAACTTAAGAAGCCACAAGTTGTGTATTGGAATTATAAACAACCAGCACACATGTTCATGGAATATGCAGCACCAGAGAGAACACTATATTGGTACAAACGCTGCAAACTGAATGTTGTTACATCAAAATGTCTTAATTTTCAATCGAAAAACCAATCACATAGCTTGAGAGCGAATGGGTACCAACGCTCGTCCAAAAGTCTCCCCCCACCAAAAATTTAGATGCCAAAAACTTTTTAACAGTTAACAATAACTAATCATAATTTACCTAAGGAAATAAGACAACAAGCAAACCGGAAAAAATTTAGTTCTGACTAGATGCTTGAATGCTTAACAAGTTGAGGGTTAAGGGTGCTTACTCACCTTAGAATATCGACGGGATTTTGAGTAGAATTGAAGAGAACTAGATGAGGATAGTAAATCGTATACAATATTTAAAGTGGCTAGCAGAACTCTGTACCATTTCAGAGTAATGCACTTTGTCCTTAGTAATGTCGCTCAACTTCTCTGTCGGCTGATGAATAAGGTCATTCCTAACCGATTGAGGGATAATGTCTTCATATACATATCTCGATGACTTATTTATAATATCTAGTAGCTTTGAAGAACACGTCACGTTAAAAATGTCAGTTTAAAAATGTATGGTTTCTGAACATATATTATGAATTCAGAGTAAAAATATTTATAGATATTTAGACATGGTATTAAAAAACATTGCGTTTAAATAAAAATACAAATTTCAGGTTCCGAAACCGCTTATCACTTTTTAATCATAACACTCTTGGCCCACCGTTTCGAAAATCAGGCCAAAAGTGACGACTAGTGTTGCAGTTATTCGCAGACCATTACGAGAACAAAATTTAAATTATTTAAATCCTAGAAAAGTTTCACCAAGAACAATATAACATCCTCTATTAAAGGTAAAATTTCAAAAGTCGCATTACTATTCTTCAACATTCAAGTACCAAAATACTTATTGGTCAAATAATTAAACAAATTATATTGTTTGATATCAGTCCTCTATATAATGTCCTCTGATTTCCAATATCAACCAAAATGTAAGATAAGATGAATAAAACACACAGATTTTAAAATGATAGTTTGATCGTGGTTTTCCTACTATAACATTCGAAGAATATATTGAATATGTGGAATAAATAATTCAATATATGATCAAATGCTTGATAAAATCATACTCAGATATAAATCAAAGAAATTATGACCTTAGGAATGATCTATGGAATGATAAATTGATATAAATTTGGGTTTCAAGCTAACATGATGTGACATCCCCAATCAGAATTTTATTAAAACTAGATGGCCAAGAGACACAAAAAGGGTAAAAGGAAACCAAAAACTTTTAAGAATGTACTTTAGGGAATGAAAAAATATATTTGGCATACAAGTTCGATACAAAAATTGCAAAATTTTAGAATATTTATGGGTAGGCGGTGGTGGTCGGTCTCTTTTTTTCCAAAAAATACAAAAACAAAAGACAGCAATATTTTACTTTTAATAATAACGTGTTAAGAACGTTACAAACCATAATAATTGTTACTAAATTCAATTTTGTCCTGGTTAATTTTTGTTTATTTTAATCGATTTCTATCTTGGTGCTATTTTTTTGTCTGATGAATTTCTTAGTTATTATAAAAAAAATCAATTTTACAGTTTTGACGTAATATTATTATATATAAATATGAGTGTCGTGGTGCTATTATTTTGACCGCAGCTGTATAACTAAATTAGTAGTTAACGAAGTAGTAAAGTTTTATATAAATCCAAAAATATAGGAAATTTTCCCCATTTTTTGGACATAATTAATTACAGCCAAACGGCTGGACTGGATTTCAAAATCCGACTTCATATTTGTAATCAGTGACCATAGGTCTACAAAACGTGTTCAATAAAAATTTAATTAATTGAATTTTTGAAATTTTTGACCGCCATTTTTGGTCCGCCATTTTGAATTTTTACTTTTTTTTGCAGAATTGTAATCAGCGTCACCGAAAACCTTATATCTGATATTTATTTATTTCATACATCCACTGCTCTAATTATGGCCAAAAAATGGGATCTCTGGCCCAGTGTGGACCGATTAAAACTTTTTTATACATTGAAAAAAAAAATTTCAAAGATAAAAATAAAATTAACTACAAATTTCTTTCCTGGATCCAGTCCAAACCTGTAACTCTTAGGTATTTACCTAAACTCCTTTCTTCTATTTGGTTTTTTGAGTGTAAACTAACTTTTGATAATAAAACAATCTTAGTTATGTTTAAAATTTTATTTTATTCATCAATTTGATTTTCTAATTCTAAATTATCAACTATATTTAAAAAACAAGGGTTCAAAAGACCGCTCGATTCTATTTCTTCATCTTCACTTTCCGATTGCTCTTCATCTGTTTGGTAATTTTCTATAGAAATAGGATAAGATTTCAGTAAATTGATTACTTTTGTAGGAAGCTTTAATTTCTTCTGTTTTTTAATCCGTTTGTTTAGAGAAATACTGGAAATGAAAGGATCAGATGTATCCAATGCTCTATTAAAAACGTCGGTCAAATTATTCACACGGCTACTTTTTCGTGCATGAAACAATCTATCAGATTTATATATTTTATGACGCGATTCAGAGGCGTCTTCACCAAAGCATCTAACGGGAAGCACAGTTGATTCAATAATTTGCCGTGAATGCAGAAGAACTTTATGAACAGTTGCTGTCATTGGCAATCATGGATATTTCTTCATGAACATTCTGGCGGTTTCAAAACAAAACTCTTCAACTAATACTTTGTCAGTTGCATTTCTTATTTGCCACTTTTTAACTTCATTTTTGTAACCTGCATGCAGGACAAATTCAAAAAAACGTATCCAGCAATGCAAAGGGCTTATCCCATACTTTAAATATTCCGTTTTTGGTTTAAATTTTTCGTTTTGGAAATCTGTTATGCTTATGAAATCCCTTGGCGTAGCACCACATAATGAGCACGTTTTGCTTGATTTGGTATCAGTCAAAATATTTAATACTTTGCCATCAATTAATATTAAATATAATTTAAAATTAACGCACAATTTTTTTTTTCGCCAAACTTTAACTCAAATGCAGTTAAGGAATTGATTTCTTCTTCTATATCTTGTCTCTCTTTCAAAAAAACTTCTTTAGTCTCCTTTGCGTATTACAACTTTAATGGACGACAAAATCTAAAAGATTGTGGTGAACTATTATTCCATAAAATATTTCCGGACTGTTCTATTAAACGCAAAGGTACAATTGTTGTAGCTAAAAGAGATGAGTCACAATTTTGAGACGAACCCGACTTTTCAAACTGTTGTTTATAGTTTGCATAACCAGTACTGCTGTCAAGCCCGTAGCTAACAATGAGTTCGGCGTGTAAAGGCTCCATTAGTCTTTGCGTTCTGTAACGTTTCTGTTCTGTGCCGTTCTGTAGCCTGTCATTTTGTAGTTAGTTTTTCCGTAAGAACGTATCAGTTGTTTTTGAAATAAAAATCAAAAGAACCAACTTGGTGATTTTGTTACTATTTTTAGTGTTTGTTGTATTTAGACCGTCAACATATTATTGTAAACATTTTAAGAATGATTTAATTTAAAACAAATTTACATATATTTTATAAAATGTTCAATGTTTTTTTGAAAATATTATATTTTTTATTCTTTTGCAAATAATAAATATTTACCTTTCAAAAAATGTTGGCACCACTGCCTTCATATTGTTAACATTTTTGTTCGCATATGATAACAGCTGTTTTAGCTGTCACTTAACGTTGCGGACAGAATTCTGTTTTCAACAGATTCATCCGCAACAGAACGGCAACGTTACAGAAAAACTAACGACATATACAACATATAAGTTAAAAACAAAACAGCTGATCCGTTACGGAACGGAACGTACAAACTAATTAGGCCTTAAAGTGTTCGTTTTTTCGTTTCCATTAGGGTAGATATAACTTCCTCTTGTACTTTTATTATTCTTTCACATGTATGTTTCTGTAACTATTACTCCGTCTGGCAATTTCTTATTTTATTTTCATGTCTAATATTACAATATTGGTTTTTGGAAAAGTTGTTTTCTAAAATAAAGGCTAGTGCTTCATCAGCAGATAGCTTAGTTGGTGCTGCACATGAAATTAGTTTTCGTACTTTGGAAGCTCTAGTCGGAGCATCTTTTAAAATCACTGCTAAATCTAATTGGTTACATTTACGAGCAGCCGCACATGAAGCAAGTAGTAGAGGTTCAACTTCATTATTTTGATTTTTAGCGATTTCGGCTGCAACTCGTCTTTTTGTTCTATCAGATTTTTGATAAAATGTTAATTGCGGTCAACCTGGCTTCAATTTAGTGGGGGCAGGGTGTATTTCATATATTTTTATTGAGGTATTACCTCTAAGCCAAACAGCATGTTGTTTATTAAAATTATTTAAACTCCTATAACTTTTACTCCATTTGGTTTTTATATTTGCACAAAACATTCGTGACTGCTGCTCTAAACATTGATTTAGATTTTCTGAACAATCACTTTCATCAATATGTGACAAGAAATATGCATATATAGCGGCTCTTTTTTCATTTTCACCATATTTCTCATGCCATACATTAAATAATTCTGAGTTTTTCACACTGTATTTACCTGAAAAAATGCGTTTTTTGAAAAAGTATGCAAATATATGCAGCTGAAATATGAAAAATTCTGTAGGTAATTGACTGTCCTAAAGAACTGTTATGATGTTATAATTAACATCTGCTAACATTTTTTTGTAAGTCCAAATAAAATTCCGTTTCATAATTTTATTATTTTATCGTAAGGTCACTTTAATTTTTCAAATTTAATCGGTCTAATAGCCGAGATCACCAAGATTTCTCTATATATTAATAAAGTACTCACTTTTACTATTATTTTCCATTTTTTAATTTTTAAAAACTCTATATTTTTATTATGAGAACTTTTATTAGAAATTGTATCAAAATTTGCTGCACTCAATCGTTATATGAAAACTTATTTAGAAATCGAATATAAAACAACTGATAAAGTGACTGTTGCGGCAGCAACTCAAAACTTTTGTAACGTTTGCTTAACAAACGATTGTCGTTTAGAACGGTAATAAAACAATGTTTTTTATAATCTAAAGCATCAATATATGATGCCAAAAAATAGCGTGTGTTTTATTATTGTGTTCTTTCTCTCGTTCTTAAGAACTAAAAATCAAATATAAAATGGAAATCGCTGCATTAGTGCAGCCAAACGATTACCGCTATAAATTATTGGCAACGATTAATTACAGGGTAAACAATAAAATTATAAAATAATAGAATTCAACTCTGTTCTTACGAATATGATTAAATAGTAGTTAAAAAATTCAAAATATAAAGTGACGTTAAATTAATTCATAACAGTGACAGCTAATAAACTTTTTTGCAAAATTTAAAAATATATGTTTACTTTGTTAAATTTTTATTTATACTAAAGCATAAAAAAATTATAGTTTTCAAAAATTTTAATTTTGCATTTTGGCCAAGAAATGGGGAAAATTTCCTATAGTGCGCTGCAATTTTAAAACAGGAAAAAGAAAACATGACAATGAATCGCTGGTTACTTTGGGAACAAAATAGTGTAATAACAGATAAATCGGTTCGTCGGTTTGATTCGGTTGTTATTCATATGTTAACCCTCTAACTGGTAAGACCACCTTAAGGCGGTCTTCGATTTTTTCGCTCCAAAGTAGTGAAAACTGTCTGCAGACAACACTTTTTTACATTTTCTTTATACCTCTCAATATATTCTGACAAGTCGTTTGTCAGCTATGATCAATCAAGTGGAAAAAGTCATCAAATAACTATCAAAAATTATTTCGCAAATTTAACTATTAAAAAACAACATTCAGAATAAAATGATCGACATCAAAATTTTACTGTTAGTAGATAACATTTTATGTTTCAGTTTTAAAACGTATTTGAAGAGAAAAAAAATAAAAAGTTTGATTTAAAAACGAAATAGCGAAGGTCTCCTCAAGGCGGTCTTGCCGGTTTGCGTGTTTTCACATTTTGTTCATGAGACACTACAGCTTGCTTATGGTTCTATTATGTGCATCCTTTTATTTTACTATTGTGTTAAAGATGGATATTACTAAACGTCCTTATACGAAAAATATCAATTTGGAGCAAATGTCTGATGAACATTTTCTAGAGTTCATCGATTCTGTAGAGTTCTGTATTATGTACTTATGTTCCAAATACGAAACACCATTTACGAAAATACATGCCCAATAGGCCCCATAAAAGAAGGATCAAATTGTTCGTGCTTTTTGATTCAAACGATTTTGCCTACCGATTTTAAATCAACAATGGGTCCCAAGATAATATAATTTTACCTGTTATACCGGACATTGGATATTTACCTAAAATGTTTGAAGATTCCTAATTTCATGCATCACATCCTGTATTTTGGTAACTTTCACAAATCGAAGCCGCTGTTAGTCTATTTACGAGCCAGAGGAATTTATGGTTTGGGCACAATGAGAGGTACTAATTTTGTTATATCATATTTCTTGTTGATCATGATTTGCTTTTGTGTAAGCTGTGAAATGAACCAAGAGCAGAGATAATTTTGCGTAGAATACATGACCTCAATACATGTAGTCGATGTGAATACTGTCGTATGGAAGTATAACAAATATGTCGTCCCGATTCAGAAGAACCAATCCTGGCGAACAACAATCAAAGGTTCCTCGGTATGACAGAAAACAGAAGAAATTCATCGAAATTAACTGCCCTCAAATTATTCGATCGCATGGGTGGAGTAGATCTCATGGATGGTCTCCAGGGTCGATACCATATTTGAGCTAAGACTCGCAATATTATGATTAGGGTGTTCTACCATTTTGTGGACATGGTCTTTACAAATGCATTATTTTTATAGAAACGTTTGCAGGCCGATGAGACCAATACTTTCAACAAAGTGTCCGTTTAAAGAACTGCTTTTACAGCTTCCAGATTTGCGTGAGGAAATAGCTGCTGGACTTGTTTCCTTCAAAAATATACGGTCTGTAGACCTCTCATACTCGCATAGCGCTGTGTTTGACGGTCTTCTTGGGCTGTGGTCAGACGAAACAAAGATAAATTTGTTTGGATCCGATGGGAAACATTATGTTAGGCTCCCAGACAATAATACAAATGATCCAAAATACACCAAGAAGACCGTAAAACATGACGGTGGATCCATCATGATATGGGGATGTTTCTCTTCTTCTGGTGTAGGTTCAATATTTTAGATAAAGAAAAAAATATGCGCCCCTACTACGTAAATATATTGCAAAGCATAATTCTTCCATTTGCTGAGGAAGAGATTCCCTTGAGATGGGAATTTCAGCAGGACAATGATCAGAACCATTCTTCAAAATTGTCAAAGGATTGGTTTGCTGTCAACAAATTACCTCTTATGGAATGGCCCTCACAGAACACCTTTGGGGAGTGCTCCAGAGGAAGCTGGAGGGCATCAGTCCGAAAAATAAAGACGAATTGTGTGGAAAAAAACCAGGAAGAGTGGTTTTCCATTGACAAGGACGTTTTCAAAAAATAGGTAGAGCCTCGAAATATTAAAATAAAATAATTTTTTAACAAAAAATAAAAAGATGTGCCTCTTAAAATTGAACCCTTTCTATTATTTTTTCCAGCAAAAATATTGACTCTTTACATTGTTAGTCATATAGTGTACTAGCTTGACCCGGTGCGCTTCGCTACCCCTGTCGTAGTCTATGTTGCAAATTTCAATAAAATCGTTTCGGCCGTTTAGTATTTATTGTTTAAGAACTAAAGGTACCAATTTTACCGGTTTTCCCCCTGTTTACCCCTTCCTGGTCCAAGTATTGAAAAAAGTTATAGCCTATTGACGCTTCCAAGTAAGGATCTATCTACGTTCCAAATTTCAATAAAATCGATTCAGCCGTTTAGGCGTGATGCACAAACAAACAAACAAACAAACAAACAAACAAACAAACAAACAAACAAACAAACAAACAAACAAACAAACAAACAAACAAACAAACAAACAAACAAACAAACAAACAAACAAACAAACAAACAAACAAACAAACAAACAAACAAACAAACAAACAAACAAACAAACAAACAAACAAACAAACAAACAAACAAACAAACAAACAAACAAACAAACAAACAAACAAACAAACAAACAAACAAACAAACAAACAAACAAACAAACAAACAAACAAACAAACAAACAAACAAACAAACAAACAAACAAACTTACAAAGACATTTACTGGCCTACCTAAATAAAAGCGTAAGTCGGAACGTTTTCTTCCGCCAAACAATAAAAACAAGGTTATCAAAAAAATAAATATAACAACCCGGATTATTTAAACAATAAATTACATTGCAGTATTGGTGTTTCTGATTTTTGTTTCGTGATTTGTAAACTAAAATTTTATCAAAAAAACTAATTATTAAAGTTTAAAATATGAGTTTCTTGCATATTTGTTTCTCCTTTTGTATGTATGTGTTTACATTTATTGTATTTTGCAACTAACTTCACTATTAAACGCGCTGTCAAAATCGGATTTTCCAATTGCAAAGCGTTGCCGTCGCGTTATTTCGGTATGCTGCATACAAATTGTATGGGCATGAGAATTTTTGACAAGTAAAAAACGCCTTCCGCTCCAATTTAGGTATGCGTGTAATATATTTATATAGATTTAAATATAAATGAAAAGAGGAATGATTATGGTTTTTCTTATGTTATATGTCTGATAAACAAAACTGCATATACATTTTTTTTAACAAACCTAAACTTGACTAATATACTTACAAAATTTAAAAAAAAAGCTTTCGTTTCTATTATTTTTTCCAACACTGTATATATAAATTTACCTTTGGTGTCATATTACACGTAAACTGGCAATGCCGCCTACAGGCGGCCTTCACATTTTTTTACGTGGCGTTCGTTCAGAATGACATTTTCGCTTGAAAATTAAAACTACATCTACTTGAAATTTTTTTATATAATTTTTACAGTTTTGCCAGTTGTAGGGTTAATTTAAAATTAAAGTTATTGCAACGTTTGTTAAAAAAATTACATTCCCATTAACAATTAAATGTGTAATAAATTTGATTTTACACAGGTTGACTATAAGTTAATGGGAGCTAAATGAATATGTTTGAGTGACAATTGTTGATATTACTTAAGTTCAGTGTTTATTTTTACTATACTTTTACCGCTATGTACAGATGCATGTTTTAAGCCTACAATTTGACATTAAATTATTTTTTAAATCCCATCTCTGATATACATACGATAACGGTCACATAAGTGCAACTCTCTGTATCTCTCTCTACGCTATCGTAATCGCTCAAACTCATCGTCGCTGCTGTAGTAGGCGTTAGCGACTGCTTCAGCAAATAGACAACGCCAGCGTCATAATCATAATTTTATTAACCCCAATGGTGTAAGTAGATCGTTCGCTCACTTTGTCGTTTGTTTGGACTTGTCCGACGTTCAGTCGGGGTGTCCATACATGCGTTCGTCTATCGTACTGGTGCGCTTGGTCTTCGCAAAGGTGATAATGATGATGATGAGCATTTTGATGGTGCGCGAAATGCGTTAAACACAATTTTAATTTAGTTGCTCACTTGACGCTGTATGTGGTGGTAGTCGTGTCATAAATTTAGTTAATTTTGTTTTATTTTCGGCTTGGAAGTTATCATATTCGTTGGTCTTATACATATGTTTTTACTAGTAGCTTGTTGTGTCTGAATCGAGCGGGTTCTTTACTGCTTGATGTAAAGCAAGTGTGCGCGCATTTGAAGATCTCTCAACCAAAGTTCTTAAATACAATTTGTTTTCAATAACAACGCATTTAAAAGCAAAAGAAATACACACAAATATTAAAAAATATTAAAAACACACACACATGTGTGAATATAAATAATGTTCTCTTAGAAAAGTGAAATTAAAAAAAAAGTGTTTTTCAAAAAAGAAGCAATATTTACAAAATTACTAACATGTGAATGAAATCAATACGATTATTTAATTGCCGATACGTCCATTGTACGTACCTACATACATACAAACATATGTAAGTATGTATGTTTATACGTATATGTATGTACATATTCTTACGATTGATACAACAAATTATTGTGTGATATCGATACGAGTTAATAAACAATAAACAGAAAAAACATAAACATATTTACGTCATTTTGGTATTTACATTGTCGTATGTGAAATTGATGAATGAGTCAAAGAAATAAAAAAATAAAGTGAACAAGAATTAAATAAAAACAAATAATTTATTACAATCAGGGTCAGTGTTAAATGGCAACATCCACTAAATGTTTTTTTTTTATGAATTTTATTTATCTACAATGTGTGAGATTGTGCGGTTTTGCATTGAAGCAAAAACAAATCACTTGTTGAGTGAGAGTAATGCAGTAGTGTATTTGTTTACATTTGTTGGCCAAAGTGTTTTTTTCTTCTCCTTTCTTCCTGTGCACAGTGGTTTAGAAATATTTTATTTTCGAGATATCTTATGATATTTGTATCTGCACAATTTCATAGTTGGCATTATCATTAAAAAATCACTAAAAGCGTATTATCGGAATAAAACAATATCTACATACAATAAAATAAGCTGACATATATGTATGTACTTTATGGTTAGAGCTTACATATTATCTATATATCTACCCCTTTGCGCGAAATTAGCGTATGTTACAAAAAAACAAATTTTACAGGAGAGCGTTATAATTATTAAATATCTTGCTTTTAATCCGATACAATAACCGATTTAGTAAATTAAATTTTACATACGATAAAATTAACTTAGTAATATTTCCATAAATATAGCGAATATCGAATATAATATTTTACTATGTAACATACGATAATTTCGCGCAAAGAGATCGATATGTATGTAAAATTTTACATATGGACATTTCCATGTCATCGTATGTGACATTTATACATACGTATATAGAGTGGAATAGATTTTGCAAAAGTAATGCTTTAAACTCACTGAAGACAGCAGGCTACACGACTACACGAACACAAATGCTGCTGGCTGCAGCTACAAAGCTACAGCTACAAAGAAAACAGCTGATTTATAATTCAGTGGTGTCACTTAATTGCTTTTTGTTTTTACTTTAATAAAAAATAACCGTACAAAATTCCAAAGTAATTAATATTTATACAATTATTTTGAGTAAAAATATTGTTACGTTTTCACCTTTTGAAAACGTGGTTTATTCCCTTTAAATATACCGGATACTTTTGATTGCAAATAGAAGCCGTTTGTATCAACTCCTTATTTATTTAAAATCTACAACAACAACAGTTCAAATAGTCACTCGGTGTTCTTATACACGTTTATCAATTCGCTGAAATACACACACACTTTATAATGTACAAGTATACACTGGCTATGCAGTTGATGTCTTTACTTAACGATGCTTCAAATTAGACTCATTCACGACTGCAACCTCTGCCACTATTTATACACACGCCATCTTTCGGGAATCTTCTACAATGCTCTTAACGGACAAACTAGTATGTTCGAATTCTAGAGCTTTCGATGTCAATGTTAACAGTTTAAACATTTATTGTTGCCATACTTACAAACAATGCTAATAACCGCATGCTATCAACATTGTTGATAAGTAGAAGCTTCTACTGATGGACGTGTTTATAAACAGAATGAATGCTGCAGGCAGTCGTTACAGACCGTTCAAATTCAAATCGCTATTGCAAAATCGTAACAATATATATGTGGTAATAATTTATGTACCTTTTATTAATTTATTCCAATATGGTTATCAGAACAAACAGCGGCAAAAGTAGTCGAGTGACCGTGTAGATGTGCTGTTGTCATAAAGTCTTCATAAACCACCATAATGGGCAGGGTATATTTGGTTAGTAGTGATGTTTGTAACGTGCAAAAATATTGTCCCAACACCCTCCTTAAAGTATACTAATCTGCTAAGGATAACTTTCTGAGTCGATTAAGCGATGTCCGTCCGTCCATGTAAACCTTGTAATCAAAATACAGGTCGCAATTTCAAAGATAATTCGACAAAATTTGGTACAAGCTTCTCTATCCAAAAAAGAAGCCTATTGAATTTGGTTAGATTCGGTCAATTATTTCTTATAGCCTTCGTATGATTGCCCTATCTGAAAATAGATAAGCTCTCATAAATACCTTAGTTATATAGACATCCCAACTAAATTCAGCACAAATAAGTCTTTATAAGTCGAACTCGCACTACCAAATTTCGAAAATCACTTTAACTAGCATACATCTCTTAAAAATGTTGGTATTCAAATAAAATTCAATACAATTTTACAAATTTACAAATTTTATAACGATCGATCCATAATTAGTCATAGCTCACATACAAGGCGCACTTCCGAAAATCATTATAACGAGTATAGATTCCTTAAAAAATTATGGTGTTCAAATAAAATTCAACACAAATAAGATTCATATATACAGAAGACATGCCACCTAGTTTTAAGGATTTTTATTTTTTCAGTCGTGGTTAACATATTCATGCAATTGCCCTTCTATTAAAAAAAAAATGTAATTGAGAATATGTAACAAAATGCTTTACTATAATATAATGAAAAATATTTTTTTAAGCTGTTATAGAATTTGTATATGTTTCTGAAAGGCAACTTAACGTAATAGAAAATGAAATAAATAAAGTATGTAGAAAATTGTTTGTATAACATTATTTTCTATAGAAAATTATTATTATTATAACATTATTTTCTGTATAACATTATTTTATAATAATGTTATAACATAATTTTTTGTATTAAACTATTTCCTATAGAACATTTTCTGTATAAAACTATTTCCTATTAAAAATGTTCTGTATAACATTATTTTCTATAGACAACTTTCTGTATAAAACTATTTACTTTAGAGCACTTGGTGTATAGAATACTCTGTGTATAACAGTGAGTATCAAAAGAAAATCATTTTTATGATTCGAGGAAATAATTTTGTATGTACAATTTTAATATCGTAAAACGCTTCATTTTAAAATATTGATCGTAATGGTAACTGAGAACATTTAAGAAATTTTCTTTACTTATTTGATAAACTTGAAACTTGTTTTTAATAATACTTAAGGACAAAATATCGGATGTAATACTTGATTGTGATTTTTTGGGCATTTTAAATTTATAAAATTATACAAATATTTAAACTTATTCAGCAACACTGTATCTAATACGAAGTAATCGTACAACTAACATTCAATTCAAATAAATAACAATAAACGACCGTGTCCAAGTAGTACAGAAAACGTGCTGCGCACACCGAAAACTAATTAACTAAAAGATTCACAACTATGAGCCTATGTACTTAAAACTACAATATACACATATAGTATGTACAACCGTACAAAAAATATTCCTACGTATTATTATGAAGATTTAATGTTTGCTAATAAAGTTGTCGAACTTGTAAACTCGTGGTACCGATCTCAAAATATATCATGGATATCAATTAGAAAATTATTTTGTTAAGTCAAGAAATATTAATTTTTGCAATTTTAGAATGAATGATAAAATGTGTAATTTTCCGTTACAGTTATGGAAAATATTTTCTAATCCGAATTTAATGGTTATTTATTTATTTTTTAGCTTTTATTACAGTTGCAAGTTTTAATCATATACAAAAGCATTAGCTGTTTTGGCCAACGACTAAATTCATTGCATTGCTAAATTTTGATTGATTATTGTGCGTAAATTATTTGTTCGATTTGTATCTTAACATCATATGAAATTGCATTCACATACATACAGTGGAGTATGGTTAAAATGGACTTAACATATTTGTACCAAAGATGGGAAATTACATGCTTTAGAATTTGTATGTAGTTCATCGACTCCAATTGTATCAGCACGTACATACATACATATTTTTTACGTAAATTTATTTTTAGATATACTGGTAACAAAATGAATAAGAATTAGACAAATTGTTTGAGCAAAATTTTACCAACAACGATTTTTTTTTTCTAGAAAATAATTGTTTTGGTATAAATTTCACTTTAAAAGTGCAAAAGTCTTTAGCTAATATTTTTTTTTTCTTTTTTTTATGGGAGATTTTAAGAAACCGAAAAAGAAAATATGCTCAAATATTTTGGATGATCTGTAACTTTGCCACCATCGATTTGCAGGGGATTTTTCTTAAAATTGGGTATTTTTCTCGAAATTTTGATGAAAAGTTAAGTTAAATAAAACTTAAACCGTTCAATATAAAAATTCGTAACTTTATTCAAATATTGTACAAATTCATTTGGTCAAATCACAAGGTCTCTTATCAGTCATATTGTCATAATGTCCTAATATATCACTACTCGGCGGCTCGGCTTAACCGACTCTTAGGCATAGCATAGAAAGTAGTCTTATTTTAGGACATTTTTTGCTTGAAAAGCAATAAAAACCATTGTGAAATATTAGGACATTATGACAATATGACATGATAAGAGACCTTGTGAATTGACCAATTAAATATTATAATATTGGCATATTACTCGGTACATATTTATAAATTTATCCACTTTTTCCGGAAACCCTCCCATTTATAATTGCTTTCTTTACTTTTTTGGACGTGGTGGTCCACTTACGTTTAAAATCGAACATTTCCTGGGATACCTTTCCTGTATTCTTTAATTCTTTTTTTACAAGAGCCCAATACCTTTCCACAGGTCGAAGTTCTGGTCAGTTGGGTGGATTTGCTTACCATGGTACAAAATTGACAAGAGCTTTTTTTCCATAGTGGCATGATGCTAAATCGCGCCAGAAATATGAGGGCACTCCGTAATATGTATTTCTGTGTTTATCGTGCCTGATGTCACAAATGATTGGCTTATTTTGCCACAACTTCAATTGGCTTGTCAAACAAGAAACTTCTTTGGGAATTTTTATTTGTTTTTCTGTCCGGTATTGCTTCAGCTTCGGTATTCTTCAGCTTCATCCGCCACATAAAAATCTTGCCTCGGAAGTTGTGGAAATTCTGCCAGTACATAAGTTTTATTATCGATCACACAACAGGTGTATTTTTTTTTTTGTATAAAATTTGACCTCAATTTTTTCGCTCATTCTTTTGCTTCTAAGTTTTTTACCACATTGCGATCTGGAACTTTATACGACCAGCTTTAGCTTTGGCTCTGCGTACAGAACAATCACAGCATTTAACTTAACGAGCTGCTTTTCTGATAGCAGTGTTCGGTAGTCTTCGAAAGATTTGTTTGACTTCTTTTACCTTACCAATATCTGTTAAACCTTTTCTTTTTCCTGATCCAGGTTTTCTTTTAATGTTCAAGCCTGACGACGAACCTTCAGATCTTTTGCTATTTTTTGGAAAGTCTATATTGATTTTTTTTAAATGTTTTAATTACTTTTTCACGTACGTTTTTTCTCTGTCCATTTTTACCGAAATAACAGTTGAAAATGAATGAATTGCATAGAATAGATAATATCTGACATATTTTTAAAAGCTAACGTGATTAAAAAACAAATAAGAGAGCTATATTCGGCTGTGCTGAATCTTACATACCCTTCACCAAATTATACATTAAAATTAAATTTAAAATATATTTTTTTAAATTTTTTTTTCAAAATACATAGTTTTTTAAAATTTTTAAAAAAATTTTTTTTTAATTTATTAGTGATAAAATTTATGACAAAAGAAAGTTTTTTGTGAAAAAAAATTCGGGTTAAAAAATATTTTTCCCGATTTTGACCCATTGTAGGTCCAACTTTGTATAGCCTTATATACATCGTTGCAATGGACTTTGAAATATCTATCATTAGATATCCATATTGTCTATATTTATGACTTAGTAATCGAGATATAGATAAAAAATAGGCCAAAAATCGAGGTGTTCTCGGATTTTTGCATATCTCCGTTATTTTTGGACGGATTTTGCTGATTTTAAATAGGAAACTTTTCGAAAGCATGTCTGACAGAATTATTGAGGATTTGGATCCCGAAGATATCTGGGTTCTTCAGAAAATTGATTTCAACAGACAGACAGACGGACATGGCTAAATCGACTCTGCTATCTATAAGGATTCAGAATATATATACTTTATATTGTCGGAAAATTATATTGTGGAAATTACAAACGGAATGACAAATTTATATATACCCTTCTCACGAAGGTGAAGGGTATAAAAATAATAAGTCTTTATGAGGAATTTTGAAAATACAATTTTTTTATGAAAAATTATAACAAATAACAGAGAATATAAAAATAAGTTTTAGTTTTAAATTATGTAATTTAAAGATATAATACTGATCTCATAAATGTGTGTTGTGCAGTTGTATATGACTGTATTTTAAATATGCAATTATAAATTTGTTTTTTCAAAACCAGCTGTTTTCTATTATTCAATAAATAAGATGGCCAAAGTAGACTTTTGACAAAAGAATATTGTAATCGTAATCAAAATTTATAAAATAATTGCAAGCCTTAAATGTTTGACAAATAAGTATAAGCAGTAAATTAAATCAAATCACAGTGATATTTACCTTTACTTGATTGAGTTCGCATCATGTTTGACCGCACTTTAAGGCACTCGTCTGCCAGACAACGAGTACTTTTTTAATGAATCAAAAAGCGATTATTAGATAATTGGTGGCCGTGGGACCACTGTTAGGTGTTATCAACTGAAACGCAATAAAACCATCACATAATATGATAGCGGTATTCACAAAATTGTGCATTTGTATTGGAAATGCATGCATGCTATGGTGTATTTCTGTATATTTTGTTAGTGTAAAATAAAAATTCCATGCATATACAATGATGCAGGACCATTTGCACAAGATTGTGAACTCCGCTAATATAAAATATTTTCCCGTGGATTTTTTATTTTGTGTTTGATGCGAAATGCACAGATTCATAATATCGACCGAAATTTTGTTCTAAAAAATTCTAAGCTCGTAATTATCAAAATATTTATACTTATGTGTTGTCGATATAGTCGTGGTTAATATCTCCTATTTTTATACTCTTCACAAAGGGTGTATACCTATAAGTTTGTAATTCCGTTTGTAATTAATTTCTCTGCATTTAGTCCATTAATTCGCATCTATTGAAAAGTTTACAACGGGCTGCTCTAATAAACATAATCAATAATATTTCATACATATTCAGTAGTCTTTAATATCTCATTATTTATATTTTCGAATTTAAGTAAATCGTATTTAAATAAAGCTCTACAAACAAACAAAAAATTTGTTTAAAAACTATAAAAAGCTAAAAACCATAATAACAAAACAAAATCCGAATAAAAACTTTAACAGAGGGTGGGGGAGGGGGGGTATGTGTGTGTCAACAACAACGATATTTAGACTACCTTAACAAGTGTCATAAAACTGTATAACTTGTAAACACACAGCATACGAACATGAATGAATGAAACACTCAAACATAAAAAAAAAAAACATTCACACATCCATTTTCATATCAGTTGTTTGCGGTGTGGTTGTTCAGTTTATAACAAAAACAAAAATATAAATAAACAAAATATTATTATACTTTAATATTTATAAATGCTGCTTGTAAATATTGTATTTATTTATTTATTTACTTAATAATACAAAGTATTTGCTATTATATTGTGTTCTAAGTTCCAATCATTAAATGGCGCTATTAAAAGCAACAACAATACAAAATAAATAAAAAGTGTGCAGATTTTTTAACAACTCCCTGTAGATCTTGGGACTGGTCACTTCACTACCGAAATGGTGTTAACCTCTGGATAGTTCACTACAGATATCACCTGTTATGGACACTACATACTACATTAAGCACACAAATTATTTTTGTTCATTTCCCAAAAATAGACAATAAAGTGGCTGCTGATTACATAATAAATGACTTGGGAACACATAACAAAACTACATTATCTATACTACCAAGGAACAGTACAGTATATAAGTAATCCAATGAATTGAATACAAAAAGTCTTCGACGCTAGTTTGTAGTTCATTAGCAAACCTGCACTGTTGCCAGTACTTTTTAAGTTTTCATCCCCAATTTTCGTGTTTGTATCCCCAATTAATAATATCTTATCCCATAAAGATGCCAATTCTTTTTTTATAACAAAATCAAAAATAATGGGAGTACATTGATTTCGTCATTCCGTTTGCAACATATCGAAATAATCATTCTGGGTCCTTATGAAATTCTATGACGATCAAGCTATGCCCCTCCGTCTATCTGTCTGTTGAAAACACGATAGGGTGCAAACGAAAGAACTAGCTGGCTGAAATTCTCCTCAAATACCCTCTAATGATAAGGTTTGTTTGGTATTGAAATGAGCAATATCGTTCCATGATTTCATCTAGCCCCCGTACAAATGCACAAATTTTTTCTGAGTACTCTGAAATTATAATGTAAAATATGGCGAAAATCTGGCAACATTTGTTCCTTGTCCCCATACAAGGCCTCCCTCAGAAAGAGATTTGAACATCCATAATTGCCTTATACTTAATAATTAATATCGTGATGGAATTTGACATAAACAAGTTTGATAAGAAATCTTTCTACCAACTCACTACCCTTTTTAAGATGTTATGATGTTTTAAATTTTCACATTGCGAACTTTAAGACGCTGTATTTTTTTATAAAACCATAAATAGATTAATTGTACGAAGTTTTTTTATATTCGGAGATGGTGAAAAAAACCTTTATTTGTTTGACTTAATAACAGTTACCCCCGTTATCACAAACTATAGTTAAAGTTAAACTGACAGTTTTCATACAAAAATTATTTCAACCGACTATAAGATAACATAACACATCGTAATAATGGGGGCATAGAAAAGTCAAATTTTAAATATATTCAGTTTTACTCAGTAGAAAATGTTGCTCAAAATCAATAGCAGATATGTATCAGATGCAGCGTTGTCAACTATTTTTAACCAAAACGCGCTAAAAAGAACATTAACATAGAAAATCAATAAAAAAATATTAAATTCAACTATAAGGTGTTTTTATACCCTTCACCTTCGTGAGAAGGGTATATATACATTTGTCATTCCGTTTGTAATTTCCACAATATAATTTACCGACCCTATAAAGTATATATATTCTGAACCCTTATAGATAGCGGAGTCGATTTAGCCATGTCCGTCTGTCTGTCTGTCTGTCCGTCTGTCTGTCTGTTGAAATCAATTTTCTGAAGATCCCTGATATCTTCGGGATCCAAATCCTCAATAATTCTGTCAGACATGCTTTCGAAAAGTTTCCTATTTAAAATCCGCAAAATCCGTTCATAAATAACGGAGATATGAGCAGAAATCCGAGACAACCTCTATTTTTGGCCTATTTTTTAATCTATATCTCGATTACTAAGTCATAAATATAGACAATATGGATATCTAATGATAAATATTTCAAAGTCCATTGCAACGATGTATATAAGGCTATACAAAGTTGGACCTACAATGGGTCAAAATCGGGAAAAATATTTTTCAACCCGAATTTTTTATGACAAAAAACTTTCTTTTGTCATAATTTTTTTTCACTAATAAATTAAGAAATTTTTTTTTAAAAAATTGGAAAAAACTTTTAAAAAACTATTTTGAAAAAAAAAAAATTAAAAAAAAAATTTTAAATTTTATTTTAAGGTATAATTTGGTGAAGGGTATATAAGATTCGGCCCAGCCGAATATAGCTCTCTTACTTGGTATTCTATAACAAATAGTAGATTTTACATTCAAATAGTATTTGAATTACATTTTTGATATTTTAAATTAAGTTTAGGGTTGCTAGAAGAAATTTTAAAAATTCCTTGTTAACCCTTTCAGACATTATAGAGAAATAGTTGAGATAGAGAACTGAAAATTTCAGTGTAAGCTAATTTGGGGCTGCTAATTAAGAATATGAAGTCAAATTGAAGGTAAATCGTCACACATGGCTGCCAGGTGATGTCAGATATTTTGGACAAAGATTCTTTGTTGGGATGTTTCTCATAAATAAATTTTAAAAAATACATGTAATTAATTAAAAATAATATACAAATACTGAATTAATATTTACACGTTTTTTTAGAGTTTAAAATAATGTAATTATCATTTCAAAAAAGCACTGAATATTACTATGTCTCATACACACTTATACAATGCTAAAGAACTTATGAAAATAACTTAATTTAACAAAATGTAATGAAAAATTAGATGTTTAAATCACAAATATATATAATCTAGTAAACACTCTTTCGATAACGCCATTAACTGTAAAAATCTGTCTATTCGCGTCAACTCTACATGATTTCAAAAGGAAAAAACAAAATGTCCAATATATTGGACAAAATGTCTTAAAGGGTTAAGATTTTTTGGACGTAGGGAAACATTCAGAAAATATTTCTCTACATTTGTTCATAGCTACATTTTTTGGAAATTTAGCACAAATTTTTAATTTTTTATGAAACAGATATTGAAAAAAATTTCGATAATTCAGATTAATACGAATATAAGGTTTGATGTTTGTTTTTCTTATATACACATGACTTTTTCCCACCAACGATTGAAAATCATGATCTGAATAATTAGTTCAAGAGATTTTCCCAAAAATTTCCCAAAATAAATTCGGATTTGAACCCGTCATTCCGATTATTTCAAATGCCATGTAATACAATCTTTGATGACGAACAGAAATAGGCCAAGGAATCGTGCCCTTCACAATAAAATAATCGATTTTGCCAAAAAGCTACATTTTATGAAATCACAGAAATGTTGACTGTTCAACATTTCCGATGATCTGAAGTAATTTTGGAAGTGACATTACATAGTATTCATAACATGAATCTTTAATTTTAAGTTTATATTTTATATAAACTAATTAAATTAGCATTTCTTAATTTCAATTTCTTTCTTCACGTTATCGTCTTTTGCTTTAAAATATGGAAAGCATAACAAATTAATAACAAATGCTGAAAGTTTAACAAAAGCAATTTTATTTCATGAAATTTTATGTAGAGTTCTGTTATCCAAAATGATTCCGTCTTTCTTTATTGTTTCACTGGCATAATTTTAAAGTTTTAAGATTATTTTCCATTTTTTCAAATTAAATTTCAACAAAACAAAATTGTCGAACTTCGGACGCTACCAATCCACATGAAATCCAAGAGCGTCCAATGCATTACAGAAAAGACTTTGTTTGGTCCAGATTTCTTTGAGAACGACGTTGGTCAGGCCATCACCGTCAACGGCGAGCGCTATATGTTAATGATTACCAACTTCTTTTAGCCTGAATTGGATGATATGGGCATCAGACATGTGGTTTCATCAGGACATGTGGTTTGTTTTTCAAAAAAATCGCTAAGAGGAAAAAATTGACAACGCTGATCAGAAGGAGTTGAAATTTATGAAAAAAAGGTAGGATATCACAAAATCAATATTTTTAAACGAAGCCTAATATATATTCAATCTGAAAAGAGCTTCTTATAATAATAATATATTATTGCATTATTCATTACTGAAAAAAACACGTCCAACGCTTGCGTTTCTTGTTGGTATATTTATAGTAATCGTTCAAGTGAATGGTAATTATTAAATAAGATTTTATACTATTAAACTGGTTAGAGTTAAATTTGTATGAATCAAATAGATTATAAAGTCTCCCAGAGGTTTAAAACTTCATTGCAAAATATAATTTAAATTGAAAACAAATTGTCATCCCCAACAAATCCCCTAAACTGGCAACACTATGACGGCTGCTAATGTAACAGCAATTTCTTAAAAGAAAGAGACTTAAAACCCGGAAAAATTATCGCACTTCCTTTTGGACTATCTAGAGTCCAACAATTTTCTTATCGACTACTTGTTAGCTTTCTTGTCGTTAATATGGCGTTCTTTTCCTGGTAAAAACGTTCAGTTGATACAGCTATTGCTGGCTAAGTGAGAATCTGGTCATGCCAGAGAGTATATATAATTGTCTTGGGAACGGAATATGTTGTCGTTCCATTCACACACACATCAGATCATTTTGCTTCATCTGTTATTATGTTCGGTGTAAATACTAAAGTATCTATGTTTTAGCATGATAATTCAGTATGATGTTCTTTGGACTAAACATTTTTG
The DNA here is from genome assembly GCA_942486065.2 of Calliphora vomitoria. Taxonomy (NCBI): domain Eukaryota; kingdom Metazoa; phylum Arthropoda; class Insecta; order Diptera; family Calliphoridae; genus Calliphora; species Calliphora vomitoria. The sequence goes on along the minus strand of OW818030.2, from coordinate 50,991,110 downwards.
AAGTGTCGAAAAAATCATTCAAGTGCTCGGATTTTTAAATACATGAGATGTGTATTCATCTCAGGTATTGCTCGGTGCTTGGAGTCAATCAAGTACATGAGATCATGGGTTCCCAGATTTGTTTTTCGTGTATTATCCAAAAATCACTAAAAATCTCCAGTAGAGCATATTAAAAAAATTGTTTTATTTTAATAGAAATGATTATTGTTTCAAATAATATCAATAAAATAAAACGTTGTGAATATATTCAGAATAAATTCGTGTTCAAATTCTTTTTAGAGTGCTTAATAGGTGTCAATTTACCCCGTCCTAGGACATAGCCATGTTAAACTGACAGGTCCCCTTTATATAAAGAGTTTGGTCCCAATCACTTTGGAACTAGTCACGTGACAAGTTTTGTGTTAGTTCCTCTTCCCCTGGGGAATGTAGATAATTTAAACGTTTTTTAGGTAACATTTATTGTTTTTAATGATAAATATTAGAGTTGGGTTGTCTAAGTATGAACGAACAAGTTCAATTGAAAATTTCAATCAAGTGAACAGTTTGAAGTTCCCAGCATAAACAAAATAAATGTACAAAATGTACATAGTTTTGTTCGCGTTGTCCCAAAAGTAAGCGATTTTAACTTGTTCTGCAATAAAGTATTTTTTTGTAAGCGATTCATGTACGTAGAACAACATTTTTTTTTTTTTTTTGGCTGAGACACGACTCGAACCCACGAACATCAATCATTTTTGCTTGCTAAACACCACGACCTAGATATTTTGTTAAACACAATTAACTGGTTTTCATCACACACAAATAAAAATCAACATAATTTACATTTATTTGAATTACATTGTAATTTAATTTAAAATAATTAATTAAATACAATTGTTATTCCAAAAAAAGAAAATGCTGTCCCAGCCTTGAGTAGAATTCGGACCTCATGTTTAGATTTATATTTGACTTGATGAAGGTGGCTTCAAAATAATGAATTTCATAATGGATTATTTTGTAGTTACATTTAAAATTGTATGTGACGTTTTGGGTTGTTCAGTCTTCTTGTTCTTTATCGTTCATTTTATTCACTTTATTTTTTTGGTTCGTTTGACATTACTGTAGATGTTTGAAACTTATATTTAAAAAAAAAAAAAACTTCTCTAAATGGCATTTAAGTTATTTGAGTTTTATAAATCAAATTTTTATTTTCTTCATTATTAAAAATCTTGACAAATTTGTTTTCAAAAGTAGTTGACACTATCTGCAAATACATTAGCAGAGAAATCAATCGCTCAATCACTTAGTTCAGTCAGACACTGCAGAATAAAAATGAACAAGTTAACAATCAGTAATAAGATCGATTATGCCCAGCTCTAAAGGGGCCCATAGACACATACTGCTCATGCTCATACAATAAGCATGTGTTGGTAAATTTTAAATTTTTGTTTATGTATGCGACACACAGACAATGCAGTATGAAAAATCAAAATAGTTTTGATTTTGAAATGAACTCGTACTGCAGACAGTTGTTCAAATGAACAAGAGTATACATTTTTACATTTTTATGAAACATAATTTTTAAATTTTACGTTTTAGTTACTGAAAAATAGAAAATAATAATTTTTTTTGTTCTCAAACGCATTTTTTTAAATGATGATTGATAGGTGTGTAGTAAAATATCAATCACACACGTATACGAAGGGTTCATCGGCAGTATGTGTCAGCAGTATGTGTCTATGGGCTCCTTAATACAAAATCTTTCATGTGTTCATTCTTAGTTTTCACAAGAATAATACAAGAACAGTACGAAATGAAATAAATACCTGATGTTATGAACCGTTTTATAAAATGAAGAAAGTGATTTGACAAATCTAACTGTGATAATGTAAACCAAAACGTTCGTTATGTTAACGTTGATAACATAAATTATTCAATTTTTGTATTTTATAAATATTTTGTTTGAAATATTATGATAAGTAACATAAAATTTGTCTGTTTTTGACGAAATGAAGTGTAATTTTTAACCAAAAGTATTTTGTTAGTGATAGAACAAAAATTATATGGGTAATTTCATAATTAATTTCACTCAGTTAACACAATATTAATATTTCACAAGAACTAAAGAGCATCCTTAACGAGAATATATTGTTATGAAATTGCATTAACGATTTGAATTTAACGCTGCTAACATTAACATTAAAGCTGCTAAAAGCTCTAGAAATAGAACATTCTAGTTTTGTCCGTTAGATAGATAATTCATGAAACTACTAGAAGATGGCACTGTGTATATAAATAGTAACAGCAAATTGCAGAGAGTCACTTTTGCATAGGCTCTGTTAGTGTTAACATCAACTGCATTACCAGTGTATTCTTGTGTATTAAAAGAAAGTTACTATTTAAATTGCTATGTTAATTTAAATATTTAAATAAAGAGTTGTTACCATTTTTAAACTACTGATCGCTTTTATTAAAGTACAATTAAATGTATACGGTTTATTTAAAGAAAATAAACCACCATTTTTAAAAGGTAAAAATTTAACAATATTAAATTTTTGTTCGTCATTTGTTTAAGGAAAGGCATACATTAATGTTATAGAAAAAAATACAATTGATTTTTGAAATGTAATAACTTGAACATAACATTAAAAAAATTGAAACTGGCAATTTTTAAATGTTTTTCAAATTCAAAAACCAAATTTAAAACTCTTATTAATCAGCAGGGTAATTAAAAAATATGATTAAAAAAAACGAAAAATATAAAAAATAGTTGGCTTGGTTTGATTTCAAAGTTTTATTAAAAAAATTAATAAAAACTAAATAAAATATTGAGCTCATAAGCAAATGCCCTTGCAGCTATAGGACGAACAAATTTTAAAATGTTTTTACGTAAATTGCTAGAACATAATTTCGATGACACACTCACCAGAACTGCTGGGTAATTGCGTTAAATGTTTCACTAACATTTCTGTTTTACCGTTCCATGTACACTAAGACCGCGATTTGAGTCGCAATTTAAATTTTGATCGATTCAACTTGCGTCATATATTTTTCTGATATAGGGTTTATATTGTACAAGGGGACTGGGGACAAATGTTGCCCGATTTTTTTTACAGTATAATTTCTGAGTACTTAGATAATCAACATATTTATGACTGCTGAAACAGTATTCCAGGGAGACATTTGTATGGGGGCTAGATGAAATCATGGACCGATATCGCCCATTTTCAATACCAAATAAACCTAATTAACAGATAGTATTTGTGAAAAATTTTAGCCAGCTTGCACTTTTCGCCCTGTCGTGAATCCTATGATGGCGCATTTTGTCATATAAGAAATTTTTCTTTTTTTTAATTATATTTTTCAAATGGTATTATTTTTTTGCCATTCGTTTGAGTAGTATCATAAGGGACGTTTCGCAGCGATAAACGAATACATAAAACTGTTAAAATGTCACAAATTTTTAATTGCCGCCTAAATTTTTGAAATTGTCTCCCGTTGTCATTGTGTAACACTGCATATGAGGGTTTAATTGTAAGAAAAAAACTCTTAGTTCATTGACCTTATTTACAATGCTTTGTTAAATATACAACTTATTTATACAAAGATTTGCATTTCACACATTGCACGATAAATGCTTTACATATTTTTGCATTAAAACTGTAGCACTAAGTGCCTTATATAGTCTCAGCAACAATTACACATGTATAAAATAACATGATCGTAGATACGACTTACATAAATATTCCAAATCAATTAGTTATACGATTTCAGACATTAATCGAATTTAAGGTATATTTTAAATACCTGGGAAAAGTACAAGTTATAGAACTTCAGAACCTTTGACGACATTCTTAAAACTAATGATATCGGAAGAATATTGTAAAACAATATTGTGATTTTTAAGTGACATTGGTTTTGGACTAATTCTATAGTAGCATAAAGCCCCCACTTGTGGATTCCCAATCGGTAGGGATCATATAAGCTTTATTTCACATTTCTAAGTTCATTGGTGAAGAAGATACAAAAAGTACTATTCGAAAGTACCATAAAGACCCCCCTTTTGACCATATATGCTTAATTTTATGTTTCTAGGTTCATTATTATAGAAAATTCAAAACGTACCATTATAATAAAGAAAAAGTACCATAATGTCCCCACTTTTAGATTTTCTTTCGCTTAGGTCCATATAAGCGTTATATCCTGTTCATTGGTGAAGAAAATACAAAAAGTACCATTCGAATAAAGAAAAAGTACCAATAAGTCTCCCCCTAGAATTATCATTCACTTAGGATCATATATGCTTAATTTCATGTTTCTAAGTCCATTGCTATAGAAAATTCAAAAAAGTACCATTATAATAAAGAAAAGGTACATTGAAGTATCCCATTGAAGTATATCCTTCTTCTTCTAGTAGAATAATAAGTAGTCTAATTGTCAAATTCCCTTATTTTTCGAGTTATTTGTAAGTAAAGTTTTATTATAATATCTTTTGTGCTTATTTTATTACGTTCTTTTGATCAAATGTATTTCGAATCTGAAAAAAAAATGTTACTGAAGTAAATTGAGGGAAAAACCGAAACAACACTGCAATGAAATGAAATGATGTCCATTTCATAGCAGAATTATGCCAGCTTACCACCAGTGTGACCAAATTTTATAATAATATAAAGCTAAATCACGTTTAAAATAGAGCTAAAAAGCTAGAAATGGAAATTTAAAGCTAAATTTTGTATTGATTTCCAGTAGAATCATTTTTGAAATATTGTTCTGCAATGTAATGCTCCATTCCTATTAACCTTATGCTGTCCAATTGTTTTTTCTGGATGACAGCACTTTAGTTTACACAAATGGATGCAAATCTTGTGTGAATTTTGGGACGCCCTTTATATTCAGTTTGTTTTTCAGGCTCGAGCTGTAAAATTCGCTGGTGTTTGTTGTTGCGAATACTACAACAAACGCAAAAGCAACAAAACAACAGGCAGGCTTTGATAGCTCCAGCCACATAAGCAAATTGCATGGGTTTTCTTTAAAGGTTGTATATACTTCTTGCAGAATCGCCTTATTTATAACAAAAAAAGTAAGAAAGTCGGTCAAGCCCCACCATATAATATCCTAAACTGAGTATATGAGCAAATCATTATTATACCCTTCACCTACGTGAGAAGGTTATATATAAGTTTGTCATTTTGTTTGTAATTTCCACAATATAATTTTCCGATCCTAAAAAGTATATATATTCTTGATTCTTATAGATAGCGGAGTCGATTAAGCCATGTCCGTCTGTCTGTTGGAAGAAATTTTCTGAAGACCCCTGGTATCTTCGGGATCCAACTGAGATATGAACAAAAATCCGAGACAACCTCTGAAAATTTCATAAAAAAGACAATTTAATGCATGCTTTGCGTGTTTTGTTTTCTTTTTTGGTGTTTCGTTTCGTTTGGCGTTGTTGTTTTTATATATCAAACATTTATGATCTATAAAGATCTATTTCGGGAGAACATTTGTATGGGGGTTATGTGAAATAATGGACCGATTTCATAAATCTTTAATAGGCTTCGTTGTTGGACACTAGTTGTTAAAAGTTTTTAAAATTCTTTCGAATGCGTTTCATAAAAAAAACTGTTGGACATTATTGAACTTTTATTTCCATAATATTTAGTACCTAAATAAATAATCTCTGATAAATAATAAATTAAAATTATGTAATTGGTCTAATTGTTTGTTTGATTATGAGTGTTTATGTATAATACATATTTTGATTTAATATACTTAATTAAAAGATAATATTGTGGTAAAATTGTGCAAAACCGACAATTTCGTATAGCCTTCAATTGTGATTCTTGTTACTAGTAAAAATGTTTTATTTCATCATTATTTTCTCCACTTACAATCTCAACAAATGGTACGATATTATATGTATAGGTACACATACATACATATATATTTAAATACCTATAAGCAAATAATGCAAATTTATAAATACATAAAAACGAAATTAGTTTTTTTGAATTAAATATGTATGATTGGTTATCTTTTCACAATCATTTTAATCTGTAGAGATTGCAAAATTTTGATAATGATAGATTTGGACAACTGGTTTCACTAAATTTGTATATACAATATGTATTTCTGTTTGCAGTTTTGGAAATCTTCAAACTGATTTGCTTCCTAAGATCGTTAAAAATAATAAAACTTATTTAATTTAGTTTTATTACTATTTTTCTTGTTCTTTTTTTTCTATTTAAAAAAATAGTTAAAATGTTAACACCGGTTTTCATAAGCAGTTCTGTTTTATGAAACTCTGGTAAATTTGATTTCAATACGGACGAATATATTTAGTTATATGAAATTCAAATTAATATATTATGAAATGTGTATCATTTCATAAAAAGATACATCAGAGATTAGTTCTTCTTAACTGTTCCATCATCCAACTGTCACGCCCTGATGATTAAAATGAAAAAAATTTCCCAATTTTTTTAAATTAAAAATAATTTGAGAGTTTTTAGACCTTTTTGAATAGATTGTTTTTTTTTATTATTTGTAGATTATTTTATATAAAAATCAAGAAAAATAAGACGATGAAACTCAAATGGGAGCTCAGAAAAGTTCAAGCATCTGTATTTTCAATACCTGTACATAAAGTTCTTCATAACTGCCACGAAAGTACATGAATATAATAAATTTGTTCCTTACATTAAATCAATACAATGGGCTATTTTATAAAGGTTTTATATATTATTTGTTTTAACGTTGGAGACAAATATAACGTTTTCTGTTTTGTTGCAATTTCATTCCGCATACGTTATGTATTGTATTATAATTTTGAGAGAATTTGAATAAGTAAATTAAAGGGTATTTAATTAAGCGCTTCCTATCTTTTAATTTATGTAAATAAATCAAAGTGTGTGCGAGATATATTATCGACATGTCATATGCCATCATGTATGAGATATAACATCGTGCAAATGTTCGCTGGGTGGCGCTCATCCGAAATGTTATATTGGCTTTGAGAACCTTATCATCCGATTTAGGTCTTAAATCATCCAATTTAGGCCAAAAGAAGTTGATTGGTGGCCCGGCCAACTGATTACGACTGATTACGCCGCCAGCCCAAAATCCACACCAAATAGTGACTTCGGAATACCCCGTAAAATGTCCGAAGATCGCGGAACGTTGCCCGATTAGAACACTCATTTCGATAAAACAATTTTATCATTTGCACGCGTTGTTGAACGCTATATCCATCCATGGTAATTTGGCAAAACAAACTGAATAAATGAAATTCGACAGCTGTGGCTTCAACAATATAGGACATTACGTGATTTTTGATATTTTGGAAGATTATTTAAAGCTAACTTTCACCACATTTATAATACTAAGCTCGCTTCAAATCCTAACGGATATAACAGCATTTTCTATGGAACAGCATTTTCAATATAACAGTATTTTCTATAGAATATCCTCAGTATAACGGTATTTTAGAGATGATTTCCAACTAGGATTTGGTGTTCAGGAATTCCCCAAAAATAATAAATTTCATTTTATTATCTGCTATATATTTAAAGAAAATAGCAAACCATTCTTCAAAAAAGTCATTTTGATTAATAACTCTTGATGTACTAAATCGATTTTGCTGATTTTCAATACCAAACTGCTTAGGAGAATGATAAACATGTGTTTGTATAGCCTGTTGATTTTGGTTGTGTATTTTGGATGGGAGAGTGTTTTACACAGACTGGCGGACGTTACTCAATTGAATTATAATTTCATAAGGAGCAAGGGTCGCAGATGAGTATTTTTCAATGTTACACACAGAATGACAAACTTATATATACCCTCATACACCATTTTTGTCGGTAATAAAAATAAAAATTTTTTGAGCAACATACAACAACATATTAGTGTAAGTATTTATGTTAGGATTTCAGCTTTAATCAAACGCAATAAATGAATATGAGAGCAGACAAAATAGAATTTTCTGCCCACGTGTTTGTAACAAATATTTTGTTATTTCTATTTTGATGACTAATCAAAAGTATGTGAATAAAATTGTTGCTGTTTTCTCTTAAATATTTCATTTATTTTATTGTATGTACTAAGTATGTAAGTGTGAATGTGTGTTTGAAAACAAATCTTTATGTTTTCCCTGCAGTTTTAAAGTTTGCGGTTATCAAGTTTGTTTGCACCAACTACATTAATTCATATACTTAAATATCGCTTTTTATACACTAGTTACAGCATTAATGTGAACATATAAAAAAATCCCTAGTTCAATGTTGTCACATTTAGATTTGTCACAGCAGTACTAGTTCCAACAACTGCAGGGTTCTTATAACAATTATTTTCGAACGGTTAAGTTACATTTTTTGGAAATTTAAAAAACAAAAAAAAAAAAATAACAATATTTTTTCATAATATCGTATAAATGTTTATGTTCATATGTACAATACAAATGTGTTTCAAATTTTTTTTTTTGTTTTTGTCGCTAATATTTTATTTTAGTTTCTTTATAAGTAGAACCAAAACATTACGAGTATAATTAGGCATGGAAAAGTTGATACGATCGTACTTTTTGTGATCCTATTTCACATTAAAATGTACTGTGATACTTACATGCTGCGTTGACACATATAAAATATTTCCCCTATCAAATTTTAGAACAAAAACTACCAGAATTTTATTATTTTTACTATACAGCTGTAATGAAAAGTTTGCCAAAATGCAATGATCTAAAATAATGTATCAAATGTATCAAGGGTTTTTAACTTCCCGGAAATCGGGACAGTTTTTTTTTACTTTCCTGGGTAGAATTATACATAGAGACGAGACACTCCGATTTGTCAAACAGAAATACATTGAATAGCATGTATTTTGTTGTTGCAAAAGTTAGATTTTTGACAAACAGACTTAGATTTTAGGCAATTACGTCTCATCACCATGTTACCCTACGCTTAGAGTTATTATTATTATTATATATGTATTGTATGTCAGAGCTTCGAATTAAATAATTAAATTTCTGCTTAATTCACTAAAATCTTAATTTGTAATTAAAAAAATGTCAGCCTTTCATTGCATAAATCCATTCTCAATTCTAATTTTGTAGCATCATTCAAACGCTATTGAATTCATTTGTAGTTAATTAATTAATTAATTCAACCTTTGAATGATTAAATTTTTGTTAATTCAAATCTACTACAAATTGAGTTAAAATGTTTTTTCTTTATTCGGGTTTTTTTTTAATTTTAATAATTTACAAATTGAATTGGCTAAAATTGCCTTTTTGTAATAGATTTTAATAGAAGAAAAATATAATAATTCAGTAAATTTTGTAATGGATTTGATTTCAAGATATTTGTAATGATTCAATTAATATAAATAAGTATAAGTAATAAGTATAATACATCTGCAGTACATATGAATTAAGCCTATTCATTATGAATTCATTAACTGAATCCTTAAGAGATCAAATTTATTTTGATTTCGAAAATGGAAAAAAATACGGAAAATTGAAAGAAGGTTTCCTCAAGAAACCATAGGTCTAAAATCAAATCCTATCTTCACACATTCTTATAGACTCAGAAAATATAGTAAATTTTGTGTACAACTGTACACAAAATAAATGTTTGTGCATAACAGTATTTTCTAGAGACATTTTGAGTATAACAGTAATTTATGTAGAAAATTATATGTATTGCAGTATTTTCTATAGAAAATTATAAGTATAACAGTATTTTCTGTACAAAATTGTGTGTTTGTTTTTTGATAAACCGGTTTTTTAAAGACAGTTAACCGGTTTTCGATCCAATCGATCCAAAAACAATTTTCTTTTTCTTTCCCGGATAATTGATGTTGCCGGTTAATCGAGGCCTCACTGTATTTTCAGTCTTTATCACCGAATTATAAATATTTTTAAATGGTTACGTGGTGTACCATATTTGTACTAAAATTTAATGGCTTTAATTGAAAATTCGGTCATAACTACAATTTCGTATTCTAAAAATATGTTGTTAAAGATTGAAATATTCGGCATTTACAACCAATTTAAATTCGATTTGCGACAAAATCGGTTGTGACAAGGAATCTCTATTCTCCGTGAAGTAAAATCTATGGAAATTTAAATATGTATGTCAATATTTAAATAAAACTTTTCGATCTAGTCTTATTACCAATTTAAAAACAAGGCTTAAATGAAAAAGCTTAAAATTAAAAATGTTAAACTTACGTATTACGCATAGAGCAGGGGTTCTCACAAGCTTTTGCTTCACAAAATCAAGAAATTCAAATTAATATTGAGAAATAACAAATATGAATAAAAGTTTAATTGAAAATGATAAATCCAATTTATTATTGAGAAAATAGAAAGTTAATATTTAGAAAATGGAATTTAATTTTTATTATATTGCTACGAATGTGCAATGACGATTTGAGTTTAACGGTCTGTAACGACTGCCTGCAGCATTCATCACATTTGAGGGCACGTCCATCAGTAGCATTCGGTTGTTGGCATTGTTTGTAAGTATGGCAACACTGCATGTTTAAGCTGCTAACATTAACATAGAAAGCTCTGGAATTCGAATGTACTAGTATGTCCGTTAAGAGCATTGTAGAAGATTCCCGATAGATGGCGCGTGTATAAATAGTGGCAGAGGTGGCAGTCATGAGTGGAGTTGATCATTGTCGCTGTTAGAGTTAACATCTATTGTCGTGTACATGTGTGTTTGTACATTATAAAGTTTGTGTGCATTTCTGCGAATTGATAAACGTGTATAAAGACACTGAGTGACTATTTAATTCTGTTGTTGTTGTACATTCTAAATAAATAAAGAGTTGTTACAATTTTTAACTACTAAAACTGCTTTTATTTGCAATCAAAAGTATCCGGTTTATTTAAAGGAAATAAACCCACGTTTTTAAAAGGTAAAAACGTAACAATATATTAGGAAAAGAAAAATTTAAAAAATTAACATTTATGTCGAGACATTAAAAATGTTGTTACGAGTATTATTTATACCCTCCACCACCACAAGTGGTGAAAGAGGGTATATATACGTTTGTCATTCCGTGTGTAACATTGAGAAATATTCATCTGATACCCAACAAAGTATATATATTATTGATCCTTATGAAATTCTAAGTCGATTGAGCAATGTCCGTCTGTCTGTCTGTCTGTCTGTCTGTGTAAAACACTCTCACGCCCAAAATACATAAGCAAAATTAATGAAATATATACCAAAATGTTTATAATTTTTCTAAGCAGTTTGGTATTGAAAATCAGCAAAATCGAGTTGGTAGAACCAGGGTTATGGATTAAAATGTAAGACAACCTCCAAAAATTTAGATCATTTTCACATGATTTTTTCTGATTTTTGGTAAATCCATTCCAGAGAATACCATGAAATTTTGCACACATTATTTATATGATAAAAGGACAAATTCTGTTGAAAATGGAAAGAATCGGTCCATAGTTTCTCGTAGCCCCCATACAAATTTCTTTCCGAAATATGGTGCTATGATATGTAAATGCCCATAGAATTGCAGTATCCATACAAAATTAAGCACGTCTAAGTTTCGTGAAAATTGCGACACCAATTTTTTTTTGGATCGGGCATTATTTGACCATAGCTTCCATATTAAATTTTACTTCCGAAAATCATTTAAATACACTTAAATATCTTATATATATCGGTATCAGGTTGAAATTCAACTTGAATAATTCCCATGCACATGAAAATCGCTGTAGGGAATTTCATGAAGATCGGCCCATAATTGGTTATAGCTCCCATATAAGGACCACTTCTAAAAACCACATTAATTTTCATAAATATATGAAAAATATCGTTATCGAATTAAAAAATACGAAAATCGATGTTTTGAATTTTGTGAAGATCGGCCGATAATTGGTCATAGCTCCCATATAAGGACCACTTCCGAAAAACACATTAACCTGTGTAAATATTTTAAATATATGGATATCGAATTAAAATTGTATACAGATCTATATATTGTATCCAAAAATTATACTACTGGGTTTTGTGAATATCGGTCCATATTTGACCATAGCACCCATATTAGCTCGATGTCTGATAATCACAATAATACCCATAAAATTCTTATAAATAATGTTATGGACAAAACTATCAAGCAAAATAGGCCTCAAATACATAGAAATCGCTTTAAAATATTTAATTATATCTTCCAAATAAGTCGCACATCCGAAAAATATATTAACGCATATATACACTCATATCGGTAAAAAATGTAACAGATATAAGTTTCAAGTTGATTTGGTGACTATGGGTTCTTGATTATATATAGAAGGCTCACATCCGAAAAATTCATTAGAACAGAACAAAAATATACTTTTGAAGTTTTACTAAATATATTTGTTTACCCTTTTTTATACTGTTTTAATTCACTTGTGGTGAATAATAAAAATGTTGAGCCAATCGGTAATGTTAACCAATTATTAAGTATATAAATTGTTAAATAGTACATTTTATTCCTATTATAAAAGCATAGACTCTGTTGGAAACGGTAGGAATATGTAGTTATTTCAATTATAAATTGCTGAAGTAGATAACATTTTTATACATTTGAAATAAAATATCTTCCGCGTAAACTAGTTTTCTAACAATATATAAAATATTACTATACAACTATGTTTTAAATAAACTTTTATTTTGTTTAAAAAAAAGTGTTTTTATTGAAGAAAGTACATAATTTGTATATAGTCCAAAATGTGTTGATATCAGGATTCATCTATAATCCATAAAGTGGCTTAAAAAGAAATTCGGTTATAGTCCTAATTTGCTCATAGTCCACAAAAATTGTGCAATTGTATTTGTAGACTATAAGCGAAAACTACTGTGTTACATTACCATTCTACCATTCTTCATAATCGGAGCTAAGTCCCAATAACAAACACTGAATATGGATATTAGAGTGTTTATACCAATGTAATTTCTATAATTTTCATCTAATTTAGGTGGAGGGTATTTAAGATTCGGCATAGCCGAATATAGCACTCTAACTTGTTTTTTAAATATTTTTTTTATGAAATACGAATTTAAGTTTGTTTAAACCGAATAGAAATTTCTTATTTTCAATATGTATTTATTTACATATGTAGGTTTTCTCAACACTATGTTTTATTTTCTCAACTTAAACTAAAAAATATAAAATTGGATTTCTTATATTAATATTATATTAATTTCCTTATATTAATTTGGATTTCTTAATTTCTATTTCTTTTTTCTCAATTTCAAATTGAAATGGCGAATTTAAAAAAATCAGGAAAAAGTTTAACAAATAATAAATACATCATAAATTATATTGATAATTGCGTCGTTATTGTTATTGTTTTATATAGTCTCTTTAATGTTAGGAGAAATTTCTGATATTGCACATCTAATATCATTCTCAGCTCACATACGTGACCAATTAATTTTTTTGATTGATAAAAGTGCAGACAAATATGTCGATGACAGTTTAATGCTGCAGAGTCAACAAGCGGGAAAACTTTGTAATATATCAACCAAAGTTTTCGAGCACACAAGTTACATTTCATTTCAATTATTATTTGTCAGATATAAATCAATGATTATGAATTAAAGTTGAGCAATAAAAAAAAATTAATACAGTAATTAAAATCTATTTTGTTTCAAAAAGGTTTCTTTTTAGAGTTTTCCCTTGTGTCTCGGCCATTTATTTTTTAAATTTTCAAAAGAAACCTAACAGATATGTCGCAAATTTATAGATATTACAAAACGGAATCACAAATTAAAGACTAATGAACACAAATAAAACATTATGGAAAAAACAATTCTCGCAAAATGATCTACTGGTCATATCTCAGTCTATAAGTTAGGTAAAAACTATTCATTATTCTCGAATGTGGGCAAGTAACTTCGGAATATTTTTAATGGATCGCTCAAATAATTTGTTAAAATAGCATAAATCTCTTAAAAATGTTGGTGGCATCCAGATAGAATTCAACAGAAATGCTTAAGTTTTATATAGACATTAATCTCACGGTGTATCAAATAGCGATCGGTCCATAATTGCTCATAGCTCCCATATTTTCTTGTTTTTATCTCAAATAAACTAGATCGGTTTGTTTTTTTATCTTTTGTTATAATAATATTATAAAAATATTTCTTTGTTTTTACGCTTCCTATTTTTAGAAAAACTTAATAGGAACAACAAAAAATGTCGCAAATTAATTTAATTTATGTATTTATTTATTTTTTATTGTTTTTTTGTTTTCATTTCACATAATTTTTTATTGTTGTTTTTTTATATTTTTTTTTTGTTTTTGGGGATTTCATTAAATACTTTGTTGGCCAAATATGATCGCATAATTTGTTTGATACAGCAAACTCGAACAAGAATTTGCTTTGACGTACTAAATATGTATACTAGGGGTATAACCAAAATTTAGCGAGCGATGTACAGTGTCGTGAGTTCATATAACGAGCGGCCAAAAATTTGAAGGAGTTATCGTACAGTAATGAAATTTGACAGAAAAAAGGAGAAAAAATATATAAATTTCCTTCACTTATAATGAGTTAAATGTTTAACTATAAACAACATCTATATATGTATACAAAAATGGATGTTTGTATGTATGTTCCGAATGAACTCAAAAACGGTTGGACCGATTTTGATGAAATTTTCAGGGAATCTTCAGAATAGCGGGTAACACTGTTGTAAAAATTTATTTTGTCCAAACAATTTCTCAACAAAACAAATTTGTCTACCACAAATTTTTTTTCCAATTTTATTCTCAACGTTCAAACAATGACAATTCTCATTTCGTAGCTTAACATCATTCTAAAAATTTTATTTCACAGTGGTGTACTCTGAAGTGAATGATTTGGTGTAAGCGAAGAAAGGAATACATTCCAACACATGTCCGGTACTATTAAAGTTCTTTTATATTATCATTCGATGATAAACAATTTTGTTTACTCTTGCATATAAGGTGCATGAATAAGAAATTTCCATATGAAATCTATGAAATAAAATAATATTTTGAATAATTCTCCGCATTCCACTTTTAATAAAAAGTAACGGTTTTATTCAAATAAAATTTGTTTTAGAAAGGGCATCTACGTCTAGAGCCGCAGAAACGGGAAGAGAGCGAGAATCACGGCTTCAGCAAATGCGTCGCAGTGAATCTTCATCGAGTGCTGCAGAGACACCTAAACAGCATATCGAAAGACGAGAAGCCAATCGCTCCCGAATGGCTCGATCAAGAGAAAGAATCGATTTAAAGTTGGCGGCATTTTATTACAATAAGTTTGATGACACAAGGACGTACTGATTGGCGCAATGAACAAACATTGCTTACATTGCAGCGTTTCCTTAAGGAATCCCCGGAAATGTGCTGTTCGTACAGTAAAGTTATTCTGCCACCAGTTATTGAGCCGCCTGTGCTGATTTTAAGTTACATTTCCGGCGCCAATCCTATTTCCAAGCACTTCTTTCAAAATATCCAAAAGCGCAACTGATGGTTTCAAATGACATCGGTTTCATGCCCACCTTTAAAGTTCAAGGCCAAATGTAGCACAGAATTGGATCATTGTTCCCACTTCTTAATGATAATGCGAATTTCCTTCAAATTTATTTCACTGGAAATGAAGATACAGAAGCCAAGCGCTATCAACGAACATTCGTGTGCATTTGCTGCAATACCCTTCTGCCGAAACATTCCCAAAATAATTGTTGGACATCGGAAATGGAAAAATTCCAATTGATCTCGCCACAAATCAGATTTCGTTCCCGAACTTCTGCCAAATGCAAAGGAATATTCAAGCCGTTGTCGACAAGGTATTCTTACAACCAACTACAAAAATTCGGATTGGCTGTGGGAACATGCAATTTTGACACCAACAAGTTATGATGTTAACAAGCTCAATAAGAAAATACAATT
Organism: Calliphora vomitoria; assembly: GCA_942486065.2. Lineage (NCBI taxonomy): Eukaryota > Metazoa > Arthropoda > Insecta > Diptera > Calliphoridae > Calliphora > Calliphora vomitoria. The sequence goes on along the minus strand of OW818030.2, from coordinate 50,975,191 downwards.
GAAACTGCCTGGGGAAACAATAAAATGCAAATCGATTGACACAGTAATGAACGAAGAACAAGCCGTCGATTATCTTATTGAATTCATTGGACTGCCACCACATGTATTAAAATTGTTGGTTGGATCACCGACTTTGTCCGACACTGTATATTAAAATCGAGATGCTATATAAAACAGTTGTTTTCTAAGGGCCAGCAACATGGATCGGGTTCCGCTAGTCTAATATAAATTTAACATATAATTACAAGGAATCGTGTCCTTAACATTATATCCTGGAAAAATAATGTGCTAAAAATATCAACATTTTAGTTTAAAATTATTATTTAGTTAAAAATTATTTTTCATATCGCTCATTTGCTGCAAAAACGTTACAACTCAAAAAACGGAAATGCAGCTAACGGCAACTAATTTACATGAAGCTTTGTGATTTTTTCCGTCTAAAAATAACGACAAATTTGCTATTTTATCTAACTATAAAATTGTTAAGAAGTTTACACAATAATTTTTAATTCAAAATTGTATTTTTCTTATTTTGTTCTGATTTAATTTTATATTAGGCAGCTAAACGAATGTTTTTTTTCATGAAAACCAGTTATAGCTTCCAAAAGTATTATGCACTTATCTTAAATGTGCAGCTATGAACAATGCACTTTAATGAACGAATTTATATGGAGTTTCATAAATAAATATATAAAACACAAGTTTTGTGCACTGCTCTTAAGTGAAATGCAGTTAAGTCAAAACTACTGTATTAGCCTTTGCTGCACTAAATGTTTTATGTCAAAGCCAAATATCAAAAACGTACGTATTTTAATCAGAGTTGTCACTGAAAATTGTAAAAATAAACAGTAAAGCCTAGTACTCTGTTCATATTTGCGAAAAATTATGGTTTTTTCATGCGAAAAATTTTATATGCAACAATAGATCAGCTGTTGGTTTTAATTTCATGCGAAAGATGTGCTGCTTATGTTATTTCGTGAGAAAAATTAAGGTTGTCAGATGTATTTCACATGTTTTCCACAATAAGAACAGAGTACTGCTTTTGCGAAATTATTTCGCATATATTTCATTCCAAATATTTTATATGTAGTTTGACAGCAGTTCGCACGAAATTTTGAACATAGTACTTAGATTTAGGGGGAAACCAAAAAATATGAAAGATATATTTTTTATATGTTTTTCCTATAGACCACTGAACTTGTACTTTTTTCACTAACAGATACATTTCTTTCCATCTTACATTTACGGTACATCGCATATGAGTTTTAAAGTATAGAAAAACGTTATGCAGTCATATTATAAAAATATTCAGCTTATATTTTACTGAGGTCGTACTACAATAGCAACACATTTTTTTAAATTAACCTGTTAAAGATTGCATACGTTCTTACCATATTTTCAAATAGTTGCATACTTACCTAAAATGTTGACTTTGAATCATTCAATCTTTATAAAAAATCAACCTTTTTTAAAAAGTATTTTTGATTTTACTTAATTAGAATATTGCGCACTAAATTTAATTCAAAACATATTATTTTTAATTTTTGGCCGCCTGCGCGACATTTTGCGATGTATTAATTATAAAAACTGTTTACTTAATTTTGAAACAGAAACCTGCCGCAGATATTGAGTTTTCTAAAACCATGAAAACAAAAATATTCTGCAAACGTTTTTCACAAATTGTAGCGATCGAGAATCCAATTTTTTTTAAATGAATCCATTGAAATGTATTGTTGGGGTCTTATCAGGAAATCTTTCCCAAAATTTGTATGAAACTACAATAAACATATTTTTTTTTTTCATACATTAATTTAGTAATCCAATCTTCGCATTTAAGGAACTAAATTTAACTAAATTCAATAAGAGTTTTATATTCGTCTAACACGACCACGATATTTGAAAGAGATTTATGCGTATTTAAGTGATTTTAGGGTGTGGGCTATATGTGAAGCTAAGATCAAATATGGACCGATCCAAACAAACTTTGGTTTGGTGATTTCTTTTTACATGGAACTTAGTTTTGCTGTATTTTGTATGGTTGCTGCTATTCTATAGGCATTTATGTACCATAGAGCCATAATATTGAAAGAAATTTGTATGGGAGCTGCTAGTAATCATGGACCAATTCAAACCATTTTCGACAGAGCTTATCTTTTTATCAAAAGAAAAATGTGTGCAAAATATCATAATACTATTTGCAATATATTTAAAGAAAATTGCAAAGATTTTCGAAAAATATCAACGTAACTCTGGTTCTTGACCAATTTTGCCCAGTAACTGAAGTGAAATTACATCGACGTTGTTTTTTTTTTAAATGTGTTGAACCAAATATAATGTATAAGGTTTTATTAATTAATTAGTGTTAAATTTAAATAATATTTTTCATTGATATTTTTTTCAATTTTATTTGTTTATTTATTGTATCTTCATTATTTAATGAACTAACAACAAGTATTTCAAATCTTATATCTAATAATTATAATTTAATTAGTCCAGCCAGTGCCGGACGAAAAATTGTTTATTGATTGTTGCTTTGATTAAATAGGCATTCTTCCTTCTAGTCTTAGGTCTGCTGTGTCCCTTCTTCTGTCCCTTCTTCTTAATCGGGTTTGGGTGAATTTCAAGTTTTTTTTTAAATATTTTTCCACATTTTTCGTGATCTCAGTTTTTACAAGGGGCACGTTTAGATCTTTGTGTATATTCGCGTTTTTGATATACCAGGGGGCAACTGTGATCATTCTTAAAAACTTGTTTTGGCGTCTTTAGATTTTGTCTACATTTGACGCTGAGGCCGTGCCCCATAGCTGTATGCCATAACACCATATCGGTTTTATGATCATGTTATGAAGTAGAAGTTTACAATCTAAACTAAGCGTGGAGTTTCTGCCAATGAGCCAATTAATTTGAATTGATTTAATTTCATTTGAGTCAACTTTGCAACTATATGACTTTTCCATGTAAGACGACGATCGAGATGTATTCCGAGGTATTTAACTTCCGATTGTTGGATTATTGTTTGGTTATTGATATGAATAGGGAGGCATGATTCTCTACGCAATGTTAATGTTATATGTGTACATTTTTGTTCGTTGACTTTAATTTTTCATTGTTTTAACCATTTTTCTAATTCAAATATGTGATTTTGTAAGTAACGAGAAGCTTCTTGAGGGTTTTCATGAATGCTTAGAATAGCAGTATCATCAGCAAATGTTGATTGTTAGTTGGCATATCAGACGAATACATCAAATATAAAAATGATCCCAGGATACTGCCTTGGGGAACTCAATAGGTTGGGGACTACTTAAAAAGTCTCCTTCTTTAACCTTGAATGTTCGACCAGTTAAATAGCTTGTGTGTGTTTGCGGGTAGATTTTGACTCAGTTTGTATATTAAACCATCATGCCATACTTTATCAAACGCTTGAGAAATGTCGATAAAGAGAGCGGAACAATATTTCTTTTCCTCAAACGCTTTTCTTACAATATTTACAAGTCTATGGGTTTGTTCGATAGTACTGTGTTTTCTTCTAAATCCAAATTGATGATTCGGAATACAATTGTTTTCAATTAACATCGGGTACAACTTGTCCATGAGTATCTTCTCAAATAGCTTTGATATATTAGACAATAATAAAGTGTCAACAAATAAACAGAGTTGTCCAATAAAAAGTGTTACCCAATACACAATTTTTGACAAAATGAACTTTTACTTGCATGTGTAAGCACTCAGCAACTTGTACACATTTCGATGTATTTTTCGACATTTTCGATAATAATACGTATTCAACATTCAGTAATTTATTTGCTCGACTCGAAAAAGTATTGAGTCAGTGCATTTTTAACAATAATTCCGTATGCATAAAAATGAACTTTCGTTTGGTGCCTTTTTACGAAATTTGAAATTATAAAGATGACAACGTTGTTTAATTATGGTTGTGATTCTTATTAGATAATTTTTATAATCATCGTTGACATTCGTTTTGTGTATTGGTAAATAACCGGGCCTATGGTGACGACCACTGGTTTAGAGTATATGATATATATGAACTTTAATGCGTTCCATGCGGAACCTTTCAGGCTTGTGAATTAGTGATCTAAATTTTCTTGTTGTTTGTTTATTCTCTATACGGGATTAATTATATGTATCCTATTCTATTCCTTATTTTTCTAAATGACCTTCTACGTCAAACTTCCAACCCTATCTATACTTTTCCAGATGACAGCAACATTTGCCATTCATATTCATGCAGTTATAGACCAAGCCTGTCGGAGATTGGGGCAATGAGGCAAAACATGAATGATTCCGTTAATCGGGACCTTGTGACAATTTCTGAATGGGGTCGAGCGAATAGAGTCGCTTACAACGCCCGCAAGACTCAAAAACGAACAACAAACAATGTTGCTTCATCTGTATTTATGGATGGTGTAAATATTGTGAAATCAGACGCTCTTGATGTTCTGAGCATGAAAATACAATGTGATGTCCGCTGGTCTAAACACATTTTTCAAGTGTCGAAAGAAGCATTTAAGTGTCTCGGTTTTTTGAAACGGTGTAGGAATTACACCACATATATCCGACCGAAAATGAAATACAACTCCCATGTATGGGCCGGTGCTTCAAAGTCTATTTTGGAGCTGCTCGACCGCGTACAAGAGAGGGCGAAGGTGATTATTGGTGACAGTAGGGTATCCAACCGTCGCAATGTGGGCTGCGTTTCACTGTTCTATCGGTACTACAATGGAATGTGTTCTGATGAAATTAGGGAACTTGTTCCTGATACCCGCAGATTTTTATGTAATACACGTTTTTCGTCAAGAACACATCCCTTTGTGGTCGATTGGCCAGTGGACCGCACAAAACATTACAGGGAAAATTCGTTTTTTAGCCGTACTGTATGTATGTGGAACAAACTTCCCGCCGAAGTGTTTCCTGCCATTTCCAATGTGGGAAAGTTCAAATCGAATGTCCACAAACACTACTGCCTTTTTCCTCCCTCCCATAACCTATTTTTCTAGTTCCAACACAATGCTTTGCATGAATAGGGGTCATCCCCTGAGTGCTGGTCCAAGAAGAAAAAAAAAGTGTAGTCATAAGTTCCTAATTCATCAAGATGCAATTCAAACGTAAAGCCGTGTGTCCACTAGCAAGTCACTGGCGGAACTTCTGTTAGTATTTGCTGAAGTGTTTTCATTATTTGCATTTTGATGAATTCATTAATAATTGTTATTTCCAGATTTGAGTTTAGAAAAGAGATATTGTTGAAAAATAAATTGGAATTTTTTAAGAAATTATGTTAAATAAATTAAAAAAGGGATACAAATCTCATATATGTTCTGAAAATTAGTTTTGACACTAAAATACCCACTTTGGCATGTTTTATACATCAATTGGCACTAAATCAATGGCGCGCAGCCCATAGCACAATTGTGCAAAATAAAATCACACGTATTCTTATGCTCTTACAATTTAGTAGTCGTTGTCCACTCAACGATACCACTACAAAAGCGCATGAGCACGGGTGTATGACTTTTTCTTTATTTTTTAAGTTGTTGTATTTGTTTGTTTGTAGGTGCACTGAACAAAATAAAGAATTTAATGTGTTGGTGAGAGTAAGTGTATTGGTGAGAGAATTTACTTTTGCGGACCTCTGCACAAAATATACATTTTTAAATCTTATCACTGCTTTGTAGAATTAAAAAAATCAGAATAGAAACTTATCGAGCTTAACATGAGTTATGAACGTGAATCCATGTTTTAAGAGACACTGGGTTAAAGAAGCTTCAATAATTTTAATGCAACAGCGATGCAACATATGCGCAGAACGTGGTATCAAAACAACGCGAACATTTTTTTTTTTTTTGAGATTTTAAAAAATCGTTTTTGTGAGTGAGGTTTTTATCCAAAAAGGACCCGAACATTCTTTTATCCTAAATTAAATAATATTCGCCATTGCGTGGTTTCAGTGCTAAAATTTGGTTACGGCCCTAATGTTTATGAAATTTTGAATAAAGAAATGAGAGATATTACAGTTTTTGAAGTAAACATACCAAAGATTTACATTTAGGTCAGTCATTCCCCAGAATACATTCTAATTTAAATCAAGTTCAAATTTTTCCATTTGAGAATTTTAAATAATAATACCAGTATTTTCTAAAATATATTTTTTGATCTTATTTATTTTTAAATGATGTGTTTCTTTGTTCGGTTTATTGTTGTAAAATAATTTAAATAAAGATGTCATTAAGTATTCATATCGGAATAAAATGACAAAAATAATTCTTAACATTTAGATTATCTTTAAGAGGTTGACTGACTGTGTATACTTTGTATAGGTACACATATACAGATACTACCCAGCAGTTCTGGGTGTCTGTCCCAAACTAGTGATTTTTCCTATCATTTAGGGTGACCGCTAGTTACATCAATAACTACATGACTAGTTATTTGTTATTTTATCATGTGCGTGTACTAAGCAAATAGTCAATAAATGGTCCGAAGCTATATAATTGCTTGATTGATTAGCGTCATAACTAGTTATTTTAACATGTAGGGGTGCTAAGCGGGAGCTAATTGACCTCAAATAGTCACTTAAAAATACATATCCTATACAGTCCAATAACCGATTGCTTTTAAACAAACCTTCCTCTGACTACTGTCCAATAGATTACGTCTGGTGGGTAAAATAATTACTTTCTAAAGTGCAGTACAAAATAAATTATGAAGTGACTACACTCTAACCGCCGTATTTATAACCAAAATTTAGCATGGATTTAACATAAGAGTTATTTAAAATGCATTTCTTATCCACTCGCTAAGCGCATGTTAACGAACAATCAAAGGCTTGCTAAGTCTTTAAATTTGTTAATAAACGTGAAACATTTTATAAAACTTTTGTATGGGAATAAAATAAAATTAATTAATTCCACATTTTGTTTTTCTTTTTATGATTTTAGGGAAAAAACTTAAATAGAAATGTCAATAACTCCATCAGAGTTGATTTTTTTGAAATAGTTGGCAATACATCACACTTTTTAGAGTTGATTTTCAAATTGTTTATTGACTGCCAAAAATGCATTATAAATAAACTCTTTCCTAACTCTCTGCTAAGCCTAATCGGTCTGCTAGTTAGCAGATCGTTGTGTGCGATATATACACAGTGGCTAATTTTTCGTTATAGATACGGCCGTAAATTTCTTAGAGACACTACAGATTACTTAGAGACACTTAAGTGACAATTGACTTCACGGTGTAAAAAGTAACCAATTGTCTTCTACATATCTGCACTACAAAAAGCACATACGTGTCAAATGTCCCAAAATACATAAAATGGAGTCAGCCAAGTGATCAGACATTAGTGACAATTACTGTCTCTAAGGGATACATTGACTACTTGTAAAACTGCTGGGTACATATGTAGAGTTATGTGTATTTGAGTACTTAATACAAACATATTTGTGTGTTGTTGTTATGTTTCTTTATAATTCAAAAAACAAAAAAAAAAAAAACAAACGTCACATCAACAGTATCACCACACATCACAACAAAAACAAAGTCATGATCAAGATCAAATTTTTTATTTGTGCTTTGGTGGGCTAAATAAAAGTAACAACAGCAAAAGTTCCAAATAAAAAAAGTGAGAACAATTTGTGATAAAATGGAAAATTACCTCTGCAGATAGATATTAAGTAAGTAGATGTGATTTAGAATGATGAGATTTGAAGTGGTGTTGAGTTGAGTTCAGATGAATAAAATTAAGCGATTGAAATATTTTATTCGATTTATTGGACCTTCTAGGGTTTCTAATCGGGAAAAAATTTGCAGCTAATAGGAAGATTAGTATTAACATAACCTAATTTTTGTCACGTCACGTCAATTACAGTAATATAAAACAGAAACATGTTTATTTATAATAGCAAAATTAACTTTTCTAGTAGGTCGTTTTAATATAAATTGTATGTTCTTTTGAACGCGGTTTTTGTTTTTAATAACCTACTTATATGTCATTTTGTAGCGTACATATCTGTCATTAATTCTCACTTAGTTATTGAACATTATTCGGTTTTAACGTGCGTGAGATGGTTTGTGAGGGTCAGAAGTGGTGATATTGATACAGAAAACAAAGATCGCCCGGGCCAGCCATAAAAGTTTGAAGACCAAGAATGCTCCCAATTCTTGGTCTTCCATGAAGATTGTTGTAAAATTTAATGTTGTTTGAAAGCTATAAAAGAAAATAATTTTTTCACCGAATCATTATTTGCGATGAAAAATGGATCCATTTCGATAACCCGAAGCGTGAGAGATCGTATGCTAATCGACACCAAAACCAAATATCCATGGCACTAAGGTAATTTTTTGTATTTGGTGGGAGCAAAATGGTCATATCTGTTATAAGCTGCTGAAATCCAAACGAAACTGAATCGTTTGAAGCGATCATTGTCCGAAAAACGCTCAGAATATGTGGCCGGACATGAAAATGTAATATTACGCACGGCCATATGTTGTAATATCTGTTAAAAAGTATTTAGAATGAAATGGTTTGGAAGTTTTGCAAAAATTTGTTTCAATTGATGCAGAACACTCTCCATGAGATACGATTAACTTTGGAACAAAGTATCCAATATTGGCTCTGCCGAATCTTATATACCCTTCACCAAATTATACTTTAAAATAAAATTAAAAAAAAAAAAATTTTAATTTTTTAAATTTTTTTTTTTCAAAATTGTTTTTAAAAAGTTTTTTTCAATTTCTTTTAAACATTTTTTTTAATTTAATTTTTTTTTTTTTAATTTATTAGTGAAAAAAATGTATGACAAAAAAAAGTTTTTTGTGAAAAAAAATTCGGGTTAAAAAATATTTTTTCCCGATTTTGACCCATTGTAGGTCCAACTTACTATAGCCTTATATACATCGTTGCAATGGCCTTTGAAATATCTATCATTAGATATCCATATTGTCTATATTTATGACTTATTAATCGAGATATAGATCAAAAATAGATCGACTCCGCTATCTATTAGGATCCAGAATATATATACTTTATAGGGTCGGAAAGTTATATTGCGGAAATTACAAACGGAATGACAAACTTATATATACATAGCACCACAGAACCTTAAAGCATTTAACATAGGAAATATTTTTATTTCTTAAGTAATTTTAATTAAATATAATATAAAATCGTTAATTAATCTCTGTTTCTTCTATGAGTAAAGTTTTCTTTAAGAAATACTAGCATTTCAATCAATTATAATGGTATTTTTGAAAAATACTCAGATTTTGTACAGTCAAAATAATAGCACCATCGTATGATATTGTCAAAAGAATATAGAATATTGTTACGAATGTGCAATAGCAATTTGAATTTAACGGTCTGTAACGAGTGCCTGCAACATTCATCATGTTTATGAACACGTCCATCAGTAGAAGCTTCTAATTATCAACAATGTTGATAGCATGCGGTTATTAGCATTGTTTGTAAGTATGCCAACACTGCATGTTTAAGCTGCTAACATTAACATCGAAAGCTCTAGAATTCGAATGTACTAGTATGTCCGTTAAGAGCATTGTAGAAAAATCCCGATAGATGGCGCGTGTATAAATAGTGGCAGAGCTGGCAGTCGTGAGTGCAGTTGATCATTGTCGCTGTTAGAGTTAACATCAACTGTCTTGTACGTGTATACTTGTACACTATAGAGCGTGTGTGTGTATTTCTGCGGATTGATAGACGTGTATAAAGACACTAAGTGACTATTTAATTCTGTTGTTGTTGTACATTCTAAATAAATAGTTGTTACAAATTTTAAACTACTAAAACTGCTTTTTATTTGCAATCAAAAGTATCCGGTTTATTTAAAGGAAATTAACCCCGTTTTTAAAAGGTAAAAACGTAACATTATTTAAAAAATCGCCCTAAATTACAATTTGAATCCATTTATATCGAATTGAGTAAAATTACAAAAAAAAATATTTTCTGATTTTTTTAGTTACAAAAAAGTTGTGTATGTGAGCTTAATTTTAAAAAATTATGATTTCTGAACATAAAAATTAGCTGAATTCTAAATAAAAATATTTGTAGACATTTAGAAATGGTATTAAAAAACATTGCGTTCAACTAAAAATATAAATTTTAGGTTGTGAAACCGCTTATCGCTTTTAATCATAACACTCTTGGCCCACCGTTTCGAAAATCAGGCTTTTATGTTCTATACGATGGTAAAAAGTGACGACTAGTGTTACAGTTAATCGCTGACCATTACGAGGACAAACTTTAAATTATTAAAATCCTAGAAAACTTTCACCAATATCAATATAACATCCTCTATTAAAGGTAAAATTTCAAAAGTCGCATTACCATTCTTCAACATTCAAGTACCAAAACACTTATTGGTCAAAAACTTAAACAAATTATATTGTTTGATATCAGTCTTCTATATAATGTCCTCTGATTTCCAATATCAACCAAAATGTAAGATAAGATGAATAAAACACACAAATTTTAAAATGATAGTTTGATCGTGGTTTTCCTACTATAACATTCGAAGAATATATTGAATATGTGGAATAAATAATTCAATATTATATGATCAAATGCTTGATAAAATAATACTCAGATATAAATCAAAGAAATTATGACCTTAGGAATGATCTATGGAATGATAAATTGATATAAATTTGGGTTTCAAGCTAAAAGGTCAATGTCGCGTCACATGATGTGACATCCCCAATCAGAATTTTATTAAAACTAGATGGCCAAGAGACACAAAAAGGGTAAAAGGAAACCAAAAACTTTTAAGAATGTACTTTGGGGAATGAAAAATATATTTGGCATGCGAGTTCGATACAAAAATTGCAAAATTTTAAAAATTTTATGGGTAGGCGGTGGTCGGTCTCATTTTTGTTAAAAATGCGAAATCAAAAGACAGCAATATTTTACTTTTTAAAATAACGTGTTAATAACGTTACAAACCATAATAATTGTTACTAAATTCAATTTTGTCCTGGTTAATTTTTCTTTATTTTAATCGATTTCTATCTTGGTGCTATTTTTTTGACTGAAGAATTTCTTAGTTATTTACCTATATATTAAGTAGTTTTTCTTTAAAATTTGCATCTAATTTTCAACTTTTTTTTGAATATTTGAAAGTTAAATGAATAAAGTATAAATTTATACAAAAATCAATTTAACAGTTATTACGTAATATTATTATATAACAATATGAATTTCGTGGTGCTATTATTTTGACCGCAGCTGTACCCTTCTCACGAAGGTGAAGGGTATAATTACATATATTGTGCATAAATAGAAATTTTACACACAAAGTGTGTAATCTTTCTTTAAACGTTTAATATACGAATTGTCAACATTTTATTTCTAAAAAAAAACAAAAAGCATTTGTTATTAAAAAAATATTTGAATTTACACACAACGTGTATTTTTACCCTAATTATAGTAGGAGAAAAGTTACCTACTATTAATGTAGGAAATTTACATGAACATTTATTAGAGTGTGGTTTTTATTTTAAAGTTGTGTTTGACTATGATTATGGGCCATTGTTTTTGTTATTATTATGTTATTGTCATTTATTAAAGTACTGAGTTGAGTACACATTCTGTTTTCATAATAAACGGATTTTTAGGCATAATTGCCATTACTATGAGACCAATAGCTAAGCGGTTTAAAAGTTATTTACAATTGAAACTGCACAATTTTACACCATTATTATTAAAAGATGTACCTCAATAGAATCCAGACCATAACAAATTTAAACATTTTATGGAACTTAAAATTTTATATTTTTGTCGAAAATGTTAGTTTCCTCCCTATATTAATATTTAAAATACAATCCATATAAATATATAAATGTCTTTGTAAGTTTGTTTGTTTGTTTATTTGTTGGTTTGTTTGAGCATCACGCCTAAACGGCTAAATCGATTTTATTGAAATTTGGAACGTATGTAGATCCTTACTTGGAAGCGTCAATAGGCTATAATACTTTTACCAGAAAGGGAATAACTGGTAAAATTGGTACCTTTAGTTCTTAAACAATAATTACTAAACGGCTGAACCGATTTTTACTAAGACAGGGGTAGCGAAGCGCACCGGGTCAAACAAAAAATAACAATAAATTCATATTTTTATATTCATATTATTCAATGTATGGAACTGACGAAAAATAAACTTGTGTATACGACTGTTAATGGTAGGGAAACCTGTTGATACCTGGCTAAAATTAAAAAAATCTGGCTACGTTAGGATTTAAAGCGATTATAAGTATGCTGAAATTTAGCTTTCTATGTATTTTGGGATCTTCAAAAATCTTCCAAAATATCATAAATCTCAGATTCGGGATACCACCATATACATTTTACAAATGATATAAAGAATAATGGGGAATAAATGCAAATATCATAATTTATTATCATATTATGGAAAGAAGCAATGACCTTATAATTTAAATGTTACAAAACAACTTGCGTAGTTTGAGTTCCTTTTTTTACAGTATTTTCTTAAAGTTTTGCGTAAGATTCCTGTAATTTTTAATACACATCTAAAGTAAGGGCAAACCCGCAAAAATATTCAATATACATAATGACAATCATTTGATGTCTAAAACACACTCCAAACCATCTTCAATATACATATTTTTAGCTTGACAAAATTATGTACGTATAGAAACCCTACTGTATGTATTATAGTCATATTTTCAACAGAAAAAAGTTGTAGATAGTTTTCTGCTTCTAGACATTTTTTTTTATTATAAATATTAAATTACAGGCTTTTGATTTATTTCGCAATGTTGTCTGAGAATGTTGAAAACCCCTAAAAGAAAAAAATGCCTACGAGTACGAAAAATTTCGTTTAAATATTTATTCACACTTTTTGTTGTTTTTTATTTTTGAATTTTATAATTAAATAATAAGTGTTTTTTTATAATCGTCCACTTTAGTTGAACGAAAAATTATCATTATATACAACTAATGTTGTGTATATAAATATGTATTTTATTGTGGTCCTTATATTGCACTTTTTGGATTTTCAATGATCCCAAGTTGCAAAATAGTTCTCCGTCATCTAAAAACCTAATGCTGAAAATATTTTCAAATGTTTACTTTTTTAGCACAAATTTGTTTGACGTTGTTAACTCTTACAAGTGTTTTGTAAGATCAAACAGCATCAAATAAAATAAAACTAAATATTTGTTTTGAATTGTCCTAAGTAAAAGGAGTTTTTGAAATAAATTAAAGAATTAAAATACATTTTATTTAGTGGTTACGTCATTTTCGTAAAATATTTGCCATGTGTGACCCTACCTTAAGACATTACTAAAACTTTTATACCTGGGGTTAAAATTGTCCCAGACAGCAAAGCTAAAACAAAAATTAAATTTGTTTGTACAACAATATCTGTATTCTATTGAACCATAACTATTAAAAAACATATTAGGAGAAATCACTATCAAATCTAGCATAAGTGCTATAGTTTGCAGTAACACAAAAACAAAATAAAGCATTTGCAAGGTAGTTTGCAACGAAGAGTGATTTCCGCTATTGTTATATACGTATTTATGTTTAAGTAATTTTTTTTAAAAGCAATTTCGCAAATTAATAATAACGGATATACATATTACTTAAATATAGTTTTGGAATTTAATACTGATTAGTATTAATATAATTTTACAATTAGGGTATTCACACACAGTGGTTTAGAAATGGTTTTTTTTTTTTTTTTAAATAATTCGGTATCTCGGGAACCATTTGAGATATTGTTACGAAATTTCACATGGTAGGAGCTGAGGTATTTTCGAATTATTTTTTTAAATTCTCAATAAAAAAAATTAATTTGTTTTATTTTTTTTTCTAAATTTTTAAAAAAGTTTTTTTTAGTGAAACAAATTTTATGCCAAAATTTTTTTTTATTTTTAATTTTTTAATTTATGAATGAAAAAAATGTATGATAAAAAAATTTTTTATTGAAAAAAAAAAAAAAAAAATTTTAAAAAAATAATTTACCCGATTTTGACCCATTGTAGGTCCAACTTAATATGGCGTTATATACACTGAGGGACACCATACGGTGTCACTTTTTTTCGACACCGTACGTTTACATGTTGTAAACAAACGGGTATGAATCGACAACATCATCTCATCGTGAATAACAAGCCAGTTGCTTTTTATTATGACGAACGTAATGGTATTTATTAAGTTTTTGTTATTTAGAACCCAAAAGTACAAATTATTAAATGAGTGCTAAATTAATTAGGTTTTGTGAACAAAAAGTGAACAAAATAAATGCAGTGAAACCAATAAGATCAATGAGGAGATATCTGAATAAAGGGACTATAAGGAGATACAACAGTACCAGGAAACAATAGCCATTCACAATTTGTTTACATACGATTGTTTTAACATGATTTTATAAATGGGTTTATTTCAAATAAAAGTAAAATTAATTAAAAATTAAGGTATTTTATGTTTTATTTTAATCTCGTTAAATATTATGGTAGATTTGGAAAGGGAAGGGATTACACGATTCCAGACGGTATCAAAACGATAACGGTATGGTGACAAATCGACAACGGATGGTGTTAAATCTGCAACGGTATGGTGTAATTTTGTTGTTATCAAATTGACACCATTCGTGTAAGATTTGTTCACATACGGGGTTGATACACTATTGACATCGAATGGTGTCAAATTGTACACGGATGTGTTAATTTTTTCTGTGGGTGTATGTCGTTGCAAGGGCTCAATGAAGAGTTTTTCCCTTTCGACTTAGATTTACACTGTTTTGTTATTATTTTAGGACTTTTTTTTTTTTGAAGCACAACAACAACTTTTTAAAACTATTGTAAAACTTTAGTACTTTATGACAATATGACTTGATAGCATGGTGTGAATACCCAAATATTTACAGTCTAATTTATATGTACTCGAAATTGCTTTCAACAGTGAACTCGGTTTAATATGTTTAGTTTTTTTTTTAAATTATGAAAGAGTAAAATCTATTACGAAATCTATTATGAAATAATTTTAACAAATTTTTGACCGAAAACTAAATTTCCTCGAAATAAAAATTACAACCATTAAAATGTGTATTTTATTCCTCATTTAAAAAAGCATTTTAATTTTTTTTTTTTTTTTTTAAATTAGTTTTAAGAAAAATTGTAAATTTTATGACTTTTTCGTATCATGTGAGAAAATTTAAACATCTATGGGTAAATAAAATATTAAAATTGTTTTAAGGTAGATATTTTTCAGCATTCAATTTTAATTTGCAACTCGAATCTTTAAATAAAAAGTCCCATCCCTAACCGTTATTCGATTTAGCACAAATGTTCAGCGTTTTAGAAAATCAAAAAATATATACGTTTGATTTATCATTTTACACTATATTATAATAATTTCACGTTTACTGTGAGCGATTTTTTTCGTCGGCTCAATATATTGAATAATATTAATATAAATTATTTTTTGTAAACTAAACAATACTTTTATATTTTATTTTAAACAATAACAAACATGTTTTTCATATCAATTTCCATACAAAAGATGTAAACTTGTAATAAAGTTTAGAATACTGGGATAAATTTGTTATATATTTATTTAAATATACATATTAATAAAATAAATTGTTTTCATTGTTAAATGTGATGTTTTTTAATGTTTAATTATATAAACTTTAATCAAGCATTTATTCTAATTTATTTCCCTGTTTTAATTTGACAAAAAACTGCTGGTGAAGAGAATAATGTTTTCTCATTTCTCATCTGCAAACATCATCAACTCTCAGACGAATATTTATTAGTAAATATCTAAGATCAATATGTCCAGTAGTAAAACTTTCATCCCCAATTAATGTTTACTCATAGATTTCATAGATTTAGCACTTTTTTTTTTGAAAAATGGGAAATACAAATACCCAATTATTAGTTACATATATATATTTAATATTTATTATAAATAGAAAAAATAAATAATATTTATTTATTTATTACATACGATCTCTTACGCTTCGGGTTATCGTAATGAATCCATTTTTAATCGCAAGTAATGATTCGGTGCAAAAATTATTTTCTTTTATAGCGTTCAAGCATCATTTCGGACATGCAAATCGTCTTTCAAGGGCTTTGCTTTTGGATAAATTCAGCTACTCGCGAACGCTTTGAAATTGCTGCTTGAGTAGCTCCCAATGATTTTGAAAGATCTTGTTGAGCTTTACAACAATCTTCATAGAGTAATGCCTCCAACTCTCCGTACAAACCATCTCTCGCACGTTGAAACCGATGGAACACATTCACCATATGCATTGGTGTGCAATCGGTGTGCTTCAGCGGGACTTTTTTCAAATTAAAGAAGTAAAGCAAAACTTCCCGCGTATGACGCTTTGTTGGCAGAAAATTCAAAATTTTCGAAGCAAGAATAAACTTTGTTGTTTACACTATAACGTTAAATAAATAAGAGAGAATAAATGACAGATATGTTATAACACGCATACCTAAATTGGAGCGGAAGGCGTTTTTTACTTGTCAAAAATTCTCATGTCCATACAATTTATATACAGTATACCGAAATAACATGGCGGGAACGCTTTGCAATTGGAAAATGCGATTTTGACAGCGCACTTAATAGTGAAGTTAGTTGGAAAACACAATAAATGTAAACACATACATACAAAAGGAGAAACAGATATGCAAGAAACTCATTTTTTTTAATTTTAATATTTAGTTATGTATTTTTTATAAAATTTTTAGTTTACAAATCACTAAACAAAAATCAGAAACACCAATATTGTAATGTATTTTATTGTTTAAATAAACGCTACGTCAAACAATAACCTAGTTTTTATTGTTTGACGTAGCGTTGCCGCTCTTATTTAGGTATAACATTTCAGCGTTAAAGCTAACTTTTTGGAACAACATGAGAGAATGGTGCTTAAAGTCATACAATCATTTCCAATGAAACCTGAAACTAGATTGAATTATACGTTTCGATTTGTTAATGTGTTTTAAAAATATTGAGTAGATAATGGCCCATAATCATAGTCAAAAATAAAGTATATTTTAAGAGATATAAAGTCGTCTCTACTTAAGAGTGGACTTTAGGTCTACCATAGACAAGTTTAACTTCTGACGTTAAAGTCGACTGTAAATATAAAACTAGCAGAAGTTATTTTTAACTCATTTAACAACAGCATCAGCTGTTGTTCGCCATGTAAAAAACTTCGACAAAAAGTCAAAAATGTTTAAGTTACAAGACATTGGCAGAGATTTTGCAATTATTGAATATTGAATCAATAAAATTAGTACCAAAATAGAATAAATTTGTTATTAATCTTTCCTTTTCTATTTTTCCACCACAAACCGTTTTTTTC
Organism: Calliphora vomitoria; assembly: GCA_942486065.2. NCBI lineage: Eukaryota > Metazoa > Arthropoda > Insecta > Diptera > Calliphoridae > Calliphora > Calliphora vomitoria. The sequence continues at coordinate 50,957,819 of OW818030.2, read as the reverse complement.
TTTAGTTTCCCGGTTACATTTATTGTTTGTCACTCTTGTTTTTTTTTTTAATTTTCTAAGTCAGCTGTTCAGCGATGCCACTTGTCTATATTTTGTTGTATATTGTATGAAAACATTTTCTACATTTGAGGTGACACCCAGTTAAAGTCGGTTCAATTTAAAACATACTTTAATTTTGACTATACATAGTTAGAAAATAATAAAAAGCGGGTTCTTATTGTAAAATAGTTTTTAAAAAGAACCGACTTTATTGTTTGATTATGATTATGGGCCAATAAATCTAAGTTTGATGATATTTTTAATTATGTAAAATCATGGAAATTTTTATATTTATTAAGTGGTAAACAACTATCGGGGTTGTCATAGAATCCAATTGTTGTCGGAATCGATTTTGAAAACGACAAAAAAAGTACATTGGTCTCGAGATTATTTTAAGATATCATTTTAAACACATACTCATATTTGAAGTTTTTTGACAGATAATAAATTTTGAATAAAAATGTTCAATTTACTTAGTTTTAGATCTGGTAAGAATTTTTTTAATTTCTACTCATAGAAAATGTCTTACGTGGTACTCATGTGTAGAGTAAAGCAAAAATTATGAATGAAAACGACGTGCGACGATTAAAAGGAAAAATTTGAAAGGGTTAAAAATAGTTTGGCCCAAGTTTTGAAAACAATTAGGGGGATTCACACGTTCTGCTACTAGGCCATATTGTCATAATGTCCTAATATATTATGACAGTTTAAACAAATTTTTGTTGTGTTGTGAGAAACATACATATTATGCTATACAATAAAAACTAAACTTAACTTTATAAATTATAATACATATTCTTAAAATAAAAGTCCTAAAACCATTCTCTTATAAAACAAATTTCCAGTTGTGATTAAGTAAATGTCATATAATTTCTGTGTTAATAATTATTTGTAGCACTGTAAAATGCACGAGTGTACAAATTTGTATAATTGTATGAGAGTGTTTAAACATGAATAAAGTTTACGTTTTTAAAAACTGTTTATGATGCTTAAAAATTTGTTTCAATTTTAAACTACACCATTTCCAATGGTTTTTCAGAAATGTTTCATTTACGTTATAAGGAACAGATATTAAAATTTAATAAAACATAGTGTGGAATATGGAATTTAATATATGTAATATTTAACCATTCGAAACGGTTAAAAGGAAACAGGAACGCTAATTTGGATTATTACAGTAACGGTTATTTCGGCAAAGGTATTTTAATGATAACGGCATTTTCATCATAAAAATACATATGTAAGTTGACAAAGGTGGGTGGTATAAAATCAATTAATAAAATAAAAAAATATGTATTTTCATAATTAATTTTATAAAATATCGGTAACGGAATTTTAGAGTTAACGGTTATTGAAGTTATTTCGGTAAATGTAGTTGAGCCGAAAGGATATTTCAGCTTACCGGTAACCTTAGCCAACCTTGATTGATTTGTTCAGCTGAATTCAGATCGATGATATAATTAAGGTTGACAGTGATGACCGTTATGCTTTACAGCAACTAGATATGGTGTAGAATCAATAAATAAAAAAAAGAAGCGAAACAAATTTAACAAAATAACAAATATTTATTATACGAGTTTTAACAATGTTATAAGCAAAATAATAAAATTAATAAAAAAGAAATAACAAAAGCAAACGTGAATTTCTAGACTGCAGGTGTGTTATAAAATCAAAATTAAATAAAAAAAACAATTTATAGTAAATGTTGACTAACGATGATGAATAAAAACCGAATAACATTTTAACGAAAACAAACAATATTTTGATAATTTTCCAGTAAATTCTTAAATTGTATGTATTTCAACAAATACTTATTTGAATATCCAATGATACATACTAGTGTTAATTATTGTGAATATATGGATACCTGGCTATAATACATATGTAAAGTATTTATTTTTTATATTGTAATATTTTTTTACTTTTCATGAGAAATGAGTTCAATACCCCGTGTTTTGTATACAAATTTCGATGAAACAATTTTGTGTTTTGAAACTTTTAAGCAATTGCTTTAAAATGCTAACGGAGACATTTAGTTTCGTGATTATTTTTTTATTACATCCAGAGCAGAAAAAGACCTTTCTACTTAAATTTCACAAAATATATATATCGTTACCTTAAGATAGAAAGGCCCTAACTCGTGTTTTTTTTTTTTTTTGTAAGCCCAGATTTTCGTTTATTTCAATAAATGGTCCGCTCATATATCATATTAAAGGAAATGTGACTGTGACTGCTTAACTGTAGAGTTTCGTGTTCGGTTTTAACCGAAAGCCCTAAAACCGAAACCGACAATTATTCTTCTTTTTTTACTTTTTATCAATTTTCAGTAGAAAAATTAAAAAATTAGAAATGAAAAACAAACTTTTTCATCGAATGATTCATCTAATTTTTCTAAAAACAAATCGATGTAAAAATATCTTAAGATTTCTTTAAATTTTTTAAAGATAAAGAATGACACAAACTCATTTTAAAACAAGTTAAATTGCTATATTCGGCTATGTAATTTCTATATTATAGAAATTACATTGGTATAAACACTCTAATATCCATATTCAGTGGTTGTTATTGGGACTATAGCTCCGATTATGAAGATTGGTAGAATGTTAATGTAATACAGTAGTTTTCGCTTATAGTCTACAAATAAAGTTGCAAAATTTTTGTGGACTATAAGCGCATTAGGACTATAACCGAATTTATTTTTAAGCCACTTTATGGATTATAGATGAATCCTGATATCATACACATTTTGTACTATATACAAATTATGTATGTACTTTCTTCAATAAAACCACTTTTTTAAACAAAATAAAAGTTTTTTTAAAATATAGTAGTATAGAAGTATTTTACATATTGTTAGAAAAACTAGTATACGCAGAAGATATTTTATTTAAAATGTATAAAAATGTTATCTAATTCAGCAATTTATAATTCAAATTACTAAATATTCCTACCATGTCATATTGTCACAATGTCCTAATATTTCAAAGTAGATTTTATTGCTTTTCAAGCAAAAAATAATACTACTTTCTATGCTATGTTTATTGTGTTATCGTAACCAACCAGCAGACACCAACGTCGAATGCCTAAGAGTCGGTTAAGCCGAGCCGCCGAGTCGTGATATATTAGGACATTATGACAATATGACTGATAAGAGGCCTTGTGAACTGACCAAATAATTGGTTAACATTACCGATTGGCTCAACATTTTCCTTATTCAACACAAGTGAAGTAAAAGAGTATAAAAAAGGGTAAACAAATATATTTAGTCAAACTTCAAAAGTAAATTTTTGTTCTGTTCTAATGAATTTACCGGATATGAACCTTATATATATAATTATGAACCCATAGTCACCAAATCTACTTGAAACTTGTATCTGTTACATTTTTTACCGATATGAGTGTATATATGCGTTAATGTATTTTTCGGATGTGCGACTTATTTGGAAGATATAATTAAATATTTTAAAGCGATTTCTATGTATTTGAGGCCTATTTTGCTTGATAGTTTTGTCCATAAAAATATATGTGGTTAAATATGGACCGATTTTCACAAAACCCAGTAGTATAATGTTTGGATACAAAAAAATTATCTGTATACAATTTTAGTTCGATATCGATATATTTAAAATATTTATGGAGGTTAATGTGTTTTTCAGAAGTGGTTCTTATATGGGAGCTATAACCAATTATGGGCCGATATTCATGAAATTCCCTACAGCGATTTTCATGTGCATTGGGATTATGCAAGTCGAATTTCAACCTAGTACTAATATATATAAGATATTGAAGTGTATTTAAGTGATTTTCGCAAGTAAACATACATACATACATGGATTTATGTGAAACTAGTATAATATAATAAAATGAAATTTTTCCTCTTTTATTGCAGTTGCCCATGTACATGCTTTGAAAGAACTTTTGTTTGAATAATTCTATCTACAAAAAAACTATTTCCGTAAAAATAAATGCTCACATGAAAATAAGTAAACATTTTTTATCGCTTTACAAAATAAATTTATTTAAAAACAAAAAACAAAAAAAAAAAAAAACTCACATTTAAAAATGCGGCTAAAACATCCGCATTTTAACATCCGCTTGACATCGCTCAATGTAAAATCGTCATTTGTGGTTTTGATGTCTGTATCCGTTCTTTTGCGAATGTCGTCTATTGCAGTGGTCAACGATAGTATTGATGGAGAACAATTAAAGGCGAACTTGTACAACTATCAATGCTTTACTGATAAAGGTAAGTTAAACAATAACATGCAACCATACCTATTTATGGGTTATATGTTTTTATGTATTGTTGAGTTATTGTTATACTAAACTGTCCAGATCAATTCTGATTACATTTTAATATATTTATGTACTTATATGTCAATCACACAAAACAATTGAATTTTGAGATATTTATACCCTACACCACCATAATGGGGAGGGTTTTATGCGTTTGTGCTGATGTGTGTATCGCCCAAAAATATTAGCTTAACACCATTATTATATATTCGATAAAAGTTACAACATGTTATATTTTCTTTGCAATGACCAAGCCTATTATTATTATTTAATTTATTGTCTCCTGAAATAGGAATTCTTGACTTATATAAAAATAATTCACACCTACAAATTTTGGGCGAATCAATGCATTATTGACCATTGCTCTTCAAATTGTTGGTATCTAAAAACAATTTAATATGAATAAATTTCATATAGAAAAAAATCAGGCGACCAATTTCATGGCGATCGGCCCATAATTGATCAAGCTCACAAAAATAAATTATTGATATTAAAAAAGAAAAATGTTTTTGCTTATTTACTATCAATCGATTAACCGTTAATCGGTTTACCGATTACTTTTGGTCGGTTAACTGGTCGAGTAATTTAAAATTGCCGATTATCAAATAAAAAATAAACCGATTAATGTGTTATTGTACTTTATATAGAAATATAGTTTAAAACACAAAAAATTATTTTTTTTAACTTATGCAGATTCTCTTCTAGCAATAGTTTTTTGAAGTATAGCTCAAAAACTGAAACTAAGGAATTTTGAAATGACCATGATGAACTTTGTCCTAATGAGTCGGAGGAATACATTATAATAGACGAAACTGAAGACATTATTGAAACAAGTCATTTATTACAACTTAACAAAACTATTAAAAGTATTCAAAATCTAAAAAGTCCCAGAAGGATTCCAATGGTATAATCGAGGATTTCATATGCTTAAAAAAACTTAATAAAGAACTGAGAAATTGCATAGTCTTTTTCATGCCTTACTTTTGATTTCTCCAACATCTACAATCAGTAGTTTTATTAAAACTAAATAAAATTCGTTTAAAAGGAAACCTTTTAAATTATATTCTTTTCTTAAACGATTATTTCAGAAAATCTCACTAAAGTCCTAAAAAAAAAACTCACATGTGTATATAAAAAGGATCTCAAATACCATATTTGTTTTGCTATTATTTATATTTTTGTTGAAATGCTTAAATAAATACACAAAATTCATTGTTTTATTATCAATTTAAAATTAAAATAGAAATTATTCGGTTAATCAAATAATTTAAAATTGACCGATTAAACCAGAAACCCGATTAATTGTATACCCTATCATTTACTTAATATAGGGATCATATGGTACTGTACTTGTTTTATTGTAGTCAATAACACAAAACTAATGTTGAGATAAATTTACATTAACTAGCATGATAACAAATCAAATGCAATAAATAAGATATATATTAGAGTGACAATCAGTTGTATGGAAAAAAATTTGAGTTCGATTTTTGAAGGGTGCTGGGTGGAATATTGTGACACTAGTTCTAGAAGATAAGTACTGAAAATTTGACCCAAATCGGATAACGATTTCGGGACGCGCATCGAGGTCAAAGGTCAGATAAATGCAAAATTTTAGGTATTTATATTCGTATTAGTTTTTGTCTTTGTAGAATACCGTTAACCTATTTGCAGAGATGGCGAAAAAAAATTATTTTTTTTTAACGGCAGATTCGAATCTCCATTTTCAAAGTTTTAAAAATTTTGTTAAACAAATTTCAGAATATTTTGATCATCACATTGGGATTTATTGAGGTCATAATAGAGAATAAAAATATGAAAAAATTATGTGAATAGCTCTTATAGTTTTTCCGTACCTACGATTTAAATTTTGTGATTTTCGGGAAAAAATATTTTGTTGGTTATATTTTGGCGAATGAGAGCAAAACCTATACAGAATCTTATAACTCAGATAATTTTAGATATACTATGAAAGTTTTACTGAAATCGGAAAACGTTAACCCGATAATTGGCGAAGGTTAAAGGTAAAATTTAGCAATACAGGCAAATCCCGGTATAACGAACGATATGTTGTCAGGCCCATTCGTTAAATAGAAAAATTCGTTATATCGAGATTTATTTTTTGAATAAGTTTTAAGCGGTGTGACATTAGGAGACATGACTAGCGTCTAAAATTTTGTTCATATTTTGTAGTTTTTATTCATTATTCTTCGGTAAGTTGACTTGATGCATTACCAAGGATTAATAAAGCCTTCACTGAAACGAATTTCGGTTCTAAAAATGATTCTACCATTAAAAATATCCATTATTTCAATGAAGATAATTTACAACAACACTTTGTTACGAAAGATTCGTTTTGATCCACATTCATAACAGCAAACCAAAATGTTAGTCTATCCTTCGATAACAAGCGTTTTATTTCATATTATTTTCCAATAAATATCGGTTTTATTCGCATTGAGAATAACATCAGGAGTTTGATTGTGCTGAACTATAATTGTATGCTGATTCTTTAAGAAGTCTTGCACCCTATTTTTTTAATACAGATCAGTGATGCCGTTTGGTTACATTTGTTACATTTTTCGTAACTTTTCAACCCTCTACGTAACATGTATAATTTGAGTACACATTTTTAGTACTTTAAATGCATATCATGCCACGAATGTTTCTATTAAACAATAGTGTGACTTATTTGTAATTTATTGCCAATTGTATTGCTGGATCACATAACTCCGTTTTTAGACACTTGAAGAAGTCCGTTGAAAATATCGTAGTCATGCTAAAAGTTAGAAAAATTCAATTGAGGACATGATGGGAAATATCGCGGTATATTTTTGTTGAAACTCCAAAAGGTTATATAAATTTCAAAACAACACACAGCTTTATAGAAATCTAGAGCAACACACAGCTTTATACCAATATTTTCGGTCAGAAATGTTTGAAACCCCTACTAATGTCCCGGAGAATTGATATAATAGATTTATTAAATCAATTTCCTAATTTAAATAATATTATGCTCTACCATGAGTCCCTGATTTATGTGCTGGAGAATACCGGGATTAAGTTTACAATTTAATGAATGTTGTGTAGATAATATTTAGCCAACTAAAACTTATAAAAAGCTCGGGCCGAATTACCGCATTCGTGATCGAATGAGCTATCGTATCGAAAAAAGTTTTCTATATCGAAATTATAATAAAATTTACTATATTTCTTGCTCGATATCGAATGCCATAATCTCAAATAAGATAATTACGATCAGTTTTACTCGATATCGAATGCTGTAATTCGGACTCTGATTATAGTAATCGGTTTAATACGGACAAAATTATTGTTGTCAGTTATATGTTATTAAACCTTATTATATATAGTATTTATTTGGGAAGAATTCGTAAATGTAACTTTTTATGAAAAAATTTAACTTTCAATTAGAAAAGTTGTAACTTTTTCCAAGCTACCCCTGGCAACACTGATACAGATATCATTTGCATGAAATTCAGCCTTTTTGTATTTCTCTAGATATTAAAGCAATTCTATTAACTAGAATGTGTTTTTACCTCTGGTCGAGTAATCAACAATTAAACTCCTTTTCCACAAGGGGATACACATCATTCTTTAGAGATAGATGAATATTTGAGTCATTCTTGATAGATTGATATAATTGTTAATGTTTAAAATTTGATTGTTCTTTTGATTTAATTTCATTTTTCTCAACATTCGTTAAATCGAGTACAAAATTGTTGAAACGTTCGTAAGGTAGTTAATGTTAAAAATGTGGTTGTACTGGGATTTGCCTGTATTTGAAATTTCTAAATGAAAGATAGCGAAATATTATTTATTTTTGAACCAATTTTAATGAAACTTGCTAAAAATATACCTTAAGGTCTAAAATATACAAAAACATTGCAAAAATGAAAATTAATTAATGGCCTGGGGAATTTTTAATAACTTTAACATTTTTTGACCAATTTCTGTTTTTTATATCTCATTAGAACGACAATTACGTACACATTTCTATTCTTTTAAATTAAATTGCAAAAGTAATTTTTTAATGGAATATTTTTTACAAAAACTGAAAAAAATACATTTTCCCTCCTTGTAAATGCATCTCAAAACTTCAGAGGGCTTGCGGCACGTCTTAACCCCAACCGATTTACCTTAAATTTTTTTCAGGATAATTTTTTTAACAATGTTCACCAAACTGGGGGGTGTGAATGGGAAAAATCCAACTTTCGTTTATTAAGGGCCACCCTAGTGTACACCCTCTAATATAAAATATTTTTACTGGGCAGTTTAAGAAAATGTATTTTATTAAAAAAAATTTTTGTTATTCCTTTGGCATTTTTGACTCATACGTTGATATTTGATATGGCCACATTTTTTCTAAGCTTACGAGCCGCCAAAAATACAGCCAACTTGAATCACATCGAAATTTGATTAATCTAAATTTTCAACATTTTATTCTTCCTCAATATTTTTAATTTTTTTTTTGTTTAAATTAAATTTTAATATGTTTCTGCTGCATTAGGCAAAAGTTTAAGCATTTCTTGCGAGCTTTAATTTTCTGACATTAGGGTGGTAGGAACAGAGCTCTTGTGGATAAATACTAGAACGGGATACTTAAGTTCAATGGCCCTTAGTGCAATACATTCGTATTCTCGAGACAAAAACATTGATATATCATACATTAAGATCCGACTGTAAATCCCAAAGATATGACATTAAAAATGCGACCCCTACGTTCGGCAAAAAGAAATAATTTTTGTTTTTCGACACCACCTTGCCAATATACTTTATATTAGAGGATTACGCTTTACTGTGCATGAATAAGGACTAAACACTTATTTGTTCTTCTTTCAGACAATGCATCTCCCAACTTGAGTCTTCGTCAAAGCTCCATTGGTATACAAGTTTCATATTGGCCGTCACATCAAATCATTACCCGCATATTTGCAATTTTTCTGCGGGAAGTTCTTCACTATCAAAATGTCTACATACTACCAATTGAGTTTAATGGAGATTCCGACGAAGACTACTATGAAGGCAAAAGGCTTACCCATACTCTTGACTTATTAATGTAAGTCCAATGGAGCAATCGTTTGTCCCATTTCACTTCCTCATATGCTTTGACCAATTTATAGAAAACATCCTCAATATCCAAATTTACCAATGATAAATTTAGGCGTTTGGACCCCACCGATGGGCCACGGGTTAAGACCGCTGGAAGTCTATGAGTCTGGTGTTTCGTTAGATCCAGGACGGTTTGGCTGGTTTGTTGGCCCAGATGAACTGAATGTAACGATGGAAGGTTTGCACTACTCAATATTTTTAAACAGATCAAATCCCTTCTACGAGCAATATGTGATAGATGAAGATGAACTAAATTTGCTTACACAGGGAAACGAGTAAGTACAGAAATGCTTATTGCTTATTAATGCTTTAACATTAAATAAATTCCTTTGTTGTCATAGTCATGAATACTTTGTCAGTCCGATGTGCAAAAATGTTCGATGTGCTACACTCTTAGCAGAATACAAAATGGAAACCTCGTTTGTACAGCAGCAGATTAAAGAAATTAAGGGTTATTTGAATATACTATGGTTGGGATCACGATTTCGTTTGGAAATCGATCGTTTATATTTGAAATATAGCGATTATAATGCGAGTGGTAAAAATAAAAGATTTTTAGTTTTGCACTGGAATCCTTCAGATGTGATCGATGGTAAAAATACATTTCAACACATTGAATTACCGCTTTGTGAAGAGTCATTATCGCTATGGAAATCCTATTGTAAATACGAATTAACTCCAATTTTTAAGTACCACTCTAAACACCTACTGGCCGATGAACGCCTAATGCATTCCTTACGTTTATTTTGGATCAATAATGATGAACTAACACATCTCTTTATGGATCTCGATCAGAAACGTTCAAAAAAGGGCTACGTAACGGATGGGATATATAATGAGTTGGCATGTGACTGGCTTCGATATCATATCGAAACATATAATTTGTGGATATCTAAGGAACCGATGACACTGTCGATTGGCGCTATATTTCCCATAAAGAAAAACACAAGAGGCCATCAAAATCTGGTATATGCAGTACAAAGTGCTGTGCGTGCTGTTAACAAAAATAGTACAATTTTAAGAAATTACAATCTGAATGTCATTGAAAATGATGGCGAGTGTAAAGCGGACGTCGTAATGAAGTCGTTTATACATCTGTTCAATGTGCCAAAACTTTTGGGTGTAGTTGGTCCCGCCTGTAGTGAAACTGTAGAACCGATTGCTGGTATATCAAGGCACACCAATATGGCTGTCATTTCATATTCGGCCGAAGGTGCCTCATTTTTAGATCGTCAGGCATATCCATTCTTCTTTCGCACCATTGGTTCGAACCGTCAATATGAAGATGTTTACACTAGCCTAATGAAGGATTTCGGCTGGAACCGAGTGGCAGCTTTGACGGAAGATGGTCAGAAATACACCGAATATATTTCACACATGGAAGCGACATTAAAAAATAACAATATGGAACTGATAATAAATAAGAAATTTTTAAATGATATAACGCATGCAGAAATGAATAAGGTAGGTATATTACATATATATAGTCATAGAGATACATTATATATACACTGCGGCCCAAAATTAAGGCAATGTTTATAAAGGTTTTAGAAACATTTCGGAGCATTTAAGAAATTTTAAGCTGTTTTTAGTTTCATATATCAGTACTAGGGTATTCAAATTATCAGGTTTCTAGTTTAATCGGTCAATCGAGCAAATAATTAATCGGGGTTTAGATTTAATCGCTAAATTCTAAATTCTTCTATTAATCGAATAATTTCCATTTAAATTTTAAATTGAAAATAAAACCACGAATTTTGTACTTATTTAAGTATTTTATTAATAAAAAGAACAAAAACAAAAAAAAACAAGTAAGAGAGATATATTCGGCTGGGCCGAATCTTATATACCCTTCACCACACTATACTTCAAAATAAAAATTTTAAATATTTTTAGGTAAACAAAATTAATTTTTTTTCCAGTTGTTTATTTTTTAATTTTTTGAAAAAATTTTTTTTTTTTTAAATTTTTTTTTAAATTTAAAAAACTTTTTTTTTTAAATTTAAGTTTTTTTTTTAATATTTAGCCAAAAAAACTTTTGTTGAAAAAAAATTCGGGTTCAAAATTTTTTCCCGATTTTGACCCATTGTAGGTCCAACTTACTATGGTCTTATATACGTCGTTGCAAAGGTCTTTGAAATATCTATCATTAGATATCCATATTGTCTATATTAATGACGAAGTAATCCAGATATAGGTAAAAAAATAGGTAAAAAATCGAGGTTGTCCTGGTTTTTTCCTTATATCTCAGCCATTTGTGGACCGATTTTGCTGATTTTAAATAGCAAACTTCTCGAAAGCATGTCTGACAGAATTATTCAAGATTTGGATCCCGAAGATATCTGGGGTCTTCAGAAAATTGATTTCAACAGACAGACGGACAGACAGACAAACGGACATGGCTAAATCGACTCCGCTATCTATAAGGATCCAGAATATATATACTTTATAGGGTCGGAAAATTATATTGTGGAAATTACAAACGGAATGACAAATTTATATATACCCTTCTCACGAAGGTGAAGGGTATAAAAAAAGAGTAAAAATTCAACGAAAAAATAAATAGTAGCAAAATTATATCGCTCATTTGCTGCAACAACGTCATAATTCAAAAAAAGTCGTTTCGAGAAAAACAACTTTGAATGTTTTATGACATTTTACTATTTCTTAAATAAATGTTCAACAAATCATAAGATTTCAGAAAAAATACCTGATTTAAATAGTAGATGTTAATATCCTTCTAATCTGTATTTAACCCACATTTTTTCTTGTCAAATATACGAGAAAAAATAAAATTTGATTTTGATGTTTACAACAAAAAACACTCTCACGCAAAAAATAATTGCATTTTTTGAAAACTGATTGAACTATATCAAAGACTATAGAACGGCGCATATTTCGTATTACTCAGTTCAAAAAATACGGATTTTGAGTTATGACGTTGTTGCAGCACATGAGCGATATGGTATTTGAGATCCTTTTTTTATAGTTACCCTATTCGAAAAAAGAATTCGATTTCAAAACTTTCAATCTCTGGTGGGGAACTGATGACATAATATTTTTTTCTTCTAAAAAATGTGTTTTTAAGAACACTCTAATAGCCCTTACAGGCATAGGATTTGTATACTATACTACAATTAAACCATCAAACAAAGTGGTTTAAAGCTGGTTCGTATACTATGAAAATGTACGTGGTATAAATGTAGTATATTAATACCTCCGCTTTACCAAAGGTTTATTTATGTACATGGTTTACCAACACCCATCATGTTTTTATTAAATTCTACAGAACTCTAAAATTTGTTCAGTGGGTGTAAATTTCATTTAAATCGAAACGAAATTAAAAAAGTTATTAAAGTAATAAAACCGAAAATTGGTATTGGTAAAACGAATGTTAATCACAGCTCTGTTCAATGAGAACTGGGAAACCATAGTCACAAAGTCAGCAGGAAATATTTTAAATGGCAATACGATTTGTTTTTGTAAGTAAAATATACCTATAAACCATGCTTACACATGTCCAAAAAACGCCTGTATATCTTTTTAATATTCTTAACACTTAACAAAATTTTTCTTCTTTTTACGCTTATCGTCATAATATTAATAGGCAAGTCGATTTTTTTAGACCCCTTTTACGCTCACAGTATACATTCAATTTGAACAAAAAATATACCATTTTAAAGGTATTTAATCACATATGATTTTATTGAAATCGGTTCAGTTTTTTAGGAGTTATAAGCATGAAAAATTGTTACTAACACATATGCAGAAAACGTTTACATGTAACCACCCAGCAGTTCTAGGAGACAGTCCCGAACTAGTGATATTACCCATCATTTAGGGTGGGAACTAATTACTTCAATAGCTACGTGACTAGTTATTTTAACATATGCAATGTCACTGTCTAATAACTGGTCTAAAGTAGTCAACGCATTGGATTCACATACTGGTTAAATAGCGTCAGTTACCTTACTAGCTACCTAACTGGTAATTTGATCAGCAACATAACTAGTTATTTTTACATGTACGGGTGCTAATTGACCTCAAATATTCAGCTAAAAGACTTATTATAGGCAGTCCAATAAACGATAGCTTGTAAACAAAACTTTCTTCGACAACTCTGCAATGGATTGCTTTTGGTGGGCAAAATAACTACTTTCTAAAGTGCAGTACAAAATAAACGTTTATAGTGATTTCACTATAGGTTACTAGGAGACACTAAAGTGACTATTCACTTCATGCTATATTATATGGGATATCGTATACTTAAACAAAAATAAAAATTAACTGTATGAGAAATTTATAACACAGTTTGTATAAAAACAGTTTGAACGAATTACTCACAAAACGTTTAAAGTGTCTACATTCCAGATTACTTAGAGGCACTTAAGTGCAAATTGCCTTCACGCTAGATTACCTGGGATGTATAAAGTAACAAATTGTCTTCTCTCTGCACTACTAAGAGCACATACGTGTCAAATGACCAAAATATATAAATTAGAGTCAGAGCCAAGTGATAAGACATATGTGACGATTACTGTCTACTTGCTTAACTGTTTGTCCAATTTGATGTAGTAAATAAATAAATAAGAGAAACAATTAAACAGCATTGATTGATATTGTTACGTTTTTCCCTTTTAAAAACGAGGGTTTATTTCCTTTAAATACACCGGATACTTTTGATTGCAAATAAAAAGCAGTTTTAGTAGTTTAAAATTGTAACAACTCTTTATTTATTTAGAATGTACAACAACAACAGAATTAAATAGTCACTCATTGTCTTTATACACGTATATCAATTCGCAGAAATACACACACACACTGTATAACGTACAAGTATGCACGTACAACACAGTTGATGTTAACTCTAACAGCGACAATGATCAACTCCACTTACGACTGCCATTATTTATACACGCGCCATCTATCGGGAATCTTCTACAATGCTCTTAACGGAAATACTAGTACATTCGAATTCTAGAGCTTTCAATGTCATTGCCAGCAGCCCAAACATTTAGTGTTGGCATACTTACAAACAATGCCAATAACCACATGCTACTGATGGACGTTCCTTCAAACATGATGAATGCTGCAGGCAGTCGTTACAGACCGTTGGATTCAAATCGTCATTGCACATTCGTAACAATATTGTTCTGTTTTAAGTGAGAGTTCTGATAGAAAAAATAAGAAAAAAAAAGATAAACTATTTTAATAATTTGAGGGCCATTATTACAACTTGCCTTTAAGTTTGCCTTTAAGGTTGCTTTAAAGTTAACTTTTACTATTGGGAACTTAAAGGTAAGTTGTAATAATGGCCCTGAATTTGTTTAAATATTTTTAAGGTGTTTGTTTTTGTATATTACCGTTTTTATATTTTCTGTACGAGGCACATTTATTTCAAGGTAGGCCTAATTCTACAACAAATACAACTTCACAAAAAAAAAAACATGTATTTTGTTTTTGTAAAAATATTTTCTAGCTGTCAAAAAGCTAAACAACAGCAGACTGCAAAAATAAAAAAACAGGAGGAAAATAAATAAAAACGTGAAATTTACTTTCAGGGAGCACAGCAACGCAATTTATTTATATTTTTTATACCCTTCACCTTCGTGAGAAGGGTATATATAAGTTTGTCACCCCGTTTGTAATTTTCACAATATAATTTTCCGACCCTATAAAGTATATATATTCTGGATCCTTATAGATAGCGGAGTCGCTTAAGCCATGTCTGTCTGTCTGTCTGTTGAAATCAATTTTCTGAATACCCCAAATAACTTACCAACTTGATTTATAAATCGAGAAAATCGGCCCACAAATGGCTGAGATATAAGGAAAAATCGGGCCACCTCGATTTTTGGACTATTTTTGATCTATATCTGGATTACTAAGTCATTAATATAGACAATATGGATATCTAATGATAGATATTTCAAAGTCCATTGCAACGATATATATAATTGTATAGTACTTTGGACCTACAATGGGTCAAAACCGGGAAAAATATTTTTTAACGCCAATTTTTTTTAAACAAAAAAATTTTTTGTTATACATTTTTTTTCACTAGTAAATTTAAAAAATAAATTAAAAAAACTATTTCGAAAAAATTTTTTTTTTTTTTTTAAAACAAAAAAATTATGTATTTATCAAATTTTGAAGAAAAAAATTTTTTTTTTGGGAAACAACAATTTTGAAAAGAAAAAATTAAGATTCGGCACAGCCGAATATAGCTCTCTTACTTGTTTATATGTCGATTGTTTAAAACAACCACTTTTCTACTTTGAGAACTATAATTAAAAGATTCTTCAAACTTTGTTGGCTGAAAATGGTCGGGATTGCATTAGTGGCCGTGGCACCTCCCATACAAAGCAAATAGTAAATTTCGAATATCTGGAGAAATATAATTGGAAAAGTATTTAATCTTTGAATGATTTAAAACAGAATACCAAGTTAGTTAGTTATTTTCAAGTGAACTGTAATTGAGAGATTCTCAATATTTTGCATGTGTTATTTTCATACCATTGTACGTAGCACAGAGGTTTAGAAAAGTTTTTTTTTTTGGAAATTTGACATGGTTGGAGCTGAGGTATTTTCGACTTGATTTGCAGTTGTTCAGCTTCCTAGCGCTAATGGGGGGCCAATGCGTTGCCCCCTTAAAGTTGGTCACCTCGGGTCTCCATTTTTTGTAAAAATCCCCAAAAATACATTTATAATCAGAATGAGATGAAATTTTATATATATAGTGCTTTAAAAGATTTACAAAAAATATGCTTACATGTGTAGGTTATTTTTATTAGTTGAAGAGATATTTAGGTTTATTTATTTTTTTAAATTTTTCTCGATCTTTTTATGATTTTTTAGATGTGGCGGCCCTACGGACGGTCGAATTTTTTGTCTAAAATATCACCTATATTGGTGATAAAATTGCTAAAAATGATCTTATCGCTATTAAAAGTTAAACGCACTCAAAGTTGGAACATGTAAAAAGTGTCGTATTTTTTAAGTTTTTTCCCAAAAAGATCCATATATTTTTTCTTTTGTAAAACAAATTTTTCTTCCGGACTATATACAATTTTTATATGATCCGGAAAGAGAATTTAATGCAAAAGCGTGTAAAGTAAATTTTGGCTCACTTAAGCGGACACAACACCCCCCAGACCTATCCAAATTTTAGATTTGAGAAAAAAATTCTAAAAAGGCAAAGCACCGATCCTCTATTTTTCTTCACGGAAAATCACCATATTATAATTCAAGTCCTAAGGATTTCAACAATATCAAATATAAAGAGCCTTTATTTACTCCTCAGAAGTTCCACAAACCTTGCCCTCTTTGAAAAATTTTTAAATTTTTTCATATATTTCATGCAAAACGTTACTACATAACAAATGTAAATTTTGAATTTAAACAGATACTGACTTAACAGAAGTTTTGGTGTAAGAGATTTTGCATGCAATATATGAAAAATATACAAATTTTCCAAAGGGGGCAAGGTTTGTTATTTGCGTTTTTTGGATAAAAAACTATCTCGAAACTTTACCACGATTTGTAGTAATACTATTTTTTTAAATAACTTTAAATGGTATATTCGACTATGCTAGGGCCATATTTATATTTGCAAAAAATTTAAAAAAGTTATAGCCCTATTTTACATATTGGTAAAAAACCGTACCTTAGTAAAAAAATAAGTGTTTATTTTAAATAGCTACTTAAGAATACTATTGCATCTATGATTTCATCTGTCATTCTGAAACGAATTTAGTTTCTGACATATGCTGCTGCCGAAAAACATATTTCACATTGGCAAAATCGTTTCCAAATACTTGTTACAAATCTGCAAGTATTTTCCTTTTGTTCCTTCAGAAATAAAATAATATATTTCTTTTGCAAGTTGCAAATCTATTTGGGGGCTTCTACATTTATTAATAATATCTTTTAGCCTTTGAGCAATTGAAATATTTTCATTTTGTTCGAGCTCCTCATCTGAGATAAAATGAATTTCGTTTGAAGAGAATTTTAATTGAGTTTTGTTATATAACTTATGAAAAAATGATGGAAGAAAATGAAGGAAAACCAAAAATACCGCATTCCTTTATTGACTATGTTGCAGCAAGCGTTGAGCTTAAAAACTTTGCTGAACATCACTTTGCGATATTCGGGCATGTAGAATGTCAAAATACATGATAAAGGCACACAAAAATTACAATTTCCCCCATTTATTTATGAAAAACGGGATTTAGAAAAACTAAAGACTCCCAAATCCCGGGATTCGCCGTTTGGCATCTCTAATTGTGATACAAAACTGTTTGCTGGTTTAGCCTACTTTGGGATACATAAGTTGAGTATTAGCAATAATTATTTGTGAAAAATTCCGGTTTTCTAGGTATCTTCTAATTTTAATTGTTTCTAAACGCAGGACGCACAGTGGGGGAAGTGAAAAAAAGTGGAAATAAATGTGTAATTTCTAAACGGATAGCCCGATTTCAATAAAATTTTCCATGGCTATAGAGGAGGTATGTATGGGATAGATATTTCAATACATGTCCGGCTATGACGAAGGTCAAAGTTGAAGAGACAGAGCCCTTTAATTTTACTGCATTCTTTGGATTAATAAAAATCACATTGCCTCATTTATTTATTTATCTTTTGATTACTTTGTTCACCTTATCGTTATTACGATGTTGCCACAGAATAGATTGAATAACCTTGATTTTGCTTTGCCAATATCTTAATTATGAAAAACCATTAAAATTTTAAATGTGTTTAAGAAAAAGGGTTATTCCGTATTTTTGGAAGCATAATTACAACAATATTTATATTAAATAAAGTTTCTAAAATTATATAATTAAGGTTAAACAAATCACGTGTAAATATTTATAATTAGAAATGCTGAGGAAATTACATAATATTACAAAAATACGGTGAATAGTGAAAGTGAGAACAGGAATAGCACTGAATGTTAAATATTTTATATAGATTAATTCACAATTTGTATTTTGTAGCTTATCAAATTACAGCACTTAGTACTTGAGTTATATTTAATGTCCATTTATTTATTTTTTACAGTATTTGGTCGATTTGAAGAATCGACATGCAAAAATCATAATAGCTGATATTCACAATAAATATGCGCAGATGGCGTTATGCGAAGCTTTTAAACTTGAGGTAAAATCAAATTTGAGTGTTAATCTGTTTAAGAATTTTAAATTATGGTTTCTTATTACAACAGATGACTGGGTACCAAGGTTACGTGTGGTTTTTACCATCGTGGCTGTCAAAAGATTGGAAGTTTATTAGTGCTGAAGGTAACCAAAGCTGCACAAGTCATGAACTGGAAAGGGTAAGAGTGTGCGAATTTAGGAATAATGTTAAGTAATACAACAATTGTGTTTACTTCATGCAGGCTTTCGAGGGTCATTTCAGCATCATGCATAGTCCATTTGGAAGTAATAAAACTATTATGCAGGAACATATTAGCATCGAGCAATGGCTGGAGTCGTATAGCGCTAGTGTGAACAGTGTTTCAAAGTATACGGCTTTTGCATATGACGCTGTGTGGGCTTATGCACTGGCAGCTGATAAGCTTTTGCACGAAAACAGGGACACTGTTGAGAATTTGCGTTCCAAAAATGTCGTTAATCGTTTTGTTGATCTTATTTGGGAAACTGACTTTGTTGGTCTTTCTGGAAGAGTTCGATTTGGACAAGGCGGCTCCCGCATAACTGAATTGATAATAAGTCAATGGCGGAATCATCAATCAGTTGAGGTGGGTAAATATATTCCTCAGCTGGTGGGAAAAGGTCGTAACTTGCGAACCAATGGTGGAAATCTAGTTTTGAACAAAAGCGCAATTGTGTGGCTCTTTGAAGGCAAACCTCCGAGTGATGGAACATTTGATTGCAGTTTTTCGGCATTGGCTGAATTTTTAAACACCGAATGCGAGAACGCGACCGTAGCTTTCACGGCGCTTATTTGTATGATTGTCGTTGTGTTCATCTCGCTTATATCATTCTACTTCTGGAAGCGACGATACGATAAAAAACTAAAACGTTCTGCGAAGATTATGAAAAATTTCGGCATTGACCTGTTATCACCCTCCCGCAGTAATGCAAATACTTTAGATAAATGGGAAATACCTAAGGAAAATGTTGTGGTCAATCGACGTTTAGGGGAAGGTGCTTTTGGAACGGTGTATGGTGGAGAAGCTAAGATTGGTGACGAGGGTTGGACAGCTGTAGCTGTCAAAACTTTGAAAAGTGGAGCATCAACTGAAGATCGCTTAGATTTTTTGTCGGAGGCAGAAGCCATGAAACGATTTGACCACAAAAATATAGTGAAACTTTTAGGTGTGTGCCTGCAGTCCGAGCCAATTTACACAATTATGGAATTTATGTTGTACGGAGATTTGAAAACATATTTACTGGCCCGTCGCCATATGGTCAACGAAAAAGTTACCGATGACTCAGATATTTCATCTAAACGCCTCACAATGTACGCAATGGATGTGTCACGTGGTTTAGCATATTTGGCGCAACAAAAGTATGTGCATCGCGATATTGCATGTCGCAACTGCTTGGTCAATGCTCAGCGCGTTGTGAAGCTGGGCGATTTTGGTATGTCTCGGCCTACATACGAAAGTGATTACTATCGTTTCAATCGCAAAGGTATGCTTCCGGTTCGATGGATGGCTCCTGAATCACTTGCCTTGGGAATGTTTACCCCATCTTCGGATGTTTGGGCATTTGGTGTCGTGCTATTTGAGATAATAACATTTGGATCATATCCCTACCAGGGTCTGACCAATAATCAGGTATTAGAGTATGTGAAAAGTGGAAATACTCTTAGTATACCTATTGGTCTTAAACCTCACTTGGAAGGTCTCATAAAAGCATGTTGGAATCAGGATCCTAAGAAACGACCAAGTGCCTCAGAAATTGTGGAGTACATTTCAAAATATCCTACGCTGCTGTCAGCTAGCCTTGATTTCCCAAGTGCCTCCGTAGAGATGGCCGAGACTGAAAGCGACGAACTTGAACTATTGCCGAAATCTCGCAAATGTTCACCTCTGAAAAATGAGTCTGTTCTAGATGTTGTAGCCCAAGCATCGATTACAGACAATCTTGAAAGATTTAACAATTTCTCTAATGAAAGGGAAACGACTGCGGAAACTAACATCGAAATGCCAACACATACCGCTAATAGTGGAGTAGAACCTCCTGATTCATCACCTATAACTCCGGATGGATACAGCATTATGTCACCACTATTGATGCATCATGCCGAGTCAGCACCCTCTTCACATCAACAGACACCCTTTTAAAAACCCGATGTTCATAAGTTGACACATCTTAACTAATAATATTGTTCCATGATGAGATAATGATGCCAAACAATATCTGTATGCTGGAGGATTGGTTTGGCAACCAAATCTTATCTTGGAAAAAAGGTAGTTGAGAGTTGCCAACCTAGGGCCATCGATATTTAACACGAAATTACCTGACAAAAACGCAAAGAAAGTTACTTTTATACCTCGTTAATACATAAATAGAACTTTTGTACATACTGTGTATATACTACTTATATTACTATTACTATTACTATTACTATTACATATTTATGTATTTTTATATTATTTTAGATTTTTGTACTTATTTATACATCATACTTTTGTATGCAACTCTGTATATATGTATTTTATAACTTATATCGACATTTTTCAAAAAAATTTTTATTTAATATAATTATAATTTTATACATTAATAAAAAAAAAACAAATATAATTTAAGTTTAAATGAATTTTCTCATAAAAGATTCTATGTAAAATTACTAAATGTTAACTATTCAATGAAACGCTCAAATATCTGAAATAATTATGTAAATATTCTATATAAGAAAATTCCTATGTTAATCCAAAGTCCAATTGCATTTACGAATAATGTATTTTTTCTATACAAACACTATCAGAGCTAACATATCGTATTAGGTATAATCCATACCAAAGCAGACAGCAGTCGGATTTGTCATCTCCAATTTTAATGAAATTTAAATCAGTCAAATCATAGACTTTTTGACTAGAGACCTTTTCCGGTCTTAAAAAATTAAAAATAGTTTATGTACATACATAACTGCACATAACTTTTAAACCATACAATGCACAACATTAAATTGGATTCATTTAAATGATAAAGATGTGTATTTTAAAATTGAATGAATAAATCACATTTCTTTCCAAAGTTCAATTCTTGAGTTATAAAATGTCTCAAAAACCTTTTGTGAAATTTTGAAGACGTCGTATTGTTGGACCTGAAGGGTTCTCGTTGAAATCAGAGATGAGGAAGAAACCGAAAAGTGCTGTTTTCTGTCCGCTTTGGGATGGATTCTAACAATAACCAAATACTTTTATATGTAGGTATGTTACGATAAAATAAAAAAAATATATAAAACAGTTTTTTAAACTATAGTTTTTACTTTCAAAAGTCTATAAATATAGATGAAGACATTGATCATAGAAAATTATACATGTTTTTGACAATGAAGTGTCAAAACGACTTTGATCAGAAACTGCCAAAGTCAGTTGCCAATAAACCTAGGTAGTGAAAATTTATTTATTACACAAATCTGTATCAAATCAATATAATACTCGTATTTTTAAGCACTTTTTTTTGTTTATAATTTTGTTTTTGTCTATGTCTAAAACCAAAATATTGTTACGAAGCTAGAAACATTCATCATGTTTATAAACATTTCCATCAGTAGAAACTTCTACTTATCAAGAATGTTGATAACACGCAGTTATTAACATTGTTTGTAATTATGGCAATATTAAATGTTAAAGCTGCTAACATTAACATTGCTAAAAGCTCTAGAAATAGAACATTCTAGTTATTTCCGTTAAGAAGATCTACTTACATATCTAAATACGCTTACATGTGTAGGTTTATATCTATTATTTGAGGAGATATTTAGGTTCATTGATTTGTTTTTTAATTTTCTATATCTTTTTATGTTTTTTTAGATATTGTTACGTTTTCGCCTTTTGAAAACGTTTTTTATTTCCTTTAAATATACCAGATACTTTTGATTGCAAAAAAAAAAGCAGTTTTAGTAGTTTAAAATTGTAACAACTCTTTATTTATTCAAATGTACAACAACAACAGTCTAAATCAATGGTGTCCATTTCATTGTGCTTTCTTGCTGAATAACAACACACATATTCTTATTATCTTTTGTTTAGTAGTCACTGAGACAGCGACAAATGCACACGCTAAGCGGATGTCACAAAGTATACAGAGGCGACACGGCAAACAAATATATTTGTCTCTTTCGCTCGAAACCATTTCAACTGGTTTTGTTTTGTGCTTATTTTTAAGCGCGTTTTTATAGTTTTCTTTTGGTTTTATGTTTTGCATCAAATATCTCTCGTCACGATATGTTGCCGTTGTTGTTGAAACACGATAATTAATTATAAATTAATAAAACACACACACATTTATAAATAATTAAAACTTTTTAAAACAAAACATTTTAAAAGTTTGCACAAAATTAATTTTCATTTTCTTGTTTTGTTTACAAAATAGCATTATATAGTGTTGTTTGTTTTAAACCGCAAATTTGTTTTCTCTTTCTAGCTAAACCATTTCAAAAAAAGCTGATTTTAGTGTTTTTGAACTGTCAAATTTGTCGCCTCTGTGTATTTTGTGCGGATGTATAGCTATTTTTAAATTTATTTTTCATGATCACTGAAAGAAACTTGTGGAGCAATGAAGAAAAAGCTATCGAATTGATTTTGGGCTTGAAAGGGAACGCAGCAATAGTTCTTGAAAGCGTAGCAATAAGTAACAGAAATAGTTATGATGGCATAATGGAGGCTCTACATCGTAAGTATGGTGGAAAACACATGAAGGAGATATACCGAATGGAATTGCTTGGTAGAATGCAGAATACCAATGAGACGCTACAAGACTTTGCGATGGAAATCGAGCGTTTGCTACAGCTTATTTACCCAGGGGAAATCCATCCGATTTTGGAACATTTGAAGATAGAGGCATTTGTAAATGGCATTCGCGATCCTGAAATAAGACATGCGGTCTGTGCCACACCCAAGTCATCATTCGCACTGTTACAAGAATCAGCAAGGATAATTTCAAAGCCCCAAATATGTAATGTGCGGAAAATCGAGGTTGTCGCTGAAAATGAGAGAAATGTGATCAATGAATTAAAAGAATTAAAAGAGGCAGTTTTAAAGGCTTTAAGTAAGAAACAAAGTAAAGCCAAAATTAAATGTTATAATTGTGGTAAAAAAAAACAACCAGGAGGAAAATCATCAAGCATTACAAGAACCACCTTTAAAACGAGCTAGCACTGAGGGACATAATCTGATATCTGACGGCCCTACCATCTCCATATCAGTTACGCAGCAGGAAAATAACAATCTTACTGCTAGTGGGTATATCAACGGTCAGCAGCACATTCTTACTATAGACACGGGAGCGTCGCAGTGAAAGATTGTGAGGAAGATACTGCCAAGGAAGTGCATGGGTTCGTTCCGGGTGAAAGCCAGATATAGCCCACAACGTAATAAAGGTTTGTCTTACAAAATACAGAATCACTGCAAAGGACCACATAGGGTAGTTGAGAAATTGGATGATCGATAACGAGAATTAAGGTTAAACATCTGAAACGACTAGCTGACCACTAGAAAGGTGAATATGTGCCTATTCGGGACGAACAGGCTTAAGTGGGGGACAGTGTTATGAATGTGCAATAGCGATTTGAATTTAATGGTCCGCGTGTGTTTAAGCTGCTGACATTAATATCGAAGGCTCTAGAATTCGAATGTACTAGTGTGTTCGTTAAGAGCATTGTAGAAGATTCCCGATAGATGGCGCGTGTATAAATAGTGGCAGGGGTGGCAGTTGTGAGTGGAGTTGATCACTGTCGCTGTTAGAGTTAACATCAGCTGCCTTGTACGTGTATACTTGTACATTATAAAGTGTGTGTGTGCATTTCTACGAATTGATAAACTTGTATAAAGACACTGAGTGAATATTTGAACTGTTGTTGGTGTACATTCTAAATAAATAAAGAGTTATTACAATTTAACTACTGAAACTGCTTTTTATTTGCAATCTAAAGTATCCGGTTTATTTAAAGGAAATAAACCCCGTTTTTTAAAGGTAAAAACGTAACAATATATAAAATTAATCAAATATACACTCGATGCGTTGTGTATATTAAAAACAATTGCTGAAATAAAAGAAAAAAGAAAACTATCATGTTCAGTTAGGGAAATTAATTGGGACAAGAGGAGGAATGGATTTTTCGTAATTACCTTTTTGACCAGCATGACAACTCAAGTATATGAACTCTTGTAGAATCATATCAAGCCGTTCCTTCAAAAAGAATCATTAAGATAACCTGTGTCCTTAAGTTAATTCAATTGAATAAATATTCACAAGTTTTTCTCCTGTTTCGTTTTGGAACAAGGAACTCGCATTCCAGTCGCTGGCATGGTATTTTAAGTTATGTAAATAACCTGTTCGATGCATTATTTTGGAGACAATAGAGGTCATTTAGAGCAAGTTAGGAAGTATGAGTGTGAGCAAAACGAAGAAGACTATAAGAAAATTGCTCAAGATTTTTGGGAGATTTGGGTATGGCCAACTGTGTCTGCTCTCTTGATGGCAAACTATCGCTGTTGTGTCCCCTTAATAGCGGTAATCATTTCTACTGCTACAAAAAAATTTAAATCGTTTTATTAGCAGCATGTGATGCACGATATCGGTTTACGCACATAGATATTGGTGCCTATGGAAGTCAGAATGATGGAGGTGAGAACCTTTATTAAAATGGTTTTACTAATGTTTTTGTAATTCTAATTTTTAGTTGTGTGTTAAGAAACATGGTTTAGAATCGAAATTTCAAAAAAAAGTAAATAAACATAAATATTGTTACGAAATTATACTTAAATTTAAATATCACTGTTTTAACGGCTGGTTTAAACAGCAGTACTTCTCAAACTTTAACAAATGTGTGGGTATTATTGAAATTGCTATAGAACATACAACATTGAATAAAAGCTTTGAGTTGTGCATTGTTTGTAAGTATGGACACACTAAATGATTAATGCCTAACATCGAAGGCTCTAGTATGCGAATATTCTAGTTTAAAGATCATTGTAGAAATAGAGCTTTCTAGATGGTAATACAGTGTATATAAATTGGCCGTGAGAACACCACAGATCAGTCTGATTTGAAGCATCGTTAAGTAAAGACATCAACTGGATTGCCAGTGTATACTTGTACGTAATAGAGTGTGTGTGCATTTCTGCGAATTGATATACGTGTATAAAGACATTGAGTGACTATTTAATTCTGTTGTTGTTGTACATTCTAAATAAATAAAGAGTTGTTACAATTTTAAACTACTAAAACTGCTTTTATTTGCAATCAAAAGTATCCGGTTTATTTAAAGGAAATAAACCCAAGTTTTTAAAAGGTAAAAACGTAACAATATCTTTTCACTCTAGTATATATGTATGTACTGTGCGGTGGCCCCAAAAACAGATAAAGCATTAAAATAGTTGTTCAAAGATTTTCTTTGCGAGAAATATGAAAAAATTATAAAAAACTTATATCTTTTGATCCAGCTCATCAAATACCCAACCCTGGACAAATATTTTGAGATATGGTGTCCTCAAATAAACTAAACTTTTATTTAGGTTGGGAATATCGACACCTTATTTTTCTTCTATAAAACAGGGCCACCCTAATGTACATTCATACATATCACCAAATGCATCTAAGTACTTAACACTCAATAAAAAATTTAAATTGCAATCTGATCAGAGACCAAATTAAAAATATTTGTATTTATATTATCTTCACTTACTATAGGCATTTTCCAATTAAGTCGATTTGGATAGAGATTACTCAATAATAAACTTCCAAATCCTGAACCTAAAAATTTACCGAATAGAAACATAAAACCTCCTCATTTTTTTGTTGGTGATGCTGCCTTATCTTTATGTATAAACTTGATGCGCCCTTACACTGGTGTGTTGTTACCAAATGATAAAGAGGTGTTTAACAAAAGATTATCCAGAGCTCGCCGTTCAATTGAAAATGCGTTCGGGATATTAGTGTGTCGCTGGCGAGTTCTATTAACTACTTTGTACTTATTTCCGGAAAATGCAGCGAAAATTGTGTTGTCATGTGCCACTCTGCACAACTTTATAATGCTAAATAACATTGATGCATCATCGTACATTCCGAACAACTACATTGATCGGGAAGATTCGAATTGTGCCATGCGTGTTATGGCTGAGTGAAGTTGGATGTAATATTCCATCTATTTCACCATCTTCAAATTCCCACTACTACGGAGGTAGAATTTCTAAAGAGATTAAGAAATTAACTCTTTTCTTATTTATTTATGTAATATATGTAGGCGCTGCGAATTATGGCCCCAGGAAATAAGGCCCCAATGTGTAAAACGAAAAATGACCCCAAAAAATAACACAGGTCACAACAAATTTGGGCCTTTTTATACACTCCACCACCACAAGTGGTTAAAGAGGGTATATATAAGTTTGTCAGGGTATACATATATAAGTTTGTCATTAATGAAATGTATACCCAAATGTTTATAATTTTTCTAAGCAGTTTGGTATTGAAAATCAGCAAAATCGAATTGGTATAACCAGGTTTATCGATCAAAATGTAAGACAACCTCCAAAAATTTTGATAATTTTCACATGATTTTTGTAACTTTGGGTAAATTCATTGCAGGGAATACCATGAAATTTTGCACTCATTATTTATATGATAAAAGGACAAATTTCTTCCCGAAATATGGTGCTATGGTATATAAATGTCCATAGAATTGCAGTATCCATGTAAAATTCAGCACAACTAAGTTTCGTGCAAACAGAAATCGCGAGACTAATATTTTTTTTGGATCGGGCACTATTTGACCATAGCCCCCATATAAAGTTTACTTCCGAAAATCATTTAAATACACTTAAATATCTTATATATATCGGTATCAAGTTGAAATTCAATTTGCATAATTCCCATGCACATAAAAATCGCTGTTGGGAATTTCATAAAGATGGGACCATAATCTAAAAACCACATTAATTTTCATAAATATTTGAAAAATATCGTTATCGAATTAAAATTTTACAGAGATCGTTAGTGTTAATTCACAAATGATACTACTAGATTGTGTGAATATCGGTTCATATTTGACCATAGCTCCGAAATTTCCGAAAATTACTTAAATACTAATAAATCTTTTATAAATGCTTCTATCTGGTTAAAATTTCAAACAAATATTTCCATTATATACGAAAATCGGTGTGTTGAATTTTATGAAGATCGGCCAATAATTGGTCATAGCTCTCATATAAGGACCACTTCCGAAAAACACATTAACCTCTGTAAATATTTTAAATATGTGGATATCGAACTAAAATTGTATACCGATCAATATATTGTATCCAAACATTATACTACTGGGTTTTGTGAATATCGGTCATTAGAACAGAACAAAAATATACTTTTGAAGTTTTACTAAATATATTTGTTTACCCTTTTTTATACTCTTTTACTTCACTTGTGGTGAATAATAAAGATGTTGAGCCAATCGGTAATGTTAACCAATTATTAAGTATATAAATTGTTAAATAGTACAATTTATTCCTATTATAAAATTATAGACTCTGTTGGAAACGGTAGGAATATGTAGTTATTTCAATTATAAATTGCTGAATTAGCCCAGCAAAATATTCTTTAATTTCGGTAATGGGTAGTAATTATTTCCTAGGTTACAAAGTAATGAGTTGTACTTACAAACCTCATTATTTCAAATACAATAATAACTAGTTGCTGGTAATGATCTGAATAAGTAGTTGCATATATTGTTACCTAAAAGAGTGAAATAACTACTTGTATATAATATGTTTAATAACCACATATTCACGAATTCTCCCTCCAGAGCAATAGGCTTGTGACTGTTTATGAATTGGGTTGATATAAACATTTTTGCCAATAACAAACTCAAAATAATTTCAAAATTAAATTAAATTAGTTATATACATATATGTAAGTAACCACTTATTTTTGTAATTACGATTAGAATACGAGTAGCTACTTATTTCTTCGTTTTTAGTATGTTGGATTATAAATAGTTATTCTATTACAATTTGTAACAAACTAAATAACCCATTATTCGCAGAGCTTTTGTACGTCAATTGGTAACCACATATTTAGTTGTTTTCGGTAACTACTTATTTTTGGGAAAACGTCGAACAAAAATAAGTAGCTATTCCCCCCAAAAGTAAGTAGTTTCTACTTGTTTCCAATATTACCTGCTGGCTTACCAGCTATGTTAAAATTTTGCTGGGAGATTACATTTTTATACATTTGAAATAAAATATCTTCTGCGTAAACTAGTTTTTCTAACAATATATAAAATACTATTCTACTACTATATTTTAAATAAACTTTTATTTTGTTTAAAAAAGTGGTTTTATTGAAGAAAGTACATAATTTGTATATAGTCCAAAATGTGTATTATATCATGATTCATTTATAATCCATAAAGTGGCTTAAAAAGAATTTCGGTTATAGTCCTAATTCGCTTATAGTCCACAAAAATTGTGCAACTGTATTTGTAGACTATAAGCGAAAACTACTGTATTACATTAACATTTTACCAATCTTCATAATCGGAGCTAATTCCCAATAACGAACACTGAATATAGTGTTTATACCAATGTAATTTCTATAATTTTCATCTAATTTAGGTGGAGGGTATTTAAGATTCGGCATAGCCGAATATAGCACTCTAACTTGTTTAAATATAAATTTTAATTTTAATGTCAAACATTTTTGTTAATTACTTAATTACATATTTTATATTGAAATAAAAAACACAAAATTAAAATTTTTATTCAATAATAATCATATTTCATTTCATAAAAAAGGAAAATTTCGAGGAAATATTTGTATAGTTTTTTCTTTGGTAAAACAAAAATACTCAATGTTTGAGGTCTTATCTTAAAAATTTAATTGATAATTAAACTAAAAATACAACAAAATAAAAATTAAATATCTTCATTGTTTATAAAATAAAAAAGGGTTTATAAAGTACATGTAGTAGTTTAAGCATAAAAGAAAAACAATAGAATCTGAAAAATGTTCTCAATTTAGAATTTAACATTGTTTACGCTGGGGTGAATTTATTCATATTAAAATAAAATTAACAATAATTTGAAATCACGTTAATTCTACATTGAGAGCTCTTTTTCTGAATGTAACAAAAAAGTATAACCTAATTGGTTCCTTGCCTATACGCTTTGCGTAGCTGATACAACTCATGCATTAAGCCAGCTTGAAAATCATTAGCAAGACAATTGTTTTTACAAAAGCCACGTCTGCGTTTTGTTCAGGAGGTTCTTTTAAAGTTTTGTCTATATTTTCTATTGTCTCGCTAAATTTCTGGCAGAGATTATCGAAATTTGACTTAGCTTTCTTTCAGGGAACTGAAGTTGCTGTTGATGATGAATCTTGTAAAAAGTCTTCACTGAAGGACTTTTTTAAAATTTGTGCATCGTCAACATTATCCCGACTGCTACAAAATAAAAATGTTAAGAAAAGCTAAGATTATAAAAATAAATACATATTGCCATATTAAATCAAATAAAACAAGAATTACGAATGCTTTATTTACCACTTTTTTACATGCTTCTGTTAAGGAGTGAGATCGAAAAATTCTTAACTTCAAATTCCATGCTCTGTTTTTGGCCTCTAAATTTTTAGAAGCGTTCCTGTCAGAAACTTTTTGGGTCGTGTATGTTTTTAAACCTGCATTGGTTTTAACTTTTCGTACCAAATAGGCCGAGCACTGAGCTAACCGGGCTGCTTTCCTACCGAATGTATTGGGAGCTCTTTTAAAAATGCTTTCTATTTTTGTTGCCTTTAAAAACATCATGCGGACAATTCCTTCTACCTGAACCAGATTTTCTATCAACGGACAAGTTCTCCCGGTACTGTTTAATAACATTGGAAAAAGTTTGACGGCAGACCTTGGGTTTTGTTGAAAATATTTAATAATTTTAGTACGCATTTTCTAGTCACTTATTTTAATCAGATTAACAACAAATTAATATAATTGACATTGTTTACAAAGGTAACTTGAGACAGACAGACAGACAGTCTGTTGAAATCAATTTTTTGAAGACCCCAGATATCTTCGGGATCCAAATCTTCAATAATTCTGCCAGACATGCTTTCGAGAGGTTTCCTATTTAAAATCTGCAAAATACGTCGATAAATAACGTAGTTATGAGCAAAAATTCGAAACAATCTCTGAAAATTTCATCAAAAAATACAATTTATTGCATACTTTGACAAAAAAGCAACAAAACGTATGTTTAAATGTGTGTTTTTTTAGTGTTTCGTTTCATTTGGCGTTCTTGTTTTTATACCCTTCACCTTCGTGAGAAGGGTGTATATAAGATTGTCATTTCGTTTGTAACTTCTACAATGTAATCTGTTTGTCAGCAATTAAATGTGAAATTTTTAAAAGTTTTCTTGATAAGTACTTAAAAATGTTTTTTTTTTTGGCATAAATGATGCATTTATTCTGCCTTTTACCCTTCTTTGTGTTCTTTTCTGAAAAAAATGTTCTTATCAAATAATGTTGCCCTAAAACTCTGAATATATGCTACATGTTTTACCCTCAATTTTATCAAAGGGTTAGAAATGCACCACTTTTTATGTGAGTAAAAAGTATAGTTTTAAAATATTTAGAAGCTACATAAAAATTGCATAAATGGTAATGATTTTTGTTCTATAGTGATCGTTAAAAATATAACACATTATAAGGGTATGGGTAACCTTTAATAAATGGCAGAAAATATATAGGCAACATTTTGTGTCAGAAAAGAAAACACCATTAGAATGCTATACGCTGAAAGTGGGCAATTAATGCATCCACAACAAAGATGAAGGGTATATAAGATTCGGCATAGCCGTATGTAGCACTATTGTTTTTCCTTAAAGTTCTTATTGTAGTAGAAACGTCAGCCTTATCACATTGTTACGAAATTGTACTTGAATTTAAATATAACTTTTTTACGGCTGGTTTTAAGTTGTATAATGCCTCCCAACAGCAGTGCTTCTCAAACTATAACAAATGTGTTGGTATTACTTATTAATATTGCAGTAGAACATACAACATTGAACTTTCAGTTGAGCATTGTTTGTTAGTATGGCAACACTAAATGATTAATGACTAACATCGAAAGCTCTAGAATTCGAATATTCTAGTTTTAAGATCATTGTAGAAATAGAGCTGTCTAGATGGTAAAGCAGTGTATATAAATTGGTCGTGAGAACACCACAACAGTCAGTCTAATTTGAAGCATCGTTAAGTAAAGACATCAACTGCATTGCCAGTGTATTCTTGTAAACTATAAAGTGTGTGTGTATTTCTGCGAATTGATAAACGTGTATAAAAACATTGAGTGATTATTTGAACTGTTGTTCTTGTACATTTTAAATAAATAAAGAGTTGTTACAATTTTAAACTACTACACGGTTTTTATTTGCAGTCAAAAGTATCCGGTTTATTTAATGGAAATAAATCCCGTTTTAAAAATGTAACAATTGGTGTCAGAAGTCGGATTGCAAAATAATAAAAATCAAGTTTGAAGAGCTTTAAGTGGAACAACTCAAGAGAGAATTGAATAAGTTGGAGTTACCTACAGCTGGTAATAAAGCAGAATTACAAAAGAGGCTGATAGATGAATTCAAGCGGCGTGATATTGACATCGGAGCTTACGAATTCGAGTATAAAGAAGAAATGGAAGTTTCTGCAACAACAAGCAGCATGCATTTACGCACAATGTTTGCGGCTATAGTGGAAAAATAGAATTAAAATTCAAGAACCATCATAGAAACTACTAAAGCCAACAATGAGAAACTTCTTGCTGAAGTTCAAGAATCAAAGAAACCATTAAACACTTAGCTGAAACATTTATTTAAAGGAAATAAACCAACGTTTTAAAAAGGTTAAAACGTATCAATATAAATAAAAAAAATAAACTAAATGCAATTTCACATACCTATCACATAATCAATATAAAATAACAAATCCTATTAAGACATCTTACCAAAACTATCAACAATTAAAAACAAAATATAAAATATTTTAATATTTAAAACGAATTTTTTCTGTATTTTGTATGATAAGAATTTAGATAGTATTTAAATAGACAATGGTCCCGCTTATTGTGAAAATAAAACTGGCAACTGATATAAGAAGAGAGTAATATGTTATGTTTATATGTGATATGCGGGTTTGATTAAATTTTTGATAAAACTATTCAGCAGTTTAAGAACACTTTAAAAGTATATATATAGTAAATATAGCTGTTATGAGACTAAGTACTAATTTATCAAATAATATTAATAAATGAAAATTAATAAAGTGTCATTATTTGTGCAAAGAATAGGGGGGTTAATTTAATTTATACATTTATATATATCTTCTTTAACAAACATTTTAAATTTAGTTAAGTTTTTTTATAGTAATTTGTTATACTTACTGCCATATGTAAATCTGAATTTAATTGGCCTTATAGGCTTATAATTCATTGAAAATAAATAAATAAAATAAATAATTTCCCAAAAGTGTATTGTAAAATGCGATAGTGTAATTGGAGTTTACATTATGACTTTAAGTCATGACTTGAAATCAAGGGCTTTTTTTGTACTAGAAAATTGTGAAGTCTATACAAAAGGCAAGTTTTCTGTTTTTCATGACTTTTTTTTGATATTCTGCTTTGAGCTCTTTTCTGATTGGTTGTTGATACGATTACATGCCAAAGAAAAGGCAAGCATGGTTGGAAAAAAGGCATGGTATAAATTAATGGAGATTTTCGTAGCGGTTTAAAAGAGAAACAAAAAAAAAAAAAAAAAGACATGACATGACTTTAAGCGTATTTGTAAGCGTATAACGGTTTTTTTCCAATAATGTTGCCACAAAACCCCGAAAATATGCTACATGTTTCACCCTCAATTTGATCAAATAAAAAATTCATAAATGGCAATGGTTTTTGTTATTTTGTGATCGTTAAAAATGTAACCCATTATGTATGAGTAACCTCTATTAAATGATACACAATATGTTGGCGACATTTTGCGTCAGAAATAATTCACCATAATACTAATACATAATGTGTTGTAGTTTCTCAGAATTTCTTAACTATTTATTTATACAGTACACGTTAGTAAGGACACATACATAACAAATTATATTTATACAGTACATATCAAAAATTAGTAGGAACACACACCATTTATTAATGAAAATTATTAATAAGTAGTGGCAATCCTGTGGATAACTAGACAAATTAAATAATTGGGACATAGTGGTAATTTTATGGATAAATTTAAACATTTTCTTAATCTCTGGTTATCGGTTTTCGTAACAATTAATATAATTTTTGTATGAGAAAAAAAAAAAAGTTTGCAACCTTGCGATAAAACGTAATTTTTTGTCTCTGATAAATAGCTCCTAAAGTAAAAAAATTTTATATTAAAAACTAACAATCACAATTGTTGCAAAATTGTAAGCAAACAAATTGTATCATACGGTACTTAAATAAAGTGAAATATGTCTAATAAAAACTGCTCGTCGCAGTATGGCGAATACAAAAATATTAATGTGCTGTTTTTCTAATCCAAACGAGTACTTTGAGTGGAAATTTAACATGTGTTTTGTTATTGTAACAAAAACAAAATACATGTAAAATTTCCACTCAAAGCACTCGTTTGCTATAGAAAAACAGAACATAAATTGTGTTATTTGCGAATATGAAATTAAAGAAGAATCCGACAACTTTATTGAGTGTGATAAATGCGAAAAAAAAAACTTTCACTCTCAATGTACAAAATTGAGTAAAATAGATTTTAAGAGACTTCTAAAAAATGTAAATGAACTCTTCATCTGTCACTTGTGTAAAGAAGGCGGTGGTGAAATAAGAAAAGAACTTAACACAATAAAAACAGAACTTAAAAAATTAGAAAAACTAGAAAAGTTGGATTAGCTGACTGAATCGATAAATTTTATGTCAGCAAAGTTTGATGAAGTTTTTAAAGACGTTGCAGAGAATAAGAAGAAGATTACAGAAATACAAAAAGAAAACAAAAAATTAAAATCTGAAATACAATGAAAATACTAATGTGCTGTTTTTCTATAGCGAACGAGTGCTTTGAGTGGAAATTTTACATGTATTTTGTTTTTGTTACAATAACAAAACACATGTTAAATTTCCACTCAAAGTACTCGTTCGCTATAGAAAAACAGCACATAAATGATTACAGAGTAAAAAATTATTGTGTTATAAGTAATTTGAAAGTTGATAATAAAGTTAATGCTATGGATGCTGTTATAAATTTGTCTAAAGATGTGGGTGTTGTTTTCCAACCAAATGCTTTTGATTATGCTTATTTCATTAAAACGAAAAAACAATCTGAGGGTGGTAAAAAAACGTTGGTGGTAAAATTTTCTTCTAAAATGAATGAGGATCAATTGATGTCATCCAAATCTAAATTAAGAGAAAATTAGGATACGAAAGAGGTGTATGTACATGACTTTTACAGCAAGGAGACTTTAAACCTATTGAAATTTTAAAAATTATATTTGTAAACTGAATTCAGTTTTTTTTAAGTTTAGAAGCGTTTCATCTATTGGAAAATTCGATCAATTTAAAGAGTTAATAGCTAGGTTACCAAAGTTGCCAGATGTAATTGCAATTCAGGAAACATGGTTTTATAATGACATTACACAAACTTCACTGTTGTAGAGAAGATGGTTATGGTGGTACATCGTTATATATAAATAAAAACATTCATTATGAAATAGATACTTGCAAAAGTGAGAAATTTGTTGAACGCATAGTTGTTACTTTTTGCAATTTTAAAGTTGATCGTAAACCTTTGAAACTTATTTAATTTTATCGTTCCCAAAAATGCAATGTAAATGATTTTATAAATATTGTTGATTCTATTTTAAGTGTCCATGCTCGTAATCCAATTATTGCAGTTGGTGATTCGAATATAGATTTGTTGCAAAATACTTATTATATTGATTTGCTTACGATGTTTCAAAATTATGATTGCGACAGTGCCATAGTTTGGTTACGAGGCACCAAACAAGTATTGATCAGGTGTTCAGCAACTTTACAAATAAAATTTATGTTGATTCGATTGAATGCAATCTGTCAGATCGTAATATTGTATGCTGCAAGTTTGAAAGTAATGTGATGAATAATGAATGTAAGGAGATAACAAAAATACACTATGATTATTTAAAAGCAAGAGAAATTCTGCAAAATAGTTTACCTGAGAATTATTCTTCAATTAATGCATCAGAATTGACAAATACTCTATTATCTTGCATGAAAGCTGCTATAAATGATTCAACCATATTGAGCAAATGCAAAAAATAGTTAAGGTTTGAGCTTACCCCGTGGATTAACAAAAATATTCAAGAATTAATTTTATTAAAAGAGAAACTATTAAGGAAAAGAAGGAAATCTAAAAGTAAACAGGGTTTAGAAGATACTTTGAAGGGAATAAGTAAAGTAATTAAAATTGCTACAATGAAGTGTAGAGATAATTATTATTCTGACAGTTTATCTAAAATTGGAAGTGACCCAAGGAAATCTTGGAAATTTATTAATACTACTCTCGGTCGCTCAAAGTCAGAGAATTACATGTGATCAAACTAAGGTTGATTGCTTAAAAAACTATTTTTTAACTTCCATAAAGAACCTCAAGAGGGGAATTGAAATCTATCCTGGAGACAATTGGAATTTGCTACGGACGCTTTCTCAGACATCGAACCGCTTCAGCCTTGAAAACATTAATATCGATGATGTAATTGGGGTAATATTAGGTATGGATATTAATAAAAGTCCAGGCTTTGACAATATTTCACTAAAATTTGTCAAGGAATGTAGAAAAGAAATTGCTCTAATTTTATGCGATATTTTTAATAAAATGATAAACAATTCTGTTTATCCTGATAGTTTAAAAGTCCATAAATTAGTACCAATACCAACAGAAATAAATGTGAATTTCAATTGATAAATCAATTGATAAAATTTTTGAAATAATACTGTATGATAAACTGCTATTTTACCTGAAAGAGAATAATTTGTTGTATGATTTTCAATATGGATTTAGACAAGGATGTGGTACCGAAGATGCTGTCCTTAACGTTGTTAAAAATGTTTGTAAGGGTCTTGATGATGTTTTTTCTGGAGTTGCTGGAATATTTTTTGATTTCACTAAGGCTTTTGACCTAGTAGATCATCAAATATTGCTACAGAAGTTATACTATTATGGCATTAAAGATCGTGAAGTTTTGTTGTTTGAGCGTTACTTTACAATGAGAAAACAATATGTAAATATAAATAATGCAAAGAGTTTTGTATGGTGTGCCGCAGGGAAGTGGGCTAAGGCCGCTTTTATTCTCTATTTATTAAAATGATATAAAAATCCTTGATTTAAGTGTATGTTTGCAGATGATGTGTGTGTATAATATCCATATAAGTATGATTTGGTACTCAAAACTCAAATTGAAAGAGATTCTTTACTGATTTTTGAATTTGCGAAGTTGAATCGATTATTGCTCAATCCTAATAAAAACCAATCTAATTCGCTTTAGACCACATTCTTTAAGTATCAACAATTTTAATGTATATGTAGACGGAAAAATTGTGTATGAAACCCATTCGGTAAATTATTTAGGAATAACTTTTCAAAGCAACTTATCTTGGGATCTGTATATCAATGATGTGAAAAGGAAGATAGCTGTAGCTATTGGAATTTTATATAAATTAAAAAACAAACTGGAAAAAATATCCAAAGTGATGATATATCAATCCTTGATTCAATCTCACTTAAATTACTTGGCCATTGTATATGCTCACAATAAAACTAACACTCTACTTAAATCTCTTCAATGTATGCAAAACAAAGCATTAAAAATTGTATACAATTTACCGTTGTTGTATTCAACTATTTCTTTATATAAAGAAGTAAGCTAAACAATATTACCAAAAAATGTATAAAACTTAATTTAAACAAAGCTATTAACAAGAGTGGACCTTATATGACAACTATATCGAATTATGGTCCGATATTTAAAAAATCTTGTAATATGATTCTTGTATACAAATTCGGTGTACAACTTTGTTTCAGTACAAATATATATATATTTTTTTTTGGATATTTGTGTAGGTTAATGTGTATTCCGGAAGTGGTACTTAT
Organism: Calliphora vomitoria; assembly: GCA_942486065.2. Taxonomy (NCBI): domain Eukaryota; kingdom Metazoa; phylum Arthropoda; class Insecta; order Diptera; family Calliphoridae; genus Calliphora; species Calliphora vomitoria. The sequence goes on along the minus strand of OW818030.2, from coordinate 50,920,008 downwards.
ATGGAGACTATGACCAATTATGAGCCGATCACCATCAAATTTTATACAATGATTTTTATATACATATATTGTAATTTTTGGTTTCGAATTTCAACGTGATAACAATATTTGTAAGAAATTTATGAGGATTTTAGTGATTTTCTGGAGTGGACCTTATATGGGAGCTAAGGTCAAATATGGACCGATATTCACAAAATAGAGTAGTATGATTACTGGATACAAATTAATCATCTGTGTATAATTTTATTTTGATATCGATATGTTTTAGATATTTACGCAGGTTAAGTGTTTTTCGGAAGTGGTCCTTATATGGGAGCTATGACCAATTATGGGCCAATCTTCATAAAATTCCGCACAGTTGTTCCTATGTATATAAGTATTATGTGCGTCGAATTTTAGCATTATAAAAATATTTAAAAGATATTTGTAAGTGCTTAACTGATTTTCGGAAGTGGACCTTATATGGGAGCTACGATCAAATATGGACCGATATTCACAAAATTTTGTAGTATGACTTTCAAATATAAATTACGGATCTGTGTAAAATTTTGGTTTGATATTTATATTTTTTTTCGGAAGTGTTCCTTATATGAGAGCTATAATCAAATATGAACCGATCTTCATAGAATTCGGCGCTTCTGCAATTCTGTAGGCATTTATAGACTTTAGGACCATATTTCGGGAAGAAATTTGTATGGGGGCTACGAGAAATTATGAACCGATTCTTTCCATTTTCAACAGAATTTGTCGTTTTATCATATAAATAATGAGTGCTAAATTTCATGGTATTCCCTGCAATGAATTTACCCAAAGTCACAAAAATCATGTGAAAATTATCAAAATTTTTGGAGGTTGTCTTACATTTTGATCCATAACCCTGGCTCTACCAATTTCATTTTGCTGATTTTCAATGCCAAACTGCTTACAAAAATTATAAACATTTTGGTATACATTTCATTAATTATGCTTATGTATTTTGGACGTGAGAATATTTTACACAGACAGACGGACATTGCTCAATCGACTTTGAATTTCATAAGGATCAATACTATATATACTTTGTTGGGTCTCAGGTGAATATTTCTTAATGTTACACACGGAATGACAAACTTATATATACCCTCTTTCTCCACTTGTGATGGTGGAGGGTATAAAAAATCTTAACATATGTACATACATATATGTTAATTAAAATTAAATCACTAAACTTAAAGTTTTAATTTTTTTTATTAGAATGATATTATTATTACAATTTACAAAAAATATTATTTTTATAGTTCTAATCAATAGTGATGAATTTATTAACCTATTCCGGAAACCTTCCATTAAGGTTTTTATTGAGCTTTCTGTCACTTTGTTCGAACAGGTAGTCCATCTCCGTTAAAAATCGACCACACTTTTGGACACCTTTTTTGTGCTCTTTAATTCTCTTTTAACAAGATCTCAATATCTCTCCATTGGCCTTAGCTCCAGGCAGGATTTGCCTTTCTTTGTTCAAACAACACGTTATTGTTCTTGTACCACTCAAAACCTTGCGTACCACAGTGATAGTTTGCCAAATCAGGCAAAAATAAGTGGACATATTAAGAAGTCTTACAAATGGAAGCATCCTTTTTTGTAAATATTCCTTGATGTAAATTTCGGTATTTATAGAACCCTTTGTAACAAATGTTTGGCTTTTATAGGACCAAGTTGGGTTTAGTTGAAAATATTTTAAAGTTTAGTACGTCACTCATTTTAATCAGATCAACAACAAATTAATATAATTGAAATTAAACATAATAACTTGATAAAAAAAATCAAATAATTCTAGGGTTAAAAGTTTTAATGAAAAACGTGTGTTAGATTTTTTCGATCTCAGTCCTTATATATTACTAGCGGATACCCGACGTGTGCTACTACGCTAAGAACTCTTTATTAATGAATGGGTTTGATAATAAACATTTTTTTACCATATTAGTACATAAAAAATAGTTTTGTAAAAAAAGTTCCAAAGAGAAGTACGTTCAAATTTCAAAAAGTGCCAGAGTCCATTTAAAACTTTTTAATAGGGACTGCAATTCCATTTAAATTTAATTCCTGGGATATGGGATACAAAAAAGTATTAAAACTCGAGTTTCGCCCATAAAAGTACGTACCACACACCTGTCCACTTATTTCTTGCATACATTTAGATTAAGTTGGATTTTTGGTGCTAGTTTTATTAGTTCCGGAGATACAGAGATACCGATTTTACCTAATTTTACCCCCTTAGTGGATCTACACATCAGGAGAGGTGCTTACATACAAAATTTCAAGATAAACTAATTTTAAAATTGGGAAAAAAAAACTTTTATGGGATAATTCGAAATTCCGGTTCACGAATGGACCTAATGCAATGCTTAAAGTGTCTAGAAACATCTTCAAAAAATTTCCGTTCCAATGAAATCAGTTTGGTGCTAATCGGTTGGATAGTTTCAGAGTCTATAACGGACATAGGTAGAAACATTTTTTGATATATATATATATATATATATATATAGATTTATGGATTCAAAATCAACAACAAACAGAAAATTTACAGAATCTTGAAATTTTGTAATATATTTTGGTGCACTGCATTGCCGACTACAGCATTACTAAAAATCGGAGAACACTATAACATGAAGTAAAATTACTGTGAGTTATATATTTTGAAGTCATTAATGAGACTTCTGGAAACTTTAAGATATACATATTATACATCAACGTGCAGGAAATTGTTTTTCTTTTTAAAGCTAATACAATTTTTAAATTCTTAGAAATTGATAGAAAACATTTAAATTCATAGAAATTGATAGAAAACATTTTTCAAAAACATATCGGATTTTTTTGGAAAATTTTAATTTTTAAAATGCAATAAATGTTTTGTTTATGAATTATTTTTATTGAAATTTAACATTAATATAGACATTTTTGATCGATATGCTAAAGTAAGAAAGTAATTAGTGCATTATTATTGAGAATCCCACAATTCCCAAAAAAATTTTAAAAAATCTAAAATATGATATTTCTTAGATTTTTACGCTGTTGACTGAACCGAGGTTCGGGTTATAAATTCCCTCTGCAAGATATTTAAGAACATATTGGGTCATATATAAATTTGCAATTTGCATAAAAAATTGGTCTACTTCAGGAGAGAAGAATATAAACACATTATATATATTTTTTCCTTTCTGTATAACTAAAGATTAATGTAAGTTCCTTTTTTCGAAAAAAAAAGATCGCGAAAAATCTAACTTTTGACTTAGTATCGATTTTGAAATAATTCTTTTTTCGTAATACTATTAGATTTTTTGGTAATTCAAAAATAAATATTTGAACTAAATTGGGAAAGATTTGGATCTGCTATTACCAAAAATCCAAACGAAGGTAGATAAAAAACTTGAAATTTTAATTTTCAAATGTGAATATCTCGTTAACTATAAGAGATAAATCATAGCTCAAGAAATGTTTTATTCTAGCTTTCTTTTTCGATTCTACATATATAAAAATCTTTCTAATCGGATGGAAACACAAATTTGGCATAATTTTTAATTTTTTATATACCCGAGTTACCCCACTTTAAGGCCTTGAGGCCTTAGTATTTAAAGTCCAAATTCAAAACTTAAACTCAGCTACACCTCCTCCATTGCCGTGGGAAATTTTATTAACATTGGGCTGTTGGTTTAGAAGTTGCTAATTTATTTCCACTTTTTTTTAATTTCCCCTACTGTGCTCGTGAGAACATTTGTACGGAGGCTATGTGAAATTATGAACCTATTATAACAAATATTAGTAGAGTTTGCCATTGGGTCCAAAAAGTGATGTGGACCAAATATCATTGGAACGTGTTTAAAACTTTGACCTGTACTTTGATTAATAAATATACATGGAAAGACGGACAGAAATGAAATGGTTACTGTAAACATGCACAACCATATCTTTTCTTTGCGTGTAGACAAACAAAAAGTACATCGATCATATAAAGTTTGAAGTGTTCTCTTTAACCCAATATATAATTTTATAAACGCACGACATTCCGTAGAACATTTTTTAATATAAACATTTTTTATTCAAATAAGGCTAAATTTTTTATTAAATCTTTGTAGTCGCTTTCAATTTACCTGCTTATATTTATGAGTCTAACCATATAACTATGGGAGTCCAAGCAAGTTTCTGTACATTAAAACTACTAAAATATCTCAATCGTTTCAAACGTTACCGAGTTTTGGCCGATGAACAACTGTGTGTCCCAGGCAAGAATACTACATGTATTTTGAATGCGTCCTTAATGCAAATAATAAAATACTCTAGCAAAAATTCAATGATATAATTTGAGAACTTGAGCAAATTTGAAGAATAAGTATATGGAAGGTTCTAACAATTTGTATGTTGTTACGCGTCGGTACAGCATTAATAATAAAAATTGCAATAATTCAAATCAGAAATTTTAAACCGAAAATATAAAAACAATTGGCTAAAATTAGGCATGAAAGATCGTCGGCTAGCTCATATGATAATTTTGACTCTTAACTCATTTGTTTCGCGCGTAATCATATAACATACAGTATTTGCCTATTAAAATATCATAACAAGTGTATGCAAAAAAAAAAAAAATCCATATATTAATAACAAAGTTATAAAAAAAAAGAAGATAACAGAAAACGAAACCATGACAAGGTATTATGTCATGTAGGGTACATTTATTCCTCCCAGCAATTAATTGCAACACACCTTGACAGAATCGATACCCTAAATATTTATAAATCTGTCCCTAAAATATACATACATGACCTTATTTACATAAATCCATAATCTTGTTTAGGTTATCCTTCCCTAACAATTTAAAACAAATTACAGATGCATTTAACAAAAGAAAATTATGAATGAATTTTATTACAAAGCATAAAAAAAAATGATACAAACAAAAATAAATTATACATTGATGGAGAAAAAAAAATAAATGCGTAAACTAAATAGCCTGATAATTACTCTGAGAGCAAATATATCATAACAATAAAAACAAAACAATTACTTGTTGTTGAGAGATGAGATTTTAAGATTTACATGTTATTAAGAAGGAACAATGTAGAAAACGGACTGACGAGTGGACAAAATTTAATAATATGAATAAGAATAAGAGGTAATAATAATAATAAAAAAAAAAATAAAATTTAATTCATGATTACTCACATAGAAGATTTACAATGTTTGATGTTCCATTACTAGCGTTTCATTGATGGGCCCAGCAATCTGTAGTAATTGGTGATGTTGTTTAGCTCAAACGAAGTAAATTTATAAATAATGTATTTAGCTACAATTGATGAGTTTGGATATATTATATACTCTCAAGGAAATGTGTTAGTAAAAAAAATATTAAATTTTAATTATATGATATTACAAAAGTTAAATAGGTAGTATAAATTTTTTAAAAGAATAATTTTAACAATATAAAATATAAAGTATGGTATAATTCAAGAAATACAATTTTATAATAATAATTCAAATTTCAAAAATTAAATTCTTATAAATATTTTAGTATACTATATTTCAATTTTATGTTAGCAATTCATTCGAAATAAAAAAAATTATATTTTGCATATTATACACAATGTGTAATAATTTAGTTAGTTAGGGTAAATATAGTTTTATAAGTTGTTATATTTATATTTTTAGAAAATCTTAATGGTAGTTTGAATTATTAATAAGTTTTTTATTAAGTTTTTAGATAATCTTAGAAATTTTAGTATTAAATATTGTTGATTGATTATGATTTTGTTTTAATTTAGTTGAAATTAAATAATTTAGGAAATTATTATATAACATAAAAACTTCAGATTATATTTTATATTTCAACATTTTTGTTATGGTTAAGTGTATTTAATACTAAATTTTATAATACTTTAGAATTAATGTATAATATACATATATATCAATATATATATAGAATTAATTAATTATTAATTATGGAATTTAAACTTTTAATGATATATCAAGTTATATGAAATTTTTATGTGATAAGTTAAGTTATATTTAATTTATGTGATATTTCTCCTAGAAGTCAGGATTCCATTATGGTAATTTTTGGTGACTTAGGTCACAAATGGCGGGCCTCACGGCCACGTGTGGATTTTAAATAGCAATAAGGTTTTCCTTATGGTAATTTAGGAACTCTTGGTCGCTTGTGGCGGGCCTCAAGGCCACGTGTCGACTTTACTTTGCAGTCAGGTTAGAATTTTACTAAAATTGGTGACGTTCGTCGCATATGGCGGGCCTAACGGCCACTTTTAGACTTCCAATATGGAGTTTTTCCCACAAAGTCTGTTTAGTAGGTTTTCTTTTTACCACGCGAATATAATTAGCAATTATACATTCCTAAAGAAATGAAATCACTATGGTAATCGATTTTATTTAAACTACAATCTGTATTATTCTTACCTTAGAATATATAGGAAAACTATAATTGATTCAAATTTGATGAATGATGAAACTAGCAGTGATAAGTTATATAATATGAAACACATGTATTATTCTATTGAACTTGACTTTTATTGATTTTTTTATTTTTTATTATTATTCAAACGACTGAATGCAACCACTTTCACTTTAATAATGAACTCATGTTGGTGGTGATGCTAATCATTAAGTCAAAAGTTAATGCGTAGTTACCAAAAAGTATATAAGAATACCAGAAAAAAATCAAAGACAATAGAACATCATGACTGTCTGTTAAAAGAGGACAAAAGTATTATTATGTCAGTTAAAAAAAAAATGAGCATTATCTATGAATGTACAATGTATATGTATATAGTGGACACAAGACGACAACATATCTATTTGTGAGAGGTTTAAATAAGTCACTCAAAAAAAAAAAAACAAGTGTAATTTTATTGCATGCTATTTCTTTGGGAAGTTACCGCAATAATAATAAATGTAAACATTTATTTGACTATCAAAATTAATACTTTTTGCTTTCATTTCTTTGTGACAAAAATAATCGTAACAATGTGCTTAAATTGTTTACTGGTTCAACATTTTTAGTTAATTTTCGTCATAATATACCTGCTAATTTTTTTGAACTGATTTTACTAATTTTTTAACACAAAAATTTCAGATCATTAGAGTAAAAATATAAGTTTTAATTTAGCCATAAAAATGGCTAAAGGCAAAATTAATTTTTTTGTGGCAAAACAAGATTGAAAAGGGCAATACTGGTGTTAACCGTAATCGAAATATAATAGAGAAACAATCGATAATATATTGAATACCATTATTTGGCACAAAATAAAACATTTAAGCAGTGGTGTAGTGGGTACAGCACTTGACTAGCAGCCGGAAGGTTGTGGTATCAACTCGTGGCTGCGACTTATTTTTTTAATCTTTTTTTTTTTAATTTTTATACCCTGCACCACCATAGTGGGGAGGGTATATTGGATTTGTGCAGATGTTTGTAAGGCTCAAAAATATTAGTCTAACACCCACCTTAAAGTATACCGATCGACTCAGAACCACTTTCTGAGTCGATTAAACGATGTCCGTCCGTCCGTCTGGCTGGCTGTCCATGTAAAGCTTGTGCGCAGAATACAGATCGCAATTTTAAAGATATTTTGATAAAATTTGGTACGTACTTTTCTGCCCAAGGACAAAGCCTATTGAAACTGGCTGAAATCGGTTCATTATTTCACCTAGCCCCCATACAAATGTCCTCCCGAAATTGGACTTTATCGGTCATAAATGTTAAATAAAAATGGGTATATACACGGAATTCATGTCACCAAATTTTGTTATGATCGGTCCATAAATAGTCATAGCTCCCATATAAGACCTGCTTCCGATAATCACTTTAACGAGCATAAATCTCCTTAAAATGTTGGTATACACATAAAATGCAACAAAAATAACTTTCATATAGACATTAATCACATGACCAAATTTCATGGTGATCGGTCCATAATTTTTCATAGCTCCCATATAAGGCCCACTTCCGAAAATCGCTCACGAACATAAATTATTGAAATTTTGAAAGAAAAATGTTTTTGCTCATTTACTTAGTGTAGGGTATTAAATGGTCGGGCTTGACCGACCATACTTTCTTGTTTATTATTGTAAATAGATAATTCTATAAATAACTCTACTAAAGAAAATAAAGTTATACTTTTGGGACATCTCGAACAAAAATAAATTTACTTTTCGTCAAATTCTACTTATTTTTCTACCACAAACCAGTAAGTATGAGTGACAATATATGTAATTATGTTATATTATGCACAATTGTATAATAATAAATAAGTACGCATCCGTTTTGTACTAGATTCTTGCACAGACGACAATAAACAAGTTAGAGTGCTATATTCGGCTATGCCGAATCTTAAATACCCTCCACCTAAATTAGATGAAAATTATAGAAATTACAATGGTATAAACACTATAATATCCATATTCAGTGTTTGTTATTGGGACTTAGATCCGATTATGAAGATTGGTAGAATGTTAATGTAATACAGTAGTTTTCGCTTATAGTCTACAAATACAGTTGCACAATTTTTGTGGACTATAAGCGTATTAGGACTATAACCGAATTTCTTTTTAAGCCACTTTATGGATTATAGATGAATCCTGATATAATACACATTTTGTACTATATACAAATTATGTACTTTCTTCAATAAAACCACTTTTTTAACAAAATAAAAGTTTATTTAAAATATAGTAGTATAGTAGTATTTTATATATTGTTAGAAAAACAAGTTTGCGCAGAAGATATTTTATTTCAAATGTATGAAAATGTTATCTAATTAAGCAATTTATAATTGAAATAACTACATATTCCTACCATTTCCAACAGAGTCTATAATTTTATAATAGGAATAAAATGTACTATTTAACAATTTATATACTTAATAATTGGTTAACATTACCGATTGGCTCAACATTTTCCTTATTCACCACAAGTGAAGTAATAGAGTATAAAAAAGGGTAAACAAATATATTTAGTCAAACTTCAAAAGAATATTTTTGTTCTATTCTAATGAATTTTCCGGATGTGAGCCTTATATATATAATTATGAACCCATAATCACCAAGTCTAGTTGAAGCTTTTACATTTTTTACCGATACACAGTGGGGCAGAATCAAAATTTTTTGGAAATAAATCTCGCATTTCTAAACGGCTGGTCCGATCAGGATACGGACGTGGGCGTAGCCAAGGAGAATTCGAGTTCAAGTTATTAAAATGGATCCCACAAATGCTCCAGGTGAGGCGCTATGGGTGCCCAAAGTAGGGTACCTTCGACATGTAAAATTTTTAAACACGTGCCATTTTTTTGTTTCTCATCCGATTTCAAAGATTTTTATATTTTTGGAAAGCGCTCGTATAGGTCTTGAAAAAATGTATCTATCTCTTACATTTTCAGTGTTATAGGCATTTGAAAATTGAAATTTTTAAATTTTGCCATACCTTGGTCCGCTTTTTTTTCAAATATAGGGCGTACTTTCGAACCGAATGAACTCAAATTTCTTTTGTTACTTAGACAACTAAATTACGAATAATATGCAAAATATTTCAGAGCAATATCAATTACAAATCCGAAAATAAACAATTTAAAAATTAAATAAATAGTAGATTTGTGGTGTTTTTTGGGCGAAAAGGTGACTCATTTTTATTTAAAAAAAACTTTATTTAAGGGTATATAACAATTTTATGTTTTTCTGTAAGATATCTTTACGGAGAACATTTTGGTATAAAAAAAATGTCAAAGTTTTCGAAAATGTCGTCCCTACGCCCTTCGGAATTTGACCTATTTTTTAACAAAATTTAAATTTTGGGCCACATGTTCTAAAATCCTAAAGCTGGAAAGCAGTTTTGGAAACCCTGATATGATCCCTATTTATTTCCAAAGTATTTCCCAGCCCCAAAGAAAATGTGGATCTTATGGGCAAAATTGTAAATATTCACAAAACCCAGTAGTATAATGTTTGGATACAAAAAAATGATCTGTATACAATTTTAGTTCGATATCGATATATTTAAAATATTTATGGAGGTTAATGTGTTTTTCGGAAGGGGTCCTTATATGGGAGCTATGACCAATTATCGGCCGATATTCATAAAATTCAACACATCGATTTTCGTATATATGGGAAATATTTATTTGAAGTTTTAACCAGATAGAAGTTTTTATAAGAAATTTATTAGTATTTAAGTAATTTTCGGAAATGGACCTTGTATGGGAGCTATGGTCAAATAAGAACCGATATTCACACAATCTAGTAGTATCCTTTGTGAATTAATACTACTGATCTCTGTAAAATTTTAATTCGATAACGATATTTTTCAGATATTTATGAAAATTAATGTGTTTTTTGGAACAGCGATTTTCATGTGCATGGGGATTATGCATGTTGAATTTCAACGTGATACCGATATATATAAGATATTTGAGTGTATTTAAATGATTTTCGGAAGTAAACTTTATATGGGGCCTATGGTCAAATAGTGCCCGATCCAAAAAAAAAAAAATTGCTCTCGGGATTTCTGTTTATACGAAACATAGTTGTGCTGAATTGTGTATGGATACTGCAATTCTATGGGCATTTATATACTATAGCACCATATTTCGGGAAGAGATTTGTATGATAGCTACGAGAAATTATGAACCGATTCTTTCCATTTTCAACAGAATTTGTCCTTTTATCATATAAATAATGAGTGCAAAATTTCATGGTGTTCTCTGCAATGAATTTACCCAAAGTCACAAAAAATCATATGAAAATTATCAATATTTTTGGAGGTTGTCTTACATTTTGATCCATAACCCTGGTTCTACCAATTCGATTTTACTAATTTTCAATACCAAACTGCTTAGAAAAATTATAAACATTTTGGTATACATTTCATTAATTTCGCTTTTGTATTTTGGACGTGAGAGTGTTTTACACAGACAGACAGACGGACATTGCTCAATCGACTTAGAATTTCATAAGGATATATAATATATATACTTTGTTGGGTCTCAGAAGAATATTTCTATACCCTCTTTCACCACTTGTGGTGAAACGGCTAAATCGATTTTACTGAAATTTGGAACGTATATCCATCCTTACTTGGAAGCGTCAATAGGCTATAACTTTTTTCAATACTTTTACTATAAAGGGATAAACAGGGGGGAAAACTGGTAAAATTGGTACCTTTAGTTTTTAAACAATAATTACTAAACGGCTGAACCGATTTTTACTACGACAGAGGTAGCGAAGCGCACCGGGTCAATCTAGTAAATATATATGTAAGTGTACGATCGTGTTTATAGAGTTGGTGTTTTTTTTTTTAAACAAGCATTAAATATGTGTGTATGATCATGATATATGACACCTAGATAGGATATTCGTAATTCTTATCGTGACTTATTTGCAAAAAAAATTATATAAAGTGTTGGTGCACTTAAAATTTCGAAATAAGAGATAAACTTAGTGTGATATGCAACACATCGGATCTTGATGATCAATAAAAGAAACAGCGTTAGGCATTTGTAGCTTACCTCTGCACGATGTTATTCAATATCACCTCTAGTCCCCTGATTTTACTTAATACAATATGTATTATATTAGATTTAAGTATTTGCAAATTTATTTAAACTATTTTCAGTTTTTGAATTTTTTTCAATTTAAATATTTTGAATGTCCGCAACAAACAGTAAATAACTGTTTGACACTTTAGAACTAACAATAATCAGCTGTCTTCGTAACATCACCTTATAGAATACACCTTGGATGAACCCATTCTAGTTTCAATAAAATCCCCGGACAGAAGAATCACAAGGTCAATGGTCTTGTTTTGGATTTAATAAATCTAAACAAGAATTGATTTTGTGTCAAATGTTAAGCTTTAAGGTGAGTGTTTGAATATCAGTGCAACGAATAAAATCGTCTCCACCTTTTGTGGTGCAAAACTTTAGCACAATCCAAGGTCTACATTAAATTTTTCTGTCGTCCTAAAAGCAATTGAACACACTGCCAGGCGACATCATTCATTTAACCATTGCAATTGTGTGTGTGACATTTCCCCTTTTTTGTATTTTCTGGATCATTTGTTGCCATGTTGTATTTCAAATACATTTTTCAAAATCATGACAAAGTACATGTTTAAATTGCTTTACTTAAACTGTTGGTGACATTTTTGGAATTATTGTTTACTCTTAAAATTGTTTGTTTTTATTGCATACAAATACATACCAACATACCAACATAAATACATACATACATACATACATACTGTCTCAATCAAAACACGTTGGACAAAAATTGCTTCTATACTATTTCTATAGGGAAAACACATCTGGGCCGCATTACCGCATTCGATAAAATTTATCATAATTTTCTTATTTGAAATTATGGCATTCGATATCAAGCAAACATTTTTTAAAATTTCGATATCGTAATTATTTTTCCATACAATAGCTCTAAAAACAAAAAATATTTGATACAAAACCTTCCAAACTTGCTTTAACTCTTTCAGCCACGCTTTTTTGTGTACAAGTTTAAAATGAAAACAATTGCGTTTTGACTTTAATAAAGGTTAGTTTATTATAGAAAGTAAGAAAAAACAAGTAAGAAAGTATGGTCGGTCAAGCCCGACCATATAATACCCTACACTAAGTAAATGAGCAAAAACATTTTTCTTTCAAAATTTCAATAATTTATATTCGTGAAGGATTTTCGGAAGTGGGCCTTATATGGGAGCTATGAGCAATTATGGACCGACCATCATGAAATTAAGTAGTGTGATTAATATCTGCATGAAAGTTATTTGTTACATTTTATGTGTATACCAACATTTTTAAGAGATTTATGCTCGTTAAAGTGATTATCTGGATCCTTATAGATAGCGGAGTCGATTTAGCCATGTTCGTCTGTCTGTTTGTTGAAATCATTTTTCTGAAGACCCCAGATATCTTCGGGATCCAAATTCTCAATAATTCTGTCAGACATGCTTTCGAGAAGTTTCCTACTTAAAATCAGCAAAATCCGTCCATAAATAACGGAGATATGAGCAAAAATCCGAGACAACCTATATTTTTGGTCTATTTTTTTATCTATATCTCGATTACTAAGTCATAAATATAGACAATATGGATATCTAATGATAGATATTTCAAAGTCCATTGCAACGATGTATATATAAGGCTATACAAAGTTGGACCTACAATGGGTCAAAATCAGGAAAATATTTTTTAACCCGAATTTTTTTTCCACAAAAAACATTCTTTTGTCATAAATTTTTTTCACCAATAAATTAAAAAAAAAATTTTAAAAATTGGAAAAAACTTTTAAAAAAAAATTAAAAAAAAAATTAAAAATTAAAAAATTTTCTTTTTTTTAATTTTATTTTAAAGTATAATTTGGTGAAGGGTATATAGGATTCAGCACAGCCGAATATAGCTCTTTTACTTGTTTTATTTTTTTTCCATTTGTTATACATATATTCCCAGCAAAAAAAACATGCAAAAGAAGTAGTAATTGCATGGGTGCCACTGATAATGAACTGGTCCTTTTTAGGTGAAACATGCATGATTTTAACATTAGCGTGTCATTGGCGAGCATGGGTTCGCATTTAGCTAAACTGCCTAACATTAAAACGATTGCTTAAAACCAATGAAAGTTCAGTGAATAAACTAGGTTTTTCATTGATCTGCAACATTACCTCAAATGAGTGCTTTAAACCAATGAAAGTTGCATGATTCTAATACGTATTTTCATTGGTGCACAATAATAATTTTAATATGCATTCTTAAAAAATACATGAAAATTATTATAATTTAAAAAGTTTCATTTTAAAGTTTTCTTATTTATTAATTATATATATCAATCTGTATACAAACAATTAAAAGTAAATAATTCAGTTTAAAGCTAAGTACTCTGTTCAAAATTTCATGCGGACTGCTGTCAAACTACATATAAAATATTTGGAATGAAATATATGCGAAATAATTTCGCAAAAGCAGTACTCTGTTCTTATTGTGGAAAATATGTGAAATACATCTGGCAACCTTATTTTTCCACACGAAATAACATAAGCAGCACTTCTTTCGCACGAAATTAAAACCAACAGCTGATCATTTTTTGCATACAAAATTTTTCGCATGAAAAAACTAACATTTTTCGCAAATATGAACAGAGTACTAGGCTTAACACAAAATAAAAGTAATTAACAAAAAATTAATAATAATTAGTAACACGAACTTTCTTACAAATTTATTAACATGTTATAATGTTTTTCGAAGAAGTCGTTTTCATCAACCTTCGACGAACTTTTCTTTTCTTTGCAGAACCGATTTTTTGCTAATTTTAAAGCGTCTCTAATGTCCGCTTTGTCGGTGCTGCCCTCGCAATATGTTCCGGCTGTAATGAAAAAGTAATAAGTATTAGAAATATATATATATTTAATAGAAAAATTAAATACTTACCAAATAATATATGCATAAATTTGGGAAAATTTAGAATACGCAATTTGTTGTGCGTCCCATCCAAATTATATAAATTTAAAATTTCCGGGGTTATGAGCTCTCGCAAACCTGTTTTTAGACCCCGTTGTCCACAAATTGCTCTTACTGATGCGATCTACATATGTGAAAAAATAAGAAATATATATTTTTATTTAAAACTCATACAAAATCATATATTAAAATATATTACTTACATATTCTTTTTCGTTTTCTTCATTAAGCAATTCTTCAATCTTTTTAAATTCATCTACAGATGAAATTGGAAACATTTTTGTATGTTTTGGAATATTATTTTTGAGGCAGCTCTTCATGGCAGTGGTATTTTCAGCTATTACATCTAATATAATGGTGTTTTGATTTTTTATCTCTAAATATTTTAATAAACATTTTGGTTAAAAGAAAAAATATATTGTAAATAATATATGTAACATTACCTTTTAGTTCGTTTTGTACTGTTTGTTTGTTGTTACCGAATTCATTATTTATTTTGTTAACAGATGTCAAAACTATATTTTTATTATTAAATATTTGTTGGTGGATATGTTTAGGCATTTTGATGCTTTGCTTTATTTTTTTAAAATAATTTTCAAATTCATATGCCGAGTAATCCATAAGGTTACCAAACTGTTTGTAGCTATCTGCTATATGAAGCAAGTTATTAATATTGTGAGAAAGATTCTCAGTTCCATAAAACTTAGGAAAATTTTGAACAAATTTAGAAAGCATTTGCTCTGCTGTACTGTAGGATATATCTTCATTGTAAGTTTTAGATCCCACAAAGAATCTGTAACCTACAACTAACAGACAAAAATGTTTGTAAAATTCTTCGTCCACAAAATCTTTTAATAACACCATTCCTGTGTAGAGAACAACTTGGCGAAACTCGACAGACTTCCACCTATTCATTTCGTCAAGAGTTCTGGGTTTCCTAGCAAACTCTAAAGTTACAAAAGGTACAAATGAAACTAGAACACTAGACATTTGTGATCTGCAGAGAGTTGAAATTTTTTGATTAGACTTATTACTGAGTAATAACACTAATAATTTTTTAGTAACCCCGAGGTCAATAAGGTGCATGCAATCTAGAGGAAATTGCGTAATCATTCCTATTCCAAGGGACTCTAGCTTTGATTCGCCTATCAAGCCATAGTCTTTGTGAAACGCAACATCTTTCCGAGGTTTGAAGTCCAGATCTGTTCTTTTTTGACCAACAGAGGTAGAAAACACGGTTCTTTGTCCGATACGGGTACCTATTTGATGGCACCGGTGGCATCCATTTAAGGCATTATGACCTTTTGTTTGACAAAAAAAAGATCTCGCCGGTGCATCGCAAATAAAGGCCCGAATCTGGACAGAACTTTTATAAAGCGGCAACCCATCAATTCCTACATCCAATTGCAGTGTACCACTATGCTGCAAAAGTACTTCTTTCCCTTTTTGAAGCTGATTTTCCAAGCCAATATGAATATATTCGCCATGTGCTACCGTTCTTGATACACATTTCACATTTTTTTGCATTAGGCCGCCAACACTTGTTGGGACATCCATATTTTCACTTTTTAAAATTTTTAATAAGCTACTGCAGCATTGTACAGATGGGTTGTACTCTATAAACCAATTTCTCAATTTATCTCGTAAAGATTCCGCCAAATCTTGGGTAAAATTTTGTTCCTGATTATCACGGATCTCTTCACATTGCGAAGATGAAGTTTCTTCATGAGGTTTTGTTTTCGACGAAATGGTATTTAACATACTCCCAATTCTTTTTTTTTTCATTTTGAACATTTCTTTTAAATGTACGTTTGCTACTCATTTTTACTTACCTATAACTTTGTTTAATAATTATGTATTTAATTTTTAATATTTTACACTTTCACTGGCGCGTCCGAATGTATCAAGAATATTACAGTTATTTATTTTTTTGTTTTTTTTGTTTTAATAAACACAACAGCTGGCATAATGAGTGTTATCAACTTTCAATTTTCAATGAATGTATTTATATTAAATCAATATGTATTAAAAATAATTACAATCTCCATAACATAATCTCAGATATTTCAAAACAAAATATTAGCAACCTTATTAAACTCTTAAAAGAATTAAATATTTATAATAAAATTTAAGTTTTCTTTAACTTTGATTTAAAAATGATTACAAATAATAAAAAAAAAAAAATACCAACATACATATGTATGATATGAAATATTTCATAAACAAAACTTTATATAGTTTTAAACTAAAAATGTAATTTTAATATAAGATTATTTGATTTTTATAATTATAAAAAAAAAATAATATCTTTAAAAATATGAGCTGATGGCCTTAGATGCTAGTGCTCAAAAATATTTAACTTTATAATAATTGTATTATTATGGAGTTATTAAATAAATAAATAAATCAATTTTCAAAAAGCTCAAAAATCAATGTACTAATATGGTTTTTCTTAAAGAAAAACTTCAAACATTCTATTAATATTGAAATTAATTTTTAAATATGAAATTGATACAAAAATTATACGTAAAAAAAACAAATATAAAATTAAGTTTCATTAAAATTCCTTCATAGAGTTTAAAAACAGCGAATGCGCTTTTTAAAATCCGCTAAGTTGTCAACTCTTTTTACTTTAAAGTAATAAATAAATTTACTAACGAATATTTTAACACGGACACAATATACAAATTTTAATATTAAACATAAACATTTAATAACTCTAATGTTATTTTGAATGTTTATTGTAAGAAATAAAAATAAAATACTCGTTCATTTTAAATCCTAAAAAATACCAAATTATAGTGAAATATTGCAATTTCTATATTAGAGTTGAATGAGAGTATTGGATGTGATTTTTCATGGGTTCGGTTATGATAAATTTATTACAATTTAGAAAGGTATTTTAAATGAGTTTGAGTAAATAAGTACTAAAGAACGCACGAAAATATCCATTCTTCTTGAACAACATCAATTTTTTTTGCTGGGTTGTATCTTCATATCTTAATGAACTAACAACAAATATTTCAAGTCTTTCATCTAATAACTATAATTAAAAACATTATCTTTTTAGCCTGTGTTTTTTTTCTAAATTGAGTAATACATCATTTTTAAATTATTTGTAATTGTTGTATATGTATGTACTAACAATAAATAAAAAAAATATTTATTTTGGACAACTTGTAACTTACAACTTCCACTGTTAACCTGCCCATTTTATGCTTTTGAGCATGCATTTCCTCTAAAATGTTTGTAAACATCTTATTTGTACTATCTGAAATTATATATTATAAATAAACCAATAACTTCCTTTCTAGTGTCATCATACCAGTCGCGTTATCTGCAGGTTGGTCCTGTATTGGTGTTGTGCATTAGTTAATGGAGTACACTGCACTACTGGAGTCTTTGGAACCAAAAATAAAGCTTGATATTCGTATAAAATATTATAGTGCTGTTTCCACAGTACAGACGATTGATTTGAGAAGTAAAATTTATATAAAAATCACTTAAAAAAACTCAGTGCTTTTCATATATATTTTGCTCAATTCCGCATGGATGGTGGAAACCCCACTTAAATCCAATTATGTTGAAACCTTCCCACAAGTCATTGAGTGGTCGTTCGGCATGGTGTATTCAATCCACTTCTTCCGTATATTCCACTGTATATTTCACATATTCAAATGGGACATCATCACAATTCGATAATGCTTCACTGACTTTAACTATTTTTTTGGAAGAGCTGCATTTTATTTCATTGTAAGCAGATTCCATCATTTTGTTTGCTTCTCGTTTGCTTCTTATTCATATTGATTCAGCCGATAGCATTATAAATATATTTTAAGTATGGAGTTGTTATATTTTAATTTAAAAATCACTTTAATTTAAAAATAAAAAACACTTTTTTCTCACTCTTCACGTCTGCTTTGATCAAAAACTGATTTTAAAAGAATAAATATGTTTTCTTCAAACTTTTTTAAACATAACAGTTAAATTCGCCTAAATATTGCTATAATGTTTACACGGCGATTTTAAAGACACATAAACAACAAAAAGATTCGCAAAAACATCATTTACAAGAGTAATATACGATTACGGTAAAATAAAAATCGTTTAATGGTCGTCAGAATACTTAAACGACGATTGTGGAATAACAAAAAAAAAACACTCATCCAACAATCATCAAAATGACTCGCAAAAACATAATTCACAAGACTGATATACGATTACGGTGAAATAACAATCGTGCAATAGTCGACAAAATGCTTTATCGAGGACTAACTCGTTTAACAATCGTCAAAATGACTCGCAAAAGCAACATTTGGAAGAGTAAAATGTATTTTTACCTAACAATCATCTGGACGATTAAAAAAAGAGTCGCGAAATAATCGCCATCAAATAATCTTTCAAATGCTAGCTGGGATCGAACATGCTATTGCAAATGTACTTTTTTTACGCACACGAATTTAAAGTAAAGCTACACTCGAATATGTGTGCCCAGCAGTTAAGCAAGTAGTCAGACAGTAGTCAGTAATCGTCACAAATGTCTCTTATCACTTGGCTGACTCCAATTTATATATTTTGGTCATTTGACACGTATTTGCTTTTTGTAGTGCAGAGAGAAGACAATTGGTTACTTTATACATCCCAGGTAATCTAGCGTGAAGACAATCGTCACTTAAGTGCTTCTAAGTAATCTGTAGTGTAGCCACTTTAAACGTTTTGTGAGTAATTCGTTCAAACTGGTTTTATACAAATTGTGTTGATATAATTCTCATACAGTTAATTTTTATTTTTACTTAAGTATATTGATATCCCATGTAACATGGATGAAGTCAATAGTCACATTAGTGTCTCTTAGTAACCTATAGTGAAGTCACTTTAAACGTTTATTTTGTACTGCACTTTAGAAAGTAGTTATTTTGCTCAACAGAAGCAATTCATTGGATAGTTGTCGAAGAAAGGTTTGTTTACAAGCTTTTTAGCTGACTATATGAGGTAAATTTGCGCCCGTACATGGTAAAATAACTAGTTATGTTGCTGATCAAGTTACCAGTTAGGTAGCTGTTAAGGTAACTGACGCTAATAGCTGGTCCAAAGTAGTCAACGCATTGGAATCACATACTGGTTAATGTGATTCCAATGCGTTCACTACTTTGGACCAGCTATTAGATAGTCTCATTGTTGTCAAAACGGGTCAAAATAACTAGTCACGTAGCTATTGAAGTAACTAGTTCCCACCCCTAAATGATGGGTAAAATCACTGTTGGGTGGTTAAAGTGTATTCCGATCTAACAGTACAAACACCAATAAATTTCCAAAAAACCGAAGTATTTCAAAATCGCGGTTTCGGTTTTAAAAAATTGAAAACCGATCGGGTTCGGTTATGTGGTAATTTATTAACTACTAGCTTGACCCGGTGCGCTTCGCTACCCCTGTCGATATAAAAATCGGTTCAGCCGTTTAGTAATTATTGTTTAAAAACTAAAGGTACCAATTTTACCCGTTTTCCCCCTTTTTATCCCTTTCTGGTCCAAGTATTAAAAAAATTTATAGCCTATTGACGCTTCCAAGTAAGGATCTATCTACGTTCCAAATTTCAATAAAATCGGTTCAGCCGTTTAGGCGTGATGCTCAAACAAACAAACAAACATACAAACAAATAAACAAACAAACAAACTTACAAAGACATTTATATATTTATATAGGTTAAATCAGTTGATAATATAGGAAATGCTATACAAATTTAAAGTTCAAACTTAGTTCAGTAAAGAACTAATCATGAATAGGGTGCTCAATTGTATTATGATTCCAAAAATGGAGAACAGAAATAAACTAAGGAGCATTTTTTCGTTCTTCAAATAGTACTTTTTGAATTTTCTATAATATTGAACCTAGGATCAGGAAATTACTTTGAAATTTCAAACTTGACAGTGGTTTAAGTGTGGAAAGTTGTTACTTTTTATTCTAATGGTACTTTTTATTATATTAGGCCATAATTTCGTAAATCACGTCACCAAAGTTATGTGGAAAGCAAAAACAAAATTTCAAAAAATTTTAAAATTTTGTTTTATATAAAAAATGTTTAAATTATGAAAGGCAAATCAATGCCTGAATTTTAGTGCGTTTGTTCTGTTCAGAATTTGTATATAAAACAAAAACAAATTTTTAAAAGTTTTGAAATTTTGTTTATAAAATTAGAGCCTAAATTATTTTACTTATATGTATACATACTAGTTGGCTGATATGCTTCTAAGTAAAGAAAGAATCAAGGATAGAGGGCATAATGATATTGAGGTACCATAAACTATTATTGAAATTTCTATAATAATGAACCTATGATCCTGACTGAGTTAGAATATAAAAAGGGACTTGCAGGTACTTTTTCCAACTAATAGTACTTTCTGAATATTTTATAACGATGGACCTAGAAACACGAAATCAAGCATTCATGGTTAAGTGAATGCGAATTCAAGAGGGATAATTAATAATTCTTTTTTGTAAAGGTACTTTTTGAATATTTTATAATAATAAACCGTAATATTGAAAATTAGGCACAAATGATTATAAATGAGTTAGAATTCAGAAAAGGTGATTATAGTGGTATCTTTCTTTTGTATTTTCTATAAAAATGGACATAGTAATATGAAATTAGACATTCATGATGCTGAGTAGGTTTTTATTCTAATAATACGTTTCGAAAGAGCTAGAAGCCACATTACAATAAATCAATAAACATGAAACTAGAGACATGTTTTTCTAAATTAATATTAATTCACAAAAAGAGACTTAATAGTACTATTTCTATCTTCCAATTGGCACGGGCTCAGCTAGTACTCCATACTTTTAGCGGATATTTGAATTAAATAAATAAACAGTCATTTGAAGTTCAATTATTAGGAAATACTCGTAGATCAATATGTTGTGCGAAAGATAGCCTGCTACATCATCTGAAGCAATTATTGCAATACAATTTAAAAAATTTAAACATATATTTTTTTATTTCTCATTTCTAAAATTTTGAATTTTTCTACTGAAAATAGATTAAAAGTACACACAAAAAATTAAATTATCTGAACGCAATATTTAGAAATAGTCAAACTGAATGCTACTAGGCGCATTTACTACTCCCCTTTAAAGTTGCATTCAAATATCCAAGATCTGAACGCTTATTTTGTTGTTTACTACGCGACATTCAGCTCTTAATAGACCAATCAAACTTTTTTCTGAACGCAACATATTAAAACTGAATCCTTTCTACTAGCGACCTGAATGTTTTGTTCAGATTTTTAGAATCAACCAAATAATTCTTCGCTGAACACACATTTAGCATAACTGAATGCAAAATTCAGTAAAGTTCTTCATAGATTCCGTAAAACGTGCCGTTCAGCATAGTGGGATAGTAAAAAAAAAATAAACGCATCGTTCAGTAAATCTGAACGAGACGTTGTAAAAATATTTTTAGCAAATTTTTTTAAAACTTTTATATTATTTCAATTGCCGGCTACAGAAGTAACTGAATTCTAAAAAAAAAAACAACAAGTGTTAAGTTTGAACGAATCTCATTTGTGTGTTGATTATTGAAGTGAGTAGTTCATATTTTATATACTTACTTAGTCACATCCATACATTAACATTTAGCTTTAATAGAGCAATTCAATTTTTATTGCCGAAGTTAGAAGGTAAGTTGTATATATGTACATATACCTATGTAGTCAATATTTAATAATTGTTTCATATAGAAGCAGGAATCGAGTATGAATTTCGTAAGAAGCTTTTTAAGAAGAGGAACAAGAAAGTGTGTATTTTAAAAAATTGTGTTACTAAAGGCAGTATAACTTTTTTGTCATCTGAGTACAGAGACAAATTAATAACTATAATCCTGGAAAACACCTAATTTTAAGGTAATTGGCGAGGAATTTCATCAGGAAGAGCAGGTTTCGGTGAGTTTATAGAAATAGTTGTTTATGTAAACATTTATATAGGAATACTGCTTGTAGAATAGATTAAATAAATTTTGTTAATATTAAAAAACATTTAAAAATCTTTTACTTATTTAATTTTCTGAACGCAGCTAGTAAAATAATAAGCTTACGTTCAGTAATGAATAAATTGAACGCATTGGATAAACAACTTAACTCTCGTTTAGTATTGCGAAAATTAAAGGAATATAGTTAAAACCTGAACGCCCGTTTACCTTTGCACAAGCTGAACTCTATATAGTAAAAAGCTGAACGCACGTTCAACGTAAAACTGAACGTTTTATTCGGTTTTCTACTACAGGCATTAAGGTTCCAAAAAATCTAATAAATATTCCGAAAAACTAAACGTTTGTTCAGTTTTTTACTACTTAATTGTCCTTGAAAAACCGCGGTTTCGGTTAAAACCGAATTGGAAACTTTAGTA
Organism: Calliphora vomitoria; assembly: GCA_942486065.2. Classification (NCBI taxonomy): domain Eukaryota; kingdom Metazoa; phylum Arthropoda; class Insecta; order Diptera; family Calliphoridae; genus Calliphora; species Calliphora vomitoria. The sequence goes on along the minus strand of OW818030.2, from coordinate 50,897,119 downwards.
AAAACCAAAACATACAAAGAACTAAGAAAAAATACACACTTTTTTAAACGATATCATACGAGAAACAAAATGTACATAATAGAAATTCCCAATTTTCTCCTTTAAATGTTATTATAGAAAAAAATATTTCTAACTTTTTGTATTTGCAATGCCTCTGTAAAAATATATTTGCAATTTTATTTTTTCTAGTAAAAATAAAGAAAAACTGAAATAATAATGCATATGTATAATGAAAAACCGATTAATCGTTTTTCAGCCAAAGCAGTATTCGAAACCGGTTTATTATTTCTATTGTACAAAATTCTGTTTTGGATAATATAATCGTGAGACTGTATATTGATTTAAGAAAAATATATTTAAATTGATTTAATGAAAACAATACTATATTCTGTAAAATACTGTTTTCGTTGCTTCGAAACTTATTGCTTTTGGTGTCGGTAATGACTTATCTCGATTTATATCTAGCTTTCTTAGAGATCGCACTATACGAGTTGTTGTAGATGGGATCTCATCAAATGAGTTCAAGATTAATTCAGGGGTACCACAAGGCTCCGTTCTTTCTCCTACTCTATTCCTTATTTTTCTAAATGACCTTCTACGTCAAACTTCCAACCCTATCTATTCTTTTGCAGATGACAGCAACATTGTTGCGGGGGGTGGCAACATCGCCGGAAACACAACACAGAAGCGAAAAAAAATTTTGCGTGGGGGTAGTTAGGGGAAGCGTCGGGAGAAGGTCAATCACCAGCCTCCATTCCCGCATTTAAATATTTTTATATTTTATGTATAGGGAGGGGCATAATTGTGTATGGAGCCAATATCTCCAGCCCATGTCCCGATGGATTTTTATTTGATATAGAGGGAGGTGCTAAAATTTTGTATGGAGCCACCATCTCCAGCACATGTCCCGGTGGGTTTCTTGTAAACTACGTTGGGGGAGGGGCCGATAAAATTGCGATGGAATGACCAGTTCCTGCCCGAGTCCCAGTCTTTGAGTTGTTGTCCTGAAAAGATAAAGAAAATATTAAAAAGGTATCAATAATTGTATTGGAAAGATACTTAGGAACCCGAGAATCTCCAGAAATAGTCCGTCTGGTATTATCTTTTTTGAATCTGTAAAAGGAAAAAGTAAAAACATTAGTAATTAAATTTTGTGTACTTACGTTTACCACGTTTGTGTGAGATGTCAATGAAAATGACATATAGTTGAATGAATGACCTAGTGTTGTAATATTTTGTTTTGTTTTGTACAATTGGCAACGCGAATGTTTTGCGTAAGTAAAATGAGTACGTAGTAAAACGGTTTCTTTTCAAAATCTTTATATTTGAATGAAAATAATTAGATGCTAAAAATTCTGATAGCCTGTTAACAAATAGGATAGGACAGATATTAAAAATGGTAGATTATGAAGAATTGATGAACTAAGGATTAGTTGCTAGGATTATAGCCAGAGGAAAAGGTGTAGTAAGAGTAGGAATAATAATTAATGTAATTTTAAGGAGAATTGCCTGGAAGAATGCTTATAATATAAAAAATATGGAGGGAAAAGCTATACATATTTATTATAAGGAAACCATTTTGAATAAAGTAAATGAGTCCCGTAGGAATTTAAAATATAGATATGAAAATTTTCTAAAAATAAAGACATTTGATATGCAAATCTGGTTGAGTGAAGATTGTAAAGAGTGCGGGAAATAATATAATACAAATTTTAAAAAAGACTACAACGAAGATAAATAAAGTGAAAATAAACAATACCTCAGCACTTAGGACAAATTAACTAAAGGTAAGGTCAGATTATGCAAATTATTTGACACAAAATGTTTCATGTGTTTGATCAAAATTACATCAAATAATCCATGGCTTGATTTTGTGGTCACACTGTACACATTTATTTGCCATATTAATACTATCAAACACACGAAGGGGAAAATATATTTGTCTTGTGGTCACATTTATGGTAATAATTTTTCTAAATAATTAATAAATAAAGCTGTAAAAAAACTTTAATTTCATTCATCAATAAAAAATACATATCTAGAAAGTAAAATACTACTAGATTTTGCTTTAAATTTGAAAGAATTGTGAAATTTCAGTACTTTTATTTAAACGTCAAATATTTTATGTTCCTAGTTTGAACAGAAAATATTTTTGCACGGCAAACAAGAAAACAGCTGAATTTGGTCAAACAAATTTATTTGCCTATAAGAAAACTTTCTTGTAATGTGACCAATGTATGACCACTAAACAGCAAATATTTTCCTCAATTTTTTATTTGATCTTGCAATTCATTTGCAAGATCAAACAGCGTCAAATAACAGCTGTTGCATCATGTGTTATCGCAAAAGTAGTGTTGCTATATCTATATATATAAAAGTGAATGTGTGTCTGTATGTATGTATGTTTATTATTATTAGTTTGGGCTTTATAGACGGCTAAACGGCTGAACCGATTTGCTTGAAATTTTTACAGCATATTTATGTATGTCTGGAAGGAGCTATAGGCTACTTTTTGTTTTGAAATTTTAAGTGGGCGTGGTACCTCCCATACAAAGTTAATTTTAAAAATCAAATATTTAGGAAACTATAATAGCTATTGTCCTCAAATTTTGCATGAGCAATTCCACTGTTTGTTTAAATATTTGCGGCAAAAATGGGAGTAGTAGCCACAGAGGGCGTGGCACCTCCCATATGATGATAATTAAAAAAAAAATTATATATGGGAAACAATACGATATATGGTACGGTTATTCTACCATCAATATTAATATTTAGGACAAGAATGGGCGGACTATCAATAGTGGGCGTGGCACCTCCCATACATATGATGACAAATTATAAATAGGGAATGCTATATCATCTATCAATATTAATATTTAGGACAGAAATGCGCTGAATACCAACAATATTAAGTAAATGTTAAAATTTCTATACATTTGAAACCCTTATCTATATATATAAAAGTGAATGTGTGTCTGTATGTATGTATGTTTATTATTATTAGTTTGGGCTCTATAGACGGCTAAACGGCTGAACCGATTTGCTTGAAATTTTTACAGTATATTTATGTATGTCTGGAAGGAGCTATAGGCTACTTTTTGTTTTGAAATTCTAAGTGGGCGTGGTACCTCCCATACAAAGTTAATTTTAAAAATCAAATATTTAGGAAACTATAATAGCTATAGTCCTCAAATTTTGCATGAGCAATTCCACTGTTTGTTTAAATATTTGCAGGAAAAATGGGAGTAGTAGCCACAGAGGGCGTGGCACCTCCCATATGATGATAATTAAAAAAAATGTATATATGGGAAACAACAAGATATATGGTACGTTTATTCTACCATCAATATTAATATTTAGGACAAGAATGGGCGGACTATCAATAGTGGGCGTGGCACCTCCCATACATATAATGACAAATTATAAATAGGGAAAGCTATATCATCCATCAATATTAATATTTAGGACAGAAATGCCCTGACTACCAACAATATTAAGTAAATGTTAAAATTTGTATACATTTGAAACCCTTATCTATATATAAAAGTGAATGTGTGTTTGTATGTATGTATGAAATGTATAACATTTCCATCTGACTTCTGCAGCATGACGCAATCTATAGAAGAGTTAATAAATTGCGTTTTCCCCAATATCGGACAAAATTTTAAAAACAAGCAATGGGTATGTGAACGCGCGTTACTGGCAGCCAAAATTATAGACGTTAATTCCATCAACAGCAACATTCTGAATACCATCGATGGTAATCTAAAAATTTATAAATCAATCGACACTGTTACAAATATTGAGGATGTCGTCAACTATCCAGTCGAATTTTTAAATTCGTTAGATTTACCGGGCTTTCCACCACATGACTTGCAGTTGAAAATTGGTGCTCCTATTATTTTACTAAGAAACATTGATCCACCACGACTTTGTAATGGCACTCGACTTATAGTAAAGAAATTAATGAACAATCTAATCGAAGCGACCATTATAACTGGAAAGTACAATGGATCAGATGTATTTCTGCCATTTGATTTTAAGCGATTGCAGTTTCCTATTCGCCTAGCATTTGCAATTACAATTAATAAAGCTCAAGGTCAGTCTTTGCAAGTTTGTGGACTAAATCTAGAAAATCCATGTTTTTCACATGGACAGCTTTATGTTACGTGTTCGCGAGTGGGAAAACCCACAGACTTATATGTATATGCACCAGAAGGAAAAACCAAAAATATTATATATCCTAAGGCATTAGAATAAAAAATAATTAATAAAAATAATGTATATATCATACATTAAATAAAAAATGTTTTTCTATAAACTTCTATATTTCACATTAAGGTTATAAATAAGAAACAAATAATGTACTACTTATTAAAATAGAAACTAATTTTAGATAAACTAAATAAGTATATTGTAAATCATAAGATAATATAATAAGAATTAATTTAAAAGGAAAACTGTAGATTTTAATAACTTAATAAATATATTTGTTTAACTCTAAACTTTTTATTTCATTACGATACGGGTAGCGAAGCACACCGGGTTTTAGCTAGTCTATATATAAAAGTGAATGTGTGTTTGTTTGTATGATTGTGTGCTTATTTGTATTTTATACGTGGAGAAAAATCATGATCAATCAATAATGTTAAGTTAAAATTAATATACCTGTGAAAGTATATATAAATACTAATCTTCGAAATTACATGAGGTAGAATCTTTTATTACCATATTTCCGGTTTATTGCTTATTTAGGAAAATATGTAGATTCTACATTTTGTGTGAGCAATTCAATTACTAGATATTTGGGCCATAAATGATCTGTTGTGGACATATGGTCTTAGTATTTAGGTAGTAACATTTCGTTGATAATTTATAAAAACTAAAAAACAACTTTTTACCCTTAATAGTAATAATAAAACCCTATAAAAACTATTTTGAGACCTGCCATCAACGTGAATGTTTAAGTTTTATTACCTGCATTTTTATTCTTTAAGGGTTTGACCTGTTCCGAAATTTGTACCTAATTTTTTAAAGAAAAAGTGATATATATAACATACATGCAATTTTAATATTTAGTTGAATCTTTGATTCTAAAAGAGTTACACGTTTTTAAGTGAATACAGTGTCCAAACTTATTAACAAAAATGCCCCCCAAAAAATCATCACTATACAAACGTACCAAAAAAGCATTGTCTTCACAATCTCAAAGAGCAAATGAAACTTCGGGAGAACGAGAAGATCGCCTCAGAACTGAAGCGAGTAGAGCTTCAACGTCTAGAGCAGCTGCGGCTTTTGAACAATACAGCGAACGTATTGAAAGGGAAAGATCGCGATCATCAATAGAGCGAGCTGTCGAATCAGAACGCGAAGAACGACTTCAAAGTCAGCGACAACGATCCACAATATCACGAGCTAACGAAACGCCGTCAGAACGAGAACTACGCATAGAAAATATGCGGCAGCATGCCACAACATCACGAGCTAACGAAACACCGTCAGAACGAGAACTACGCATAGAAAATATGCGGCATCATGCCACAACATCACGAGCTAACGAAACGCCATCAGAAAGGGAAGGGCGCCTTCAAGGTCTGCGTCACCATGCCACAACATTGAGAGCAAATGAAACATCAGAACAACGAGAAGCACGCATGGAAGTCCAGCGTATTCAAACATCATCAAGAAGAGCAGCAGAGAGGTCTGAGCAACAAGACTTGCGTCGTGAACAAAATCGCAATCGAATGGCGGTTAATCGTCGAAATACTTTAGATGCTTACGCACGTATTGCATTTAATTACAGAACAGATATGGACTATGCTAATGATATATTAGTGGCAATTGGTCCCATGAATGTAGTTTGCCAATATTGTAATGCACACAGATACAAAAATGAAGCTCCTGGAATGTGTTGTTCAAACGGTAAAATTGTTTTGCCAGATATGCTTCTACCACCAGAACCTTTAAAGTCACTGATTTCAGGTAAGTCTTTTTAAATCTATATCAATTAACACACCAAATATTTATTACTAGCTAAAACCCGGTGTGCTTCGCTACCCGTATCGTAATGAAATAAAAAGTTTAGAGTTAAACAAATATATTTATTAAGTTATTAAAATCTACAGTTTTCCTTTTAAATTAATTCTTATTATATTATCTTATGATTTACAATATACTTATTTAGTTTATCTAAAATTAGTTTCTATTTTAATAAGTAGTACATTATTTGTTTCTTATTTATAACCTTAATGTGAAATATAGAAGTTTATAGAAAAACATTTTTTATTTAATGTATGATATATACATTATTTTTATTAATTATTTTTTATTCTAATGCCTTAGGATATATAATATTTTTGGTTTTTCCTTCTGGTGCATATACATATAAGTCTGTGGGTTTTCCCACTCGCGAACACGTAACATAAAGCTGTCCATGTGAAAAACATGGATTTTCTAGATTTAGTCCACAAACTTGCAAAGACTGACCTTGAGCTTTATTAATTGTAATTGCAAATGCTAGGCGAATAGGAAACTGCAATCGCTTAAAATCAAATGGCAGAAATACATCTGATCCATTGTACTTTCCAGTTATAATGGTCGCTTCGATTAGATTGTTCATTAATTTCTTTACTATAAGTCGAGTGCCATTACAAAGTCGTGGTGGATCAATGTTTCTTAGTAAAATAATAGGAGCACCAATTTTCAACTGCAAGTCATGTGGTGGAAAGCCCGGTAAATCTAACGAATTTAAAAATTCGACTGGATAGTTGACGACATCCTCAATATTTGTAACAGTGTCGATTGATTTATAAATTTTTAGATTACCATCGATGGTATTCAGAATGTTGCTGTTGATGGAATTAACGTCTATAATTTTGGCTGCCAGTAACGCGCGTTCACATACCCATTGCTTGTTTTTAAAATTTTGTCCGATATTGGGGAAAACGCAATTTATTAACTCTTCTATAGATTGCGTCATGCTGCAGAAGTCAGATGGAAATGTTATACATTTCATACATACATACAAACACACATTCACTTTTATATATAGATAAGGGTTTCAAATGTATACAAATTTTAACATTTACTTAATATTGTTGGTAGTCAGGGCATTTCTGTCCTAAATATTAATATTGATGGATGATATAGCTTTCCCTATTTATAATTTGTCATCATATGTATGGGAGGTGCCACGCCCACTATTGATAGTCCGCCCATTCTTGTCCTAAATATTAATATTGATGGTAGAATAAACGTACCATATATCTTGTTGTTTCCCATATATACATTTTTTTTAATTATCATCATATGGGAGGTGCCACGCCCTCTGTGGCTACTACTCCCATTTTTCCTGCAAATATTTAAACAAACAGTGGAATTGCTCATGCAAAATTTGAGGACTATAGCTATTATAGTTTCCTAAATATTTGATTTTTAAAATTAACTTTGTATGGGAGGTACCACGCCCACTTAAAATTTCAAAACAAAAAGTAGCCTATAGCTCCTTCCAGACATACATAAATATGCTGTAAAAATTTCAAGCAAATCGGTTCAGCCGTTTAGCCGTCTATAAAGCCCAAACTAATAATAATAAACATACATACATACAGACACACATTCACTTTTATATATATAGATGAATAACTCTTTTTAGGAACTAGCGAGGATTCTCGAAGTTTTCTTAGTAACATAAGAAAATATAATTCGTGTTTTCAAATGACATCATTCGGAGCTACTAAAGTAGTTCGAGATAATTACATGCCAACATTTCGTGTGCAAGGACAAATATATCATCTAATGGGATCAATTTTGCCAATTCCAAATGAAGAGCCTAAGTTTCTTCAAATTTATTTCATGGGACAGGCAGATGATAATGTACAGGTACAACAACGGCAGCGTTATAACCCTGGAACAAAGCAACGTATTGTAGCTGAATTACAGGTAATGTTTCATGAAAACAACGAATTAATAAGGACCTTTAAGCAAGCCAAAGATGACCCGCGATTATGTGCAGATGACCACGTCATAGCGATTCATGCTGATAAAACACCAGCTGGACAACACCAAGGACGTTACAATGCACCCACAATGGAGGATGTGGCAATTCTAATGGTTGGTGATCCAATAGCGCCACGTGATATTATTATTTGTCAACGTGACGATCGAACAAACAGGATAGCTGAAACTCATCGTTCATATGACGCACTTCAATATCCAATTATTTTGCCATATGGGGAAGATGGATATCATTTTGAGTTGCGGCAAATTAATCCAGCAACAAGTAAGTTGAAATATTTTAAGATCTTATTATAGATATATGCCAAACATAAACTAATTTATTTTTATTTTTTCTAATTTCAGATGAAACAACAAGGAAAAAAGTGAGTGCAAAATGTGAATCACGTTCTAAATTGCCGGGAATTATTTCACCAATACATTGTAGATATGTACGCGAAAATTGAAACGGAGCGATTATTATACATACGCCGTAATCAAGCTAAATTACGAGTGGATAATTATATTCATCTTAGGGATGCGTTAAATAATCAAAATTATATAAATCCCAATGAACTTGGCCAAGCCATAATTCTACCAGCAACTTTCACAGGCAGCCCACGTCATATGCAGGAATATTGTCAAGATGCAATGACGTATGTTCGATCATATGGACGCCCAGATCTGTTTATTACATTTACATGTAATCCCAAGTGGAATGAAATTATTTCTGAATTGTCCAATGGCCAAAAATCAGCACATCGACATGACATAACAGCACGAGTGTTTAAACAAAAATTAAAATCTCTTATGGATTTCATTGTAAAATGTCATGTATTTGGAGAAACACGGTGCTGGATGTATTCTGTCGAATGGCAGAAACGTGGATTGCCACACGCTCATATTTTGATTTGGTTGGTTGAAAAAATTACACCTAATCTTATTGATAATATAATTTCTGCAGAGATACCCGATCCAAACATTGATCCAGATTTGCACGAAATTGTAATTAAAAATATGATTCATGGTCCATGTGGAATCTTTAATACACATTCTCCATGCATGGTTGATGGAAAATGCACAAAAAAATATCCACGTCAATTGCTTCCACAAACAATCTCGGGAAATGATGGATACCCACTTTATCGCCGACGGTCTGTGGATGATGGTGGCCAAACAATTTCAATAAAGATAAATGAAAATGATGTTGATGTTGATAATCGCTGGATAGTACCTTACTGTCCATTGCTTTTAAAAACCTTTAAAGCGCATATAAATGTGGAGTATTGTCATTCTGTAAAGTCTATCAAATACATCTGCAAATATGTGACTAAAGGGTCGGATATGGCTGTTTTTTCGTTGCAAAATCCAAACGATGAAATTACTCAGTATCAGATGGCCAGGTACATTAGTAGCAATGAAGCAGTTTGGCGAATTTTAGGATTTCCTATTCATGAACGGCATCCCACAGTTGTTCACTTATCAGTACATCTTGAAAATGGACAACGAGTTTATTTTACAGAAGGAAATGCGCGAGAGAGAGCAACAGTACCACCGGCTACAACACTAACTTCATTTTTTGATCTTTGCAGAATGGATTTATTTGCTAAAACATTGCTGTATTCAGAAATTCCAACGTACTATACGTGGAATGCATCAACAAGGAAGCTCCAACGTCGTAAGCAAGGAAAACCTGTTGCAGGATGGCCAAATTTATATTCAACAGATGCATTAGGTAGGGTGTATACTGTCCATCCCCAAAATTCAGAATGTTTTTATTTAAGACTGCTTTTAATTAATGTTCCAGGACCAACATCTTTTGAGAACTTGCGTACTGTTGATGGCGAAATATGTTCAACGTATCGAGAGGCATGCCAAAAACTACAATTATTGGAGAACGATAGTCATTGGGAAACCACACTTGCAGATGCAGCGGCAATCAACCATCCTTCGAAAATAAGAACGTTATTTGCAATACTATTGGTGTCTTGCTCACCAGCCAATCCAAAAGAACTATGGAATAAATTCAAAACATATATGGCTGAAGATATATTACACCGGGAGAGAGTTACCACAAACAACGCTACAATTGAACTCAATGAAAGAATGTATAATGAGGCATTAATTTTACTGGAAGACAAATGTTTGGAGATAAAGAATGTCGCACTCATTGACGTTGGAATGATTTCCCCGATTCGGTCAAGAACTGATGCACATGATCAAGATTTGCGACGAGAAAGAGATTACAACTCCCAAGATTTGGAAAGTTTACTGGAAGAAAATTTACCACATTTACAACAAGAGCAGAGAATAGCATACAATACTACAATGGCAGCAATATCAAACAAACATGGAGGACTGTATTTTATTGATGCACCCGGAGGAACTGGAAAAACTTTTTTGATTTCATTAATTTTGGCAAAAGTTCGATCGCAAAAACATATTGCATTAGCTATTGCATCATCTGGCATTGCTGCAACACTCTTAGATGGTGGCAGAACAGCACATTCTGCACTCAAATTACCATTGAAGCCTCAATTTTACGAAGACTACACATGCAACATAAAGAAAAATTCTTCTATGGGTAAAGTACTGCAACAATGTGAAATCATAGTGTGGGATGAATGCACCATGGCGCACAAAAAATCTTTGGAAACCCTTGATCGCACTTTACAGGACTTAAGAAGTAATAACAAAATATTTGGAGGTGCATTAGTTCTATTAGCTGGCGATTTTCGTCAAACGCTTCCGGTAATACCGGGATCAACGCCAGCTGATGAGCTAAATGCATGTCTAAAATCATCATACCTTTGGAAACATGTTCACACACTAAAATTGACGACTAATATGCGTGTTCAGTTGCAACGTGATGCTTCAGCTTCAACTTTTTCCAAACAATTACTGGATTTAGGGAACGGTAAAATGCCAATCCATCCCACAACAAAATGTATAACATTTCCATCTGACTTCTGCAGGATGACGCAATCTATAGAAGAGTTAATAAATTGCGTTTTCCCCAATATCGGACAAAATTTTAAAAACAAGCAATGGTTATGTGAACGCGCGTTACTGGCAGCCAAAAATATAGACGTTAACTCCATCAACAGCAACATTCTGAATACCATCGATGGTAATCTAAAAATTTATAAATCAATCGACACTGTTACAAATATTGAGGATGTCGTCAATTATCCAGTCGAATTTTTAAATTCGTTAGATTTACCGGGCTTTCCACCACATGACTTGCATTTGAAAATTGGTGCTCCTATTATTTTACTAAGAAACATTGATCCACCACGACTTTGTAATGGCACTCGACTTATAGTAAAGAAATTAATGAACAATCTAATCGAGGCGACCATTATAACTGGAAAGTACAATGGATCAGATGTATTGCTGCCACGTATTCCGATGATAACTTCGGAAATGCCATTTGATTTTAAGCGATTGCAGTTTCCTATTCGCCTAGCATTTGCAATGACAATTAATAAAGCTCAAGGTCAGTCTTTGCAAGTTTGTGTACTAAATCTAGAAAATCCATGTTTTTCACATGGACAGCTTTATGTTGCATGTTCGCGAGTGGGAAAACCCACAGACTTATATGTATATGCACCAGAAGGAAAAACCAAAAATATTGTATATCCTAAGGCATTAGAATAAAAAATAATTAATAAAAATAATGTATATATCAAACAATAAATAAAAAATGTTTTTCTACAAACTTCTATATTTAACATTAAGGTTATAAATAAGAAACAAATAATGTACTACTTATTAAAATAGAAACTAATTTTAGATAAATTAATTAAGTATATTGTAAATCATAAGATAATATAATAAGAATTAATTTAAAAGGAAAACTGTAGATTTTAGTAACTTAATAAATATATTTGTTTAACTCTAAACTTTTTATTTCATTACGATACGGGTAGCGAAGCACACCGGGTTTTAGCTAGTCTTAAAATAAAAATCGCAAAATAATGAAAACAAATCGCGAAAAGAACTCAAGCTTGAACAATTTAATAATATAATTATTAAAAGTTTATTTATTAAATTATATTACTATCAACGTATTAAAATTTGTAGGTATAATTTTACTTAAAATCTACAAAATATCCCTAATATAATTAATAATTTTGGAATTTTAATGTATTTGTTTTGGCTTTGTTTGGATTTTGAACTAAAAATCGCATTATTCAAACAAAACGAATGTTACTATGATGAACTTTACAATAATCAAATAAGCGAACTGTTAAAAAGAAAAAGTATATTTTTAAAATGTTGAAACCAAAGTACATACAAGTTGTCCAACTCTTTGACAGCAGTACCTAACTATATATTGGACGCAAAACGTAATGAAAATGTGCTAGAAATGTAAAATAAAATTCTAAAATTCTGTGTGTTAAAGAATTAACGAGAATTGAACTATATTTAATCGAACATTTTTTCTTAAAATATCGAGACATTTGATGTGTACATTTTTCACAAGGGTGTTGAATTCACACGGTACTCATTTATGTGAGAGAGTAATATTGAAAAATAGAGTCGGACTACTTGTTATACTTTGGTTGAAACTATACTTATATGTAGAAGGAAAAATTAAATTCATAATTGAAATAATTTTTTTTTTAATAAAAATTATTAATCGAACAGGACTTTCACCAAACTTTTTTCATTCTGAATGTTCACAAATATTATATTCGCATTAAAAAAAAAATAAGCAGATCATACTGTTTAAGAATTAATTTTTAATTGCAATCCAATCATAATATTTATGTATGTCTAAACTATTTTCTTTGATTTTAAATTCAATAAATATTCCATACATTTGAGCAATTTTAAATTTTGTAAATAGAAAAACGTATACAAATATAATCGCATACAAATGCAAAAAATCGCAACAAAGACTTCATGTCTTCAATTAGTTTTTCTCCCAGTATGTCATTCCAGGCTGAATGACTTTTATGTGAAGAAGAAGACTTCATTTATTGATGCGATTTTTTTAGTGAAAATAAATAAATAACAAGTTTACAATAAATATTGATATGTATTATAGTTAAAGATTAAAAATAGTGGAATTTCGTTTTTAATTTAGTACCAAAAATATTTAAATAATCTCCTTTTTAATCCGCCATGTTGAGCAAATAATTTTCTGCGTTTGCTCTATTTGATCAAACAATTAATTAATGAAACTATTTGATATAGTGTGACCACACGGCAAATATATTTACTGATTCTTTTTCGCAGCAGTTTGGTCAAACAAAAAGTGAAAAATTAAATTCACTATATGATAACAAAATTCAATAAAACTTTAATAAAATAATTGTCTTACAATTCGAAATAAGTGCGTTAACCTTAAATAGATTTGTAAGATCAAATTATATATTTTTTATGTATTTATATAGCTAGTGGTCACACTATGTTCACATTAAGAAAATATTTTGTTTGCCGACAAATAAATTTGTTTGACTAAAATCATCTGTTTTCTTGTTTGCTCTAAATATTATTTGTGGTCAGATTCAGACAATGAAATATTTGACGATAATCGTCAAATATTAGCTGTGTCTTATAGAATTATAAACCAAACACACGCATGCATAATTTCGTTTATTTTAATTTTTGTTGTTAATTTTTCAACATACAATTGTGCAAAATAATTGTTGTGTTTATTTGGTTAGTTATCAGTGAGCACTCAACGTGTGAATATGAATATCGGATGTTTTGCAATTGCGTCTGATATAATATTATGAGTTTTTTTTTTGTTGTTGTTGCTATCTGAAGAGTTTTGCATGGGTAAAGGCAATGTACGCAAATATGTATACTTAGGTGAAGGGTATATAAGATTCGGCACAGCCGAATTTAGCTCTGTTACTTGTTTAAATTGATTTAATGAAAACAATGCTATATTCTGTAAAATACTGTTTTCGTTGCTATAAATAGGTCATATTGCGGAAAATTACATGAAATTTTAACAGAAGTCATTGCAAAACTAAGGAAAAGTAACACAGTTACAGTCCCATATTGTTGTACTTTCCATTGATCGTACTGTCCTTTCTTTTTATCCTAATAACTTCCATCTGTCCTTATAATTTCATAGGGATACATTTAAAATTAAATCTGTGCCGAAAACTAATTTAATATTGGGTATCTTAAAAATGCGGGATTTTTTAAATGTTTATCTTTTATTTTGAAACATGTGTACAATATAAATTATTCAAAGTATAGGCCATCACATTCCCTGTGATGGTCTGGTCAGCAGCTCTTATTAGATAAGATCTTTTTGCTCCCACCAAATACAGAGAATTGGCGCCATGGATATATCACATACGATCTCTACCGCTTCGGGTTATCGTAATGGATTGATTTTTCATCGCAAGTAAAGATTCGGTGCAAACGTGATTTTCTTTTATAGTGTTCAAGCATCATTTCGGACGTGCAAAATCGTCTTTCAAGGTCTATCGGCTTCAAATCCTATCGTACTCAATTTCCCTGCTTTTGGATGAATCCTGCTTTTTTGAAATTGCTGCTTGAGTAGCTCCAAATAATTTTGCTAGCTCCTGTTGAGTTTTACAACAATTTTCATGGAGTAATGCCTTCAACTCTCGGTCTTCAAACTTTTTTGGCTAGCCTGGACGATCTAATCGTCTTCATACAAACGCGCGTATTTTATTTTTGACATACTGAAGTCGGTAGCCTGATGTCTTGAATGTGTTTAATGTAACATAATTTTACGTTTTAACCTTTTTAAAACGTTGGTTTATTTCCTTTAAATAAACCGAATACTTTTGATTGCAAATAAAAGCCCTTTAGGAGTTTAAAATTTTTAACAGCTCTTTATTTATTTAAAATGTACAACAACAACAGTTCAAATAGTCACTCAGTGTCTTTATACACGTTTATCAATTTGCTGAAATGCACACACACTTTATAATGTACAAAATCAAATGTACAATGCTGAACTCACTGACTACTGCAACAGCAGTCACTATTTATACACACTGCCATCTTCATCCGAGTAGTCTCGATTGTTCTTAACGGTCAAAACTCTTATGTTCGAATTTTAGAGCTTTCGATGTTAATGTTAGCAGCTTAAACATTTAGTGTTGCCATACTTAAAAGCAATGGTTATAACCTCATGCTATCAACATTGTTGATAAGTAGAAGCTTCTACTGATGGACGTGTTTATATACATGATGAATGTTGCAGGCAGTCGTTACATACCGTTAAATTCAAATCGCCATTGCAAATTCGTAACAATATGTTCAACAAAACAGCATTATCATAATATTGTGCTAATTTACGTCGTTATATGTTAGAAATGTTACAAATTATAAATGTACCAACTAATTTTAAAGAAGATACAGATAATGTTGCTCAAAACTTGAAAATGATTTTTTGTTTGTGTAATATTTTTCATTTTGACAATTTTGTTTATTGATTTATTTCCCAAATGGAATAGCGAAATATCGGAAATAAATACCAGAAACTATGTAAATCTAACATCTAGTTCAATAAATTAGAATTAAGACAAAAATAAATGTATTTATAAATCAACAATATACACCATTGCATCAAATTTTACTTTGCCGCACTTAAACAACGATTACTATTTTCTTAACCATTTTACTAAATGGCAATAAATTAAAATAAAGTACTGCATTAACAGTGGAATAAATTCCACTGTTAATGTTTGTATTTATATTACTTACTACTGCAATATAGGGAAATATTACATTACTACTTACGCACAGTGGCATATTGACTTGAATTTTTTTTTATAAGATTAAAAATTAACTTATCTAACCATAATAGTTCGGAAAAATGTGGATAAAATTGTTCCTAATATTTGCAATCTTATCAATTTGACACAAATTAACAAAACTCAATGACATTTTCAAAGTTTTTTAAATTTTTCATTTTGAATAACAACGTGTAAAAAAATCGTCAAAAGGTCAAAGGGAATCCCGCAACTCCTAAAAATTGGAGCGAAAATCCCAAAAAAGATATTTTTACTATTTTGCCCATAGGGTTCACATTTTCTTTGGGGCTGAGAAAATACTTTGGTGGTAAATAGGGATCACATCAAGGTTGCCAAAACTGCTTTCAATTTTCTGATCCCAGCTTTGGGATTTTTGAACATGTGGCCCAAAATTGAAATTTTGATACAAAATAGGTCAAATTCCAAAGGGCGTAGCTACGACATATTCAAAAACTATGGCAAGTTTTTTATACCAAAATTTTCTTCGTAAAGATATCTTACGGAAAAACATAATATTGTTATATGTCCTTAAAGAATTTTTTTTTTTTAAATAAAAAAGGAATTAATTCCCTTTTTTGCTCAAAAAACAGCACAAATCTATTATTTTTTTTAATTTTTTAATTTTTTAATTGAAAATTATTTATTTTTGAATCCGTAACTGATATTGCTCTGAAATATTTTGCATGTTATTGGTAATTAAGCTGTCTAAATAAGTTCAAGTTCATTCGGTTCAAAAGTAAGCTATACATATTAAAAAAGCGGATCAAGGTATGTCAAAATTTTGAAATTTTAATTTTAAAATGCCCATAACTCGGAAATTATATGAGATAGCATGAGAATAGCACACGCAAGGATATTTTTTCAAATCCTAGCCGAGCGGTTTCCAAAAATATAAAAATCTTTGAAATCACATGGGGAACAAAAAAAATGGCACGTGTTTAAAAAATTTACATGTCAAAGGTACCCTATTTTGAGCCCGCATAGCGCCGCGCCTGGAGCATTTGTGGTACCTATTTTAATAACTTAAACTTGAATACTCCTTGGCAATGCCAGTATCAGACCTGATCAAACCAGCCGTTTAGAAATGCCAAATTTATTTCCAAAAAATTTTAATTCTGCCCAACTGTGTTACGTTAGTCAGCTCAACAATTTTAAAAACAAACATTTTCAAACTACGTACAAAAAATTTTAGTTGTAATTAACTTTCAGAAGCCTCAAATTACTTACGACCATGAAGGATACATCAACATATCAGACATGGTCCCGATTAGGTTAATATTAAATATCAAAGAGGTATGTAGGTCAACAAATATTTAAAATAAGTTTAAATTCTTAAGGAACATAAATGTTTAAGATATAAACCGAAACCAGACTTTTTCACCAAAAACAGGTCTTCAAAAAAAAAAAAAAAAAACATTCTGTTACAAAGTAAGACTTTTTGAATAAGAATTCCTATAAAATAAAATTCTTCTTCACGAAATGGTTCAAATGTTCTTACTTTGTCTCAGTTCTGCCTATTTTTGTGTTGTAGTCATTTATTATTTACAAAATATTGAAATTTTACTGAAAATGAACATAAGTCTTAAGGTAGGGCATGGTCACACATGGCAAATATTTGACGTTGTTTACTCTTACAAGTGTTTTGAAAGATCAAACAGCATCAAATAAAATAAAACTAAACATTTGTTTTGAATTGTCGTAAGAGTTTTTGAAATAAATTAAGGCCCTAATTTTGTAAATCAGGTCCCCAAAGTGATATTTATGTGGAAATCAAAAACAAAATTTTAAAAATTTGTTTTTGTTTTATATAAAAAATTTTTAAATTATGAAAGGCAAATCAATGCCTGAGTTTTGGTGCGTTTGTTCTGTTCAGAATTTGTATATAAAACAAAATCAAGTTTTTGAAATTCTGTTTTTGCTTTCCACATAAATATCACTTTGGTGACGTGATTTACAAAATTTGGGCCTAAAGAATTAAAATAAATTTTATTTAGTGGTTACCTCATTTTCGTCAAATATTTGCCTTTAGTGTTATTTTCCTATTTCCATATAGGTACCCAATGGCATTCACATAACGGTGAACAAAAACATTACTTAAAACTTTGAAATGTATGAAAAAATGCACGTCATTTTAAAGCGTAATTAGTTTTCTTTCCAAACCCGTTAAAAAATTTTAAGTCGGACAAAAACTGACTGAGTTACAGGTCGAATTAACGAAATTATTTTGAGTTCCAACTTTATTTAATTTGTTTTACTAAGGGCTGGGTTAGCCAACCGTAATGTATCCTTAACGTAACGGAACAGCAGATTAATTTTGTTGTGTGCAAAGTAGTTAGATCAGTTATAGTGCTAAAATGTAACGTAACTGTAAAGTCTGACCCTGCTAAAAAAGAATTTCCTTACGATTTTACGTGACATCTGCTAACAGTGTTGATATTTAAAAGCAATTGGATGGATGATTTCTTTATATTGTATATTAGATAGACTGGAGACATCCGGCTTTGTCGGCTGTGCCGAATTTTATATACCCAGCACCAATATATTACTGAAACCGATTTTTGTACATTTTGTAAAAATATATTTATTTTTATCATATTGCTGGGGAAATACACACAGATTTATCAAGGTTACTTAAATATCATATATACTTGGAAACGTGAACACTTATTTTTAGATTTACTACTCTAAAACGTGAACAAAGTGTAATAGCTCTAAAACGTGAATAACATTTCCTGAGATGTTAAAGTGAATAATTTATTAAAATGTCTTATAAAAAGCCAAAAGTTTTAAGTCTGAAAGCCAAAGCAGATATTGTTGACCTTTTCCAAAAAGGTTTATAAGTTTAAGTTTTTAAATTTTGAGAAATTTTTGTTATTGATTCGATTTGAAAGATTTTCATATATGTATATGGAATCTACTAAAAGAGATCTACAAAAAACAGTGGTATAGCTATATATTATCTCTTATGGTTTATTCGCTTTTAAAAAGTTGAATTTTAGATATTTCTGCAAATAATGGATTCAAATCTTTCCCGTTTTTCTTGAAATGTCTTTTTTAAATTAACAACAAATTTATAAATATTCTTTAGAATGACTTGTTTAAAATTCTCTGAGTCTAAAGTTATGTTCATTCAAATTAAATAAAAAAAAATTTCGTTTTTTCGCAATTTTTTTTTTTTTTTTTTTTTTTTTCAAAAAAAGTACGTACATAAATTTTAAATTATTCAGAAAATAAGAAAAATGTAAAAAATGTATTTATATTTTCTGAACGATAACATTTCGGAACATATAAAAGCAAAATAATATAAAAATTCGTATTACTGCAGAGCCTTTCGAAGTAGACCTATTTTTTATGTAAATTTAAACTTTAGACAACATTTTCTCTAATCGCACAAAAATTAAAATCTTTTTTCTATGCCACAACGGGAATTTATAGCATGGGCTTCGGTACCGTCAACAGAGTCAAAAAACTAAAAAATACAATTTCTGAAAAGTTTTTTTGGGAATTGTCATTAACAATTCACAAATTTCTTTTTCACTTTTGGATTTTGATCAAAAATTTCGTACACGTTGATAAATAATATGTGTATCCTTTCTTTAGCACTAGTGATATAGTTGAAGTAGAATAGTATTTTTTTTGGCTCCCTAGGTTCACTGGTGCTTACTTTCAATTGAGTAACATTACTTTAAAACAAGTAAGAGAACTATATTCGGCTGTGCCGAATCTTATATACCCTTCTCCAAATTATACTTTAAAATAAAACTAAAAAAAAAAATTTTAATTTTTTTTAATTTTTTTTTTCGAAATTTAAAAGGTTTTTTAAATTTTTTTTAATTAAAAAAATTTTTTATTTTAATTTATTAATAAAAAAAATTTATGACAAAAAATTTTTTTTTGTGAAAAAAATTCGGGTTAAAGAATATATTAACCCGAATGTAGGTCCAACTTACTATAGCCTTATATACATCATTGCAATGGACTTTGAAATATCTATCATTAGATATTCATATGATGTATATTTCTGATTTAGTAATCGAGATATAGAAAAAAATAGAGGTTGTCTCGGATTTTTGCTCATATCTCCGTTATGTATGGACGGATTTTGCTGATTTCAAATAGCAAACTTCTCGAAAGCATATCTGACAGAATTATTGAAGATTTGGATCCCGAAGATATCTAAGATCTTCAGAAAGTTGATTTCAACAGACAGACCGACGGACATGGCTTAGTCGACTCCGCTATCTATAAGGATCCAGAATATATATACTTTATAGGGTCGGAAAATTATATTGTGGAAATTACAAACGGAATGACAAACATATATGTACCCTTTTCACGAAGGTGTAATGTATCAATTTTTCCAAATTCTATTTTTTTCTAATAATCATAATATTTACAGCGTAAAACAATAATTTACCGAAACAACTAAATTAAATTTTTAATTACATTATGTTAATAGGTTCTTTCCCTGTAGTGTGATTCTCATCTTAGTACAAAAAAATACAACAGTGTTACCTCAGTTACTATCTCATGTTACACTACTTGTTCGTACTTTATAATATATGTTTTATTCTTCTTCGCTTTATTCAGCATCTTCTATCATGTATATCTTCTTACAAAAATTATACATGATGATAAAGATACAAAATATGTATTAGTATATATTTTTTGTCTCTTTCCAACCAATGATCTATTTATGAATATAGTTTAAAAGCTTTTTTTTACATATTTACTTATGTGTACGTACCGAAATGCATATTTCTGAAAACGCAATAAGAGGTCTGATGTGAAGTTAGAAAACGACTATATGATCTTTTCAATTCTGGCAGTGAAATATTAAAGAATAAAATCGGAAGATTTAGATATAAATTAATTGAAAGAAAAACGTGGTACCGAGAATTTTGAAAAAAAATTGGAATTTTATAAGTGAAAATCTTTTTTTTTACATAAGTACTTATATATTTAAAATTATTTGGATTAATTTAAAATTATTCCAAATCCACATTTTTAACATTAACAAAGACAACTCTTTATAAAGAAAATTTAACCACGACCTCTCGAGTGACTCTACGACCTTAAGCCAAGATTTGGGTTACACGTGGCATGGTCAAGGCATTAACTCGAGAGCAGATCTTTTTATTCCCGACGAAAAAGAATCCTCCAGGATTCATGTTTCCAGAATCGAATCTACATATATACTTAGTATTGCTTGAAACCAGCAAACACACAACAAGTAAAGGTGTCATTGTAACCATCTGTTTAAAAGCCTACCTTCAGTTACGCTTATTGTCTTGGACACCGCATATAGACATATATTCCGGCCTATCTCAACAAACACAAAACTCCATAACTTTAATATAAATACTGAAACATTCATGCAAACAGCTATTCTAACTTAAAAATATCTAATTAACTAAAATCTAATAGTTAAACTTATGTTTTATTTCAAATCTAAATTCTAATATGCTAACGTCAATTTCCTAAAATATTATCTGAACTAACTACCTACATATAGTTATATCTATATAGCTATTTCCATTTCAAGTTACTAAGATAAATTAACTACACCAAATTAAGTTAAATTTATTAAATATATAAAAAAAAAAACAAAAATACTAAAATTATAACAATAATTAACCCATTGCTATTCAAAATTTCAAAATGTCAATATTTTCATAATCAAATTATTTTTCTTCTTTTATTGTATAATATTTACAAGAAAACTAATAAGAATTTCATAATTGCTTTATTTGGTCGCATTTACTAACACTATTTTTATAAATACAATTAAACTATAATTACAATTTAAACTTATATACTAAAACCAAAATAATACTACATTGAACTACGCTGTAAATCGAATCCAATCACATCAGCAGAAGGCCTTCCGCATCGTTGGAATCGAGACCCTAATGTAAGTCAAAATTGTATTTTTTTTTTTTTCTCTTTTCCTTATTTTATTAAACCTATCTTTGAGTAGATTTTTTTTATTAACATTCTTTCATATATAATCTCTTTATTTTTACAGCAAAGAAATTTTATCGCATGCTATGAATATTTAGTTTGAGCTAATTGTTTATGCTCAATTGCAGCTTTAAGATTTCTCTGTTATAACTTAATTACTCTTATTTAAGTTTACCTTTAAAAAAAATTTCGAAATGTAATATTGAGTGAAAAGATTTTTTTTATGTGCTTAAGAGTTTTGTTTTAATTTCAAATATAATGAACTTTTGTTAAAATGATTGGTCTGTAATTCTCTTTTAATGTAGAACTTCAGAGATAGAAATGAGGTCAGTGTGATAGGGTTTCTTCCAGAAATTATGGCCACGGAAAGAAACATGGACGGGTGGGTTAAGAGGCTAAGCTTTAACATCAAAGCTGACCTTAATAGATTTAGCGAAAATTTGAGGAATTATTTTTATTATCAAAGGGCAATTAAATCGCACGTAGTTTTTTTTTTATTGTACGTAATTGGTCCCATGGAACACGATCCCCGCCCACAACTCCCGATCTAGCTAGCTAGCCAGTACGTGCGTATAGTTCCTTAAAGGTGATCACATAAATTAGCTTAATTAACTAAATAAACTAAACACAGACAAATAATGATTACAAAGGTGAAATGGTCCACCGCCTTCTCGTGAAATCTTCCACTGTGCGACGGATGGCTAAAGAATTTCAAAACAACTCAACTGCTTAAAATTAACAGAGAAAAGCTTTCTGCCTACCAGCATCTGGTAGATCCGTTTAAAATTAAATTAAACGCTTTTTTGTTCTAAAATTTTCACAACCGAAACTTGAAAACGTGAACACACTTGGTAAAAATTTGTTTACGTTTTCGCAGAATAGGCAGAAAATATATTGAATGAAAAACAGTTCCCATTATAAAAATTTAAGAATCTTAGTCGAAATTTTATTTCTTAATAAAATATAAACTTAATAAATTTTCAGTAATAAGCATTACACAGGGGAACAAAATAGACATTTTGGTTTGGTGCAGCGGTTTCAAAACTATCGCTATTTTTTTTGGGCAGCTGTTGTTTTTAAAATATCGCAGTATTAATTTGTTTGGTTATTTTTAGCTTATTGTTTGAATATTGCATAAATGGAGACTACAATTTAAAATGCATTTTTGTACTGGTATTCAACATAAAATTATCATTTCTTTAACATCAATTTTGTTTATCTAAACTCCAGGATATATTGGTGATATCGCAAGGATGTTGAACATTCACTTTTTTCGGTTTAATCCTTATAAGTTTGACCTATGGCAAAATGATTCAAAATTTGTTAACGATATACAATGAAAACGTATCAATAAATTTATTTACTTATATAAAAATATTGAAAATTCGCTGAAAATATACTAAACTATTTGGCAAATAACTCGAAGTTTTACAATATTTTTCATATGTTTTTGTATTAAAATAAATTATACAAATGTTCGTATTTTGAATTATTTTACACCTACATGATTTATTTTTGTAGAATAGCTTGATCATAAAATATCTCCTATAATAAGAAAAAACTACTTGTTCTTATACAATCAATATTTCTGCTGTGGTATCAAAAAATTATTGTAATTGAATTGAGGTTCCAACTACTGTTTTATAACTTGGTAATAGCAATTTGTGTCTTAGGCCCTTATTTAGTTAATTCGGTAATACAACTAACATTAATTCAGTTCAAATTTGTAGAATTCGACGTTTGCAACTGATATACAAATTGAATTGGAAAATTGTTTGTTTGACATTCTTGAAAATAAATTAAACAAGTAAGAGAGCTATATTCGGCTGTGCAGAATCTTATATACCCTTCACCAAATTATACTTTAAAATAAAATTAAAAAAAATTTTTTTTTAATTTTTACATTTTTTTTCAAAATTGTTTTTTAAAAGTTTTTTCCAATTTTTAAAATTTATGACAAAAGAATGTTTTTTGTGAAAAAAAATTCGGGTTAAAAAATATTTTCCCGATTTTGACCCATTGTAGGTCCAACTTTATATAGCCTTATATACATCGTTGCAATGGACTTTGAAATATCTATCATTATTGTCTATATTTATGACAATAATGATAGAAAGCATATCTGACAGAATTATTGAAGATTTGGATCCCGAGGATATCTGGGGTCTTCAGAAAATTGATTTCAACAGACAGACAGACGGACATGGCTAAATCGACTCCGCTATCTATAAGGATCCAGAATATATACTTTATAGGGTCGGAAAATTATATTGTGAAAATAAGAAACGGAATGACAATTTTATATATATCCTTCTCACGAAGGTGAAGGGTATAAAAAGTAGTTTTTATAGATACTTATTTAAATTAAAAAATGTACTTTATTAAATGTTAATAAAGATTGCCAAAACAATTCTATTGCAAAAATTTATTGAAAAATATAAGGAACTAGCTAAAACCCGGTGTGCTTCGCTACCCGTATCGTAATGAAATAAAAAGTTTAGAGTTAAACAAATATATTTATTAAGTTATTAAAATCTACAGTTTTCCTTTTAAATTAATTCTTATTATATTATCTTATGATTTACACTTATTTAATTTATCTAAAATTAGTTTCTATTTTAATAAGTAGTACATTATTTGTTTCTTATTTATAACCTTAATGTTAAATATAGAAGTTTATAGAAAGACATTTTTTATTTATTGTTTGATATATACATTATTTTTATTAATTATTTTTTATTCTAATGCCTTAGGATATACAATATTTTTTGTTTTTCCTTCTAGTGCATATACATATAAGTCTGTGGGTTTTCCCACTCGCGAACATGTAACATAAAGCTGTCCATGTGAAAAACATGGATTTTCTAGATTTAGTCCACTAACTTGCAAAGACTGACCTTGAGCTTTATTAATTGTCATTGCAAATGCTAGGCGAATAGGAAACTGCAATCGCTTAAAATCAAATGGCATTTCCCAAGTTATCATCGGAATACGTGGCAGAAATACATCTGATCCATTGTACTTTCCAGTTATAATGGTCGCTTCGATTAGATTGTTCATTAATTTCTTTACTATAAGTCGAGTGCCATTACAAAGTCGTGATGGATCAATGTTTCTTAGTAAAATAATAGGAGCACCAATTTTCAACTGCAAGTCATGTGGTGGAAAGCCCGGTAAATCTAACGAATTTAAAAATTCGACTGGATAATTGACGGCATCCTCAATATTTGTAACAGTGTCGATTGATTTATAAATTTTTAGATTACCATCGATGGTATTCAGAATGTTGCTGTTGATGGAGTTAACGTCTATATTTTTGGCTGCCAGTAACGCGAGTTACATATAAGAATACGGACTCAATAGACGAATTTATAAGTAGCATTATACATAAGTAAAACTTTAGCATAAATTCATTTCATTTCCGGTCCGTTAAAATAAATTATTTTTCGGTCGCAATTCCTAGAATTAAAATTACAATTGAAATAAATTAAAATTAATCAATAAGCAATATTAAAAGAAAAATGTTAAAATTAATCAATAAGCAATATTAAAAGAAAAATGTTAAATAAGCATAATTATATAAGTTTCATTTTAACAAAATAAATTGAATAAAGTCAGTCTAGGCTGGACTTCGAATAAAGATAGTTTAAAAATAAACTACTGGAGTCTTTTCTTTATTTTCCCTTACAAATAAAATTAATATTTTTTTTAAAAAATTTGTTTTCCATAACAAAATATAAATTTGGCGCAGTCGGTAGGATTCATGTAAAATCGTGAATCCAGTGAAACGAACAGATATATCGTCCTTTTAATAAAATAATAGTGATTACAAATTAATAAGTGCAGTGAACATTTAATAACGAATAAAATCGAACACTACTAGTAACAGTGAAAACGATAAAATTCTAAAATCGACACCACAGTGAAGTAATCATCAAAAAAAAATAAAAGGAGAAAAAAAAAAACGTGCAGTGAACATTTAATAAAGAATAAATTCAAACACTAATAGTAACAGTGAAAAAACGATAATATTCTAAAATCGACACCACGTTGCAGTGAACATTAAAGGATAACAAAAAAAAAAAAAAAAAAAGAGAAAATTTTATACTCTAGTGAAGTGACTGTCAGTCAGCAAGAAGCTAACCGACACAACGACTAGCAAGGAAAAAAAGAAACGACAACAGGCTTTCGATCGAAGAAGAATGGAACAGGAGCAAGCACAAATGCCAAATCTGAACCTAGTGGAGGAGCTAGCCAGACGGGAGCAACAATTAGAAAGTATGAGGGTAGCCTATATCGAGTTGCAACAACAGCAAGGCCAGGATAAAGGCTTAAGGGAGCATATAATGAAAACAGTTAATATGTTGCCCACATTTACTGGAACAGGAGAAGTAACAGTAAACAGCTTCTTCAGTAGCACCGAATATCTCTTGTCAACAATAACGAACGCAACTTTATACAAGGAAGCAGTAAGAACCATCTTTTACCGAACAATTCAGGGACAGGCCAAGGATGTTATAATAAATGTTACGGAACCAGACAATTGGCAGCTGATAAAGGAGACACTAAAACTGAGGTACAGGCCAAATATCGAACCATATCAAATCTACAAAATGATAGCCAACTTAAGAGTAAATTCGGTAAGCGAATTAATTATTGAAATTCAAAATATAAAATATAAAGCGGACGAACTGACTGTTTACTATAGGGATGACCACTACATAGACTTCTCAAATATAGATAGTTTACTGGTAAATACTGTAAAGGAAATGACCCAGGGAACATTGTTGGACAAAATTTATGAGCAAACGAACATTAATGATATATTAAAAATTTTGACCGTACGAAGATTTGAGGATAGTTGTGTTAGGCCGGAATATAGAAAATTTAGGGCCAAAGAGGACGTAGCATTTAGACAAAATCGGACACAAAATAGAAACAATTATAACCAAAGGACAAATAATAATAGTAACCTTAATCAGGGACACAATCAACAGAATTTTATGGAACGAAATGATTTTAGACGGAACAATTACAATAATAGTAATAACTTTGACAATAATATTAGTAGAAGCTTTAATAACTCTGGACGATATAGGACTCAAAATAACAGTAATAATAATATGTTAAATAATTTCCAGAAGTTCACGCAGGTAGGAAACCCTAGGCCAAATTCCGGCCAATATCGCTGGAATCAACCTAGGCAAGACCGAATTGAGCAAATGGAAATAGATAATATAGAAGTGAATGTTTGTAATCCTCAAGTAGCAGGACACCCTAATCGTAGGTTTGGCCAAGATCGCTTAAACCTCGATAGGCAAAGCCAGGAAGGATTGGAAGTTAATTATTATAATCCTCAAGTAGCAGGACACCCTAATCGTAGGTTTGGCCAAGATCGCTTAAACCTCGATAGGCAAAGCCGGGAAGGATTGGATATTAACTATGGTAACTCTCGAGTGGCAGGACACCCTAATCACACAGTTAGCCAAGATCGCTTAATTGTTGATAGGCAAAGCCCAGAGGGACCAAGGGGAAGTTATGAAGGAGAAGATAATGACATGTTTTTTATGAGGCAGCCTCGGAATGTTTGCCTAAAATAGAATTGAATATTGAAAATAAAAGATACGTAGCATTAATAGATACAGGAGCAAGTTTAAGTTTAATTGACAGTGGAATAGATGACTTTATGAAAATTAAATTAAAAAGACCAATAACATTTAGTACGATAACGAATAAGGATACAATAGATTATGAAGTACATACAAAAGGACCAGACGAATTTAACTTACCAGACAATGCAAGAATACGTTGGAAAGTCACATCATTAAGGGGAAGACTTTATGATTTCATTATAGGTATTGATACATTAAATTCGCTGAATGCTCAGATAAATATAGAAAAAGGAGAAATAACGCTTAATAGGAGAACATGCAAATTTTTGAATAAGCCTTACGATTTTAGTCACATATGCACACTTGAAATTAGTGATTCAAAATTTGAAAGACTTGCATTAGGTCATTTAAACGAGGAGGAGCATAGGGAAGTTATAAAGTTGTTAAGACAATATAGGAAATTATTTTTTAAAGAGGGTGATTTATTAACTAACACAACAGAAATTCAGCACGAAATAAGGACGACAACACAACAGCAAATTAATTCGAAAATGTATAGATATCCACCACAACATGAAATGGAGGTTAGAAAACAAATTAAGGAAATGGAAGAACAGGGTATTATTCAGAAAAGCCACTCTAGGTATTCAAGTCCACTTATAGTTGTACCTAAGAAAATGGACAATTCTGGTGAGAAAAAATACCGCATAGTAATAGATTATAGGAAGTTAAATGAGGTTACAATAGACGATAAGTTTCCATTACCAAATATTGAGTCAATATTAGATAAGTTAGGTAGAGCTCAATATTTTACCACGTTAGATTTAGCAAAAGGTTATCATCAGATTTTAGTAAAGAACGAAGACAGACAGAATATTCAAAAACATCTATTTAATATTAATGAAATAATTAACAATAATGATCAACAAATTGTAATTAATAACTATTTTAATGAAACTATAAACCATTTTAAAATAATTGTCGAAAATGATAGAAAAATAATAGAGACAAAAATAAATTCTATTGATAAAATTCTAGATATAGAAAATAATAAGCACATATATTTAGAACAATTATCAAATATACAACTTATAAAAAATAAGATAGAACATTTGCAGGATAATGTTATTTCCGCAAAATATGGTATGATACATCCTAGTATTTTAACTTTTAACGAAATAGAGAAATATAAAATAGACTATAATAAATTAAAATATATACAAATTGGAACAACGTTTTTAAGTGATTCTCACTTAGTTTTTGGCATAAAAATACCTAAAACCTTTGAAATAGTAAAATTAAGATCAATTGTACCCATACCAAATAATGAAAGTAATGAAATAGATTATAATATTGAAAAGATTTTTGAATTTGATAATAAAATTTATAAATTTGAAGAACACAAACATCTAAAAGATTTAAAGATAAGCACACATTGTATAATCAAAAATAATTGTCAACTAATAAAACATAACGAATTTGAAATAATTGAATTAGATATAGATACAATTATAATTAAAAATTCTATTAATATAAATATAAATCAAACTTGTAATTCTGAAAAAATTATCTTAAATGGAAACTATTTAATTAATTATAATAATTGTTCAGTAAAAATAAAGGATTATCTCCTTTCAAACGTTGTAGAAACTATAGAACAAAAACAAATATTTAATAATATTGATAGTATAAGGAATTTTACTAATAAGATAACATTTGAACAAATTAAAGAAGAACATAAAGTAAATGTAAGAAATATCAAAGAATTAAATTTCCACAAGAGAATCACATATAGCTGTAACATTTTAATCATAATTGTAATACTTACTTTACTTATTATAATCATAACCAAACATAAACATATTAAGATAAAGTTGAATAACAGAATTCAGGAGAATTCTAATCTAAAGAGGGGAGAAGTTACATATAAGAATACGGACTCAATAGACGAATTTATAAGTAGCATTATACATAAGTAAAACTTTAGCATAAATTCATTTCATTTCCGGTCCGTTAAAATAAATTATTTTTCGGTCGCAATTCCTAGAATTAAAATTACAATTGAAATAAATTAAAATTAATCAATAAGCAATATTAAAAGAAAAATGTTAAATAAGCATAATTATATAAGTTTCATTTTAACAAAATAAATTGAATAAAGTCAGTCTAGGCTGGACTTCGAATAAAGATAGTTTAAAAATAAACTACTGGAGTCTTTTCTTTATTTTCCCTTACAAATAAAATTAATATTTTTTTTTAAAAATTTGTTTTCCATAACAAAATATAAATTTCGCGCGTTCACATACCCATTGCTTGTTTTCAAAATTTTGCCCGATATTGGGGAAAACGCAATTTATTAACTCTTCTATAGATTGCGTCATGCTGCAGAAGTCAGATGGAAATGTTATACATACATACATACATACATACATACATACATACATACATACATACATACATACATACATACATACATACATACATACATACATACATACATACATACATACATACATACATACATACATACATACATACATACATACATACATACATACATACATACATACATACATACATACATACATACATACATACATACATACATACATACATACAAACACACATTCACTTTTATATATGGGGCATTTCACGTCAAGTGAACCAACTTTTGGAATCGATGTCTTCCGATCGGGATGAAATTTGCACCAATGTTAGTTCTATTAGATAGTAATTCGGACACAATTTTTCAACAAGATCGGTCAAGAACTCTCTGAGTTATAGGAGGTCAAAATTTGACATTTTGGCCAAACAGGTGTTTTTTCTTATCCATATAACTTATTACCTATTGTTCTTAGCAAAATGTGTCCCAAATAGTTTAGATAGCTATTTATGCGATTTTTGGAAAAAAAAAATTAAAAAAATTAAATAAAATATTTTTGACTTTTTTTTTTAAAAAATCAAAAACATTTTTGACTTTTTTTTCAAAATGGGCCCTTTTTATTTTTTTTTTTTATTTTTTTTAAGAAAGCTTAGGTCTTTTCCTAAGCGACCTATATGGTCGCTTAGTGGGATGCGAGTGGGATATCTATCAAAAAAAATATTTTGTAACTCAAAATATGAAATTTTTTGACTTTTTTTGCAAAATCAAAAACTTTGTTGACTTTTTTTAAAAAAATGGACCCATTTTTTAATTTTTTTTTTTTTGCTCAGAAGAAAGCTTATGTGTTTTCCTTTAACACCTTTTTTGTCGCTTAGTGGGATGCGAGTGGGATATCTATCAAAAAAATGTTTTGTAACTCAAGACATAAAATTTTTTACTTTTTTTTTGCAAAATCAAAAAGTTTTTTGACTTTTTTTTTCCAAAATGGACCCTTTTTTTAATTATTTTTTTTTCTCAAAAGAAAGCTTAGGTCTTTTCCTTTAAAACCTTTTTGGTCGCTTAGTGGGATGCGAGTGGGATATCTATCAAAATAAATATTTTGTAACTCAAGACAAAGGTTTTTAAATTTTTAGGATATGCACTATTTTGATTTTGTTCATATTTGTGTGTAAACCTTAAAAATTAAACTTACGCGGAGAAACTAGACACATTAGCCTTTCCGATGGTATGTAACAACCTAACTAAAATTTCATAGCCTCGATACTGTAATACCCATAATATGTTAACCTCAGGAATAAAAATCACTTTTTATACCCTACACCACCATAGTGGCGAGGGTATATTAAATTTTTGCAGATGTTTGTAATACCCAAAAATATTAGTCTAGCCCACCTTAAAGTATACCGATCGGCTCAGAATCGCTTTCTGAGTCGACTAAACGATGTCCGTCCGTCCGTCTGGCTGGCTGGTTGTCCATGTAAACCTTGTGCGCAGAGTACAGGTCGCAATTTTGAAGATATTTCGATAAAATTTGGTACATATAATTTGTTCGGCCCAAGGACCAAGCCTATTGAAACTGGCTGAAATCGGTCCATTATTTCACCTAGCCCCCATACAAATGTCCTCCTGAAAGTGGACTTTATCGGTCACAAATGTTTAATTTATATAGGTATCTAAACAAGTTTTTCTCCAAATAAGTTTTATATATACGGAATTCATGTCACCAAATTTTATTATGATCCGTCCATAATTAGTCATAGCTCCCATATAAGGCCTGCTTCCGATAATCACTTTAACGAGCATAAATCTCCTAAAAATGTTGGTATACACATAAAATGCAACATAAATAACTTTCATATAGACATTAATCACACCACCTAATTTCATGATGATCGGTCCATAATTTGACATAGCTCCCATATAAGGTCCACTTCCAAAAATCGCTCACGAATATAAATTATTGCGATGAAAACTACCTATAGGATTGAATAAAAAAGCCGCAAGATGCAAAACTCAGACAAATTTTGGGGGCGGAAAATTAATAGCGGTCGGCCTCACATTGCACCCCTCCAGTGGCTATTATCGGTCAGTTGTAGTGGTTTTTTTTTAAGGTTTGAAATATGAAAATATGAAAAAAATCAATTTAAAAACCTTTGTCTTGAGTTACAAAACATTTATTTTTATAGTTAACCCACTCGCATCCCACTAAGCGACTATAAAGGTTTTAAAGGAAAAGACCTAAGCTTTCTTTTGAGAAAAAAATAAAGAAATAAAAAAGGGTCCATTTTGGAAAAAAAGTCAAAAAAGTTTTTGATTTTGCAAAAAAAAAAGTAAAAAATTTTATGTCTTGAGTTACAAAACATTTTTTTGATAGATATCCCACTCGCATCCCACTAAGCGACAAAAAAGGTGTTAAAGGAAAACACATAAGCTTTCTTCTGAGCAAAAAAAAAAAATTAAAAAATGGGTCCATTTTTTTAAAAAAAGTCAACAAAGTTTTTGATTTTGCAAAAAAAGTCAAAAAATTTCATATTTTGAGTTACAAAATATTTTTTTTGATAGATATCCCACTCGCATCCCACTAAGCGACCATATAGGTCGCTTAGGAAAAGACCTAAGCTTTCTTAAAAAAAATAAAAAAAATAAATAAAAAGGGCCTATTTTGAAAAAAAAGTCAAAAATGTTTTTGATTTTTTAAAAAAAAAGTCAAAAATATTTTATTTAATTTTTTTAATTTTTTTTTTCCAAAGATCGCATAAATAGCTATCTAAACTATTTGGGACACATTTTGCTAAAAACAATAGGTAATAAGTTATATGGATAAGAAAAAACACCTGTTTGGCCAAAATGTCAAATTTTGACCTCCTATAACTCAGAGAGTTCTTGACCGATCTTGTTGAAAAATTGTGTCCGAATTACTATCCAATAGAACTAACATTGGTGCAAATTTCATCCCGATCGGAAGACATCGATTTCAAAAGTTGGTTCACTTGACGTGAAATGCCCCATATAGATAAGGGTTTCAAATGTATACAAATTTTAACATTTACTTAATATTGTTGGTAGTCAGCGCATTTCTATCCTAAATATTAATATTGATATTGATGTATGGGAGGTGCCACGCCCACTATTGATAGTCCGCCCATTCTTGTCCTAAATATTAATGTTGATGGTAGAATAACCGTACCATATATCTTTTTGTTTCCCATATATAAATTTTTTTTAATTATCATCATATGGGAGGTGCCACGCCCTCTGTGGCTACTACTCCCATTTTTGCCGCAAATATTTAAACAAACAGTGGAATTGCTCATGCAAAATTTGAGGACAATAGCTATTATAGTTTCCTAAATATTTGATTTTTAAAATTAACTTTGTATGGGAGGTACCACGCCCACTTCAAATTTCAAAACAAAAAGTAGCCTATAGCTCCTTCCAGACATACATAAATATACTGTAAACATTTCAAGCAAATCGGTTCAGCCGTTTAGCCGTCTATAGATCCCAAACTAATAATAATAAACATACATACATACATACAGACACACATTCACTTTTATATATATAGATGAATTAGCTTAATTTTGAATTAATTAATTTTACAACAAAAATGAATTGAATGAAATTTTAATCGATTCAAACGAATTAGGCAGATATGAATTTCAATTCATTTCCAATTCAAATGAATTTGTAAAAATGAGTTGCATAATTCAAATGAATTAGAAAAAAGAAAATGAGTTACAATCAATCAAATTCAAGAGCAGATCTCTAGGGGGAATGAAAAATTTCTCCTACTAAAATAAAAATATTCAGTACAAAAATTTAAAAGCATTGTCCTGGATCTGCGCCTGATCAAAGAATCATGATGTTTGGAGTTTATTTCTTCAAGAAGGACTGATTTTTATTTTGATATACGCTGAACGACAAAACAATTGTTTTTTTGACCAATCACAAGAATCTTTAAAATTCGATTGAAAATTTTACAAAAAAGAAATTTTCCACAATATACATGTATGATATTATTTAAACAAAAAAATTATTGTTAACATTTAAATCTAAGAATTTTTTGTCATGGGATTATATTAGGTGATATACAAAACAAGAGTAATGCTTGCTGTCTTTTACATAAAAAATTAGTTGAATAACAATACAACAGTCTGCAGTAAGACTTACTTACATAAATTCAAATTTCAATCAATTCAAATGAGTTGGAAATGAATGGCTAATTCTTTTTATACCCTCCACCACCACAAGTGATGAAAGAGTGTAAGATTGAGAAATATTCATCCGAGACCCAACAAAGTATGAAATTCTAAGTCGATTGAGCAATGTCCGTCTGTGTAAAACACTCTCACGTCCAAAATACATAACCAAAATTAATGAAGTGTATACCAAAATGTTTATAATTTTTCTAAGCAGTTTGGTATTGAAAATCAGCAAAATCGAATTGGTAGAACCAGGGTTATGGATCAAAATGTAAGACAACCTTTAAAAATTTTGATAATTTTCACATGATTTTTGTGACTTTTGGTAAATCTTTGCAGAAATTTTTCACTCAATATTTATATGATAAAAGGACAAATTCTGTTGAAAATGGAAAGAATCGGTTCATAAATTCTCGTAGCCCCCATACAAATTTCTTCCCGAAATATGGTGCTATGGTATATAAATGCTCATAGAATTGCAATATCCATATAAAATTCAACACAACTAAGTTTCGTGCAAACAGAAATCGCAAGACCAATTTTTTTTTTTTTGATCAGGCACCATTTGACCATAGCCCCCATATAAAGTTTACTTCCGAAAATTTTAAATACACTTAAGTATCTTATATATATCGGTATCAGGTTGAAATTGAACTTGCATAATGCCCATGCACATGAAAATCGCTGTAGGGAATTTCATGAAGATCGGTCCATAATTGGTTATAGCACCCATATAAGGACCACTTCCAAAAAACACATTAATTTTCATAAATATCTGAAAAATATCGCTATCGAATTAAAATTTTACAGAGATTGTTAGTATTAATTCACAAATTATACTACAAGATTGTGTGAATATCGGTTCTTATTTGACCATAGCTCCGATATAAGGACCACTTCCGAAAAGCACATTAACC
Source organism: Calliphora vomitoria (assembly GCA_942486065.2). NCBI lineage: Eukaryota > Metazoa > Arthropoda > Insecta > Diptera > Calliphoridae > Calliphora > Calliphora vomitoria. The sequence goes on along the minus strand of OW818030.2, from coordinate 50,862,283 downwards.
TCTATAAATATTTTAAACATATGGATATCGAACTAAAATTGTATACAGATCAAATTATACTACTGGGTTTTGTGAATATCGGTCCATATTGACCATTTCCGATAATCACAATAATACCCATAAAACTCTGGTAAATAATGTTATGGAGAAAAATATCAAGCGGCAATAGGCCTCAAATACATAGAAATCACGTTAAAATATTTAATTATATCTTCCAAATAAGTCGCACATCCGAAAAATACATTAACGCATATATACACTCATATCGGTAAAATATGTAACAGAAATAAGTTTCAAGTAGATTTGGTGACTATGGGTTCATAATTATATATATAAGGCTCAGATCCGGAAAATTCATTAGAACAGAACAAAAATATACTTTTAAAGTTTGACTAAATATATTTGTTTACCCTTTTTATACCCTTCACCTTCGTGAGAAGGGTATATATAAATTTGTCATTCCGTTTGAAATTTCCACAATATAATTTTCCGACCCTATAAGGTATATATATTCTGGATCCTTATAGATAGCGGAGTCGATTAAGCCATGTCCGTCTGTCTGTCTGTCTGTCTGTCTGTCTGTCTGTCTGTCTGTCTGTCTGTCTGTCTGTCTGTCTGTCTGTCTGTCTGTCTGTCTGTCTGTCTGTCTGTCTGTCTGTCTGTCTGTCTGTCTGTCTGTCTGTCTGTCTGTCTGTCTGTCTGTCTGTCTGTCTGTCTGTCTGTATGTATGTCTGTCCGTCTGTCTGTCTGTCTGTCTGTCTGTTGAAATCAGTTTTCTGAAGACCCCAGATATCTTCGGGATCCAAATCTTCAATAATTATGTCAGACATGCTTTCGAGAAGTTTGCTATTTAAAATCAGCAAAATCGGTCCACAAATGGCTGAGATATAAGGAAAAAACCAGGACAAGCTCGATTTTTTACCTATTTTTTGACCTATATCTGGATTACTAAGTCATTAATATAGACAATATGGATATCTAATGATAGATATTTCAAAGACCTTTGCAACGACGTATATAAGACCATAATAAGTTGGACCTACAATGGGTCAAAATCGGGAAAAAAAATTTTAACCAGATTTTTTTTTTCACCAAAAGTTTTTTTTCGCTAAATATTAAAAAAAAAATATTTTAAATTTAAAAAAATTTAAATTTAAAAAAAATAAAAAAAAATTTGACATAAAAAATTTAAAAAAAAAAAAATTCGAAAAAAAAAATTTCCAAAAAATTAAAAAAAAAAACAACTGGAAAAAAAAAATTTTGTTTACCTAAAAATATTTAAAATTTTTATTTTGAAGTATAGTTTGGTGAAGGGTATATAAGATTCGGCCCAGCCGAATATATCTCTCTTACTTGTTTATACTCTTTTACTTCACTTGTGGTGAATAAAGAAAATGTTGAGCCAATCGGTAATGTTAACCAATTATCAAGTATATATATTGTTAAATAGTACATTTTATTCCTATTATAAAATTATAGACTGTTGGAAATGGTATTTTTCGTAAGTTATTTCAATTATAAATTTCTGAATTAGATAACATTTTTATACATTTGAAATAAAATATCTTCTGCGTAAACTATTTTTCTAACAATATATAAAATACTACTATACTACTATATTTTGAATAAACTTTTATTTTGTTTAAGAAAGTGGTTTTATTGAAGAAAGTACATAATTTGTATATAGTCCAAAATGTGTATTATATCAGGATTCATCTATAATCTGTAAAATGGCTTAAAAAGCAATTCGGTTATAGTCCACAAAAATTGTGCAACTGTATTTGTAGACTATAAGCGAAAACTATTATATTACATTAACATTCTACCAATCTTCATAATCGGATCTAAGTCCCAATAACAAACACTGAATGTGAATATTAGAGTGTTTATACCAATGTAATTTCTATAATTTTCATCTAATTTAGGTGGAGGGTATTTAAGATTCGGCATAGACGAATATAGCACTCTAACTTGTTTTTATATATTTTCAAAAAAACACAAAAAGAAAATTTTAAAAATTAAAAATTTATATACAACTTAAGACCTTCATTTTAAAAATGTGGTACCGCAAAAGCCATTTTTTTTCTAAACATGAAACATGGTGTTGGAAGCATTTTGTTTATAAATATTGTTTATTTGTTACACTTATTCTTACCTTTTTAATATTTTTTCTTAAAATTTTTTATAAAATTTTTCATATTCTTCAGGATATTACTTTTAATAACTTAATAGAGGAGATATTAGTTTTACTAACAGTGGGAAAATGTTGGAAGAATACTTAAGGTTTCAAAAGTTATAGCATATTAGTATTTCCCTAAAATTTTTGTAAATTCGGAAAATTTAAATACTTTATTTTTTTACTAAGTTTTTAAGTCGATATATTTTTTAAAATTTTTTTATGAAAATAAACGCATAACAAAATTTGTCACTTTTCTAGATAACTTTATGTGCAATGGTGCTATTAACTCGAAATTTAGGTTTTTGAATTATTACGTTGTCTCAGCAAATGAGCGATATGTAGTTTTATGTTCAATTGAAACATTATTTACTTATTAACAAAATTCACTAAATAGACTTTTAAAATGTGCATACATACATATGGCGCATTTCATGTCATCTTTTGAAATCGATGTCTTCCGATTGGGATGAAATATGGTTAGTTCTATTGGATAGTAATTCAGACACAATTTTTCAACTAGATCGGTCGAGAACTTTCTGAGTTAGTTGGAGTTAAAATTAGACATTTTGGCCAAGCAGGTGTTTTTTCTCATCCATGTAACTTATTACCTATTGTTCTTAGCAAAATGTACCCCGAATAGTTTAGATAGCTATTTCTTCAATCTTTCGGTCAACCAATCGGAAGACATCGATTTCAAAAGTTGGTTGCCACATATATAAATAGTTTAAAACGGTTAAGTAATAAAAAAGTTATAAAGTAGATAGCTATTTCTTCAATCTTTCGGTCAACCAATCGGAAGACATCGATTTCAAAAGTTGGTTGCCACATATATAAATAGTTTAAAACGGTTAAGTAATAAAAAAGTTACGTTATGTTAAACTTAATTTTTTTTTTTAAGTTTTTTCAACAACGTCGGATTTGAAGTGATTGTTAGTAAATTGTTCATGAAAATTAAAATAAGGGAAGGAGAATGAACAGAGCCCTGGGGGACTCCAGAGCTTAATATGAAGGTCTCGGAGCAAACTCTATCTATAACTACCCTTATAGTACGTCTACGAAGAAAACTAGAAATAAAATAAAACTAGAAAATGCTTCCCCGACACCAAACGATATCAATTTCGAAACTAGTCCATCATGCCACACCCGGTCGAATGCTTTCGAAATGTCGAGTGCGACTACCTTACTCTCTTCCATGCGCTGTATTTATTAACGCCACTGTTCTGAAATATACGTCATTATGTCCCCAGTTGAACGACTACTACGGAAGCCATATTGTCTCATTCAGAAGTTTGTTAGATTCTAAATATATGAAAGGTAGAAAAGGTTCCTAAGTGGACAGACCAGTAATGATGAAAATTTGTTTAAAACAAGTGCTGGAATACTATCAGGACCAGGGGATTTATTCACGTTGAGTCCGAATAGAACTATCGTAACTGCCCGAGTTCTGTAGAATATTTCAGACATAATACAAGATACAGTAGGTATCACAAGCACCGATTGATTGCAGTCAGGAAGAAATGAATTTGTTGAGAAAATGTTTGCCAAAAGGTTTGCATTTTACTCAACTTCGTTTACAATACAATCACCGGTACGAAGGAGAGGAATAGAATCACCGGTGTTATTCCGAATCCTCTTAACAAAGTTGTGATTTTTACAATTTTTTGTTGGTTGATTTCTGGTATGTACATATACTGGTTTTTGTTATGTATTTTAATTTTCACGTTTTTTTTTTTTTTCAATTTTGATTTCTGATTATTATTTGTTTGTTTTAATTGTAGTTGAGTTAATTTTGTTTTTGCTTATTTTTAAAGCGTAAATATTCCTTCGTTTTAAACTATGTAATAGCGAAGATAATCTTTCTAGTTTCCTCTAAATAAAAGCCCAAATGGAAATTGATGCTAAGTAAATCCTGTATTTAGGGATATCACAAGAAGTCACCAGTTTAAATAAAACTCAATTGGAAATTAATGGTAAATATAATATATTTATTTAGGGATATTTTTTCTTATGCAGCTAAGACTTAACTAACTATTTAGATAATTGTCCCGTCATGTGTGTTAGTGTGTAATTCATTTAGTACAACGGATAATAATAATAACGTCCTCTAGTTTTTAAATTGAAGTTAGACTATTTAGAGTTTACGTGCGTAGAGCGCAAATATTCCTTTGTTCTCTAAAGTTCTGTATACACATCACTTAAATGAGAGTATCATGTTGCATATTAAAATTGTATGGTTGTCTAATTGAATTTTGGAAATCTTAAAATTTAGATATAATTTTTTAGACACGCAGAAATATTCCGGGATATTCCTTAGAATGCCCTCAATTGAACTTTTTAAATTCTAACAAATGTAACCAAACGGCATCAATGGTACCACAGTACTGTGTCTCAATTAATGCTGGCAAATCAATATTACTTATGGCGGATTCGGTTTACGATTTCTATTCTATTAATTTTACGTTTGTTCATAGTAAAATATGTAATTGAATAATTTTACTTATACGAGCATACACAATTTAAAACACACTCACATATACACGTGCACAAATCATATACGTAAACATAAGTAAATATTACGAAATTCGGTACATTAATTTCTACGTTGATATTTGGTTTCTTTATGAACATTTTATTTTTTAAATTATTTTTTAAATTCTATAAGGGAGAATTCATGCAAAAAGATTTTTTTGCCGGTCAAAAAATATGTCATGAAAATTCAAAAATTTAAAACTTTCACAGAAATGCACATCAGAACAGAAGTGATTATAATTGTAAGAATTAAAGAAAAAGAAATAAATAAAAAATGAACAATGAGTTAATTTCTTTATAAATAATGTATTTATTTATCCACCTTTTTTATGGTTGGTGTATATAAATTTACAATGGCAAGTATTAATTAGTAGATTAATTAATTAAGGTAAGTATTTTAAATAGCAGGTTAAGGTAAAAAGGATGAGTTTTGTATTTTAGTTTTAAGATAAGTAAATTTTATTCTTGTTGGTTCTGTTGCCAAGTGAAAAGTGAAGGAATAAAAATCTATTTTTGCTAAAAAATATATATCTTCAGTTACAGATAGCTGAAGATACATATTTGGAAAAAATCCCATAGTACTAAAATGGTAAGTTCAATGTTCTTAACAATTAATATATTCTACATACTGTTACAAATTTGCAAAAGCGATTTGAATTTAACGGTCTGTAGCGACTGCAACATTCAACAATGTTGATAGCATGCGGTTGTTGGCATTGTTTGTAAGTGTGGCAACACTGAATGTTTGAATTCGTGAGTTGAGTTGGTCATTGGCGCTGTTAGAGTTAACATCAACTGTCTTGTACGTATATACATGTACATTATAAAGTGTATGTGTATATTTCTGCGAATTGATAAACGTGTATAAAGACACTGAGCGACTATTCAATTCTGTTGTTGTTGTACATTCTAAATAAACAAAGAGTTGTTACAATTTTAAACTACTAAAACAGCTTTTATTTGCAATCAAAAGAATCCGGTTTATTTAAAGGAAATAAACCCCGTTTTTAAAAGGTAAAAACGTAACAATACTTATTAATTAGGGTGTTCAATTCTATTCTTTTTTTTACATTTTTAACATTTTAGTTTATTTAAAAAATAAAATTTCTATTATGTTTTTAATTAATTTTTTATGTTATTTTTTAATAACTTTAATTAATTTTTGAATTTAATTATTTTATTTTATTTAATTTAAACTAATGTTCCATTGCTAGTTTGTAAGTATGGCAACACTAAATGTTTAAGCTGCTAAAAGCTTTAGAATTCGAACATTCTAGTTTTGTTAGTTAAGATCATTCAGGAAGCTACTGGAAGGAAAATGGCGCTGTGTATAAATAGTGAAAGATGTTGCAGTCGGTAGTTAGTTTATCATAGGCGCTGTTAGAGTTAACATCAACTGCATTCTTGTACATTATAAAGTGTAACATAAGTGTGTGTATTATTGTGAATTATAAACGTGTATATGTTTGTATAAAAACACATAGTGACTATTTAATATGTTTGTTGTGTAAATTTGAGTAAATAAAGAGTTGTTACAATTTTAAACTACTAAACTGCTTTTGTTTGCAATCAAAGGAATACGGTTTATTTAATGGAAATGAACCACCATTTCTAAAAGGTAAAAACGTAACAATTGGTGTTTGAAGAGCTTAAAGTGGAACAACTCAGAGAATATTGTGTAAGTTGTAATTGCTGACACAAGGTAATAAAGCAGAATTGAAGAAGAGGCTCATATATGAAATCAAGCGGAGTGGTATTAACATCGGAACTTACGAGTTTGAGTATAAAGAAGAAGTGGAAGTCTGTACCCAACAAGCAGCAGGAAGTCTGTACCAAAAGAAGTCGAAGAACAATTTCAAGAAAATTCTAGAGCCAACAACGAGGAGCTGGTAGCCGAAGTTCAAGAAACTTCTAAAGCAAACAACGAGAAACTTCTAGAATCAACAACGAGAAATTGTTAACTGAAGTTCAAGATACTTCTAAAGTCATCAACGAGAAATTATTGACTGAAGTTAAGGAATTCAGAGAAGAATTTCAGAAATTTCTAGAGCCACAAATGAGAAACTTCAGGAAATTTCAGAAGTTATAAAAAGCAGAGTGGATGGCATTGAGAAAAAGATGTCCGACTTAGAAAGCTGCCTAGACATGCAAGCCATAGAAGTCAATTTGGATTTAAAGAATGAAATAGCCAAAGGTATAAATAAAGGTGAATAATATTCAATGCCAAGAATTATTCCAGAAGCCTCTAGCAGAATAAAGGCCCCTACTTTTGATGGCAGCACATCTTTTAATGTGTTTGATACAGTTGATACAGTTTCCAAGATTAATGTATGGAACAAAAAATATTAAGCTACAGAGATGATTTTGGACTTCAAGGGAAGGGCTCCAGAAGATCTGGAATGCGTGTCAATGAGTATGGTAGCGAACAGAAGAAAGAAATATACCGAATGGAATTACGTGGTCTCATTGGCAGAAATCCAATGCGACGTAGCAGGTCTTCGCGATGGATATTGAACGTTTGGTACACATGTTTTTTCCAGGTCAAAACCATCCACTGATGGGCATTCATGATCTTGACGTTTAACTAACGATATGTGCATCATTGAAGCCATCGTTTGCAGAAACCGTCTCATTCGCATTGACACCAGTGTTGCCAGGGGTAGCTTGGAAAAAGTTACAACTTTTCTAATTGAAAGTTACATTTTTTCATAAAAAGTTACATTTACGAATTCTTCCCAAATAAATAATATATATATTATATATATTACTATAATCAGAGTCCGAATTACAGCATTCGATATCGAGTAAAACTGATCGTAATTATCTTATTTGAGATTATGGCATTCGATATCGAGCAAGAAATATAATAAATTTTATTATAATTTCGATATAGAAAACTTTTTTCGATACAATAGCTCATTCGATAACGAATGCGGTAATTCGGCCCGAGCTTTTTATAAGTTTTAGTTGGCTAAATATTATCTACACAACATTCATTAAATTGTAAACTTAATCCCGGTATTCTCCAGCACATAAATCAGGTAAAGCATAATATTATTTAAATTAGGAAATTGATTTAATAAATCTATTATATCAATTCTCCGGGACATTAGTAGGGGTTTCAAACATTTCTGACCGAAAATATTGGTATAAAGCTGTGTGTTGCTCTAGATTCCTATAAAGCTGTGTATTGTTGGACTTGGTATTTTGAAATTTATATAAGCTTTTGGAGATTCAACAAAAATATACCGCGCTATTTCCCATCATGTCCTCAATTGATTTTTTCTAAATTTTAGCATGACTAGTAGTATGAAATGACAGCTACATTAATGACATACGATATTTTCAACAGACTTCTTCAAGTGTCTAAAAACAGAGTTATGTGATCCAGAAATACAATTTTTTTATCTGACGATATATTCCAAATGCACAATATTGGATTACTAAGATCTTTCCAGAGTTTGTCTCAAGATGATCTAGACTTAGGTGGTAATAAATTACAAATAAGTCACACTATTTTTTAATAGAAACATTTGTGCCATGATATGCATTTAAAGTACTAAAAATTTGTACTCTACTTTTTCAGAGCTGAAAAGTTACGAAAATAAGGTCCAAAAAAGGAAAATTATACATGTTACGTAGAGGGTCGAAAAGTTACGATAAATGTAACAAATGTAACCAAACGGCATCACTGATTGACACAAGAAAGCGCCAAAACAATTTCAACACAACACAAATGTGAGGTGGCAGATCTTGAAGTTGTTCCTTTGAAGAGGAGAAATATTATGAACACTGTAAAAGAGGCAGTTATGAAGGGGGTTGATTCTGGTTCTGTGAAACGGTGAAATGAAAACCAATTTTCATTTTCGTTTTCATAAGAACTTTTCATATTATCATTTCACAATTAAACAAATTGCGATTCCCGTTCTTTTAATGAAAAAGTCTTTCATTCCATTGTAGCCGTAAAACTTTTGTATCTCTGTTAATAAAATGTAAAAGTCAAATGCAGATGTCGAAACTTAGCAGTTTTAAACCGGCACACGGTGGCTCAGATCTCAATTTCATCGGCAAAAAGTTTAATTTTAATGATATTAAATAGTAAACAAACACATTGAAACTAAGGTAGCCAAAAAATAAGATAAACATATTGTCAATTGTGTGCGTGGCATGCTGTTAAAGTCAAATATTTTATACCATTTTATAAAAAATGTAATTTTTGTAAATTAGATCAGAAGTAAATTATCATTACTCGCAAACTATTATCGATAATTGGATAATTTTTTTTATTATGTTGGCAGGATAATAGTCTTTAAGAACTGGTATGATTTGTCACTGTACCGTTTATACCTGCTGTGTTATTAAATTTTTTCTCAAGTAAAATCTTTGTAAAACATGGAGAATTATCCGAAGAGTATTTTAAAAACCAAAAGCGGGAAGATGTTCTAAGTTACGTTCAAGAAAAAACAAACTTATATCCATGCAGCACCGAAATAAAATTGGACTTGGAAAATAAAATTACGGATTTCGTCAAAAACTTAACAAGGTGCAAAAAATTGGATGGGAGCAAAAAAAGATTTTATATCATGTTTGAAAACGGGTTAAAGGGCTAACATACTGTCCAGGTATCTTCAGAAAGTACAAACCAAAACAATCTTGGTAGACCACCAAAATCAGTCAACAACTGTAGCGATAGATCTAAAAGACGGAAACTTAGGGATATTAAGGATATCAATTTCGATCACAAAAACAACTCACAAAAGTCGACATCATTCAAAAAGTTTTTAACGCTAGTCCAGTGAGAACAAAACGGATTCTTAAAAGTATTCCAATGCCAAGCGATGAAAAACAGTTCTCAAATGAAGAAGCATTAGCATTATTTTTGGATCTGAAGTTAACAAAACAGCAATATAATCAGCTCAGCTTGCTTGCGATTGAACAAGGCTCAAATCTCTATCCATCATATAACTGCTGCTAAGAAGGATTGTTTGCCACCAGCGGCAGAGGTACTACTTCAAGATCTACTTAATCATACAGCTCAGCGCTTCCTGCTGTTATTTAAAGGAAATGATTTGAAGAAATATGGAAAATGCAAGTTAACTCCCTTTTGCAAATAGGGATGTAATGGTTCTTCTGGCAAAAACAATGCAAGCAATATGTATGTGAAAATACTTCAGACACAGATATGTTCATTGTGTCATTCGTACCATTGAGATTGATAAAAAATTTGGATGACTCGGAGACTTCGACCAGTACAAAGGATATTTTGAAAAATCAAACACCATCTTCTACAAAATACTGCAGACCAATTAAATTTGAATTTTAAAATGAAACTTACGAAGTCATTAAAAAACAAGTTAGAGTGCTATATTCGGCTATGCCGAATCTTAAATACCCTCCACCTAAATTAGATGAAAATTATAGAAATTACATTGGTATAAACACTCTAATATCCACATTCAGTGTTTGTTATTGGGACTTAGATCCGATTATGAAGATTAGTAGAATGTTAATGTAATATAATAGTTTTCGCTTGCTATGAGCGAATTAGGACTATAACCGAATTTCTTTTTAAGCCACTTAATGGATTATAGATGAATCCTGATATAATACATATTTTGGACTATATACAAATTATGTACTTTCTTCAATAAAACCACTTTTTTTAAACATATATTGTTATAAATTGTTATATTGTTAGAAAAACTAGTTTACGCAGAAGATATTTTATTTCAAATGTATAAAAATGTTATCTAATTCAGCAATTTATAATTGAAATAATACATATTCCTACCATTTCCAACAGAGTCTATAATTTTATAATAGGAATAAAATGTACTATTTAACAATTTATATACTTAATAATTGGTTAACATTACCGATTGGATAAACATTTTCCTTATTCACCACAAGTGAAGTAAAAGAGTATAAACAAGTAAGAGTACTATATTCGGCCGTGCCGAATCTTAAATACCCTCCACCTAAATATGATGAGAGATGTAGAAGTTACATTGGCATAAACACTTTAATATCCATATTCAATATTTGTTATTATGAAGATTAAGACAATGTTATCGAAATACTATTAAATAAATATATGAAATAATATAACAATTGTAAGAAAGACTAGTTTAAGCAGAAGATACTTTAACTGCAGATTCTTGCCATTTTGAATAGAGTTTGTCATTTATTCATATTATAACGTATGACATTTAACCTAATAATTGGTTATCATTATCCGATTGGATCAACATTATCCTTATTCACCACAAGTGAAGAAAAGGAATATAAAAAAGGGTATACAAATATATTTAGACAAAATTCAAAATTTTATATATGGAAATGAGTTATATCACAAAATTTTAATATATATTCGCGATTAATGAATTTTCCGGTTATGTGTCTTATATATAATTATGAACCCATAGTCAAAAATTCCAGCAGTATTAAGACAATGTTCTGTCTACTTGTAACTAATTTCTGTTGAATTTTTGTTTATATGCGTTAATGTATTTTTGGGTTGTGGATCTAATTGGAAGCTATGACCTATTATGAGTCAAACATCATAAAATAGTTTAACGTGATTTCTATGTATTTTAATTGAATTTCATCTTTACAAGAGTATTATAGTTATTACCGAAAGTGGAACTTATATGAGGGCTGTTGCCAATTATGGACCGATATTCATAAAATTCAGTTGTATGATTTTTGGAATCAAATTTTGGTTCAACATATTGGAGCTGACCTATTATGGGACTATCGCCACATAATACTGTAACGTGATTTCAAAGTATTAGAGGGCTATTTTTGTAAAATTTATAAATAAAAAAATTAATAAAACTTAATTTAAACAACGCTATTAACAAGTGTGGACCTTATATGACAACTATATCGAATTATGGACCGATATTTAAAAAATCTTGTAATATGATTCTTGAATACAAATTACTGATCGGTGTACAATTTTGGTTCAGTACAAATATTTTTTTTTGGATATTTGTGTAGGTTAATGTGTTTTCCCGAAGTGGAGGCTACGACCAATTATTGGCCGATCATCATAAAATTTCGTACAATGATTTTTACATATATTGCAATTTTTGGATTCGAATTTCAACTTGATGACTATATTTGTAAGAAATTTATGAGGGTTTTAGTGATTTTCGGGAGTGGACCTTATATGGAGCTATGGTCAAATATGGACCGATATTCACAAACTACAGTAGTATGATTACTAGATACAAATTACACATCTATGTATAATTTTATTTTGATATCGATTTGTTTTAGATATTTATACAGGTTAATGTGTTTTTCGGAAGTGGTTTTTATATGGGAGCTATGACCAATTATGGGCCAAACTTCATAAAATTTGGTACAGTTGTTGCTATGTATGCATGTCGAATTTTAGCATTATTAATATATTTATAAGAGATTTGTGAGACTTAACTGATATTCGGAAATGGACCTTAAATTTGAGCTACGGTCAAATATGGAGCGATATTCACAAAATCCTGCAGTATAACTTCCATATATAAATTACGGATCTGTGTAAAATTTTGGATTGATATTGATTGTGTTGTTCGGATGAGGTCCTTATATGAGAGCTATAAACAAATATGAACCGATCTTCATAGAATTCGGTGCAGCGTCTTTTGTATATATGGAGATTATTTGTGTCGAATTTCAACTCAATAGCGATATTTATAAGGTATTTATGCATGTTTAAGTGATTTTCGGAAGTGAACTTTATATGGGGCTATGATCAAATATGGGCCGATCATCGAAAAATTTAGTCTTGTGATTTCTCTTTTTATTTTTGCTGAATTTTGTATGGGTACTGCAATTCTGTAGGCATTTATAGACTATAGCACCATATTTAGGGAAGAAATTTGTATGGGGGCTACGAGAAATTATGGACCGATTCTTTCCATTGAGTGCAAAATGTCATGGTGTTCTCTGCAATGAATTCACCAAAAGTCACAAAAAACATTTGAGAAAATTATAAAAATTTTTGGAGATTGTCTTACATTTTGATCCATAGCTCTGGTTCTACCAATTCGATTTTGCTGTTTTTCAATACCAAACTGCTTAGAAAAATTACAAACATTTTGGTATACATTTCATTAATTTCACTTATGTATTTTGGACGTGAAAGTGTTTTACACAGACAGACAGACAGACAGACGGACATTGCTCAATCGACTTAGAAATTCATAACATAGGAAAAGTGCTTCACAGGGAATAGTTTGGCATCAAAAACACATTTTTACAAAATCTGCAGATAAACCATTTTGAATAAACGCCGTCGATATATAAAAACAAAATCCCATAAAAAAAAAAAACAAAAATACAAACAAGTTAGAACACTATATTCGGCTATGCCGAATCTTAAATACCGTCCACCTAAATTAGATGAAAATTATAGAAATTACAATGGTATAAACACTCTAATATCCATATTCAGTGTTTGTTATTGGGACTTTGCTCCGATTATGAAGATTGGTACAATGTTAATGTAATAGTATTTTATATAGTTAGAAAAACTAATTTACGCAGAAGATATTTTATATCAAATGTATAAAAATGTTATATAATTCGTCAATTTATAATTGAAATAACTATATATTCCTACTATTTCCAACAGAGTCTATAATTTTATAATGGAATAAAATGTACTACTTAACAATTTATGTACTTAATAATTGGTTAACATTACCGATTGGCTTAACATTTTGCTTATTCACCACAAGTGAAGTAAAAGAGTATAAAAAAGGGTAAACAAATATATTTAGTGAAACTTCAAAAGTATATTTTTGTTCTATTGTAATGAATTTTCCGGATGTGAGCCTTATATATATAATTATGAACCCATAGTCACCGATATGAGTGTATATATGCGTTAATGTATTTTTTGGATGTGCGACTTATTTGGAAGATATAATTAAATATTTTAAAGTGATTTCTATGTATTTGAGGCATATTTTGCTTGATATTTTTCTCCATAACATTATTTACAAGAGTTCTATGGGTATTATAGTGATTATCAGAAATGAGCTAATAAGGGTGCTATGGTCGAATATGGACCGATATTCACAAAACCCAGTAGTATAATTTTTGGGTACAATATATTGATCTGTATACAATTTTAGTTCGATATCAATATGTTTAAAATATTTATAGAGCTTAGTAAATGTGTTTTTCGGAAGTCGTCCTTATAAGGGAGCTATAACCAATTATCGGCCGATCTTCATAAAATTCAACACATCGATTTTCGTATATATGGGAAATATTTATTTGAAAGTTTAACCTAATAGAAGCTTTTATAAGAGATTTATGAGTATTTAAGCAATTTTCGAAAATGGACCTTATATGGAGCTATGGTCAAATATGGACCGATATTCACACAATCCATAATCCACTTAATAATACCGATCTCTGTAAAATTTTAATTCGATACGATATTTTTCAGATATTTATAAAAATTAATTTAGAAGTTTTTTGGAAGTGGTCCAATTATGGGCCGATCTTCATGAAATTCCCTACAGTATAATCATGTACATGGGGATTATGCAAGTCGAATTTCAAATTGATACGGATAAGGTATTTATGTGTATTTAAGTGATATTCGGAAGTGAACTTTATATGGTGGCTATGGGCAAATAGTGCCAGATCCAAAAAAAATAATTATCTCGCGATTTCTCTTTGCACGAAACTTAGTTGTGCTGAATTTTGTATGGATACTGCAAGTATGGGCATTTATATACCATAGTAGCATATTTCGGAAAGAAATTTGTATGGAGGCTAGGACAAATTGAGGACCGATTCTTACCATTGTCAACAGAATTTGTCCTTTTATCATATAAATAGTGAGTGCAAAATTACATGGTATTCTCTGCAATGAATTTACCCAAAGTCACAAAAAACATGTGAAAATTATCAAAATTGTTGGAGTTTGTCTTACATATTGATCCATAACCCTGGTTCTACCAATTCGAGCTTGCTGATTTTTAATACCAAACTGCTTAAAAAAATTATTAACATTTTGTATAAATTTGAGTATTTTGAACGTGAGAGAGTTTTACAGAGACAGACAGACGGACATTGCTCAATCGACTTAGAATTTCATAAGGATCAATCTATATATATAAAAATGGATGTTTGTATGTATGTGGGTATGTATGTATGTTCCAAATGAACTCAAAAACGGCTGAACCGATTTTGATGAAATTTTCAGGGACTCTTCAGAATAGCCTAGCGGGTAACACTTTTTTTTTGATTGATTTTTGATATTCGGTCTGTGGGCGGAGGGGTGTGTAAAAATCAAATTTTTACATTATACCGTCAATGCCATATATATATAAAAACAGATTTGTGTATGTAAGTTCCGCATGGACTCAAAAACGGCTGGACCGATTTTGATAAAATTTATACGGAATCTTCAGAAAAGTCTAGCACTGTAAAGTCAGATTTTTGATTTTCGGTCTATGGACGGAATGGCGTGGCAGAATCAAATTTTTATACTATACCGCTAATGACATAAAAAAAAGATTATTGTATAATTGTTGATCGACCTTATCTTCAATTCTCACAGATAGTTTATTTAGTTTCCTATATACAGGCTTACAAAGTCAGTGATTGTTGTAAATAAAATTTGGCAAAAAAAATTAATTTTGTCGACCAAAAAATTTTTTTTCAATTGGAGAAATACATAAATACTTTTTTTTATTCCCAACGTTCAAACAATGACAATTTTCCTTTCGTTTCTTAACATCATTCTAAAAATTTTAATTCAAAGTGGTATACTCTGAAGCGAATTATTTGGTGTAAGCGTAGAAAGGAATACATTTCAACACATATCCGGTACTATACAAGTTATTTTATATTATCAATCGATGATAAACAATTTTCTTTACTCTTGCATATTAGGTGCATGAATAAGAAATTTCCATATGAAATCTATGAAATAAAATAATATTTTGAATAACCCTCCGCATTCCACTTTTAATAATAAATAACGGTTTTATTCAAATAAAATTTGTTTTAGAAAGGGCATCTACGTCTAGAGCCGCAAAAACGGGAAGAGAACGAGAATAACGGCTTCAGCAAATGCGTCGCATTGCATCTTCATCGAGTGCTGCAGAGACACCTCAACAGCATATCGAAAGACTAGAAGCCAATCGCTCCCGAATGGCTCGATCAAGAGAAAGAATCGATTTAAAGTTGTCGGCATTTTATTACAATAAGTATGATGACTACAGGAATCACAATGACGTACTGATTGCCGCAATGGACAAACATTGCTTACATTGCCGCGTTTTGAAGTTCCCTAAGGAATTCCCGTGCTGTTCCAACGGTAAAGTTATTCTGCCACCAGTTATTGAGCCGCCGAAGCTGCTTCTAAGTTGCATTTCCGGCGCCAATCCTATTTCCAAGCACTTCCTTCAAAATATCCAAAAGTGCAACTCTTGATTTCAAATGACGCCGGCTTCATGCCCACCTTTAAAGTTCAAGGCCAAATGTACCACAGAATTGGATCATTGCTCCCGCTTCCCAATGATGATGCGAAGTTCCTTCAAATTTATTTCACTGGAGGTGAAGCTACAGAAGCCGAACGCTATCAACGAACATGCGTGTGCATTTGCTGCAATACCCTTCTGCCGAAACATTCTCAAAACAATTGTTGGACATCAGATATGGAAAAATTTCAATTGATCTCGCCACAAATGAGATTTCGTTGTTGACAAAGTATTTCCAAGTCTTACAACCAACTACAAAAATTCGGATTGGCTGTGGGAACATGCAATTTTGGCACCAACAAATTATGATGTTAACAAGCTCAATAAACAAATACAATTGAAAGTGCCTGGCGAAACAATAAAATGCAAATCGAATGACACAGTAATGAACGAAGAACAAGCCGTCGATTATCCTACTGAATTTTTGAATTCATTGGAACCAGCCGGACTGCCACCACATGTATTAAAATTGAAGGTTGGATCACCGACTTTGTCCGACACTGAATATTAAAATCGAGACCGAGATGCAATATAAAACAGATGTTTTCTAAGGGCCAGCAGCGCGGACCGGGATCAGCTAGTAATAAATATTCTTTGTAATATATATTCTTTGTTGGGTCTCAGATGAATATTTCTCAATGTAACACACGGAATGACAAACTTATATATACCCTCATTCACTACTTGTGGTGGTGGAGGGTATAAAAATATGCAATCGATATACCAATACGTTCAAGTGATTTTTATCTTAAAACGAGTACAAATGAAACCCCGAAAGCCGATTTTACCTACAAATTCATTACACACAACTGTGTGTTCAAATCTAAAAATAATAAAACCGTATTCACGAAACCAAATGGGATTGTATAAGTTGGCAATTGTTTAGAAATTGTTTCTTGACTCATCGGAATTTGTATACGAAACAAGTAAGAGTACTATATTCGGCCGTGCCGAATCTTAAATACCCTCCACCTAAATATGATGAGAGATGTAGAAGTTACATTGGCATAAACACTTTAATATCCATATTCAATATTTGTTATTATGAGGATTAAGACAATGTTATCGAAATACTATTAAATAAATATATGAAATAATATAACAATTGTAAGAAAGACTAGTTTAAGCAGAAGATACTTTAACTGCAGATTTTTCCCATTTTCAATAGAGTTTGTCATTTATTCATATTATAAAGTATGACATTTAACAATTTATATATGTACCTAATAATTGGTTATCATTATCCGATTGGATCAACATTATCCTTATTCACCACAAGTGAAGAAAAAGAATATAAAAAAGGGTATACAAATATATTTAGACAAAATTTAAAATTTTACATATGGAAATGAGTTATATCACAAAATTTTAATATATATTCGCTATTAATGAATTTTCCGGATATGCGTCTTATATATAATTATGAACCCATAGTCAAAAATTCCAGCAGTATGATTTCTGTCTACTTGTAACTAATTTCTGTTGAATTTTTGATCGATATCAATGTTTATATGCGTTAATGTATTTTTGGGTTGTGGAACGAATTGGATGCTATGACCTATTATGAGTCAATCATCATAAAAAAGTTTAACGTGATTTCTATGTATTTTAATTGAATTTGATCTTTACAAGAGATTTGTGGGTATTATAGTTATTACCGAAAGTGGAACTTATATGAGGGATGTTGGCAATTACGGACCGATATTCATAAAATTCAGTAGTATGATTTTTGGATTCAAATTTTGGTTCAACATATTGGAGCTGACCTATTATGGGACTATCTCCATATAATACTGTAACGTGATTTCAAAGTATTTGAGGGCTATTTTTGTAAAATTTATAAATAAAAAAATTAATAAAACTTAATTAAAACAACGTTATTAACAAGTGTGGACCTTATATGACAACTATATCGAATTATTGACCGATATTTAAAAAATCTTGTAATATGATTCTTGAATACAAATTACTGATCGGTGTACAATTTTGGTTCAGTACAAATATTTTTTTTGGATATTTGTGTAGGTTAATGTGTTTTCCAGAAGTGGTACTTATATGGAGGCTATGACCAATTTTTGGCCGTTCATCATAAAATTTCGTACAATGATATTTACATATATTGTAATTTCGAATTTCAACTTGATAACTATATTTGTAGGAAATTTATGAGGGTTTTAGTGATTTTCGGGAGTGGACTCTATATGCAGCTATGGTCAAATATGGACCGATATTCACAAACTACATTAGTATGATTACTAGATACAAATTACTCATCTGTGTATAATTTTATTTGATATCGATATGTTTTAGATATTTCTACAGGTTAATGTGTTTTTCGGAAGTGGTCCTTATATGGGAGCTATGACCAATTATGGGCCAAACTTCATAAAATTTGGTACAGCTGTATATGAGTTTTATGTATGTCGAATTTTAGCATTATTAGGATATTTATAAGAGATTTGTGAGTACTTAACTGATTTTCGGAAATGGACCTCAAATTGGAGCTACGGTCAAAGATGGACCGATATTCACAAAATCCTGCAGTATGACTTCCATATACAAATTACGGATCTGTGTAAAATTTTGGTTTGATATTGATATTTTTTAGATATTTATGCAGGTTAATGTGTTGTTCGGATGAGGTCCTTATATGAGAGCTATAAACAAATATGAACCGATCTATATAGAATTCGGTGCAGCGACTTTTGTGTATATGGAGATTATTTGTGTCGAATTTCAACTCAATAGCGATATTTATAAGGTATTTATGCATGTTTAAATGATTTTCGGAAGTGAACTTTATATGGGGGCTTTGATCAAATATGGGCCGATCCACGAAAAATTCAGTCTTGTGATTTCTCTTACCACGAAACTTATTTTTGCTGAATTTTGTATGGATACTGCAATTCTGTAGGCATTTATAGACTATAGCACCATATTTCGGGAAGAAATTTGTATGGGGGCTACAAGAAATTATGGACCGATTCTTTCCATTTTCAACAGAATTTGTCCTTGTATCATATACATAATGTGTGCAAAATTTCATGATATTCTCTGCAATGGATTTACCAAAAATCAGAAAAAAAACATGTGAAAATGATCAAAATTTTTGGAGGTTGTCTTCCATTTTGATCCATAACCCTGGTTCTACCAATTCGATTTTGCTGATTTTCAATACCAAACTGCTTAGAAAAATTATAAACATTTTGGTATGCATTTCATTAATTTTGCTTATGTATTTTGGACGTGAGAGTGTTTTACACAGACAGACAGACGGACAGACGGACAGACAGACGGACATTGCTCAATCGACTTAGAATTTCATAAGGATCAATAATATATATACTTTGTTGGGTCTCAGATGAATATTTCTCAATGTTACACACGGAATGACAAACGTATATATACCCTCTTTCACCACTTGTGGTGGTGGAGGGTATAAAAAGTCGGCGCATTGAACTGATATATAAATGAAAAGTAAAAATAAAAACAATAACAGACAATTAAAACGGGATCGTTGTCTATCACTTCCGGTGCTGGAGAAAACTGAGTATAAACGTTATTTTGAATTGAATATAGTTTAGATTTTTCGATTTGTATATGAAAACATGTCTTTTCAAAATTATTTTGAGACGAAACTACTTAACCCTTATGTGTGTGACAAAAAAAAAAAAACACCTTTAATAGGGTACCCGGGTACCACATACAGAACCTATGAAGTTACATATTATTGCGCAATATATACAAATGCTCCATATTATGAAAAGCTAAAAAATATTTAAGTTTAGCCTAACGTCAGTTCAGTAAATGGGGATTCCCATTTACATATATACACTAGAGTGACAATCAGTTGTATGGAAACAAATTTGAGTTCGATTTTTGAAGAGTGCCGGGTGGAATATTGTGACACTAGGTCTAAAAGATATGTTCTGAAAATTTGAGCCAAATCTGACAACGATTTCGGGACGCGCATCGAGGTCAAAGGTTAGATATATGTAAAATTTTACTATTTATATGAAATCAATTTGTAAAACTCCTCGAAATCACAAAATTTAAATCGTAGGTATGGAAAAACTGTAAGAGGTATGGACATAATTTTTTCATATTTTTATTCTCTATTATGATCTCAATAAAAATTCTGAAATTTGTTTAAGGAAATTTTTAAAAATTTGAAAATGGAGATTTGAAACTGCCGTTAAAAAAAATTAATTTTTTTGGCCATCCCTGCGAATAGGTTAACGGCATTCAACAAAGACAAAAACTCATAGGAATGTAAATTCGGATATATTTTAAGTAAAAATTAGCTTTTATTTTAATATTTCTTAAAATATGTTAATTTTGTTCCTACATATCTTGTTCAAGTGGCCTGAGACACGTTAATGGTCTGGGGAATTTTTAATAACTTAAAAATTTTTTAACCAATTTTTGTCATTTATATCTAATTAGAACGACAATTACGTACACATTTCGATTCTTATGCATTCGATTGCAAAAATAATTATTTAGTAGCAACATTTTTACAAAAACTGAAAAATTTGCATTTTTTCCGAATTTTAACGATAATACAGTTTGTGGATCAATTTGACCCAAAGGAGATATAGGTTTAATCTGAAAAATATTTTTTTGACTGTAATTTTCATTAATATAAATAAATCTACATATTTATGTAACATAATGCAGAAAGTTAAGGAGTTTTACAAATTTATTTCATATAAATAGTAAAATTTTACATATATCTGACCTTTGACCTCGATGCGCGTCCCGAAATCGTTGTCCGATTTGGCTCAAATTTTCTGAACTTATCTTTTAGACCTAGTGTCACAATATTCCACCCGGCGTGCCCTGTCACCCTGTTAAGGGTGTAAAATATAAAATGATTTACCACTCCCTCCCAAGTCGAGACACAAATGTGTCCATTATAAAAAATAAATATAACATAAAGTTAGGAGTTCTCAAAAAGTTTCAAACGCCTAGGAATTCTGCATACATAGAAAATTGCAATTAAATTACAAAAAGTTACCCGGGTTACATAAGGGTTAAAAGATTGTTCGAGCTGAGTCTGAATGAGGCATTAGAACAAAAAGTTAATTAATTTATACAACTTCGTAATTGAATCAAATTTTAATTTGTTTCTGTGTATTTTACAAAATACATTTTTAAAGTCTTTAGAAATTTAGATAATATTTTTATGAGACACATTAAGTATTTTTTTATTCTCCTTTTCCAACACAGCCAGGATAACTAGTCGACTTTGATATTGTTTTTATTATTATTATTATTATTTGTGGAAGTGCTCTTAGCGTTATTTCGACTTAATTCGTGCATTCATTTATTTTTATCATTGTTTTCTCTCTACTTTTATATTTTCATTTTCATTCATTTTGTTTCCACTGCTGCTGCTTCCTTCCCATTTTTACTGAACTTATTTTATTTCTATTGTTTTTGTCGTTGTCGTTGTAGTAATTTATTTGTATTCTGTTTAATTCATTTTGCTGTTGTTGTTGTATTTTATATGCACCATGTAGTTTGTTGTTAGTGTTGCCAGACACATTTATCAAGCAAGTTTGGCTACCGCACGGTGTAACGTTACACAGTGGGGTCGATAGCAAAAAAAAGTGGTAATAAATCGGAATCTTCTAAGCTACTGGTCCGATTGCAAAATGATGTATGAAGGAATCGTAGAGGTTTTAAGAAAATTAAATTTATGACCATCCTGTTAGAATACAAGGTGAGAAGCAGGATGTTAAAGTCGAATGTTTATTTCACCAAGTTATCTCGTAACGTTTAAAGAATATTTAAATTTTTATTTTGTTTTTCGCAAATATCTTCGGTAACTTATGTCGAAATATTTGCCTCTTATTTCCAATAAATTCGTAAATAACACGTAACATTTTTCTGGCAATATCTCAATATTGTGAAAAATAATCAAATTCAAAATTTTGTAATAAGTTCGAAATAGGGATACATTTTGACAAAAATGGAGCTTAATTGAGGTTCCATGTCCACTAATAATAATCCACCCATTTTCAGACATATGTAAAATTATAAAAAAAACGTTTTAGACAAAGTTTGAAGAACATCGCATTTTAGTTATCTAGATATTCAAAATTGATATACAAAGTACATCCATACTGTTACCGACAATATTTGAATCTACTACTATTTTTTACAACATTCTACATTTTACAATTACTTAAATCATTTTTCAACACTATATTTTATATTCCTTTATTATCCTGTTCTTATTATACATACTAAATTCATAAAAGATTTAGCCATTGTTAAAGACTAAGCTCAAGCTTTAACAGCTTAAAAAAACTAAAACATAAAACTAAGGTAAAAATAATAAATTTGTTATATTTAAAATTAATAATAAAAATAACTCGCTTTCAGAATTTTAAAGCGACAAACTGCTGGAATAAACTTGGTTTGTTTTATTTTTAACAATTCTTTAAAATTCTTATAAACCATTATGGCTAAGAATATGACAGAAGAAAATCTTACCCTTGCTGCCAACTGCATATTATGCAGCGACCCAGATGATGGAAACATGATAACCTGTTCTAGATGCCTTCACTGTTTCCATAACAGCTGCTGTGACATTGACGACGATGTTGATATATTTAGTTGGATATGCCAGGTTTGTGTTGATGCGACAAAGCAACAAAATGACTCACATAACCTCAAAACACAAGATCCCATAAATGAATCCAGTGTTGAGATTATTGAGACACCTAAACTACATCCACAAGCATCAACTAGTCAACCCACAAAACACACACAAGCAGTCCGGCCTGCCATTAGTGCTAAAAAGCAGCTTGAACTGCAGCAGCTAGAGGAGGAGATGTTATTAAAACAGGAGTTTTTACGCCGTAAGTACCAATTACTACGTGATGAAGCTGATGAATGCCATCAGATTGACAATGTACGGCCAGTGGGTAAAAGCAACAAAAATGCCACAATTGATGACCCACCGTGTGTACAAAGTTGTCAACAAAATGCAAATATCAGCAGACTCCAAACAAGTACGTCACTAAATAACACCATCTTGCGGCGAGTGACCGATTTAAGTGGTGATTATCACCAATTACCACAGACACAAACCATTTTCCCATTTAGTACAATAAGTGGCAGCCCTCCTGAAAACTGTCAAAACATCATTAATGATGACGTCACACAACAAAACAGGAATGTTACAGGCTGTCAACAAATGGGATTCAATACAAACGTAAACAACACACGCGGAGTTAATTATTTAAGAACAAATAATTGCGAAAATAATTATTTAAATACAACGGCGACCCAGTTAATGGCACGGCAATATATTTGCAAAGATTTGCCATGCTTTAATGGAGACCCGAAAGAATGGCCAATATTTATAAGTGCCTATGAACACAGCACTCAGGCTGCCGGGTACACAAATGAAGAAAACCTCATCAGATTGCAAAACAGCTTACGTGGTAAGGCCTGGGACGCAGTAAGAAATTGTTTGATGCTCCCGGATATGGTTCCAGATATTATTAGAACTCTAAAAATGTACTACGGCAGACCAGAGTGCATAATAAAAAATTTAATTGAAGAAGTGCGAACGTATTCAATACAGCGGGGTAAATTAGAGTCCCTAATAGAATTTTCATTTGCGGTGAAAAATCTTTGTGCTACTATTCGTGCATCTCATTTAGAGGAATATTTAATTAACCCTACTCTTTTGCAGGAGCTAGTCGACAAACTACCAACAGACACAGTGCTACAGTGGGCTTTACATTCCAAAGATATTTCCCATCCAAATTTGGTAAATTTTTCAGACTGGTTGTATATGATAGCCGAGGCAACTTGTAAAGTGACTGTTCCTGTATTTGACACCAACAATAACAAAAAGTCAGCAAAGAAAGAGGGGCGTTTAAACACGCATAAGCCACAGAGTATCCAGCAGCAGTGCATAATTTGTAAAGACCTACATAAATTGATTCAGTGCGAAAAATTTAAGGAGCTATCTGTTGCTGAACGTTGGGATGCAGTCAAGGCAAATAATTTATGCCGCGTCTGCCTTGGAAAACATAGGCGCAGGTGCTGGTTTCAGAAACAATGCGGGGTTAACGGATGTTCTGTACGACACAATGCACTATTGCACAATTTAGAGCAGCCATCAGGTGGTTTGGTAAATAATCATAGGTCTTCTTGTGAGGGTGAGTCATTTTATCGTGTACTGCCAGTCACGCTTTATGGTGGCGACAAATCTATTCAAATATACGCTCTTATGGACGATGGCTCGACTTTGACGCTACTAGAAGAGGAGGTGGCCAACTCCTTAGGTGTTGAAGGCGTTAATGATCCACTTTGCATCAGATGGACTGGTGACGTAACCCGATATGAAAACAACTCTAAAAGGTTGGATTTAAGTATCTCTTCAGCTAGACCCAATTCGAAGGTTTTCCCAATCAGCAACGTGTACACCGTAAAAAAATTAAATTTATCAAGTGAAACTATGGATGTCGATGGCGTCAAAACTAAATACACTTACCTGAAAGATATTCCCCTAGAGGGTTATACCAACGTAGTACCATCCATGATAATTGGTGTTAATAACCCAAATTTAATTACATCTATGAAGGTCCGTGAAGGTGGCTGGCGCCAACCAGTGGCATCAAAAACAAGATTGGGATGGACTCTTTTTGGTGGTGGCTCTGAGACTGGTGGAAAACTTAATTTTCACAAATGCAACTGCGAAGAAGTCCATGAACTTGTGAAACTATTTTTTTCTGATGAAAGTGTGGGCATTACCTCTATGCAGCCAGCGCCTATGTCGAAAGATGATGAGCAGGCTATACAAATTTTAAATAACACTTGTACATTTAAAGACGACCAATACGAAGTTGGGCTTTTATGGAAAATTGACCCGCCAGAGTTGCCAAATAGTTTGCCAACGGCAATGAAACGTTTAAAGTGTATTAAACGAAAAGCTGAGTGGGACTCTAACCTGGCCGATAATTTGAAGCTGCAAATCGCAAATTTAGAAGAAAAAGGCTATGCTGAAAGGTTACCTATAGAAGTATTACAGAAAAATGAGACCAAAACATGGTACTTACCCACCTTTATTGTTAAGAACCCACATAAACCAAATAAATTACGACTCGTGTGGGATGCTGCAGCTAAGTCTGACGATTTTGCTCTCAACGATTTTTTATTTAAGGGTCCTGACTTGCTAATTCCCCTTATTAATATTTTATTTAAATTTCGAATGGGGCCCGTAGCGGTATGCGGCGATATAGCCGAAATGTTTCACCGCATAAGAGTTCGTAAAGAGGATGCTAGTGCACAGCGTTTTTTGTGGTGGGACGAAAACAATTCTCTATTGGTATACCAGCTAAACGTACTCACCTTTGGAGCCACATGTTCACCTTGCATTGCGCATTTTGTTAGAGACAAAAATGCTAGACATTTTGGTAATGAAAGGACAATTGACGCAATTACAAAACAACATTACGTGGATGATTTTATTGACTCTACAAATACTACCGAAGAGGCTATTGATTTGGCATTAAATGTACGAAACGTTCATGCAAAGGGAGGTTTTATCATGCATAATTGGTCATCGAACTCCCCTGAAGTTTTGAAAGCGCTTGGAGAGACAGAAGGACCAGACCAAAAAACGTTTGAAAATAATGAAAATGTGACTCAATATGAAAAAATTCTTGGACTTTACTGGGACCCTAAAAATGATGTTTTTAAAATGAATTTAAAATTTGTGCGGCTTCGTCGACCAATTCTGTCTGAGAACTTAGTGCCTACAAAGCGAGAAGTTTTACAAGTTTTAATGTCCGTTTTCGACCCTTTAGGCTTTGTGGCTTGTTTTATGTCATACTTAAAGTCAATTCTACAAGAAATATGGCGAAGCGGTATTGACTGGGACCAACCGCTAAATGATGACCTCTTTAATAAATGGAAGAATTGGCTCACATTTCTACCAAGTTTTACCAAAATATCAGTACCACGGTGCTATTCACTAGCTCTACAACACCATGAATATTATGCTGAATTGCACACCTTTGTCGATGCAAGTGAAGACGCCTATGCAGCTGTTTCATATTTTCGATTTGCATTCGGAGAAAAAGTGGAAATAAGACTCGTCGCGGCGAAATCAAAAGTGGCACCACTTCGACCCCTGTCTATACCACGTCTCGAATTACAAGCAGCAACTATTGGTACCAGACTTATGAAGACAATTACATGCCACGACATAAAATTGCAGCGAAAGATAATGTGGACAGACTCGAGAACAGTTATGTCATGGTTAGCCGGTGACCCTAGAAAATACAAACAATTTGTAATGTTTCGAGTAGCAGAAATTTTAAAATTCACAAATGTTACAGAATGGCGGTGGGTTCCAAGCTCAATGAATGTAGCCGATTTTGCAACAAAGTTTAGACCAGCCACTGATAACTACAAGGAGTGGTTTGAAGGTCCATCTTGGCTGAAACTACCTGAGAGTCAGTGGCCAAATAGTCCCGTTACTCCCGAACGGAATGCCGATGATGTTGATAGGACGGAAATTCGCCCTCGTTATCTAAATATACACTTTCGTAAGTCAATAATGATTTCAATTAATTATGAATATTTTTCTAGTTGGTACCGACTTAAGCGCGCTGTGGCAAATTGGGTAATGTATGTTGAGAGAAAACTACAAAAGTTGCAGCAACAAAAATTAGTTGAACGGCTTAATTCATCGCATCTGGTTAAGGCAAAGAAAATTATATTAAAGATGGCCCAAATAGCAAGTTTTGCAGATGATTATGCTGCAGTACAGAGCGGTAAACCCAATATTAAAGGTGGTGCCTTTGATAAACTTAATGTTTATATGGATGATGATGAAATAGTCAAAGTTAAAAATAGGGCGCAGTATGCAACATCCGCTTGTGGACCTCAACGAGATTTAATAATACTGTCAGGTAAACATCATGTTACAAAACTCATAATTATGGATTATCACCAAGCTTATCATCATTTAAACCACGAGACGGTGCTAAATGAAATCCGTCAAATTTATTTTATAATAAAATTAAGAGCGGTTTATAAATCCGTTCGCAGAAATTGCCAGCAATGCAAAATTTATACCGCTAAACCCATTTCGCCTCAAATGGCATATCTGCCACCAGCACGTCTAGCAGCCTTTCAGCGACCCTTTACGTTTGTTGGAGTGGATTATTTTGGTCCAATAACAGTAACCTTTGGCAGAAAATCATTAAAGCGTTGGGGAGTAATATTCACATGCCTCACTATAAGAGCTATTCATATTGAAATAGCCCATACACTCTCAACAGACTCATTTTTATTGACCCTTAGAAATTTCATAGCAAGGCGTGGCACTCCAGCTGAAATTTATAGCGACAACGGTACAAATTTTCGTGGTGCTGATCGTTTTCTTCAAGAAGAGTTTAAAAATATGGACTTCGACAAAGTACAAACTGAGATGGGTATTTCATGGAAATTTAATCCACCAGCCGCTTCTCATATGGGGGGAGTTTGGGAGAGGTTAGTGAGATCTATTAAAACCATTTTATACAAAATATCTCCCACACAAAAATTCACCGACGAAAGCTTAAGAAGCGCCTTAATGGAGGTGGAATTAATAGTTAACTCAAGACCCCTTACATACGTGTCACTTGAAACCGAGGACCAGGAGGCCATCACCCCGAACCATTTTCTTCTGGGTAGCTCAAATGGTTCAAAGCCATTTTGCTCACCCGATAATATTGATTATAAAATGTGTCTGCGTCAAAGTGAGACGTTTGCTAATATTTTTTGGTGACGTTTTGTAAAAGAAATGATACCAATATTGACCCGTCGAGGCAAATGGTCACAACGATCCAAAGCAATTGAAGTGGGTGATATTGTGCTTGTGGTGGATGAGAATTCCGTTAGAAACACATGGCAACGTGGTAAAGTTTTAGAAACCACAAAAGCAAAAGATGGTCAAGTACGAAGGGCTAAAGTGAAAACTTTGAGTGGTGTTATTGAGCGACCTGCAGTAAAGTTGGCAGTTCTGGATGTCGGTAATAAACTGGAGTAAGCCTCTCAATGGCTCATCTTACTGGGGGGAGAATTGTTACCGACAATATTTGAATCTACTACTATTTTTTACAACATTCTACATTTTACAATTACTTAAATCATTTTTCAACACTATATTTTATATTCCTTTATTATCCTGTTCTTATTATACATACTAAATTCATAAAAGATTTAGCCATTGTTAAAGACTAAGCTCAAGCTTTAACAGCTTAAAAAAACTAAAACATAAAACTAAGGTAAAAATAATAAATTTGTTATATTTAAAATTAATAATAAAAATAACTCGCTTTCAGAATTTTAAAGCGACAAACTGCTGGAATAAACTTGGTTTGTTTTATTTTTAACACATACCATTTTTAGCTAAACTACGTAAAGTGATAAGAAATTGATTCACACAAAGTTTAAATATTTTACAATTATAGTTCTCCAGACATTCGAAAAATACTATTTACTTTCTACGGGAGGTCCAACGCCCACTTACCCAAGTCCGACCATTTTCGGCCAATTTATGTAAAATGATAAGAGAACTATTCGGACAAAGTTTGAATAATCTTGGAATTATAATTCTCAAGATATTAAGAAATAAATATTTTCTTTGTCTGATAGGTGACTCACCGTCTGTTCCGATCCCTCCAATTTTTGGTTAACCTCATGCAGTGATAAGAAATTGATTCGTGTAAAGACTATTCACTATTATAGTTCTCCATATTTACTTTGTATGAAAGGTGCCACGCCCACAACTTTGTAAAATAATATGGGTGATTCGGGAAAAATTTGTTGACTTCCACAATTATCGTTCTCTAGATATTCGAAAATAACTATTTCCGATCCGTCCCATTTTTGGTTAGACTACATACACTGATAATAAATTGGTTCGTATAAAGTTTGAAGACTTTCACAGTGATAGTTCCCCAGATATTCGAAAATAACTTGGTAAGGGTGGTACCACGCCCATTTTTAGATTCGCACAATGGTACCGTAGTAAATTCCTCGAAGTTTTGCAGTTTTCACAGTTATAGTTCATCAGATAAGTATTTCATAATAACTATTTACGTTGCCACGTAATGTACCACGTCAAAACTATTAGTTTACGCATATTTTTCACTCATTTATGAGTAGAAAATATCATGTTTATACCATAGAGAAATAACAAGAGCGGAAACTAGAAAAAAACTCAAACAAAAATTTTACTCAAAATAATCACACATACGAGTGTTGTTTTTGTTTTCACATAGTTTTTTATACTACTACATTCTCAGCACTTAGGTTTTTGACAACTGAGTTAGGTCTTTGACAGGAGAGTTTCCGCTCTATGTATATTTCTCTATGGTTTATACCTTGTTAGAAAAACAATTTGTTTGTTTTCTTTACTTTATTAAAATATTTTTTATTTATAATTTAATAAACTATAATTTAACTTAAAAAGTTAAATATATCCAAAAATATCCATAAACTCATATGGTCATGAATTAACTTATGTTCAAATCTGGTAGCACTGTTTGTTGCCTAAACCGCTAAAATAATTTTTCGCATTTAGCACTTCGAATTGCATCTGACAGGCGTCATTGTTTACAGTTGCAAATTAGCGATTCTGTGCAACAACAAACATTAAACACAACTCGACAAACAATTAGTGAAGAACGATGGAAATGCGAAGGAGGGATATATGTACGTAGAAATCTAGTTGTTGGAATATTATACATACATACATATAAATATGTACATGCATATGTATGTGGTATAAGTACCCAGCAGTTTAAGGTCTGTAAGGAGACCGTTCACGTAATGCCTCACAGAATGCTTACATAGGAGCCTAATTAAAGGTCTGGAAAATATTTTTAATGAATTCAGCATAAAACCTAAAATATCACGTGTGAAGTTTTATATGTAAAAAATTACTTTACGCGAACTTCCCAACATCAAATGTTATAAAAGACTTAATTTGTTAGCAGATTCTGTACCTTCTTCTGGTTTCACTTAATGGTTTACAATAAAGAGAACAAAATAAGGGCCTGGCTCACGAAATGCGAACGAACATTTTCTTTCTTATTTTATATTGAAAACAACAAATAAATTTGAATTTTTGTTATTGTTTTCAATATAAAATAAGAAAGAAAATGTTCGTTAGCATTTTGTGAGCCTGGCCCTAAATTTTATTATAGATAGACTTTAATTTTATTTTTAGTTAGTTGAGATTGAGGTCACTTTTTAATAAACAAATATTTATATTTTTATTAATTTTCAATATTTCGCTACTCTTTGTATAGCAAAAGGTCGAAAAATAAGATAATTTATTATAGATAGACAACATATAGGAATAATTGCAAAACCAAGCATGTTTGAATTTTAAATACATGTCTATTAAGGTTTTTAGAAGGAGAAACAAAGCCCTTCAACAGGACGGTAGATCGGTCGATCCAGTGGACTTGATACACTTGAAGTGCTCATGGACACTGATTTTCCGGGAAACCTGCCAGATAATACGGCATATGAATCTCAAACTTATGATCGGATCTCATCCTTAATTGGGATTAACGAGGTAAGGTACTTTGGGCCATTTGAAGCTTTGATCTGTATAAGTCTTCAGGCCCAGATGGTATAATACCGGCTGACCAGCAAAACAAAGCAGAGTTAGTTACACCATGGCTGATGGCAATCTTTCAAGCCTGTCTCTTATGGCCCTACATACCCAATATTTGGACTGAATGCAATGTCACTTTCATTCCGAAGGGGGTAAGGCTTCACATACCTGGGCTTCAGACTGATAAGTCTATCATTCTTTCTGCTAAAAACTCTGGAAAGAATTATCGACACTCATATTACTTAGAATGTCAGTTGATCAGGGATTATTATCTACCTCTCAACATGCCTATGCCAAGGGAAAATAAGTTGAGGCGGCACTTTACTCACTAGTGGGGTATATCGAGAGATCTATCGAATTCCACAATTACACACTCAATAATGTGAAATATGCAACCATAATATCAGCCTTAGATTCCCTAGGAATTGATCAATCCATAGTTATGTTAATTAGGTACCATCTGAATTATAGGATAATTCATTCTAAAATTAGAACGACTACGACCTCTAGATCTGCCAAAAGAGGTACTCCCCAGGGGGATGTCATATCTCCACTTCTGTGGAACTTGGCCTTAAACTGTCTGCTTAGAAAATTAGACTTCCAAAATTACACCACTGTCGCCTACGCTGATGATGTAGAGGTGGTAATTTTTGGGATTCATCTGGGCACGATATCGCAAAGACTGGAGACGGGCCTCGAAATATTAAATTGATGGAGTATCAATAGTGGCTTGAGTGTAAATCCCAGAAAAACTGAACTTGTACTGTTTTCATTAAATACTAAGATCCCTAACTTTGCGTTACCACGACTGAACGGAACTGAATTGTCGCTCTCGGACAATGCAAAGTACCTGGACATTATACTCCACAGGAAATTATCCTGGAAACTCAATACAGAGGCAAGGGCATCTAAGGGGATGACGGCTCTGTATGTCTCCAAAAAGGCCATATTCACGAGATGGGGTATTAGACCCTGGAACGTGAACTGGCTAATTGATACGGTTACTAAACCTATACTATTCTATGAGGTCTATGTCAGGTGGAAGGCAATGGATAGGGCCTCCAACCGTATACTCTTTGAGAGAGTATTAAGAAGCATGGTAATCCAGATAACATGGGTATAGCGTACTACCGCGACGAAGTTGCTCTAGTACGCTTCTTCCTAAGGAACTTCGGTTTCTCAATCCCATCCAGTATAGAACCTGTTAATGGTCTCTCCCTTGATTCAATGAGGCTATTCATCTATACGGATGGCTCCAAAAAGGGGAATAGAGTGGGCGGTGGTGTATACATTTCTGAATTTTGGATAAGAATGTCCTTTAGGCTCTCAAATATATGCAGTATTCTTCAGGCCAAGGTATCGTCCATTAGGAGAGCGGCCAACTGGCTCGGATATTACAGGGTATCTGGTAGAGATATTCGTATACATACTGACAGTAAAGTCGCAATCAAATCCCTGATAGGTGTTTATACAACACCATATATATTCCAGGTACCCAAGTGAGAACAGTTGTACTCACTTGGGTACGTGGACACAGCAATTGTATTACTGCTAACTTGGCGGGAAAAGAGGGCGGAAAACGAAATAGACTTCCTTTGTGGAATTCCTTTGTCGACTTGTAAGCAACGGATAAATAGTGCATATTACGAACTTGCACAAACAAGGTGGGGTAATGAATCCTGTGCCATTACGAGGATGATATGGTCTGCGTTGGACTGTAAACGCACGTCGCTTACAACGAATACGACTTAGCAATATAGTGGCAATGATTACCGGACATTGTACTTTCGGTATCCATGCTGAAATACTTAGGCTATCTCTTCACAACTTCTGCTGAAGTTGTCAGAATGAGGAGGAGTAATTATACGCACTGAGTGATCTACGTGCCAGTCTTTTAGGTGAGCGATCTTTTAGTAATCTCTTTGGGTTATCTGGAAAGGAACTAAGTTTCATAGATGTCTTTTTTAGGGGAAGCAGCTGGTTCATAAGACCGAACATGCAAATTGCACCTCGTAATTGTTCCATGATGGTCTGCGTTAGTTGAATTCCTTGAATTCTTAAATTCTCCCCTTACTCCTCCAATTTCTACAAACATTTTTCTCTTGCTAACTTTATTCTAACTCAATCTAAAGATTCTCCTCTTCTTTTAATTCTCTATTCCTTTTGTTTCAATTTTCTTCTCATGTACCATAAAGGGACGAAGGTTTCGGTCGGCTGCCTGATTACCTAACCTAAAGCCCTTCTAAAGCATCTTCTGGGAGTAGGCAGAGTGGAATGAGTATCGGATCATATGGAGTGTGTGAACATGTCTTTTAGAAGCCCTACAAAGTAAAGCCATAGAAAATGTTCTTGTTGGGTAGTTGTACAACAAACTAGAAAGTGATAGTTAAATGATAAACATTTGAATACGGCAGCGTATTAAGTAACAAACAATTGTGAGATATTCGCCTTTAGTTTTTAAAAATAAATTCAAGAAAAATAAAATCCTCTAAAATATACTACTTCGATGACCACTTGTAATACTGAATGTGGCCGTTACATTTTGGTAATCACTGATGATGCAAAAATTAAAAACTTGAGAGTAGACTCACATGCAATTCTTAATAGCAAATAGACAGCACTACAAATTAACTAAAACACGAGAGGGTATGTGTTTTTATCAAATGTCTGGGAATAAAATTGTTAGGTTTTCTTATTATCGTCTTAACTGACAATTTACCTTTTGCTAACAATTTTTCATTTTCAGTACATTGCCAGATCTGACAACATTGTAAGATCCTACAATCGTGAACACATAGCTATGGTACTTTTGAATTGATCGTGGGTTGAAAATTCGAAAGTAGTAGTTCTCAGTAGAGTTGTGTAGTTCATGAATGACCTAGTGCAATTGAACTATTCACCCAACTGAGCGCAGTGAATCGTTCACCGCCAGCGTTGTCAAATATTTTTAACAAATACGTGTCCATACTGTCAACATGCGCTAAAAATTACATTTAAATATAGAATCACAAAAAATAATATTAAATTGAACTAGTTTTTTAATTCTGGAACAAATAGTAGATTTTACATTAAAAAATAGTTTTTAAGTTAAATATTTCAGTTACATTTTTGATATTTTAAATTAGGTTTAGTATTGCTAAAAGAAATTTTGAAAATTCCCTATACTGATTGAATAAGAAGAACATTAAATTTTACATAAACTAGTTCAATTACCGTTTCTTAATTTTCTTAGTTTCGTTTTGAAATAACTCATCATATTTTGCATTAAAATATTGAAAGCATAACAAATGTTGAAAGTTTAACAAAAGGAATTTTATTTAATGAAATTTTATGCAGAGTTCTTCTATCCAAAATGATTCCGTCTTTCTTTATTGTTTCAGTGGCATAATTTGAAATTTTTAAAATGATTTTCCATGTTTTGAAATCAAAAACAAAATAAGGAAAAAATGCGACTTTTGGGTTGATATAATGAGCTAAAATAGCGATCTAGTTCATATGAGTGAGCTGAGCTGAAAAGAGCGGTCACTTAACTGAGCTAGCAAACCCAACTCTAGTTCTCAGTGGCTAACTAATTCAACGTGGCGGAACTAGTTCAATGTACTGCAGGGTACATTCATACATACACACATATATAATAGATTTGTACATATTTAAGTACATCCAAACAGACATAAATGTGATAAATATTTATTTACATCTATTTATAAATTCACACAGAATTGCAATAATATATCCTTTGTACATATACATACATAAGAAAATATCTAACGGTTAGGTTGATGACATTTCTCGCACAGAAAAACAATGCCCACATCGGTCCATGCTATTCAAGGTGTAAAGTGTTTTTACTTGTCGTGCTTACATTAAAAAATAATCATGCATGAGTAAAAAACCGAGAATACCTGGATTAGTAAATAAGTAGTTAATAAGTTATTAAAAACGAAAAATTGTTGTATGTCAACGCGTTTTATTCTTTTGGACTCAGAACTATAGACTTTCTTAGAGCTGACATTTTAAAAGCGAATGTTAATTTCACTAGACCCATATCAATGGTTTTATGTCAAGAAAATCAAAAAATTTGGAGAATCATTGAAACCGAATTCAAATGGTTTGTATTTCTTTTATGTTTCGAAATAAAGAAATTAGTGACATATATCGGAAGACCATGAAAAAACCTGTGAGTCTGAAATCTTAGGTTACTAATCTTTCAGCAGTTAATGTTATTACAATTTAAAAGTTAAACATTTAAAAATATGCTTTGAAACTTACAAGAGTTATTCAATTCTGTTTTTTACAGTTTCTAACTTATAGATTAAATCCAATATAAAATGTCATTCGTTGGTAATTGCATCAGTTGAGAACGGCTGGACCGATTTGGAATTTTTTTTTTTAATGTAATCCAGTTTATGTATTTGCTGACAGAAAATTTGACCACGCCAACGTTTACGCGCACTTTTTTCTTGGCAAATTTTTTGTTTAAATGTTCGTAGTAAGTTTTACAGAAAGATAAATTGACCACGCCTACTTTTTTTCGATATATCTAAAATCGCAGAACGCCTGGACCGATTTGGGTAATTTTTTTTAAATGTTCTCAATAGTCCACAAAAGTTTTTTACAGAAAGTAAAATTTTTTACTCCCACTTATCAAATACATCTGCAAATATGTAAACAAAGGCAGTAACGAAGCAATTTGGAGCATTTTTTAATTTGCTATTCATGAAAGACATCCAACTGTTGTTCATTTAGACGTACATCTGGAAAATGGTCAAGGAGTGTACTTTACTGAGAAGAATGTATTAAAACGAGTTGATCAACCGCCATCTACAACGTGGACCAGATTTTTTGAAATGTGTCGGAATGATGAATTTGCCCGAACGCTACTATTCTCCGAATACCAAGATATTATACTTGGAATCAATTGTCAAATAAATATTAAGGGCGGAAACAAGGAAATCCAGGTCCAGGTTTCCCCCATTTATTTTCCATCGACGCAGTAGGTCTCATATACACAGTTCATCCATGAAACGATGAGTGTTTCTATTTGCCAACATTCGTAGACATCATTCCATGAATTGCGAACTATAAATGGTGAATTGTGTGACACGCATAGAGAAGCGTATCAACGCTTGCGATTATTAGAGAATGACACTCATTGGGAATACACCCAATGAGTGCTTTCGTCAAATGCTCATAATTTTGACGAAATTTACAATAAGGCTTTGATATTAATTGAGGACGTGTGCTTGATGATGTCGAACAAGGATGCATGACGATTTAATCAAGAGTTACGGCGCAAAAAACAATATGCCTTGAGGGAATCAGTTCGAAGAAACGTTCCACTATTGAATCGACAACGAAAATATGAAAGTTATGAAAGTTGTGAAATGGAAGGATTTATTTTTGATGCTCCCGGTTAAAGCGGAAAAACTTTTTTGATCGCGTTGATTTTGGCAACGATACGCTTGCATAATGATATTGCACTTGCTTCATTAGGAACAGCAGATACTTTGTTGGAATGTGGTCGGTCTGCTCATTCAGCACTCAAGTTGCCATTGAATATACAAATCAATGAAAATCCAACGTGCAAAATTTCCAAGAATGATTATTTGGTATGAGTGTACAATGGAACATAAAAAGTCTTTGTAGGCATTAGAGACAACGTTGCAAGATTTACGAAACAATCAAAGAAAGTTTGGTGGTGCGATGATTCTGCAGAACGATCAATCTGGAGAAGTATTTTCCAAACAATTGCTGGAGATAATCAACGGTAAAATCCCGGTTGACATTTCGACCGGCTGCATTCAATTTCCTGTCGCTTTCTGCCAGTTCACCGATCCAAAATCCGAACTCAACCGAAAGGTGTTTCCAAACATTGCACAAAATCATGATTGGTTGCTACGATTGGTTGAGCTAACGTGAATTTTAAGATTCAAAGTGAAATTGGAGTCGAATTGATGAAGTACAAATCGGTGGATTCTGTTACCCTGCTTACCACCTAACACTCTACAACTGAAAGTCGGATCGGTAATCATAATGTTACGAAAGTTAAACCCTCCACGTCTTTGTAATGGCACCCTACTTGCGGTAAAAGACCAGATGAATAAGGTCTTCGAAGCAACAACAGGAAACAGGAAAGTACAAAGAAGAAGAAGACGTATTAATACCTCGGAGCCAAATAGCTCCGACCGACATGCCATTCGATTTTATACGCTTGCAGTTTTCGGTACGGTTTGCATTCGCATTAACAAATCTCAAGGACAATCATTGCGTGCTTGCGGCATTATCCTTGAAATCCATGCATCTCGCATGGTCAATTGAATGTCGCCTGTTCCCGTGTAGGAACACCAACAAAAAAACAACAAAAACGAATTTATGATATCACAGCAAAGCAATCGAAAAAAGTATTTCCTTATTCTGATTGGAACATCGATCTTTCAATCAAAATGTAAATAGAATCCATAAGATTCATTTTACATATTTTCAAATCATTTTAACTATTTTTACACATTTAAACAGCTTCATAGAAATCGAACACAAACATTTTTTCTAATTGGGACAGGACAACGTCTGTCGGGACAGCTAGTTATTAATAAAATTTAAAAAAAAATTCACAGTTGATATTCTATTACATTTTAAATTCTGTAGATTTCAATAAACTCAATCATTAAATTTAAAGATTTGTATTTTCAAAAATTTTGAATTATTTATAGAATCGGTAACGGTAATTGCAGTTGTTTCTGTAACGGTAGCTTAGCAATAAAGAATATTTTAGGGATAACGGAAGCTAACGATAGTAAACCTTGTTAAAAAGTTAAAAAAAAGAAATTTAATCGATTATTGAATTAAATTCGGGATATGAGACCATCGTAAAATATCTGTAAAAAATCTTCGTTATAGATAAAATGTGTAATATGACAAAAAAATCATACTTCATTAATTTTTGACTGAATTTAAAACGATAAAAATTACAGCCTGGCCCACGATGTCGAAAGAAAACTTAAGCGAAAGAAAGTCAGTCACTCACTTTCATTCGAAACAGTGACCCACTATCTTACGACTTATCGTTCGCTTTGCTTTACGTTTCAAACGTAATCCAAATATAATTGAGAAACAATCGACAATATATTTAAAACCATTATTTGACAAAATATAAAATAATTAAGCAGTCGTGTAGTGGGTACAGCACTTGACTAGCAGCCGGAAGGTTGTGGGATCAACTCGTGGCTGCGACTTATTTTTTTCTTTATTTTTTTTTTTTATTTTTTATTATTGTAAATACATAATTCTATAAATAACTCTACTAAAGAATATAAAGGAGTACTTTCGGGACATCTCGAACAAAAATAAATAGACTTTTCGTCAAATTGTACATATTTTTCTACCACAAACCAGGGCTGTCAGATATGGCGATTTCTCGCCAAACGTGGCGATTTTTCATTGCCTTTGGCGACCAAAATTTCCAATTGGCGACATGGCGATTTTTTTGGCGATTTACAGACTAGTTGGTGATTTATTTGGCTATTTTTTAACAAATAATTTTTTTCTTGAAATAATTTTGTTTAATATTTTAATTTAATAACATAATGTTCTTACATTATACATCTCTGGTATCTCTCATATATTATGTTATTATTACATAGTGAATGACACAATTAATGTCAACAAGTAAAACAGTTCATATTTATGGGTTATGTCAATGTCTTTATCATTTCGTACACTTGTAAAATTATACAAAAACAACAAGCTGATTGTTGTTGTAAAGTTTACTTTTTCTGTCAAAATTGATATAGAAAAATGTGATGGGAGACACCACGTTAAATGTGCAGTATTGATGCCAAACAAGTGTCAAAATAGTTAACGGTAAATAGAAAAATTAAGACTTCAAAAGAAAAGAAAACATTTAAGAAAAGCAAACAATTGAAAAATATTATTAAAGCATTATATTAAAAAAACTTAAATGTTATAATGGCATCTTCTTCAAAAAAAATAAAAGTAGATCGTCGACATCGAAAGGAGTGGGAAAATGAAAGTTGGGCCAAAGGTAAGTACACAAATGTAATATTTTAAACCTTTTAATGACTTAAAATTTGTAGGTTGGCTAAAATCTATTGCAGATGCCCCTTTGTCGTACCAATCAACATCTAATGACCAATACACATCGTGGTGTTTTGGATGCAAAATAGGTCTAAGATCCCATAAGATCGATCTAAAAAAGCATTCAGAAAGTAAAAAACACATTTCTAATATGGCGGTGCTATTTAAGCAAAACAAAATTGAAAATTTTGGTAGGATCATTTTAAATAAATATAAACAATAAATGTTAATGTATTTTTTATACTTTTAGCAATACAGCCGCAATCAAATGAATCTAAAATGATTGACATTAAACTAGCCGTTTTTATTGCAAAGCATAGCTCAATAGCTTCTGTTGACCACCTTACAACCTTGCTACGAAACTGCTCAACAAAAGAAAGTGCATTTGAAAAACTAAGGCTGCACAAAACAAAGTGTACTGCTATTATCAAAAATGTCGTTTCTCCGTCAATTTTAGAGGATCTGGTGAAAGATATTGGCGATAATTTCTACAGTTTGGTGGTAGATGAATCTACCGATATATCCCAAACTAAATGGATGAGCATTTGCGTAAGATTTTTTGATAATAAAAAACTTAAAATTGTTACCCATTTTTTGGGCATTTTCCTGGTCGAAGAAGCTACTGCAACACATCTTTTTGAAGGTATGAAACTGTTTTTAAACAAAGTGGGTTTAAACATAAAAAAGTTATTAGCTCTAGGAACTGACGGGGCGAGTAATCTATGTGGTAAAAATAAATCTTTATTTACCCTTTTAAAACAAGAAAATCCACAATTATTACTTTTAAAATGTACCTGCCACTCCCTCCATTTATGCTGCTCCAAAGCTTCATGTGAAATTCCCAAAAATGCTGACTTTTTACTTAAGGAAATTTACAACTATTTTAGCCATAGTCCACTTCGTACTTTACTGTACAAACGAGCTTTTGATTTGGTTAACATTGGAGTTGATTCAAATAAATTTAGAAAACTTGTACAAATATCGGGGACTCGTTGGCTGTCTTATGGGGCCGCCATCAGAAGAGTTTTGGAGCAGTGGGTGGAGTTAAAATACCACTTTTCATTAATCTCAACTGCTGAAAACGACAAGACTGCTCAACATATTTTTAAAGAACTATCTGACGAAAAAAATAGACTTTTTTTGATATTCATTAACCCAATAGTTAATAAAATGAATCATTTAAATTTAGAATTTCAATCTGATCATATGGATGCTGGTAGCATGCATGATGAAATAGTTTCAACAATATTAATTTTTTCTTCTAAAATTTTTAAGCCGTCATTTTTAAATAATAAAGAAAATGTTGATAACTTAATATGCTCATTAAATTTGGCTCTTGATTCAGAGGATTCTTTTCTGCCATTGGAATCTATAGATTTTGGCACAGAATTTGAAATGGAACTAAAAAGTATAAAAATTAATGAATATGATGTAAAAATTTTAAAAGAAAATTGTTTTTTGTACTTAAAAAAGCTATTAAAAGAAATGTTAAAACGGTTACCTGAAAATATTAATATTTTTAAAATATATAATGAATTTTCAATATTAAAATGTGGAAACCCTTTAACACAAGTAAAATTTTCAGTAGTTCAAAATTCATTAACTTTATTTTTAAATCCAAAAATATCTGTAGGGGAATATGAATTGCAATGGTCAAAATTAGCATATATCAATTGGACTGAGATCTTTAAAGGCGAAATTCCAACGAATTTATTAGACTTTTGGCCACAAGTTTACAATTATTGCGATGCAGCTGGAACATTTCACTTTAAAGACTTAGCATTGGCCGTTCTTAATATGTTAATTTTACCAACCAGCAATGCTTGCGTAGAAAGGGTATTTTCTATTATGAATTACACTAAAACTCGATTACGTAATAAAATTCAATATGAACTTTTAGATTCATTGATAAGAATAATAAGTCATATGAATGTTAATAAATATTGTTGCAATTCATTTCAGCCCACAGATAATATGTTAAACAAGTTTAATTCTAATACAATGTATGATATACAAAGCAGTGAAAATGAATCTGCAGAGAATGAGGTATATGATATTATAGATTTATGTAATTAATTTTTGTACAAAAAATCTTTTATCACTAAAAGTACAAATGTAAAGTAAAATCTCAAATGTTTTATTATAGC
The DNA here is from genome assembly GCA_942486065.2 of Calliphora vomitoria. Lineage (NCBI taxonomy): Eukaryota > Metazoa > Arthropoda > Insecta > Diptera > Calliphoridae > Calliphora > Calliphora vomitoria. The sequence continues at coordinate 50,821,171 of OW818030.2, read as the reverse complement.
TTTTATTAGATTTATATTGACTATAAATTATAAAATTCATGAAATAAATAAATATAAATGATTTTGGAAACTTTTGGTGACTTTTGGCGATTTTTATTTTGGAAAAAATTAATAATATTTTATTTTGGCGAATTTTGGCGATTTTGCGTTTAGCTTTTGGCGATGGAGGTAAAAAAAAATCTGACAACCCTGCCACAAACCAGTAAGTATGAGTGAAAATATATGTAATTATGTTATATTATGCACAAATGTACAATAATAAATAAGTACGCATCCGTTTTGTACTAGACGACAATAAATAAAAAGTGAATGAATTTGACATTTCAGTTCGAACAAATATCAGAAAATGTAAATAGTGAGCCTCAAATTTTGTATTGAGTTGCTTACGTTATCGTTCGTATTTGTTTTCTTTCGACTAGGAATATTAGTGAGCCGCAAAACAGCTGTTTGTCGTTTGAAACGACAACGTTCGACATTGTGGGCCAGGCTGTTAATTTATATTTATAAAAAAATGTCTACTTAAAGATACAAAATAAGTAACAATGTCCCAAAAGGACTTATAAGGCGCCAACGCACATAAAAAATGCACTATAAATCGATAAATATGTTTAAAAATATACATTAGTTCAAAAATATGCACTAAAAACTGAAAAACATACAATTTATAGAAATATACACCGAAATTAAAATTAAAATCATTATTTGTACAAAAGCCCTATACCTTTCCACAGGCCGAAGTTCTGAGCAGTTGGGTGGATTTGCCTCCAGTCTTACAAAATTTACATTATTGTTCGAATACCACTCATGGGCCTGATGCCGAATATGGCTAGAAATATGCAGGTACTCTGTGCTTTTTTAAGACAGGTAGATACTCCGCAATATATATTTCTGTACTTATCGTGGCTGATGTCAAAATGACAATGGCTTGCCACACAAGAAACTTCTTGGGAATTTTTTTTTGTTTTTTTTGTACTTGACTAGGAAGTTGTGAAAAGTCTGCCAGTACATAAGTTTCATCATCAATCACACAATACGTGTACTTTTTTTAAATAAAATTTTACCTAAATTTTTTAGCTCATTCTTTAGCTTCTAAGTTCTTTACCGTATTTCGATCTGGAACTTTCTGAACTTTATACGACTTCAACCCAGCATTAGCTTTTGCTGTTTGAAACAGTGTGACGATGAACCTTCAAAACTTTTGCTAATTTTTTGAAGGTCCAAGTTTGAACAGTTGTTAATGAATGAATTAGAATAGATAATATCTGATGTAATAAAGTGAATTTACTTTATTATAGAATTTAGGATTTTTAATATTTATTTATTCTGAGTCAAATAAGGCAGACAATCGCCAGTATTTGTCTTCAGATCTGCTAGACACAGTAGTCCACAAAGGTCTTCCTGCGTCTTAGCAATTTTGTTAAATTATTAAAACAAATGAAATTTTCTTTTAATTTTGATCTTTATTGATTCACTGTTCCTTTTTGAATGACGATACTTGTTCTTACAATGAGCTTACTTGATTTTAGTAAAATCACAAAAGTCGTCTAGTATAAGAATAAACAATTATTACAAAAACAATTAAAAAGAATTACAATGAGAGCGAGAGCAAGTGATATTAATTAGTCTCTTTTAGTGATGTGCATGATTATTGATTATTGAGTATTACATTATTATGGTTACATCGTTAGGGTGTCCCTTATGATATTCAATAAATCATGTAATTATACATAAAATAAGTGATATTAAAATAATCATAATACAAATAATAATAATTTAAAAGATATGTGTAATAAAGAATAATGATCAAAAATAATAAAAAACAATGATAATGTTTAATGAAAATAAAAATAATTAATTTAAATAATGTGGGATACAATTCAGGCTGTTACACTGATATATTTTTAAAGGCTAAAGTGATTAAAAAAAATAGTTTGTTGGACCAAGATAAGGTAAGGATAGGTTACGTGGGTTGCTCTCAAGTTAGCGAGTTCATTCGGAGGCCTTGTGGCCCATTGTGATACCCTTAGAATTACCATTCCCTTTTTTTTAAATTTTAAAATTTCATAAATTTTTTTTTTTTTTTTCAATTTTATCCACCACAAGTGGTGAAGGGTATAAATTGCAGAATTAGATAACATTTTTATACATTTGAAATAAAAGATCTTCAGCGTAAACTAGTTTTTCAAACAATATATAAAATACTACTATATGTACTACTATATTTTAAATAAACTTTTATTTTTTTTTAAAAAAGTGGTTTTATTGAAGAAAGTATATAATTTGTATATAGTCCAAAATGTGTATTATATCAGGATTCATCTATAATCGATAAAGTGGCTTAAAAAGAAATTCGGTTATAGTCCTAATTCGCTTACAGTCCACAAAAATTGTGCAACTGTTGTTGTAGACTATAAGTGAAAACTACTGAATTACATTAACATTCTACCAATCTTCATAATCGGAGCTAAGTCCCAATAACAAACAGTGAATATGGATATTATAGTGTTTATACCAATATAATTTCTATAATTTTCATCTAATTTAGGTGGAGGGTATTTATTAAGGATAAAATGTATATTTTGTATGAAAAAAAGCTGTGATTAAAACAAAACAAAATGCTCATATACCTGCTTCCAAGTGAGAATTCTCCATACAAAATTAACGACTTCAGCAAGGAAAAGATATATAGTTACATCAACTTTCGTATCTATAAGGATCCAGTTAGATATACTTTATAGGTTCCCAATGAATTTTATAGAAATGACAAATGTATATATACCCTTATCACTTAACTTTACGGTTTAGTTAATACCGCAAACCTCATAATTGTGTTCGTGTGCATTGTGTATTTCACATATACATATTTATTTACTCATTGTTTTCTTTGAAAAGGTATCACTTAAATTGTCATAATTCAAATATAATTTTTAAAGAGTTGCTCTTATAAGGAAACACCATTAGTGGTGCAACAAATCTCAGTTTATGCTGCTCTGGTGCAACAAAAACAGTTATTATGGTCCCTTAAACATCGTTGCAACATCATTGCCAACTGTAATTTTACGTCAAACATTCACCACACACAGATCTAATTGTGACGGTAGGCCCGTTATTTATATTTATGTTTGTTTGTATATATATCTCTCAAGCACATAGCTCCATTCTATTATGTTGAATGTCGTCTAGCTACTGAAACCATTATTACGCGCGCTTAATGCGACTATTATGATTGTTTCTTAATTTAAGGATTAACAATGTTCCCTGCTGTGGTTGAATAGATGAAATGTGTCTGTCTCTCTTTCCATCTGTTTGTGCCAATTTCTGTCTGAAATGCATATATAGAACGTTCAATGTACATAAACAGTGGCAACAGCTCAAATAGCACGCTTAGCATAAACAAAATTTAAGCACGATTTTCATATGTTTAGAAATTCTTTAACAATAAGGTGATGATATAAATGCTGGAACTCATTTATGACTCTGAATCAGGGACGGAAAATAAAATGTATTATCGGTATCAAATTAATATTAAAATTTTAATTTATTTTCATATTAGCGTAGTTTTGTGTTGAAAATCATGTATAAAATTACGTATATACTAAAGATCACAGATGATGAGCAGATACGTCACGGTGTTAAAATGTATCAATGTGGCATCACACATTTAACCCCAACGTAAGAAAGGAATAGCAAATATGTATGTAAAATGTATGGGCATCCTTTTTCTTCGATGGGGTTAAATGAGGAAAAGCTGATACACCACTTTCGTAAACGTCAGTTTTGACGAATCTGTATATATATCTGTGCTAAAGATTATCTATCTATCCGAATTTTCCCATACGATTTTTTTTTCGAAATTTTAACTTTTGAAAATTTGTATGGCTTGAAATTTTGTATGTAGGTACCTCACACGATGTGTAGATCCACTAAGAAGGTATTTTTGGAAATTCTAATTTTAAGAGGGTACATCTCTATCTACATCTCCGGAAATAATCTTATATATATGTCAAGTGAACCAACTTTTGAAGTCGATGTCTACCGATTGGAAAGACAACAAGATCGGTCGAGAAATTTCTGAGTTAGATAGGATCAAAATTTGACATTTAGGCCAAGCAGGTATTTTTTCTCATCCATGTAACTTATTACTAGGGGGCGGATTTATATGCAAATGCATGTTTTTTCTCGAACGCTCAAATACAATGTAGACTTATTATCTATCCGAATCGCACATTTTGCTGTAAAATGGCATCGATTTGTTAGTGCATATTTTTGCATATTTTATTGATAATGCATATTTTGTTATATTTTACTTCAAAATGCATATTTACATGCATATTATCCAAGTTTTTAATAAAAATTTAATTTTTTGTCGTCAATGGGCAACATATTGTCTGGACAAAAAGTTTTTTTTCTAGAATTTGTTGTAGAAATATTATCAAATGATATCGACTAACTTCTTCCGACATCGAGAAACTGGCATTAAGTTCTTCATTTCTCTATCAGCAATTGAAAATTATCATTTCAAAACATTTTGCTTCAAAAAAGTCTAGAATTTTTTATGTATGTATCAACAATTTATTCAATGTATCGAAAACATTCATATTTGTTTTCATCGATTCTATTTATAAGATTTTGTAACTTCACATCCACAATTACAGGTCCTGGCAGCCATTTCATAGCAGGTCTAGGAGACTGTCCTGAACTAGTGATTTTACATATCATTTGGGGTGACAACTAGTTATATAACTAGTTACGTGATTAGTTATTTTAACACGTGCATGTCCTAAGAATAGGGTCAATTGACCCTTTTAGATAACTTAGAGACAAATGCACTACACAGTTAATGCTTAAAGTGACTACACTGTAGAATAATTTGAGACACTTAAGTGACAATTGTTTTTACGCTAGATTACATGAAATGTATAAAGTAACCAATTGATTTCTATCTGCGTTACAAATCTCAGAAGAACAATTATATATTTTTTCCTGGTATAATTTAAAGAATCCTAACTTCTGGGAACACTGTTGTGTATTTTTTGGACATTGCACGATCCATTGTTTATTATTATATGTTTCTTCACAAAAATATAAGTGCATATTTTTTAAACTTTAAGGTCATATTTTGATTTTTTTTAAGCATATTTTAGGCGCATATTTTCCAATAATAAATGCATGAAAATCCGCCCCCTACTTATTACCTATTGTTCTTAACAAAATGTATCCCAAATAGTTTAGATAGCTATTTCTTTAATCTTTCGGAAAAAAAAAATTTTAATTTTTTCTCCAAAATCAAAAACTTTTGTGACTTTTTTTCAAAATGGGCCTCTTAGATATTTTCCTTGAAGACATATTTTGTCGCTTAGTGGGATGTGAGTGGGATATCGGAAAAACTATAAGAGATATTTTGATAATTTTTCCATATTTTTTATTCCCTATTATATTCTCAATAAATCCCAATAAGATGATCTAAAAATTATGAAATATGATTAACAAAATTTTTAAAAATTTGAAAATGGAGTTTTGAAACTGCCGTTAAAAAATGTTAATTTTTTTGGTCATACCTGCGAATAGGTTAACGGTATCCTACGAAGACAAAAAATACAAGTAAATATGGATATATTTTAAGTAAAAATGAGCTTTTATATTAATATTTATCAAAATATGTTAATTTTATTCCTACATTTCATGTTCTATTGGCCTGAGACACGTAATGGCCTGGGGAATTTTTAACAACTTTAACATTTTTTGACCAATTTCTGTTTTTATATCTCATTAGAACGATAATTACATACACATTTCGATTCTTTAAAATTAAATTGCAAAAGTAATTATTTAATGGACAAATTTTTACAAAAACTGAAAAAAAATCTTTTTTTACCCCTTGTAAATGCATCTCAAAAGTTCAGAGGGCTTAACCCCAACCGATTTACCTAAAATTTTTTCAGGATGATTTTTTTTACCAATGTTCACCAAACTAGGGGTGAGAATGTCAAAAATCCAACTTTCGTTTATTAAGGGCCACCCTAATGTATACAATATATTGTTAAAAAAATATATTTTGAATAACTCCGATTGGCGCAATGAACCAACATTGCTTATATTGCAGCGTTTTGAAGTTCCCTAAGGAGTCTCCGGGAATGTGCTGTTCGAACGGAATAGTTGTTCTGCCACCAATTATTGAGATATCTAAGCCGCTTCTAAGTTTTCCGGCGTCACTCCGATTCTCGAGCACTTCCTTCAAAATATCATGTCATGCTTTCAAATGACGTCCTTTGGGGCAAATAATATCGTAAATATCGGCTTCATGCCCACCATTAAAGTTCAGTGCCAAATGTACCACAGAATTGGATCATTGCTCCCGCTTCACAATGGTTATGCGAAGTTCCTTCAAATTTATTTCACTGGAAATGAAGCTACAGACGCGGAACGCGTGTGCATTTGCTGCAAGACCCTCCTTCCCAAACACTCTGAAAACAATTGTTGGACATCGGAAATGGAAAAATTCCAATTGATCCCGCCACAAATAAGATTTCGTTTCTGCCGAACTTCTGCCAAATGGAAATAAATATTCAAGCCGATGTCGGCAAGATATTCCCAAGTCTTACAACCAAGAACAAAAATTCGGATTGGCTATGGGAACGAGCAGTTGTGGCACCAAACAATTGTGACGTCAATAAGCTCAATGAGCAAATTCAATTGAAACTGTCTGGCGAAACAATGAAATACAAATCGATTGACACAACAATGAACGAAGAACAAGCCGTCAATTATACTACTGAGTTTTTGAATTCATTGCAACCAGCCGGAATGCCACCACATGTATTAACAGTGCTCTTAAAGGCTCCAAAATGATGCAACGGAACAAGATTGACCATCAAAATATGTTCACCAAATTTAATTGAGGCAATAATAATCGGTGGCAGATTCAAAAGCGAAGTCGTTTAATTCAAGCGGCTCCAGTGCAACACATACCGTGTGCCCCCTATAACAAAGCACAAGGCCAATCGCTGAACTATTGCTGCCATACATATGGATTTATATATTTTTACTCTAAATAAGAAAATAAGATACATTGTATATCCTCTGGCCTTAAGATGAATTCATAAATATAATATTCCATTTGCCTTAAATACATTCATTTCTTTTTTTTAAGGGCATAGAATGGCACTGTACTGACCACCTCATCCGCTGTCATCTGGCTACAGATAATAAATGTTTCGGGTGCGAATTGAGGTCTGGGAAATCCGTGCTTTAGTTTTCTCCGACACTGTTATTAAAATCGAGACTGAGATGCAATATAAAACAGATGTTTTCTAAGGGCCTGCAACGCGAACCGGATTCAGCTAGTATAAAATATTAGCGGTATTGCAGTGTATTGGTTTTGTAAATTCATACAATGGTGTATTCCAGTATATTTTGTTAGTGTAAAGTAAAAATGCAATGCATATAAATGATGCAAGACCATTTACACAAGATTGTGAATTGGACTATTGTTATATTTAAGACTGTCTATATAGAATACTGTTACATAGATGATTTTCTTCAGAAAATTCTGTTATACTGATGATTCTCTACAGAAAATAATGATAAACACAAAAATACTGATAACAATACACACGATTTTCTTTAAAAAATACAGTTATATACCACATTTTCTATAGAAAAAACTGTTATACGCAAGATTTTCTATAGAAAATACTACTATATGCGAGATTTTTCTAAAGATTTCCGTTATACTGAAGATTTTCGATATAAAATACTGTTAAACACAAGATTTTTTATATAAAACACAGTTATACACATAATTTTCAATAGAAAATTGTTAGCTATAGTCCATAGGAATTTGTAAATTAGTCTTTATACATAAAAAATTTAAAACCAATCGGTTTCGGTTTTCTGATAATTTATTAAATATTAAGTGCTATAGTAACAAAATCAGTTTATAGTATAGGAAATGCTATACAAATTTAAAGTTCAAACTTGACGGATGTTCAAGAGGATAAAGGAAAATTGTTACTTTTTCTTTTAATGGTAGTTTTTTAATATATTATATTAGATTGCTTATATACATTAAAGATGGCTAAAATGCTTCTCAATAAAGAAATAATCAAGAATAGGATGCTCAATGGTATTATGATAACAAAAATGGGGAACTAAACCAAACCAAGGAGTACTTTTCGTTTTTCAAATAGTACATTTTGTTAGTTTTCTATAATATTGAACCTAGAATCAGGAAATTACTTTTAAATTTCAAACCTGGCGGTGATTCCAGTGTGAAAAATTTTCTTCTAATGGTTACTTATATACATAATAGTTGGCTTATATGCTTCTGAGTAAAAAAATAATCAAGGATAGAGAGCTTAATGATATTGAGGTGACAAAAACTATTTTTTTTTTTTTCTATAATAATGAACCTATAAGCAGTAAATTAAACACGTATTATCCTGACTGAGTTTAGAAGCCAATATATTAATAATATTAATGTCATATGAAAGTCCTTGAAAAATGCTCTCAGAGGGTATATATATTTCGAATATCAAGTGAACTGTAATTGTAAGAGTCTGTCAACCCACCCGTACATAGTGAGATTCTCAAATCTTTGCGTGAGTTTTTTTTTTGTTACCATTATCAGCGTTACCGTTGTGCGACTAATTTTCCATTTTTTTACTGCCTTGTCACTTTTTATGCCTAGTGTGCGACTTTTGTCCTCTTTTTGATAAAATTAAATTCTGGTGTTAATTTTGACCTCACATTTCAAATTACCAATCTATGAAAAGTACTAGGACATAGTATGTATTGATTAAACATAGTTTTATATCTGGATATTTATTTTTCCTTCCACCACACAAAGTGGTGAATGAGGGTGTAGAAATATTCGTCTGAGATTCAACAAAGTGTATATATTATTTAGCCACTCTTACGTCCAAAATAGATAAGTGAAATTAATGAAATTTATACCGAAATATGGCTTTATGGTACATAAATGCCTATAGAATAGACGTATCCATACAAAATTCAACAAAAATCGCTTAAATATGCATAAATATCTTAAGAGTACAGAAATGTGGTAAAAAGTTGACCTAAATAATTCCATATTTGCTCGATATTGAACCCAAATTTTAGCTATAGCCCCCATATATGTTTCCACATCCGAAAATCACTTAAATACTCAAAAATCTCTCATAAATATCTGTCAGTTTGAAATTCAACATAGCTAATCCTCGTGTTATAAAAATTGCTGTACCCAATCTTATGAAGAATGGTATACAATTGATCATAGCTCTTTACTTCCGAAAAACGCAAACATAAATTTATAAAAACTATCGATATTGAACCTAAATTTTTTACAGATCAGTTATTTTTTATCCAAAAATCATGTTATTGGATTCTGTGAATATCGGTTCATATTTGATATAAAGACCCTTAAAATTCTTCAACATAACGTGAGTGATATGAAATTCAATCAAAATAGGCCTCAAATACATAAAAATCTCCATACAATATTTTATGACTATGGGGCGATATTAAGTTATAGATCCTATATATGTATATTGTTACGAATGTGCAATAGCGATTTGAATTTAACGGTCTGTGACGACTGCCTGCAGCATTCATCATCTTTATAAATGCGTCCATCAGTAGAGGCTTTTACTTACCAGCAGTGTTGATGGCATGCGGTTGTTAGCATTGTTTATAAGTATGGCAACACTAAATGTTTAAGCAGTTAACATTGACATCGAAAGCTCTAGAATTCGAACATACGAGTTTTGACCATTAAGAACAATCTATGCTACTCCGATGAAGATGGGAGTGTGTACAAATAGTGACTGCGGTTGCAGTAGTCAGTGAGTTGATCATTGGCGCTGTTAGAGTTAACATCAACTGTCTTGTACATTTAAGTTTGTACATTATAAAGTGTGTGTGCATTTCTGCGAATTGATAAACGTGTATAAAGACACTGAGTGACTATTTGAACTGTTGTTGTTGTACATTTTAAATAAATAAAGAGTTGTTACAAATTTTAAACTACTAAAACTGCTTTTTATTTGAAATCAAAAGTATCCGGTTTATTTAAAGGAAATAAACCAACATTTTAAAAATGTTAAAACGTAACAATATCTACATAGCTCCGATATAAGGCCAACATCCGCAAAATATATTAAACGTGAAGATATATATATAATTTTTCACTGTTAAATCACGAAATGCTGTGATATAAATCATTTTCATATTCAAAATTGATTCAGAAAAAAAAACTTACTTTTGAAGTTTGTTTAAATAATGTAGTTTCTGTAATTCTCACTATATTTAGGTCGAGGGTTTTTAAGATACGGCACAACCGAATGTAGTTCTCCAACTTGTTCTTATTGGATATGTTTAACGTTGGCATTTTATTTGACAATGTTTAAGTATAACATAAAATGTGATAACAATATTGCCAGTCAGGTAAACTTTAATTTTGGTAGGTTGAATAAGGAATACTTTTTCAGAAATTCAATGTGTCAGTGATTAGACTGTTAATAGGGCTGCTGAATCTGCTTCGATCCGTTTAAATCCCCCAGGCCGGATGACATCATCCCTGATCTTCAGAAGAACGAAGGTGCAATGGTACCATGACAAAAAAATATACAGCGGGTGTCTTCACGACATCTAGGTTAACCGAGGAATACCGGGTATCCCTAAATAAGATAGCGAGACATTCTAGAATAACGATTATAGACACGATGGAAATCAGGGTAATTGTATAGTAGACAAATTGGCCAAAAGAGGTGCGATGATTTATGATCCCTTTGAGGAGCCGATCGGTATTTCCCTTGCAAAATGTAAAATGGTTGTACAGCAGAGACTACATGAGACTGCACAGCCACCTGTGTTATCGCGAGCTCAACTTGGCACGTATACGATGCTGTAGAAACTATCGAAACGATGAAGAGGAGGAAACTGTGTCCCACCTATTCAGTTAATACCCATCCCTGACAAACTTGAGGGGACGTATCCTTGGAACCCCATTCCTATCATGTTTAGATGAGCTATCAAGATGAATTTAAGACGCATCCACTCCTTCATAAGATAATCTTTTTGGTTCACCTTGGAAACACCGGACGTTCTGCTGTTTATTTCTTGGCAGAAACTCTATGTTTATATTGTAAACTTCTACTTTATAACACGATCATAAAACCGATATGGCTATGGCGCACGGCCTCAGCGTCAAATGTTGAAAAACTCCAAAGACGCCCAAAATAGTTTTTAAAAATGATCACAGTTGCCCTCTGGTATATCAAAAAGGCGAATATACACAAACGTTCTCTTTGTTAAAACTGAGATTAAGAATCATTTAGAAAAATAAAGCTTGAAATCCACCCAAATCCACTGGCCCGCAACATATTAGATAACAGTGGCCACATTAAGTAATGAAGATACAATAAACAAATTAAAATAAAAACAAAAATATATAACTTTGACATTTTAAATCTTTAAACGCATATAACTGTTAAACCAAAATAGAGCAGAACAAATTGCTGCACCAAATACACATATGACCAAAATAATAAGTACATGAGTTTTTTCCGCATCTTGTGATGAATTAAAAATGTATATTTAATTTAGAAAGGTGCCCATTTTGGAAAAAAAACAAGTAAGAGAGCTATATTCGCCTGTGCCGAATCTTGTATACCCTTCACCAAGTTATACTATAAAATAAAAATTTTAAATATTTTAAATTTTTTAAAATTTTTTTTTTTTTTTCAAAATTTAAAAACTAATAATTTGTTTTCGAAATATTTTTTTTTAAATTTATATAAAAAAAATTGTTTTAATTAAATTTTTTTTTTTTTAAATTTACTAAAAAAAAAAAATTATGACAAAAAAATTAGTTTGGTAAAAAAAAAAATTGGGGCTAAAAAATATTTTTCCCGAGTTTGACCCATTGTAGGTCCAAATTACTAAAAAAAATCGAGGTTAGCCCGGTTTTTTCCTTATATCTCTGCCATTTGTTGGCCGAGACGAAGTCCCGATATATTGATGTATGAATCAAGTTTGTAAGTTATTTGGGGTCTTCAGAAAATTGATTTCAACAGACAGACAGACGGACATGGCTTAATCGACTCCGCTATCTATATATATACTTTATAGGGTCGGAAAATTATATTGTGAAAATTACAAACGGAATGACAAACTTATATATACCCTTCTCACGAAGGTATAAAAAAATTAATTTTGCAAAAAAAGTCAAAAATTGTATGTCTTGCGTTACAAAATATTTATTTTTATAGATAGATATCCCACTCGTATTCCACTAAGTGACCAAAAACCTTTTAAAGCAAAGGACCTAAGCTTGCTTTTGAGCAAAAAAATAAAAAAATTAAAAGGGCCCATTTTGAAAAAAAATTCAACAAAGTTTATGATTTTGCAAAAAAAAAGTCAAAAATTGTATGTTTTGAGTTACAAAACATTTATTTTGATAGATATCCCAATCTAAGCTTTCTTCTGAGGGGAAAAAAAAAGAAAAAACACCCATTTTGAAGACATCAATTTTAAAAGTTGGTTCACTTGACATGAAATGCCCCATATATTAAATAAACAATAAGTGAGAAACAAAAGTTTATCTAAACTTTAAACAAATAATGTAGATTATCTTTATCACAAAAGCTATTTCTCAGTCAAATATTTATGCGGAAATAGTCAAACCTATTTTGGTAATATTTCACTCACATTAAAAAAAAATATCATTAAATTCAAAAACTGCTATTTAATTTGTCGCCACTGTATGTATCTTTGTTTAAACGTAGTAATATTAACAGAACGTGGAGATGTAAGTGATTTTTGTAGCGTTAGCGTTGAAGTGAGATAATGTGAAGGCCACAAAATTCTAATCATAACCACAATAATACCTCGTATATTTATACACAGTAAACAAGTAACAATTGGTCAATTCACAAGGTCTCTTATCAGTCATATTGTCCTAATATATCACGACTCGGTGGCTCGGCTTAACCGATTCTTTGGTATTCGGCATTGGTCTCTGCTGCACAGTGGGGGATCTGAAAAAAAAGTGGAAATAAATCTGTAACTTCTAAACGAATAGCTCGATTTTAATAAAATTTCCCATGGCTATAGAAGTTTATCTAAACTTTAAACAAATAATGTAGATTATCTTTATCACAAAAGCTATTTCTCAGTCAAATATTTATGCGGAAATAGTCAAACCTATTTTGGTAATATTTCACTCACATTAAAAAAAAATATCATTAAATTCAAAAACTGCTATTTAATTTGTCGCCACTGTATGTATCTTTGTTTAAACGTAGTAATATTAACAGAACGTGGAGATGTAAGTGATTTTTGTAGCGTTAGCGTTGAAGTGAGATAATGTGAAGGCCACAAAATTCTAATCATAACCACAATAATACCCTGTATATTTATACACAGTAAACAAGTAACAATTGGTCAATTCACAAGGTCTCTTATCAGTCATATTGTCCTAATATATCACGACTCGGTGGCTCGGCTTAACCGATTCTTTGGTATTCGGCATTGGTCTCTGCTGCACAGTGGGGGATCTGAAAAAAAAAGTGGAAATAAATCTGTAACTTCTAAACGAATAGCTCGATTTTAATAAAATTTCCCATGGCTATAGAAGAGGTGTTGATAAGTTTAAGTTTTGAATTTGGGCTTAAGCAACCAAGGGGGAGCCGAGCCACAATGCCCCAAAGTGGGGCACCTCGGGAATATCAAAAATTAAAAATGATGCCAAATTTTTGTTTGCGATCCGATTTGAAAGATTTTTATATATATGGAATGTACTAGACGAGATCTACAAAAAACATTGCTTTAGCCATATATTATCTCTTATAGTTTACGAGTTATTCGCATTTGAAAAGTAAAATTTTATTTTTTTTTGCCTACCTTGGTCTGCTATTTTGCTAATAACGGATCCAATTCTTTCCCGATTTGCTTGAAATGTCTTTTTTTGAATTAACAACAAATTTGTTAACAATCTTAAGTGTTAAAAAATATCAACTAAGTTAAAAGTTATGTGCATTCAAACTTAAAAAAAATAAAAAAGTCGTTTTTCCGCCATTTTTTTTTGAAAAAAGTAACTATATTAATTTTAAATTATACAGAAAATGAGAAAAAGATAAATAATGAGTTTATATTTTTCTGAAAGGCAACATTTCGGGAAATATTATAAAAGGAAAATAATGTGAAAATTTGTATTATTGCGTGGTCCAGAGCCTTCCGAAGTAGACCTATTTTTTATGAAAATTTCAACTTTAGACAACATATTCTAAAATCGCATAGCTGCTTTCAAAAAATTAAGACCTGTTTTGTATGTCCCAATCTGTTCTTCAATATTATGCAAAGGGATTTCATAGCCCCGAGCTTGGTGCCTTCAGTAGATCCAAAAATCAAAAAAATCCCAATTTTGTGATTTTTTAAAAGTCTTTTGGGAATTGTGGGATTGTCAAAAACAATTCACTAATTTCTTTTTCACTTTTGTATTTCGATCGAAAGTTTTTATATAAATCTAAAGTTTCATTAAAAACGATTCAAACAACATTTTTATTGCATTTTAAATATTGAAATTTTCCAGAAAAATCAGCTACCATTTTTTATTCCCATATTTTTGAAAAAAGTCTTCTATCATTTTTTTAATTTCTAAAAATTTTTTATATTTTTGAAAATAGGACATAATTTCCTACACGTTGATATATAATACGTATATCTTTTCTTTTCCACTAGTCAAATTTATGAATCGGGAAAGAATTGGATCCGTTGTTAGCAAAATAGCAGACCAAGGTAGGCAAAAAAAATAAAATTTTACTTTTCAAATGCGAATAACTCGTAAACTATAAGAGATAATATATGGCTAAAGCAATGTTTTTTGTAGATCTCGTCTAGTATATTCCATATATATAAAAATCTTTCAAATCGGACCGCAAACAAAAATTTCGCATCATTTTTAATTTTTGATATACCCGAGGTGCCCTACTTTGGGGCATTGTGGCTCGGCTCCCCCTTAGTTGCTTAAGCCCAAATTCAAAAACTTAAACTTACCAACACCTCCTCTATACCCATGGGAAATTTTATTAAAATTGAGCTATTCGTTTAGAAGTTACAGATTTATTTCCACTTTTTTTTTCAGATCCCCCACTGTGATGCTGGTTGGTTACGATAACACACTAAACATAGCATAGAAAGTAGTATTATTTTAGGACATTTTTTGCTTGAACAGCTCTAAAAACCATTGTGAAATATTAGGACATTATGACAATATGACATGATAAGAGACCTTGTGAATTGAACAAATGTATAGAATTAATGTATAAAGCACTTATACGCTTTGGAATGATATAAATTTAATTTTTAATTGCTATATATCAACACACGGTAAAAATTTAAGATATTACAATGTTAACTTTAAAGTGACGCTAAGCTACTAGCGCTATTCACAATCTTGTGGAAATTGTTTAGCATCATTGCAAATGCAAAATTTTACAGAACTCCAATAACAAAATACACACAAAAACCTATACAATTTTGCATTTGCAATGATGCTAGACCATTTCCACAATATTGTGAACACCGCTACTGTTATTCCTAAAATACCATTTCAGCTCGACTACCGTTAACTTTAAAATTCCGAAATAACTGCAATTACCGTTATCGCTAAAATACAAAATTTTTTATCCCTTGCTTTGGTACTATTTACAATGTGAATATGTGAATTTTAAAATAGATAGAATTTATATATTATGGATTAATTGTGATATGGCTTGGATGTCTTCCGCTGCATAAAGCTAGCGTCAGATAATAACAAAAAGTGAAACGCTGTCAAAAAAACCTAACTACTGTCAGAAAAAACCTGACTATAAGAATGTGTTAAGCTACGTACACACGGTTGTCAGATTGTACAATATTGTCAGAAAAACGTTCAAAAAATGTCTAACAACCGTGTGAACATACAATTTTTGTCTTCAAACGTTGTCAGAAAAAGTATTTGTCAGTACATTGTAAGACAATACTATTGTCAGACATCTGACAATCGTGTAAACACCTTACATGGCAACGTAAGATCATTGTAAGATCATTGTCAGAATTGTCATATGTGCGAAGTTTATGCATCTGACAATGGCATCATTGTTAGATAAATTATTTCTATTGGCAACATTGTGCATATGTATTTAAAATAAACAAAAGTGAAGCAACCGTGTGAACTGACAATTTTTGTTGGTAGATAAATTTATTGTTTGACAATTGTCTGACAATGAAATTGTAAGGTTTTCTTGCAATCGTCTAAACAGGTTAGCTCGTATTTTTGAGATTTACCGTTATTTCGAAAATGGAGGAGGTTGCACGATATATTCGCGTAACTCAAAAACGGTTTAGTTTATTGAATAAACTGAAAAAAACCGAAGTTCCGCAATAAAATTACCTTTAAGAGAGGTTTAACTGATTTTTAATCTTCGCAGTCGTTTTAAAAATATACATTTTTTTGAGCAAAAAAAATTTATTTTTTAACAAAATTTCGAAATTTTTGTTTTTAAAAACGGCATTAGAAATTGGAAAATGTACGCTCTTAATTTTACACATATAGAAAAAAAGCTCCAAATAAAACAAGCCCTATGTGATTAAAATCTGTCCTCAACTTTTCATTTTATTCACAAAAGTTAAAACAATAATCCCCCAATATTTTGTCTAAATACGTAACTCGTAGTAACACAGACAAAGTATCACATAAATATTTGATTTCAATTCATAACATTTATAAATAATTTCATAAATAGTATGATTTTTTTCATATTTTATGTTTTTAAATAAAATCTAGAATGCTTGGAAAATATTACTACAATTTCATTTATATTTTTATGTTGTTCAAAAATGTTTGAAATTTTCCTTGGAAATTTTTTTAATTTTGTTATGATTTTCAGCTACAAAAAGAGAAAATATGCGCGAAATTGACTGATTGTTTCTATGTTTACTGGTTTAAAAGATACATAGGGTGTCAAAAAAGTACCAAAATACATTTTTTACCCGTTTTCTTCCCTATTTTTTAAATGAAGTAACATGCAATTTAAGTTTTTTTTTGTATCTTTATTTCTTTTTAAGATATACGATTATCAGATTTACCCGTTTTTACCCTTTTTTACCCCCTAAACGTTCGAATCATAGTGGATCGTTTTGGGGAAGGAGGAACCCACAGTTAAAATTTCATGATTCTAGCTTCCTTAGTTTGAATAGTTAGTTCTATTAGATAGTAATTCAGACACATTTTTTCAACAAGGTCGGTCGAGAACTTTCTGAGTTAGAGGGGGTAAAAATTTGACATATTGGCCAAGCAGGTGTTTTTTCTCATCCATGTAACTTATTACCTATTATTCTTAGCAAAATGTGTCCCAAATAGTTTAGATAGAATTAAAACTAAACATTTTTTAAAATTTTTTTTCCAAAATCAAAAACTTGTTCGCCTTTTTTTTAAAATGGGCCCTTTTAATTTTTTTTTTCTCAAAAAGCTTAGATATTTTCCTTGAAGACCTATTTGGTCGCTTAGTGGGATGCGAGTGGGATATCTATCAAAATAAATATTTTGTAGCTCAAGACATACAATTTTTTTTGACACTTAGGTGCATTCCTTTAAGAGCTTTTTGGTCTCTTAGTAGCTTCTTTTGCCACTGCAAAAGGTTTGACAGAAGAAACTTCTTGGGCAATTTTGTTTGTTTTTTTTCCAGTATTATTCTTAAATATTACCTCGTCCATCATCCACATAAATATCTTGACCCGAAATTTGTGAAAAGTCTGGCAGTACATAAGTTTTAACATCCATCACACAGGGGTTTAAAATTTTTTTTTTTTTTTTTTTTTGGAAATAATTCGGTATCTCAGGAACTATTAGAGATATTGGAATTTAGCATGAAATGTATGAAAAAACGTAAACATTTTTCAAAGGGAGCAAGGTTTGTGGAACTTCTGAGGAGTAAATAAAGTATTTTTATATAAGTATTTGATATTGGTGAAAACCTTAGGACTTGAAGATTCATATTTTAGTAAAATTAAATAATGGTGATTTTCCATGAAAAAAAAAATAAAATTTGAATTAATTTAAATTCAAATGTTCTAAAATCAATGGCCCATAATCATAGTAAAAAATAAAGTATATTTTAATAGAAATAAAGTCGTTTTTACTTAAGCGTGGACTTTAGGTCTACCATAGACAAGTTGAAGTTGACTGTAAATATAAAACTAGCTGAAGTTGTTTTTAACTCTTCGCCATAAAAAAAACTTCGACAAAAAGTCAAAAATGTTTAAATTACAAGATAATGGCAGAGTTTTGCAATTATTGAATATTGAATCAATAAAATTAGTACCAAAATAGAACAAATTTGATATTAATCCACCACAAACTGTTTTTTTCTTTAGTTCCCCGGTTACATTTATTCTTTGTCACTTTTTGTTTTTTTTTTTTTAAATTTTCTAAGTCAGCTCTTTAGCGATGCCACTTGTCTATATTTTGTTGTATATTGTATGAAAACATTTTCTAAATTTGAGGTGACACCCAGTTAAAGTCGGTTCAATTTAAAACATATTTTAATTTTGACTATAGTTAGAAAATAATAAAAAACGGGTTTTTATTTTAAAGTTGTTTTTAAAAAGAACCGACTTTATTGTTTGACTATGATTATGGGCCAATGTCATTATAATTTTGGACAATTTTTATTTTCAAATACCGTAATGTCTAAAACGGGGAAAATGTATTCCAAAAACTGATTTTTTTTTTAGAAAAGTGCCTACTGTGACTATATTTACCGCGTGATAGTATCAAATACTTTTATAAAAAGCCTTTATTTACTCCTCAGAAGTTGCACAAACCTTGGCCCCTTTCAAAAATTTTTACGTTTTTTCATATATTGCATGCAAAATGTGTTACACCAAACTTTCTTTTAAGTCAGCATGTGTTTAAATTTACATTCGATATGTAAGTATACACATTTTGCATGAAATGTACGAAAAGCCCTCAGCTCCAACCATGTTAAATTTCGTATCAATATATCCAAAATTTCCCGAGATACCGAATTATTTCCAAAAAAAAGTTTCTAAACTACTGTGCAACGTCGTTTTAAACTTCTAATTTTTCTGTGTTTTAAGAAACTATGGAGTTACCTTATTTTTCAAAAAATGCATGTAGTTAGCAAGTTTTTACATAAAAATAATTTAAAATTAGAAACTATTTCAAAATTTCGATCTGACAAAATAGTAGTAAATGAAACGTACTTTCTATTTTTGGTGTAATCTCAATTTTCGCAAAAAGTGGAGTTACCTAGTTTTTCCATACGACCACAGAATTATAGTTCTCCTGATATTCGAAATTTACTATTTACTTTGTATGGGAGGTGCCATGCCCAGTAATCTCAAACATTTTCAGTCAAACCATGCAAAATGATAAGTAAGAGAGCCATTTGGAAAAAGTTTGAAGACTTCCACAATTCTAGTTACCCAGATATTTGAAAATAACTATTTAGTTTGCATGGGATGTGTCACGCCCCATGTTCCAATCCGTCCCACTTTCGGTTAAACTTCATGCAGTGATAAGAAATTTATTTGAAGTATGTCACAATTATAGTTCTGCAGATATTTGAAAATAACAGCCGCCCATTTTCAAGCAAGCAGCTTTCACAATGATAGTTCACCAGATATTCCATAACAGCTATTTACAAACAAACAAACAATAATATGTTTTTTTATTATGTTGAAAACATGTTTTTTGGTGAAAACTTGAAACTTACATCATCTCATTTGGTTTGGGTAAAAATTAAGGCACAAATCATATTTTTATGCTTTCAAATTTATTGGATATGTTGGTATGTATGACACTTGAGGTACTGAAGAACTTTCCCGGCCAACATCTTAATTGTTTAGGATTGGTCTAGATATATAGAAATCGATATTAACCTACACTTTTTTCGAACTCCCAATATTAATATTTTCTGGGATTTACTGATATACAATATGTGAGAATCTTTGTCGATGTGTGTCTATATTATGCATGTGTGTATATTTTAAAATAATTTCATATTTCATTTTGTTGGTGTTTTATCAATCCTGTACTCGTACTACGAATACATTCATATTTATTTATCATTCAGTGAATAATGTTCATGAATAAGAACCGGTGGTAAACTTCAAAAGGCCTTTACTTCCTTAAGGGCCTACTTAGGTCTTCATTAAAATTAAATTCACATTTTAGCTTGCGGTATTTTGAGTGCTTTCTATAAGACTTCTGCTCTAATTTTTAAAGTGTTAGAAATCCAAAATCCATTTAGTTGCATTCAGAGTGTGTCCAAACACTTTGAATTTACATTTTTTTTACTTATTTGTAATTATTATTTCCAACTAAATATTTATATTAATCTGCTACAAAATATCACTTTTTGTCAGAACATGAAAAGCGACCTAATGGGGGTTGTAGGTCGCATAGGTGAGGACATACTAAAACCGTTTTCAAAGATTTTGAAACACCCTCACAATTTTGAGTTATTTTGAAAAAACTGTTTTAGGGTAGGTCGTAGCACTTTAGTACCTCTAACTCACACATTTTTAAACCGATTTCAACAATTACGCATAGGCAAAAATTAAGCTTTCATAAAATGCATGCATAAAATGTGTATTCAAAAAAATTGTGTAAGTTTTTATAAAAAGTTTCGCTTTATTTTTTTTTCGTAATTTTTCAAATTTAAATTTTTTTCTATGAAAACCTATTTTTTTTCTAAGTGTTTTAAAGACAATTTTATGTAGACAAAAATGAGATTTTACTTGTTACAATCGGTTTATATTTGCAAAAGTTATTTAACTTTTTTTGAATTCAGGGAGAAATTACTAAAAAAAGATGTTGATGAAAAGTTGCATAACTTTTACAATTTTAATTCGATTTAAGTAATTGAAACCACGTTTTCTTAAGAACTAAATTTCCTTTATACATTATTATAAATTTTTATAAGCCTTCATATCAAAATAAGCAATGAAAAGCGAGTAAAATCAATAAAGTTGATAATTTTTTTTTTTTTAGATATTCTTCACAAAAACAAATGTATACAAAAAAGCATGTTATTCTAAAGCGTAATCAGTTTTCTTTCCAAACGCGATAAAAAATTTAACATCACTGAAAAGTTTTTTTTTTAATAACTTCTAAATTTGAGGGAGTTTCTGAAATTTTTAGGCACAATTTGTAATGTACCTACTCAGCAAGACCTATAACCCACGCTGGGTCGTTTTACATCGTAGCACCGTGTAATTGTTATAAAATATATTTCGTATTGACAAATATTAATTTTTAATAAAGGATTTTCAAATACTGTGTTTGGAAATTAGTTTTTTAAAAATTTGTTTCTGGAACGCAAATGGCTTGAACCAGCACAAAGCTGAGGTGTCACACTTTATAAATTTAACAAGTAGATATAATTTTAATATTCCAGGTTTTATATTTCATCTCACGAATCATCCTGACGGTAAGGCACACGGTGGTACTGGCATTTTAAATAGAAATAGGATAAAAAATTATACCCTAGAAAAATTCTCCAAAAAATATTTGCAAGCAACATCCATTCGCTTGGAATGTGGAGTTGGAGATTTAACTTTAAGCTCAATGTATTGCCCCCCACGATTTTCTGTGACTAAAGGTATGGTCACACATGGCAAATATTTACTCAAAAATGCGTAACCACTTTTTTTTGGCACAAATTTGTTTGACGGTGTTTGCTCTTACAAGTGATTTGTAAGATCAAACAACGTCAAATAAAATAAAACTAATTATTTGTTTTGAATTGTCCTCAGTAAAAGGAGTTTATGAAGTAAAATAATTACAATAAAATATATTTTATTTAGTGGTTACGTCTTTTTGGTCAAATATTTGTCATGTGTGACCCTACCTTTAGGAACATTTTGAAGAATTTTTTAATACACTAGGAGATCGTTTCCTAGCTTGTGGCGACTACAACGCTAAGCATACATATTGGGGTTCCAGATTAATGAATCCAAATGGCAGACAGCTGTAGAGGACTCTAGTTGATCGTAAAAATTGCCTAGATTTTATATCACCTGGTCAGCCCACTTATTGGCCTTTTGATCCTAGAAAAATCCCTGATCTAATAGATTTTGCCATATCAAAGAATTTAAGTAGAAACTCTATTACTGCAGAAATATCATATGAACTATCTTCTGACCATTCTCCCGTTATACTAAACTATTCCGGACAATATCAATCGTCGCATACCTCATTATTCAATACTGATTTGTTGAAATATAGAAAATACATCAGCAGCCATATCCACACTGAATACAACATACAGTGTGAGGAAGATATCAAGTGCCACATTCCTCCTAAACTTAAAATGTGTATTTCTAATGCAGAAATTAATAGACTCCTCCTCGAAAAGAGGAGATGTCGAAGAGATTGGCAACACAACAGATCTCCTGCTGCTAAGCAGAGGCTGTCCACTGCAAGTAAGAAACTAAAAAGAGCCCTTCAGTCTGAAGAGGATCGTAGTAATCGAAACTATATTGAAAGTTTAACCAGTACTAAGCACACAAACTTCTCCCTTTGGAAGGCAGCTAAGAACATTAAGCCACCGGTAGAGGGTCAAAGTCCGATAAGAAAATCTGACGGTACCTGGGCACGTAGTGCAAAGGATAAAGCCGTAGTTTTCGCTGAACATTTAAGTAATGTATTCCAACCAAACCCCCCAACAAATAATTTTGTACTGGGGGATTTGCCTGTTCGCATGGAAACAGACTCCGAACTAATCAATGTTAGTATAGAAGATGTTCAGAAGATCATAAAGGACAATCTTAAATTAAAAAAATCTCCAGGTTATGATTTAATTACACCTTCCATGATTGGAAACCTGCCAGATGTGGCAATTGTCGTGCTCACAGTATTATTCAATGCGATCTTGTCTCTAGGAGTTTTTCCGAATGATTGGAAAATCTCCCAAATTATAATGATACCCAAGCCAGGAAAGGATTTGACATTGGCATCATCCTATAGACCTAACCATTAGCTTATTGCCTTGTTTGTCTAAACTATTTGAGAGAATAATCCAAGGGAAAATTCTAACATTCTTAAACAGCAAAAACATTATCCCAGATCATCAATTCGGATTCCGTAAGCAACACGGAACAATTGAGCAAGATAACCGCCTAACTGGAGAGATACGAAAATCTTTCGAACTAAAAAAGTACTGTTCGGCAATATTTCTAGATGTTGCCCAGGCTTTTGACAAGGTTTGGCATAAAGGTCTAATACACAAGATTAAACGCCTACTGCCTTCTAGTACACACAAAATACTAGAGTCTTACCTATCGGATCTCTTGTTTAGGATAAAATGCAGCGATTATGTGTCAAGCGACTATGCGATCAATGCTGGTGTACCCCAGGGATGTGTTCTAGGACCAACTCTGTACCTATTATACACATCTGATTTGCCTGAGTCCGAAGAATTAACCATTTCCTCCTTTGCAGACGACACTGCAATTCTTAGTTCTCATGTGGACTTAAATCTAGCATCTAGAAACCTTGATAATTATCTCAGGCACGTAGAGACGTGGTTAAGAAATTGGAGAATACAAGCAAACGAAATCAAAAGCAAGCACATAACGTTTTCACTTAGGAGAAGAAGTTGTCCACCAGTGACCCTGAACAGTGTGAAAATCCCACAGTCTGATCACGTTACATACCTTGGCAATCATTTAGATAGACGTCTTACTTGGCGTCGGCACATAGAAGCCAAGCGGCTCCACATGAAACTAAAAGCTTCTAACTTACACTGGCTAATCCACCATCAATCGAAATTAAGCCTTAACTGCAAAGTCATCCTGTATAAGACAGTCTTAAAACCAATCTGGACATACGGAATCCAACTATGGGGAACAGCAACCAATACCAGTATAGATCTCATGCAGAGGGCACAATCCAAAATTCTTAGAACCAAGACGGGAGCTCCATGGTAGATAAGAAATGAGAACATACACAGAGACTTAGATGTGCCATTGGTCAAGGACGAATTTAGAAAAACTCGTGAAGCTTATTTGTTAAAATTACATCATCATCCGAACATCTCTTATAGTTTCCGGGATATTCACATTTGAGCATTAAAATTTCTGTTTTTTTTATATTAGTGGATCCAAATCTATCCCGATTTTTCATTTAATTAACAACTAATTATAGTAGTTGCTTTTATTTGTAGTTAAACAGAAAGTAATGTATTTATATTTTCCTGAAAGGTAACATTTTGGGAAATATTATCAGTGACAAATAATTTCAAAACTTGTAGTACTGCGAAGTCCAGAGCCTACCGAAGTAGAGACTTTTTATGAAAATTACAACTTTATACTAAAATTTCTCTATTCATCATTATGTAACGATTTTTCTAGTGATAGAGTTTATTCAAAGAGTTTTTTGTCATTAATAATAACAAATATATTGTGTTAAATATAATTTCAAAAGAAAAAATCGGGCGTCATTTGAATAAATCGGAGAGGAATATAATAATTACGTTGAAAATCGAGATCAGAAGCGCAAACTATATAACATAAAACTAAATGCAAGTACCAGTGAATACACGGCCCAATGTTTCAGTTTTAAGTGCGAATTCATCCATTATATGGAGAAAATTTAAGTCAAATTCTTGTCTTTCACTATTACATATGAAACACCGTGTGAACTTCGCAAAATCGCTTATGGCTGGGAAGGTGGTACTGACTGCTGCAGTTGTTATTGGCATTATATATTCCAACACGGACCAATCAGATCCAAAAAGAATTTATGGAGGATGTATCAATGAGAGGGGAGCTTTCTATTATAATTTCAACGAAAATGAATTCGGACATCTACACTGAACCCCTAGAAGATGTTTTTTTGTTAACACAATTGGAAAAGGATTATATACATATTTCAGGAAGATAATGCTGCAATTCCTGTACCTAAGCTCAATAAAGCATGTTTTTCTAGAAAAAAAAAAATATACTCTTTGGGACATCCTTGCAGCAAAAGTATATGCAAATGGAAGACTGTTTTCTATGGTTAATGTGCTCAGATATGCTATAAAGTAGAGTTTCCAATTCGGTTTTAACCGAAACCGAAACCACGGTTTTTCAAGGCCTAAAACCGAAACCGTCTATTATTCTTCGGTTTTTACTTCTAATCTATTTTCAGTAGAAAATTTCAAAACTTAGAAATGAGAAACAAACTTTTTCATCCAATATCGCTAATAACATATCGGTAAAAATATCTTAAGATTTCTTTAAATTTTTTAAATTGTATTACAATAATTGCTTCAGATGATGTAGCGGCTATGCAAGGAAACCTATTAATAAATAATGACACAAACTCATTTAAAAATATTGATCAACGAGTATTTTCTGACAATTAAACTGCAAATTACTCTTTATTTACTTAAAAACTAGCATCTCGATTTTAATATACAGTGTCGGACAAAACTAAAGCACAGACTTCCCCGACCTAACTTTGCACGCGTAACACTTATTATCTGTAGCCAGATGACGGCGGTTGAGGTGGTCATATGACAAAGTTATAGCAGATATCTATAGTGTCATGCTATGCCCTTAAAAAAAGAAACTAATGGCCATAATCATAGTCAAAAATAAAGTATATTTTAAGAGAAATAAAATCGTCTCTACTTAAGAGTGGACTTTAGGTCTACTATAGACAAGTTAAAGTATACTTCTGATGTTAAAGTCGACTGTAAATATAAAACTAGCTGAAGTTGTTTTTAACACATTTAACAACAGCATCAGCTGTCTTCGCCATGTAAAAAACTTCGAAAAAAAGTCAAAAATGTTTAAGTTACAAGATATTGGCAGAGATTTTGCAATTATTGAATATTGAATCAATAAAATTAGTACCAAAATATAATAAATTTGATATTAATCTTTCCTTTTCTATTTTTCCATCACAAACCATTTTTCCTTTAGTTTTTAGATTTGTTGTTTGTCACTTTTTATTTTTTGTTTAAATTTTCTAAGTCAGCTGTTCAGCGATGCCACTTGTCTATATTTTGTTGTATATTGTATGAAAACATTTTCTACATTTGAGGTGACACCCAGTTAAAGTCTACTCAATTTAAAACATATTTTAATTTTGACTATAGTTAGAAAATATTAAAACGCGGGTTTTTATTTTAAAGTTGTTTTTAAAAAGAACCGACTTTATTGTTTGACTATGATTATGGGTCAATGTATTTATGAATTCATATAAAGGCCATGGGATATACCTTTTTATTTTTTTATTTGGAGTAAAAATATATAAATTATTTGATATACCAACTCGAGAATAAGCCACATATAATTTACAGTGTGAAAAACATGAATTTTCTAAATGTAAGCCAGCAATAGTCATCGATTGACCTTGTACTTTGTTAATGGTTATAGCAAAGCAAGGCGAAACGGGAATGGCCAAAGTCGTTGGGAATGAGCGGTATGCGTGGCATCAGTACATCTTCGCCTTCGAATCTACCACCGATTGTAGAGAAGCATTATCGGTAATCCAACATTCTATGTTATTACATCTGGTGGCATTCCGGCTGTTTTCAATGAATTCAAAAATTCAGAATGACAATTGACGACTTGTTCTTCGTTCATTATTTTAATTGCGCCACATCTGCCTGGAATGTATATTAAGCCCAAGTTGAACATTTCGTTATTGAAACCATATAAACACACATTTAGATACCGCCTTTGTTTAATACTAGACCACTCATCAAAAACAATTGAAAATCTACCATTTTTTTTTTCACAATAGATTCTATATCTAAAATAATTAGCTTATTAATTTTTTCCATAAAATTTAGTATTAAGTTTTTGACTGTAGTTGGATTTTTTGGCAAATCTAGGCCCAATTGTTTAAGTGACTGTCTTATGAAGCAGCTTTCAATTATCGCATGGAAAGAAAATCCGTCTACAGCAGCTAATCTTGAGAATATTTCCTCTGAAGATTGCATAGGTTGAACATATTTCTTTACGCCCAATGAAGTTGTAGGAATCGCTGATGGAACGTCTTCTACATCAGATTCCAAAGTAACATTGTGCACTTGTCGCTAGTGGCGCAGTAACCCACTTGTGCTTCCACCTTTGTATATCAGTCTTTTTGGGCAAAGAGTATATTGCGCATAATCTGTAGTTTTAGTGAAATATTTCCATGCTTTACTCGTTCGCTCCATGACTTCCAAGAATAATGCGTGAACTTTCTTTAAAAATATGTATGTAATTACTTCTTAATATTGTTTACTACTACACAAATGTCAAAAATATGTAAAGACTACAAACAAATTATTTCAAATTCCCGAAGAAAATGGAATTCCCGGAATTTTTTTCCCGCTTAGAAACCCTATTTACCACTCACTCGTGTCCATATAAGATTTTTGAATTTTTCTAAACACTTAGGACCATCTATGGTTAATTTCATGATTCTAGGTGCATTGTAATAGAAAATTTTAAAAGTACCATTAGAAGGAACAAATTTACCATTCTTATTCGGATTCTTACTCATTTCAGATCATATTTGTCTAATTTCATGATTCTAGGATCATTATTATAAATGTATTCAAAAAGTACCATTAGAACAAAAAATCGGCCTTGGATTCTAATTCATTCAGGATCATATATGCTTTTATTTTCATATTGCTAGGTCCATCATTAAATAGTTCAGTTCTCACATTTTAGTACCTAACTCTTACTTCACTCAGATATATATCAAATAAGTTAAATAACTTAAGATATTTTGAAAACTACCTTTGGGAGTAAAGTACAAATTTCCCTTATCTTTCTTGAACATTTGTCAAGTTAAAAATACTAAATTTTACCAAATTTTTTTGTCACACAGACATGTATCAAGCGATTCAAATCTGTATTAATGTTCTCAGGAAAAAAATTAGTTTTATAAAATATACCAACTGTTGAGCCGGATTTGGCCCTTGGTCATCGAGTTCCAAATAACACCCTGTTAGTTAGTTTTTGTATGACTCCAGGAACCAATTTCGAATAAAATGTATTTTCCCGTTTTTACTTTTTTGACCCATTGAGGTGATATAATAATATTCGAGTTTAAGTTATTAAAATGAACCTACAAATGCTCCAGGGGGCTCAAAGTAGGGTACTTTCGACATGTAAAATTTTTAAACACGTGCCATTTTTTTTTGTTTCCCATCCGATTTCAATGCATTTTATAGTTTTCGGAAAGCGCTCTGCTAGGTCTTGAAAAAAACTGCTTCCGGCTGCTATTTTATACCCTTCACCTTCGTGAGAGGGGTATACATAAGTTTGTCATTCCGTTTGTAATTTCCACAATATAATTTTCCGACCCTATAGAGTATATATATTCTGGATCCTTATAGATAGCGGAGTCGATTAAGCCATGTCCGTCTGTATGTCTGTTGAAATCAACTTTCATACATCAATATCTCCGGAATTCTTCCGGCTCGGTTGCTATTTAAAATCGAGAAAATCGGTCCACAAATGGCTAAGATATAAGGAAAACACCAGGGCAACCTAGATTTTTTACCTATATCTGGGTTACTAAGTCATTAACATAGACAATATGGATATCTAATGCTAGATATTTTAAAGACCTTTGCAACTACGTATATAATACCATAGTAAGTTGGACCTACAATGGGTAAAAATCGGAAAAAATATTTTTTAACCTAAATATTAAAAAAAAACAAGTAAGAGAGCTATATTCGGCTGTGCCGAATCTTAATACCCTTCACCAAATTATACTTTAAAATAAAAATTTTAAATATTTTTAGGTAAACAAAATAAAACTTTTTTTCAAATTGTTTTTCAAAATTAAAAAAAAAAAATTTTAAATAGTTCTGCAATTTTTTTTTTACATTTTTTTTTTTAAAATTTTTAGTGACAAAAAATTTATGACAAAAAAATTTTTTTGGTAAAAAAAAAAAAATTTCTGGTTAAAAAATATTTTTCCCGATTTTGACCCATTGTAGGTGCAAATTACTACAGCCTTATATAAAACGTTGCAAGGGACTTTGAAATATATATCATTAGATATCCATATCCAGATATAGATCAAAAATAGGCCAAAAATCGAGGTTGTCCCAGTTTTTTCCTTATATCTCAACCATTTGTGGGCCGGGATTTTTTCGATTTTAAATAGCGACCGAGCCGGAAGAATTCCCGATATACTAATGTATCAATTATGTTTGTAAGTTATTTGGGGGCTACGGAAAGTTGATTTCAACATACGGACGGACAGACGGACATGACTATATCGACGAAATTATTTTTTTTTAAATTTAAAAAAAAAACAATTCGAAAAAGACACCAACTTTGGAAAAAAAAAATAAATTTTGTTTACCTAAAAATATTTAAAATTTTTTTTTGAAGTATAATTTGGTGAAGGGTATACAAGACTCGGCACAGCCGAATATAGCTCTCCTGCTTGTGTATCTCTTATAATATCCGAGTTAAAGGCATTGGTCCACTTTAAGGTCGTACTTTTCGACCGAGTAGACTCGAATTTTTTTGTTAGATAAAGAAACTTTCTTTAAGAACACATAACAATTTTATGTTTTTCTGTAAGTTATCTTTACGGAAAACATTTTGATATAATAAACATGTCCTATTTTTTGATTATGTTGCCCCTACCCCCTTCGAAATTTGACTTACTTTTTATCAAAATTTCAACTTTGGGCCACATGTTCTAAAATCCCAAAGCCTTGCAAACCGTGATGTGTTCCCTATTTATCCCCAAAAAAATCATAAAAAAAAACATTTTTAGGATTTTTGCTCCAATTTTTGGATTGGATTAGTGGTAAATAGTTAAATTCGAATTCTGGAGAACTAAATTATTGGGTGAGACTGGCAAAAATAAAATTGATTAAAATAAATTTAACAGAAATACGAATATTATTTTTATTAATTATTTTTTTTAGTTATTAAGAAAAACTTATATTTTTTTATTTATGAATGTGTCAAATATTACACAACTTTACATATACGTTACATATAAAAATTTCCGCAAGCTAAAAAACATTGTATATTTTTTACA
The DNA here is from genome assembly GCA_942486065.2 of Calliphora vomitoria. Taxonomy (NCBI): domain Eukaryota; kingdom Metazoa; phylum Arthropoda; class Insecta; order Diptera; family Calliphoridae; genus Calliphora; species Calliphora vomitoria. The sequence goes on along the minus strand of OW818030.2, from coordinate 50,791,098 downwards.
TTTAAATATGATAAAAAGTCGATAAAGTATACTTTTCTAATAGCAAAAGTTGCAAAGTCGGCAATTTAACTATAGAACCCTACTGCAGATGCTGACTAAATCCTAACTTTTGAAACAGCAAAATACATATAAATCTATAAATGTAGTCTTCCCGTCTTTTAGGATTCTCTTATATCGTTCTGTCAATGGCGTTCACAATGAAAGTAGAACTGGGAACATGGGCTTGATCCTGAATGAATATATGAGTATAGTTGTCCAAGTATGAGGCAATTTAGAAGGCCTCTATACTTTTTCAATCCGCTTGGTAGTGTCCTGTTAATAGTAGTTGTAAATGTTACACAAAAATCGCCTCACAACAGCTGTCAACAGGATACATTTATTCCGTAAAAATGGTTAGTGTTGCCACAAATATTTCAATATTCAAGCATACGTTGATGTACTAAAGACTGACACAAAAATTTATGAATCTGTATTTTCTTATTTTATTGTGAAACATATTCTGCATTAGGGTAAAACATTACTTTTTGAAATATGTCAACAAGATGATTCTAAAAATTTAGCTTAAACCATTTTTATTAAGTCTAATAATATACAAAAATATTGTTTGTTTATCTACCACTATGGTAAACAGTTAAAACATTTGAATCAAAAAGAAAATTTTGCTTCCATATTTTTTTTTGTTACAAATTCTGGTTTAATATTTTAAAATCGATTAGCAGCTTGGTAACACTGTGCGAAGGAAGAGTCGATGTGACTCCATGTGGTTGACAACTATTGAAGCAAAAATACTCCGGATGAGAATGATGACGAAGTGTGTATATGATAATGGCAAAGGGACAAACAGTTAGTCGGTCAGTCTATTGGTTGGTTGTTGGGTAAGTTGAATGGGTTGGCTGGATGGTTTGTCGGTTGGTCACTAGTTTGGGCATTTTGGTTTAAACATAACGTGACCATCTATCCGCTATTTGAAAAAAATGTTTTCGAAATTTCATTATAAAAAATTAACAAGTGAGAGATATTCGGCAGAGCCGAAACAGCTTACAAATGGATTCGAATGATCATTGCCTAGCCTACGAAATGAAGCATGGTAGTAGTGTAACACAATTTTAAAAATGATTACATCGATTTTACTTTAGAGAAGTTAGGATTTGAAATCATATAATTCACTGTTAGTTTAGCTTTTTTATACAAATATGTATATTGTTTTTGGAATTTACCTTATGTTTTTCATTTATAAATTATTCTACTGAAAACCTAAGAATAATTGTCGGTTTTAGGCCTTAAAACCGCGGTTTCGGTTAAAAGCTAACACAAAAACTCTATACATTTTGTTTTATAAACCGTTTGTAAATTTAAAAATGTATGTTAAACTTTGGGAATGTGATAGAACAAATTTTTTTTAAAAATGAGTTTTCAAAATAACTAATGCATTCAATAAGTCATTTGACGTCTGATTTCTTATTTTAGTGACAAAGTTTGCAGCCAGCAAGCATAAAGCTGTTGGCTTTATCTTCAGTAAAGCATTATAAAGACAATCTAAATTTTTGTTCCGATTGCTAGTTGCTTCAACGCTCAATACGAAATCATGATTTGATTTTAAATGTTTAGGGTTTCCTTTTTCAATATTGATTGAATATTCTAATTCGTTTTTAAAATTTTGCTCCATTTGTATCTCGGAAACATCATCATCATCGCTTTGCACAGATGAGGGAAGATTGTGGTCAAATAGGCTTTCATACATTTGCTTTCCCTAAATTTGTAACAATGTCTTTGTTATATTATAATTTATCTCATTATGGTGTGAAGTTTTTAGGTAACTTATCAATGACATAAGACTGCTGTTATATCGTTTATTAACTTTATATTTTATGGCATGGACCATTTTTTGAGAAGTCGTAGAATTTATAGATAACAGCTGTTCATAAATAGTGTTTATTATAGCATCGCCTGTCTGAAAAATTGTTTCATTTCAGCTTAACGCTTCTACTGTATCTTTAATGGGGTTTAAAACCTCTACTAATAATTCGACATTTGGATCAAGCCCTTCATCAAACAATGATGTTATATTTAAATCTGCTAAAGTTTTTTTTTTTTAATTAATTTTTAATTACCCATTCTTCCCGGGAAATTAAATTTTTTTTCCCAGAAATTCCCGACAATAATTTTACGGGAAATCCCGGGATTTTCCGATCGATTGAGACTGTCTGATAGCAGGTCCAAAGTAGTCAATGCATTGGATTTACATACCGGTGACATAGAGACAGTTACTTTACAGACTATAAATATACTTTAGCAAAAAGAAAATAAACTGTATGAGAATAATAATAAGACAATTTGTACAAAGTTTGTTTGTATAATTTAAGTGGAATAAATTTAAAAATTCCACTTAAGTTGTTTTGTCAAAAGTCCACAGAATATATATAGTCAATTCACAAGGTCTCTTAGCATGTCATATTGTCATAATGACCTAATATTTCACAAATGTCATAAAAGAATACTACTTTCTATGCTATGTTTATTGTGTTATCGTAACGAACCAGCAGAGACCAACGCCTAAGAGTATGCTAAGCCGATCAGTGATATATTAGAACATTATGACAATATGACTGATAACAGGCCATGTGAATTGACCAATTGTTTGTTAATGAATTCATTTGCAAGAATTAATTGTAATTAAATTTTACTTTAAAGTTTTACAAATATAAATGTTTCATATTTAGCGAACAATATTCCGTTTTCAACAGATTCATCCGTAACAGAACGGCAACGTTACAGAAAATCTAACGCTATATATAACTTTCCAGTGCAGTACAATACAAACGCTTAAAGAGACATCACTCTAGATTACTTAGAGATACTTAAGTGACAGTTATCTTCACGCTAGATTATATGGGATGTGTAAAGTAACCAATTGACTTCTATTTTCACTACGAAGAGCACATACGTAGTAACAGTCAAGGAAAAGTCTACCTACACCCTACGATTTTAAAGTTTTAGCGAATTAGTAGCGAAAATGTAAAAAGATGTTACAGCTATGTTTAAAGTATTTATAATTAAGACTTTTCGAAGTAAAAAAGAATATGAAAAATATATAACATAGAAATTATTGGGGAAAAACATAATAATAAGCAGGAAAAAAAGTCTACATACAACGTGGCATATTCTACCATCAAATAGAATAATGAAAACAAAGAAAAGGAAATAACGGATCTTAACTTTGTTGATTTATTTAAATTTACAAGCATTACAATTGTTTAAGTGATAATTAATGAATTTCTTAAAATGGCAAATCGAAAAAAGTCTATGTAGACTTTTTTCCTATGAATTTTTAATGTTTTTGTTATGTAAATGACAAAGTCAGTCAGCCAAGTAATCAGACATTAGTGACTATTTGTTTAATTTGTGGAATATATAATTATATATTTTTTGCATCTAAATTATATATTTTATTGCGTAGAATGCAATAATTCTAATTGGAGTACAATTTTAAGAAACTTCTGCATTATCCTCGAACCTGGTGCAAAATATTATGCACAATAAATGCTAGTAGTAGAAAAGCATAATAGGGTTTTACTAAAAAATAAACCACCCTTTTTGATCTTTCAGATCCAGTTTTTTTTATATAAAGCCATCTGGTCACGTTATTTTATAAACGATATATATATGAAATATTTAAAATACCGTAAACGTAATATTATGTCGTAACGCATGGCTGAAATGCTCAACTGGAATAAATGTTTCATGCATGTTTAACAGGAAAAAGAAAAGTTTGTGTGTCAGCAGAGTGACAATAATAAGTGGCAACAATACATATGAAAATTGTCCTTTTATTCATGGACCACAAAGATATTGACCATTTAAGCGAAAACACACATTTCCCAAAAGAAATCAACAGCAACAAAAAGACTCGAATGTGACGAAAATAAAAAAGTAAATAAAATAAGAGAATAAAAAAAGACACCACCTGCATTCCATTTGGCATACAATTTACATACTATACTCTCTGTATCTGTGTTATATTATGTATGTGTTCATACGTATGTGTGTGTGAATATTGGGAAGAATTTCGTAAAGGATAATACGATAAAAGTGTTGAAGCTTATTAAGGTAATTAAGGTTAGCCTTAAATCTGTCCACATCATTCACAGAGTTCATTTTGTTGTGCTTAGTTCTGTTCATTATTGAAATTTAATCAAGCATCAATTTACTGACTGGCGACATTTTGATTTGACATTTAGATAAACAGCAAAAAATAATAATATATGTATCTAATCTAAAATAGTAACATTTTCAATTTATACATACGCATCTGCTTATCAGATTATGTGCATTATTTTCTTTATATTCAAATTATTATATTCTATAAAAGAAAAAAAAAAATCAAATGAAAAATTATCCGTTAAACTGAATAAATATTTATAAATGTACATGAACATTAGCTAGGTTGTATCACCAGATATACTACGTAGAATTCAGGATCATTATTTTCTATCTATAGTTAGTTATGTTGTTATTGAGAATGATATTAAGAAAATTTGCATGTTGATCGGCGTAACTTGATTTAAGTTAAAATAACTTTTTATTTTTAATTGTTGTGAATTACACAATTTTAAACAAGCAAACATTGTTTTATTCGATACTAGCACAAAACCCGGTGCGCTTCGCCACCCCAATTGGATGAAAGAAATAGTACTATTAAGTCTCCCTTTGTGAATTAAAGCTAATTCAGGATAACATGCCTCTAGATTCATGTTTATTGAATCATTGTATTGTGGCTTCTAGCACATTCGAAACGTATTATTATAATAAAAAAGTACCATTTATACCCACATTTTATATGCCCACACATGATCATTTTTATAGAAAATGCTAAAGAAATGTACCACTAAAGTCACCTTTTGTGAATTCTAACTCATTCCGAATCATGTGTGCCTAATTTTGAATTTTTAGGTTTAATTTTATAAAATAGTCAAAAAATATTATTAGTTGGAAAAAAGTACCTGTGAGTCCCTTTTTTAGATTCTTATTCGGTCAGGATCATATACCATTCGAAAAAATACAAATTATTTTTGTATCCTCAATGACAGATGGCTTAGTGACTTTCTTTCTTTACTCAGAAGCATATCAGTAAAATAATTTAATATAATAAAATGTATCATTAGAGGAAAAAGTACCAATTTTCCACACTTGAACCACCATCAAGTTTTAAATCAAAGTAATTTCCTTATTCTAAGTTCAATATATTAGAAAATTCAAAAAGTACTATTTGGAGAACGAAAAAATACTTCTTAGTTTGCTTTAGTTCACAATATTTGGTATCATAACACAATTGAGCACCCTATTCTTGCATATTTCTTTAGTGAGAAGTATATTAGCCTACCATAATGTATTTAAGCTAACTAATTTAATATATTAAAAAAGTACCATTAAAAGAAAAAGTACCAATTTTCCTTTATCCTCTTGAACACCCGTTAAGTCTGAATTTAAAATTTGTATAGCATTTCCTATATTATTAACTGATTTTGTTTCTATAACACTTAATATTTAATAAATTATCACAAAACCGAACCGAAACCCATCGGTTTAAAATTTTTTAAAACCGAAACCGCGGTTTTGAAATTCTTCTTGAAATTCTTTTTGGAAACTCTACTATAAATGTATTTAAACAAGTAAGAGAGATATATTCGGCTGAGCCGAATCTTATGTACCGTTCACCAAACTATACTTCAAAATAAAAATTTTAAATATTTTTAGGTAAACAAAACTTTTTTTTTTTTTAATATTTAGCGAAAAAAACTTTTGGTGAAAAAAAATCTGGTTAAAATTTTGTTCCCGGTTTTGACCCATTGTAGGTCCAACTTACTATGGTCTCATATACGTCGTTGCAAAGATCTTTGAAATATCTATCATTAGATATCCATATTGTCTATATTAATGACTTAGTAATCCAGATATAGGTAAAAAAATAGGTAAAAAATCGAGGTTGCCCTGGTTTTTTCCTTATATCTCATGTCTGACAGAATTACTGAAGATTTGGATCCCGAAGATATCTGGGGTCTTCAGAAAACTGATTTCAACAGACAGACGGACAGACAGACAGACGGACATTGCTTAATCGACTCCGCTATCTATAAGGATCCAGAATATATATACTTTATAGGGTCGGAAAATTATATTGTGGAAATTACAAACGGAATGACAAATTTATATATACCCTTCTCACGAAGGTGAAGGGTATAAAAATACTATTACAACAAAGAAAATGTATCATAATGTATCCAATTTAATTTTTACTCACTGAGGAGCATATATTTTATATTTCTAGGTCCATTATTATAGAAAATTCAAAATATACCATTAGAATAAAGAAAAAGTATTAAGTATTCTCTTTGAATTTTCACTCACTTAGAACAATATGCAGTTAATTTGGTATTTCTAAATCCATTATAAGAGAAAATTCAAAAAGTACCTTTATAATATAGAAAAAGTAGCATAAAGCCCCCACTTGTGGATTCCCAATCGGTCGGGATCATATATGCTTTATTTCACAATTCTAAGTTCATTGGTGAAGAAGATACAAAAAGTACTATTCGAATATAGAAAAAGTACCATAAAGACTCCCCCTTAAATTCTCACTCCCTTATGACCATATATGTTTAATTTTATGTTTCTAGGTCCATTATTATCAAAAATTTAAAAAGTACCATTAGAATAAAGAAAAAGTACCATAATGTCCCCACTTGTAGATTTTCTTTCGCTTAGGCGTTATATCATGTTCATTGGTGAAGAAAATACAAAAAGTACCATGCGAATAAAGTACGAAGAAGTACCAATAAGTCTCCCCCTAGAATTATCATTCACTTAGGAAATTTAAAAAAGTACCATTATAATAAAGAAAAGGTATCACGATGATTTTTCACTTACTTAGTATAATATACGCTTAATTTCATATTTATATGTCCATTATTACAGAAAATTCAAAAAGTACCAAAAGGCAGCCACTTGTGGATTCCCACTCACTCATATTTCTTTATCTCATGTTTCTAGGTTCATTGGTGAAGAAATTACAAAAAGTACCATTCGAATAAAGAAAAAGTACAAAAATGTCTCTCCCTAGAATTCTCACTCACCTAGGACCATATATGCTTAATTCCATGTTTCTAAGTCAATTGCTATAGAAAAGTCAAAAAAGTACCATTAGAATAAAGAAAAAGTACCATGAAGTGTCCGCTTGAATTTTCACTCACTTATTACCATATACACATAATTTCGTACTTCTATGTCCATTATTACAAAAAAAAAAAAACAAAAAGTACCATTAGAATATAGAAAAGTACCAAAAAGCCCCCAGTTGTGGTTTCCCACTCATTCGGGTCCATATAAGCTTTATTTCATGTTTCTAGGTTCATTGAGGAAGAAATTACAAAAAGTACCATTCGAATAAAGAAAAGGTACCAAAAAGTCTCCCCCTAAAATTCTCACACACTTAGGACCATATATGCTTAATTTTATGTTCCTAACTCCATTGCTATAGAAAATTCAAAAAAGTACCAATAAAATAAAGAAAAAGTACCATGAAGTGTCCGCTTGAATTTTCACTCACTTAGGACAATATACGCTTAATATCATATTTCTATGTCCATTATTACAAAAAATCAAAAAGTACCATTAGAATATAGAAAAAGTACCAAAAAGTCCCCACTTGTGGTTTCCCAATCATACGGGTCCATATAAGCTTTATTTCATGTTTATAGGTTCATTGGTGAAGAAATTACAAAAAGTACCATTCGAATAAAAAAAAACCAAAAAGTCTCCCCCTATAATTCTCATTCAGTTATTACCATTTGTTCTTAATTTCATGTTTCTATGTCCATTATTATAGAAAATTCAAAAAGTACCATTAGAATAAAGAAAAAGTACCATAAGTACCACTCTAATAAAGAAAAATTGCGATAAAGTCTCCCCCAAAAATTCTCACTCACTTATTACTATATATGCTTAATTTCATGTTTCTAGGTCCATTATTATAGAAAATTCAAAAAGTACCATTAGAATAAAGAAAAGGTACCTATAGTTCAGTTCTCACATTTTGGTACCTAAATATTAGCCGCAAGTCTAACTTCAATCAGATACATATCAGCTAACTTTAATGTCGATAAGCGAAATAATTTAAAATTAGTACCTGAGGAAAAAAGTACCAAATCCCCTTTTCCTCCTTGAACACCCCTCAAGTTTGAAATTTAAAAATATTCCATTTTGCCAAAATTGTTTATGCTTAAAGACATTAAAATCTGTGTTAATGTGCTCAAGAAAAATAAGTTTTAAAAAAAGTACCAAACTGTTTTCCCGGATTTGGACAAATATACAGCTTGGCAGTCGAGTTCCAAATAGCACTCTGTTAGTTAATTTTTGCATGAATCCAGGAACCAATGTTAAAATTTTATCAAAATTGGCTGAAAATGTTAAATAAAATGTATTTTTCCGGTGTTAAAATTGTATTCAAATAAATTTCTGTATCGTGGTGGGAGCTTAAAATAAAATATTTATATGTCTATATCAGTTTGTAGAAAAACATAGTTTATGAAAAAAGTACCAAAAATAAAGACAATTTTTATCCCTTAATGGTACGAATTTCCAAAAAGTACCAAACTTATGTTTGTTATTTTTTTATAAGTAAAGAATATGATTTAAAATTTGTTTGTATGTTTATTGGTTTAAAAGATACATATGGTGCCAAAAAAGTACCAAAATACAGTTTTTACCCGTTTTCTCCCCTAAAAAGTCTGAATTTTGAAAAAGTACCAGACACCTGTCAGCTTATTTTTTAAATGGAGTAACATGATATTGTAAGTTTTTTTGTATCTTTATTAGTTTTGAAGATATAAGGTTACCGAATTTACCAGTTTTTACCCTTTTTTACCCCATAAACGTTCGAATTTCCAAAAATCTTTTCTTATCGGATCGTTTTGGGGAGGGAGGAACCCACAGTTAAAATTTCATGATTGTAGCTTCAGTCGTTTGGGCTGTGCGATGATGAATCAGTCAGTCAGTAACGTTACTCTTTTATATATATGGATTAACAATGGTAACAATATATCTCATTTCAAGCTTTACTCACAAGTATGCAAATAAAACTCAATAATTAATTTGTATATCTGCCATAAATATAAAAATCATAGTCTGACAAAAAATAACTATTATTTCTGCCAAAAAATAATAAAAATCAAAGTCTGACAAAATATTTTTGACAAAAAAATAAAAAGCATGTTATTTTATGAAAATATTGTTGAAAACGATCAAAATGGTCTACTTGACTTGACTCTCCGATATTTTCTTGTGATGGCTTTTTTCCTTTGAAATTTCAAGAATAATTATTATTTTCCGTGCCTGATTATAACTATTTTCTTTATATGAAGAGGTCATTCCCATTTAGCCGATACCGGCAAATTTCAGCCTAACATCTTAATAATATAAGGAAATAACTAATCCAATCTGGCACATTTTCAGAAACTACGTACCATGGTAAAGAAAAAAATCTTTCGGAGTTTTACGGATTTCTCTAATAGGGCACAGTGGGGCAGAATCAAAATTTTTTGGAAATAAATCTGGCATTTTGAAATGGCTGGTGCGATTGAGATAAAATTTGACGTAGGCGTAACCAAGGAGTATTCGAGTTCAAAGTAGTATACCATCGATATGTAAAATTTTTGAGCATTTGCCATTCTTCTGTTTCCCATCCGATTTCAAAGAATTTTGTGAAAGCGATGGTCCAGGTCTTGAAAAAACATGCTTGCATTTTAATATTGAAATCTTAAAATTTTGCCATACATTGGTCCGCTTTTATTGAACCGAATAGACTCACATTTTTTTTGTTAGTTACACAACTAAATTACCAATAATATACAAAAGATTTCAGAGCAAATTCAATTTAAAAATTAAAAAAATAGTAAATTTTTGTCTTCTTTTATTAAAAAAAAAACTTTCTTTAAAAACATGTAAGAATTTTATGTTTTTCTATAAGGTATCTTTACGAAAACATTTTCGCATAAAAACTTGTCCTTTGTATATTATTGGTAATTTAGTTGTGTAACTAACAACTAAAAATTTGAGTCCATTCGGTCAAAAGTACGGTATCCTACTTTGAGCCCCCATAGCGCCGCCCCTGGAGCATTTGCAGAGCCCATTTTAATAACTTAAACTGAAAACCCCTTGGCTACGAAATTTCATACGCAATGACAAACTTATATATACCCTTACAACTTATGTGATTCTTCCTATTTTCAATACCAAATTTTGTATGGATACTACTATTGTATAGCCATTTATGTAACATAGAGTCATATTCCTGGAAGATATTTATCATTGATTGTTGTGTGAAACTCGTTAAATACAATTGGTCAATTCACAAGGTCCCCTATCAAGTCATATTGTTGTTATTGCCTTTCAGGCAAAAAAATTTCCTTAAGAAAATACTGCTCTGCTTACTGTGTTATCATAACCAACCAGCAGAGACCTGCGTCGAACGCCTAAGAGTCAGTTAAGCCGAGCCACCGAGTTGTGAAATATTAGGACATTATGACAATATGACATGATAAGAGACCTTGTGAATTGACCAAATATATGTATAATCGGGCGTGTCGGCAAGTTATAATAATATATATTATAACGAAATTTTAGTCTCAAATCTAACAAATACCAAGATTCGGAAAATTTTTAACTTCCTCCAGTGCAATATTGTTCATAGAATAGTGGGAATCATCCTTATTAATATTTATATGTGTATATTGGTTATCGCGAAAATTAAGTTTTATGGATTACTATATTATAAAAAATAACAAATTTTAATTTCCAAAAAATTGTTTTTGTAATTTTGTAATTAAATATCGCAAAATATAAGAAAATGGTGGAAGTGATAACGGACTTAATGATTATTAATAATCTGCTGGCTTTGTCATATCCCAACATATAATCTGAAAAAATTTACTGCATTTAAAAATCAGTAATAAAAAATTTAAAGAAAATTTAAATTGAGTACTTTTTTAGTTAACAAGAAAATAACATAATCCATTTAAAATCGCATAGTTCAAAATATAAAAAATTAAAAAAACAGAAAAAAGTAAATTACAAAATCACATCCTGTTTAATCTTCGTATGCTAACTCTGCGTACGCTTAATCGCAACAGTATTACGTTTAAGGTGGCCATTGTTCCAATGCAATAACATTTAAACATACGTAGAACCCAAATATTTTAAATTTTCTTATTATTTTTTTCGATTACAATAAATTATATTTAAATTCTTTTATTTACTTCAAAAACTTTGTTTAAAATCATTATTTAAAACAAATATTTCATTTTATTTGATGCTGGATCTTACAAAACACTTGTAAGAGTAAACAACGCACAGTGGTATAGAAAACAAGTAAGAGAGCTATATTCGACTGTGCCGAATCTTATATACCCTTCACCAAATTATACTTTAAAATAAAATTAAAATTTTTTTAAAAATTTTTTTTTTTCGAAATTGTTTTTTAAAAATTTTTTAATAAATTTTTTTTTTTTTTTTGTATTAGTGATAAAAGTATAATTTGTGAAAAAAAAAATTCAGGTTAAAAAATATTTTTACCGATTTTGACCCATACATCGTTGCAATGGACTTTGAAATATCTATCATTAGATATCCATATTGTCTATATTTATGACTTAGCAATCGAGATAAAGATCAAAAATAGGCCAAAAATAGAGATTGTCTCGGTTTTTTGCTCATATCTCCGTTATTTATGAACGGATTTTGCTGATTTTAAATAGGAAACTTCTCGAAAGCATGTCTGACAGAATTATTGAAGATTTGGATCCCGAAGAAAATTGATTTCAACAGACAGACAGACGGACATGGCTCAATCGACTCCGCTATCTATAAGGATCCAGAATATATATACTTTATAGGGTCGGAAAATTATATTGTGGAAATTACAAACGGAATGACAAACTTATATGTACCCTTCTCACGAAGGTGAATGGTATAAAAATGAGGGAAATAAATATGTAACTTCTAAAGGGTTAGTCCGATTAGAATGAAATTTGACATGTGCAAAGAGAAAGTATTGTCGAGCTTATATTTTGCATTTGGACTTCATGGGCCCACCAGGGGCGTGCCCAAGTTTCACCAAATTAAAACTCCTCGAGTATGTAAAATTTTCTTCGTTTGTGTTCAGATTTAAAAAAAATACATATACGTATATACTTAATCTCCACGTCGAGCACTACAATATTTGCATTTGAAAATAAAATGTTGAAAATTTTTACCCAAGGTTACTCCAGTTTTTTGATAACAGCTGGTCCTAATATTTTCCGATTTTCTCATATACACCAAATGTATATGTCAAATATTTGATGTAAATTTAGCTTTTCAAAAAGTATAGATTCTTATACATCCGCCGCTGCTTCTTGGATGTAAGAAATCGTTGTATTTCATTAAAAGTCCTATTTGTGGGCCATCGAAAATACTAGCTTTTACTTTTTCTGTACTTAGGCCTGAAAATTTTCTTGAAGGAAAGACAAGACTTGAGTCATAAACGCTTTTAGTCATTGAATCCCGCGTCCGCACAGTGTGGTAGATCGCAAATCTAACTGGACAAAATTAATAAATCGCGTTGGGTTCACTTCTCACTTATTAATTAAAAAAAAACGAGTTCAAATATATAAAGGATTATAAAAAGTCAACTTTTTTTTGCGATGTATTTTGGGAGTTTTTACCCATTCTTCAAAAATTTTCATTCGGTAAAGAGTGGAGCTCATAATGAAAAAGTTAAAAAAATTTATGGCGGTCGTAAAAATGCTCAAGATGTTTTTGATTTGCCTTAAAGTGAACACTGGAAAGATTAACCCAAATATGCTTTTACACCAGAACTATCCGGAGTAAATAGCTTTTACTCTACTTGAAAATAGGACATATTTAAATTTTAGAACTTTCTGAACTTTTCACAAAAAACATATTTTTTTAATACTTACAATGGAAATAATTAAATGAAAATTGTAATATATTTCCTTGAGATAAAGCTTAATAAAAAAAAATTATGACAGTAAAATCACCACTTCTCTTTGAAATCTAAATGTACTTGTTGACAACAACTGACTTCAAAGCTTACTTTTTCCTAATCAGAGCTAAAAACAAATAAACAAAACATGAATTACAGTTAGCTAAGTTTGTTCAACGACTTTTTCATTTCTGAATTTTTTTTAAAAGATACCGTTATTTTTATGTTAATCACGAAAATCGCCTTTTTGACCCTTAAAACAATAAAATTTAGTTGGACACTGTTCCGCAACTTTGTCCAGGAGTGTTAGGTCTATATTTTTTTGGAATGTACCAAGATCGAAAAAAATCAAAATAAAAGGTATTTTTTAAACTATACTTTTCATTCAGAATGTTCACAAGATCATACTGTTTAAGAATGAATTTTTAATTGCAATCAAATCATAATATTTATGTATGTCTAAACTGTTTTCTTTGCTTTTAAATTCAATAAATATTCCATACATTTGAGCAATTTTAAATTTTGTAAATAGAAAACTCCATGTATAAAAAAGAATCAAACTATGTTAAATGTATACAAATATAAATCGCATAAAAATGCAAAAATCGCAACATAGACTTTTTGTCTTCAATTAGTTTTTCTCCCAGTATGTCATTCTAGGTTGAATGACTTTTATGTAAAGAAGAAGACTTGATGCTATTTTTTTAGTGAAAATAATTTAAGTAACAAATTTACAAGAAATATTGATATGTTAAAGAATAAAAAAAGTCCAATTTTGTTTTTAATTTAGTACCAAAAATATTTGAATAATCTCCTTTTTAATCCGCCATGTTGAGAAAATAATTTTCTTTGCTTGCTCTATTTGATCAAACAATTATTTGATGAAAGCATTTTATATAGTGTGACCACACGGCAAATATATTTACTGATTCATTTTCGCAGCAGTTTGGTCAAACAAAAAGTGAAAAATTAAATTCACTATATGATAACAAAATTCAATAAAACTTTAATAAAATAATTGTTTTACAATTCGAAATAAGTGCGTTAACCTTAAAAAGATTTGTATGATCAAATTATATATTTTTTATGTGGTCACACTATGTTCACATTAAGAAAATATTTTGTTTGCCGACAAATAAATTTGTTTGACTAAAATCATCTGTTTTGTTGTTTGCTCTAAATTTTATTTGTGGTCAGATTCAGCAATGAAATATTTGACGATAATCATCAAATATTAGCTGTGTCTGACCGTACCTTTAGAAAATGATTCGTTTACTTAAATGATTTACATATTTTATTTGACAAAATATAAAGTTCAATCAAAGATTAAAGAACTTCCACTGGAAAATAAATATTTTTTTAATCATTTATTTACAAGAAAGTTTTTATTTAGCGAAGCCGCTTGCCGCGTTCTATAGAGGAGAAAGCCCCTAAGAGTGGCCGCAAGCCGCCACGCAGAAAAACTTTATTTGCGAGCAACTATTCGGTTTCGCAGAAAAAGGTTTCCTTTCTTGGCGGAAAATAAAATATATTTTTTTGCCTGTTATGTGAAAATAACTATACATGTGTATGCAATTATAACAAGTAATTTTACACCCGCGAAAGGCATTGAGCTCTCAAATGAGCTCTCTTCTCTTTGTTTTCACACGTACGCAAGCACACACATTGTATAAAAAGTTAAAACCAATCAGTCTCGTATGAGCTTTGATGCAGGTTGGTCGTGTACGCCCGCGAAAGGCATTGAGCTCTCAAATGAGCTCTCTTCTCTTTGTTTTCACACGTACGCAAGCACACACATTGTATAAAAAGTTAAAACCAATCAGTCTCGTATGAGCTTTGATGCAGGTTGGTCGTGTACGCTTTTATGCGTGTTTTTTTCAGCAATTGTTGTTGTTTTTATTTTGTAAAATACAAATCAAACTAGTCAGTCTCGTATGAGCTTTGATACAGGTAGGTTGTGTTGCGGGTTTTTGCTTGTTTTTTCAGCTATTGTTTTTGTTTTTCTCTCGGCTACAGTGAAAGAAAATAAATAAATAACTTCACGTACACTTTTTATTCAACAAATACCACTTCAAACTTTTACATCCATTTCACTCAGTGCATAGAGAGTAGCAGAGCGCAATAAATAACTCATACAATGACAAATTTACAAAGTTTGGTAGTATTAAAATGCCTATCGCTGTTTTACACTGATATGCCCATTTTGACCAATAATTGAATATGTATGACTTTATTTCACTCCCTCGCTGGTAATGAATTCATGTTGTCTTTTATCAACCCAATGTGTAATAAGGCCATATGACTTTATGGCCTTATTACACGGCACCATTGTTGATATACAGAATAAGTGCTTTTAGCGAAGCCGGAGTTCGATTCGCTTCAGAGTTTAAGGTTTCTTCGCCCGGCCGAAAGCCAGCAATACAGAAAATATGAATATAAACAGAAAAACATATATGTACATACATATGAAAACATAAAATGTTACTGCACAGAGAATACAGATTCGTAGTTGTAACCGAATTTGTTGCCAATCGAATGATTCGGTTGCACTACAGAAATTCCATTCAACAGAAATTCCATTGATAATGAAGAATTTCTGTTGAAGCAACCAAACTTTTGTTACCCCTTCTAAAACAACTGTGAAATTCGGTCACTAAGGTAGAATCATTCAATTGGCAACAAATTCGGTTGCTATCAAGAATCTGTTTTCTCTGATTCTTTCGAAAAATTTTATAAAAATAAGTTTATCTAAAAAAATTTGGACGTTATGACACTTTCAAAAGTGTCCATAAGCAAAGTGACTTTGTGTCCATGGACATTATGACAATACTAAAAGTGACATTATGTCCATGGAGATTATGTCACTTATGTCATAATATCCATTGGTTATTGGTAAAAATGGAAATATATTTTTTCTGCGTAGCTCTCTTAGGGACGCGGCAGGCGGATTCGCAAAAAAGCCTTTCTTTCAAATTATAATAAAATATTTTTTGTAGCGGCATATTTATATCTATCATTTACATATTTATATTTTCTATTTTTAATTTTAATTTCTTTAACACTTTCACATTTTTAAACTTTAAATTTGTAACTTCTGAACTCCATAAAATTCAGATAATAATTAAAAATCGTAGCTATCGTTTTATTTCTATATTATATTTACAACGGTAATTTCGATAGAAATTAAATTAAAATATAAATATATTTTTTAAATATCATGGACATTATGACACTCCAAAAAGTGTCATTATGTCCATGAACTTTACGACACATTATACATGGACATTGTGACACTTCGCGATATGTCCATTGAGATTATGTCACCATTTGTAGTATAATAACGTCCATGGACATTATGTCAATGGACACTGTAACATGCCACCGACACCTATCATACAAAGTAAATAGCTATTGTCGAATATCTTGAGAACTACGAATCAATTTCTTATAAATGGGTAAAGTTTAATCAAATATGGTAGGGATCGGAACGTGGGGTGAGTCATCTCCCATACAAAGTAAATAGTTATATCTAAATATTTTGAGAACTATAATTGTAAAGTATTTAAACTTGGTATGAATCAATTTCTTATCACTGTACGGAGTTAAGCTAAAAATGGAATGTATTGGAACTGTGGGGTTGGCACCTCCCATACAAAGTTCATAGTCAATTTTAAATATGTATATGGATAACAAAAATTACTTCTTTGATAAATTAACGTAATTTGGTTATATGGATAATAATAATAGTTAAAGTAAAGAATGAAATGAGTAATTTTGTTTCCATTGTACAAAAAAGATATAAAAATGAGTGTGATAAGAACAGTGGAGTGGTGTCTCCCATGCTATGTATAAAATCATTTTCGAATATCAAGTGAACTGTAATTGTGAGAGTCTTTAAAGCTTGTGTAAATTACGTTGATGCCAGTATCAATATTATACCAAAAACAAGTAAGGGAGCTATATTCGGCAGTGCCGAATCTTATATACCCTTCACCAAATTATACCTTAAAATACAATTAAAAAAAATTTTTTGTTTTCAAAATAGTTTTTTAAACGTTTTTTCCAATTTTTAAAAGAAAAATTTTTTAATTTTTTAGTGAAAAAAATTTATGACAAAAGAAAGTTTTTTGTCATAAAAAATTCGGGTTAGAAAATATTTTTCCCGATTTTGACCCATTTCTATAGCCTTATATACATCGTTTCTATAGCCTTATATACATCGTTGCAATGGACTTTGAAATATCTATCATTAGATATCCATATTGTCTATATTTATGACTTAGTAATCTAGATATAGATAAAAAAAATAGGCCACAAATAGAGGTTGTCTCGGATTTTTGGTCATATCTCCGTTATTTATGGACGGATTTTGCTGATTTTAAATAGGAAACTTTTCGAAAGCATGTCTGACAGAATTATTGAGGATTTGGATCCCAAAAATATCTGGGGTCTTCAGAAAATTGATTTCAACAGACAGACGGACAGACATACAGACAGACGGACATGGCTAAATCGACTCCGCTATCTATAAGGATTCAGAATATATATACTTTATAGGGTCGGAAAATTATATTGTGGAAATTACAAACGGAATGAAAAATTTATATATACCCTTCTACGAAGGTGAAGGGTATAAAAATATACCGCGATACTACTCAATACACAAAATTGTATATTTTCCATCTCAAGACCACATTACTTAGATTTTTCACATCTCCAGAGTCTGTCTTAAAATGCTCTAGGATTTTATATCTGGTGATAAATTACTCATAAGTTCCTAAATTCAGATATTCAATTCAAATGTTTAACCAATAAACGAATGGTTTTGTTTATTGTTATTGCTTCCTATGTAAATGTTATGAACGCAATGAAGGTGTATTCATGTTAACTAAGGCCTGAATATATACAGTGTTGGAAAAAATAATAGAAACGAAAGCATTTTTTTCCAATTTTGTAAGTATATTAGTCAAGTTTAGTTTTGTTAAAAAAATGTATATGCAGTTTTGTTTATCAGACATACAACAAAAGAAAAAACATAATCAATCCTCTTTTCATTAATATTTTAATACACTATATGACTAACAATGTAAAGAGTCACTATTTTTACTGGAAAAAATAATAGAAACGCGTAAAAGGATTAAATTTTTTGAGGCACATCTTTATATTTTTTGTTAAAAAATTATTTATTTTAATATTTTGTTGTTCTACCTTTGTTTTTCACAACTTCAATGCATCTGCGACTCATGGAATCGACCAATTTTTTTGCAAACGTCCTTGTCAATGGAAAACCACTCTTCCTGGATTTTTTCCCAATATTCGTCCTTATTTTTCGGACTGAAACAATCCAGCTTCCTCTTGAGCACTTCCCAAAGGCGTTCTACTGGGTTAAGGTCCGGTGACTGCGAAGGCCATTCCATAAGAGGTACTTTGTTGACACCAAACCAGTCCTTTGCCAACTTTGAGGAGTGCGTCGGATCATTGTCTTGCTGAAACTCCCATATCAAGGGCGTGTCTTCCTCAGCAATTGGAAGCATTATGCTTTTCAATATATTTACGTAGCCCAGGACACATATTTTGTTCTTTATCCAATATATTGGACCGCCACCAGAAGAATTGAAACTCCCCCATATCATGATGGATCCACCGCCGTGTTTTACGTTTTTAACACATTGTTGTGAAGTATGCCAACATTAGCAGCAGCACTGAATGATCATTGTAGAAATTGAACATTTGAGTGTTTCCACTAGATCATGCTGGAAATTGATCACGCTGGTATATAAATAGTGGTGGCGAGAACCAGTACCAGTCAGTTTATTGTGAATCTTGGTTGTGTGAACATCAAAAGTGTAATGTTTGTATTGAATTAAAAATTCTAAAAAGTTTATTTCAATGAAAACACAGAGAGACTATTTAAACTGTTATTGTGTAAATTTTAATAAATAAAGACTCGTTTTAATTTTTTAACCCCTGGATATTTGCAATTGAAAAGAATTCGGTTTATTTAAATAATTTATATTTTAGTAATGTTAATAAAAACAAGTAAGAAAGTATGGTCGGTCAAGCCCGACCATATAATACCCTACACTAAGTAAATGAACAAAAACATTTTTTTTCAAAATTTCAATAATTTATATTCGAGAGTGATTATCGGAAGTGGGCCTTATATGGGAGCTATGACAAATCATGGACCGATCACCATGAAATTTGGTCATGTGATTAATGTCTATATGAAAGTTATTTATGTTGCATTTTATGTGTATACCAACATTTTTATGAGATTTATGCTCGTTAAAGTGATTATCGGAAGCAGGCCTTATATGGGAGCTATGACTAATTATGGACCGATCATAATAAAATTTGGTGACATGAATTCCCTATATATAAAACTTATTTGGACAAAAACTTGTGTAGATACCTATATAAATTAAACATTTGTGACGGATAATATCCACTTTCGGGAGGACATTTGTATGGGGGCTAGGTCAAATAATGGACCGATTTCAGCCAGTTTCAATAAGGATCGTCCTTGGGCAGAAAAAATTATATGTACCAAATTTTATCGAAATATCTTTAAAATTGCGACCTGTACTCTGCGCACAAGCTTTACATGGACAGCCAGCCAGCCAGCCAGCCAGCCAGACGGACGGACTTACATCGTTTAATCGACTCAGAAAGTGATTCTGAGTCGATCGGTATACTTTAAGGTGGGTGTTAGACTAATATTTTTGGGCGTTACAAACATCTGCACAAATCCATTATACCCTCCCCACTATGGTGGTGTAGGGTATAATTAAAACTAGTCGAGTTTTGAAAAACAAAACAATCGGTTGGTGGAAAAGATATAACACCAACGTGAAATAACAAAGAAATTTTAATAAAAAATATATGGGAAAAATATATTTTTTGTATTTTTAAGTGCTTCCAATACATTTGTCTGTTGAATTTTTAGTAGTATTGAGTACCCAAAACAATATGTTGATTATTGTACTGAGTAGTCAAAAGTACTGAACATTTGCAAAATAAATGTGGTCACCTTATGAGTTCAGCTGAACGTATAAGTAATTTGCTAGAGCAAAAACATCACCAACAATATGGAAAATTGCATATGCAGCCAATTTGCAGTAATAATTTTTCGCTTTGTCAAAAATCCGCATACGCGACAAAATCCAAACTAGCAAATGGACCAATGAACTACAAAAACAAAACAAAAAATGCAAAGAAAATGAAAACGTCCGTACTGACTGAATTGAGTTAAATAACTAGTATGAGTAAAAAAATATCCAATTTTTAGTATTATCTACCCACACACAAACATACGTACGTACTAACTTACACATTCAAACTAAATATGTACTAACATACACATATACATTGGGGTGGCCCTTACTTTACAATTTTTGAATTTTCCAAGCTCCCATAGTTTCCGTCATTTAAAAACGAAATGAAGAAAGAATATTTGATATTTAAATATAAAATATACAAATTTTTTTACTCAATTTTTAAATTTTAAACGGAATTTCAAGAAATTAAATAAATTGAACAATTTCGAGGAATTTTAGTTTTTGTTAAAATTATATCCTAATAAAACATTTCGTAGCCAATTTTCTAATAATTAATTTTAGATTGCTTCTTCTATTGCTATTTGGTACATTAATAAACTTTTTATATTTGAGGTCAAAATTGTCCATGACAGTAAAGTTATACCTCTACACTAAAAATGATTAAAAATACATAAAATTAGTTTGTTATGAACAATTTCTATATACTATTAGAAAACAATAACTTTTAAAAAATAAGATATTTTTTTTTAGGACTTCATTAACCCATGAAAACCTCAAGTCAAAAATGCAATTCTTAAACCTTATATTGGAAAGCATAAAAACTAGGAATTCCAGTTTCTGATTTAGATTTTTAAAAGTTTTGAACATATTGTTACAAATTTGCAATAGCAATTTGAATTTAACGGTCTGTAATGACTGCCTGCAGCAATCATTATGTTTATAAACACGTCCATCAGCAGAAGCTTCTACTCATCAACAATGTTGATAGCATGCGGTTACTAGCATTGTTTATAAGTATGGCAACACTAAATGTTTAAGCTGCTAACATTAACATCGAAAGCTCTAGAATTCGAACATAAGAGTTTTGACCGTTAAGAACAATCTAGACTATTCGGATAAAGTGACTGCGGTTGCAGTAGTGAGGGAGTTTATCATAGGCGCTGTTAGAATTAACATCAACTGTATCTTACATTTAAGTTTGTACATTATAAAGTGTGTGCGCATTTCTGTGATTTGATAAACGTGTATAAGGACTATTTGTGACTATCTGAACTGTTGTTGTTGTACATTTTAAATAAAGAGTTGTTACAAATTTTAAACTACTAAACGGCTTTTATTTGCAATCAAAAGGAAATAAACCAACGTTTTAAAAAGGTTAAGACGTCCAATATATCCAAAAACTAATCGATCACTCGAATAAATTAAAAAATAATTTTATAAATTACTAGCTGAACCGGCAAACGTTGTCCTGCCATACAAATTATTTCTAGTGAATATTTTGGTTGTTAAATAAAAAATAACGAATGTATTCTAAGTGAATTTGGCATTTTAGGTATTTTTGATGAGAAATACAAAAAAAATTTTTGGCGAAAAATATTTAAAAAAAATGGTTGCATAGGGACATCCTAATGACCTAGCGGTATGAAATGTACTTTATGACCTATTCTCGTACCTTCCAAAAATATATAAAATGGTAAATATGTATTGATATTTGCATATTGCTCATACAAAATACTAAAATCTCGGCTATGAAAATTTGAGATTATAGCTAATTTTGAATGCCACATAAAAAAAATGCGGATAAAAAGTTTTTGGCAAAAAAAATTGTGAATAAAAATTCTGGATAGGGACACCCTCATGACCTAGCGGTATGAAAAATACTTTACGACCTATTCTCATAGCTCCCAAGTATACATACAAATTTTCATAAAAATCGGTTTAGTCGTTTCGGAGGAGTTCAAACACAAACATTGTGACACGAGATTTTTATATGTTAGATTTTTCGGATTTGTGATATGCATTGCATATATCAAATTATAATGACGTAGAACAATTTCAGACATAGGAAGCATCGAAGTTCCAAATGTGGAAAATAAGTGCCTGCCTAATCTACGTACATACGTAAATGTATGGGTATATAGACAAACCGATAAAGACTGGGTCTGGTAAAAAAAAGCCGCTCAGCCGGAAAATTGCTTAAACAAATTGTCAATTTTCATTTCAACGGATGTTTGCATATCACTTACCAATTGTCGCCATATGTGATTTGTGTGTGTTTGAATGTGCGAGTTTATGGTTATTTTTTCTCTGGAATTTGTACATATTTGTATGAACATAAAGTGTGTTTGTGTAAGTATCAGAGCATCACAGCTCAATAAAACCGATTAAAAAAGGAATGTATGCGTATGTCATGACACAACGAATCCTATTCAAACATCATTTTACGAACACACAAATATACATTTACGTAAGCTACCTTTACACTATCTTAGGTCGTCTCATCTCAGTTAAATGTCAAAAAATCGGTTTGAAATTTTCACAGTGCCCAAAAACCATTTAATTTATCATATTCGCTTTCACTCTACATCTGAGAAGGCCTTTGATATTAGCTGATGAACATATGTACTGCCTAAGCAAGTCTCAGTTGTTTAACTAATATGAGACTTTTTGTATAGTGTAAATGTAGCTTTACATTCGTATGGACATCCAAACGAAACAACAACAAGTTCACTCAAAGTTTTTTTAAATCGTTTCGATTGTTTTTTTATCAAATTTGTTTTTGTTATTTTCTTGTTTTGTATAATGTTAACTTTACTTCCGTCACATACTTGCTTACATACACATTCACAATAACAATCATCCCTGCTGTTCACGATAGGTTTAGGGAACTGGTTACTTGACTGGTGAAAAGGTGTCAACACTGATGATATTACTAACTATATGACATGTATCTTCAACATATGGGTGCCCTACGTGGCGACAGTTAATACCCATGCAAAGTGTTATACATCCCAACAAATATGAAAGATTTGGTAGTCAGTTCTAATTCCGTTATAATGAAAATCATCAATTAACGATCAATGCCCAGTTTCACTTATCCACCATTGTGCATTCTGGCTAATTATTGTTTGTGTTCTTAAACCGTTTTCATTAATATTGTTACGTTTTTACCTTTTAAAAACGTGGGTTTATTTCCTTTAAATAAACCGGATACCTTTGATTGCAAATAAAAAGCAGTTGTAGTAGTTTAAAATTGTAACAACTCTTTATTTATTTAGAATGTACAACAACAACAACAGCATTAAATAGTCATTCAGTGTTTTTATACACGTATATCAATTCACAGAAATGCACACAAACTTTATAGTGCACAAACAAACATGTACACTACAGTTTATGTTAACTCTAACAGCGACAATGATCAACTCCACTTACGTCTGCAGTCTCTGCCACTATTTATACACGCACCATCTATCGGGAATCTTCTACAATGATCTTAACGGACATACTAGTACATTCGAATTCTAGAGCTTTCGATGTTAACATTAACAGCAGCTTAAACATGCAGTGTTGCCATACTTACAAACAATGCTAATAACCGCATGCTATCAACATTGTTGATAAGTAGAAGCTTCTACTGATGGACGTGTTTATAAACATGATGAATGTTGCAGGCAGTCGTTGCGGACCGTTAAATTCAAATCGCTATTGCACATTCGTAACAATATATAATTGAAGTGGTTGCATTACCAGAATCCCGCACATTACATCAGTAGCTGTGGACCTTCGTGCTGATAAGCTCAATGCTACAACATTTACGCGTTTCATTATAACTACGTGTGTTCATTATAATCTACGAAACAAGTGATTCATGTGCCAAGATTGGTCCCTAGGTTTCCCGACAACATAAGCTTTGTTTACTCTTTCCTGTGTTCATTTTATATATTATCAAATATTGTTTCCAAAAACGTTGCAGCCATTGATAGCCACAAGAAAAAAATTGTAAAACCATTTATCATTGTAAAGAGCACCATTTCTGTTTTCTGTGGGTTAATACTAAGTCCACATTTAGTGGCCCATTGATCCGGTAACTTCAGAGCATTTCATTTCCTCTGCAAGTATGTTAAAAAAAATTCCCCCTTTATTGCTACAACTACATAATCCGCGTATGCTATTTCACCGACTCGAACTTGTTCGAGTTATATTAGTATTTCCTGAGGAGTACCACTTTCTTTGTTTGGCCTACACTAGTCTGTTTTTTATATCCATAGCGGATCCAAGTATTTACGTTGTTTTTTAATAGTTTTGGAATTAAGAACAAATACATCAATCATATTCAAAATATTCAGAAATATACTATGTATAAGGATGATTTATGTATGTTATTGTAGACCACAACTAGTAAATTCTATACGTACTAAAACATTTTAAATCGGATCAAAAACAAAAAAAAAGTTTTCAATATTGCTGGGTGCGTTTTCACATATCGAACTAGCGGGACACTAGTATACATTGAAACATATGTACAAAAAAGTCAGACATTGGCGTATAAATTGACTCAATTATATATTGTTGGAATTGACTTTATCTGTATATTTTCATCTGTTCCAAATATTACATCGTTTAAGAAATTCTATTTGAATTGCTAGAAAATCTTCATAAACATTTTTTTTTATTAATTTGCATTTTATTATATTCTTACGTTTTTATATTGTTAAAATATATTTATCAATATATATATAAAATGTTAAATCCTACAAAAACCGACTGCGTCAAATTCAGTAATCTTAGTGATACCAAATTCCGACAACCATGGAATTCTAGACTAATGCAGCTAAAGAAGGAATGTAGAAAACTTTTTATTAAAGCGAAGAGAAACCAAAACCCGTCAAAGATTCAATACTCTCAAGAGGGAAACCAGACCGGCAATGTAGGAACCTTGGGAGCGTTTCTGCGAAGAACTGGAGAGTACCACGAATGCTTTGCGTCTACGGAAGGTACTATCCAAAGATCCCGGATTCCTGTTGAAACCGGATGGTAACTTTACTGAAAGATGTACCGAAACTTTTGAACTGCTTATGGAGACACACTTTTAGGGTAGCAGAGATGATGAAAATTAGGGCTCTGTTTTGGAGCATCTTCGCAAATCCACATAGGAGAATTAGTTAGCCCCATTGTTAGCCTGGATAAAATTTCGTGAGCGGTGGCAACCTTCAAGCTCTATAAATCTCTAATACCAGATGTCATATTGCCAGCGTTACTCCAAAAATCGATTTCAGCCATAATTAGGAGCAGCCTGGAAACAGGATAGAGGTTACAGTAGTATTTATCCCCAAAGCGGGAAAGGTAAACCATATTACCGCCATGGACTATAGACCGAATTTTGATAGAACAGCTAGGATCAGTATACCGACAAGGGATGTTTGGGCGGCAAATTCTGTCCTTAGAGACGACGTCAGAATTTTTGTCGATGACCTGGACATTTTGATATCTCTTCGATTGCCCGATATCTGCACAGTTTTCAGACAGAGATCTATACCATCGATACAGCCACGAGAATTATCTGGGAACTGAATCTCGAAAATTTGACTACGCATATCTACTTGGACAGCCTTGCATCAATCAATGCTCTTAACTCCAACGTTATTAGGTCAAAATGTCTTCTCAATTGTATTCATTCACTGGCACAACTAACACAATATCACGTCGAGTTAATTATCAGCGGGCATCCGGAAAATTGATGTATCTGATGAATGCGCAACCAACGGGTCATCCTAAGACGTAACTATTGCGCAAAGGAATATTCACACTCTCTCGATTTTGATAGACGAATTGGCGTTGAGAGAGACGGCACTCAGGTGGTCAAGTATCATCACTCTGGCCCACTCAGACAATGGATAGGACCAGTACACTTTTATCTCTTGGTAGGAATTCGATTAGGCTTCTTACGGGTATAATTACTGGACACTGTATAATTGGACACATGTCGGAACGTATGGGTTATGCACGTTATAGCTATTGTAGAAGTTGTTTAGATGATGAGGAATAAGAATCAGTACAACACCTTCTATGTGACTGTCCGGCCTTACAAGAGCGTAGACTACTACATCTTGGTATTGTCTCAGAGATATGTCACTATTAAATATGACAAAATTTATTAGAAGTACACGTTCGTTCTCACGGGTACCATTATCCTTTCATCTATGATTCTCAGCATACGAGACAAAACCACAATGGGCCACAAGGCCACAGAGTGAACTTGCTAAATTAAGAGCAACCCACGTAACATAACCTAAAAAACTTATTTTATTTTCAAAATTTTTTGTTCACCAATGGTGAATTACAATTGTTAAATTTAGTTAGTTTTGAAAACAAAACAGTGGATACAAAAACATTAACCCCAAAGAGAATGTCGGGTGAGCAGTTTTTATAATTTTTTTTTCTAAACCAAGTGAACGCAAAGAAAATTAATGATGGAAATATGTATCACTTTTTATTGTTTTCTCTTAAAATTTAGAAACTTGTAATAGATAATTTTTGTAAATTTTTAAAATTAATGAATTCATATATATAAAATTTATCCTAAGTGTATTGAGAATCCCCATGATGTATAAAGCTTCTTATAGTTAATGAGTATGCTTCACGAAAAGATGTGTGAATCAGACTAAGTATATCTAATAGCAATTTTTCTTTCATTTGTGGTACATTAGGATTTTGCTAAACAAATAAATATTGAAATATAAGATAAAGCATATCAGTGACTTTACTTTCATTTGTAGGTCCTTTTTATTCTAAATCATTAAATATAAAATAATTAAAGAGGATTAGAATTCGATCATTTTCTTTGTAATTATTGAATCTAACAACATAATTTTGTACATTGTATCTGGGCGAGTCAAGAATCAAAGAAAGAGAGAGAAAGTACGTATGGGAGAATTTGGATCTATGTTATTTTTCTCTTATCCAAGTAAAAATTGTGTACACTTTTGTAATTACCTAAGAAAAATACCATTTATTTTTAGTACTTTGAAAAAGGCCCTTCCATGATGCAACATATAAATTATCAGTTGTGAGAAAGAAAACAAAAGAATAAAATAGTACAAGTGAAACTCATCATACAAAATGTATGAGGCGTCATGACTTCTGTAATGGATATGGTGGGTGCTATGGAGCTTACGCAATTGTTTTATCGCTTACCACTTGGAAGCAGGTTTGTGAGAGTTTTCATCATAATTTTTTTTCTCGCCTATATTTGATAATTTACCTAAAAAGTACCTTTTTCGAAGTACAAGAAATATTCATCTGAGACCCAACAAAGTATATATTATTATACAAAGTATATATATATATTATTGATCCTTATGAAATTCTAAGTCTATTGAGCAATGTCCGTCTGTATGTCTGTGTAAAACACTCTCACGTCCAAAAATAAGCAAAATTAATGAAATATATACCAAAATGTTTATAATTTTTCTAAGCAGTTTGGTATTGAAAATCAGCAACATCGAATAGGTAGAACCAGGGTTATGAATCAAAATGTAAGACAACCTCCAAAAATGTTGATAACTTTCACATGATTTTTGTGACTTTATGTAAATTCATTGCAGAGAATACAATGAAACGTTGCACTCATTGTTTATATGATAAAAGAAGAAATTCTGTAAAAATTGGAAAGAATCGGTCCATAAATTTTCGTAGCCCCCATACAAATTTCTTCCCGAAATATGGTGCTATGATATATAAATGCCCATAGAATTGCAGTATCCATACAAAATTAAGCACATCTAAGTTTTGTGCAAACAGAAATCGCGAGACCAATTTTTTTTTTTGGATCGGGCACTATTTGACCATAGCCGCCATATAAAGTTTACTTCCGAAAATCATTTAAATACACTTAAATCTATATAAATATATAAATGTCTTTGTAAGTTTGTTTGTTTATTTGTTTGTTTGAGCATCACGCCTAAACGGCTAAATCGATTTTATTGAAATTTGGAACGTATATAGATCCTTACTTGGAAGCGTCAATAGGCTATAACTTTTAAAATTGGTACCTTTAGTTCTTAAGCAATAATTACCAAACGGCTGGAACGATTTTTACTACGACAGGGGTAGCGAAGCGCACCGGGTCAAGCTAGTATCTTATATATGTCGGTATCAGGTTGAAATTCAAATTGCATAATCCCCTTGCACATGAAATTCGCTGTAACGAATTTCATGAAGATAGGCCTATAATTGGTTATAGCTCTCATATAAGGACCACTTCCAAAAACAACATTAATTTTCATAAATATCTGAAAAATATCGTTATCGAATTAAAATCGGTAGTATTAATTCACAAATGATACTACTAGATTGTGTGAATATCCTTATATCCCATATAAGGTCCATTTCCGAATATTACTTAAATACTAATAAATCTCTTATAAAAGCTTCTATCTGGTTAAAACTTCAAATAAATATTTCCCATATATACGAAAATCAATGTGTTGAATTTTATGACGATCTGCCGATAATTGGTCATAGCTCCCATATAAGGACCACTTCCGAAAACACATTAACCTCTATAAATATTTTAAATTTATGGATATCGAACTAAAATTGTATACAGATCAATATATTGTATCCTGGGTTTTGTGAATATCGGTCCATATATGACCATAGCACCCATATTAGCAACATTTCCAATAATCACAATAATACCCATAAAACTCCTGTAAATAATGTTATGGAGAAAAATATCAAGCAAAATAAGCCTCAAATACATAGAAATCACTTTAAAATATTTAATTATATCTTCCAAATAAGTCGCACATACAAAAAATACATTAATAGACTTGGTGACTATGGGTTTTCTAGACATTTTTTGCTAGAAAAACAATAAAATCTACTGTGAAATCTATTGTGAAATATTAGGACATTATGACAATATGTCATGATAAGAGTCCTTGTGAATTGACCAATTAATTATACAAATTGTTAAATAGTACATTTTATTCCTATTATAAAATTATAGACTCTGTTGGAAATGGTAGGAATATGTAGTTATTTCAATTATAAATTGCTGAATTAGATAACATTTTTATACATTTTAAATAAAATATATTCTGCGTGAACTAGTTTTTCAAACAATATATAAAATACTATTATATGTACTACTATATTTTAAATAAACTTTTATTTTGTTTAAAAAAAGTGGTTTTATTGAAGAAAGTATATAATTTGTATATAGTACAAAATGTGTATGATATCAGGATTCATCTATAATCCATAAAGTGGCTTAAAAATAAATTCGATTATAGTCCTAATTCTCTTATAGTCCACAAAAATTGTGCAGCTGTATTTGTAGACTATAAGCGAAAACTACTGTATTACTTTAACATTCTACGAATCATCATAATCGGATGTAAGTCCCAATTACAAACACTGAATATGGATATTAGAGTGTTTATACCAATGTAATTTCTATAATTATACCCTTCACCTTCGTGAGAAGGGTATATATAAATTTGTCATTCCGTTTGTAATTTCCATAATATAATTTTCCGACCCTATAAAGTATATAAGCCATGTCCGTCTGTCTGTCTGTCCGTCTGTCTGTTGAAATCAATTTTCTGAAGACCCCAGATATCTTCGGGATCCAATTCTTCAATAATTCTGTCAGACATGCTTTCGAGAAGTTTGCTATTTAAAATCAGCAAAATCGGTCCACAAATGGTTGAGATATAAGGAAAAAACCAGGACAACCTCGATTTTTTACCTATTTTTTGACCTATATCTGGATTACTAAGTCATTAATATAGACAATATGGATATCTAATGATAGATATTTCAAAGACCTTTGCAACGACGTATATAAGACCATAGTAAATTGGACCTACAATGGGTCAAAATCGGGAAAAAATTTGAACCAGATTTTTTTTTTACTAAAAGTTTTTTCGTTAAATATTAAAAAAATTTTAAAACTTAAAAAAAAATAAATTTTAAATTAAAAAAAAATTTTACATAAAGAATTTAAAAAAAAAATTCGAAAAAATTTTTTTTCCAAAAAATGAAAAAATAGCAACTGGAAAACAAATAAATTTTGTTTACCTAAACATATTTAAAATGTTTATTTTGAAGTATTGTTTGGTGAAGGGTATATAAGATTCGGCCCAGCCGAATATATCTCTCTTACTTGTTTTCATCTAATTTAGGTGGAGAGTATTTAAGATTCGGCATAGCCGAATATAGCACTCTAACTTGTTTTAAAATAACGTTCAATGGTCTATTCGACTATGCTAGGGCCATTTTGATTTTGGTTTCATTATTGTTATTTGGGGGCTTTTACATTTATTAATATGTAATATCTTTTAGCCTTTGAGCAATCGAAATATTTTCATTTTGTTCGAGGATTTTGTTGAACAGAATTTTAATTGAGTTTTGTTAGATAACTTATGCAAAAAATGATGAAAAATTGATTTTCCAGGGCCCCACTCAAGGAAAGCAAAAAATACCATATTCCTTTATTAACTATGTTGCAGCAGGCGTTGAGCTTAACAACTTTGCAGAACATCACTTTGCGATATTCGGACATGTAGAATGTCAAAATGCATGAACAATGCACACAGAAATAACAATTTCCCCAATCTATTTATGAAAAATGGGATTTAGAAAATCCCGAAAATCCCGGGATTTAAAGTTAAAAGTCCCCGTTTGGCATCTCTAGTAATGAGTCATGTTAAATATTCCAAACATATGTGGTATCCATCACGTCTAGTTTTCGAGGTACATGTCAATTATTGTTTTTACTACCCTCACTTTAGGGTTAAAAGACACAGTTACTGTTTTCGGTGTATTGTACTTTTTATACCCTACACCTCCATAGTGGAGAGGGTATATTGGATTTGTGCAGAAGTTTGTAACGCCCAAAAATATTAGTCTAACACCCACCTTAAAGTATACCGATCGACTCAGAATCACTTTCTGGGTCGATTAAACGATGTCCGTCCGTCCATCCGTCTGTCCATGTAAACCTTGTGCGCAGAGTACAGGTCGCATTTTTGAAGATATTTCGATAAA
The DNA here is from genome assembly GCA_942486065.2 of Calliphora vomitoria. Classification (NCBI taxonomy): domain Eukaryota; kingdom Metazoa; phylum Arthropoda; class Insecta; order Diptera; family Calliphoridae; genus Calliphora; species Calliphora vomitoria. The sequence goes on along the minus strand of OW818030.2, from coordinate 50,759,940 downwards.
ATTTGGTCCATATCATTTTTGTCCTACCAAAATTGGACTTTATCGGTCATAAATGTATAATTTATATATGTATCTACACAAGTTTTTCTCTAAATAAGTTTTATATATACAGAGTTCATGTCACCAAATTTTATGATGATCGGTTCATAATTAGTCATAGCTCCCATATAAGGCCTGCTTCCGATAATCACTTTAACGGTCATAAATCTCCTAAAAATGTTGGTATACACATAAAATGCAACATAAATAGCTTTCATATAGACATTAATCACACTACCTAATTTCATGGTGATCGGTCCATAATTGGTCATAGGTCCCATATAAGGCCCACTTCCGAAAATCGCTCACGAATATAAATTATTGAAATTTTTAAAGAAAAATGTTTTTGCTCATTTACTTAGTGTAGGGTATTATATCAAGCCCGACCATAATTTCTTACTTGTTTATTATTATGTTTTGTTTAGAAATTGTTCTATTCGATAACGTCGACATCTTTGTACATATTTATTTGAAAATCCAATATGAATACTGGACTAAGTGTGTGGTCGCAACTGCATAAATGTACCAAAAGTATGACCAGAAATGTGAAACATATACCATTGACAGAACCTAGAAGATGAGTAGGGTGAGAGGTTCCACCAGGATGTAAAGAAGCTTGAAAACCGATTTAAAGGCCATTGGGATACAACTATGCCAGGTGATTACTGTTTTCGTTTAAAACGAGAAGATCATTCAAAATTACTGTTGCAAATGTACCATGCGGCACCTGTTTTTTTCCTTAACAGTGCTGACTGCTTTCTTTGCAATTTTTCAACGTTAGATAAGGAGGCTGTTCCCCATAGCTGAATGCCGTATAGCCATATTGGTTTTATAACTGTTTTGTACAAATGCAGTTTGTATTCCAAGTCTAGAGCAGACCGTGGGCCAATTAGCCAGTGCAATTGAACTGACTTTAATTTTATTTGTGTAACCTTGGCGGTTACGGTGGGTCCATGTTAAACGGCGATCAAGATGGATACCGAGATATCTCACATGGCTCTGTTCTGGAATTTTGATATTATTTATCTGTATGGAAGGACAACTTTCTCGTCTTAGCGTAAATGTAACGTGAGTACATTTTGTTGTATTGACTTTAATTTTCCATTTATCCTGTCATTTTTCCAAATCGCCAATGTGAGACTGGAGTTGAGCTGAAGCTATTGCGGGGTTTTCATGTATACTTAAAAAAACGGTATCTTCCGCAAATGTAGATGTGTGAGTCAGAGCGCTCGTAGGCATATCTGCTGTATATAAAATATATAGGAACGGCCCTAGAATACTTCCCTGTGGTACACCAGGTGATATTTTTCGACGTGACAAGATTACATCTTTTGATCTGATTTGGAAAGATCTTTATTGTATGTAATTTTTAAGCAGTTTATGTACATTCGCAGGTAGTAATCTAGTAATTTTGTGTATTAGTCCATCGTGCCAGACTTTATCGAAGGCTTGAGATATGTCAATAAATAATGTAGATCAATACTACTTGCTCTCAAATGTTTTCCGAATAAGTGTAGTTATCCGATGTACCTGTTCGATAGTACTATGTTTACTTCTGAAACCAAATTGATGGTCAGGAATAATGGAATTTTCGTCAAGGTGCACTATAAGTCTCTCAAGTAACAACTTTTCAAAAAGTTTTGAGAATATTGACAACAGGCTAATGGGACGGTATGATGTCACTTGAGTGACATCTTTTCCCGGTATTGATATCATAACTATCTCACATATTTTCCATGAGGATGGGAAATATCCAATAAGTAATATTTAGTTAAATATGAACAAAATAATTCTCAGTGCTAAGTTGGGCAGATTACTTATCGTGGTAGTAATTTTATTCATACCAGGTGATTTTCCAGCCTTAAGACCTTTGATTGTCGTCTTCACGGTAGAGAAATGGAATTTTTGTGGTGTTGGCACCACATTATTTATGACATTATCACTAATGGATGAATTTGTATCATTTGGGGTAAATACATTCTCCAAGTGATTGGCAAATGCTTCGATTTTCTCTGAAGTATTTTTTGCCCATTCTTCGTTCTGAAGGCGTATGGGCGACTCATATACAATAGGGCATTGCATATCAAAAAATTATTCCGATCTGTTTTAATTTTTTCAAAACAGTAACCGCAGTTTTTATTTAAGTCTATTATTGTTTGTTTTTAATGAAGAAAATTTAACGTGTTTATTTCTATTTTGTCAAGGTATTAGTTTTACAAAATCAAGCTATTTTTGTTCCTTAATTTCAAGATAGTTTACTTATTGTATGGCAAAACAAAGTAGTGGGTCTCTACTTACCTGCATTCATTCTATCGTTGTAGGAGAAGTTAAATAAAATGCAACTTTATTTTTATTTGTTTGTAATTTAATGTATAATTAGTTTTTTGATTTATTTAATTTCTTTTTTATTTATTTGTTGTTGTTATATAATTAATGGTAATGGTTTATTAAACGCTTAATTATAAAAATTTATTATTAATTATTATTATCATTATTGTTATTATAGATATAATTATAATAATTACGTACGATATTATCATTGTTTTCATTTTTTCAATTTATTGTCCTGTATTTCATTACGAGTTAACGTTAAACGTGTGTGTGTTTGTGTATATCTATGTGATCTTGTATTTGTTATTTGTTTTTTAATTCATAGTTTTTATTTTTAATATTTATTTTTTACGTTTTTTTTTTTTTGTTTTTTTGTGTTAAATGTAGTTAAATTATCAATATTATTAAATGTAATTTAATATTCATTATAATATACGTATGTGTGTGTGTTAGCGTGTAATTTGTATATGTATGTATGTTTGTATTTATTTTTGACATTATCTTTATTTATGTGTATATAACTTTTGTTTTGTTTTTTATTTATATTTGTTTTTTTCTTCCATAATTATAAAAATCATAGTAGTAATAATAACAAACAAACAAAAAAAAAAGAAAAAAATTAAACAACAATTAAAATTTGTTGTTACATATATGCTCTTTGGTGTTAGGATTATATATTTAATTTTATGTAATCGTTATCAATGTACGAGTAAGTACAATATACTCAAACACATACATATGTAAATCACACGGATGTATGTATACATACATTTACTTTGTAATTATATACTATGTCCGTATTTATAAATAAACATACATACATATATTTATGCACGTAGTATGTAAGTATATAATATAGTATATACAGAAACATATTAATATACTAGTATTAATAATGAAACAACAAATAAAAACTAAATATGTATTTAATACGAGAAATTATTAGAAAAAATATTGAATTGTTGCTTGCACTCATGATATGCCTGTTTCATATGTTTGAATTTTATTTTTTTAATATTTGTTTCCTATCGTTTTTTAACTATAAACGGCTTTTGTTGTGATTTAAAAACAAAAAAAAAAAAAAAAAAAACATAAATTAAAGATTAAAATTTTGATTAAAAAAATATTCAACAATTTACTACTAAAAAATGGCTGCTATGCTTAATTGTTGTTATTTCATTCGTTTCTCCAAGCCATTTGGGTATTATTAATCGTACTAAATTCTTTTATTTTTTATTTTTTTTATTTTGCAAATTTTCTAAAAATATAGGAATTTATTTTAAGTAATTCGCTAAATGGCTTAAACCAATACATGTTTGTTAAAACTCCATAAAAAAATCAGTATATCTGCATTATTGTTGGCAGAAGTGGCCAGAGTTCCTACATATACCAGGGAATATAAAACAGATTTTAAAATTAATGATACTTAAAAACAGGAGGTTTTCAGAGCTAACACTTTTTTTAAATTTATCTTAATGATCGCCTTGTGCAAACCTCAATATATCAGGTATAGTCCAGGTTCAGATTATTTCTTTGGGTTTTCAATTTACCTATGTGTACGTTATATCTGGTGTAAGACTTGTCCAATACATTAAAAATTATTAAGAACAATTTCAGTATTCTATGTAGAAAATAATATATGGAATGTAAGAAAAGATATAATCACTGTTTATTGTTTGTGTTTTGTTTAAGCTTTGATATTTTTACAAATAAAGCTTGAGTGTCTGTAATTCTCATTCACTATATAGCTTTATTTGTATAATATCTTTAGTTTTTCTAAAGATTTTTGGGATAAGGTTCCCTGATGATCTGGCCTAAGCAACCAGTGAAATGAGCATAGGAACAAGCATATCCCCCAACAATAAATTTCAGTGAATTTATCAATACAAATGGGATTATAGCATATGTAAACTAAATCTTACTAAAATAATTTTTTATTTGAACTTCTTTAAGCCATGATACCCCTAGGCAGTGGTATTAGGTGTGACGATTTTACGTCATTTTGGCGATTTTTTAGAGTAAATTTAGTGATTTGACGATTGACGATTTTTTTGGTAAAATTACTAGCATGACGACGATTTTTCCTCTTCTTCCAATATTTAAAAACTGAGTTTTTCTTCCGTTGTGTAAAAATTTTCTAAATAAGTAAGTAGCTTGGAATCTGTAAAATATGAATTCCTAAAAAAATCATAGCATTTAACTTTACGAGCTGCTTTTCTGATAGAAGTGTTCGGTGATCTTCGAAAGAGTTGTTCGACTTAGACCATTTTCTCCTTTCAATGTTCAAGTCATCCTTATATTGTTTAATGGCTTTTGAAACAGTGTGACGATAAACATTCAAATCTTTTGCTATTTTTTTGAAAAGTTTTAAATATTTTTTAACGTCCTTTTTTTCGATGACCATTTTGACCGAATTAACAGTTGAGAAATAATGATTTAGAAGACATATTTTTAAAAAATTATAATTTGTTGGACCATTGATAAGTTTAGGCTGGAATAGTTTATATAGTTGAACGAATTAAATTGTATACAAAGTTTTTTGCATTGAATGAATACAACGTGATTTTAAGTCGTGACGATTTTATACAATTTCCGTGATGAATTTGACGATTTATTTTTCTAATTTTGACGATTTTTTTCCAAAAAAGACTAACAGCGCTGCCCCTAGGTCAAAAAATACAGTTTTTAAATTAATTTCCTACATCATTTAAACACCGAAATAAACAACCAAAATAAATGTTAACAAACATTTAAAAAAAAAATTCGTGCAGTAAAGGTCAATACATTTTACTAAAAAAAAATTTTGGAATTATATTTGGTCATAATAAATTATTTTACAATATTTATAGTTTAATTTATATGTATTTGAAATAGTTTTGAACAGTATTTTCGACTTTTGGTTAATTTGGGTTAAAGATGTTCATGTAAAAATTTATATTATTTTTTGTAATATTCCCGCTTCATTTAATTTTTTCAAAACTTGAAACCTCAAACAAACTGTGCAATCTCTAAACGTTATCCGATTTTGTTCAAATTTCAGCGTTTCGTTTTTAGATGACTGAGAACATCAGACCTAGGGATCATTAGAAATCCAAAATGTGCTAAATCAGGGCCACCTTAATGTAATGTAGGTAAATTAACAATTTTAAAAAAAAATTTATTTAATTTTCATCCAAAGTTTTTTCAAGAAAAAATTGATTTAAATGTTATGCTGTGTGTGCACTACCAAGTTTTATTGCCAAAGTTGCTTCCAGAAGTGATTTCCAGAAGTTTTTGTCGTGTAAAACAGGTATTAGAAGTTGACTTCCAGAAGTCACGGCATGCCATAGTTGCCTGTAGAAATTATGTAGGAACACATGTTTGTTGCTTGGTGGAGGTAACTTGAACGACTTGCTGTGAACTGCAAGTCTCTTGAAGACTTGCAGAAGAAGTCGGGTGTACGCCGGGTAAACGGTGCAAATTTATTTGCAGTAGTGAAAAAACACATCGAAGAGTAACTAAAAGCCGGTCTGCGGGAGTTATAGCCAATCTCATTTTAGTATCCAGCTTGTTGTTTGAATTGAAGATAAAATGTATTCGAAATTGTCATTGGAAATTCAGGAAATTTTTCAGCAGCATGGATTCTTCGGTCCGTAATTCTTCAAGTAATGTATTTTTCACCCAAACACTTCTTTTTGTTTATATTTATTAACTTATTGTTTCTTTTTAATTAAATATGCTGTGATGGGAGCTGAGCCATTTTTATACATTTTTATACTGTCATTCGTACAAAAAGAAAACTCTACTGCAAGCTGTACTCACATTGTGTGGAAACACGTCCGCAATAGTTCTTCCGCAAGTGACTTGCTAGTGGACACACGGCTTATTGCAATCTGTACACATTGTGTGGAAACACGTCTGCAATTTCTTGCAGCAAGTTCATCGTAATAACTTCTACAAACTATTTCTGGAAGCAGACTACCGCAAGTTTAGGTTTGTGTGGTAACACTTCAGCAAATACTTGCAGAAATTCTTCCGAAAGTGACTTGCTAATGGACACACGGCTTTAAATTACTCTTTTGTGGAGGGTAAGTATGAAAGATTCGGAACGGCAATCTTACTTGTTTAATTTAATATTTGAAAGCATTTAGCATTTTTATGGAGGGTAAACAGGCCAGAGAATCAAGTTGTCTAATATTTTTCGGCGGCGGCTTATTAGCTTTATGCCGAGTTTTTACCGGTTTTAAACTGTTTTCGGCTGTGCCGACTTTTAAACAAATGAAATTTTTTTAAAATATATCATGTTTTGCTATTTTTATAACAATGCTTATTATCTACTATTTTATTAAACGAAATTGTTTTAGTTCTTTCAAGCTGGTGATACATTTGGTCTATTTAGTTACGAAAAAACAGATTTAACAAGTAAGAGAGCTATATTCGGCTGTGGCGAATCTTATATACCCTTCACCAAATTATACTTTAAAATAAAATGTAAAATTTTTTTTTAATTTATTAGTGAAAAAAGAGTTTTTTGTGAAAAAAATTCGACTTAGTAGATCAAAAATAGGCAATAAAAATAGAGGTTATCTCGGATTTTTGCTCATATCTCCGTTATTTACGGACGGATTTTGCTGATTTTAAATAGGATACTTCTTGAAAGCATGTCTGACAGAATTATTGAAGATTTGGATCCCGAAGATATCTGGGGCCTTCAGAAAATTGATTTCAACAGACAGACGGACAGACAGACAGACATGGCTAAATCGACTCCGCTATCTATAAGGATCCAGAATATATATACTTTATAGGGTCGGAAAATTATATTGTGGAAATTACAAACGGAATGACAAATTTATATATACCCTTCTCACGAAGGTGAAGAGTAAAAAACTTATTTTTTTTTTTAATACAAATTTCTTTATCACACAATTCAAATCAAAGAAAATCAAATTTAAATTATGTATATGGAAATGTGAAATGTGAATGTTTAGACGTTATTTCGGTAAATATAATAGCCAGTTTATAGCGTACAATTTTCCTTCATATTAAGTACTCTATCTGTTCTGCAAAACAGGCGGAAGGTCTTGCTAAGCTAATTCTATAATTGAACCAAATCTATATAAGCTTATAAAAATTAAATATTCCATGTATGTAATGGCATCACGTGAGAACGGCTGGAGCGATTTGGCTAATTTTTTTTATTCGATTCGATATTTTAAGAAGATGGTGTAAATGTAAAATTTGAAAATTTAAATTTTTAATACATTGCCTCCTTTTCACTTCTCGTTTTTCTTAATAAAATAAATTTTTTGGAGAAACTTGAAGAACTAGTAAATAATAAAAATCCCTTAACTTCTTCTACGAACTAAGTATTTCCATGAGTGACAATTTCAAACAAAAATCTCTGACGATAAAACTAATTCTACAACAGTTCCTAAGGTTTATTTGTGCTCTTAATCTTCTGTAGAACTAGTTCCGAGTGTGAAAATTTCAAACAGAAAAATAATTGATTTCATAACTACTTTCAGAAGAATTGCAAATAATGTGTAAGAGCTTTAACCGGCCATGTCGGTGACGTAAAATACCAAAATGGAGGTTATAGTTAATAATAAAAAAAAGTGAAATTGAAATTCATAATAAATGTGTTTTTCATTGGTTTAAAAGGCTTTTAAGCTTGTCGTTATATTTATTTATGTATGTACAATGTACATACATATGTCTGATGTTAGTGTCTGGTATTTGGAAATTGTGATGTTTTTTTTTCAAATTGAAATCTCACCTAAAACAGCAATATGTAGATTTAATTTAATAACAAGCATTTTATTTGCATTGTCTTCATTGGTTTTCCTATTTTTATTGTTGTTATCGATGTCGATATTTAAACCAAATGATTAAGTAGATGTGTGATGGTATGAGTGTGGCTGCGTTCGAGTATCTATGTACATACATATGTATTTATCGGTCTGCGTACAAATACAAACATGATATTAATTGACCAAGGAATATTTATTACAACCGCAATGTTTCCAATACCAGTAAGAAGTACAAACAAATACGAATAAGTGCTATTTATAAAATACAACTTTTACTTACGTACTTACTTACGAGTATTGTTAGTTAGAAATGCAGACAATACGTATGTACTTAACTATATACAGTTGGTAATTGTAACATATACATGTACTAGAAATAATTCTGCATATTTACTATTCACATCCGTACATTTGAATGTAAATGTATTCATGAATTTACAAACAAAAAATCAAAAAACAAAAAAACTTTAATTTTACCAAAATTGTATCTGATGCAGCTTCCCGATTTAATAAAACATTTTTAACAAATGATATTTAGTATTTGGTTGTCTGTGTGTGTGTGTGTGTGTTTGTCCATTTATGTTGTTCTCTGTTTATGTTTTCGTTGTAATGTTATCTGTTGTTGTAAGTACTGCTGCTGTTTTAGTTGTTATTGCTGTTTTTGTTGCTCTTTTGTATCAAAATTTAAGAGGAGGATACATTCAATAAACCCATCTACACACACTCTCATAGATACATTACTGTGTGCGTATGTAAATGCAGTTGTATCTGTTTCTGTACTTTTATGTTCTTGTATTTGGTATGTTGATTTCAATGTTAATTTTGCATACGTGCATAAGTATTAGGGCGTTTCACCAAAAACGCTTTCTATTAATTTTGCAACTCTTAAAGCGGAATACAACTTCTTATGAGCCAAACGATTTTTTTCGAATTTTTGAAGGTTTGTACCCAATTGGGCAAATTCAATTTTTTTTAAACAAATTGAATACAGACGAAAACTAAAACTTTTTTGTCTATCATCATAAATTAGTCTATCATCTGCAAAAAAATCTTACACTTGCTGTGAAAAAAAACTAAACTACCGAATCCGTTGTCCGATTTTTATGAAATTTTATACAGACAGTACATAAGGTATTTATATTGCCGTGAATTTTTTTTATCTGCCATACCAGAGCCTGCAGGGTCTGGGTATTTTTCTACCCACTTCAGCATATATGGGTTCTAAAATATATGTTTTTTCTTAATTAGCTGCTTAGAAAAAGGAAGCCCTTAACACAATTTGTTTCGATGTTTTGATGATTACGTTGTAGATTTATCAATAACTAACTATAGGCGCGGATCCAAAGGGGGAAATAGGAATTCCACCCCAAAACAGAAAATTTGTCATACAAAAACGGTAAAAAAGGAAAAATGTAGAACAAATCTTAAATTTAAAATGGTTGACCTGGATCCGCGCGAGCTTAGCTATCATATAGATGGTGAAAAGTTGAAACAACAGATCTAACTAGTTGTGTTTTGTTAACCATTTACCATCAATAGATCTAGATAAATCTGGCTTGATAAAAACTCTTGTGACATTTTTTGATAGAGAAAAAGAAATTAAATAATAAATAATAAGGTAAAAATTGACAAAGTTCTAAAATTTATCGAAATTTCTTCAACATCTTAAAGTTTTGACAGTTGTTGGTTAATAATTATAAATAGATGAAGAAAATAATGACACAAACCACAGATATTTCACATCAGATAAGGTTGATACTATTAAAAAATATTTTATATATAGTCTGATGAAATTTAATTAACTAATGAAAAATCTAAAGTAGTATCTTGACTGTTCACAATAATGGAAATATTGGTCCCCATAATATAGAACCATATTTTGGTTGATGTAGAGAATTTCTAGGAAACATTATATAGAAAATGTATAGTATAGTTTTCACAAATGAATAACAAATTGAGGAGGAATGGGAAAATAATGATAAGAAATATTACATAAACCTACACAAACAAACGAGAGACAAGTTTTAATAATCCCCAGCAGTTCGACATGGACTCATAACACCCGTAAAATACAAAAAATTATGTGTAGGATCATTCGTCCCAAATGTACTCGAATGTAATGCAGAGTGGAGACAGTCGTTACTTAAACATATCATAATCTAGAGATGGGGACAGTTGAAACTTGTTTTTTGTATTGTATTTCAGAAAGAATTTATTTAACCTGTTATAATAAATCGTATGCAGAATAAATTGTCCATTTGTAATTGACAAACTGTAGTTACTGTCTCTAAAGAGTCAATTCGCTTCCTCCTAGCACTAGTCTATGTTAAAAAAAACGAGTCACCTAACTAATTCTGTGGCTTGTGGTAAACCGAAAGTAGGTGAGATTGCTTGTTCCGGACTGCCACCTCGAACTGATGGGTCTAGAAACCTCTACACACACATAACTAACATTTTTTTAACATAAAATAATTGTTGTATTCACCAACAGAATAAAAGAACTGGTTTGGCATCATTATTTCGTGGTCGAAAAAGATTTAGATAAGTTGTGTCAACCTTTCACCATTTAAATATTTTATATAATCATGTATTCTTATACATAGATGAAAAAAACACCTGCTTGGCCAAAATGTCAAATTTTGACCCCCTCTAACTCAGAAAGTTCTCGACCGATCTTGTTGAAAAATTGTGTCTGAATTACTATCCATCAATTTAAAAAGTTGGTTCACTTGACATGAAATGCGCCATATATAAAAGTACAATGAGAGGTTAATACGAATATCCCAGACCGTTGTATGTCCCAGGCCACATACTACATCAACAAATTTTCCAAAGATTCATAAAAGCTCTGATATTAATTTATTTTTCTAATTCGGATAACGTTTACTATTCTTATCAGCATACAAATTTGGGTCAAATTTAAAAAATATATATTTTTTTGCTTATTTTTTTTTTTTTTAGAAAACTTAACGTGTTTGTTGACATTTGAAATTAAATAAAAGTCATAAAATATCAAACAAATATCAACTACTAACTTTTAGAAAAAATTAAATTTTAATTTCAAAATGGGTAAAATTGGACTCGACGACCTTACGAAGGTTAAATTTTATGATTTATTGGTGAACCGATGAAATATGTTTATGATTTATCAAATGGTTAGTTTTGCTTCAACATTATATGTATTTAAACTCAATTGAATACAATTGAATACAATAGTGTGTTATCTTTTCATGAAAACTCTAAAATATTTATTACACATTTTACTCCGATGAAGAAAGGATTACAATTTCCCGCCTTCAGTAACAACTTTAGTATACAGTTTCTTTTGATTCTGTAATAATATTCTGAATTTGCCTAACTAAAATAGTCGTCTATTGATGAAATTTTTGCAAATCGTAAGTACGGGAAATTTGAATTTGTTAGTGGTATATAAAAATTACCTTTTAGGAACTCGAATTCCTCGAAATTCCCAAAACAAAAATCACCCTAATGTACAAATTACAAGTGAACATACGAGGTTAATCTTAAATGCTTATCTCTACGTATTTATTTACATATATTTTTAAACAGTTCTTTGTCTGGAAAGCTAAATTTTATGCTACTCTGGAATTTCTTAATGTTAGGAAATAGAATTGTTGTTTATGGAATTTATTATTTATAATCGTTATGAAAAAATCGCATCAAACAGATAAAAAATTACCGATTTTTCCCGAGACCTTTGAGGGAAACATTTTAAATAATTTTTCTCACTTTCAGGTTGTGTTATTATTATTATTTTTTTTTTCCACTTTAAAGAAAGTTTTAATTATTTATTTGCTTGTTGAACCATTAGGCATTTATCAAACATTGATTTTTATACTTATGTATGTACGAGTAGTTGTTACAATGCCACATTTAGGCAGTTGTAATGGAGTTTTGCTCATTCTATGTTTAAAGTAAGTATCTATTTAGATATGTATATATATATATATATATATGAATATTGTATAATGATTTTTATCTGGGATGTTAAAATGTACAATTGGGGAAACATTTGAGATTTCGATAAAAACAAAACTTTGTCTGCAATGAAGCATTTGTAAAAATTATTTATTCCATACATTAAATTGTAATTGTTTTAAATGTACCCACATACACAAAACAACAGTAAAAATATATTCAACTGCAGCAACAATGACAGAAGTTGTAGCAATAGCAACAATCAACAATATTTGAATTCACACAATACAGAGCTTCATATATTAAATAGGTTCGCCCCATTTGCAAGAAGCCCAAAATGTAGTTAATGTTTCCAATTAAGATGAAAGTTTTGTTTTTGTTGGATACTGTTTTTCCATTGTACATGGGTTTTTTTTCATAAACACATACAGACAACATGGACATTGATTTGCTTATTATAGTGAATTATCTTTATGAAAGTGACTGCCGATCTCAATAAGATTTCCGATCTAATTGATTTCGCTGTAATCATGTATTTATAACAGTAATCCCATTACTGGATCTCTTATCATTACTCGTATACAGTGTTGATGCCACATAATGTTCCAAGCTAACTTGAAAGCCATAGTACTTGTTTCCCTATGAAAATGTATGTTAGTTCACACTTGCCACAAAATATTTCATTAAAACATGAGCACGAAATGCAGACCACGGTTAAAATTTTTAAAGATATTTTGAGCAATGTTTTTAAAATATATGGGCGTTATGGACATTCAAAATGTCCTGGAAATATAGAGTCTATTGTAAAAGAGAAAAGAACACCCAGTCGCAAATGGTAGGAGTCTCGGTCATTGAGTCTAAAGTTTCAACTCAACCTATGTCAAACATTACTACGTGTCGCATTAAGAAATGGTATGGGAATCAGCAAATTATATTGTGCTCCGCTCCATAAAATGCTGTACTTTAGCGTATAAATAACAATAAAAAGTCTCAAAGTAGAAAAATTACAATATCTGGTAAGTATGGCATTACTTCCGAAATGATAAATAACTTCTCTAACTCAGGAATGAGAAATGATTCGTTTATTTTTAACACCATATTACGTATTGGATATTTCCCGCCATCATAGAAAGTTTCAAAGATACCTAAACCATGTAAAGGCGCCGCCATATCATCCAGACGATTTGTAGACAATATTCAGAATTTTGTTTTTGAAAAGTTGCTTCTTGAAAGCCTTATACTACATCTTGACACTAATATTATTATCCCAGACCATTAATAAGGTTTCCAAAGGTGGCACTGTTAAACAGGTGCATCGAATAACACCTCTTATCCGGAAAAACTAGTAGAGGAAACAGTATTGCTCTGCATTATTTATGAATATCTCTCATGTTTTAGATAAAGTGCTATGTTACAAGTTACTTAAAAGTTATATAATAAACAGATCATTCCAAATAAGATCAAAATATGTGATCTTTTCATGGCCACAAATCTCCGCTGGCGTACCCCAGGGAAACATTATAGCTCTTATATATGGCTTTACATGTTTGCCGTAACCAGTTTTACAAGTTTTTTTTAACAATAATAAGGTTACTATAACTTATAAAGTTACTCTTTGCGTGATTGTAGAAAATTAATATTTTTTTTTCTCCATTACCCTTTTTGGGAGCATATGGCTTCCACAAAGCATCTCCATCTTACACGCGTCTTCCCATGTAAGACTGCACTGTCCTAGATCTTGGAGTATCGACCACGGGTTCTTGGACTTTGAGGGTTCCACTCTAGCGCCACCCTTGTTATACTGTCAGGATTCTTTCTGATAGTATGGCCGATCCACCTCCATTTCCTACGTTTTATTTGCATTAGTATGGGTTCGTCGTTGGTGAGGTTCCAGAGATCTATATTGCTAATGTTGTAAGGCCAGAATATTCTTCATATGATCCTGAGGCACTTGTTAATAAATACCTGTAGTTTTTGCGTGATGGTGTTCGATACTAACCAAGTTTCACTTCCATACAACAGAGTAGACTTTACACATGCGTTGAATATTCTAAGCTTGGTTCGTCTGGATATTTGTGAGTTTCTCCATACTGGTTGTAGTCTTCCTAATGCCGCTATCGCTTTATTAAGCCTGTTATTTTTGTCTGTTTTAGCGCCGCCATTTGTTGATACTGTACTGCCTAGATAGCAGAAGCTTTCTACGTATTCAACTGGTTGGCCTTGTAACATTATGTTAGCGGTGCTAACGTTGTTGATTTTCATAGCTTTGATATTTATTTCAAGTCCAACATTGCATGCTAGTCTTTCCAGATCATCCGTCTTTTCTTGCATGTTGGAGATCTTATGCGAGAGTAGACAAATATCATCCGCATAATCCAAATCCTCGAGTTGGCGTGAGAGGCCCCATGTTAATCCTCTTCTCTTTGTACAGACTTCGCTCATGATGTCTTGCATGTTGGAGATCTTATGCGAGAGTAGACAAATATTATCCGCATAATCCAAATCCTCGAGTTGGCGTGAGAGGCCCCATTTTAATCCTCTTCTCCAGCACTATAGTGAATAGCAGAGGTAATAGGGGATATCCTTGTTTTACTCCAGCGTTTGTGTGAAATGGTTGACTTATATTCCCGTTGTGAAGAACTGATAGTTCTGCATCCTCGTACATAGCTCTGATGATTCGCTATATTTTCAGGGGTACTCCTTTTCTTCTCAATGCTTTCTATATGGCAGTCCTTCGATGGTGTCAAAGGCTTTCTTGAAATCTACGAACATGACAGCTAGTATCTTGTATATGGTGTTAAGCATAGTAATTCCTCTTCAGTTGTTGCAGTCTTTCCAGTCGCCACTTTTCGGTAACTTTACGATGATGCCATTCTTCCAAGTTGGAGATAGCTTTTCATCCTCCCAGACTGATGTCATGTGTGGTCGTAGAAGTTCAGCTGTGGTTTTGATGTCGACCCGAAGAATTTCAGCTGGTAATCCATCTTCGCCTGCTGCCTTGTTATTTCTTAACTTTCCGATGGCCTTGATATTCCTAGGATATTTTCTGCAGGGCTGTTGTTTTTAATTTCGTCATTAGCAGTTGCATCCGAGGTGATGTTACTAATTTCTTCGAAATGTTCTCTCCATCTTTGCGTCTGTGCATCATTGTTTGTTAATAGCGCACCACTGCGATCAGCGACTGGTTGGTTCCTGTTACACTTTCGATTGGTTAGACAGTTTATCGTCTGGTGTAGTTTTCTCATATTATAAATATATGTTTATGCAAATCATGTTCTTGATGAATCATCACAAGATGTTATTCTCAGATTTGATAACCATAATCGGAGAACAACATAATATGGTATAATACTGCCGTAAACATATCCATTAATTACTAATATCATACACATGATTGCTATCATCATGGAGATTGTAACATTGACATATTGTGGTTTGCCGCAATCATATAATAATACTGTTAACAACTTGTAAAATGTTTGAAATTGTTAATCATAAACATGTACATGATTAAGATACTTATGCACCCATATATAACTAGGAGATCGTGTATTTATTCTTATATACCAAATAAATTTAAATTTATTGTCTAGCCTTTCTAAAACACCCATCTGAAATGTTCTAAATTTTAGAAATTAACCTCTTAAACATGAGGTCAATTGTGAAAAACTCTTTAAAAACAATGTTTGATTGAAAGGTTGGCGAAGTGAACTTTTACATTATGGGTTTAAAAAAAACTAAATAGTGATTTCTTTACTTTTTCTCCTAATTATATTTTTTCACTTTTAATATTAATTTTAAATTTTGTGAATTATAATGCTAGGTATACACGTTACGATTAGTCGTACGATAAATGAAATTAGTAACGTGTATCATGTTGTCGTACTATCGAAGTATGAAAATCAAAAATTTTTAATTTTTGTTGGCGGAGCTTCGATAAGTACGATATTTTGTATTGTATTTCATGCTGCCGTACTACGAAATTTATTTCTTCAACAGTTTATTAATATATGTTAGTTATTTTGTGATATTCTTTTTATTTTTTATATTTTTCAAATAAAATATTACGATTTGTAGTAACGTTTATCAGAAAACCGTACTTCAACTCATACTACGATTAGTACGAAAATTAGTATCGTGTATACCCAGCATAACACTTCGATTAATGTACCTACTTATTACATTTTTCGTTATTGTTGTGAAAAATCCCTAAAAATTAAAAATATTGTATTTCGAATTCATAATATCTCAAGTATTTTCCAACCGATTAATATTATACTCATCAAAAACGTTACCTCGTAAAAGCATGTTCAAACTTTAGAGTCTATGAGACTCAAGTTACCACTTTAGTTGAGACCACTGATAATTTTTTTAGGGTTATCCTAATATAAGTAGAAATATGTAAATATACATTGTTTTTTGTGAAAAGCTGGTGGTGTATGAATATAGAAGTTTTGTGTATGCCCAGAGAACATTTATTTCCAAAATACCTGATCATCTTATCAAAAAAACATAGAAAAACATAGAAATATACAATATAATTTTAAACTTAATTTAGGGCCTGGTTCACTAAATGCGAACGAACATTTTCTTTTTTATTTTATATTGAAAACAACAAATAAATTTGAATTTTTTTTTCATTATTTTCAATATAAAATAAGAAAAAAAAAAATGTTCGTTCGCATTTAATGAACCAGACCCTTAATTGTTATTAAAATTTTGTAAAACGTCATAACAAGGCCAAACAATATTTGATTTTTTTGATTTCACACATTTAGCATTTAATTTTGCAATTTTTTGTTTTAGCCGCAACCACACACAGAGAAAAATTATAGTTGCGCAAGTTTACAGTAACAATTTCCACATTTTTATAAGTTTTTTAACAATATTATAGTCACAGTAACTATTTACATGATTGTATCCATCATATATATGGTTACAGTAAACAAGTATATGTTTGTAACATTCATGTTTATGATTAAGGTTGCTCTCGGCTAATTAATATCATAATCTAGGATTAACATATTATGATATAAAGATTCATCATAACAAAGGTTGTCACAAACATATACTTGTTTAAAAAACTTATAAAAATGTGGAAATGGTTACTGTAAACATGCACAACTATATTTTTTCTCTGCGTGCATGCACTGCTGAAAGACTCATTATTTCTACTGCCCAAAATCGTTTCTAAAAATGTATGATATTTCGAAATGTTGGTACAACAATGGACCGAATTCGGGAAAAAATGTTCTGTGGGTGTGTATGGTCGTATCAACATGCGGACATGGATATACGTACATATATTTTATTACTTTTTTCTGGCTGTACATTTTGTGATTTTTTACTATTGTTGTTGCCTTCATTTGTTTTTTCTCATTATTATTGTGTGTGGTTGGGCTGATGCTGCAGTTTGTAGCTACAGTATCTGGTGGTGTTGTTGTTGCTGTTGCTGTTGTTTCCGACACAATTTTGTTGTTGACGACCAACTTAAGTAGATGCTTGTATATCGTACATAATTGCGCATTTAAGTCTCTTTTTTGTGTTTGCTGAATTGTTGTTGTTGTTGGAGTTTCTTTTTTTTGCGCTTTCATTGAAAGCACCACACATTCATCCTACTCTTGATTTCATTTCCCTTTACAACTCATTCCTTTTCGAGCAAACGTTTCAGCTCATTATCTCACCCATGAATGGTTTGCGCCATTTTTGGCGGCCACCATAATCATTGCTTTTCCATTCCTACTCAGTAATCGCCAGAATAGCAACAAATAAAATAAATTGTCTGTATCATACTCTAAAGGTAAGGTCAGACTACGCAAATTATTTGACACAAAATGTTTCATGTGTTTGATCAAAACTACATCAAATAATCCATGGCTTGATTTTGTGGTCACACTGTACACATTTATTTGTCATATTTGTTTCATCTAACTACACCGAAATACTATCAAACACACGATGGGGAAAATATATTTATTTTGTGGTCACATTTATGGTAATATTTTTTCTAAATAATTATTAAATAAAGCTGTAAAAAAACTTTAATTTCTTTCATCAATAAAAAATACATATCTAGAAAGTAAAATACTACTAGATTTTGCTTTATATTTGAAAGAATAGTGAAATTTCAGTACTTTTATTTAAGCGTCAAATATTTTATGGCTCTAGTTTGAACAGAAAATATTTTTGCACGGCAAACAAGAAAACAGCTGAATTTGGTCAAACAAATTTATTTGCCGATAAGAAAACTTTCTTGTAATGTGACCAATGTGTGACCACTCAACAGCAAATATTTTCCTCAATTTGGAGTAATTTTTTATTTGATCTTGCAATTCATTTGCAAGATCAAACAGCGTCAAATAACAGCTGTTGCATCATGTGTTATCGCAAAATTAGTGTTGCTATATCTTAAATTAAAAATCGCTAAATAATGAAAACAAATCGCGAAAAGAACTCAAGCTTGAACAATTTAATAATTAAAAGTTTATTTATTAAATTATATTAATATCAACCTATTAAAATTTGTAGGTATAATTGTACTTAAAATCTACCAAATATCCCTAATATAATTAACAATTTTGGAATTTTATTGTATTTGTTTTGGCTTTGTTTGGATTTTGAACTAAAAATCGCATTATTCAAACAAAACGAATATTACTATGATGAACTTTACAATAATCAAATAAGCGAACTGTTAAAAAGAAAAAGTATATTTTTAAAATGTTGAAACCAAAGTATATACAAGTAGTCCAACTCTTTGACAGCAGTAACTAACTATATATTGGACGCAAAACGAAATGAAAATGTGCTAGAAATGTGAAATAAAATTATAAAATTCTGTGTGTTAAAGAATTAACGAGAATTGAACTATATTTAATCGAAAATTTTTTCTTAAAATTTCGAGACATTTGATGTGTACATTTTTCACAAGGGTGTTGAATTCACATGGTACTCATTTATGTGAGAGAGTAATATTGAAAAATAGAGTCGGACTACTTTTTATACTTTGTTTGAAACTATACTTATATGTAGAAGGAAAAATGAAAATGAATTTAAATTTTCCTTCTACATATAAGTATAGTTTCAACCAAAGTATTAAAAGTAGTCCGACTCTATTTTTCAATATTACTCTCTCACATAAATGAGTAACGTGTGAATTGAAATTATTTTTTTTTAATAAAAATTATTAATCGAACAGGACTTTTACCAAACGTTTTTCATTCAGAATTTTCACAAATATTATATTCTCATTAAAAAAATTTAAACAGATCATACTGTTTAAGAATTAATTTTTAATTGCAATCAAATTATAATATTTATGTATGTTAAACTATTTTAAGTTCAATAAATATTCCATACATTTGAGAAAATTTAAATAAATTTTGTAAATACAAAAACTCCATGTATAAAAAATAATCAAACATCAGACTATGTTAAACGTATACAAATATAATCGCATAAAAATGCAAAAGTCGCAACATAGACTTCATGTCATCAATTAGTTTTTCTCCCAGAATGTCATTCCAGGCTGAATGACTTTTATGTGAAGAAGAAGACTTCATTTATTGATGCCATTTTTTTAGTGAAAATAATTTAAATAAGAAATTTACAAGAAATATTGATAAGTATTATAGTTAAAGAATAAAAATAGTGCAATTTTGTTTTTAATTTAGTACCAAAACTATTTAAATAATCTCCATTTATTTATCCGCTATGCTGATCAAATAATTTTCTTTGTTTGCTCTATTTGATCAAACAATTATTTCATGAAAGTATTTGATATAGTGTGACCACACGGGAAATATATTTACTGATTCTTTTTCGCAGCAGTTTGGTCAAACAAAAAGTGAAAAATTAAATTCACTATATGATAACAAAATTCAATAAAACTTTAATAAAATAATTGTTTTACAATTTTAAATAAGTGCGTTAACCTTAAAAAGATTTGTAAGATCAAATTATATATTTTTTATGTATTTATATAGCCAGTGGTCACACTATGTTCACATTAAGAAAATATTTTGTTTGCCGACAAATAAATTTGTTTGACTAAAATCATCTGTTTTGTTGTTTGCTCTAAATTTTATTTGTGATCAGATTCAGACAATGAAATATTTGACGATAATCGTCAAATATTAGCTGTGTCTGACCGTACCTTAAGTCACATTGGTAGTGTTGTCAAATGTATGGAAACTTATTAAAATATCGAACATCCTAGCTAGGAATTAGGATATTTTCATGAAAGTGGCCACTCGGAAATTTTTCTCCAATATTTGTTTGGTGTCTCCGTTCCCTTAAACGAGGTATTTTTTACACTCATTTACCTTAGGTTTTAGTAAAAAAAAGTCAAAAATTTTCTGAAAATCATTTCCTGTTTACCAGAGGAGATTGAATCTAAACTGCCGCTTTTAATGAATATCTTCTGTCCTATTTTATAATTTATATTTTTTCGTTTTTACAATACGTGTTCTTCAATTATGAGAAAATAGCGAGTTTATAAAAATGTAGTAAACTTTCTCTAATAATTTGAGCTATAATTGTAAATCTTAATATGATTTTTAAAATTAGTTCTTCAATTTTCATTAACTTAGACTTATATGTATACATTTTATGAAATTTCGTTTTTCAAATATATCCCTTAAAGCCAAACGACTTTATAAAAATATTCTCCAAAACTTAATAGAAATTTTTATAAATTTTGTTTGAGTTTTTACACATAAAGTCTAAAAAAGCTTAGTTTCTAATACATATAATTTTTTATTTCTCCTTTGTACGTAATTTTAACAAATAGATATCTATCAGTGCTTAGTTACTTACGGAGTAAAAATATTTGTTAAAATACCAGTAGATATTGATTTGAAATTAATGTGAAGATACCTTTTAGGTAACTTTATCTGCTGGGTATTTTACATCGTAGATATCTACTTGTTGAAGTTACGGGCATTAATCAGAGAAATAACGAACATATTGCAAAACCACATTATACTGGGGTATACTTGTTATAATCGATCCATATTAATCATACGCCCTCAGGGTATTTGTGAAAAATACACTGCATTTAATTGCAATTACTTTTAAAACAAAAGCTTACTTAGAACAAGTAAGAAAGATATATTCGGCTGGGACGAAACTTATATATCATTAGATATCCATATTGTCTATATTAATGACTTAGTAATCCAGATATAGTTCAAAAAATAGGTAAAAAATCGAGGTTGTCCTGGTTTTTTCCTTATTTGCCATTTGTCGACCGATTTTCTCGATTTTAAATAGCAACCGAGCCGGAAGAATTCCGGAGATATTGATGTATGATTCGTGTATGTAGGTTATTTGTGGGCTTCGGAAAGTTGATTTCAACAGACAGACAGACGCACATGGCTTAATCGACTCCACTATCTATAAGGATTCAGAATCTATATACTTTATAGAGTCGGAAAATTATATTGTGGAAATTACAAACGGAATGACAAATTTATATATACCCTTCTCACGAAGGTGAAGGGTATAAAAATGATAACTACCAATTGATTCAGCGGAAAAGAATATGTTTTCTAATAAATATATTCATTTTATGTATTTTAATTGTTTAGTTTGCATGAACGTTGAGTGTAAAATCGAAACTTTGTGAGTTTTCGGACAATTACTTTATTCTTTAAATAATGAACATTTTACACTGTGTGGTGCAAACAATGCTTTACTGTTTACTCTCAACTATTATGTTTGTTTACATATAGGATAGAAGATGTTTACTATTGACAGAAAATTATCCAGCTCCTGTGTTTTGCTGGAAAATTATATCGTGTGTTCATATATCAATGATAGTAGTTATAATAAAATTCACATCAAATATCCACAAAAACCAATTTATATTCCCCATACCCCCATTAATGCGCTATATGTTTAGGGTCCATACCATCCCCAAAGTACAACCTTTTTACGAATTGCATTAAAAATGTATCAAAGTATCAGCAAATCAAAAGTAGAGACGCGTTTTCGAAATTCATCAACTTAAATTAAGTGGATTAAATAGATCTTTTTGAAAAATAATGTAAAAAAAACTAAATTGTTATTTCCCGGCATATGGCGTCAGTGAAACATATCCATTTTTGTTTTAAAATACTTCTTAAGGAAATGATGAGGAACCCAAGTAAAAAAATATATTCTTATTGTGTATTAGGATTATTAATTGTTTGAATTTAATTTTAGAAGGATAAAACAATATCATTATTTATTACTCTATTGATTCTATTTTCGAAATATCAAAAAAAAAAAAAAAAAATATAAACAAATGTATAAAATAAACATATCGCACTGAAAGTCAACTCAAAATTAATTTTTTTTGCAAGACATCGATGTACAGTGGTCATATCTACCCACTGTAAAAATCTTACGTAATTTTCTCTACTCTTTCGCCAAAAAATACAGTTGAATACGTATAAACAGTAATCGAAATAAGATTAATATATAATACGTTCTTCAGTTTATATTAAATTCAAAAAAAAAGTATAATAGAATAAAAAGCTTAAATTTGGTCAGATATCCCAGCTAATTTATAAGTAGTTGGAACAATTATATAAAATATTAAGTAATACTGAATTGTTTATCATTAATTGTCTGAACCGTATAATTTTCTTGCTGATAAATTATCTATTCCTTGGTCTTTTGTTGTCGAAAGCGGTTTTAGATAGCGCTGATAAGATTTTAATGCAAAATTCATTGAACATTGAGGAATTTCAAAATTTTTATAAAATTTTGTTTTTGTAATTCAG
This sequence comes from Calliphora vomitoria, assembly GCA_942486065.2. Classification (NCBI taxonomy): domain Eukaryota; kingdom Metazoa; phylum Arthropoda; class Insecta; order Diptera; family Calliphoridae; genus Calliphora; species Calliphora vomitoria. Next base: position 50,737,070 of record OW818030.2, on the reverse strand, counting down.
TATTTTTGTATTCAATTATTTGACAATTATTGATCAAATAAAACGTATTTTAATTTCATAGATTATTCGAATAATTTCTATTCGAATGACAATTCTGTTACACGTTCATTCATATGTGTGTGTTTTAGGTTTTGTTGTTGAGGTATTCATTTGTAAATTGTTGCAATTAATTTCACTGACTGACAATCCTCTGGCAAAATTATGCTGAATATTAATAATGAAATGTTCTTGGGAACATGTGTGTGCGCAACAGTGTTCCCAGATACGCCAACAGATATTTATGCATGTGTAAGTACATTAAACTGCTGCAAAAATAAAAATACATTTGCAAAATTTCCTTTTATTGCAAGCCCATATTATATTTTAGTTCCAAAATGGCGTTGATGAATTTTACATATCATCTAATTAGTTTTTGGAAATAATAGATGGTAGTAGGGAGTAGTGTGCGATTAATTGAATATTCAAGAATTCTGATTAATCAATTAATTGATTAATCAACATTTCTGATTAACTAAAACTATGATTAAACAATTAATAAATTTTAGAGAATTTATTAAAATAATATTTAAAACTGAGAAGAAAGCACCTTGTTGTTTCTCGTGATATTCTGTTGATGAAGATATTTTTGAATTAAATTATTTTGTTTTTGATAATATTGCTACTAAAACTGTGAACTTCAAAAACAATGTTCAACATCTAACTAAACGTAACCCGATTTTGCTAAAATTTTAAACATGAATCCATAAATAGGAATCACCCTAATATATGTGAATGTGTGTATTCACTTAAACGTTTTCATGTACACTCACATGTGTAAGTACTTAAATAAATGTGTGTAAGTATTGGTTTTTTAGTTATCTATATATATAAAAGTGAATGTGTGTCTGTATGTATGTATGTTTATTATTATTAGTTTGGGCTTTATAGACGGCTAAACGGCTGAACCGATTTGCTTGAAATTTTTACAGTATATTTATGTATGCCTGGAAGGAGCTATAGGCTACTTTTTGTTTTGAAATTTTAAGTGGGCGTGGTACCTCCCATACAAAGTTAATTTTAAAAATCAAATATTTAGAAAACTATAATAGCTATTGTTCTCGAATTTTGCATGAGCAATTCCACTGTTTGTTTAAATATTTGCGGCAAAAATGGGAGTAGTAGCCACAGAGGGCGTGGCACCTCCCATATGATGATAATTAAAAAAAATGTATATATGGGAAACAATAAGATATATGGTACGGTTATTCTACCATCAATATTAATATTTAGGACAAAAATGGGCGGACTATCAATAGTGGGCGTGGCACCTTCCATACATATGATGACAAATTATAAATAGGGAAAGATATATCATCTATCAATATTAATATTTAGGACAGAAATGCGCTGACTACCAACAATATTAAGTAAATGTTAAAATTTGTATACATTTGAAACCCTTATCTATATATATAAAAGTGAATGTGTGTCTGTATGTATGTATGTTTATTATTATTAGTTTGGGCTCTATAGACGGCTAAACGGCTGAACCGATTTGCTTGAAATTTTTACAGTATATTTATGTATGTCTGGAAGGAGCTATAGGCTACTTTTTGTTTTGAAATTTTAGGTGGGCGTGGTACCTCCCATACAAAGTTAATTTTAAAAATCAAATATTTAGGAAACTATAATAGCTATAGTCCTCAAATTTTGCATGAGCAATTCCACTGTTTGTTTAAATATTTGCAGAAAAAATGGGAGTAGTAGCCACAGAGGGCGTGGCACCTCCCATATGATGATAATTAAAAAAAATGTATATATGGGACACAATAAGATATATGGTACGGTTATTCTACCATCAATATTAATATTTAGGACAAGAATGGGCGGACTATCAATAGTGGGCGTGGCACCTCCCATACATATGATGACAAATTATAAATAGGGAAAGCTATATCATCCATCAATATTAATATTTAGGACAGAAATGCGATGACTACCAACAATATTAAGTAAATGTTAAAATTTGTATACATTTGAAACCCTTATCTATATATAAAATTGAATGTGTGTTTGTATGTATGTATGTATGAAATGTATAACATTTCCATCTGACTTCTGCAGCATGACGCAATCTATAGAAGAGTTAATAAATTGTGTTTTCCCCAATATCGGACAAAATTTTAAAAACAAGCAATGGTTATGTGAACGCGCGTTACTGGCAGCTAAAAATATAGACGTTAACTCCATCAACAGCAACATTCTGAATACCATCGATGGTAATCTAAAATTTTATAAATCAATCGACACTGTTACAAATATTGAGGATGTCGTCAATTATCCAGTCGAATTTTTAAATTCGTTAGATTTACCGGGCTTTCCACCACATGACTTGCAGTTGAAAATTGGTGCTCCTATTATTTTACTAAGAAACATTGATCCACCACGACTTTGTAATGGCACTCGACTTATAGTAAAGAAATTAATGAACAATCTAATCGAAGCGACCATTATAACTGGAAAGTACAATGGATCAGATGTATTTCTGATGATGATAACTTCGGAAATGCCATTTGATTTTAAGCGATTGCAGTTTCCTATTCGCCTAGCATTTGCAATTACAATTAATAAAGCTCAAGGTCAGTCTTGTGGACTAAATCTAGAAAATCCATGTTTTTCACATGGACAGCTTTATGTTACATGTTCGCGAGTGGGAAAACCCACAGACTTATATGTATATGCACCAGAAGGAAACACCAAAAATATTGTATATCCTAAGGCATTAGAATAAAAAATAATTAATAAAAATAATATATATATCAAACACTAGCTTGACCCGGTGCGCTTCGCTACCCCTGTCGATGTATAAATCGGTTCAGCCGTTTAGTAATTATTGTTTAAAAACTAAAGGTACCAATTTTACCCGTTTTTCCCCTTTTTTATCCCTTTCTGGTCCAAGTATTGAAAAAACAAACAAACAAATAAACAAACAAACTTACAAAGACATTTATATATTTATATAGATTAAATAAAAAATGTTTTTCTATAAACTTCTATATTTAACATTAAGGTTATAAATAAGAAACAAATAATGTACTACTTATTAAAATAGAAAATAATTTTAGATAAACTACATAAGTATATTGTAAATCATAAGATAATATAATAAGAATTAATTTAAACTGTAGATTTTAATAACTTAGGGCCTGGCTCACAAAATGCGAACAAACATTTTCTTTCTTATTTTATATTGAAAACAATAACAAAAATTCAAATTTATTTGTTGTTTTCAATATAAAATAAGAAAGAAAATGTTCGTTCGCATTTAGTGAGCCAGGCCCTTAATAAATATTGTTTAACTCTAAACTTTTTATTTCATTACGATACGGGTAGCGAAGCACACCGGGTTTTAGCTAGTATGTTGATAAAAATTAAAACAAAAAAAAAAAAAAAAGATTTAATTCTAAATCACAACCAAACAGAATATTTTAATTTTAATGCGTTCGAAATGAAAAATAACATTTGTAGAGAGTTTTCATGGTTACTAACATTTTTATTCTAGTAACTATTATGCACACATCCGTAGATTTATCTCCATGAGCATAAGAGTGTCCCGAGGAACAGATCTTTTGAAAAACTTTTTAAAGAAAAAAAAAACTACTCAAACGATACAACAAGTCTTCAGTACCATCTAACGTTTGAAAATCACAAGCTTAGTTAATTTAAAAAAAATATTTAATTTATTTGAAAAATATTTTTAATTTTCGCATTAATTCTGGTTATTATGGGCCAAATATCTGCAAAATGTTTATACAAATTTCATCATTTAATTTGTATTCACACAAAAAATTTTCCAACGGAACACTCTACTGAACATGTGTGCATTTACATTACCTATATGTATACATACATATATATGTTTATGGTGGCGTAAAATGATAAAGGTCCTTTTACTTATTTCACATTATTCATTAATTTGCGGTTAATACTTAGTTATGATGTTATACAATATTGTAATTAGTCTTCGTTTAAAACTTTTGATTTTGTGATATCATACCTATAATCATCAGTGCTCACAATGGTGTAATTATTTTTTTTTTCAAAAATTCCAATTCATGCTGCCGTCTGCATTTTGATTTTCAACGACATTTTCTACAAATTAAAAACAGCGAATCTATTTCAAATCCGACTTTACGATTCTATATGAAACTTTAGTTAAAATATGCGTTATTTGGCACTATTAGAGTGCATCACAAATGTAGTAGAGCGATTGAGAAAATGCACTTTTTCGCAGAAAAAAAAAATGTAAACTTGTTTGTACCGCTCACAATACAAATATGCTGCAGTCCGCTAAGAAAACTAGTTTTAAAATTTCTGATTTATTGGAATCTGTTTAAATGTTATTAATTTATGGGTTAATATTTTCTAAACAAAGATTTTGTTCATCAATTTAATAAAAATTCGCACAATTAATGCACCTTGTAGAATATATATTCTGACCAAAAAAACATTCAAAACTTAAAGTTTGTAATCTGAAAAATTCAGAAATCATAACATCTAAAAAGGTTAGTGATAGAATAAATATCTTTATGAAAATTTTCACAGTATATTCGCATTTTTCAATATCTCTAACGTATTTTAACAGTGTGAAATAAAGCTTATTTTTATATTTTTTTTTCGTGTAGAATCGAATGGTAAAGTATTATTTTAAAACAAGTAAGAGAGCTATATTCGGCTGTGCCGAATCTTATATACCCTTCACCAAATTATACTTTAAAATTAAATTTTAAAAAAATTTTTTTTTAATATTTTTTTTTTCAAAATTGTTTTTTAAAAGTTCTTTCCAAGTTTTAAATTTTTTTTTTTTTAATTTATTAGTGAAACAAATTTATGACAAAAGAATGTTTTCTGTAAAAAAAATTCGGGTTAAAAAATATTTTTCCCGATTTTGACCCATTGTAGGTCCAACTTTGTATAGCCTTATATACATCGTTGCAATGGACTTTATGACTTAGTAATCGAGATATAGGTAAAAAAATAGGCCAAAAATAGAGGTTGTATCCGATTTTTGCTCATATCTCCGTTATTTATAGACGGATTTAAATAGGAAACTATTCGAAAGCATGTCTGACAGAATTATTGAGGATTTGTATCCCGAAGATATCTGGGGTCTTCAGAAAATTGATTTCAACAGACAGACTGACAGACATTGCTAAATCGACTCCGCTATCTATAAGGATTCAGAATATATATACAAACGGAATGACAAATTTATATATACCCTTCTCACGAAGGTGAAGGGTATAAATATACAGCTGTTTTTGATGAAAACAATGGTTTTAGCAGCAGAATTGGTTCGAATTTTTACAAAATAATTGCACCATTGTGAGTAGTGTCTTCACTACTCACAAAAAAGATATGATATCACAAAATCTAAATATATGTTTTTTTTTTTAATTAATTACAATATTAAGCTCCTCTTATAAATGTTTGTAATTTAATTTAGGATTTTTAACTTTTTTGGTAACGACATGTATTTTCACATGAGTGAGAATTAGACCTGCCATTCTAAAATATATTTGCTTTGGATGGGTTTTATTCTGTTCATTTTGAATGTTGCAAAATTGGTCCTTTTTTGATTTCATAGACAAATTGAATTTTTTAAAAGTAATTCATATTTTCAATAATTTCAAATGAAAAATAGCAAAATCATACATATACATTTTCTCTGATCATATATTGAACAAAAACTACCAGTTTACTCATATTTTACTCGCATTTCTGTGTAGAAAATAGTTTTTTTACACAATTTTTGCATGCAAACCAGTGATTAAATAATACAAAAAATTAACTTTTTGTTGAATATATGATATGGAAAAATGTGAATAACTTGGTTTTTTTTCACTCGATTTTCATGTTTTATTACCTTCATAGATAGACAAGCTAGAAAATAGAGAGTTTTACTGTTTAAAAAGTATTATTTAAATAGAAATTTTTTAAAAGAAATCAAACAAATCAATAGATTTCCGGGACGGGTTATAGTTATCCCATTGGCCTCACATTTTTCATCAATTAGTTTTATCTACTAAAGAATAAAATAATAATAAATATTAACCATCCAAAGCAAATATATTTTTTAAGGGCATGTCTACTAGTGAGCATAGAATAGATTTATTTATGTATGTATGTATGAATACGCGTAAATTTTATTGATTCGTTGTTTTCAGTTATTGTCTATGTTGTTTTTTTTCGCTTTTGTTGTTTTATGGAATTGTATTTCTATTTTACATGCGAATAGTATTTGATTTTAGTAAGAGTATTTAAAGGCTTAAAATTAATTTGAATTACACTTAACTTTTTACACTAACATTAAATACAACTAAATTTTTAACATTCATTTATTTACTCGTTAACGGTTATACGATTTTGATCTTCCTTTTGCTCGCTCATATGCAGAGATTATTTGTGACAGATGTTGTCTCTAAAGATATGCACATTTGGAAATTAAAATTATTTACTGATCGATAACTCACATCAAACATAGATATATGATTATAAAATACTTATATGAGTTATTTTTTTAAATTGCTTGTAAATTACATAACTCATAACTAGATACATATGATATTTATATAAATAGTAATATCTTAAAAAAATTTAGGTTTTACCCGTTAGTTGCCTCTCTAAGTTTTAAATACTTATTATTAAACTCTAGTTGACTTTCTTCGATTTTTTTTAGATTTTTTTTCTATTTTAATTTAAAGCATATATGGTTGTCAAATTTATAAAGATTAACGCATTTCTGGTAATCGATTATTTTCCATTTCCTACACGCAGAGAAAAAATATAGTTGTGCATGTTTACAGTAACCATTTCAACATCTTAAAAAGTTTCTTAAGAATATTATAGTCACAGTAACTATTTCCATGATTGTGGTAACCATAATATGGTTAAATTTCGATTCACATGATTGTATCAATCATGTATATGGTCACAGTAAACATATATGTTTGTGACAACCATTGTTATGATGAATCTTTATATCATAATATGTTGTTCTTAGATTATGATATATAATTACCCGAGAGCAACATAATATGGTAAAACCTTAACCATAAAAATGGTTGTCACAAACATATACTTGTTTACTGTGCCCATTTATATGATTGATTCAATCATGTGAATCGTATGTTAACCATATTATGGTTACCACAATAATGTAAATAGTTACTGTGACTATAATATTGTTAAAAAACTTTTAAAAATCTTGAAATGGTTACTGTAAACATGCACAACTCTATTTTTTTTTTCTGCGTGTACCAAAAAGTAGATTTAAAAATATGCTCTAGGTATTGGTCCATAAATGTGTTTACTACACAAATGTGTTTACTACACAAATGTCAAAACAGAACTGACATTAGGGGCCAATCGCAAAATTTATAGCATTTTCTGATAGGAGGATTACTTTTGCGCCACCTTGTAGAAAAAGAAGATCCGCTCGACTATTAGAAAGTAAATCGGCCATCAAAACCAGCCAAATACGGCATAAAAATCTGGTGGGTGTGCTCCAATTACCCACTGAAAGGAATAATTTATATGGGAAAAGAAGCAAACTAAGCATGTGCGACAAATCTAGGCGAGAACATTGTTCTGAAATTGGTGAAAAATATTGAGGATTTGGACGAATAATATATGATTTGTCAACGATTATGATGACAATACGTTGGGGTTATGTAGGTTACCATGCGAAGAAACAAAGCCTGCGTACCGAAGGAGATGTTGGTTACTAAAAGAGAGGTATTGAGCACTTTATTCGGTTACCACAACAATAATGCCGCACTGTGCTCTTAAGTGCAAACAAAAAAAGTATTGGTTCTCATCTAGACGGAGTTCCGCCGTAGACTCATGGAAACCAGCACAGAAGACATTTATAATATTGGATTACAATAAGTACAAACCCAGAGTGGACAACATGGATCAAATGGTTAGCATACTTGAAAAAGAGCTACAAACCAATGGCCGTTAGTCTTGTTTTTTAATATGTTGGACGTGTGGGATTGGCTGCATTTGTCATTCATGACAAGTTGGAACATGTCAAGCTAAACGATAGAAGACGTGTCTTCCTTATGGAACTGGCACAACAACTGGTGATCTCTCACATAGAACAAAGGGAAACATATCCAATTGTACAAGGCATGATACACGTCCAACAATCAATGGCGTTATTCGGTGTAGAGGTAAGCATTTCATTTATTTATTCTTTAAATTAAAATTCTATATCAATTTTCAAATTTTTTTGAAGTTCAAATATACCATCGTGCTCAATTTATTATAAATTGGACAAAAAGCATTGGTTTCATTGCATGTAATGCAAAAAGCCGATTTGTTTACAGCTATTCGTGCCTTGAATATTTTTTTTATTATCTCTTAAATAAAAAAGCGCATGTAGCTATCTAAGATGTTTAAAAATGTGTTTTTGTTGCTAATTTTTCGCTCCAAAAATCCCTACACCTCCGAGGGCTAACAAAATAAATATCATATGTTTTATAATAAAAAATTTAATTTATTTTTACTCTAGATATAAAAGGGTTAATAATGATCTTGAAACTTAAAATTACATTAGAACATAAAAAATATGTGATCAAAACAACCTTTAAACAACCTTTAAAAATTGGCAACTTTAATTCATATATTAGAACTGAAGACAGTTCTAATATATTTGACCCAAATTTCTAAACCTCAGATAAAATAAGCAACTTCTAAACGTTACCAGATTTTGCTCAAATTGTCAGCGTTTGGTTTTTAGATGATGGATAACAATTTTAGACCTTAAAAGCATCGAAAATCGACAAAGTCTAAAATAAGGGCCCCCTTAATGGCCATTTAGAAAAATATGATCACTAAACTCGTTGGATGAGATCACATCTAAATCTACACTACACGCAGAAAAAAATATAGTTGTACATTGTTACTGTAACCATTTCAACATTTGTGCATGGTTACTGTAACAATTTCAAAATTTTTAACAATATTATAGTCACAGTAACTATATGTATGATTGTGGTAACAATAACATGGTTAACTTACGATTCACATGATTGTATCAACAATATAAATGGTTACTGTAAACATGTATATGTTTGTGACAACCATTTATATGATGAATAATTTTATCATAATATGTTGTTCTCAGATTATGATATAACAGCAACATATTATGGTAAATCCTTCATCATATAAATGGTTGTCACAAACATATTATTGTTAGCACAATCATATATATAGTTACTGTGACTATAATATTGTTAAAAATTTTGAAATTGTTACAGTAACCATGCACAAATGTTGAAATGGTTACAGTAACAATGTACAGCCATATTTTTTTTCTGCGTGTACGTATGGTGCTATTCCTAAGAGATCGTGATAAGAATTGAAAGAAGATATTGTCAATGCCAACAGCATAAAGATTTCATAAAAGTCCTTTATAATAGACTATGTTGAAGGTACGAGTATCAATATCTTAAAGTCTTCCGTTGAGCATCTCATAGGATAACCATATTTATGTAAATTATAATCATTTCTAAACCATTAAAAATAATCTGAATACTATGCATCATGTTATCAATTTTTTTTTCGCAATTTTGTAAACAATTTTTCTTTAAGTTCGTTCTTCAAACTAATATCAAAGGGAATAAGTATTAAAGTTTAAAATGTTTATATTTCTAAATTGTATCATGAATTAATTGAATCAGTAAAGTTTTAATTTATTTAAACGATTTTCGAATATGTATTTCGAAACATATATAAATAATATTAATTTCCACACATACATTTAAAAATTTACATTTGTTTGTGTATAAGTAGTTGTAACGAGTATGAATTGATTAAAATAAATTTTATTATACATTCATTATTATTTGTTTGTTCTGAATATAAAATCAAAGTGGTAATTTATTTGCTAAATAACAATCTTAATTCTATTCATTCTTGGTGACACTGTTTTACGTCATTACTGTATCGGAAGACATAATTTATTATTTAGATTTTAATTTGGAATAGTTATTATGATTAATTGTTTTCATTTGTATTTGTTTATTTATTTATTAGAAAATAAAACAATAGACAAATAATAATTATAATTATATATAATATATAATATACACATAAATTTGACTTATTGTTATTGCATACATATATAAGTATGTAAGTATATCTATGATTAATACGTATATACGTATGTATTTATGTAAATGTTTAACTATATATTTTTTTATTTCTTAATTTATTTATTTATTTATATTATTTGTTTGTTCGTTTGTTTGTTGGTTTATTTACTTAATTTTTACAGTGTATGTAACATTTGATATTTGATAGTTTTTCGTTTCAACTTTAACGTTTTACATAATTTTAATATTTTTTTATTATTATTTTTTTTTTTTTTTTTTGTTTTAAGCCAAAATTGTAATAAATATATTTTATACAAATACATACATTCATGTGTAGAATCATTCGTCCTTTTTTCTTGTTCGCATTATTATTTAATAGTTGTTTTAATTGTTTTCTGTTTTTTGCAGTATTTTGTTTATACTAATTAATTGTTTTATATCGTTTGAAATTTACCACCAAAACAAACAAAACAAAACTAACTTAAAAAAAAAAATACCCAACTTATTTTACAATGGGATTTATCTCGGTCATTTAATATTCGAACACAATGTCATTGAAATAATCATCGTCATTTTTATCTTCATCATCATTAAGCATTATGATTATTACCATTTTATAAATACAAAATACTTCTAATAAGTATTATAACTATTATTAATATTGTTTTTGTTGTTGTTGTTGGTATTATTTAAATAAATAAATATATATATATTTATATGCACATAGTACATACATAAATAAATAATTCATATTTGTATTTAGGGGTTTTGTTGGCATTATTTTAAATGAAAAAAAAACAAAAAAAATTCTTAACAATAATTTTTGTTTAATAATTTACAATTATACAAATATTAAAATTCATATTTATAAACATTTATATTCACACATACACATTCAAGCACTTGCCCAGCAAAATACAATTTTCCAAAACTTGCAGTTGGAGTAGAATATTTCAAATATATTTCCATATTATCTAATCCACCAAGACATTTGGAGCATTTTGTTAACGATTGCTTCTCAGTTTTAGTTGTCACTTTCACCATTCACCGTATTTTTGGAAGCATAATTACAACAATATTTATATTAAATAAAGTTTATAATATTATATAGTTAAGGTTTAAAAAATCACTTGTAAACATTTATAATTAGAAATGCTGAGGAAATTACATAATATTGTAGTAATTGTGCTTCCAAAAATACGGTAAATGGTGAAAGTGAGAACAGGAATAGCCCTGATTGACTCTTTTGAAAGTTCTTAAATATATAATTTTCAAAATATAACAAAATATGGCAATTTCTTGTGTGAATTATGTTGCTGGGTGTAAATGCCAAAATTTAATTCTGAATGTGTCATGTGTGTGTGCGTGTGAATGAATAAATAAATTGCTGATATTTAGTAGTTGTTGTTTGTTTGTTTGTTTTTAAAAATTTACAACAGTTACATATTTTTCTTATTATTTAGTTTTATTGTAATAGAATTTTCAATTTGTTCACAAAATACTCGTAATTATTTGCATGGTTGTTATATGGGTATGTATGAGTTTTATGAAATGCATTAGTATTTGTTTCTCTAAACATTAAAGGATATGTTCTATGTATTTATGCATATCTGTATGTATGTGTCCATGTAAGTGGATATGTGTTTAGTAATATGTTAAATTATTTGCATTAGACTAGTTCCAAATAAAAACGATATTTAAAAACAAATAATTAGAGTGCATACACTTTTGCTATATTTGGCAATATTTTTTATAAGAAAAATCAGATTACGTTCGTTAACTTATCTTTGATATTTCTTTTTGTTATTTCACGATTTCAAAGCATTATACATTTTAAAATAATGTTATAAATATATGTATATTAGGGTGGGACATTTGTTTAAGAAAAATCGTATGTACAGAAAATTCTAAGAAATTTTCCCCAAGAAACCTTGGTTCTAAAATCAAATACTTTCTTGCGCATTTCGTCTTTTTTCCAATGATTTTTTTAATTTTTTTTTATAGTTTTTTTTTTTACTGGATAAAATATGAAATGCGCAAGATAGGATTTGATTTTGAACCTATGGTTTCTTGAGGAAACTTTCTTAGAATTTTCCGTAGAATGCGTTTCTGCTATACGATTTTTTACTTTTGGATCCTCCATTCAATTTGACCCAGCCTAATGTATATAAAAAAAAACTTGTTCTTTATTTTGTATTTATATTTTTATATTCTGCACAAATACAATTTCGAAAACATGGAATTCTAAAAACATCTAATTACTATCTCTTATAGTTTACGAAATATTCGCACTTTAAAATTATAAAAAATTAAGTTTATTTCTTTTTATATATCACGGTATGACATGTATATAGGAAATATTGAAAATTAAAATGCATTTATAAATTGTCTAAGTTAGACCTATTTTTATTATTAAATTAAAATTTAAGACTGTCTTGTATGCCACAATATGTTCGGAATTATTTAACAAACGGAATTTTTCGAAACGCTTTTGGTTTGGTTTTTTTTTTGGGAAATGGGGTATTTTTGATAACAATTATCAAACGTGGTTTTGCAGAATAGAATTTCGAATTTTTTACACAAGTGTAAAATTCCACAAACTTTTTTTTTTTTTAATCGGACTCTCCGTTTAGGAACTACAAATCGTCAAGTAGAACTCGAATTATGGACCAAAGTGTGAGACAACTTCCAAAAAAGTTAAAATTTTTCAAAAATCTTTTGCTATTTTCTTTTAATATACTGAAGATCATTTTGCTCACATTATTACTGTGATAAAAGAACATGCTCTGTTAAAAGCGTTAAGAAGCAATCCATGATTTGAACAGTTTTATGTAAGAAGAAATCATAAAACTATATTTATTGTTTGGATCGGTCCAAAAATAATTTTAATACGCATAAATGTCTTACAGGTTAAACTTGGACATTAATAATCCTAATATGTATATTAGGGTGACAACCGATTTTTTTTTAGACTTCAAAGAGTGCCGGGTGGAATATTCTGACACTAGGTCTTAAAGATAAGAACTGAAAATTTGAGGCAAATCGGACAACGATTTCGGGACGCGCATCGAGGTCAAAGGTCAGATATATGCAAAATTTTACTATTTATATTGTTACGAATGTTCAATAACGATTTGAATTCAACGGTCTGTAACGACTGCCTGCAGCATTCATCATGTTTGAAGGCACGTCCATCATTGACATTGTTTGTAAGTATGGCAACACTAAATGTTTGCGCTGTTGGCAATGACATCGAAAAGCTCTAGAAATCGAATGTACTAGTATGTCCGTTAAGAACATTGTAGATGATTCCCGATAGATGGCGCGTGTATAAATAGTGGCAGAGCTGGCAGTCGTGAGTTGAGTTTATCATTGTCGCTGTTAGAGTTAACATCAACTGTCTTGTGCATATAATGTTGTACGTAATAAAGTTTGTGTGTATTTCTGCGAATTGATAGACGTGTATTTAATTCTGTTGTTGTTGTACATTCTAAATAAATAAAGAGTTGTTACAATTTTAAACTACTAAAACTGCTTTTATTTGCAATCAAAAGTATCCGGTTTATTTAAAGGAAATAAACCCCGTTTTTAAAAGGTAAAAACGTAACAATATGAAATAAATTTGTGAAACTCCATAAATTTCTGCATTATATTACAGAAGTATGTAGATTTATTTATATTAATGAAAATTACACTAAAAAAAATATTTTTGAGATAAAACTTAAATCTCCTTTGTGTCAAATTGACCCACAAACTGTATTATCGCTAAAATTCGGAAAAATGCAAATTTTTCAGTTTTTTGTAAAAATTATGCTACTAAATAATTATTTTTGCAATCGAATGCAAAAGAATGGAAATGTGTACGTAATTGTCGCTCTAATAAAATCTAAAAAACAAAAATTGGTTAAAAAATTTTAAAGTTATTCAAAATTCCCCAGACCATTAACATGCTTGAACAAGAAATGTAGGAGCAAAATTAACATATTTTAAGAAATATTAAAATTAAAGCTAATTTTTACTTAAAATACATCCGAATTTAAATTTGTATGAGTTTTTGTGTTTGTAGAATACCGTTAACCTATTCCCAGGGATGGCCAAAAAAAAATATTTTTTTTAACGGCAGTTTCAAATCTCCATTTTAAAATTTTTAAAAATTTTGTTAAAAAAATTTCAGAATTTTTTTATCATCACATTAGGATTTATTGGGATCATAATAGAGAATAAAAATATGAAAAAATTATGTCAATACCTCAGTATGTCAATATACAGTTTTTCCGCACCTACGATTTAAATTTTGTGATTTTCGGGAAAAAATATTTTTTTGGCCATATTTTGGCGAATGAGAACAATTTCCTTACTGTTAAGTGAAATCTAATATTTTTTATTGTTAGAAACTATTAGTGGTAAATTTCACAAATGCGGTGGAACAGATAAATGTTTTATGCAAAATGCGCAACAATTGGTGCTTATTTTATATTGGTGGAGGATATATAAGCCGCATATAACACTCTTACTTGACAATTTTAGAATCTGAATAACGACGTGTTTTGTACTAGTATATTTTCAGCTAATAGTAGATTCCTTATATCGTACAATTGATAATTTTAAATCATAACAATCCAAAAAAACAAAGTCATCTTTTAAATTTTTCATAATCCCATGGTGACCTATAAGATCCAATTCAAAATATAAACTAATCTAAAACTGTTCTATTAAGATTTCATTAAGAATTATTTCCATTTTTTTTTCGGTTATTAGATTACCAATATAAGTATTTGGCAGGCAGCTTACGAACGGTTATCACAAGATCCAAAATATTTTGGGAGACATCCTAAAACAAATCGAGTTTTATTTTGACTTGGGTAATTTTTTGGCGAATTTCTTTTAAAAATAGCATCCAAATGATAAAGGTTAATGGTAGGAATATTAAAATCACACATCTTGATTCAAAAAAAGAATCAAAAATGTATTAAATGTGGAAAACATTATTTTTTTCAATATAATTTCGATCTTTAAGAGAGTTTGTTACCCAAAGATTTTGTAACTTCACATATATGGTGGGATGCTACTTTACAATACAATTAGGGTATTCACACGGTAATCATAAAGTCGTATGTCATAAAATAATAATACGAAAAAATATGACTGCTGTGAGTAACCCTCAATTATAAATATTTTTAGTAAAAATGCCAAAATCAAGTGAAACAAGTAAGAGAGCTATATTCGAATGTGTCGAATCTAATGTACCCTTCAGCAAATTATACTTTTAAATAAAAATAAAATTTTTTTTTTTTTATTTTCATTTAGAAATGTTAAAAAAGTTTTTTTTTTTGTGAAAAAATGTATGTAAAACTTTTTTTTAATTTTCATTTCAAAATGTATAAAAAAGTTTTTTTAGTGAAAAAATTTTCTTGCCAAAATATTTTTTTATTTTTAAAAAATTTTATTTTTTTATTCTATTAATGAAAAAAATGTATGATAAAAAAATTTTTTGGGTGAAAAGAAAAATTCAGGTTAAAAAATAATTTTCCCGATTTCAACCCATTGTAGGTCCGACCCATTGTACGTCCTTGCAAGGGCTCGATGAAGAGCTTTTCCCTTTCGGCTTAGATTTACTCTGTTTCCTTATGACAAAACTATAAACACAGCATGAAAGGTGTTATTATTTTAGGACTTTTTTTTGAAGCACAACAACAATTTTTTAAAACTATCGTAAAACTTTAGTACTTCATGACAATATGACTTGATAGCATATGTGAATACCCCAAATATATATTTTGATGATTTTAAAAAGTTTTATCATAAGAAAAATTACAATTTTAAAACATGAATATCCAATCTGCAAAAGACTAAATGCTGGGAACACTGTTGTGTAATTTTTAAGCATTCTTGTATGATTCTTCCTAAAAATATAAATGCATATTTTTTAAATTTTATTAAGCATATTATCAACCTAGATATGGTACAAATGATTTTTGTTCGCGATGTTCTTCACCTTTGGAAAGATACAACTGATGACCAATTAATATTACGGCAAAGGTTTGGACCCATGTCATTTCGATAAAAACTTAAAGAATTTGCTGCATGTTATATTGAAAGATTGTGTGTTTAAATAACCGGGAAGCAATTAATAAAAATCCAAATCTTGCAAATGGTATACAAGAAGGTATACATAATCGGATAATAACCGGAACCTTGTATCTGTACAATTTATATTTTTTTTGGCTACTACTGTATATTCGGTAAATAGTAGATAGTACATATTTTCATGTTCTATTTTCTATGAATATTGTATTTATGGATATGTATTTTATAATCTGTATTTGTTTGTGTATAAGTATTTATATAAGTATGTTTGTATAGTACGTATGAATATGTATGTTAAAATATGAAATGCATTAGATTACTTATGTTGAGTATGTATGAGCGTACTTGTGAGTACGTGTTTGTTCCTTTGTTGGTTTTAGAATTGTATAAAATTTGATATGATTATAATGATATGGAATATATGTATGTATAACTTTTTTTGAAATCATATCTACTTGTGTTTATTTGGAAATTTAATCTCGTATTTTTTTTTTCGGATTGTAATGCCTGATAATAAGCATGTTAATAATGATAATAGATTCAACATAATTTAATTATTAATAAATAAATTGGCCGTTTGGTTACATTTTGTGTGACTTTACTATTTAAAGGGAAGCAAGTATACTTAATATTTGTAATACATAGTAATACATTCATAATACATTGAAAATAAATCAGATAGTCAAGCCGTAATAAAGGCGTTTTATTAACAAATCCTCTACGAATGATACGATGACTTGAAAAATTGTCGGGATATGGATGGGTGATAAATTGACAAAATCAGTATTCTAACAAGAGAAATTAATGTATTAATATTTTATAAAATAAATACTCATTTAACGACAACACCCGTATTCACAAACGCTTGTTAAATACATCAACGATTCTGCATTTACGACGGATAGCGTATCACTTGAACGCGGTTTTTTGTTTTTTGTTTATATGTAATTTTTATCTGTCATTTATTCTCACTTAGTTATTGAACATTATAGTGTAAACCAGGGACCGTAACAATTATGACATTTATAATAAAAATCACAACATAATTGTTATTTTCCGATTTTTTTTTTTTTTTGTCAAAAATAATTGTTATTTTTTGATTTTTATTTTTGTCAGATATATTTGTCAGAATTTGATTTTTATTTTTATTTTTTGTCAGAAATAATTGTTATTTTTTTGTCAGACTATGATTTTTTTTGACAAAAAAAAAAAAAAAAAAATTAAAATCAAGACTTTAAAAAGCATGTTATTTTATGAAAATATAGTTGAAAACGATCAAATTGGTACTTGACTCTCCGATATTTTCTTGTGATGGCTTTTTTCCTTTGAAATTTCAAGAATAATTTTAATTTTCGGTCCAACAAATTTTTTGTTGTTTTGCTTAGAAAATGTCGAATTTGTGCCAATAAAGCGTCATATGTGGGAAGTTTTGCTTTACTTCTTTAATTTGAAAATAGTGTATCTGAAGCACATCAATTGCTCACCAAAGCTTATGGTGAAAATGTTCAATATGTTTAATCATGGGAGACATGGTTTGTGCGGTTCATAAGTGATAATATTAACCGTAATAGGGAACCTGTACCGAATGTAACTGATTTGTTTGAAAAGAGCATAAAAACGCAATACTTAGTCCATCATGACAATGATCGGTCACATGTTGCAATACCTGTTAAAAACTATTTAGAAGGAAGTGCTTGGGAAGTTTATATCATAAACTGTATAAGACATAACAAACAAGTTGAGCTTGAGTCTTCCGATTTAGATCATATTCGATGAACGTATATTCTTTAGAGTCATTTTGATATTTACATTTATGTTTATTTTTGTTTTTTATTGAAAAATTAAAAAATGTTTAGTTATTTGTATATTCATCCTATGAAGCTGTTGATTTAAAAATCAAAATCGATTAAATCGTTTAACTAACCTGAAAAAATTTAATGAAAATTGTCACAAATTGTTTCCAATATTGAGAAATTTATAAAACCATGGTATGGTTTATCTGATTAATTTATAAATTTGTCATGTTTTGGGTGCCGTTCTAAAAACTTAAGCTCGAATACCCCTTTGTTTATGTGAAAATTTCATGTCAATCGGATCAGCCAGTTGAAAAATTTATTTCGAAAATATGTACATAAGTTGGTATAAGTGTTCTGGTTGTTTTGAATGCAAAAGGTCTTTCCGATATGTTTTGCCGACATTTGGAATTTTCTACAATTCCAATATTTCGTTTAGACAATATTTTTTACTTCACTATTTTCAACAATAATTCGGAAAAGAACAATTGAAATTGAAAATTTTAATTTCAAATTTGGAAAAGAACAGTTGATAATGAGAATTTTCATTTAAAATTCGGAAAAGAACAATTTAAATTCAGATAAGCTCAATTGAAAATAAGAGGTTATATTAACGCGGTTGCTGCAAATATGTATGTCAATGATGATTTTCAAAAAATGGGAGGATTTGGGCAACAACCTTTCGGAATTAGTAGTAGTTTGTGACAATGCTCCATGTCACAGCAAACTGGAGAGATTATTCAAAAACTCAGAAGCAACTTTGCTAAGCTTGAGCTCATATTCCCCAATGCTCAACCCCACTGATACAATATGGTCAAATATAAAAGCGCATGTGAAATCAAAAATTAATGTACTTAACACATTTCCATCCAACGTGGGAGAACAATGACTATGTAGTTTACCTAGAAAGTTTGATGGATGAAGTCATTGCTCAAATGGCAGTTGGCGACAGCACTCGATAACATTTCATATTTGGTATAAAATATGCCCAGTGGTCATTATGCTTTTATTGATTAAATGTTTTATAATTATTATTAATTTTATAAAAAATTTCTAAGTTTTTACTTTTGTGAGGATATTAAATAAAAATATTATTTTCAATTGTTAATTTCCTAATTTCAATTAAAAAATTATAATTTTCAGCTGAGTTTTTCCGAATGTTAAATTAAAATTCTCATTATCATTTGAAATTAAAAATCTCATTTTTAATTGGGATTTTCTGAATATCAAAGGAAAAATTCCAATTGAAATTTCCTGAATTGAATTGAAAAGTTCTCATTTTCAATTGATAACAACTAGATAGGTAACTGAGAGTGAAAACCCTAAGTCTGTTGTCAAAAACCTAATTCATAAGAATGTATTGCATATATTTTGTTATTGTATCACCTGTATGTGTGAAAAGAGAGTAATTTGTTCCATTGATATTACTCTCTCCTTCCGTTCTATGCGTTTATTCTATGGTGTAGTGTTTATGTTTTTACTAGTTGTTTTTCCAACTTTCCGTTTCGTACACAAAAAATAATTAAATCTAGCAGGCGTTTCAAGAGAAAGTATTTTATGTTTTGTATTTTTTGGAATACATTTATACAATTAGTTTTTTATTTATATATCGCTCATTTGCAAAACGGCTTTGAATGTTTTATGACATTTGACTATTTCTTAAATAAATTTTCAACAAATCATGAGATTTTAGAAATAAAATCTGATTTGAATAGTAGATGTTAATATCCTTCTAATCTGTATTGCACCCAAATTTTTTCTTGTCAAATATACGAGAAAGCATGAATTTTGATGTTACAACAAAAAACAACTCTAACGGAAAAAATAATTCACTTTTTTGAAAACTGATAAAACTATATGAAAGAACGGCGCATATTTCGTATTACTCAGTTCAAAATACACGGATTTTGAGTTATGACGTTGTTGCTGCAAATGAGCGATATGTATATACACAAATAATGACAGCAAAAATAAATTTTCTATTTTACCAGGACGAAGCCTATTGAATTTGGTTAGAATTGATAGATTATTTCTCCTAGCCCCCATACAACTGCTCTATCTGAAAATAGTTAAGCTACAATAAATATCTTAGTTATATAGATATCCAAACCAAATTCAACACAAGTATATTTTATATAAGCTGAACTCGCAGTACGAAAGTTTTTAACGAACGGTCCATAATTAGTAATAGCTCCCATATAAGGAGCACTTCCGGAAATCACTTAAACTAGCTTAAATTTCATATATATAGAAGACCTAATTTTATGGCGATCGGTCCATAATTGGTCATAGCTCCAATATAAATTTTAAAAGAAAACTGTTTATTACCATCTTCTCGGTGTAGTGTATCATATGAGCGGGGTTGACCGACTATACTTTCTTTCTTGTTACTTCTTGTATTGAAACAACTGGAGATGGGATACTGATTTAAGTTTTTACACTGCCATGTGTATTTTTATTACAGAGTAATTATAATAAATGATGAAAAAGGTAAAATAATTACTAGAAATGTCTAAAATAAAATAATTGGTTAAATCACAAGGTCTCTTATCAGTCATTTTATCATAATGTCCTAATATATCATGACTCGGCGGTTCGGCTTAACCGACTCTTAGGCAGGCGGCGTTGGTTTCTGCTTGTTGGTTACGATAACACAATAAACGTAGCATAGAAAGTAGTATTATTTTAGGACATTTTTGCTTGAAAAGCAATAAAAACCATTATGAAATATGACAATATGACATGATAAGAGACCTTGTTAATTGACCAAATAAAATATATATTTTTTTAAAAAAAGTATAAATTAATAATCAGGGACCGAAAATAATAATTATTCTTGAAATTTCAAAGGAAAAAAGCCATCACTAGAAAATATCGGAGAGTCAAGTCAAGCATACCATTTTGATCGCTTTCAACTATATTTTCATAAATTAACATGATTTTTAATTTCTTGATTTTTATTTTTTTTGTCGAAAATAATTGTTATTTTTTTATTTTTATTTTTTTTTGTCAGAAATATTTGTCAAACTTTGATTTTTATTTTTTTTGTCAGAAATATTTGTCAAACTTTGATTTTTATTTTTTTTTGTCAGGAATATTTGTCAAACTTTGATTTTTATTTTTTTTGTCAGAAATAATTGTTATTTTTTTGTCATACATATTTATCACACTATGATTTTTATTTATATAGTCTGACAAATATGTATCACAAAAAAATAACAATTATTTCTGACAAAAAAAATAAAAATCAAAGTTTGACAAATATTTCTGACAAAAAAAATAAAAATCAAAAAATAACAATTATGTTGTGATTTTTATTATAAATGTCATAATTGTTACGGTCCCTGTTAATAATAATTAGGAGTAGCTTATTTGTGATAATTATTAAGCAATTTAAAAGTTTCCGTAAAAATGTTCAACTTGCGGGTCCTTTATGATAGTTATTGCATTAATTTCTACTAATTAAGTTTTGAACTTGGAAACACTAAAATACAATGATAATCTTAAGCTGGAAATAAGTCAGTACATATTGACCTCAAGTATCCCGTTCTAGTATTTATCCATCATAACTTTTTTCCTACCACCTAATGTACCACCCTAATGCCAGAAAATTGAAGCTCGCAAGAAATAATTAAACTTTTGCTAACGAAGTAATTCGATAATACCTGCAGAACAGTCTGCATTTACCGTCGGATGTATATATATGATGTAACGAAATCGTGTCTTTTTGTCAAAGTTAATTCGACAACATTTGGTACACGCTTTTCTATTGCTCTAACGACAAAGTCTTTTGAATTTTGTTAGAATCGGTCCATTATTTCTCCTAGCCCCCACTCGCACCACCAAATTTTGTAACGATTGGTCCACTTCCGAAAATCTCTTTAACTAGCATAAATCTCTTAAAAATGTTGGTATCCCAATAAAATTTAATACAAATAAGTTATATATACAGAAGTCATTTCCCAAAATTTTATAACGAACGGTTCATAATTAGTCGTAGCTCCTATATGAGGCCCATTTCTGAAAATCATTTTAACGAGATTTACTAAAAATGTTGGTATTCAAATCCAGCTTTCATATACACTTTAAAAGAGAACTGTTTATAATCATCTTCTCGGTGTGGGGAACTTAATTGTTGTTATTCTTTTGGTATAATAAAATTTTAAAGTGTTTCTGCAGGAGTTATCGAATTACTTCGTTAGCAAAATTTTAATGATTTCTTGCGAGCTTTAATTTTCTGACATTAGGGTGAGGTCAAAGGCTCTTAGAGAAAAATATTGGTCTTCTCGAGACAAACACATTGATATATCATTACTTAAGATCCGACTGTAAGTGTCAAAGATATAACGAAAAATGTAAAAAGGCGTGTCGCCTTTTACATATGCATAAAACAAATTTTAAAATGATTTTAGAAAAAAAGTAATCTGCTAATATCCGTGCATGTTTCCTTACACTCTATCGTGAACTATTGAATTATATAGCAAATTGACTTAAATAAACAAAATTTTTCCTCTACAGAAATTTTGTTAAAAATCATATAGTTATTTTTTGTATACGCAGCCGATGATAATATTGTGTATTAGAAATTTCAATGCTTAATAATGATACAGCGAACGTGTTCTCGAAATAATCAAGTAATGAAAACGTCGAAGGATGTTACTAAACAAGATCCAACTAGTGCATGGAAAATGTTTCAAAGACAAATTATGTACGTTTTCTAACAGTATAGATACAAGCAAATAATTTTAGCGTTTTGGAGATTAAAACTGTTCTTTGTATATCGCTTTCAGAAAAATAACTGAAAACGCTGCAGTTCTATCCCCAAAAATAAGTTTTAAATATAATAAAGAAAAAGTAAACATATGTATAAAATGCATAACAGTAGAGGGAATGCAATTAATTCATGAACAAGTACAAAAAAGTACTGGCGGCCAAAGCAAAGATAAATTGAACATGGATGCTGCCAAGACAAAATGACACAGTTACTAGAGAAATTTGATACGACAAAGCAGAAACAAAAACAGAATTCCAACACACTCACACCAACTGCTTTATCTCATTTTCATTCAATCTACAGATTTTATCGCTGCTTTGCTTTCTGACATCACGAGAATGGAAAACTAAAGCAAAAAAAAAAGCAGCTATTTTTCGGGAAATTTTAGATTGTGTAGTATGTGTATGTGAAAAAAAAGTAGATAGTGCAGAAGTGGGTGCATTTTACAACTACATACATAATATGTGTGTGTGTATGTAGTAGGAAAGGAGTTAGTCATAATATCCCTTTGG
Organism: Calliphora vomitoria; assembly: GCA_942486065.2. Lineage (NCBI taxonomy): Eukaryota > Metazoa > Arthropoda > Insecta > Diptera > Calliphoridae > Calliphora > Calliphora vomitoria. The sequence goes on along the minus strand of OW818030.2, from coordinate 50,713,759 downwards.
TTGGGTTTGTTTTGTGTTTATGATCTAAACGGATGAGCGGGTTGTGAACGATTTACTTTACTTGTGTATGTAGCCGAGTAACTGCATAAATACTATACAGCAATATCAAAAGCAACAGCATCAGCAATAATATCATGGAGAACAGCAAAAACAACAACAACAACGTTAAAATCAAAATCAACAGCAAGCAACAACGAAAAACGAAATGAAAAACAAATGTGAAATGTGAAAAGCGAAAAGAATTTTGAAATGTAAAAGATGCGTATGTTTGATATATTGCAACCGAAAAGCGAAGGGATGTTCGCAAGAGTGGGAGTGGGGCTTTGAATCGGAGCAACAGAAAATCATCAAAAATAGTTTCAACTTTACCAAAAAATAATAATAAAAAAAGTAAAGAAAAAAGCGAATAATATTCTATGGTTTTTTGTGTGTCTGCGACTGCTTGACTGTGTGTGTTTATGCATGTATAAATGTCTGTGAATAGCTATAAATGTTTGTGTATATGTTTGCCTTTTGTGTAAATTATACATTTATTTTTCAGCTTTCTTCTTTCCATATTATTTTCATCTTCATCTTCTTTTTCTTTTATTTATATCTTCCACTTTTTTTGTATGTTTTTTGATAAAAGGAAATTTCGTTTCGTTATTATTGTATTATTGTTATATCGTTTTGTTTGGTTTGTATTTTTTTTTTTTTTAATATTTGTTTGTTTGTGCGATTTTATTTAGCCTTTGTAAGGAATAAGGACACTGACTCCACTCACCATATTCTTTTTCCTAGAATCCTTTTTTTTTTTTTTTGTTTTGTTTTTTTTTTATACATTTAACAATAATAACAACAGCAAAGAAAAATAGTTTAATTTTCCACTTCCATTTCAGTTTCTACGCTGACTTTGACTCCTGCTAGTGCTTTGTGGTTAGTTAGTTCGTCCGAAATGCTGCGTACAAGACGAATAGTGCCACTAATAAATTCGCTTGAATTCTCATTACTTTAAAGGTGCCCACATCTCTTGTCTGTTTTGCACCACTGTGTGTGGTAGTGATAACCCATGGTGTTCGAAGTGTTGGCATGGCTTGTGGTGTTTTATGTGTCTTCTCGTATCCATTCCGACCGGGATATTGTGTATGAACTGAAATTGCAATAAAAAATAATATGTATTATCCAAAATAATTTTGATTTTAAAGTAGAATTCTTATCATTATATAAGTATGTATATTAATATCAGTGGTTATCTTATGTATGTTCACTATACAATGTTGTAAAAGAATGATTAATTTTTAAATCTTTCTTGAATGATTTTATAATGAACTTAAATTCTTGAATTGTATTAAAAATGTTTTTAATTTATTTCAGCATCAATTAGAACAATTTTTTAATACAATTATAAATCAAATATGAATTATTTGTTTACCGCTAAAAGCAGATTTTGATGATTGAAATGAACATTAGACCCAGAATCGACCCCGCCTCAAAATAAAGTAATAATCCTTGACCAATTTGAAAAAAACTTTTATTTTAGTAATTTGCATATATTCAGGTCCATCTAAAAGTATATACGCCATGTCCAGCCTGACCCTTAAGTTGTTCGTTAAGTGCATTGTAGAAGATTCCCGAGATATGGCGTGTGTATAAATAGTGGCAGAGACTGCAGTCGTGAATGGAGTTTATCATTGGCGCTGTTAGAGATAACATCAACTGTCGTGTACATTTGAGCTTGTCATTATAAAGTGTGTGTGTGCATTTCTGCGCATTGATAAACGTATATAAAGAAACTGAGTGACTATTTAATTCTGTTGTTGTTGTACATTGTAAATAAATAAAGAGTTGTTACAATTTTAAACTACTAAAACTGCTTTTATTTGCAATCAAAAGTATCCGGTTTATTTAAAGGAAATAAACCCACGTTTTTAAAAGGTAAAACGTAACAATTGGTATCAGTAGTGGGATTTGAAAATAAAAAGCATGAAGTTTGAGGAACTAAATGTTGAACAACTCAAGAAAGAATTGAGTAAGTTGGAGCTACCAACAGCAGGTAACAAAGCAGAATTGCAAAAGAGGCTCATAGATGAATTCAAACGGCGTTATATTGACATCGGAATTTATGAATTCGAGTATAAAGAAGAAATGGAAGCTTCTACCCGTGCGACAACAAGCAGCTTGGATTTAAGCACAATGTTTGCGGCTATAATGGAAAGGATGGATGAAATGGAAACGACACTTCAAGAAACATTTAGAGTCAACAACGAGAAACTTCTAGCAAAAGTTCGGGAAATTTCTAAAGTAAACAACGAGAAGCTGTTAGCTGTAGTTAAAGAAACGTCCAGAGTAAACAACGATAAACATCTTGTTGAAGTTCAAGAGACTTCTAGAGTCGACAACGAGAAACTTCTTGCCGACAACGAGAAACTTCGTGCTGAGGATAAAGCTGAAGTAAAAGAAACAATTAAACATTTAGCTGCAATGGAAGGGAATCAACAAGCATTACAAGAACCACCTTTAAAAAGAGCTAACACTGAGGGAGAGGATTTGGTATGGGCCCGTGAGGTAGAGGAGGATTGTGTAGACAATGGTTTATGGGTGTTGAAACCAGCAGATGTGAAAAGTGGCCATGTAACGATGGAGGTCCTCGTTGAACAGTGCAACGACGAAATGGTTCCAGTTGGAGTGCTTGGTCTGTCCCGCAGTGAAAAGATCATCAGGACGGGTTCCGAGATGGGTGAATGTGCTTCAGCAGAGGCAGTGAAAAATTGTGAGGAAGATACTGGCAATGAATTCGGCAAAGAAATGCATGAATTCGTTCGGAGATGAATTAAAATGACCAGCGACAGGATGAAGGCCAGATGTAGCCCACAACGTAATAAAGATTTGTCTTCCAAACTACAGAATTACCGGAAGGGACTAGGTAGGTTCGTTATGAGGTTGGATGACATGGTCTATAGAATACGGAAATGTGGAAGACCGATATCGAGAATTAAGGTTAAACATCTGAAACGACTAGCTGACCACTGGAATGGTGAATCTGTGCCTATTCGGGACGAACAGGCTTAAGTGGGGGACAGTGTTACGAATGTGCAATGACGATTTGAATTTAACAGTCTGTAACGACTGCCTGCGGCATTCATCATGTTTGAAGGCACGTCCATCAGTAGCATGCGGTTATTGGCATTGTCTGTAAGTATGGCAACACTAAATGTTTGGGCGGCTGGCAATGACATCGAAGGCTCTGGAATTCGAACATACGAGTTTTGTCCGTTAAGTGCATTGTAGAAGATTCCCGATAGATGGCGTGTGTATAAATAGTGGCAGAGACTGCAGTCGCGAGTGGAGTTTATCATTGGCGCTGTTAGAGTTAACATCAACTGTCGTGTACATTTGAGCTTGTCATTATAAAGTGTGTGTGTGCATTTCTGCGAATTGATAAACGTGTATAAAGACACTGAGTGACTTTTTAATTCTGTTGTTGTTGTACATTGTAAATAAATAAAGAGTTGTTACAATTTTAAACTACTAAAACTGCTTTTATTTGCAATCAAAAGTATCCGGTTTATTTAAAGAAAATAAACCCACGTTTTTAAAAGGTAAAAACGTGATAATATATTTTCTTAATATATTTGTAGAAAAGTAATGCCGACATAAAGCACTCAGCGATTTTTTATTTATTTTTAATCCCATTTCATCTTGGAAGTAATTATATGTACTTTTAAATTGGATTAAATCAAATTCTACTCTCTTAAACCATGATGCTTACTACAAGTATTTAGTTGTCAAACCATACATTTTGATACACATAATGAGTATGTCTGAAATATGTTGTTTACCAGACTGAATAGCCGATAATACGCGAACTACTTAGTAGAAATATTGATAATTCAATTAACAATTAAAGAAATTACTTTCAAAAAAAAAAAATAAGAATTTTCATAAAAACCCATGAAAAGTCATACAAACTGTGGAATATCTCAAAATTAAGGGCCATGGTAGACATGGCGTATATAGCGTTTGCTGAGCTTGAAACGTCCTTTCAAACGTTACCCCATATTGTAAGTGTTGTCTTGTGAGAAAATGTAAACGAACGAACCGTTATTACTAGACTCAAAATATTTTTGGAAAACATCATAAAACAAACCAAGGTTAATTTTGAAGGGGGTAACAAAATTACTCTATCCATATATTATGGATATAATAATAACCATTTTAGTTGAAACATAAAAATAGAAAATTGCTTATTCTCAGATGAAATGAACATTTTATTTCAATTTGAAAATAAAAAATATGTACATTAGGGATATAACTATTGGCTTTTTTTGTAAAAAAATAATTTTCATTACTTATGAAATATTGGCCATCATGTGGTGGTATGCCCAAAATTTTGCCAAAATTAGTTATATGTCTAATGTACATAAATATCGAGCCCTTAGCGCCAAATTATCGTAAGCGACAAATCAAAAATTTTACATGAGAAGGTTTTTTTTGATTGTTTTGAAATTTATACATAGAATTAAAAATGTTTTGATGCGATTTATTATAACCGCAGCAAAACAATTATAGTTTGTTTACATTGTGCATTAATTATGGCGTTTACGATATATTTTTTTCCATTGAGCTATCTTTATGACAAAACTTGTCGCTTACGATATTTATATTTTTCATGTATATTTTACATAATGTAATACATAAATGTGAAATACCACAATCCGATAGCCTAAGTTGCTAGTGCTTTTAGCTATAAGATTTATTGTAATTTTAATTATAATAAATATCTAAATAAATAAATGTATTACATTTGTTTATTTACATTTTTTATTAATTATTATTGAATTTAGAAAATATAAAACAAATTAAATTAGTGTTTCAAGTAAATTAGTGCTTAGATTTATATATTTATGAAATTATTGTATCTATCAGCATCTTCGTCGCTGTTTGCCAGGTTGTCCTTAGCTTTATCATCACATTTCATACTGATATACTCCTGGTGATATCTTTGAGGGATTATTTACTTTTCGCACAAATTTCCTAAGTCTCTAAATTACTGAAATGTTTAGTAAAAAATCAAAATGTAATTTTTCCTATCAAACAAATGCTAAAATTTTCATTACTATTGTTACGAATGTGTAATAGCAATTTGAATTTAACGGTCTGTAACGACTGTGTAGAAGCTTCTACTTATCAACAATGTTGATAGCATGCGGTTATTAGCATTGTTTGAAAGTATGGCAACACTACATGTTAAAGCTGCTAACATTAACATCGAAAGCTCTAGAATTCGAATGTACTAGTATGTTCGTTAAGATCATTGTAGAAGATTCCCGATAGATGCCGCGTGTATAAATAGTGGCAGAGGTGGCAGTCGTGAGTTGAGTTTATCATTGGCACTGTTAGAGTTAACATCCAAAATAAGTGGACACTAAGGTATTCAATTAATCGAGTTTCTGATTTAATCGGTTAATCGAGCAAATAATTAATCGGGGTTTAGATTTAATCGGTTATTAATAGGTTAATTTTGAATCATTCGATTAACCGAATAATATCTATTTTAATTTTAAATTGAGAATAAAACAACGAATGTTTTGTACCTATTTAAGAACTTTATTAATAAAAAGAACAAAAACATAAAAAACAAATAAAACATAACAATTCAACAAAACCAAATAAGTAATAGCAAAACAAAAATATGTTATCTGAGACCTTTTTTATGCACATGTGAGTTTTTTTAGGATTTTAGGGAGATCTTCTGAAATAAGCTTCTTAAAAAAGAATATAATTGAAGTGTTTTCCTTTTAAATGTCTTTTTTTTCATTAGTTTTAATAAAACTTGTCTTGGAAAGAACTCTCTTACTGATTAGATGTTGGAGAAATCAAAATTAAGGCATGATAAAGAATATCCAATTTCTCATATATATATTTGGAGTCCTTTTTGTATTTTTTAGATTATGAATACTTTTAATAGTTTCTGATAAAGGACTCGTTTCAGTTATGTCTTTAGATTCATCTATTATCAAGTCGTCCTCCGACTCATTAGGACAAAGATATTCATAGTACATTCTAGAAATAAGTTCATTTCCAAATTCCTTAGTTTCAATTTTTGTGCTATACTTCTAAAAAACTATTGCTAGAAGTTAATGTTCATGAGTAAATAGATAAAATTAGTGTGCTTAAAACTATATTTCTATATAAAGTGCAAAAAAAAAAGAAATTTCGGTTAATCGACACAAATTAATCGGTTTATTTGTTATTTGAAAATCGCCAATTTTAAATTATTCGAACAGTTAACCGATCAAAATTAATCGATTGAATACCCTAGTGGACATACTATAAAGTCTTATGAATGGAAACATCGTTTTTTGTAAACATTCCTTGATGTAAATTTCGGTAATTATTTAGCCCTTTGTCATACCAAGAACTTTTTGGGAAATTTTGTCTCTTTTGGTTCCTTAACTTTTCTTCAACATTCCCTCGAGTATCAGCAACATACAAATTTTGACCCGGAAGCTGCGAAAAATCTGCCAGAGCATACGTTTCGTCATCCATTATGCAGCAGGAATATTTTTTTTACAAAATTTGACTTCAATTTCAGTGCTCTGTTTTAGGCCTCTAAATTTTTAGCAGAGTTTCTGTCAGGAACTTTTTGAGCCTTGTATGTTTTTGATTTACAGTGGCTTTAACTTTTCGTACCAAATAGTCCGAGCACTGAGCTAACCGGGCTGCTTTCCTACTGGATGTGTTGGGAGCTCTTTTAAAAATACTTTCTTTTTTTTGACTTAATAAACATCATGTGAACCATTCCTTCTACCTGAACCAGGTATTCTATCAACGGACAAGTTCTCCCGGTACTGTTGAATAACATTGGAAACAGTTTGACGGCAGACCTTTGATTGTTTGGCCAACTTTTTGTAGGACCAAGTTGGGTTTTGTTGAAAATATTTAATAATTTTATTACGCACATTAAACATAATAACTGACATGCTTTACAACGATAACTTGATCAAAAAAAAATATATCAAATAATACTTGGGTTAAAAGTTTAAATGAAAAACGTGAGTTATCTCAGTCTTTAGTTTTTAGTTTTATTCGGTTTTCGATTGAAAAATTACTAAATTCTTTTTAATTCTTGGATAAAAATTAAAAACTTTTTTTTCGATAAAAACTTAATTAAAACCATTTAAAACATTACTTGGAAGCAACACTGGGTTTCCACAATATAGAGCATTTATATAAAATTTATACATATTAGGGTCGGTCAAAGCATTTTTCCAAAATATTCAAGAATTGAGGCAAAAGAAAATTTTATTTCCTCTAGCCAAATGTGTATGCGGATTTTTAATTTTTGAGTACCGCCTGATTGCGCATTCATACAGATTTTCTTTTTATTTTTTCGCCCTTTGTCCCACCTAATTCAAATATTTTTATACACAGAAAAAATTAAATTATCTGAACGCAATATTTAGAAATAGTCAAACTGAATGCTACTAGGCGCATTTACTACGCCCCTTTAAAGTTGCATTCAAATATCCAAGATCTGAACGCTTATTTCGTTGTTTACTATGCGACGTTAAGCTCGTAATAGACCAAGCAAAAGTTTTTCTGAACGCAACATAATAAAACCCAATCCTTTCTACTAGCGACCTGAACGTTTTGTTCAGATTTTTTGAATCAACCAAATAATTCTTCGCTGAACACACATTAGCATAACTGAATGCAAAATTCAGTAAAGTTGCTCATAGATACCGTAAAACGTGCCGTTCAGCTTAGTAGGATAGTAAAAAAAAAAACTAAACGCATCGTTCAGTAAATCTGAACGAGATGTGGAAAAAATATTTTTAGCAACATTTTTTCAAAACTAATATTATTTCAATTGCTCAACAAGTGTTAAGTTTGACTGAATCTCATTTGTGTGTTGATTATTAAAGTGAGTAGTTCATATTTTATATAGTGACATCCATTCATTAGCATTAAGATTTGTTAGAGAAATTCAATTTCTATAGCCGGAGTTGAAAGGTAAGTTCCCAGCAGTTCTAGGAGACAGTCCAGAACTAGTGATTTTACCCATCATTTAGGGTGGGAACTAGTTACTTCAATAGCTACATGACTAGTTATTTTAACACGTACATGTCCTAAGCAGGGGGTCAATTGACCCCTTTTGACTACAATGAGACTGTCTAATAGCTGGTCCAAAGTATTCAACGCATTGCATTCACATACTACTTAAATAACGTCAGTTACATTACTAGCTGCCTAACTGGTAACTTGATCAGCTACATAACTAGTTATTTTAAGATGTACGAGTGCTAATTGACATCAAATAGTCAGCTAAAATATATATCATAGGCAGCCCAATAAACGATACCTTGTAAACAAACCTTTCTTCGACAACTCTCCAATCGATTGCTTCAGGTGGGTAAAATAACTTTCTTTTAAACAAAAAATGTACTAAAATAATACTACTCCGTATGCTACGTTTATTGTGTTATCGTAACCAACCAGCTGAGACCTGTGCCGAATGCCTAAGAGTCGGTTAAGCCGAGCCGCCGAGTCGTGATATATTAGGACATTATGACAATATGACTGATAAAAGACCTTGTGAATTGACCAATTGTATGTTTGTGCGAATATACGTATTTACAAATGTACAGTTTGATCGGCAGTTAAAGGATAACGTTTTTATAGGCCAAAGCCATTATTTCTGATGGCGTTATATATAATTTAAAGCCTAATACACAGGATTAAAAAAGAACAAACAAATAATTATATATAATAACATGACCGCTAAATCTTTATTCATTATGAACGTATTTATAACAAAGCTTGGCTACCGATTCAAAACGGTTAAAAGGCATCAGTAACGCTTATATTGACTATTTCGATAACTGTATATTAGCGGTAACGGAATTAGCTTTTATTTCGACAACTTTGAAATAATGAAAAAAAAAAAACTAAGGTAATATATTATAATTTAACCATTTGCCGACAAACGGTACTTATAAGTACCATAGCAATTATAAGCTTACAAAATGAAAACAAAACATATTTTGACCCTTTTGAAGTACACTATCATCTTTGAAATAATATATTTTTTTGCCAATATGGCAACCTCGCTTACCCAGAATAACGGTTAAGTATATCATGTTCTCATTGTGGTGTTTATTAATGTTGTAATGATAAAAAATAATCTTTCGTTAAATACCATGCAATAGACTTGAAATAGAAAATGTTATAAAAGTTACAAAACTAATCAATTTATTAATCAAATTTAAACAAAAATCTATGACTTTTTTATCTTTTGGCTGATGCTGAACCAACGGTACTTAAAAGTACCAGGTCCCTTACAATTAATTTCAGGTCCCTTTCTGTTCCTTGCAGGTCCACCACAAATTTAAAATTTTGTAAATAACTTCCTGAAGTCCGTATTTTCAATATTCATAAAAAAAAAAAATAAAACCCCTTAGTCCAAAAGGGGTTAAAATCTATAGATTTCAATAAACTCAATTATTAAAATCACAAATTTGTATTTAAGTATATAACTATTTTAGTGGTAGTGGTAACTGCAGTTAGTTTGGTAACGTTAGTTTAGCGGTAACGATAGTTGAGCAGAAGGGCTAATTTAGTGTTAACGGATTACTTTATATGCACGAGTTGTTAGACATCAAATCGTATGATATATGTGGATTTAAGGCTATTAATATTAAGTATACGTAGTTTTAAACTGCACAAAGGTCTGCAAAATCCATAATCAGAGCGATTTCTTAGATATTTATGGACTTCTCCATGTCTGGTAAAGATAGATGCATATAAATTTGTCATTTCATTTGGAATTTCTTTAACGTTAATTTGCGAACCTAAACAGTACATATATTTTATATACTCATAGGTAGAGTAACTTTGGGATATGTGGACTACCATTTTGTATTTTCTAAATTTTTGCCACAATAAACATATATGGATGTTAAAAAAGTTGTGTACCAATAAATTTGCAAATGTATTCTCTAATTGTTTTTATATTTGAAAATTGTTTGGGTCAAAGGAGAAAAAATGTATGTGAAAATATTGTAAGGAACCCAAAAACCAGCATTAAAAAAGTGGAGGTTAATGTGGACTAGTATTTAATACATAAAATTTATGAACCCATTTTTAAAAAAATTAAATTTTCCATATCTTTTTATTAATAAAAACTAAAAAGACGCTTTCTTGGCTTACATAGTTGGCTTACAAAGTACATAATTATTTGTCGGGTAATTTGGAACAGTAGTACACAATCAACTAATTTAAGTGGTCCACATTACACGAACTTGGTTCGCAATGGTAAACAATTATTTTTACCTACTAATCTAAATGTGCTTAAATACTTGCAAAAATATGTGAAACTACGTCTCCACTTTAACTATTTAAAACAACCAAACGTTAAATTTTAGTACAGTTACATAGCTGTACCAAATTTTGTTTGTTACTTGGGACGAAAAAAAGTTGACAACGCGCATTAACATTCAATACATGCATAAAAAGCCAACATATCAATTGTCATTTGAAACAAACAGTAAAATCTACTACAAAGCAGTGTTATCATACCTTCAATAGTTTCTTAAAAAATACACAAGTCCACATTGGATGCATAGACTACAATACCCAAAGTTACTCTTATAAAGTCGATCAAAAGCTGTCCGTCTATAACCAGGCTTGCCAGTGTTGGGGATTTGTCCCCAAAGTTAGGGATTTTGTAAGGTTTTTTGGGACAGAAAATTTCGCTTGGGGACTGGGGATTTTATTGGGGATAAATGAAAATATTTCGGGGATTTTATGGGGATAAAGTAATTAGGTTAAGGTTATTTTATTATCGAAAATAGAAATAAGTGAACATTATTTCATGTTCTGTGAATAGAAAATAGAGATGCTCAATGCTATTGAATGTACAAGATGGGGCAAAAGTAATCAACCAATTTTATTTTGCTGTATGTATATATACAGCAAAAATATATATACATACAGCAAAATAACATTGGGTGATTAATTCTGACTCACCTTGTACATATAATATGATATAATCTTTAAATCCAAAGCAGTATTTTCAAAAAGTTTTCTGATTTTATGTGCAGATCAATACATATTTTGATGGTAAAGTTCAGTTCAAGGTGTAATTCAGTAACTTCGAATTGAATTTACAATTGATTATTCTCAAATGTGTTTATGCTTAATGTTTGGTTAAAAAAGATACCACTACTAATTTTATATAAGATTTGAATATATGTGTTACGATATGCAGTGGAAAAAATTGTCAACCAATTGGTATGAATATTTTCAAAATAAACATTGACAAATTCATAAGAAGGAACCTTCTTAATTTTACAACAATTACTTCGAACAGTTATTGGCTGATTTATTCAATATGTAGTTTAGTTTTTGTGAAAATTTCAAGAAAAACAATATTTGGGGATTTTTGGGGATATTTTTAATTTTGGTTGGGGACAGCGATTAAAAGTACCTGGCATCCCTGTCTATAACGGACAAACTAACTGGAGTGTCCAAAAACCGGAAAATAAAAAAACCGAAGTAGTGTGTTTTTGAAAAAACCGGTATCCGTTTTTGTCTTAAATTTATTTTTATAGAGGTTTTTGTTAAAGAAAAAGCAATTAAGTACATGTCTAAAGTCATGTTTCACAAGAAAAATATGTAGAAATTAACATACAATTTTAACTTTCATTATTATTTTTTTCAGAATAGAGAAGTAAGTAATAGTAATAAATAAACGTTTTGGTTTTAGTTCCATATGTAGTTTAATATTCCTATCATAAAACCATTACTTTGGTGTCTAAAATACTTATATTTAAATTTAATCCACATTTGAAATTGAAATAAGATGGCAAAACAATCATCTTATTTCAATTTCAAATGTGGACACAAATAAGAAATATGTTAAGAATTGTTTACCAAATCCTCGGAAATTTAAATTTTTTAATTCTTACGGCTATAACTTTATGCAATTATGAGTTTTAGAAAATACATTTTATTAAAACCAATTCAGCGTCTAACAAAAACCTTGTCAAAAATTTGAAAATTTAAAGAAAGCCGATATCGGTCGAATTTACAAAGATGAAAACACAGATACTCTAATATCAACATCAATATAATAACAATAAGATCCTGATAATTTTACTATTTTTTCTGTCACAAAAAACGGTACATAAATTATGAGCATAAATTTTTTAAATTCTACTACGGTGAAGAGTTTATAAGATTCGTCAAAGCCGTATATAGCAACCTTACTTGCTATGAACTAAAATTTACAAATTAGTAATTTTTGTGGTTGAGTTGTTTAGCACTCATACATAAATATAAATGGGTTAAAGGGCATAAATATTACTTTGTAAATTAGTTGCAGTACATATGGGGTTCTTATTTTACTACTTTTTCATTTCGTTTTACACCAGCAATGATTGTTGTGGTAAATCAAAAATGTCAACTAAATACCAAAGTTACAAATACATACACACTTAAATCCTTATACATATTTGTAAATACACACACACATACACATATATGTATTAAAAAGGAGTTGGACAAACAATTATGAACTATGGATTTTATAAGAAACTGATTTCGCTGAAATTTGATTTTAGTTCCTTCAAGAAATTGTTTTATTTACAGAAGTAATTTATAATTAAAATGAAGATCTATCAAAATATCTGACGCTAATAACAGACATGCTTTACAAAAATAAAAAAAATCAAATAATACTTGGGTTAAAAGTTATAATGAAAAACGTGTGTTAAGAATTTTACGATATATATGTAGACGACTAGTTAGTTTTTCAGTAAGAACGTATCATATATTTTTGAAATTAAAACCAAACCAACTTGGTGATTTTTTATTTTTATTGTGATTTGCAGGGCAAGGATTTCTATGCAAATGCATGTTTGTAGTCAGTAACTCAAAATCACTTTTGACAATTTATCTTTCCGAATCGAAGAATTTGCAACAAAATGGCATCGATTTGTTGTTGCATATTTTTGCATATTTTGTTATAAAAGCATATTTTGCATATTTTTCTTTTAAATGCATATATTTAGCATATTTTTCCATTTTATTGCATATATATCAGTGTACACTGTACATACATATATTTGGCAACACCATTTAGTGTTGTAAAAATAGTTAATATATTAATACTAGAATTCTATTGTTGAAAGAAAAAGTTTACTTTTAAACTTTTCAATTTATGAATCGATTTTTTAGCTTTTTGAAATTGTCGATTTTTCGAAAATTTTTTTAATATCGACTTTTCGACTTTGTTCTCTGGCTTCATTTAAATATGCACCTTTAACTTCTGTTGACGAACAGACAAAGTTTTCTTTTTGGAAATTTAAAAAAAAATTTATTTGTTTATACAAATAGAAATCTAAATTAAGTAATTTTGTAACATGAAAATAAATAACTGACTAATTTTTTTTAATATAAATATTGTATAATTTACATACATACATGAATTTTCTTATTTTTACTTTGAAAAAATATATTTTAAACCTTTTATGTCCTTTATATGTACATATATATTGAAAATGTGACCTGAAATTTATATCTGTCTTTTATTAATAAATATATTTCAAATAAAAAACTTGTTTTTATTGCATATTTTTGTCGTTTTTAGTGCATATTTTCTCTCTTTATAGTGCATATTATAAGCGCATATTTTTAATTTTTTAGTGCATGAAAATCCTTGCCTTGGTGATTTGTAACATATAGGGAAATGAGATAGCAGATGGACTGGCCAGACAGAGTTCGGATCTGGACTATAGTAATAGGGACTGGGAGGTTAAACCTTCTATATGGCACTACTATAGGTTGATCTTTGAAAGATTTCGGAACTATACGAACCAATCCTGGTGTAGTAGGAAGGATTGCAGGGTGTTCTAGGCTATTTCAACAAAATTGTATGAATAGGAGAAGACTCAGGTCTTTAGTAGGAGTGATAACCGGTCACTGCTCAATTTGAGCCTTCATTGGTAAATGGGATATGGGCACACACACTGGAATACAAGGTCTAGGGATTCTGTATATGATATCAGCTGTATTTTTACATTATTTTGTAAATCAACCTGTATAATAAATATAAATATTTATCACACCACATAATGAAACGTTGGCAGAACAGATGTCATTTTTTTTGTTTATATAAATGCATAGGGGAAGTCGTATTGTTTCTATTGTCATGACAAATCATAATTTGTTTTTCGTCGTAAATGTAGGTTGTCATAAATAATATTTTTGAATTTGATAATAATTTTTTTTTACCAATTTTGTGAAATGAGATTTAGTAAAACTGTTCGTCTTTTAATTGGAAGCTTTCGATGAGGAATTCAAAAGGGAGCGTTCGATGTGGGTTAATCCTTTTTTAGCAAAGAGGGAACTCCATAGTTTGGAAGCTCATCTTTTAAAGGATATATTGTGGGAGGAAAAGGAGTACCAAAACTTCTGCCGTTTGAATAATGACGATTTTAAAAAAATACTGGGAATGGTAAGTACGTGAAGAAAAATTCTTATTTAATAAAAAACATAAAACATTTGTACACGAAATTTTCTTTTTGTAGGTGCATTTAAAAATCAAAAAGAAGGATACCGTAATGAGATTAGGTATAAGTCCACGAAGCCGTTTAGCTGTAACATTGCGTTATTTAGCCTCCGGAGATTAATTTAGTTCGCTAGAATTTCTAAGCCACATTTCTAGGAAAACAATAAGTAAATTTTTACCTGAAGACTAAATGGTATAATAGAACGATTTCGACAACGATTAGATTCTATGACAACCACGATTGTGACGTGAAAAACGTATTATATATATTAACAAAAAAAGCGTAACTTAATGTTAGCACAAGGTCATAATTAAAAAATTTACAATATTTCAGAACTATACATAGCCTTTTCTATGGCTTTAGTAGCTGAAATTAAAGACAGTTCAGAAAGTTGAAGTTCTACGGATTTTCCAATAAATATAATATAATAAACTTAGAGGATGCAGCAAACTCAGAGTATTTCCTCTTTCCCAAAGTCACACTAAAATTGCTAATAACGAGGGAAACTTAATACTACGATGCTCTAGAAAAAGTGTTTTATGAGTAAAATTCAAGAAATATACTTGTACTATTTGTCCTATATATAACTTTGGAAAAAAAATCAATCAAATTCAATTTAGTTCTTCATTTGATGAATATCTCAAATAACAAAAAAATATATATCTCTTTGGTTAAAAGTACCACAAATGTTATTGTTTAAACTGACATATAATATTTCTAAAGAAACGTAGAATTTTCTAGCAATTTTATGTGCTCAAAATATGCTCTTAAAAGATAAACATGCAAAAATATGCACTAACAAATCGATTACAAAATTCGTCAATTGTTTTGAAACGGATAAATATATTATTATTGGTTCCATACGACGCACAAAAAATATGCAATTGCATATTTTCTCTTTTCTCTGTATTGACTTTTGAGCCGTTAGTAAAACTTTTTAATTTCATGGTCATACACACAAAAATATTAAGCTGTGTTGCAAAATTTTATCCCCAATTATTAAAGCTCTTTTGTTCACAAAATATAGTAACAGATTATAATTTTAATACATAAACTAAAACTGTTATGTTTTAAATATCCACAGATATGTGGACAAGCCCTGTTTGCAGCATTCGTAATATGAAATATACAAAAGAAATCATGTTGTCACATTTGGTTTGCGATTTATACGTTTGTTCGAACGTACAAACATACATATAGATGTGGGACACTTGGCGGTTTCTTGTTACTTTGGCTGCATGACACATATTTAACGTAACACCACACAAAAATCTGGTCCCTGGGTAACAAAAAAAAAAAAAAAAAACGTTTATTGTTTTATAGAATAAAAAAAATAAAAATAAAATGAACACATAACCACAGTTGAACATAGAAGGTGGTTGGTGGCTGGGGGAAATGAAATCTACTCGTATGTGTAGACTTCTTAAGAAGTTGAGTAAATAATTTTTTCACACATACCCTATACGTATACGTAAATATACTCCTGGATGTGTTGCAATGGTACGTTCTTGTGCGATTTACTACACGCCTGAATTGCTTAATTTCTTTATGTTGTAAGTTGTACGTTTGAACAATTGTACATATTCGTACATACAAATGAATGTATGTATGTTTGTTAGTGAGTGTGTGTAGTTGTATGTAGTTGTACTTAAAGAATTTATTCAATCGTAACTTACCTTCCGCTCCGTTAGACAAGCCATTTGCGACATTGATGCTGTTACCAGGTCCCACAACAATACCATTGATGATGTTGACTCCTTGTGCACTGTTGCCACTTAGAATTTCGTTTTCCTGCATTTGATTGGTAAAATGCGTTTCTTTGGCTCTAACCACCTCGTTGAGGCCTTTGTTCATATTTGAGGACTGCTTGCGACGGGGCTTTTGTGTTGTGTGCACGTACGGTGTTGGTGTTGTGGTTGGTTTTGGTGGCAACCGAAGCTCTGCAACAAATTGAGGCAATTATCACAATTTAATATACATGATTAAAAAGAAAATACTATGAAAATAAAATCATATTTGCTCCCATTCAGGTCAATCACACAAAATCACAGCGAAAAATAAATCCCTTTGTAAAGAACGAACAGATGTGACTCGCTAGCTGGCTGGCTGGCTGGCTGACTGAATGAATGACAGACGTACAACCCGCCTCTCGAACAATGTCATTTAATACTTACAATTATTACTGCTATTATTTGTATTTTCTTCAATTGTACACAGGTCTATTTGAAATGTCAACAAATTTAAATAAACCCACCATTTATCTCTAACAACAGAGATACTAGTTGGAGTATTTTGCTTTGACAGCCAGTCTCAGCTGCCCACCACTGCCTGCCATACCACGATTACTTACTTACTACACAATTACTTACTACAAGTCAATAAAATCAAATATGTTTAACATTCGATTGAATTGATTTTTATTGCGCTCAAATTGAAGAAGATCCAACAGAGTGAAGCAAAGACATTTTTCTTTTACATACTTTTTCAACCATTATAATGGCAATAATAATGGAATCGATAAAAACTTATTAGGAGCTTGGCATGATATCGTGTTGGGTTTTTCTACGACAACATTAACCAAATAGTACTAATATTTCTTCGAAGATGACTACTTTTTTGTCTTCTTTTTTTTTCAATTTTGCAATGTGACAACTACAGTGAACAGTGTAACGATTCGTAGGATTTTGACCATAATTAAATAAAATAGGTATACAATCAGGCTCATGTGCAATTTCTGTTATAAGATTGGGTAAATTTAACTTTAAACTTTCAATTTCTGTTAAAAACTTTTTAAATTGTAATAAACTACTGAATTTTTAAACATACATAATTAATATAATTTTTTCAATGAATGAATTCATTTTTAACACTCTGTAACTATAATTACCGTTACCAAAATAATCGAAAATATCGCTATTCCTTAACTAATTTTATGTCAGGCAGAAATTACCGTCATAATTAAATTGTCATTACCAAAACAATCCAAATTAGCATTACCGTTACCTTTTAATAATTTCGAATCGGTAGCCAACTTTGGCGTTGAGAAAAAGATCCAAATTCTAAACGAATTTTCGCAAAATTCAACAAAACACCACATAGATGTGTTAGGAGAATATTTTTTAATAATGTATATGGGGGATTTAATGTCAAGTGAACCAACTATTGAAATCTACAAAATCGGTCAAGAACTCTCATCCATTTTTTTACATAAAATAAAGCTTAGGTCTATTCATTTAAGTGCTTTTTGGTCGCTTTGTGGAATGCAAGTGGGTTGACCGATCTTGTTGAAAAATTCTGGCTGAATTACTATAAAATAGGACTAATCATGGTGCAAATTTCATCTCGAGCGGAAGACATCGATTTCAAAAGTTGGTTCACTTGAAATCCCCCATATATAAAATGATTATCTTGAAATTACAAAAATCTTGCTATTAAACATCCTACTTTGCATAATACCGCCATAAATTCCCATTCGTTTACACCACTACAAACCTTAAAATATCGTAGATTTAATTATTTTTAATTTTGAAGTGAATTAATATTTACGCTAATTTCATATTTTATTTGATTATAGATTATCCTCATATGGAAAGTGTTCGATATTGAAGATCGTCATAAAATGAAATCTAAATTACTCATGTAAAGTATAGAGAATCATACTATTATTGTCCTTCAGATATTTAATAATACTGATACTGGCGACAAATGATGTATCACGCTCACCGTGATACAATGGTAACAAAATAAACTATTAATGTTCTCCAGATATTCGATAATAAATATTTAAGTAGTTAGTATGGAAGGGGCCACGCTAACTGTTCCGATCCCGTTGTAGCAATTACAGTACTTCAGATATTCTATAATAACTAATAAATTCGTATGGAAGGTGTCACGCCATCTGTTGTGACCCACTCATTTTTATTTTGTTTATGTACAATGATAAAAAAATAATTCATGCTAAGTTTAGAGACTTTTACTTTTATCCAAATGTTCAATAACAACTACTTAATGTCCACTAATCCCACCCATTTGCAGTCAAACTACGTATAATAATGAAGTGATTCCAATAATAATTGATGACTTTCGAAATTATAATTCTCTAGATATTCGAAAATTACTATTTAGTCTTTATGGATCTAATTTCGTACAATGGTAACCAAATTACTCCAACAAAATTTTAAAGTTTTAACTACTATTGAATGGGAGGTGACACACCCATTATTGCTAGTTTGTCTACTTTCGACCTAAACATTAATATGGATGTTAAAGTACTTCTTACAAAGTTTCAAGACTTTACCTATTATAATTATACATAAGTATATACGAATTTTAGTATTTACTTTGTATGAAAGTTGACACGTCAAATATTTCTATCACGCTAGTTTTTCGTCAAAAGATTCATATGGGCAATTCCACGAGAATGACAACCACCACTGAAAAAACAAAAACCCTTGAAACTCTTTTTTAAAGATGACTTGAATAGGAGAAAACACTAAAATTTTACTACATATGTGAAAGAGCTTATTACAACATTTTAAGTGCAAAAATAATAGTTTAAACTGACTATATTTAATTTTTTAATTTAATTGGTATGATTTAGTCTAAAATTGTGGCGTAAACTAAGCTCCCAATTAGCATGTAGTATGAAATGAATTAAAATCTGATTATTTTTTGCTATTATCAAATTGTTTATTGAAACCGAATATATATTTTTTATTTATAGCTTTTGAATACATATATTTACAGAATATAAGGACTGAGATCGTAAAATTTTTTACACACGTTTTAAAAGTTTTAAACCAAGTATTACTTGATTTTTTTTAATCAAGTTACCTTTGAAAAGCATGTCAGTTATTATGTTTAAAGTCAATTATGTTCATTTGTTGTTAATCTGATTAAAATGAGTGACCAGAAAAAAGTACGTACTAAAATTATTCATTATTTTCAATAAAGCCCAACTTGGTCCTGCAAAAAGTTGGCCAAACCATCAAAGGTCTGAAGTCAAACTGTTTCCAATGTTATTAAGCAGTACCGGGAGAACTTTCAAAAGAGCTCCCAATTCATCCGGTAGGAAAGCAGCCCGGTTAGGTCAGTACTCCGACTATTTGGTACGAAAAGTTAAAGCCAATGCAGGTTTAAAAGCATACAAGGCTAAAAAAGTTCCTGAAAGGAACTCTACTAAAAATTTAAAGTCCAAAGACAGAGCACGGAAATTGAAGTTAAATTTTATACAAAAAATATACCTGCTGCATAATGGATAACGAAATGTACCCATGTAAAATTTTTCGCAGCTTCTGGGTCAATTTTTTTATGTTGCATATGCTGGAGGGAATGTTGAAAAAAAGTTTAGGACCCAATAGTAGACAAAATTTCCCAAAAAGTTCTTGGTATGGCAAGTAATATGCAGTTGCGGCAAAAAAGTCAAACATTTGTTACAAAGGACTCTATAAATACCGAAATTTACATCAAGGAATGTTTACAAAAAAGGTCTTGAGTGGAACAAGAACAATAATGTGGTATATGTACCAAGAGAGGCAATTCCTCCAAACTGCCTTGAGCTGAGTCCAGTGGAAAGATATTGGGCTCTTGTTAAAAGAGAATTGAAGAGCACCAAAAAGGTTACCAAAAGTGTAGTAGATTTTAAACGAAGATGGATGATTTTTAATTTCTTGATTTTTATTTTTTTTGTCAAAAATAATTGTTATTTTTTTATTTTTTTTGTCAGAAATATTTGTCAAACTTTGAGTTTTATTTTTTTTGTCAGAAATATTTGTCAAAATTTGATTTTTATTTTTTTTTGTCAGAAATATTTGTCAAACTTTGATTTTTATTTATTTTTTGTCAGGAATATTTGTCAAACTTTGATTTTTATTTTTTTTGTCAGAAATAATTGTTATTTTTTTGTCATACATATTTATCACACTATGATTTTTATTTATATAGTCTGACAAATATGTATCACAAAAAAATAACAATTATTTCTGACAAAAAAAAATAAAACTCAAAGTTTGACAAATATTTCTGACAAAAAAAAATAAAAATCAAAAAATAACAATTATTTTTGACAAAAAAAATAAAAATCAAAAAATAACAATTATGTTGTGATTTTTATTATAAATGTCATAATTGTTACGGTCCCTGTTTTTTATAGTAAAGGTATAGTCACACATGGCATATATTTGCTCAAAAAAACGCAACCACTTTTTTTTGCAACAAAATTGTTTGACGTGTTTGCTCTTGCAAGTGATTTGTAAGATCAAACAATTTCAAATAAAATAAAACCAAATTCTTTGTTTTGAATCATCTTAAGTTAAATAAGTTTTTGTAATTAATAAAAGTATTCAAATATATTTTATTTAGTGGTTACGTAATTTTCGTCAAATATTTGTCATGTGTGAACCTACCTTAACAATAATTTCAATAAAATTTTTGCATATTTCTACATGTACCTCAAAATTAATTCCGTTTTATGTCACGTGCGATATACCCTTATTTCGCTCGATATTTTAGACAAAAATGTTTCGAAAGAACTTATTATTTTTTTAAAATAATAAGTTCTTTCGTATTTTTAAGAGTATTTTTCTGATACTCTTATTTTTTAAAAATCTATTCCACTCTATAGGCGTACAAATGTCACGTACGATGACATGTGATTGCCCATATGTAAAGCAAAATTACTTGTACGATGTTTGAAGGCTCTATATGTCATAGTTAACTTTAGCATAAAATAAATTATATTTTATTTTTGTTGATCTCTTTGGCGTCCCTCTCTATTTTTTGTCTAAAATTATTGATTTATAGAGTTGCATATGTTTACAAAAGTGGGGAAGTGTATTTGCTAAGAAATGTTCACATGCATAAATATTTGACAAACAAAACGAATCCCAGTAGTTCTTGGTGACTGTGCGGAAATAGTGATTTTACCTATCACTTTATCAGTTAAGAAGGCATCATCGACAGTCCAATTACCGATTGCTTGTTAACTAACCTTCCTCCGATACTCTCCAATAGATTACTTCTGGTGGGTAAATAAAATTTCTTCTAAAGTGTAGTACAAAATAAACGCTTAAAGTGACTACACTCCATGTTACTTAGAGACATTAAATTGAAAATTGACTTCACGTTATGGTACACGGCACGTCAGTATACTTAAGTAAAAATAAATAGTGTGAGAACTATATCAACACAATTTATATAAAATAACTTTGTACTAATTAGTCACAAAATAGTACAGTATATAATAAACGTTTAAAGTGACTACAGTCTAGATTACTTAAAGACACTTAAGTGACAATTGTTTTCACGCTAGTTACATGTGATGTATAAAGTAACCATTTGACTTTTCTCTTCACTACAAAGAGCACTTATGTATCAAATGAACCAAAATATATAAAGTGGAGTAAGCCAAGTACCCAGCAGTTCTAGGAGACAGTCCAGAACTAGTGATTTTACCCATCATTTAGGGTGGGAACCAGCTACTTCAATAGCTACGTGACTAGTTATTTTAACACGGGCATGTCCTAAGCAGGGGACATGCCCGTGACTTGACTTTAATAAGACTGTCTAATAGCTGGTCCAAAGTAGTCAACGCATTGGATTCACATACTGTTCAAATAGCGTCAGTTACTTTACTAACTACCTAACTGGTAACTTGATCAGCTACATAACTAGTTATTTTAACATGTACGAGTGCTAATTGACCTCAAATAGTCAGCTAAAAGACATATCAACATCAGTCCAATAAACGATAGCTTGTAAACAAACCTTTCTTCGACAACTCTCCAATGGAGTGCTTCTGGTGGGTAAAATAACTACTTTCTAAATTGCAGTACAAAGTAAACGTTTAAAGTTACTTCATTATAGGTTACTAGGAGACACTAAAGAGACTATTGACTTCGTGCATGTTACATGGGATATCAGTATACTTAAGCAAAAATTAAAATTAACTGTATGAGAATTATATCAATAAAATTTGTATAAAACCAGTTTGAACGAATTATCACACAACACGTTTAAAGTGACTACACTCCAGATTACTTAGAGACACTTAAGTGGCAATTGTCTCCACGCTAGATTACCTGGGATGTATAAAGTAATCAATTGTCTTATCTCTGCACAAAAAAGATCACATACGTCTCAAATGACCAAAATATATAAATTGGAGTCAGCCAAGTGATAAAACATTTGTGACGATTACTGTCTATAAGGGATACATTGACTACTTGCTTAACTGCTGGATAATCAGGTAATTATTAGTGACAATTACTGTCTATAAGAGATACATTGACTACTTGCTTAACTGCTGGGATGTTTACTCGTTTGTTTTTGTACCAAAAAGGGGTTTGACGACAGTCACTTAATTATATTTCATTGCTCTCTCTTTTGTCATGGTTTGCCGACTGCGGTTTTCATTGTAATAAGGTTGCTCTTTAATGTTTCCAAAAACCGAAAAAAAAAGAATTTTAAATTGGTGAACAGCTTTAAAATAATAGTGTCAATATAATTATCGTAAACTAAGTATTTGATCTTTTCCTCTTTTTTTAATTATTTTTCTAATTCGTGGATTTTGTACCAGAAAATTTTGTGTTTTAACAATTGTCATAAAGATGTTGCATATTTTTTAGATGAATTTTTACCGTGATTTTCGCAATCTTTTAAATAATTCTGCACCAAATTATAAACCGATATTGCTCAAACCTTATGAAAAGAGTGTATTTGTGGAAAATTTCAGCCAGCTAGCTCTTTTCGTTTGAGCCCTATCGTGTTATCAAAAGACAGAAAGACTGACGAACATAGCCGTCTTCAAATTTCATAAAGACTCAGAATATAAATACTTTAGTGGGTCTGCGATGAATACTTCAAATTGTTACAAACAGAATGACATCTTTTTTTCTTTTGACAAATAAAAGAATTTGAAAAGGTGGATTTATTGACAGGTCTTTTTTATATTCTAAATACGGTTATTCAATCTTCACACTTTTCTACTACTTTAACATTTGTTTTTATCACTTTTAGAGAAATCTAAATATTTCCCATTTCATAACACCGTGCAGAGGATAAATTGTGGAATACTTCTTCTTTGGCTTAGACAAAAAATTTAAATTGTGTTGTTTTATTTCACTTATTCAACGTGTACGTATGGATGGATGTATGTATGTATGTGTGTCAGTCGAAAGTCGGAATAAATATGTTTGTATGTATCAGTGACTATGGATGGGTGCGAGTATTTTTAACAGAAGTTTGCTCTAGCCTTCTGTTATTGCCGGTGCTGATGCTGCTGCTGCGAATGGTTAGTGTAATTCATGTGATTTCTTACTTAACTTGGCAGTTTGTGGCAATAACTTTGGCCCTGCACAACTGTGATAAAAAGATATTATTGACTTGTGTCTATGAATGGGTTCGACACAAACCAAATTGAGATGGTTTGAATAAAATACACAAACACATACGTAATTTTGTACTCATGCACATACCCGCACAACACATACACACACACACACACTTACGAACACATACGTTTTGGTTTATTGTATTCCCTCTGTTGACTTCCGAAATACCAATTGATTTATCGTACATGATTAGAATGGATGAATGACACTAGCTACTCGTATCTAACACTAGATATCAGGCAAAGAGTTCTTTCGTTTATTCGTTCGTTCGTTTGTTCTTTCTTTATTTCGTTACCCAGTACAATTTAGGATCAATTCAAAGCTGTTCGTAACTTTAAGAAATGGAACAGCAAAAAAACAAAAAGAAGAGAAGACAAAGTCTGTCTGCCATTTGATATTCCTATGATGCATGTGTAAGTGTGAGTGTTTGTATGTAGATGAAAAATTGTTTATTTTAGTGTAGGAGTGGGGGAGTCGTGTGAGAAAGTAGTCAAAACATACCTTGTAGTCGTATTCGGGCCTCACTTTTGCCTAAAGCATTCACACTGGAGCAGCTGTAAGCGCCAAAGTCCGCTTTAGTCAGATGACGTATTGTCAGATTAAGCTGCCAAGTGTACATGTTAATCATGCTCTCGGATATATTGTACTTGTTGCCATTGTGCAGCTTAAGGTTTCCTGTATAGATAGATGGTAACGACGATAATAAAGATGGCGTGCCGCGGTCGACGGAAGCAGGGGTGTTGCGATGTTGGGTGAATAACAGCATTAAAAAGACACAAAAAGAGAAAATTATATACAATAAAATCAACTTAAGTTTAATATTATAAATAAATATGTATGTATGTCCGTCCATCCGTACGTTCGTACATTCTTATATTCTACTAATAATAATAATAATAAAATCAAATAAAATACAGAAATAAACATACAAAAGTACAATGTAGATACTCCTAAGGAATAAATAGATGTTCTCTAATGTAAGGGTATCTCGTAAAACAGAATTTTTATTTCACATGTTGTTCCATATTACACTATCCAGATGAACAGTTTTTTGTGAAATTGTTCTATGAATACCACGCAAATGATGTATTTATATAACGCAAAGTTTTGAATCAAATTAAAGTTAAGTGTTTAATTGAAGTTTAAGGGTTTACCAGAATTGTATTATTGGCTTAACCGGTTTTTAAAATCAATAGAATCAATAGATTTCACGTGGATATTTTTATTTATATTCATATATAAAAATATCCACACAATATTTACATATTTTTGGACGCACCTTCGGTATAAATCAATTATTTCATATATTTCGAAAAGGTGTAATCCTATGTGTTTTAAATGTCCTTGATTGAAATTCCGTATAATTCAAGAATTTTAGGCTAAATCTTACTAATGGTTCATTTAAAACTAATCATACGTAAAAATTTATTTTGGGACACAATGTGTCTGGGAAAAGATACAATATGTCTGAACATGAAAAGGGTTAGATTTATGGATTTTTCTAACATCATTTGAAGATACAAAAAATTGTACAAAAATTAGGTCGTGCGTTTTGAATAGTTCAAAAAATAAAAATTCTGGTCGACCAAAGTCCTTTTTGTAGGTGGAATTCGCAAATCTTAAAGAATGGCTTTAAACACTGTACGAAACGTTAATATGATTAAGATGACAATCTGTTTGAATGTATTAAAGTTACAGTTTGGAAAGCATTAAACCACACTATATAAAATAAATTAATTGCAATTAATCAATGAAAATGCGAATCATAGGATGAAATGGTTGGAAAAAAAATGCCAACTAACTGGCATCAGGTACCAATTTCTGTATTTTTTTAAAGGAAAATAAAATAGTTTATTGTGAAAATTGTGTTTTCAATTTTATAGGACCAGATGGCTTTAAGGCTTCTGATAAGATTTGAAAAATTAACCAGTGTAATGCGTCTTTCATTAAATGTTTATATTTAAATAAAGCAAAGTGTGTGAGAGATATCATCGATCCGCAATGTATTCGCTGGGTGGCGTACATGCCAAATGTTAAATTTTCCTGACCCTAGCGTATAAATCAGGCTGAATTTGACCGATGGTAAGGGTTACGTTGGCTTTGAGGGTCGCTGTGGTTTGCGGCTTATTCGTATACACCTTCGACTTAAGAAACCCCACAAGAAAAAGTCTAACAGGGACAAATCGCACGAACTTGGTGGCCAGTTCACATCAACTCCACGTGCGATGACCATGTCCTCAAATCGCTCGTTCAGAATGTCCAATGTGTTGTGAGCTGTATGACACTTAGCGCCGTCCTGTTGAAACCACATATGTTATCCAATTCAGGCGAAAAGAAGTTGGTAATCACCAATCGATAGCGCTCGCCGTTAACAATGATGGCCTGGCCAACGTCGTTCTCAAAGAAATATGGACCAATGACGTCGCTAGCATTGCACGCTATTGGTTTCTAATCTGGATTGATATCCTCTGAAAATCGACAAAATCATCGGATGTTGGCCAGGCCATCATAGTCAACGGCGAGCGCTATAGGTCGATGATTACCAACTTCTTTTCACCTGAATTTGACGTACCCATTCAACCAGAAATGTGCCTAATCGAAAACCCATTTTTCAAACACAATTTTATCATTTGTACATGTTGTTGAACTCTAAATCGTCCATGGTCATCTGGCAAAACAAACTGAAATCCCTATCGGAAGACCCATGATGGAGAATTAATAAAACAAGAAATAAAAATACTCAATGTATCAATTGAAAAAAAAATAAAGATACGTTGTTTTATTGAAATAATATATACTGTCTTTATAATTCACTTCGAAATGTACATTCTTTATATTTTGGGTTTATAAATAGAACTAAGAGTAATCAAAAAATAAGATTCTTATCTGAACAACGTATGTGCAACAAGTATTTTACCCAATTATACCAATCTACTTGTTGGATTTTTGGAAAAACATAAAAAAAGTAAGTGGCCTTATACTTTTGACACTCACCTTATGCACTATCAATAAAATCAATGATATTTTAAAGTAGAATGATATTTTATGTGAGATGTGGTTGGGTTTTAACAGTTAAATGCAAACCTTGTTATACTAATGAGTCTTCGATATTACAATTTCATTAAAAAACCATTAGTAACTTTAAATTTGAATGCAATTTTACCTACAAAACAATAGTTGTAATAAGTTAAAAAAACTTTAAGAAAACAAAATAAATTTCCTTAAATTTTAAAAATTAGTTTTTGCTGGACACTCTTCATCCAGACACATACATACATTTTGATGAAAACATACACATGATGCAAACTTAAAGGATTCAAAATCAAGTTAAATTGTTAGAGATGCTGCAGAGACATGCTGTTGTTTTGTCTTTTATTTGTATGAGAAGAACAATAATAATCAGATGAAGAAGGGTAGAGAATTCATTGAACTTGGTGGTTGCTGGTCGGTCGTTTTATGTTTTTTTGTTGTTTTACTTTGTTTATTTGTTTTTTGTTTTAATTTTCTACTTACCCTCATTGCGATACCAGCCATTCAATGGTTTTGGGTAGACTTCCACAATGCATTCCAAAGTAACTTCTCGCTCGACTGGGGCACCCACTAGCTGATTTACGGCCTTGATGGATGGCGGAACTGTGTAGCGGTTTTAAAAGAGTACACCAAGCGTATGCGAATAAAAATAAGTAAAAAGAAATAAGAAGAATAAAATTAAAGAGCAAACAAACGCACACAATCACAAAAAGATAGAGTAAGCAAAGTAGAGTAAAAGGAGAGCATAACAAATTGCTGGATTAAGTGCAATGTAAAATGTCTGTTTTTATATTGTGCTTTATTTCATTGTCTTCCGTTTTCGTCCCAGAGTCTTGCGAAAGTATTTGTAAAATTTAAAACTTAATTTAATTTTATGCTCACATGTAACAGTTTTGATAATTTAAAATATGCTCTTCCATGAGATGAAGAAATTGCACAAGCTGTATAAAACACACATAAAATGGAGGACCTTTAAAAGATTCGTTAACATTTTCAATTGAAATTCCAATAAGAAATTGTAAAGTTTAAACATTGGATTTATCTCAACTGTGCTGGAGTATAATTTGGAACCAGTTTCCCTCAAGGCTTATATATAAGATGAAGAAATGAATCGTACTCAATTTTATCTACAATATTTTTCATCCATCGGCATATTTCATATTTATACCTTAAATCACTTTAATTATTAAATATTGAATCATTTAATCTTAAAAAAGGAGAAGGAAAAGATAATTTTCTCTTACTATTCGTTATAGCGGCATCGGTAAATACGTTGCATAAGATTGCTAATGCAAATATTTGCTCATTCGTTATGTCCGATTTTCGTTATATGGGAGTTTTGCCTGTTTTTGATGTTGGGTTTTTGATATCACGAATTCATAAGACATTACAAACAAATTGAATGTGGGTCTTCCGATTTGATAATATTCAGTAATCACATAAGACATTATAATCATTTGGATATTTCCTTTTTGTTTTGTTTTGAATTTCGAAAAAAACTCATTTTAATTTCTGGAAAAATTAAAAAAAAATTAGGTATTGTACTTATATCTTTAAATATTAGTATTTTATGATCGGTTTTAATTGACTTGAGACTCATTTGAATGAAAATTGTGTCTTTTTTCGACTACATAATTAAAAACAAAATGTTCTCCACGTAAATTTCAAAATGTTTTTCAGTTAATCTTAAATTTTATGATAAAATTACTACAATAATGTAAAATTACAGAAAATGCCTAAATTTAGCCATAATATGCTTATACATATTTATTACATACTTTGACTGCAAAAATACATTCAAAATTATGTATTTTCAATATTGATAAACATGTGATGAATGTTTGTAAGAATATAGTGTGCTAAATTGCCAATTATTGATAAATTCACTGAAATTCATTGTTGGGGGATAAGCTAGTTCCTATGCGCATTTCACTGCTTACTTAAGCCAGATCATCAGGAAACCTTTTCCCAAAAGGCTTTAGAAAAACTAAAGATATTATACAACAGCGTTGCCACTCAGAAAATATTTTTCCTACCAAATTTCTGATTAAAAACTACCAAACCCTACTAAATTTTAAATATTTTAGAAATGCTATATTTTATTATTGCTGCTATTTAATTACACAGAGGGTGCATATTATTTAAGAACACTACTATCATAAATATGTCACACCTGAAAATTGTGTGTGGATCGTTTCATAATTGACTATAGCTCCATAAAAGACCCACTTCTAAAAATCACTCACGAAAATAAATTATTGAAATTTTAAAAGATAAATATTTATACTCATTTACTCAGCGCAGGCTATTACTCGTATATTGTCGGGTTTAGCCGACTATACTTTCTTACTTGTTTGATTCTGCCAAAATTATCTGAAATTATTCAGATGTATTTCACACCTGTTTTCCACAATAAGAACAGAGTACTGCTTTTGCGAAATTATTTCGTATATATTTCGTTCCAAATATTTTATATGTAGTTTGACTGCAATATTCAACTTTAAAGAATTTTGGAGTAAAATTGTGTCCGATATTTAAAAATACTACATATTTAGACAAATATTTTAAAATCGGAGAATATAAAATATGAAGTATTCAATAAAAGTTGTATTTGTTAACATTTCGCGATGCAATTTTTACATCGATACAGCTTTTGATACCAAATGTAAAGGTGGAAACAAATTTATGTATCTTTTTGGAAAAGCAAATCCCACAAAGAAAAGTTCCCAAATTAACATTTTTTGAATTCGAAAAGTCCTCTTTTGGCCAGAGGCTGGTTAAAGAATTATATGAATTATTTGTAATACATCAAAAGTGAAAGTGTTGCCCACTTAGAACACTTAGCCTGAATTGGAAATATGTTCAATTCGGAAGGGCCTAGGAAAACCCTTTTTAACATATTTAAGGCATTTTCTAGTTTCCTTGTTGAGATACCGTTCAAAAAACCATAAAAGTTCTCTAAGAAAGTTTTTCTCTAGGAAGCAAAGAGTATAGTAGACTTTCGACCAAAAATATATGAAAATTCAACATTAAATTTTCAAACCAGTTAGATGTGACAGATTTATTTCCAAAATATATTTATTCTGCCCCACTGTATTATGGTGCCATAGAGTACAAGAATATGTTTTAATTTAGCAAAAATAATTTTAATCATTTAGAATTGTGTTTGATTTTAAAGTACCAAAAGCTGTACAAAAAGAAGAAAAACTTTAAAAGTTATTTAACATATATGTATTTTAAAATTATAAAACACCAAATATCAAAAATATAGACGAAATCAGCTTCAACAAAGATAATAATACCGCCAAATGCGCTATATCTAAACTACACATATTTTTGTGTTGACACTGTTTTGTTAAAATATTTGAACGCATTTTCAGCATGTGCTCAAGTATAAAAAGTCCTTTTAATTTGTGTTTGTTTTTGACTTGTTTAATACTTGGTTAGATGAATGCATCTGATGTTTCCGGTCAAAAACAAAAGCGCAACAGCAATTAATATTATGAAGTGTTTGCAGGAATTAAACATTGTTGTATCATTTATGGTTATTTATGATTTCAACAAGGGATGTTGCGAATGTCAGTTAAGCGAATGCGAAAACTACTAGTAAAATTGCTTTAAATATTATTTTTTGCGAATGTGAAACCGATTGTGAATGTCAATAAATTATTGCATATGAGCAAAAACAAAAATTAGTTCAAATTTGATTAAATTTGTTTTGCTCTGGTCTTTTATATTAAGTACATGCAATTTTAGAACCGATATTAACGAATTTGAGTTGTTAATGAGAGCACATCAGGTACATGTTTATTAAACGAAGCATAATTATGTCAGTTTTTAATAGTTGGCTTTGTTAAAAGCCTCTTTGTTAGGAACCCCAAATATACTATTCAAAAAAGTAAAAAAAAATAAATCGCCAAAATGTTAGCTTCAAAATTTAGCAGTTTACAACTTAAAAACTCCCGTTCGTTTCAATCACTTTTTATATATTTTTTGACTTTAGGAAATTTAGAAATTTTATTGCTAGTATCGCCATTAACACACAATTTTTTGCTATTTGTCAAAATCATTAAACCTTAATAAATAATTAACAAGAAAAGAAAATTGTTTTTGCACAAATACATATAAAAAAAAAATAAATAAAATTATGAAAAATCGTGATAAGTTGCAATAACTTTTAACAATTTGCTAAAACGTTTTCATATTTTAGAGAGTGTATAGCAAAAACAAATAAATTATTTAGACATGCAAGCATTTGCTACCTCCCTAATTTCCACTGTCAAATACAGGCAGGATATCATTTAAAATACACTAGCAGACAAATCTTTCTCAAACAACTTAAAATTTTCATCATATTTATTACGTATGTGTATGCATTTAAAAGTTAAGTATGTATACCCAGCAGTTCTAGGAGACAGCCCCGAACTAGTGATTTTACCCATCATTTGTGGTGGGAACTAGTTACTTCAATATCTACGTGACTAGTTATTTTAACACGGGCATGTCCTAAGCAGGGGGTCAATTGACCCTTTTTGATGACAATGAGACTGTCTAATAGCTGGTCCAAAGTAGTCAACGCATTGGATTCACATACTGGTCAAAAAACGTCAGTTACCTTACTAGCTACCTAACTGGTAACTTGATCAGCTACATAACTAGTTATTTTAACATTGACCTCAAATAGTCCGCTAAAAAGATATATCATAGGCAGTCCAATAAACGATTGCTTGTAAACAAACCTTTCTTCGACAACTCTCCAATCGATTGCTTCTGGTGGGTAAAATAACTACTTTCTAAAGTGCAATACAAAATAAACGTTTAAAGTGACTTCACTATAGGTTACTAAGAGACACTAAAGTGACTATTGACTTCATGCTATGTTACATGGGATATCAGCATACTTAAGCAAAAATACAAATTAACAGTATGAGAATTATATCAACAGAATTTGTATGAAACCAGTTTGAGCGAATTACTCACAAAACGTTTAAAGTGACTACACTCCAAATTACTTAGAGACACTTTTTTTTTTTTGGGGGAATAGATAAAAATGTTTATTTTTTTATTTAATATTTTTAGCAGTGTTTACATTTTTAACTATTGCTAAAATTACTGCTTCAAAAAAAGGTTTAGTAGCGGTAGCAGTAGCATTTATCTATTTTTGTTTTCTTGTTTTTTCTAAAACTCCCGCTACCTTCAAAAATAAAACTCTAAACAGAGCAGTAGTAATAAAACATGAATTGTAAATGGAATATTAGCGTTAAAATACAAATCATTGCTACTGCTCTACATCGAGTTTTAATTTATATTATTTAGAGTAGCAGTATGGTATCAATGAGGTAGCAATTGACGTAGTAGAAAAAGTAGCAGTTAAGTAGTAATAGAAGTAGCAAGTTGAGGTAGCAATAGAAGAAGTCAAAAAAGACAATCTTCAGCCATAATAACAAAAATACAAGAAAAAAACATAGTGTATAGTTGTTGTTTGAGAGTGTTTGAAAGAATGATTCGTTCTCAGATGTTCGTGTTACTAACAGAATGATGTTTTTTGTGTGTACAAAGTTAACATCTATATAAACAATTTATTTCATATGTTGCCATATAATTAGCATGACAAATATTTATGTTCTATGTAATTATAAATGCATTTTTGTACATTTAACTGTTGTAAAACATTTATTAAATAATAGCATTCATTTTTTGGGCTATTTAGTTTTCTTAACTCTTTAGGGGTAACATTTTGTGGAAAAAGTAGTGAATCTGTTTTCTTAAAATTCGTTTTTATTTCAAGTAAATAATACGGCAACGCTTTGAAATAATGTGTGAGTTAAACGATGGCAACTATGTGCATACAAACAAAATAGCCGAATTTTGTTAACACCACGAACATCTTACACAAATATACATCCAGAACAACAACAAAAAAACAATATACATTTTTGGCTGAAGTTTTTTATTTTTATACCCTTCACCAAGGCGAATTCAAACAAGGTGGTGGCAGTTCTACAAAAACAACAATTGGTCTTAACAAATGTCAAAAAACAAAAATTAAAAATTAAACAAATATGTATTAAAACTAAATATAGTGTAGATAATTGAATAGTGAGGGCTTTTCTTATTTATGTAAAAAATAAATATTTTGTTAATAAGCTTAGAATATGTAGATATTTAAATATAAACAAAAGCTTTGACAACTGTTAGAACCAAAAAGCGAAAAAAAAAGTTATCAGCTGATTGACTGACTCCACCTTGTATAAATTCGCCTTGCCCTTCACCTTCGTGAGAAGGGTATATATAAATTTGTCATTCCGTTTGTAATTTCCATAATATAATTTTCCGACCCTATAAAGTATATATATTCTGGATCCTTATAGATAGCGGAGTCGATTAAGGCATGTCCGTCTGTCTGTCTGTCTGTCTGTCTGTCTGTCTGTCTGTCTGTCTGTCTGTCTGTCTGTCTGTCTGTCTGTCTGTCTGTCTGTCTGTCTGTCTGTCTGTCTGTCTGTCTGTCTGTCTGTCTGTCTGTCTGTCTGTCTGTCTGTCTGTCTGTCTGTCTGTCTGTCAGTCTGTCTGTCTGTTGAAATCAATTTTCTGAAGACTCCAGTTATCTTCGGGATCCAAATCTTCAATAATTCTGTCAGACATGCTTTCGAGAATTTTGCTATTTAAAATCAGCAAAATCCGTCCATAAATAACGGAGATATGAGCAAAAATCCGAGACAACCTCTGAAAATTTCATCAAAAAAATACAATTTATTGCATGCTTTGACAAAAAAAAACAACAAAGCGTTTGTGTGGATGTTTGTTGGTTATTTCTTTGCGTATTTTGATTTTGTTTTTATACCCTTCACCATGAGAGGGAAGGGTATATATAAAGAGAGAGTTTTTTATAATGAGTTTTCATATGAGCATCTCTATTATACGTAAACACCACACACACCCAACAACAACATTCTACAACAATGGTGCGCAGCCCATAGCACAATTGTGCAAAATCAAATCACACATATTCTTATGCTCTTACAACGAGGCAACTACAAAAGCGCATGAGTACGGGTGTATGACTTTGCCTTTATTTTTTCAGTTTTTGTATTTGTTTGTTTGTAGGTGCACTAAACAAAATAAAGAATTGAATGTGTTGGTGAGAAAATTTACTTTTGCGCACCTCTGTTCTACAATGTGGAATGAATAAGAATTATAAATCAAACACACGCATTCATAATTTCGTTTATTTTAATTTTTGTTGTTATTTTTTCAACATACAATTGTGCAAAATAATTGTTGTGTTTATTTGGTTAGTTATCAGTCAGCACTGAACGTGTGAATATGATTGTCGGATGTTTTGATATGATTTTTTGATATAATATTATGATTTTTTCTTGTTGTTGTTGATATAAGAAGAGTTTTGCATGGGTAAAGGCCATGTACGTAAATATGTATACTTAGGTGAAGGGTATATCAAATTCGGCACAGCCGAATTTAGCTCTGTTACTTGTTTACTATTTCTATTGATACATCAACTACTACTTAACGCCCATTTCTTTTACTACGTAACTGCTACTTCTATTACTACTAAATTTTAAAATTAGCAAAAGTAACAGAAAACAAATGACCCTGCTACTTTTAAACTTTTTATTTTTTAAGGTAGCAATACAAAAAAAGAGACTGCTATTTTTAAATTTGTCTTTTATTGTTACTACTACAACTAATGCTACTAAAATGGGAAGGTAGCAGTAGTAGTAGTAATCCAAGTTTTTATTAATTTTTTAACTAGACTACTTGTGTTTTTTTGATGCTACTGCTAGTTGTAGTCTAGTTTTTTAAACACTGATTTTTAGTTAATTTATGTGTGCACTTTTAACTCTATTTCAATAAAGTATGTATTCCCATTTACGTTAGTTTTAAAAATTAAAATCAAAATATCTAGTCATCAATATGAATACATTCTAAACACGTTTTTAAAAAGACTTGAAAAGTTTTTTAAGAATATTTTTGAATCGATTTAAGTTTTAAGCGAAATTATGCTGAGATGCTTTTTTATACAAAAATTTTGTTATCTTCAATATAAGGCCCACTTCCGAAAATTACTTTAACTAGCACAAAATCTTAAAAATGGTCGTATCCAAAAAATGTAAATGTATTTCTGCACTTCTTTCGGCGACCTAATTTCATAGCAATTGGTGCATAATTAAACATAGCTTCCATATAAGGTCCACTTACGAAAATGACTTTGACAAACATAAAACTCTTTGGTATAAAACAACAATTCAATATTAATAAATTTCATATAAACGGAAATCAAAAAAAACAAGTTAGAGTGCTATATTCGGCTATGCCGAATCTTAAATACCCTCCACCTTAATTAGATGAAAATTATAGAAATTATATTGGTGTAAACACTCTAATATCCATATTCAGTGGTTGTTATTGGGACTTAGCTCCGATTATGAAGTACAGTAGTTGTCGCTTATAATCTACAAATACAGTTGCACAGTTTTTGTGGACTATAAGCGAATTAGGACTATAATCGAATTTCTTTTTAAGCCACTTTATGGATTATAGATGAATCCTGATATAATACACATTTTGGACTACATACAAATTATGTACTTTCTTCAATAAAACCACTTTTTTTTAACAAAATAAAAGTTTATTCAAAATATAGTAGT
Organism: Calliphora vomitoria; assembly: GCA_942486065.2. Taxonomy (NCBI): domain Eukaryota; kingdom Metazoa; phylum Arthropoda; class Insecta; order Diptera; family Calliphoridae; genus Calliphora; species Calliphora vomitoria. Next base: position 50,678,119 of record OW818030.2, on the reverse strand, counting down.
ATTTTATATATTGTTAGAAAAACTAGTTTACGCATAAGATATTTTATTTCAAATGTTTAAAAATTCTATCTAATTCATCAATTTATAATTGAAATAACTACATATTCCTACCATTTCCAAAAGAGTCTATAATTTTATAATAGAAATAAAATGTACTATTTAACAATTTATATCCTTAATAATTGGTAACATTACCGATTGGCTCAACATTTTCCTTATTCACCACAAGTGAAGTTATATATATAATTATGAACCCATAGTCACCAAATCTACTTGAAACTTATTTCTGTTAAATTTTTTACCGATATGAGTGTATATATGCGATAATGGATTTTTCGGATGTGCGACTTATTTGGAAGATATAATTAAATATTTTAACGTGATTTCTATGTATTTGAGGCCCATTTTGCTTGATATTTTTCTCCATAACATAATTTACAAGAGTTTTATGGGTATTATTGTAATTATCGGAAATGGACATAATATGGGTGCTATGGTCCAACATGGACCGATATTCACAAAACCCAGTAGTATAATGTTTGGATACAATCTATTGATCTGTATACAATTTTAGTTAGATATCCATATATTTAAAATATTTATAGAGGTTAATGTGGTTTTCGGAAGTGGTCCTTATATGGGAGCTATGACCAATTAACGGCCGATCTTCATAAAATTCAACACATCGGTTTTCGTATATATGCGAAATATTTATTTGAAAATTTAACCAGATAGAAGCTTTTATAAGAGATTTATTAGTATTTAAGTAATTTTCGGAAATGGACCTTATATGAGAGCTATGGTCAAATAAGAACCGATATTCACACAATCTAGTAGTATCATTTGTGAATTAATACTACCGATCTGTGTAAAATTTTAATACGATAACGATATTTTTCAGATATTTATGAAAATTAATGTGGTTTTTTGGAAGTGGGTCCTTATATGGGAGCTATAACCAATTATGGGCCGATCTTCATGAAATTTCCTACAGCGATTTTCATGTGCATTTCAACCTGATAATGATATATATAAGATATTTAAGTATATTTAAATGATTTTCGGAAGTTAACTTTATATGGGGGCTAGGGTCAAATAGTGCCCGATCCAAAAAAAATTGGTTTCGCGATTTTCGTTTGCAAGAAACATAGTTGTGCTGAATTTTGTATGGATACTGCAATTCTATGGGCATTTATATACCATAGCACCATATTTCGGGAAGAAATTTGTATGGGGGCTACGAGAAATTATGAACCGATTCTTTCCATTTTTAACAGAATTTTTCCTTTTATCATATCAATAATTAGTGAAAAATTTTATGGTATTCTCTACAATGAATTTACCCAAAGTAACAAAAAATCATGTGAAAATTATTAAAATTTTTGGAGGTTGTCTTACATTTTGATCCATAACCCTGGTTCTACCAATTCGATTTTGCTGATTTTCAATACCAAACTGCTTTGGTGTACATTTCATTAATTTTGCTTATGTATTTTGGACGTGAGAGTGTTTTACACAGACAGACAGACAGACAGACAGACAGACCGACAGACAGACAGACAGACAGACAGACAGACATTGCTCATAGACAGACAGACAGACAGACAGACAGACAGACAGACAGACAGACATTGCTCAATCGACTTAGAATTTCATAAGGATCAATAATATATATACTTTGTTGGGTCTCAGATGAATATTTCTCAATGTTACACACGGAATGACAAACGTATATATACCCTCTTTCACCACTTGTGGTGGTGGAGGGTATAAAAAAACTTTAAGAAGTAAAATAACACAAAACAAATGTTTTAAATTGATTTATAATAAAATACAACTTATTTTTACAAATTGTTGCGTACTTTTTTTTGGTTATTTTTCAGATTGAGAGTAATATATTTTTATTCTTTAAAATAAAGTTGCTGTGTTTACATTTACTAAGTAATAGTAAAATTTAATCGTATTGCTTTGTCATTCTATTTCTATCAAATTAAAAAATATTTAAATAACCAAAATGTTGGCTTCAAAATTTAGCAACTTATAATTTTTTACCGGACAGTGATAATATTATTGCTCCTCAAAATCATAAACACTAATTTTAAAAGGAAAGTATTTCCCATATGTATTGCAATAATAAAACTGTATTACTTCATTACCACAAATTTTAAATTATTGAATCTAATGCTAGTTTTATTCAAATCTATAAAATAATTATTTAAAAAGCCATAGCAAAGAACACAATTTTGTGCTTTGGGTCTGCCAATTTCGACCACATTCCCTTTAGATTCTTTTGAAAATTTTCATTTATTTATTTTTAATTTCGAAAACTCGCGATTTTATTATTTTAAATCTATATTTATCCAATTTAATTGATTTAAAATGCAGATAAATATGGAAAAAATACGCAAAAATACACTCACAATTTACATGGACATCAAATCGTTTGCTTACTGATGGTGGAACTCCATTTGAAGCGATACACAAATAGCCACCCATATCAGTGCGATGAACGTTCCCCAGCACAAGTTTTTCACCTTCCACGTTTTTCACAACTGAAAATAAATAAAAAAAATTATAACTGTATTATAATAAAGTAAGTATAACTTATAATTTATATGGGGAAACTATATTTAATGAATGCCAAATCAAAAAGTTGAGATTTCAAGAGAGCAGGAAAACTATTTAATATTGTAGATGTAATATTAAAATAGTTTTTTTTCTTCACCCTACGATTTCTAGGATTTCAAGTATGTATTACTTTCATTAGAAAATTTTTTAAAGAAGAAACTGTGATTCAAATTTTGTATAGAAATGCTGTGACACACAATACTTTGTATAGAAAACTGATATATATATATACAATTTTATATAGAAAAATCTGTTATACACATCGTTTTGAGTAGAAAAAACTGTTATACAGAAAATTTTTATTGAAACAAATTTTATACGCAAAAGTTTCTATAGAAAATACTGTTATACACAATATGCTCTTTAGAAAATTGCGTTCTACAAAAAATTTAATATATAAATGCCATAAATAACGTATGTCTACGATGGCTGATTTCAAGTATATTCGATACCTTGATTCTATCGTATACAGTCACTTATTTTCCAATGCTACGTGTAGTTTTCGAGAAATTGCAGGGGTAAAAACGAAAATAAACGATTATACAACATATTAATCAATTATTTTAGAGAAGCTTGTTTTTTATTGATTTTCTACGACGGAGGTCCTTGTGGTACTCCAAAAGTAATCTGCCATCATATGTTTATCCCAGCAACCTTGTTATTTACTTTCCATCCAAGATTTTCAGGAAACTTGTCTAAATAATTGTGCGTGAGTGTGTGCTTATTAAAAGGTCTATAACTAATTCCTCGTAATTTTCAGCCTTCTGATTTCCTAAGAAAAGATTTTCCAAGCAACAAAAGATTTCCAAGCTGTTGCCGTTACACATTGACTGAATCGTCTTTCATTAAAAGTCTTATTTTTTAGCCATCAGTTTCTAGTTTTTCTGTACTCAAACCCAGAAACTTTTTTCAAAGAAAGGCAAAATATGTACCAGTTTTATCTAATGCTATCACATACTACTTCATAATTCCCAATTTGATGTGTAATGTAGGAGATCACTCTTTCGGAAGGCCAAGGTGTCTTATTAAGTCACTTGAGGCATCTTGTGAAAAAGGTGAAAGTGATTCATAGGAGATGGAACGCCGTCAGTGTACAATAGAGGTCAGCAGACGATAAATCAGGATATTTCATTTTCCTTTTATTAATACCATGTAATTTAACAACACAAAAATATCAGTCATCAATGTAGTTTCTAGCTTCTGTCCAAATCATTGGTAAACCCAAACCTCAAACCGCTTTCCCACTCTCTTAAATGTTCACCCGCGGCTTATTTAGGGTCCTGATCACCATCTTAAAGTAATTGAAATACGTATTTCTCACTAAGTCTGTTATAGGTTTACTAAGTGCTATGTCTGTGTAAATGTAACAAACCATATTTTGGTCATTGCGACAACTTTGATGTTAAAATTAATTTCAGCCTATATGGAAAATTGAAGTTAGATCCAAACTACACGTATAAAAAAATTTAAATGCACACCTAACACAAAATCACTCGGCACAAAATCTTTTGTTTACTTAGATAACCTTCGATGAGCAATACATTTTTATTCGTCTGAAATTACTTTTCATTAAATTGATTTGCAACTTAAATAAAATTGTTATTTAATATTACTATTTCACAAGCCTTTTTATAAAACTTAGAAAATGTAAATGGGGGTAAAATTTACCACCACCTCCATAGATAGAGGATATAAGAGCAAACAAACTCTATATATTTTCAACGCACTTTTAATCCACAAAAAAAAAAATATATATCGAATTGATTATATATTTCGTGTTATACACAACTTACACACACATACTTAAATAAATAATAAATTTGATGTTTGCTTGTACGAACCTTGTCTTTCTCTGGACTCTGTTCTTAAAATGATATCCTTGCCTCCTTCACGTTTCCATTGTACTGTTGGCATCGGCACTCCAGTTGCACTGCAAATAAGTGTGATGGTACCTCCTTCATTCGTTATACTTTCTTCAAGATTTTGATCTGGATGATACAATATATCAGGTGGCACTACAACATCCAAATAACCAGACTGAAACAACAACAATTTATGTAATCAATAATAACAAAACACAACAGTATGAATTTAAAATTGCATTCAACACAGCAAAGTATACGAAACCTGAAGCACATATAGATTGGTTTCAGTGGCAGTTTCGTGTGATGAAAGTTTCAGCTAATAAAATAATAACAAAATAAACATCTCAATTAGAGTTTCCAAAAAACCGAAGAATTTCAAATTAGCGGTTTTAAAAAAATGAAAATCGATCGGTTTCGGTTCGGTTTTGGGATAATTTATTAAATATTAAGTGTTATAGAAACAAGATCAGTTGATAATATAGGAAATGCTATACAAATTTAAAATTGGTACGTTTTCTTTTAATGTTTTTTTTTAATATATTAAATTAATTAGCTTATATACATTAAAGTTGGCGAATATGCTTTCAAGTAAAGAAATAATCTAGAATAGGGGCTCAATGGTATTATGATACCAAAAAAGGAGAACTAAACCAAACTAAGGAGTACTTTTTCGTTATTCCAAATGGTACGTTTAACTTTCTTCTAACTCATAGTACTTTTTGAATATTTTATAACTATGGACCTAGAAACACGAAATTAAGCATTCATGAATCAGAGAATCCGAATTCAAAAGGGATAATTAAAGTTACTATTTGTTTATTGTATAGGCACTTTTTGAATATTTTATAATAATAAACCTAAAAATTAAAAATTAGGCACAAATGATTCTGAATGGGTTAGAATTCACAAAAGTTAATTTTAGTGGTACCTTTCTTTTGTATTTTCTATAATAATATGGACACAGAAATATAAAATTAGACATTCATGATGCTGAGTAAGAATAGAAAATGTGGGTCTTTATGGTACTTTTTTATTCTAATAATTCGTTTGGAATGATCTAGAATCCACATTACAATGAATCAATAAACATGAAACTAGAGACACGTGCAACAGTCATTTGTGCACATGGAAAAGTATTGAAAACTAATTATCCTTTGAAATTTTAAAAACTGCTTACGGTTTTAAAATATACGAAAGTTGAGTTCTTATTGGGTACCATTTTTATACCCCACACCACCATAGTGGGGAAGGTATATTGGGTTAGTGATAATGTTTGTAACGTGCAATTATATTGTCCTAACAACTACCTAAAAGTATACCAATCTGATCAGTATCACTTTCTGAGCCGATTAAGCGATGTCCGTCCGTCCATGTAAAGATAATTTGATAAAATTTGACACAAACTTTTATATTGCCCCAAGGACTAAGCCTATTCAATTTGGTTAGGATCCGTCAATTATTTCTAATACCACCATAAAAATCAAAACAAATTCAGCAACAATAACCTTTATATAAGCTGAACTTGATCGGTCCATAATGTTCCATAGCTCCCATATAAGCACCATTCTCGAAAATTTTATAAATCCCTGAAAAATATTAGTATCCAAATAAAATTCAACACAAATATGTTTCATACATACGCAAATCATCCCACCAAATTAGTCATAGCTCCCATATAAGGCCCACTTCCGAAAATCACTTTATCGAGCATAAATATCTTAAAAATATTGGTATTCAAATATGATTCAATACAAATAAGTTTCATATCAAACGAAATCAGTTTATAATCATATACTTTCTTACTTGTTTTTATATGAAGTTTTAACAACTTAAAACACTGGGGATTCCACACCATTAAAGTATATTTTATTTTCATTGCGATCTCTCAAAAGCCCTCAATTTTAACACTATCTCTCATTAGAGTTGCCATGCGGTTCTTATATTTTACGAACAAAACCTTTATCTATATATGTAAAAGAGTAACGTTACTGACTGACGACTAACAGTTTCATCATCGCACAGCCCAAACGACGGAAGCTAGAATCATGAAATTTTAACTGTGGATTTCTCCCTCCCCAAAACGATCCACTAAGGGATTTTTAGAAAATCGAACGTTTAGGGGGTAAAAAAGGGTAAAAACTGGTAAATTCAAAACCTTATATCTTCAAAACTAATAAAGATAAAAAAAACTTAAAATTGCATGTTACTCCATTTAAAAAATAAGCTGACAGGTGTTTCGTACTTTTTCAAACCTTTTAGGGGAGAAAACGGGTAAAAACTCTATTTTGGTACTTTTTTGGCACCCTATATATCTTTTTAGCTAATAAACATAGAAACAAATTTTAAATCGTATTCTTTACTTATCAAAAAATAAAAAATATAAGTTTGGTACTTTTTGGAAATTCTAACCCTTAAGGGATAAAATTTGTTTTTATTTTTGGTACTTTTTCATTAAATATGTTATTTTTTTTTAATTTGACATAGAGATTCGAATATTTTATTTTGAGCTCCAACCACGATACATAAATTTATTTGAATAAAATTTTAACACCGCAGTGGTTTATCCCCAAAAGGTGCCAAAAAGTGGATAAAATCGGGAAAATACATATTATTTGAAATTATTAAGCCAATTTTGATATTTTTTTTAACATTGGTTCCTGGATTCATACAAAAATTAATTAACAGGTTGTTATTTGGAACTCGAGTACCAAGGTTTATATTTGGCCAAATCCGGGAAAACAGTACTTTTATTAAAACATATTTTTTCTTGGGCACATTAACACAGATTAAATTTCAAACTTGAGGGGTGTTCAAGGAGGAAAAGGGAAATTGGTACTTTTCTCCTACTGGTACTTTTATAATCTTTTAAATTATTTCATTTATAGACATTAAAGTTAGCTGATATGTATCTGAGTGAAGTTAGTGTTAGGAATAGGGGATAATATTTAGGTACCAAAATGTGGGAACTATGGGTACTTTTTATTGTTCTAACTTTTTGTAATTTCTTTACCAATAAATCTAGAAACATGAAATAAAGCTTTTACAGAGGGCACAATCCAAAATTCTTAGAACCATGACGGGAGCTCCATGGTACATAAGAAATGAGAACATCCACAGAGACTTAGATGTGCCATTGGTCAAGGACGAATTTAGAAAAACTCGTGAAGCTTATTTGTTAAAATTACATCACCATCCGAACCCGCTCGCAAGACTACTTACAGTAACTCAAGACAGATCAAGGCTGCGTAGAGCTGATTTACCACTTATCTAATATACAAAATATGATTCTCCACTGAGAGAACAATAATTGTTTAGTTATAAGATTTAATTACTTATTGTAAGGCCTACATTTAAAGGCAGGAACAATATTATAATAAACGTCTAAAAAAAAAAAAAAAAAAAAAAAAAACATGGGCCGAGTGTGTGGGAATCCACAAGTGGCTGTTTTTTGGTACTTTTTCTATATTCTAATGGTACTTTTTGAAATTTCTATAACAATGGACTTAGAAATATGGAATTAAGCATATATGGTCCTAAGTGAGTGAGAATTCTTGGAGGAGACTTTTTTGTACTTTTTCTTTATTCGAATAGTACTTTTTGTAAATTCTCCAATAATGAAACTAGAAACATGAAATAAAGGGTATTTTTCTATCCCATTATATTTTGCTTTTTTGATGCAACCTTCAGCTTCTTATGGGACTTAGGTCCATTTCGATGCTTACATATTCTTTGATGTATCTCTATTTTTAAATTCATTACATAATTTATTTTCTCATTTATTTAATAAATGGACCAAACCATTTTTCAGGTTGTATTGTTAAACTATTGAACTATACCGGCTCATAGACGAAGTATGTTGTATATTAGTAATATTCTTTTGGTTTAAATTATATACATTTTGTTATTGTAGCTAGCTTCAATGTGTACAAATAATAGCGTTCTGCATTCTCTATGTCTAGACTCCTACACAGAAAAAAGTTTCAACATAAATAGTATGATTTGATTTCATTGATTTTCAATTCATAACATTTATAAATAATTTCATATGATATTGTTCATATTTTTTTTTTTTTCAAATGAAATCTATGAAACTTGAAAAAATATATTTAAATTTTCATTTACATATATTTTTATGTTGCTTATACACAAATGTTTGAAATTTTCCTTGGAAAATTTTTTATAATTTTCAGCTACAAAAAGTGAAAAATATGTGCGAAATTGACTGCATTTTTTGAAGCAGATGAAATGGTTTAAGGTTAATGCATGTTTAATTATGTTTAATGATATTTATTATTTTTCAGATTTTGTTGATTAATCTTGAATCATTGGTCAATTAATAATATATATTAAAAAAAATCTATGAATATATATTTTCTGTGTAGAGTTTCTTAATTGTTTTTGCTTTACTTAATTTACAAAAGACTATTTAAGCTGAAAAGCATAGAATAAACGAATAGAACGGAAAGAGAGAGTAATATCAATGGAAAAATTACTCTCTTTTCACACATACGGGTGACACAATAACAAAATACATGCAATACATTCTCATGAATTAGGTTTTTGACAACAGACTTAGATTTTTGGCCCTCAGTTACCTATCTAGTTGTCATCTATGCTGAAAAGGTTTATTAAAAATTGTATACAAATTTATTTCCTTTTTCATTTTGAATATCTGACTTTTTTCCTTCAGTAACTCTTCTATTAATATATGTATGTGTATATACATTTATATTTTCCTATGCATTTCCTAATTGTATATTATTCTCAAAACATTTTACATAATATTCAAACAGAGCTGAAATTTCATTGTCACTTTTTTATTTAAAAATTAAATTACAATATCTTATTTTGAATAGACGAAATTGAATGACATATGAGTATTTATAAGAACGAACTGTTCTTGACCGATTAATTGTCTTGATTAGTTTTTATTTCTCCATTTTTTGTTTTGTTGAGGTTGATTAAACATTCTAAACAAAATATTAACAAAAGAGCATTTGTAAAAATCTTGTTTTGCTTCTTTGTTTTGTTTTTAATTACACGAGAAACGGCAAACGGAACCAAGGAATGGGCATGGGTCGACATAATAAGTAAAAATGCTTACAAACGTACATATATTTAAGGATAAAATAATATTTACATATGTATTCCTGCAGGTATTAGTACATACATACTTATGTATGTTTTCCATAGAAAACTTTAGAACTATTAGAAATGTTTTCTAAGTTTTTTCGGATTTGTTATTTAAAATTTTAGTAAAAATCTCCATTGAATATTTAAACAAGTAGACAAGTATTTCGGTCATTTTTCGTGGGTGATTTTCGTAAGTGGTCTTATATGGGAGCTATGATTTCTCTCTATATCGTGTCGTGTGATTTCTCTCTATATGAAATCTCCTCAAAAAGTGATTTGTTCGAAAGTCGATCGGTTTACTTTAAGGTGGATGATAGACTAATATTATTTGGCGCTACAGACAGCAGGACTATGGTCGTATAAGATATAAAATCTTGAAAGCTGTATAAAAGTTTATAAAAGATTAAAAATATTGGCCATTAATCATAGTCAAACAATAAAGTGGGTTCTTTTTTAAAAACAAGTTTAAAATAAAAACCCGCTTTTTATTATTTTCTAACTATAGGCAAAATTAAAGTATGTTTTAAATTGAACCGACTTTAACTGGGTGTCACCTCAAATGCAGAAAATGTTTTCATTTATATACATAAAATAGTAACGTTACTGACTGACTGATTCATCATCGCACATCCCACACGACTGAAGCTAGAATCATGAAATTTTAACTGTGGGTTCCCAAAACGATCCGATAAGAAGGGATTTTGGAAACCCGAACGTTTTCGGGGGTAAATTCGGTAACCTTATATCTTCAAAACTATTAAAGATACAAAAAAACTTAAAATTGCATGTTACTCCATTTAAAATATAAGCTGACAGGTATTTCGTACTTTCTCGAAATTCGAACCTTTTAGGGGAGAAAACGGGTAAAAACACTATTTTGGTACTTTTTTGGCACCCTATGTATCTTTTAAACTAATAAATATAGAAACAAAATTTGAATTGTATTCTTTACTTATCAAAAAATAAAAAATATAAGTTCTGTACTTTTTGGAAATTCAAACCCTTATGGGATAAAAATTGTGTTTATTTTTGGTATTTTTTCATAAAATATGTTTTTTTTTATAATTTGACATAGAGATACAAATATTTTATTATGAGCTTCCACCACGATACAGAAATTTATTTGAATATAATTTTACCACCGTAATGGGGATAAAAAAGGTACCAAAAAGGGGATCAAATCGTCCGAAGGTTTATATTGGCTCAAATCCGGGTAAACAGTTTGGTACTTTTATTAAAACATATTTTTTCTTGGGCTCATTAACACGAATTTTTGATCGTTTAGACATGTCTTTAGCATAAACAATTTTGGAAAATGGAATTTTTTTAAATTTCAAACTTGATGGGTGTTCAAGGAGGAACAGGGAAATTGGTACTATTCTCCTAATGGTACTTTTTTAATATTTTACATTATTTCACTTATCGTCATTAAAGTTAGCTGATATGTATCTGAGTGAAGTTAGTGTTAGGAATAGGGGATAATATTTAGGTACCAAAATGTGTGAACTGAATTATAGGTACTTTTTTATTGTTCTAATGGTACTTTTTGAATTTTCTATAACAATGGAATTAGGAACATGAAATTAAGCATATATGGTCCTAAGTAAGTAGGAATTCTAGGGGGAGACTTTTTGGTACTTTTTCTTTATTCGAATGGACCCTTTTTAATGAATTAATAAACATGAAACAAGAGACATGTTATCCTGAATTAGTATTAATTCAAAAACGGAGACTTAACAGTACTATTTATTTCATACAATTGGGCTGGCGAAACGCACCGGGTCAGCTAGTACAATATACAACAAAATATGGACAAGTGGCATCGCTGAACAGCTGACTTAGAAAATTAAAAAAAAAACAAAAAGTACAAACAACAAATGTAACCGGGAAACTAATTTTATTGATTCAGTATTCAATATGCAAAATCTCTGCCAATATATTGTAACTTAAACATTTTTGACTTTTTGTCGAAGTTTTTTACATGGCGAAGAACAGCTGATGCTGTTGTTAAATGAGTTAAAACAACTTCAGCTATTTTTATATATACAGTCGACTTTAACGTCAGAAGTATACTTCAACTTGTCTATAGTAGACCTAAAGTCCACTCTTAAGTAAAGACGACTTTATTTCGCTTGAAATATATTTTATTTTTGACTATGATTATGGGCCATTGTTTTTGAAATTTTATAAATAAAATTTTTTACGTTCAATAGTTTTCAACAGTCTAATCATGGGGAACAAAGTACAGGTTGTTAGAGTAGACTACATCGACTGCAGAAGAGCGATCAAAGCTTAATACTTCAAGATATGAAAATCGATATAAATAAAACTGAAGTTTTTTTTTTAACCAGACCAAAAAGTAGACATAAGTATTATTTACATTTAATTAAGTTATTACAATTAATGGAATATAAACAAGGTAAAGTATTGATTGAATGCTTTACATTTAAAACAAAATATATTTTAAGCTTAAGAGTGGTTGACTTATTAGAAGTTTAAAGCAGCTGAAAGTCCATTTTTTGTTGTAACGCAATTTCTAACCACCAGGAAAATTGGATAGATATTTTTATATTATTATTTTTTTTATAATCAGAATTTTTCAAAATTGGATTAAAATTAATGGATTATATTTTTTACCAGATTTGTTTAAAATACAAATTGTTAACTTGTTGTCACATTTTGTGAAGTGAATTTTGAACGATACATCGTTTTAAAATAAATAACAGCTCGTTTTTACCAAAGTTAGTTGTGCTCAACTCACTGTAACTATATGTATTATTTAGTATTGCACTTATACTCGTACATACATTATATACAGTAAATAACAAAAGACATTAGGGTATACATTTTGTAATTAAATTGTATTAACTTGTAAGCCCCTATAGGTCATGAAAACTTAATAATAATAATTATGATAAATTTCAAATTTGAAAAGTTTTTTCTTTTAAGAATTTTAAAAGGTACCAAATTGCTAACTATTTTCTGTCATATTTGATGGTTACAATTTTTTTATATTGAAATGCAACTTTAGGCCAATTTTCTTCTAATCGCATATCTGCCCTCAAAAAATTAAAACCTGTTTTGTAGGTTCCAATATGTTTTTAAATATCATAAAATTGTAATTTATAGTCCCGATTCTCAACAGTAATTTTTTACACTTTCCAAATTTGACCCAACACTTATTTGTAACTGTACAATTTCATTAAACGATTTTCATAAACAAATATTTTATGCATTTTAAAAAATTGTTTTTTTTTTTTTTTTTTTTTAAATGGACTGCAACATTTGTTCCTTATTTGTGCAAAAAATCTTCCATGAATTTTTTTAATTTTTAAGAGTTTATAAGAGATAATCTGATGAAAAAAAACTGATGTTAAAAATAAAATTGCTAAATTGGAAAAATTTGTTCAACCTCTAAACTTTAGCTTCAGCTGAACCCGAAATTGTTTTGAGGTATTAATTAACTAATTAAATAATCTCATATTATATTTGACTGCCAATAAAACCGTGTGAAATGTGGTCTTTCTAAAGAGACGATGCACATTGGTTGAAGAGTCTCCGAAATTAATTTTTTTCATATTCGCCGATTTGGATAATTTTTTGGTACTTTGTTGTCAGTTATCTCAATATTATGGTTCCGTAATATTAGGCTGATATATTTATTATTTGTTTGGACAGAGACGCTCGAAGTTCTTATATGCTCGCTTGCTTAAAATGGCGTGCCAATTTACTGTATATTCAATTGGTACAATCACAGTGAACTTATCATTTGACTTTGTTGTATATTTTCGTAAATGAAAATTGGCATAGATAAGATTTGCATTAAAAAAAGTTGAAAAAGGTGCCATATAAAAAATTTCGTAGAACAAAATATAAACAACATCAAAATTTCAATGTTCATCAACTTCAGTGGACTGCATCTTTTTAGCGCTGTGGGGTGCTGTTTAATGAAAGATGTCAAAATATAGCTTGAAGTCTCATCTAAAAGTTATAATAAAATTCAGCTGATCCTACCTGCTCATATCCAAAATAAAAAAAAAACAGTAAAAACTATAAAGTGATGAAGTAACAAAATATGAATATTCGTTCATGCATGTTGTTATGGCATTTTTCACATTTCGTACCGTCTAAGTTTCAAAAAATGGAGAACAGATAGTTACACAAAAATTTAAATGGCGGCAAATAGGCAAGAAGGTTTTTCGAAAATACATAATTGGCATAAAAGAAGAATTAATACATAGATTTAAAATTATTTTGGCCGCAATAAATTGTAATGCTGCGATCGAAACTAACAAATTTCATATATACGGATACTGCCAAGTTGTTTGTTGATATTGTTACGAATGTGCAATGACGATTTGAATTTAACAGTCCGCAACGACTGCCTGCAACATTCATTATAAATACGACCATCAGTAGAAGCTTCTACTTATCAACAATGATTGATAGCATGCGGTTATTAGCATTGTTTGTAAGTATGGCAACACTGCATGTTTAAGCTGCTAACCAGTGTTGCCAGGAGCTGGCAAAAAAAGAAGCTATATTGACTTCAAAATAAGGCCAGAAAAAGCCAAACTGCTTTAAAAAAATGCCAAAAGAAAAAGCTAAAATATTATAAATTAAATTAATTTAGTTTTATATTTATTTTTAAATAAAAAATTAGAAAATATGTTCATAAAATTCATAAAAATAAATAAAATTATAAAGGTACACTTCAGCAGCAAACAAAAAATAACATTAATCATTAATAATAAATATACATAAGCAATCAAAAACCTCTTAAAGGAATGGACCTAAGCTTTCTCTTGAGCAAAAAAAAAAAAAATTAAAAATGGCCCAGTTTGAAAAAAAATATCAACAGTTTTAGATTTTGGAAAAAAAGTCAAAAAAAAGTTTTTTTCCGAAAGATTGAAGAAATAGCTATGTAAACTATTTGGGACACATTTTGCTAAGAACATTAGGTAATAAGTTACATGGAGGAGAAAAAACACCTGCTTGGCCAAAATGTCAAATTCTGATCCCCTCCAACTCAGAAAGTTTTCGACCGATCTTGTTGAAAAATTGTGTCTGAATAACTATCTAATAGAACTAACTATCGGAAGACATCGATTTCAAAAGATGGTTCACTTGACATTAAATTAAAAAAATTTTGTTTTTTTTTTAATAAAAGCATTTACTATTTTTCACATACATAATATATTTTTTTGGTTTTACGAGTATTATTTTAAGTATATTATTTACGGATAAAAAATCGACTTAGCGAAGAGTTTTCATATGAAAATCATTGTCGCAATTGCTCAATTAGTTTAATTTGCCGTATTATTTTTATCAGAATCGTCACTAATTAAACCGTTCGTTATTTTATCTCTCATTCTTCAAACTTGCATGAAAAATGTGGCGAAAACATTAAACAATTTTCAATTGGGGATAATGTATCAACTTCTTTGCATTGTATTACAATTTGAAAACACAAACTATGGAGAAGAAATTTTAAATTAGAAAACAGATTTGTCGGATCCGCTGAATTGCTTACAAATGATTCATTTACTTTTTGTACTTTGTAATACACCAAATTATAATCAGTATATTAATCACTTAAATGTTAGGCTTTGTAGCATTGCTGGTTTTAACTCGGAGCATAGATCCACAATACGTTTAACGACTATTTCAAATGACAGCCATTGAGTATCACAAACCTTCAAGAGTTATAATCAGTATATTAGTCACTTAAATGTTAGGCTTTGTAGCATTGCTGGTTTTAACTCGGAGCATAGATCCACAATACGTTTAACGACTATTTCAAATGACAGCCATTGAGTATCACAAACCTTCAAGAGTTTGTGGGGCTCTTGTCCATTATATAACGATGAATATAATGTGTAGTAACAATTTTGTCTTGAAAGTGAATTTGCTAGATAATTATAGCTTTCAGTTATAAGTAAAATACTCTATTTCATTTTGAAACACTTGGTATTGGCAATTGTTATTTGTTCTTTTAATACTGCACAATTCTTGAGTATGTTGAAAAGCTAAATGAAAAACAGTAATGAATTAAAATGAAAATGTCTCTCAAATATAAATTTAGCCTTTTTATTTTCTCCTTATCCTCGAAATTTTGGTTTTAGCTTCGTGGTTTTTTCTAGCCTTTTTTTATTTAAAAAAGGCTATTTTCAAATTAAAAAAAGGCTAGAAAAAAGCCACGAAGCTAAAACCAAAATTTCGAGGCTAAAGAGTAAATAAAAAGGCTAAATTTAGCCTCAAAAAGGCTAAACTGGCAACACTGCTGCTAACATTAACATCGAAAGCTCTAGAATTCGAATGTTCTAGTTGTCCGTTAAGATCATTGTAGAAGATTGACGACAGATGATGTGTGTATAAATAGTGGAAGAGGTGGCAGTCGTGAGTTGAGTTGATCATTGTCGCTGTTAGAGTTAACACCAACGGTCTTGTACGTGTATACTTGTACATTATAGAGTGTGTGTATTTCTGCGAATTGATAGACGTGTATAGAAACACTGAGTGAATATTTGAACTGTTGTTGTTGTACATTCTAAATAAATAAAGAATTGTTACAATTTTAAACTACTAAAACTGCTTTTATTTGCAATCAAAAATATCCGGTTTATTTAAAGGAAATAAACCTCGTTTTTAAAAAGGTAAAAACGTAACAATATCTATGGCTGTTACTACATGCCTGTAACTGAGCATAAGATTCTAGTGCATGGTAGCAAAAATATAGCAGAAACTATTCTGTCAATATGTATGACTCTATCTAAAGGCCCTTATTCAATGATTTCATTTTTATTTTTTACATTTTAATTGTTTATTTGTATCAGGTATGCTGTCCGAGGAAGCTCAGGAAGCGAGGAATAAAGACTATAGAGCCTATAGATTACATCATTCGCGAAGAATTGAACGTGTAGCCACTAATGAAATCGTAATGCATAATTTTTTTATTGTCTTCAGACCCATTTATAAATAGACTTCGTTCAAAGCTGCAAATCAAAAAGTTGGAATACGATAATGATGTTAAAAAATTATTAAAAGACTATGCTTAAATTACTTATTCATGTTTTTTTTATTTGTTTTTTCTATGGGAGATGGACGTAAAAGTGGGCGGATCATTTTGATTTTTCCATTTTTTTCTTAATTTCAAAAAATGCCTATGTGCCAAGTTTCATTGTCCTTCGACAACTTCTTTTATTTTTAGCCGCTCCTTCTATGAACCTCAACCAATGTGCGATATTACCGTTACAAATGTCAATTTCAATTATTTCTAAAAATGAGACATCGATGAAAGAAAATGTCTTGTTTTTTTTTATTGCAGCAACTCCTTTTAGCTACTAAAGATGAAGTTGAGACTCAACTAAACCAAATCTATTTTTAAGCGTAGGTAGGTCTATTTTTGAATTAAACCAACCAAAAATATATTTAATTTGAAATATTTTTAAAGGTTGATTTTAAAAAACGGTACAGTAGTACAGTATAGTATGACATATAATGTGGTGCAACGTAAATTGTTCGTTAATATATGTATCACCCTAATGCAAATATGTACTAACAAAACATATGGTTATTTGCAGAAAATATTATCATTGAATATGATGTTGTTTCAGATAGGATTTTCTTGAAATCAACCAACAGTACACAAAATAGTTGTATTGTATTTTCTTACTTTCTTGTTTTTTCATCAGCTGTCGAATGAAAATATTTCTGTTTTCTATTACTAATTCTACATACATACATATTTAAACTTACATGCCAGAGCAGGCACGGATCCAGGGGGAGGATATAAACTAAATTTAAATTTTCTTTACCCCCACTCCCTGAATCCACGCCTGTGCCAGGGCAATCTAAAATAAGCCCATAATATCCATACACTATTGATATCTGATAGGAATACGAAAACATTTTCTAATACAAACCTAAATATATAGAATGAAATATGCATCTAAAATTATATTGCAACTGGAAAAAACACCGAATATACATATGTTTGCCTTCAATTTGAACGTTTCATATACGAAGATCATGAAAAATCGACAGGTTTTGATGAATAAGTAACTTTTAAACTATGAATAAATAGGTCATTTGTTTAACTGTAAAAATAATGTACTTTTCTATTATTGTCGAAGGATTTTTCAGTCTGCCCTCGTTAATATGTATGACTGCTTTTGTGTAGGCTGCATACTACATTCATATATAATCTTATATGGTCAGATTTACTTTCATACAAACAAACTTTCATATAAATACATACTTATGTTTGTATGTTTGTACTAGTGTTGCCAAATATCTCGCATTTAGTCACTGAATCCCGGTTCCCGCGAGGTAATCGTAAGTTCCGTTTTGTTTATTAAATTTTCATAATTTCAAAGAATACAGAAAAAGTTATATTTAGAAAAACGGCAGAATAGATGATAAATTTTATATTTGAACAGCAGTTCTGCTGATAATTGTACCGAGCATAAATAATGGATCAATAGACTTACAAAATGATTGTGGTTGTGGTGACCTCAACCATAACTACAAGAAATTCATCAGTCCAAAAAATAGCACCAAGATAGAGATTGATTAAAATAAGCAAAAATTAACCGGGACAAAATTGAATTTAGTAAGGACTGAGATCGTAAAATTCTTAACACACGTTTTTCATTAAAACTTTTAACCCAAGTATTATTTGATTTTTTTTTTTTGATCAAGTTACCTTTAAAAAGCATGTCAGTTATTATGCTTAATGTCAATAATGTTCATTTGTTCTTAATCTCATTAAAATGAGTGACCAGAAAAAAGTTTGTACTAAAATTATTCAATATTTTCAACAAAACCCAACTTGGTCCTACAAAAAGTTGGCCAAACAATCAAAGGTCAGCCGTCAAACTGATTCCAATGGTATTAGACAGTACCGGGAGAACTTTTCCGTTGATAGAATACCTGGTTCTGGTAGAAGGAATGGTCCACATGATGTTTCTAAAGGCAAAAAATAGAAAGCATTTTCAAAAGAGCTCCCAACTCCTCCGGTAGGAAAGCTGCCCGTTTAGGTCAGTACTCGGACTATTTGGTACGAAAAGTTAAAGCCAATGCAGGTTTAAAAGCATACAAGGCTCAAAAGTTCCTGACGGGAACTCTGCTAAAAATTTAGAGGCCAAAGACAGAGAACGAAAATTGAAGTCAAATTGTATACAAAAAATATACCTGCTGCATAATGGATGACGAAATGTACGTATGGAACATTTTTCGCAGCTTCTGGGTCAATTTTTTATATTGCAGATGCTCGAGGGAATGTTGAAGAAAAGCAGACAAAATTTTCCAAAAAATTCTTGGTATGGCAAGCAATATGCAGTTGCGGCAAAAAAGCCAAACATTTGTTACAAAGGGCTCTATAAATACCGAAATTTACATCAAGGAATGTTTACAAAAAAGGATGTTTCCATTCATAAGACTTCTTAATGTGTCCACTTATTTTTGGCCTGATTTGGCATCTGTCACTATGGTAAGAAAGGTCTTGCGTGGTACAAGAACAATAATGTGGAATTTGTACCAAGAGGGGCAATTCCTCCAAACTGCCTGGAGCTGAGTCCAGTGGAGAGATATTGGGCTCTTGTTAAAAGAGTATTGAAGAGCCCAAAAAAGGTGTCCATAAAAACCATAATGGAAGGGTTTTCGAAAAAGGTTAAAAATTTCATCATTAGTGATTAGAACTATAAAAATATATTTTTTTTTGTAAATTGAAACAATAATTTCAATCAAATAAAAAAAGATTCAAAACTGTAAGTTTAGTGGTGTAATTTTTATTAACATATAATATGTATGTTAAAGATTTTTCAATTTCAGTCCTTAATAATTATTATGGTTTGTAACGTTCTTAACACGTTATTATTAAAAGTGAAATGATGCTGTATTTTGTTTTCGTATTATCTGGCAAAAAAGAGACCGCCCACCGCCTTAATAAAGATTCTAAAATTTTGGAATTTTTGTATGGAACTTGTATGCCAAATATATTTTTTTTTTCCCAAAATACAGTCTTAAATGTTTTTGGTTTCCTTTTACCCTTTATGTGACTCTTGGCCATCTATTTTTAATAAAATTCTGTTTTGGGATATTGCATCCTGTGCCACGACATTGACCTTTTAGCTTGAAACCCAAATTTATATAAATTTATCATTCCAGAGATTATTCCTAAGGTCATAATTTGATTTATATCTTAGTATGATTTTAACAATCATTTGATCATATAAAATTGAATTATTTATTCCACATATTCAATATATTCTTCGAATATTAGTAGTAGGAAAACCACAATCGAACTATAATTTTAAAATCTGTGTGTTTAATTCATCTTATCTTACATTTTGGTTGACATTGAATTCAGAGGATATTCTATAGAAGTCTGATATAAAACAATATAATTTGTTCAATTATTTGATCAAAACTGTTTTGGCACTTGAATGTTGAAGAATGGTAATGCTGCTTTGGAAATTTTACCTTTAATAGAGGATATTATTTGTTATTGGTAAAACTTTCCCAGGATTTAAATAATTTCAATTTTGTTCCCGTAATGGCCAGCGAATAACTGCAACACTAGTCGTCACTTTTGACCACCGCAGAGAAAATAAAGGACTGATTTTCGAACTGTCGCCCAAGAGTGTTATGATTAAAAGCGATAAGCGGTTTCGCAACCTAAAAAATTTATTTTTATTTGAACACAATGTTCTAAATATTTTTATTCTGAATTCAGCTAATTTTTATGTTCAGAAATCATATTTTTTTAAACTAGAGCTTACATACACAACTTATTTGTTTAATTTTACTCAATTCTATATAAATAGATTCAAATTGTAATTTTATGGCGATTTTTTAAAACGAAAACATAAATATTTGGCCAATTCACTAGGCATCTTATCATATTGTCATAATGTCCTTATTTCACAATGGTTTTTATTGCTTTTCAAGCAAAAAATGTACTAAACTAATACTACTTTCTATGCTATGTTTATTGTGTTATCGTAACGAACCAGCCGAGACCAACACCGAATGCCTAAGAGTCGGTTAAGCCGAGCCGCAGTGTCATGATATATTAGGACATTATGACTAATAAGAGACCTTGTGAATTGACCAATTATATATTTTTTTGACAATTTCTTACGATGATGCTATTATATTGACTGCACAGAATCTGAGTATATTTTAAAAATACCGTTATTAGTGATTGAATGTTGAATATTTCTTAAAGAAAACTTTACTCATAGAAGAAAGAGAGACTAATTAACGATTTTATATTTTATCAATTTATAAGGTCTCTTATCATGTCATAATGTCCTCTGATCATGTCATAATGTCCTAATACTACTTTCTATGCTATGTTTATTGTGTTATCGCAACGAACCAGCAGAGACCAACGCCGAATGCCTAAGAGTCGGTTAAAAGCCGAGCCCCCGATAAGAGAGAGAGGTTCTGTGGTGCTATTATTTTGACCGGCACTGTGAAAATAATTTAATAATATTTGACACATATCATTATTTTGGAACCAGGACTAGAATCGTTGGTTTATTATTTCATCTAGTCGCCATACAAATATCAAATTCCTGTACCCAATAATTCACCGCTTGCGAAAATCCCTTTAACGCCTATAATTGTTACTGGAGATGATCTGATTTTAAAATAGATCTAATAAAAAATATTTTAATATTTGAAATTGATTATTCTGTATTTTATAAAAAAGCAATAAATTTCTTTAACTTAAATTATGTGGGTTTATTATAAATTTTAGATTGTATAATGCATAAATTGACAATATGGTAGAAATTATAGTATTACGATAATCGAAACAGCTTTCTTATTTTTTATTTTTTGTCTCGCGTAAGTTTTGAAAATCCTGCAATTGTATTTGAATATTTTGAAAATTGTCCCGCTTTTTGCAAAAATAAAATTGGCAACCCTAGTTTGTGCCTACGAGTATGTACATGGAGCAAACAAGAGAAGAACATTTGTTAAAACTTTAAATCCCCAATTACTCGAAATGTGTTTATTATTTTTTACTTATTTCAGATTTCATTTGTTGTTGATTCTGATCCTGCTGTTGTTATTATTGTTTATTAATTTTTCTTTCGATGGGGCTGTGTTGAACTCTGGTAGCCGGGTAAAGCAAAAATAATAAGTTGGGATTTGGGATTATAATAAACAAAAATATACTTGTAAATATCATGACATTAGTATTAGTATGGATTAAGAGTAATTGCCATCAATGTGTGACAAAAGCAAGAGAAACGAAGAAACTGCTCATAAACATACGTTTATTACAGTTTCAGTTGTGTTGTCAACAGCACAATTCGGGCAATCGTGACGCCACTCTAGCATGATGAAGCACAGGAAAATGAAATTCATAGATACCGGGGCATATATCCCCACCACAAAATCTAAATTACGAAGATTTTGCAAAAATTTGTTAGAGACAAACATGTTGTTTGTGTGACTTTAAAAAACGTAAATAAACTGGTTAAAAAATGAAGAAAAAAAAAAAACTATTGTAACTAAAAATGTTAATGTATGAGACTGACCATCATGTCTGTTGTGTTGAGGCATGTAAGTGGCTATGTGTGTGTGTATGTGTGTGAAAGTTCCGGTATTAGTGATAGAAAACGGAAGGACATGGCCATTTGAAAGTGTTGGACAGTCACACATACCAACACACTCACAAAACTATGCATGTGTGTACTCATTCATTTATGGTGTAATGGAAAATTTATAAACAAGCTTAAAAGGATTGAATGAAAAACCGAGACAGAACAGACTAAATGGCCAGGTGGTAGCTTAGAATGACTATTTATGTGAATGTCACATACACATACGGACAGTCATGAATGTAGAAATGTTGTAGTGTAAGTGTATAAGTATTTGTATATGAGGATAGCTTGTGAATGCATGTGTTTTTAAGGCTATTTATGGGGATAGACTGATAAGCACATACCTGACTCTTCATGGGGTCTGTATTCACTTGGCACATATAACTACCCGAATCATTTAGCTGTACATGGGATATGTGAAGTTTCCAGGTGTTGTGTCCATTGTGTGTCACTGATAATCTTGGATTTAGAGACACCATATGGGTGTGAATACCGAGTATTGCTTTAGAATCGGATTTAATCCAGGCAACCTAAAAATATACAAACAAACAAACAAATAAATAAATACATACATATATACTATACTAATATACACATACAAAAACAAACCAAACATACATAAATGATTTAGTTAACCACACATACACATAAACACACTCTCCCACATACATATAGTTACATACAATAGTTACAAAAAGCTCTTCTTAAAAACATATTTATTTGTATTATATGAGGGTAATAAGCAGACACTCGACCACATATTGTTTACATGTATCATCGTTTATATGTATACGAAATATGTATGTACATTAGATCTGCCCTTAGTAAATAGAATTGCTTTTTGTTGTTTAGAAGGTAAAACCAACTCATGATAAATGTAAGCCTAAACGAAATCCGGCACTGGTTCGATTGAAAATTGTAAAATTGGTGTTTCTTTCGACTTCTTTAAATATTTTACTATTTAATGATAATTTTATTGGAATGAACAACGGTTCATTCGAAGAACTCAGGAAACCGTTAAACTGTATATATAGTTCAATATAGAAATCAAGCGTCTAATTTAATGACGATCGGTCCATGATTATTGAAATTTTAAGCGAAAACTGATATAAACTCCAAACTAAATTCAAAGTTTATTATTAAATACGATTTGATAACTTTTTACCCGATTTTTTAAATTCACCATTTCAAGTTGGTATTCAACAACAAATTGAAATTATTAATTTGAGTTTTAATTTGCTTATCAAATACAAAGTAAAGTAAGTAGTGATTTCAAAAGCAAAATCTTGAGTGAACCCCAGCTCAATAAGATAGTATTTACTATAAACATTTGAAAAAGTATGTCTAAAAAGATAAATTGTTTATAAAATCAAAAAAGTACCATTGTTCATCTGCAACTTACAATCGACTTCCGGTACACGGTTTTCTGTTATCCGATTGGACTTCAATTTTGAATTTAGTTAGTTTTAGCTATTAAACAGCAAATTAAGACCGATTGACAGCAAATCTATCTTTTAAGAGCAGGTCTAATGTTCATATGTGTGTACTTCTGAGTTTAAAATATGTCTCACTAACTGTCTTTATGTACACGCAGAGAAAAGCCGGGAAGAAAGTGCAATATTTTTGAAGGACGGAGTTTTAAAGGGGCATATTTTTGAATATAATTGAGATATTGACTTGAAATTAACTTATCTAAACAAAAAAAGTTAGTTCGGAAAAAATGTGGACCAAATTGTTCCTAATATTTGCAATCCTATCAAAATTTTGATACAAATTTTAGTTTTAGAGCTCAATAAATATGTAATAAAATCATTATTTATTAACAAAACTAAACGAAATTTTATACGTTTTTTGAATTTTTCATTCTAAATAAGAAAGTGTAAAAAAATTTGTCAAAAAATCAAAGGTAATCCCGCAATTCCTAAAAATTGGAGCGAAAATCCCAAAAATGGTATTTTTTACAATTTTGCCCACAGGTTCAACATTTCCTTGGGGGCTGGGAAAATACTTTAAAAATAAATAGGAATCACATCAAGGTTTCCAAAGCTGCTTTCCGTTTTTTGATCCCAGTTTTGGGATTTTAGAACATGTGGTCCAAATTTAAAATTTTGATAAAAAATAGGTCAAATTGCGAAGGGCGTAGGAGCGACATATTCCAAAAATATGACATGTCTTTTCTACCAAAATATTCTCCGTAAAGATATCCTACAGAAAAACATAAAACTGTTAAATGTCCTTAAAGAAAGTTTTATTTTAATAAAAAAAGTGTTAAGTCACCTTTTCAGCCAAAAAAACAGCAAAAATCTACAAATTTTTGAATTTTTAAATTGAAAATCATTTATTTTCGGATCCGTGAAATTGAAATTGTTTGCATATTATTGGTAATTTAGTTATCTAACTAATGAACAAAATTTGAGTCCATTCAATTCAAAAGTACGCCCTATATTTTTAAAAAACCGGACCAAGGTATGGCGAAATTTGAAAATTTAAATTTTGAAATGCTTATAACTCGAAGATTATAACATATAAATTGCACACGCAAGCATATTTTTTCAAGACCTAACCGAGCGCTTCCCAAAAATTTAAAAATCTTTGAAATCGGATGGGACACACAAAAATGGCACGTGTTTAAAAATTTTACATGTCGAAGGTACCCTACTTTGAGCATTTGTGGGGTCCATTTCAATCACTTAAACTCATACTCTTTGGCTACGCCCGTGTCAAAATTTGTCTTGATCGGATCAGCCGTTTAGAAATGCCAGATTTATCCGTACCGTTTTATTTGAATAAAATATGTTTGCTGGTTACTGCAACAATCACCGAAATCATATTTAATAATTGCATTATGTCCTCTGAATCTTTATAAAGCTCTTCCATAACAGATTGTAACAATCTCCTAAAAATAATATTAAATGTAACAAATGTCGATAAAAAAATGTATTTAATTTATATGAATTCTTCCAGTAGAATACTATTTATCAGCGTGCTAGAAAGTAATGTCAAATATGAAACCATATTTTTGTAGTCACGTGCTGAAATTACACATTGTTAGATAAAAATCTAAAAAAGGGATAAAAAGACTATTTTATACAGAAAATGTATATTTGATGAAAAAACAAAAATAAATTCAACAAATACTTAAAAAAAGTTTTAAAAATTGTATAAATTTAAATTCATTAAATTTCGATTGAAAGTGAAATCTTTGGAACAAACAATGGTAAACATAGTTTGGAAGATTTTGCTTATGTTCTAGCTGTTGGTTAATATTTACATACACAATGCCATTCAATCCAATTATTCTGTTTCAAAGTTAAACAATTTTCACATGTGTAAACAAATTGTATTTTATTTGATTTTTGCACAAAAAATTCAAGTTTGCGAGCCAAAATTTTTTCCAAAAAATAATAAATCTAATTATGCAACCATTAAGATCAGAAAAATTTAGAAAAAATTAGGTTGCGCATCGGTGCGCCTTAAAATTTTGCGAAACTTTTCTTTATTTCAGTTAAGTTTAATTTTCCATCCGTTGAGTTTCTAATCGTATATAATAGCAAACGGGATTTTAACAATTTAATTCTCACGCACTCACGCTTGCGTATGATTGTTTAATAGTTTTTTGTGAATAATTCGAAGTTTTTTCTTGTGGTTAATACGAAGTCATCGGATAGCACACCATTTAGCTTAATAAAAAAATCATGTTAGCGAGCGTAATCGCGAGAATTTTAAAATTTTATATCGTGAGCAAATTATCACATCTGTACTTTCAATGAACTTTTCTAAATGAGTTAAAAAAAATCATTGAAAATTAGTTCTTAAATAATTCGTATTCGAATTGTTTAAACGGCAGTTGTTGGGAAAGATTTCTTTTAGTCACCCTTCAACCACTAGTTAATATAATGATTACGATGATATCATTTAAAAAACGAATACAATTATTTTGACATGACAACTAAGTACATAAAGCAACATTATTCTACTTCAGCACTAACAAGATACATATATGTTACAAATTTCAAATTTTTGCAGTCTAAAGCGAGTTCCATTTTTTCGCTTTTTAAGCCCAAGTTAACAATAAGATGTCTCTATTATTTTCACTTCAAAGTAGTGAAATTTTTTCGAAACTAGAGAAATCTAATATAACGTTTGATTTTAAATTTATTTAAATAGAAATCGAATGTGGGTACCTGGTGACTCAGATATAAAAGGAAACGAAGCAGCAGGTAAAGTCGCCGGATATGTGCAACATACCCCATTAATACTCTTTCACATAGAGTTTCCAAAAAACCGAAGAATTTCAAAATCGCGGTTTCGGTTCGGTTTGTGGTAATTTATTAACTATTAAATCAGTTGATAATATAGGAAATTCTATACAAATTTAAAGTTCAAACTTGACGAGTGTTCAAGAGGATAAAGGAAATTGGTACTTTTTCTCTTAATGGTACCTTTTTAATATATTAAATTAGTTAGCTTATATACATTAAAGTTGGCTAATATGCTTCTCAGTAAAGAAATAATCATGAATAGGGTGCTCATGTGTATTATGATACCAAAAATGGAGAACTAAAATAAACTAAGGAGCATTTTTTCGTTCTTCAAGTAGTACTTTTTGAATTTTCTATAATATTGAACCTAAGATCAGGAAATTACTTTGAAATTTCAAACTTGACAGTGGTTTAAGTGTGGAAAAATTTCAAAAAATTTTAAAATTTGTTTTTGTTTTATATAAAAAATTTTCAAATTATGAAAGGCAAATCAATGCCTGAAATTTTGTGCGTTTGTTCTGTTCAGAATTTATATATAAAACAAAAACAAATTTTTGAAATTTTGTTTTTACTTTCCACATAAATCACTTTGGTGACGTGATTTACAAAATTAGGGCCTAAATTATTTTACTTAAATGTATACATAATAGCATGATAGAAAAATACAAGGTAGTCTCACTTTCTCTTTTTGTCGCCATATTAACTTTCTGACATTTGTTGGAATTATGAAAAATCATGTTACCATAGGTTTTATAAAAATCCATTTTTTTTGTTTTTATTTCAAACAAAAAATACAATAAATAAAATTAAAAATAATGATAACGATGAAATTGTTCATTTATATTTAAAATAATTGTTTCTCAACGGCATCATGAAAAGAAGACTTCCACGAACAACATAAAATCGAAGCTAATAACATCCCGAAAGGTCGAAATCCAAAATGAAGTTCTGAAGAAGATAATCAGTGAGCGTACACAAGAAAGACGAAGAAACTTTTAATTGCCTGCATTTATTTCAGAAATATCAAAATGAGTTCAATAATTCCACATACCAATTCTCAACGGACACTACATATTATGTAACCGGTGAATCTTGTTATATGTTTCCGAAGTCTCAAGAATGTCTTTATAGTATGAAGTCCATACTAAATATGTTGTGTTTCGCCTTCACCAACATAAACCGTTATGACAGGTCATTTTCGCCTAATGACAATACTAAAAGCGCAATATTTAATATTCTACGTTAACGCCATCTTTATGTACAATTTCAAGAATGGGCATTATAACTAGCTATCCACTACGAATGTTGTGGCAAGAGTAATTTTGAAAACCTCTCCGCTTAATAAAATCATCTTGGAAAAAAACTAATCCGCTTAATTATCATCATCTTGTAAATCGTTGTTTTATATAATTAGAAATTACTGTAAAATTTGATATTGGCAAATAAAGCAAAATGTGTCCCTTATATAATTTTCCTATGTATATTGTGGTTCTTGAAGACATTCAATGGTACAAAGTTATGAACATATCGTTACCTTAATATAGAAAGGCCCTAACTCGTTTCCCCCCCCAAAATTGAGTTTTTTTTTTTTGCATAATTCGATAGATAATTACCTAATACACCATTGATCAAATAAAATAAAATAAAATGCCACAACATTAAATTCTGTGTTAAATACAAATCTATGTCAAGTTTTATTAAGTTTTTTCCTTCTTCTGTAAAGTAAGGAAAACGTTAGTTAGGTCCTTTCTATATTAAGGTAGCGATATGTATATCGCAAGATTTTCTGCTTATAGTATTTTACAAGCATTTTACGACGAAAGAAAACGATTTAATGTTTATTATATAAATTCCACATTCAAAATAATAATCTCCAAAAAATGCTTTCCCATTTCGATATCTGGCAACGATTTTCATCCTTGTTTACAAAAATCAAATTTCAAATAATTCCGATATACTTCAAAAATATTTATGTGAGAGAGAAGTGGAGTTACCTTGTATTTTTGTATCATGCATAATAGTACAATGAAATTTCTTTAATAATGAACCTATAAGCAGGAAATTAAACACACATGATCCTGACAGAGTTAGAATATTAAAAGGGACTTTTTCCAACTAAAAGTAGTTTTTGAATATTTTATAACGATGGACCTAGAAATACGAAATTAAGCATTCATGGTTTAGTGAATGGGAATTCAAGAGGGATAATTAATGTTACTATTTCTTTATTGTAAAGGTACTTTTTGAATATTTTATAATAATAAACCTTAATATTGAAAATTAGGCACAAATGATTCGAAATGAGTTAGAATTCACAAAAGGTGATTATAGTGGTATCTTTTTTTTGTATTTTCTATAATAATGGACACAGAAATATGAAATTAGACATTCATGATGCTGAGAAGGAATACAAAATGTGGGTCTTTATGGTACTGTTTTTATTCTAATAATACGTTTCTTCGAATGAGCTAAATCCACGTTACAATGAATCAATAAAGATGAAACTAGAGACAAATTAATATTAATTCACAAAGTGAGACTTAATAGTACTATTTCTATCTTCCAATTGGCACCGGCTCAGCTGGTTCTCCATACTTTTAAAATAACTAAGACTTTGTTAAAAACAATTTTGCATTATTATTTATTTTTTTTTAATTAAATAAATAAACATTCATTTGAAGTTTAATTGTCAGGAAATACTCGTAGATCAATATGTTGTGTCATGCTTTATTAACAGGTTCCCTTGCCTAGATAGCGAAATGTAGCCTGCTAGATCATCTGAAGGAATTATTGTAATACAATTTAAAAAATTTAAACAAATCTTAAGATATTTTTAACGATCTGTTTTTAGATATATTGGATGAATAATTGGATGAAAAAGTTAGTTTCTCATTTCTAAATGTTGAATTTTTCAGAAAATAGATTAAAAGTAAAAACCGAAGAATAATTGTCGGTTTCGATTTTAGGCCTTGAAAAACCGGTTAAAACAGAATTGGAAACTCTACTTTCACATACAAGAAAATAAGGATATTAAATCGAAAATTCTTAAATATTAAGATTTTAGTCAAAAAGCAAAGTTGTAAATATAATTAAGAGTTTTTATTTAATTCATATATCTATTACTGTTTATATAACACATATATTTTTACCTAACTCCAAATAACTCCATGTTGAAGGCCATAATAAGTAAAATAAATAAAAATATTTCTTCTTAAAGAGCATTTTTGTAGGGGCCTGGTTATATTTTGAAAATAATTTTTAATTTTCTTCGATCTGTAGATTAATAACAAGGTTTGTGTACATCGTTTCGAATTTAGCGCTTTCATATAATCCAAACATTGAATTTTTGACAGACATCGCTTTTTTTAAAAAAAACACGCTAGATTGGTACGTTAATATTGAAGTATTTTTAGTTTATTTTTGCCAAACTTTTAGCTTGTAATTTTTCTAACTATTAAGGGAAAATGGCCGACGCCAAGGCTTATACCTGTTCTAGAGAACAGATATGATATTTCTTCATTTATAATATCATTAATGGCTATTAAGATTGTGATTATACTACAATAAAAACATCAATGCAATAAATTAGGAGCAATCAAATTAGGAGAACTTTCGGTTAAATGTAAATTTATTTTCAAAATATAGCTGTTAATAGAAATATGACATTTAGATTTAACAAAAGATTAATAAAACATTCAGCAGTTGTAGCTCTAGAAAGAGCTAAAACTTGTTGATATTTAGCATTGATCAGTTCGCCAATCTACTTTGTAATAAGTCCTTGGATCGACCAGTTTCTCCCTTTGAGGTAAAACTTCTTTGGTTTAATTATCAGTCCTCTTCAGTTTGTCGTTTCTTGCACATCATTTAACTGTTACAATCATGAGTATGATTGCTACCTACATCAGCACCTATTTTATTCTCCACATCCTACTCATCAGCAGATTTTAAATTATCACCTCAATTCCAGTATAAGCATGTTGTAGTTCTTGAACTCCTTATTTATTTGCCAGGACTTACTGATCTTCGGCATACTGCTCACGTTACAAGGTCCAAAATATATCCTTTCCTCTTTCCAATAGTCTTCATCGGGTGTTCGAATTGATATTGATATTACAATTGTTTTGTTTTCACTAATCATTTTAATTTCAAAGAAAATGTGATTGGTTTATAGGTCCCCTAGACTGGTGCTGGAGTTGCCTACTATAACTTGGGAGAATGCCTACTTGCCGAGACGTTTTATTCATTTTAGCTTGGGAAAATATTATGATTTTCAGAAATAAATAGTTCCCTGATCATATTATTATATTTTGTGATAATATGTTTAATTTTTCTCTGCGTGTAAGTATGTTTGAGTGAATGTGTGTTTGCTGATTTACTAACTAAAAATAAACCTGATAGTCTTAGCAAACGCATAAACTAACAATTACAAGTGCCAACAATGGTATTTTTTTCACACTCACACAATTACGAACATCCCTGTAGCTCTTGTAACCCAACAACTAACTGACGTATTTATCGCGCGACTATAATTGATAAGGGCAAAATTGGCTACCAACCAGTGGTACAGAAAAAAAGAGGGAAATGAATCTGTAACTTCTAAACGGTTAGTCCGGAATGAAATGCGCAAAGAGGAAGGATTTAACATACTCAAGGTGTCCTATTGAGGTCCAAATTCAAAACATAAACTCGAAAACACTTCTTCTTTGCGCATGTGAAATTTCATTCAAACCGATTCTAGCCGTTTAGAAGTTACAGATATATTTCCCATTTTTTTCTATTCTACAATGTACCGTAAATAACTGTCCCTTCATAATCCTAAAAATACCCTTTCAGTAACCATTTATTTCTGAATAGTGGTCTCATATTTAGTTCTGTTGGAACTCTGTAATTGCATATTGTACATAAGATATTAGCTTGTTAGATTGATTTCGTTGATTTTCACTTGATGTGGCTTTTGAAATTTCTATATTTTCAATGACAGATAAAAGAAAAGTAACTATTTACTAACAAAGATTACAAGTTGCTTTTCTAACAACTTTTACCAACTAGTGATACATCCAGCCAAAGTAGACAATGGCTACATTTAAAAATACTGGGATTATTTCCAACACACATTAAGCTATACAAGTGTGTATATTTGCACAAGAACAAACATACATACAACATGTAAGTTATAAGAAATAATTATTTCTAAGAATAATTGGGAAAAGGGTGGTCATTTTCCACCATGAACTCTTTCTTAGTAAATAAACAGATTTAAGTTCACTCTTTCACACACATGCACCTAATTATAAATTGTTGAAAGCTGGGAGTCACAGTTTTCTAACTATTGAAAGAAAATCATTCAATCAGGGAACATACAAATTAGTTTACAGCAAGTGATACTTCCTAATAAATACTTTACACAAGTACTAATAGCATAATCTACATGAGTAGGTGTAATTACCCTAGAGGTAAGGGTACCGAAATCGAACTAGTGCCGGGGTAAAGAGCGATTCTAGTTCTAACAATTCATATGATAAGATAATCGTTTGTAAGTATGGCAATACTAAATGATTAAGCTGCTAACATTAAGATTGAAAGAACAATCGAGGCTACTCGAATGAAGATGGCACTGTGTATAAATCAAACAGCTGATCACTTATTTTTCACTTTTTGGTTCTAACAGATGTCAAAGCTTGTTTTTGTATATAAATATCTACATATTATAAGCTTATTAATAAAATATTTATTTTTTACATGTATAAGTAAAGTCCTCACTATTTAATTATCTACACTATATTAAGTTTTAATAAATATTTGTTTAATTTTTCATTTTTGTTTTTTGACATTTGGTAACCCCATTTGTTGTTTCTGTAGAACTACCACCACCTTGTATGAATTCGCCTTGATTGTACATTATAAAGTGACTACTTATTTGTATAAATAAAGAGTTGTTACAATTTTAAACTACTAAACTGCTTTTATTTCCAATCAAAAGTATCTGGATTATTTAAAGGAAATAAACCACCGTTTTAAAAGGTAAAAAGTTAACAATATTATTCATGGAGAATTTTCGGTGGCAGTTCCCTAATACTTTGGGTAGCGTTGGACTCAAGTACAACCATAAACATAAGGTTTCCCTCAGCTAGAATTAATAGTTTGCAGTTCCAGCAGTGCTCTCAAATAAATTTGAAGAATATCGCGAACAAAATAGTTTTTATCAGCAAGATAACCATACTATCCATGCTCTCAAATCAACTAAAAACTGATTAGTGCAACATACTTAGATGGTTGTTATGGAAATACCGGCACGTTTATCAGATCTTAATACTATGGAAAACATTTGGGGTCTGTAGTGCAGCCAGATTATTTTGAAAGCCTTCTGTTTAATTCTGTTAAAGAGCTGAAAATTACAATTTTGAATGCTAAGAAAACTAGAACATTTCATAAATTCTATACCTAATCGCATTTATAAAACAATAACTAAAAATACTCAATGTATCAATTAAAAAAAAAAACAAGTTACGTTGTGTTATAGAAATAATACATATATAATAGCACTTCAAACTGTACATTTTTGATATTTCGTTTTATGAATAGAACTAACAGTAGTCAATTGAGAGGAAAGGATTCTTATCTCGGTAACGTTAAAGCTAAAAATATTTTAGGCAATAGTCAATTAAAAATATTTGTGTTTTTTTGGATAAACAGAACGAAAAGTGACATTATATGTTTGACACGCATCTTATGCGTGCAAACATACTGCACGTGTGTTATGTTTTTGTACATAAATACCAGATATTTTAATATGGAATTTCTGTTTTAATATGAATTAATACCAAATCATGTATATGTGGTTAAATTTTCTTTAATACTTATAAGACATGCATTTTATATAAAAAACAATACAATTTTATATAAAAATATTGATTAAACACAATTTAACAATTAAAAAGCTTACTTTGTATTGTCCCAAATTGTTGACGACGCATGTAAATGAAACGTCGCGACCCTGAGGTACTGTTATATTAGGAAGTAGCGATAAAAACTCTGGTTCTGGTTCATCTGGTTGATTATGACCTGCAATAGAAATAGAAATGACATATTTGTGTAAATGTTAATATTAATGAATAATGCATATGTGCTCAGGACAAAAGTTTTAATGCAAATAATAGAAAAAACAAGATAATGTATTATATTCGGCTGTGCCGGATCTTCTGTGGGATAAAATATGGCCGATCTTCGCACAATTTGGTAGAAAGATAAAAGTTCATATAAAAGTGTTTGTGTCCAAATTCATAACGATATTAATCATTAATGATTAATGAATGTTCAAGTAATTTTCTGAGTGAAACCTTGTAGGGGGACTAGGGACTAGGGATATTGACCATTTTCAATACCAAACAAACCTTAGAGTATTTGTAGAAAATTTCAGACGGACGGATATAATAGATCATCTTAGATATTCATAAGGACACAGAATATATATACTTTTGTGGGTCTGCGATGAATATTTCGATGTATTACGAGCGGAGTGATTCTTTTCTTCGAAAATTTAAAATTTTGTACCAACGAATTTGCAGGAAGTTTTGCTTTACTTCTTTAATTTAAAAAAAGTGCCGCTGAAGCACTCCGATTGCTCAATAAAGCTTATGTGTTCCATCAGTTTCAATGTGCGAGAGATGGTTTGTGAGGTTCAGAAGTGGTTATTTTGACACGGAAGACAAAGATGACACAGGTTTAAAGACCAAGACTTTGAGGTATAACCTGATGATGATTGTTGTCAGACTCAAGAAGAGCTTGCAAAATCATTAGGAGCTACGAAGCAGCAATCTTAAACCGTTTGCGATCAGGCATATTCATCCAAAAACAGGGAAATTTGGTACGAAGGCCTTGAAAAACGATTTTGTATGTCTGAAAACTCACCGAAGCATAATAGATCGCATGTGAAGCCCGGCCAACCAGCCAAATCGACGCCAAATGTTAATGGCAATATGGTAATGCTCTGTATTTGGTGGGTCCAAAAGGGTCTTATCTATTTTTAGCTAATGAAATCTGGCCAGACCATCACAGGGAACCTGGACCGATCGCAACTGATTCGTTTAAAGTGAACATTGGCCGAAAAATTTACCAGAATATACGGCCAGATATAAAACCGTAATATTACATCATGACAACGCTCGTTCACATATTGCATTTAGAATGAAGTGCTTGGGAAATTTTGCCTCACCAGCTATAGAGTCCACACCGTGCCTCGTTCAACTACTACCTGTTTCGATCGATACAGAACGCTTTTTCTGGGATACTCTTCATTTTGGAAAATGAGCAGTTCTTTCGTTTTAGTGTAAAATTGTATTCAGAATATAACTTATTGTAGATTGAATACACAAATTTGTTAACAAGCACCTTAGCTTTAAAAACTATAAATAAAAGTATTGTATTCATAAACGTTTGTTAAAGGCACAATAATTATTATTTACAATTGTTCGTCTTTAGTAATAATACATTTTTGAAGACAAAAAACAATTTTAAGAGAACAAATTTATATTTGACTAGCTTGAATCGGTGCGCTTCGCTACCCCTGTCGTATTTGTATGTAAACCTTAAAAATTAAACTTACGCAGAGAAACTAAACACATTAGCCTTTCCGATGGTATGTAACATACCTAACTAAAATTTCATAGCCTCGATACTGTAATACCCATAATATGTTAACTTCAGGAATAAAAATCACTATTTATACCCTACACCACCATAGTGGCGAGGGTATATTGGATTTGTGCAGCTGTTTGTAACGCCCAAAAATATTAGTCTATCACCCACCTTAAAGTATACCGATCGACTCAGAATCACTTTCTGAGTCGATTAAACGATGTCCGTCCGTCCGTCTGGCTGGCTTGTTGTCCATGTAAACCTTGTGCGCAGAGTACAAGTCGCATTTTGAAGATATTTCGATAAAATTTGGTACATATAATTTGTTCGGCCCAAGCCTATTGAAACTGGCTGAAATCGGTCCATTATTTCACTTAGCCCCCATACAAATGTCCTCCCGAAAGTGGACTTTATCGGTCACAAATGTTTAATTTATATAGGTATCTACACAAGTTTTTCTCCAAATTAGTTTTATATATACGGAATTCATGTCACCAAATTTTATTATGATCTGGCCATAATTAGTCATAGGTCCCATATAATGCCTGCTTCCGATAATCACTTTAACGAGCATAAATCTCCTAAAAATGTTGGTATACACATAAAATAACTTTCATATAGACATTAATCACACCACCTAATTTCACTTCCAAAAATCAATCACGAATATAAATTATTGAGCTGAAAACTACCTTTAGGATTGACTAAAAAAGCCGCAAGATACAAAACTCAGACAAATTTTGGGGTTGGAAAATTAATAGCGGTCGGCCTCACATTGCACCCCTCCAGTGGCTATTATCGGTCAGTTGTGGTGGTTTTTATTTTTAAGGTTTTAGAAACACTTACACACAAATATGAAAAAAAATCAATTTAAAAACCTTTGCCTTGAGTTACAAAACATTTATTCTGATAGATATCCCACTCGCATCCCACTAAGCGACCAAAAAGGTTTTAAAGGAAAAGACCTAAGCTTTCATTTGAGAAAATAAAAATAAATAAAAAAAAGGGTCCATTTGGGAAAAAAGTCAAAAAAGTTTTTGATTTTGCAAAAAAAAGTAAAAAATTTTATGTCTTGAGTTACAAAACATTTTTTTGATAGATATCTCACTCGCATCCCACTAAGCGACAAAAAAGGTGTTAAAGGAAAACACATAAGCTTTCTTCTGAGCAAAAAATTAAAAAATGGGTTCATTTTTGTAAAAAAAGTCAACAAAGTTTTTGATTTTGCAAAAAAAGTCAAAAATTTTATATCTTGAGTTACAAAATATTTTTTTTTATAGATATCCCACTCGCATCCGCTTTCTTAAAAAAAAATAAATAAAAAGGGCCCATTTTGAAAAAAAAGTCAAAAATATTTTATTTATTTTTTTTAATTTTTTTTCCAAAGATTGCATAAATAGCTATCTAAACTATTTGGGACATATTTTGCTAAGAACAATAGGTAATAAGTTATATGGATATGAAAAAACACCTGTTTAGCCAAAATGTCAAATTTTGACCTCCTATAACTCAAAGAGTTCTTGACCGATCTTGTTGAAAAATTGTGTCCGAATAGAACTAACATTGGTGCAAATTTCATCCCGATCGGAAGACATGGATTTCAAAAGTTGGTTCACTTGACGTGAAATGCCCCATATATATATATATATATAGTGGAACTTATTCCCAAGCGCAGTTATTGCAATTGCAATAGTATCGTTTATTATTCCAAGTTTATAAACATTTATCTCTAAAATTCACTTTTTTCAAGATAAAATTTAAAAGGAATACGTTAAAATCGATTTAAAGTAGGGTCGAGCCAACTTTAAAATTTGTACACTTAACAATGTCTTCTAAAAGGTAGTTTAAGTTATTAAAGGTTTATGAATACAATTATATCAAATTTACCTAATAATAGTTTATAGACCGCGTTTATGCATAAGGCCATTAGTCTTATATTAATACTTAATAGATTTGTATTTTAATAAATTACTAAAAAAAAAAAAAAACACTTTTATCAGAAAAAGGATATTTAGTATGATAACGGTCCCTTGAAGAAGGATATCTCGAAATTCATGGCTTAATTTTCGTATTTTGTTTTCATAAAAATTAGTTCATATTATTGATATATCTCCCAATGAGAAAAAATATGAAAATATTTCATTTAAAAATCTCCTATATCCCATTTAGCATTTTTACTGGTATTCAAGTTCAAGCCACATAATCACTTTCTGAGTCCATTAAACGATGTCCGTCCGTCTGGCTGGCTGGTTGGCTGGCCATGTAAATCTTGTGCGCAGAGTACAGGTCGTAATTTTGAAGATATATCGATAAAATTAGGTATTTTTCAAATTTTCGGCCCAGGGACCAAGCCTACTGAAACTGGCTGAAATCAATCCATTATTTCACCTAGCCCCCATACAAATGTCCTCCCGAAATTGGACTTTATCGGTCATAAATGTTTAATTTATATAGGCATCTACACAAGTTTTTCTCCAAATAAGTTTTATATATACAAAATTCATGTCACCAAATTTTATTATGATCGGTCCATAATAAGTCATAGCTCCCATATAAGGCCTGCTTCCGATAATCACTTTAACGAGCATAAATCTCTTAAAAATGTTGGTATGGACATAAAATGCAAGATAAATAACTTTCATACAGACATTAATTGCACCACTTAATTTCATGGTGATCGGTAATTGGTCATAGTTCCCATATAAGGCCTGCTTCCGATAATCACTTTAACGAGCATAAATCTCTTAAAAATGTTGGTATACACATAAAATGTAACATAAATAACTTTCATATAGACATTAATCACACTACTTAATTTCATGGTAATCGGTCCATAATTGGTCATAGCTCCCATATAAGGCCCACTTCCGAAAATCGTTCACGAATATAAATTATTCAAATTTTGAAAGAAAAATGTTTTTGCTCATTTACTTAGTGTAGGGTATTATATGGTCGGGCTTGACCGACCCTACTTTCTTACTTGTTTTTATTTGAAAATATTACTTTTTTTAATATTTTTGAAGTTAAAAACATAATTATACAAATTCCAACAAAATGTTCAAGTGATGGTAAGCCACCACCCCCTTCTAAGCACTGTGTTATATGTGTAATGATCTTCTGTCAAGTTGTGAGTGAAAACCCGAATCAAAATTGAAAAAAAAAAAACAAGTAAGAAAGTATGGTGGGTCAAGCCCGACTACACTAAAGCTACGTACACACGATCGTCATATTCTTACAATGTTGTCAGAAAATGTTCAATAAATTGTTAACAACCATATGTTTCAACATAAGTTCTCATGATTGTGTTAACCATTTTCTGTGCATGTTTCTGACAATCTGACAACCGTGTATACGTAGCTTAAGTAAATGAGCAAAAATATTTTTCTTTCAAAATTTTAATAATTTATATTCGTGAGTGATTTTCGGAAGTGGGCCTTATATGGAAACTATGAAAAATTATGGACCGACACCATGAAATTTGGTCATGTGATTAATGTCTATATGAAAGTTATTTATGTTGCATTTAATGTGTATACAACATTTTAAGGAGATTTATGCTCGTTAAAGTGATTATCGGAAGTAGGCCTTATATGGGAGCAATGACTTGTTATGGACCGATTATATTAAAAATTGGTGACATGAATTTCGTATATATAAAACTTATTTGGAGAAAAACTTGTGTAGATACCTATATAAATTAAATATTTATGGCCGATAAAGTCCAATTTTGGGAGGACATTTGTACGGAGGCTATGTGAAGTGATGGACCGATTTCAGGCAGTTTCAATTGGCTTGGTCCTTGGGTCGAAAAATTGACATGTACCAAATTTTATCGAAATATCTTCAAAATTACGACCTGTACTCTGCGCACAAGGTTTACATGACCAGCCAAAAATGATTCTGAGTCGATCGGTATACTTTAAGGTGGGTGTTAGACTAATATTTTTACAAGCATATGCACAAATCCAATATACCCTCCCGCCTATTGTGGTGTAGGGAATAAAAAATACTCAAAAAAGTTACACATTCTCATTGACAACTGAGTTAGGTCTTTGACTGGAGAGTTTTCGCTCTATGGCTCAAACGTCATACATTAATATGGTTACAGAAAAGGAGAACGATTTTACCTTATTCTCTCGGTATCATGAAATAATAAAATTAAATTTCGGAAAATTAAAAATAAAAGGAACATACAAATTAAAAACAAGATTATTCTTTTCAGAAATTGTCAAATAAAATTTTCAAACAATTTAAATATGAGAGTGTATGTATGTATACATATTTTTAAATACTATTCCACACTTTCTTAAATTAAAATTCAGTAGAAAAAATCCCGCGACAAAAAAATAAATATAAATACAACTATATAACAAGTGATTTTTACATAAGTATATACATATGTGCATTAGATCTGCTCATAAAATTAAGGTTTTCTTTGGTTGGGTCTTATATTGTACTTTAGTAGTTAAAATAACTGATGCCAAATTTAAAAATGCGTTCTGGAAATCTATTCAATATTGCAAAATCTAATCTAATAATACTAACTTTAATTCATATAAAAAGTTTGCTATTTAAATAACATTTTCTTTACGTTTAAAATATATAAAACATGAGTGTCGAATGAAAAATAACACGAATTTAAAAAATAATGCTTTAATCTAATTTTTTAGTCTCATATTTTTAACATATTTTTCTAAGGCTGGTCTACTTAATACACATGGCTTAAATAAGGACATTTTGCAAGTATACATTAAATAAACATACATGTGTTCATTAGGGTATAACTTTGTTTTAATTTTTTAAAATATCAAATCGACCTTATCTATACAGTCTTCAGCGTAATTCGTATTGAAGTTTTATAAAATTTATTGTTATGTATGTTATAATATTTGAAATTTAATAATATACTGATTATTAAAATTAACTAGTAACATTCTAAAAAATATCGTCCACATTAGTGCCACCGCAGGCATCACCCGAAGTGATAATGAAAGAATGCTGTATTAAAATAACTTTTTTAAGGATGAATTTTGCATCAAAATTTATTCATTATCATTACACTACTGGCCAATAGTTCATAGTGTAAGTTTAAGATATATTTTTCTCAAGTTTTATAATAGTCGAAACAAAAATGTAAAACATTTCGCTATATTTGTATTAGAAATTATAAACGTAGCAAAATATGACCTTTGACCTTCTCGATTTTAGAGTTAAAGAATACCACTGTAAAGTAATTGTAAATATTACTTATCTACTTAACTTACTACTTATTTTTGGGAAGTAGAATATTGGAAGCCAAATTCATATATATATTCTTTCATATGTTTTTTGATGACACCATTGCAAGTGCAGCAAATGCATTCCAATTTGCCAATTGTCTAAAATTACTTTACAATTGTATTCTTTAAATTATTACAGAGTAATTATAATAAATGAACTTGAGCCATATTACACATTTACTTTTAAATTATATAAAATAAAAAAAATTCAAATAAGGACTGAGATCGAAAAATGTTTAACGTACATGTTAATGAAAATGAAACCACTAAACTTACAGTTTTGAATCTTTTTTTATTTGATTGAAATTACTGTTGCAATTTACAAAATAAAAACATTTTTATAGTTCTAATCATTAATGATGAAATTTTAACCCCTAAATGCATGATTTTTACTTTTATTTTTCTATAAAATATCAAATATTTATTTAATTTTTATGCATTATATTTCCTATAGCTTCAGTTTGATTTAGAATTTCTTTAGCTGGGACGTATCGTACTCCATTTGATTTTGCTGAAGGAGAATCTGAATTAGTATTAAGCTTATATTCGTCTAAAATTAAGTAGAACTGGTATGTAGACAATTGGCAACAATATGCATTTAAGGGTTAAACCTTTTTCGAAAACCCTTCCATTATGGTTTTTATAATGCTTTATGTCACTTTGTTCGAACAGGTTGTCCATCTAAGTTTAAAATCTACCACACTTTTGGACACCTTTTTTGTGCTCTTCAATTCTCTTTTAACAAGATTCCAAAATCTCTCCACTGGCCTGGAGGATTGGAGGATTTGCCTCTTTTGGTACAAATACTACATTATTGTTCTTATACCACTGAAGACCTTGCTTACCATAGTGACAGGATGCCAATTCAGGCCAAAAATGAGAGGACACATTAAGAATTCTTTTGAATGGAATTATCCATTTTTGTAAACATTCCTTGATGTAAATTTCGGTATTTATAGAGCCCTTTGTAACAAATGTTTGGCTTTTTTTGCAGCAACTGCATATTGCTTGCCATACCAAAAACTTTTTGGGAAATTTTGTCTGCTTTTGGGTCCTAAACTTTTCTTCAACATTCCCTCGAGCATCTGCAACATAAAAAAAATTGACCCAGAAGCTGCGAAAAATTTTCCATACGTACATTTTGTCATCCATTATGCAGCAGCTATATATTTTTTGTATAAAATTTTACTTCAATTTTCGTGCTCTGTCTTTGGCCTCTAAATTTTTAGCAGAGTTCCTGTCAGGAACTTTTTGAGCCTTGTATGCTTTTAAACCTTCATTGGCTTTAACTTTTCGTACCAAATAGTCCCAATACAGAGCTAACCGGGCTGCTTTCCTACCGTAGGTGTTGGGAGCCCTTTTGAAATTTTTTTTTATTTTTTTGGCTTTAGAAACATCAAGTGGACTATTCCTTCTACCTGTACCAGGTTTTATATCAACAAGAAATCCCGGTACTGTTTAATAACATTGGAAAAGGTTTCATAGCAGCCCTTTGATTATTTGGCCAACTTTTTGTAAGACCAAGTTGAGTTTTGTTGAAAATACTTAATAATTTTAGTACGCACTTTTTTCCGGTCACTTATTTTAATCAAATTAACAACAAATGAACATAATTGTCATTAAACATAATAACTGGATTGCTTTACAAAGGTAACTTGATAAAAAAATCAAATAATACTTGAGTTAAAAGTTTTAATGAAAAACGTGTGTTAAGAATTTTACGATCTCAGTCCTTAAGTACCAAAAATTTATAATAAATATTTAAGCAAACTAGACCAGGCTCTGATCCAGAGGGGGTGAAATAGGAATTCCACCCCCCGAAAACCGAAAAGTTTTCATATAAAAAAGAACATATTTTGGTTTTACACCTCCCCCCAAATGGTTGACCTGGAGCCGCGCCTGTACTAACAATAGGTAAACGTTATGTTACGAAAACAAAACTCATATACAAGTAAATACGCATACGTTTACAGTAAACATATGAATTTATTTAAATATTTGTTAAAATATGTTAATTTTCTTTACGGTTCTTATTTAAGTGTATCACCAGTTATCATGCTAATATTTCACAGAACGTGTTTCTACAATCCTTGACAACTTGACATTTTTTTCGGACATACAATCTTGGAGCACTCTAATGTACATATGCATATAAATAGTTAACATTTAGACAATAATATAGACATACCTTGGGCAAACACCTGCATACTGTTTCTCCTGCTGTCGCCATCTCCAAAACCCATCAGTAAAAGTATGAATCCCAGTAATACGCTTATGCAGAATTTAACTTGCTCCATTGCAGTCTGTACTAAACACACGCGTTAGCTGAATCCACCAGAGCGTATTGTTGAATTAGTAGCTTCTTAGGCGCCGCGGATGAGTAGGTACTTCTGTGTCAGCTTCAGTTTCAACTAAAAAGTTGCACCAGTTGTTTTTGTTGTTCTATATACACGTAGTAGAGGAGCAGAAAGTGTGAGTACTTCAAGACATTGAAATAAATGCTAAATGTGGCTTCCGGTAGTGTCAGTTGTGGTGTGGTTAATTTTAATGTTGCCAACGTAACTCCCTCCATCCATAGAGAAAATTAAATGCGTCTACAGAGTGTACGAACGAAATGGAATATGCCAGAACGTCGGCATAACAACTCTTTTCACTTGAGTAAAACAAAACAAAATCTGCAAAAGAATTTCAAAAGTAAACAAAGTGTAAGTATTTTTAATTTTTTATGCATTAACATTTTTTTTTGATATCTTAATAGCTATGTAGTGCTGTAACAACTATAGCAACTATGCTATAATGAACTACGGTTTTAACGCTTTTAATACCTTACTACCGGCGAATATGCTTTTATATGTTTGTAGTGCAAAGAATATAATCGCACGTCCACTCATAATCTGTTACATGCCTTACTATCGCAAAACTGATATTTTACTGAACTCATTGACCCGGTTAACCCGGTGCGCTTCACTACCCCTATCCACTATGGCCGTAAAACCCCAAGTAGAAACAAAAACTATTTCCCGGTAAGCTAGCCTCAGCAAATTTGGTATGCAGTCTTCTGCAGTCAAAATATTATTTTTGAATAAACTTGAGCGGGGGATTTTCGAAAAAAAAAAATAATGCTTACAGAACTATAATTACAGACAATCTCCCTTTATAATTTGGTAGATATATGTATTTCAATTTCTAACGGCTGGTTTCAAGTTGGATCATGTTTCTCAACATTTCAATTTCTGGAAACTTGTTATTGTTTACCGCCCGATTAACATCATTTAACATAACTGTGGACATTATTAACATGACTGTGGAACATACAACATTGAATAAAAGCTTTTAGTTAATCATTGTAGAAATACAACTTTCATGAAACTACTGGCAGGAAGATAGCGCGGTGTATAAATAGCGGCAGCGGTTGCATTGGATGTTTAGTTTAAAATAGACGCTGTTATAAGTACATAACATTAACTGTATTACCAGTGTATTCTTGTACATTATAAAGTGTGATTTTAAGGTGTGTAATATAAGTATGTCCATTAAAAGAAAGTGAATATTTAAATTGTTGTTTAAATTTGAATATATAAAGAGTGGTTACAATCTTAAATTACTAAACTGCTTTACGTATTAACAATCAAAAGTATCCGGTTTATTTAAAAGAAATAAACCAACGTTTTTAAAAAGTAAAAACGTAACAATATATAGATTTATTTATTTATAATTATTTAATTTTTTGTTTATTTTTATAAGAAAACATTGGATTGTAATTATATTTGTGGAAATAATGACGAATTCTATTCCATATTAGGAAAATATTTCAAAAGCTTTTCCAAATAGAAAATATTATTAAAACTGCAGGTAATCGGTCTTGGAACCGAAAACTTTTTATTTTTCACAAACTTTCTCTGTTCGGTTATTTGTTTGTTTTTATACTAATCAGTTAAAAATATAACAAGCATGTAAAGTAATATAAAAATATAGAAACATTTGTATAAAAAAACCGTTAAACCATACAAAAAACTGGTCTCTCGAATTATTCGAAAATATATAATATTAGAAGCCGGTCGGTTTTTAATCGAAAAAATCCGGTGTTTGCGGTATGTCAAT
This sequence comes from Calliphora vomitoria, assembly GCA_942486065.2. Taxonomy (NCBI): domain Eukaryota; kingdom Metazoa; phylum Arthropoda; class Insecta; order Diptera; family Calliphoridae; genus Calliphora; species Calliphora vomitoria. The sequence continues at coordinate 50,633,594 of OW818030.2, read as the reverse complement.
AAGATGTAAAATAATGATAATTTTAAAGAAAATACCTTTTCTTATATCATTCATCTCTAGTAAGCATGTTTATCTATAAATTATTATTTTCTTTACATTTGTTATACCCGATATGGTTAACTTTGGTAGCCAGTAGCTTTTCTAAAATCAAACCTTTTCATTTTACTAGTAACTTGTTTGATGGTAGAGTTATTACTACCTAGATTATTCAAACGATTAACCGTTAATCGGTTTTGGGTCGGTTAACTGTTCGAATAATTTAAAAATGTCGATTTTCAAATAACAAATAAACCGATTAATTTGTGTCGATTTTTTGTATTTTACATAGAAATATAGTTTTAAACACACTCATGAACATTTCCTTCTAGCAATAGTTTTTTTAAATGTAGATCAAAAACTGAAACTAAGGAATTTGGAAATTAGATATTTTCTAGAATGTTCCATGATGAACTTTGTCCTAATGAGTCGGCGGAAGACATGATAATAGACGAAACTGAAGATATTACTGAAACGAGTCTTTTATCAGAACTTAACGAAATTATTAAAAGTATTGCAAATCCAAAGAATCCCAAAAGGACTCTAATGGTATAGTGTAGTCGCCAATGGTGACGTAAATTTGACTTTGATGAATGTTGACTCCGTCCTTACTCACTAATAGTTGACTCTTTTTTAAATTGATGCTCTTTGACAATAAAACAAAGATATTTAATAAATTTAAGGTCATTTACTTCAATATTAAAATTTACAATATTTTGTAAAACAATAACGGAGAACAAAGTTATTCGATTCTTTTGGCGGGTTAAAAAAAACTGAACAAAGAACTGTTGGATAGTCTTTCTCATGCCTTACTTTCGATTTCTCCAACATCTACAATCAGTGAGAGAAATTCAAAAAAAATCAACATTTTATCCTGTTTTTATTAAATTTTACAGAACTCTAAATATTGTTTAGTGAGTCTAAATTTCCTTTAAATCTAAACTAAATTAAAAAAGATATTAAAGAAATAAAACCGAAAAGGTCACACGGGTGGGTATTGGTAAAGCAAAGGTTAAATCCTAAAAAAAACTCACATGTCTAAATATAATGGATCTCAAATACCATATTTTGTTCCTACTATTTATTAATTTTTTTGTTAAAATGCTTAAATAAGTACACAAGATTCATGGTTTTATTTTAAAATTAACCGATTAAACCTAAACCCCGATTAATTATTTGCTCGATTAACCGATTGAACCAGAAACCCGATTAATTGAATACCCTACTACTACCATAGATTATAAAATAGCTCTCGCATTTGTGTAAAACTAATGCGGTTTTTCTGTATTTTGGTAAATAAACGATTGCGGCTTTTATTTACAAAATTGTAATCAGAAATTATAAAAAGGTTATAAAATAAGCCCATTCTATACTTATGCATACAATGAGAGTCTCTCACATACAAATACATAATGCAAAACTATTGGCAAAAGTGGTAGCAGAATAAGTTTATTATATGTACATTAGGGTGGTCCAAAATTAAATTATCAACGTAACTAAAATTATAAGATAGGGTTCATGTAGGAGATCATCAACATTTAAATAGGACCGTATAGCACCATATTCCACTTCTCCGAAAAAGTTGAGATTTGTTTAAGATATTCCACAATTATAGCTAAGTTTAAAAATATCACATAAGTAAATTTAATCAATATATGTTAACACAGACATATATACAATTACTATGATACAATATTCAAGTATGTACGCATACATTCATAAGTAATGTAGTTAATAAATAAACACAAAAACAAAACTTGAAATAATAAGTGAACATTATTTTGAAAAAGGATCGGACGATTTTTAACACTATGGTTTCTTCCCAATTGTTTCCTATTCCGGCATTAACTGAATTTTCACGCGAAATATCCATAAATTTTCGTTTAGTAAAAGTTGTTAATCTACGATGGACATACATTTATTCAAATTAACACGTGGATTACAATTAAACTATCTGATATCTGGTCCAAAGAAGTCGACGAATTGGATTCAGATAGAGAATACATAGTAACCTTATTAGCTACCTAACTGGTTACTGGGTCAGCAACATAACTAGTTATTTCAATATTTCAACTCTCAAATAGATTACTTATTTTACGTAAAATAACTACTTTCTAAAGTGCAGTGCAATATATACGTTTAAAGTGAATACACTCTATGATACTTAGAGATACTTAAGCGAAATGGGATGTATAAAGTACCCAATTGACTTCTATCTGCACTACAAAGAGCACATACGTGTCATATAAGTCTGTTTATTTATAAATTTTTAATTTCGAATATCTGAAAAACTACAATCGTAAACGTTTTTTAAAATTTGTACGAATTAATTTCTTATCACTATACGGCAATTGGCTGAAAATGGGCGGGATTTGATTAGGGCATGGCACCTAAATAGTTAATTTCGAATATGCGGAAAACTATAATTGTAAAAGTATTTTAACTTTTTAAGAATACATTACTATACGGTTTAACCATAAATGGGAGGGATCCGAACAGGTTTTGAGTCACCTACATATCATGCAAAGTAAATAGTTATTTCTAAATATCAGGAGAACTATAATTGCAAGATTCTTCAAACTTTGTCCGAATAGCTCTCTTATCATAGCATAGGTTGGCTGTAAACGGTCGGATAAATAAAATTGCGGGAATCTTCAAACTTGTGTATATGTGGATAAGGAACCTCACATACAAAATAAATAGATATTATCAAATATCTGGTGAACTATATTAGGGAAGCCGTAACACGTGAAATAATTTATTTCGTTAACATGGTACGTAGTTAGCTTTAAGTGAACGTAATGAATTAGAGAGCGTTGCGCCTCCCATACAACATTTAATTTATTTTTTAATATGTTAAGAACAATAAATGTGAAAGTATGTAGGCTTAGTACGCATGTATTCCGGAACAGTGGGTGTAGAACCCCCACTACAAAGAAAATTGTAATTTAAGCTTTGTCTGAGTCACTTTCTTATATTTTTACGATGTTGGGCTGAATTAAAGCGGGATCTGTACTATGAATAATCTGAAGATCTATAATAGTGTGATTCTCAATATTTTGCATGTGTTATTTAGTAATTTTCGAACATCTAAAGATCTGAAACTGGAGTCTTCTAAGTTTTTATAAATTACTTTTGTATCATTGTAAGTAGTTTGTCGAAAAATAGGCTGTATTGAAATATACGAAATGATAGCGGAACGAACGTCTTAAGAAAAGTATCATGATTTTTTAAAATCACAGGAATAAATAAATTCTAATATTGTCCAATTGTGTCAAAATTATGATTTACATGAACGGTACTTGAAACTTGGAACTCGTTGTATAGGTTATATAGGTCATACTGTTTATGGTTTATAAACTTGAAGTTAATAAAAATTGAATGATTGCTTTAAAAAATAAAAATTAAAAAATAACTCTTATTTCCGTTCGAAAAAATAAAATAATAGTTCTTCTTTGCTGACTTTTGTGATAAAATTCATAACTGTTACGTCCCTGACTTCATACTGAATTTTAAAATATGTATGCATTCTCAAAATTAGAAAGTTTTGGGAATAAATATGAATGTTCAATTCATACAGTTTATGTAGAAATTCATTTCAGATATGATTTTTTTTTTCTTTTTCATAAGAACACTTTATTGTTAAACAAGTAAGAATGCTATATTCGGCTATGCCGAATCTTATATACCCTTCACCTTTGTTGTGGATGCGTTAATTGCCCACTTTCAGCGCATAGCATCCTAAATATATCAAGAAAACTTTTAAAAATTTTACATTTAATTGCTGACGAACAGATTATGTTGTAGAAGTTGCAAATGAAATGACAATCTTATATATACCCTTCTCACGAAGGTGAAGGATATAAAAACAACAACGCCAAACGAAACGAAATACGCAAAGCATTGAAACCAACACACATCCAAAACATACGTTTTGTTGCTTTTTTGTCAATGCATGCAATAAATTGTCTCTTTTTATGAAATTTTCATAGGTTTTCTCGGATTTTTGCTCATATCTCCGTTATTTATGGACAGATTTAGCTGATTTTAAATTGGAAACTTCTCGAAAGCTTGTCTGACAGAATTATTGAAGATTTGGATCTCAAAGATATCTGGGGTCTTCAGAAAATTCGACTCCGCTATATATAGGGATCCAGAATATATATACTTTATAGGGTCAAAAAATTATATTGTGGAAATTACAAACGGAATGACAAACTTATATATTCCCTTCTCTCGAAGGTGACGGGTATAAATAATTAAATTGTTTTATTTGCGAAATGTTAAGTAAAACTAATTAACGAATAACGTATGTTTAATTACTATGAAATCATATTTTTTGTTGTATATTTTTCGCAAGCTCTGATTTATTGATTTCAGGAAGTAATAAATAATAAGATTTACTGAGTTTCTGTAATCATATATTATCAATATCACAGACATTATTAGGAATTTTAACTCTTCTCTTAAGCGGGAATTCCGCTATACTGTTAAATTGACATATTTCCCTACTTTGCCAGGAATTGAAAAAGTTAAAAAACTAACCCTAAACAATGCACATAAATACAAATACAATACATTTTCCATACATAAATAAATTTCTATAGAATATTTAGTATGAACATGTATCTGTAAACTTTTGTCAGTCTGTGACTGAGCAGTGAATGATGGATTTCAAATATATTAACCACATCACTGATACATTATGGAGACCTCGTGTACCCCTTGAGAATAATTAGACCAATTTTCATTTGTGCAAATCTTTAAATAAATACACAATGTTAGATTTTAGTTTGTGCAAATAAGCGTATATTATTGTTTGTGTTATTCGCACACATAGTGTATGATTTGTGTGAATAGTGATACCAACTATTTATGACCAAATCGTACGCGGTTTTGAGTATATGTAAACAGTCATTACCTTGAATGCCCTAAGGGAGGACAGAAAAGAAGAAATTGCAATTTGTTGTATCGATTATTGAAGAAATTTACTCTTAAACGTACCCAGTTGGAAACTAAATACTCAACACAGGGTTAAGATGGCAATGGTGACCTTTTACACCTGTCGTAAAATGTTTGGTATTATATGGGGATTTAAGCCCAGCACAGTGAAATAGATATACTCTGCTATAGTACATCCAATTCTTACTTATGGATCCCTTGTATGGTGGACTGCAACTAAAATGAACTATATACTTATATAAAGTCCAGAGATTGGCCTGCATTGGCATAACTGACGCACTAAGAACTAGTCCTTCAGAGGCACTGAAGACTATATTGCACCTAGTTCCAATAGACCTTCATATAATGGCCACCTCTGTTTGCAGAACTATAAGATTCTGTATAGGTTTTACTTAAAATTTGCAACAGTAAGAAAATTACTCTCATTCGCCAAAATATTGCCAAAATAATATTTATTCCCGAAAATCACAAAATTTAAATTGCAGGTACGGAAAAACTGTAAGAGGTATTGACATAATTTTTTCATAATTTTATTCTCTATTTTGATCTCAATAAATCCCAATGTGATTATCAAAAAATTGTGAAATTTTTTTAACAAAATTTTTAAAAATTTGAAAATGGAGATTTGAAACTGCCGTTAAAAAAAATTAATTTATTTGGCCATCCCTGCGAATAGGTTAACGGTATTCTACAAAGACAAAAACTCATAAAAATGTAAATACGGATATATTTTAAGTAAAAATTAGCTTTTATTTTAATATTTCTTAAAATATGTTAATTTTGTTCCTACATTTCTTGTTCAAGTGGCCTGAGACACGTTAATGGTCTGGCGAATTTTTAATAACTTTAACATTTTTTAACCAATTTTTGTCATTTATATCTAATTAGAACGACAATTACGTACACATTTCGATTATTTTGCATTCGATTGCAAAAAGAATTATTTAGTAGCAAAATTTGTACAAAAACTGAAAAATTTTCATTTTTTTTTTCCGAATTTTAACAATAATACAGTTTGTGGGTCAATTTGACCCTAAGGAGAAATAGGTTTAATCTAAAAAATATTTTTTTTACTGTAATTTTCATTAATACAAGGTGGCGCAAAAGTAATCCTCCTATCAGAAAATGCTATAAATTTTGCGATTGGCCCCTAATGTCAGTTCTGTTTTGACATTTGTGTAGTAAACACATGCGAAATACACGTTAATAAACAATGTTACGCTACACTGCTCCAGAAAGATTTCCTGGCCGTCCAACGCCTACTGGTGAAACACTGCGACGTTTAGCCGCTCGCCTTGAAGAGACTGGCACAACACGAGATGCTGCCAGGCGTGGCAGACCCCGGAATAGCCGTTCTGTAGAGAATATTGCTGCTGTAGCCGACGATGTCATGGAAGCGCCGTCGACATCGACCAGACGACGTGCCACGCAAATGGGTATCAGTCGACAGTCTTTACAGCGAATTTTGGTACAAGATTTGAAGACGTTTCCGTACAAAGTCCAGACGGTGCATCAGCTGTTAGCTGCTGACCGCCAATCGCGTCTAACATACGCTCATGCCATCCTTAATCACCACCAAAAATAATCATGAGTGATGAGGCCCATTTCCATCTTAGCGGGTACGTAAATAAGCAAAATTTACGCTTCTGGGGCACTGAAAAACCGCGTGTAACCCACGAAGAGCCATTACACCCGCTCAAAGTTACTGTATGGTGTGCTGTTTTCGATGGAGGAATCATCGGACCTTTTTTCTTTGAAGACGTCGCGGGCCAAACGGTTACTGTGAATGGTGAGCGCTACAGAGGAATGATCAACGAGTTCTTTTTGCCGCAACTTGATGAATTGGGATTGGAAAACATGTGGTTCCAACAGAACGGTACAACGGCACACACTGCACGTGCCACAACCGATATGCTGAAGGATGCATTTCCCGGGCGCCTAATCTCCCGTTTTGGCGATTTGCACTGGCCAGCAAGATCGCCTGATTTGACCGCTCCAGACTTCTTTTTGTGGGGCTTTTTGAAGTCGCGGGTTTATGTCAACAAGCCTCAGACTCTTGCAGCTCTTAAAGACAATATCCGTCAAGAATGCGAGGACCTATCGCCGAAAGTTTTGGCCAAAGTGATGGAAAATGCCAAAAAAAGGGCTCAAATGACAATCAACTGTGGCGGCGGCCATTTACATGACATCATATTCTCGACTTGATGTAAAAAAAAATAAAAAGACCAAATAAAAATAATCCACAAGAAGAATCAAAGTTTTTCGTTTTTTAATTACAGCCAAAAAACATAAGAAGTTTACGTTAGCGCCACCTTGTATTAATAAATCTTACTTTTAGGACTAGCGTCACAATATTCCACCCGACACCCTTCAAAAAGCGAACACAAAATTTGTTTCCATACAACTGATTGTTACTCTAATGTATATACGACACAGCAAAATGATGCATATTTTTGGTTGCCTTGGTAATCAGTATGTGTGATATTTTATTTCATAAATATAGTAATGCTGGGATGTTAAACAGATTTCATAAAATATGAATTTCATTTGTTTACTGGGTTTAAATAAGTTTGAACTGATTGCTCTACAATTCTTGTTCTCATGTACATACATACATACATATATATGTACATATGTACATACATACATACATACATATGTTTGTTTGTATATAAGTAGACATTTATGTATAAATGTTTCATATTTATGTATGTTCGTACGTATGAACTACGAGTACTACTATGTAAATTCAATGCAACTATGAAAATTGAATGAATGAATGAATGGCTGAATGTATGAACGAATGAATGACTATTTGACTGACTGTATGAATGAGATAAAAATATGTGTGTGTGAGTGTGTGAATGTGTATACAAAAATACAAAGGACGTATAATATGATTGACATACAAGTTGTCGAGTGCTGCGGATACGATATGGAAGATGCTTTGCGACAAATAATCGCATTTGTATACATATATTCCAAAAATTATATAGTTTCATTGTTGCAACAAAAATACTTCTATCAAACCCATTCAAATATACAACATGTAGAAATCAAAAGACAAAAACGAAACTGAAATGAACGGAACCAAACAAAATAAAAGCAATACTGGACGTATTTGATTTCTTTTTTCCTGTTTTATCATTTGGCTGAAGAGTGACAAACAAAAAATGTGAATAAGAAATGATAGTGGTAGTCAGTCACACTGACTAACTGGCCGGCTGTCGGTTTTATAAGGGTGGCATAAATGTGCATTAACACCAAAAAGTATGTCTATATGTCAATCGTATTTGTGTGGATAACACATGCATATTTCACTCTTAGACTTAGTCAGTTGAAAACCATATTGAAAATAGGCAAATTTCCACAAGCAATTTATAAATAAATCTTACGAGTATTTATCGATTTAATTGCAAACAAAGTTATTCGCAAAATGTGTCTAAGTCCAGAGTCAGTGCACTTTGGACGAACTCGGTAAAACACGATTTTCTATTATTTATTAAATGATGAGCGCAAGGTTATACAGTACGATAGTACAGATTTTTCTACAACAAAAACCAATTCTACAAAATAGTCCATTCTCAATAAATAAATAAATGTTATTTAAAAAACCTAAATTTGCCTGTGCAAAAAAATATACTTTTGCCCATATCTCGGAAATTTGAGGGTATATTGGAACTTTTAAAACCGGTTTTGTAATACACTTAGCTAGACCTTCACTTGCGAAGTTATTTTTGAGTGTAGCACAGTGTAATTTGTATGTAAGCGGTTCACATAATATTTAACGTTTATGTGAAAATACATTAATCTAAGAAAATTCATTCATAAAGGGAACAACTTTTATTAATGTTAGAACATATAATATGAATTTTTGCCACACATATGCAGGGTATGTTCTTGTAATTTATTTGTACAAGAAAATTATTTTCTCTGAATTTAGTATGGATACTGTTATCTATACGCATAAGGTACATAACTTAGAACCATAATTCGTATAAAGTTCATTCACCTAAGACCTTCCCTCTAGATCTTATCGTCGCTTCAGGAGACGTTCAGACGGACGGATAGCAACTAGTTACCACATACATTATTTTGTAATGAGTGGTCGTTACCCAGCACATTATTATATTTAGTGGTACTTAATACAGGTTGGTAATAAACTTTTGCATTCAGCACAGCTTTCTAGGGTGTTTAACTGACAAATTAGACGTTATTAGTTCAATGCCAGTTAAAGCCATTAATTTTGTTCTTCATATTATATTAATTTATATGTTTATGTCAAAAGCATTGTTAACTTCCCATCTAAATTTTTTTTAAAAATTTTAATCAAATTCGAGTCATCATTTGATACTTCACTGCGATTAAAAAGCAAGAATATGAGCTCATTTTCTGATCATAAAGGATACTTTTTCGGGAGAAAATGGTACCCTATCCGCTACTCGTCTAAATGAGTCTTTTATGGGCCACTTTTCTGATCAGTTTCTACTAATTTTTTAACAATTTTTGAGTCGAATTGCTGTTCATTTTGGTGTAATTTTTCAATCATAGTTTAATAATTTTTGAGTCTTTTCTGATTCATTTTAAAGTCTGTTAGAATCAAAAACAATAACTCATGAAACAATTTTTGAATTTTTGAAATAAATTTGTAAACTAACATATTTCGAACATCTCAATGATCTATTTATTATTGCTGTACATTTTGTTATTGTTTTTGAAATAAATCACATTTTAATCATTTTCGAAACATTTTTATGCATGCTACTTACTAAACAGTTTTGGGTCCTCAAAACTAGTCGAAAAATACTTAGCATGGCGATTAGTGACCCAATAACCTTCCAAAGAAGATTATTAAACAGAAAATACATTAAATATTATAAACCAAATGATAATTATATCAACTAATTTTATCCACCAGCCAACATCTTTTGGCGTATCTTCTAAAAGAGTTTTTTATTAGCTCCTCTTCTAATCAGTTTCGACTCATATTTGATAAGTATTAACGAATCATTTTTGAGTTAATTTTAAGTTTAATTATTGTTGTCCTGTTAGAAACAAAAACAGTAGTACATGAAACTATTTTTGATCTTCCAACTGAGTGAAATATAATTACAAAATATATTTGTAAACAATTATACTTAGAACACCTGAATGCTCTATTTATGATTGATGTTCATTTTTCTGTTGTCTTTCAAACAAATCACTTATTAATCATTAATGGGAATCATTTTCGATTAATTTTTAAGCGTACAACTTATTAGTCTGTATTTTATTACCAAAAGTACTCGAAAAAGACTTGGTTTGGTGATTTTTAAAAACACAATCCTCCAAAATGCTATCTGGGTTATGATAAAATAACTCGCATTTTTTCAAATCACGAACAAAAATAACTAGTCAAATAATAAGTAGTTATCACTTAGCTCCAATACTACTTGCTGGTTTCCTAGGTAAGTAGAGTTTTGCTGGAATTTAATACAAATTTGAACAAATTTCAATTAAAACGCATATCATGCCTGTTATTTTAACAAATAGATATCCTAATAACGACCAGAAAAACATTTTAACATAAAAGGTATTACAGTTGGTTAGTGTAACGAATAACACTGTACAACACAAAACAAAAATTACAAGTTCCGGCCTATACATTTTGATAGAGGAGACAAAAAGAAGAGACACGTGTATCGGCGTTTTGAAAGTTTACATCTGAATTTCATTTGATGGGGGGTTAAAGTTTCCCAGCTCTGGAACATTCTTATTGTTAATCGGGATAAGAAACCATGTGACCCTTACATTTTAGGTATAAAATGTATTCAGCAAATTTATGTAAAATATTACGGAGAACATTTTTGTAGAATATGTTAACCCTCTAACTCCTCAAGGTATGGGTCTTTTTGTCCTTCTTTTGAAAAAGAGCAATAAACACCTATAGAACAGGTATTTAATGGGTTAGAATGTTTCGCAAATACACCAAAACGGAAAATTTAACCAGATAGTCAGAAATAAGACACAACAAAAGATAGCTTAGTGTTAATTTAGCATTTATTAAGAATTTTATTTTAAAGTACCCCAAAAATGTCTAATTGTTTGGAAAATTTTTATTTGTTTTGCTATATCTGATCCAGGTGAACATAATGACGATACGTGTCCCAAAATTGTCCTATATTAAAATTGTATACAAAGCTGTACCACCAGCCATGCTCCCAGTTCCGCATTCTGATGAACTCCCAGTACCAGTGCTACAACTTCCAAGTCCTAGTCATTTTGTTGATGGAACAATCGCTGAAATATGAACATTTTAAAGTCTTCATCTACTTGAACTTGGTGTCAATATTACCAGCATTCGTAAGCATCAAGACAGTTTTCTGCCGTTCTTTTCAGTAAACGATGATAACACGTTTGCTTATTGCAACGATATTAAAGGAATAATGAATGCAATGACTTTTGAGTATAACCACGAGGACTGGCGTATAATTATTGATTCATCTAAGAAGAGTCTAATAGCTGTACTTCTGTATTACGATCATACCAAAAATCCTATTCCAATTGCCTATAGAATGAACATTAAATAAAGCTGTGATTCTATAAAATTAATACTGGACTCCAATAATATAAAGACTTAAAAGTCGTTAGTTTCCGTTCAGGTATGCAGGCCAGATACGTTCAGTACGGATGCTTTTTATGCACTTGGGATAGGATACCTTTTATAGATGTCTTCAACTTTGCTAAGGAAAAAACTAACATTATATTTATATTACCGCAGCTATATATCAAAACAAATCAAATGTTTCCAAACAATTGGACATTCTTGGGGTACTTTAAAATAAAATTCTAAATAAATGCTAAATTAACGCTAAGCTCTCTCCACCACCACAAGTGGTGAAAGAGGGTATATATAAGTTTGTCATTCCGTGTGTAACATTGAGAAATATTCATCTGAGACCCAACAAAGTATATATATTAATGATCCTTATGAAATTCTAAGTCGATTAAGCAATGTCCGTCTGTCTGTCCGACTGTCTGTCTGTGTAAAACACTCTCACGTCCAAAATACATAAGCAAAATTAATGCAATGTATTCCAAAATGTTTATAATTTTTCAAAGCAGTTTGGTATTGAAAATCAGCAAAATCGAATTGGTAGAACCAGGGTTATGGATCAAAATGTAAGACAACCTCCAAAAATTTTGATAATTTTCACATGATTTTTGTGACTTTGGGTAAATTCATTGCAGAGAATACCATGAAATTTTGCACTCATTATTTATATGATAAATGGAAAAATTCTGTTAAAAATGGAAAGAATCGGTCCATAATTTCTCGTAGCCCCCATACAAATTTCTTCCCGAAATATGGTGCTATGGTATATAAATGCCCATAGAATTGCAGTATCCATACAAAATTCATCACAACTAAATTTCTTGCAAACAGAAATCGCGAGACCAATTTTTTTTTTGGATCGGGCACTATTTGACCATAGCCGCCATATAAAGTTTACTTCCGAAAATCATTTAAATACACTTAAATATCTTATGTATATCGGTATCAGGTTGAAATTCAACTTGCATAATTCCCATGCACATGAAAATCGCTGTAGGAAATTTCATTAAGATCGGCCCATAATTGGTTATAGCTCCCATATAAGGAACACTTCCAAAAAGCACATTAATTTTCATAAATATCTGAAAAATATCGTTATCGAATTAAAATTTTACACAGATCGGTAGTATTAATTCACAAATGATACTACTAGATTGTGTGAATATCGGTTCATATTTGACAATAGCTCCCATATAAGGTCCATTTCCGAAAATTACTTATATACTAATAAATTTCTTATAAAAACCTCTATCTGGTTAAAACTTCAAATATATATTTCCCATATATATGAAAATCGATGTGTTGAATTTTATGAAGATCGGCCGATAATTGGTCATAGCTCCCATATAAAGACCACTTCCAAAAAGCACATCGAACTAAAATTGTATACAGATCAATATATTGTATGCAAACATTATACTACTGGGTTTTGTGAATATCGGTCCATATTTGACCATAGCACCCGTATTAGCTCCATTTCCGATAATCACAATAATACCCATAAAACTCTTGTAAATAATGTTATGGAGAAAAATATCAAGCAAAATAGGCCTCAAATACATAAAAATCACTTTAAAATATTTAATTATATCTTCCAAATAAGTCGCACATATCGGTAAAAAATGTAAAAGTTTCAAGTAGATTTGGTGTCTATGGGTTCATAATTATATATATATAAGGCTCAAATCCGGAAAATTCATTAGAACAGAACAAAAATATACTTTTGAAGTTTGACACTATATATATTTGTTTTCCCATTTTTATACTCTTTTACCAATCGGTAATGTTAACTAATTATTAAGTATATAAATTGTTAAATAGTACATTTTATTCCTATTATAAAATTATGGACTCTATTGGAAATGGTAGGAATGTGTAGTTATTTCAATTATAAATTGCTGAATTAGATAACATTTTTATACATTTGAAATAAAATATCTTCTGCGTAAACTAGTTTTTCCAACTTATATAAAGTACTACTATATTTTAAATAAACTTTTATTTTGTTAAAAATTTTTTTTTTTATTGAAGAACGTATTATATCAGGATTCATATACATATAATCCATAAAGTGGCTTAAAAAGAAATTCGGTTATAGTCCTAATTCGCTCATAGTCCACAAAAATTGTGCAAATGTGTTTGTAGACTATAAGCGAAAACTATTGTATTACATAAACATTCTACCAATCTTCATAATCGGAGCTAAGTCCCAATAACAATCACTGAATATGGATATTGTAGTGTTTATACCAATGTAATTTCTATAATTTTCATCTTATTTAGGTGGAGGGTATTTAAGATTCGGCATAGCCGAATATAGCACTCTAACTTGTTTTGTGTATTCTTTCTGGTTAAATTTTCCGTTTTGGTGCAGTGTGCGGTGTACGTCAGCTGCTACACCTGGCAATCTTGTATTTATTGAAAGTACAATGAACAGCCGAGACTACATAAACATTTTAAAGGACAATTTGAAAGTAAGTGCTAAAAATTTAGGTCTTGTAACTCCATGGATCTTTCAGCAAGACTTGTTAAGGAGTGGCTATTGTTTAACATGCCTAAGCAGTTAAATTCTCATTCACAGTCTCCAGACCTTAACTCAATAGAGCACCTGTGGGAAATTTAAGAGCGGAATATTAGAAAAATAAGCATTTCATCTAAGGACGAACTCCAAACCCCCATTAAATGAAGAGGGGGAGGAAAATCACTAAAGATTTAACTAAACATCTTGTAAACTCCATGAAAAGGCGACTAGAGGCCGTAATTATGCTGAATGAAGGACCAACAAAATATTAACTTATTGTTTTCGGATTTTGGTAATATAAAATAGAACGTTTTCCATCAATTGTATACAAATTTTTGACTGTTGTTTTCAGGTACTTTTTCCTTTTTCCCATAAATTGTTCACGAAATCAATTTTAATTTTCAAAGTTTTTTAAAATAATATAAGATTAAACTCTAAACTTAATTTTAAGTTTATTTAAACTTAAGGTAGGGTCACACATGACAAATATTTGACGAAAAAGACGTAACCACTAAATAAAATATATTTGTATTCTTTTATTTATTTCAAAAACTTATTTTACTTAGGATGATTCAAAACAAACAATTTAGTTTTATTTTATTTGATACTGTTTGATCTTACAAAACAATTGTAAGAGTAAACACGTCAAACAAATTTGTGCTAAAAAAAGTGGTTACGCTTTTTTGAGCAAATATTTGTCGTGTGTGACCCTACCTTTATATATTTCTTTCACTTATTAAAATATTTATAAATATCTGACTCTATGTATAGTTAGTTTTGCGTAACAGGCAGTGAATTTTACCTTGTTTATGTCCGTGGATATTATGTCACCTTTTGGAGTGTCATAACGTCCATGGACACTATGACGTGCCACTATGACATGCCACCATGACATCCCACCATGACATGCGACGAATATTCTTTTTAATTTGAGGAAAATATTGTTATCATCCAAAGAATTGTAAATTAATGCTATTTCTATACATGATCTAAACGTTATAGCAGGAATATTTAATATTTGTTCTAAATTGCAATTATAGACAATAGGTTATATTTTTTTTCCTGATATGCATACATACTAGATCAGGCCTGGAAACTTATAATATAAAAAAAGAAAAAATTCATAAATATACAGGGAATTTTACGAAATGCTCAAAACATACAATTCACAAACACTTATAATTTTACTGAAAAACGATTATTTGTTGGCTTTAAATTAACACAGTTTAAAGTTATCCGATTTGGCAGGTAAGTTTTATACTATACTAGCTTGACCGGTGCACTTCGCTACCCCTGTCGTAGTAAAAATCGGTTCAGCCGTTTAGTAATTATTGTTTAAGAACTAAAGGTACCAATTTTTCCCCTGTTTTTCCCTTTCTGGTAAAAGTATTAAAAAAAGTTATAGCCTATTGACGCTTCCAAGTAAGGATCTATCTACGTTCCAAATTTCAATAAAATCGATTCAGCCGATTAGGCGTGATGCTCAAACAAACAAATAAACAAACAAACTTACAAAGACATTTATATATTTATATAGATAGATGGCACAATAATCATTAAAAACTAAATATCACTATCATTAATTATTATTTTGCCACGTGCATATATAAACTACAAAACTTGAAAAATATCCGACAGTTTTAACAAGAGAGTCGATAACCCTATATAGCTTTTTGATTTCTCAGTGAAAACTGACTATTTACTACAAAAATTTGCTAGACTATAAATTAAAAATAAAATGTTCATTTTTTTATCAGTCAACAATAGATATGACTACTTCCAATTATTAACTACTTTTTATGTTTATGTTTTTTTTTTTTTTTTTTTTGTACAGTGTACAATTTTTGGATTTACGTCAAATGCCTTCACTCTGGAAAATATTCAAAAATATTAAAGTTTTTGTGTTATTGTTTACATAGAGCAGGAAATAGTGGTGAAGAGGGTTGGGAGTAGAATGAGCGAGAGTGTATAGAAAGTTAACTAAATGCATTATTATTTTTGTCCAATATTGTCGATGATAATATGAAATGTTCAGAAAAGCACACTACATAGTACCATATGGAAGGGAACCCATGTGGTGATTATTGCCTCAATTTTTATGCACATTCATATAATACATACATATGTATGTATGTACGTTACGCTTACTTAATACAAGAATGACACAACTCAGAAAATACAGTTTTGATTGAGATTATTCTCTTATTCATAGGCGGCGAATTATTCTCCAACTACTAACACGCATACCTAAATTGGAGCGGAAGGCGTTTTTTACTTGTCAAAAATTCTCATGCCCATACAATTTGTATGCAGCATACCGAAATAACGCGGCGGCAACGCTTTGCAATTGGAAAATACGATTTTGACAGCCCGTTTAATAGTGAAGTTAGTTGCAAAACACAATAAATATAAACACATACATACAAAAGGAGAATCAAATATGAAAGAAACTCATTTTTTAAACTTTAATATTTAGTTTTTTTGATAAAATTTTAGTTTACAAATCACAAAATAAAAATCAGAAACATACTGCAATGTACTTTATTATTTAAATAATCTGGGTTGTTATATTTATTTTTTTGATAACCTTGTTTTTATTGTTTGACGTAGCGTTGCCGCTTTTATTTAGGTATGACATTTCAGCGTTAAAGCTAAGAGGAAAAAAACGTTCCGCCTTACGCTTTTATTTAGGTAGGCCAGTAATATAACAGAATATTAGCTAAAATATTAAATTCTGTAAAAGAGTTCAGTTTTAGTATCCACTTTAAACGTTTTAGATTTTGAGATGTGACAGTTTTGCTGTAAGTGAGCGATATATACATACATTGATATACATTTATGAATGTTTGTGCTGTTTGCAACAATTTTTTTTACTGCTGACAATGCGATTTCCGAACCGGAAGACAACATAGGAGGTGAGAGGGAAACTGGACGGTTACTAGTTTCACTCGCACATACATATGCACAATATTTGTCTGCTCCGTTTCGGGTATTTTTATTTTGTTTTTTGCAACACTTTGTCTAGCTATTGTTTTCGCTGAATATGTGCAATTCTGTTAAATAGATCTTGTCGTGGAGCTGAGCACACGAGTGCGATGCCTTGTAGTTATTCCCTTTTTATTCCAGCATAATTATGAACCGTATGTTTAAACGTTGTTTTTAGCAGTGGCAAGTAGCTCATGCGTGTTGGCCATTCTTCACACTAGTGCAAAAGGTTTTGGCACGTTGCCAATAAATTGATTTGTCGCAAAAATCGCAAAATAAAAAGTGAAATAAAACCAACCTACTTGCGGAAGCCGCAAAACTAAACTCTTTTATAGCATGCAAAAAAAAAGAAGTGTTTTAAAAAATATTAAAATCGTTTCATATTCCAGACACGGTTCAAAGGAGTTCCCCTCTCGAGTCAAGGTTTTTTTTATCAAGTATGCGGTAAAGTGCTGACACACATACAATTACATAGGTGTATATATCCCACTAAATGTATGTACACACATATGTACATTAGACCTGCCCTTAAAAAATTAATTTGCTTTAACTGGGTCTTATTTTGTTCTTTACTAGCTAAAACTATACTATTATATGAGGCCAATCGGATAACGAATGTTGTGAAATCGGCTAAATGGTACTTTTTTAATGTTTGAAATGAAATCTTCTAGAGAAAATTATCTTTCTACCAAGGTATTAAGTAAATATGAATGTCGAATGATAATTAAACAAGTTATATGCATTTTACCAGAACATATTTGAAGCAAAAACTGCTAGTTTTTACATATTTTACCCACAACTTTGTGTAGGTAATAGGGTATCCAAATTATTCGGTTTTTCATTTGTTCGAATTAAACGAACTATTCGAATAAGAGATTTTATTTTATTCGAATAATTCGACCACCCTTCGTAAGAAGGGTATTTAAAAATTTGTCATTCCGTTTGTAATTTCCACAATATAAAGTATACATATTCTGGATCCTTATCGATACAGAGTCGATTAAGCCATGTCCGTCTGTCTGTCTGTTGAAATCAATTTTCTGAAGACCCCAGTTATCTTCGGGATCCAAATCTTCAATAATTCTGTCAGACATGCTTTCGAGAAGTTTGCTATTTAAAATCAGCAATATCCGTCCATAAAAACGTGAGATATGAGCAAAAATCCGAGACAACCTCTGAAAATTTCATCAAAAAAGGACAATTTATTGCATGCTTTGACAAAAAAAGCAACAAAGCAACAAAGCGTGTAAACACCACACACACCCAACAACAACATTCTACAACAATGGTGCGCAGCCCATAGCACAATTGTGCAAAATCAAATCATACGTATTCTTATGCTTTTACAATTTAGTAGTCGTTGTCCACTCAACGAGACGACTACAAAAGCGCATGAGCATGGGTGTATGACTTTTTCTTTATTTTTTCAGTTTTTGTATTTGTTTGTGTGTTTGGTGCGTTTTAGGTTTCAATTGTTTGCTATTGCAATAATTTTGCCATTGACAGTGAGCGGTGTTTTAAGCAACTTTGCAATGCTAGATGCAAATTAGGTAACAGCTGATATACAGAAAGAATTATTGGTAGAGAAAATTTAGGTTTTTGATTATTTTGTGAAATTGTTTTAAAATGCCGCGAAATAATCCAGAAAAATTTTTATTTCATCTAGCGTCCACTTTTAATTTTTTATTTAGAGTGGTCGGCTCATAGCTTCAATTTTGTTTGACGACATTAAATTATTGTTTACAAATGTCAGCTGTTTTTTTGCTACGCTACACACGTAGCATAAAAAGCTATACAGTTTTAGTATTGCGCAAAAGTAATGATGTGATAATTGCAATTCTGTGTATTTTGTTGTTGGATTGCAAATAAAAGCTACAGTTTTAGTTATAAAAAAGTTAACAATTTTAGTTATAAAAACTTATGAAATTTATATTTTTTGCGAATACTATTTTCTTTTACAAATATGTATACATAAATAGAATTATTATTTTATCACCATCTAGTAAATTTGTCTAAAACTATTTATTGTAAACTCTGTTTGCCTTCACTTGTATGAAAGTATCAAAAATCACTGTCCAGCTAATATCCTTAGACAGTGAGCTGCAGGTGGCTGCATGTGTGATTGGGTTAGTGCAAAAAAGTTAATGTATTGAGTTTTTCGAACTGTTATTTGCATGCGTAAACGCTAGATAACTGCTGAATTGTGCGAGCACATACATAACTTGTGGGCAATCGTGAATATATGGTTAATAACTTTTGTTTGATTTTAATGTTTTATACCTTGTTGAAAAGATAAGATTTATTTTAAATTTTCAAAAAAGATTGTACGTAGTTATCTTTATCCGATTGGGCTCAAATTTTGCATCAGTTATTAGTAGCTACTAAAGCTACGTACACACCGTTGTCAGATTTTACAATGTTGTCAGATCTGGCAATGTGCTCGCCAATGCAATATTATTAGCAAAAGGTAAATTGTCAGTTTAGTAAGAAAACCATACAATTTCATTGTCAGACAATTGTCAAACAATAAATTTATCTGCCAACAAAAATTGTCAGTTCACACGGTTGCTTCACTTTCGTTTATTTTAAATACATATGCACAGTGTTGCCAATAGAAATAATATATCTGACAACGATCTTACAATGATCTGGCAATGGCAACGTAAGGTGTTTACACGATTGTCAAATGTCTGACAATAGTATAATGTTACAATGTACTGACAATACTTTTTCTGACAACGTTGTAAGACAAAAATTGTAAGTTCACACGGATGTTAGACATTTTTTGAACATTTTTCTGACAATATTGTACAATCTGACAACTGTGTGTACGTAGCTTAAAGAACAAAAAAATCCCATCCAAAGAAATCAACTATTTTTTTTTTGGGCAGATCTTATGTATGTGTGTATAAGTGCAGTTGGCTTGTTTGTGGGCGTTTGGGTGTTTAGTTATGAACTTGTTCAATAGTACTTGTGAATGAAGTACTAAATCTTTTTAAAATCGCTTCTTTTTTCGACTTTTTTTTTTTTTTTTTTGTTCTTTTATTTCTTCGTCGTTGATCCTGATATATGTGTGTGTGTGTGTGTATGTGTATAAAGTATTCTTTTACACAATCACACAGACACTTATTGACTAGCTCATACATACACACATTCATAAATAAAATTTCATTTTGGACGGTTTTCCCTAGTAAGTACAACTGCTGATTCGATTTAATGCTATTTTCCACTATAAACTCGTATGAAGTAAGAAAATGTGTCATATGAGAGTGAAAGAACAAAAACGCAGCACAAAAACATTATAAACTCATATGAAACGTACATCGTATATTGATATTACGTCTAAAATGCATTAAATTGAACATTTATGTTTCACTATTCTTCTATTCTTCCCTTTTTTTTTACATGGATTACTTATTTTTTTACTACAAATAGAATAAACTTATAAAAATGAGATTCGTCTTATAAATGTTCTTGTAATAATCCACTTTTTGTTTCAATATGTATCACCCTTTCTACTGTCAGAGTAGAAAAATGTGTATTGGAGCTGAAAATGTTTAATATTTATTAAATTTAATGTAATAACATGGATAAAAACAATAATTTTATTGGGTTTTTGCAAATTTACTATTAAACCATCCTATTTCAGCCGATAAACCATTTCAAAATAAAAAAGTGCTTGTAACACTAAGAATAAAACTTCAAAAATAAATCGGACTTCTCGTCACAACGAAATTGAAATTAGATTGTTTAGTCATCATACAAATTTCCTCGATTATTCTAATGAATATCGAGTAAAAAATATTATTTGAATAATTTAATAAATGTTTTTAAAACTAGACAAATTTTAATAATTTGTTAACAATGAATAAAATTAAAAAAAAAAATATTACAAAAATAAATTACAAATTACATTTTAAATATATAAAGTCTCGTTAGATATTTGATGAAATAATTGTTGATTGATAAACTCCAAAGTATTTTTTAATTTGTATAAGGCTTCCGCTATATATTTAAGGCGCTTCAATAAATTATATCCATATTGTTTATTATTTATTGGGAAATCACTGTAAGTCTATTGCAAATACTTTAACATTACCTAGGTCTTTAGTAACCACAAGGTTTTATTTTTTAGGCTAAGTTTCGTAATGTTCTGATCTTGGGTTGTTAATCTAAGGTCAATTTGAATATGTATGTAGAAAATTTCAAATGAAACCAACTTGTAATAACATTATTAATAATTGGCCTTGGTTATTTAATATATTGAAATCGGATTATTTAAATCATTATGTGTCTCAGGCATCGTTGACTATTTAGCATTTTTAATGTTAGATCTATCACTTTTTAAACATATTTAGCACCAACAAATTAATCTAGCGCATGTTTAAAACATTTCTAATTTGTGTTTCATTTGTTTAGCATGTTTTAGTTTACTGTACTGTAAAATTAATTGCTGAACCGATTTAATTGAAATTTTAAATGTAGATCCGTCTTAGTTCGGAACTATAGCCTAAAAGTATCTACTGTTTCTCATGAACTAATCAACATAGACCAATTTAATTTAGCAGAGTGACCGTCCTGCCGTTTTGTCGAAGCGACAACAAAAGCGATACCTCATCAGTCGATGTCAAACTCATGCAGTCAGAAGTCACGGTTCAGGATCAGATCTATGCTCTTTTACGCTAAAGGTCCAGGTAAAATGAGTTGCTGTATTCTGGCTAAGAACTCTTTGACTATATCAATTTTGTCTGATTACAGCGATGAAGATATAGTAGGAGTCTTATGGGAATCAAGTGGAAGCGGAATCCAGAAATGGTAACGTTGTAGGCGAATGAGTCTAGATGACGCCAACTTGCACCACATTGTATGGGGAAGTAGCGACACCAATACAAGATTTGATAATCTTTTTGAATTCATACTTAATAGTTATCACTATATTGATTTGAATCTCAACTCTGCCTGAACGCTGGAGGCTTGTGGTCTAGTAAGGACACAGGACACTCTAAAATACTATACTGTTATGGGCATATTCAGAGCAAATTCGATTACTGCATCACATACATGGAATTCTACACAATCATTCCGAATAGGTTTATGGGGTTGAGCGGACTCTACGTGACACTGCCTTGCTCGTGTCATAAAGGTATAAACTGAAA
This sequence comes from Calliphora vomitoria, assembly GCA_942486065.2. Taxonomy (NCBI): domain Eukaryota; kingdom Metazoa; phylum Arthropoda; class Insecta; order Diptera; family Calliphoridae; genus Calliphora; species Calliphora vomitoria. The sequence goes on along the minus strand of OW818030.2, from coordinate 50,611,339 downwards.
GCATCAAGAGGGGTAATGGGGTCGATGGTGGATTCTTTATAGAATACTGTGTGCTAAAATACACTTCAGGCTACCTTACTTCTGCTATACAAATATGAAGAGTTCTTGAGGATCGGTGCTTTGCGTTTTTAGAACTTTTTACTCAAACCTAAAATTTTGTTTAACAATTGGCTAAGTCCGCTTAAATGAGTCAAATTTTACTTTATACGTTTTTGCATTAAGATATTGTCCCGAAGAAAATTTTTTTCTATAAAAGAAAATATATGGGGACTTTTTTGGGAAAAAACTTTAAAAACACAAGTTGAAATATATAGAAAGATGCTTCATCTTTGGATGCGTATAGCTTTTTATAGAGACGAGATAATTGTTATCAGGTTTGTTTTATTTTCTTTAGAATTTTATCGCAAATATACGTCATATTACAGAATAAAATTTCGACCTTTCGTAGGCCAACGATGTATAAAATACGAAAAAAATGGAGCAAAATTAACAAAAAAAAAAAAAAATTGAACCTAAATATGTCTTGAACTAAAAGAGATAACCTTTAGATATAAACATATTGTTTGTAGACCTTCTCATGGAATATCTATATTTTAAATTTTGGCACAATCATAAATTAATGTGAGATTTTGAGGGTCCATCCACTGATCCCCATTCCGCCTACGAAGCTGAACAACTGTAAAGCAACTCGAAAACACCTCAGCCGAGTAAATAACAAACACAAAAAATCTTTATTTTAGCATCAATAAGTAGTAAAAACGAAAATTGTTATGGTACAGATCTCTATGTCACGTTCAGAATACATTGGTCTGTTCACAAGAGTTGGTCCGCTTTACGTAGCTACAACTTTGCTAAATATTGTTAGTGAAAAATTAGGAGTCCATGGAATTGATACTTCGTATATTTTTTCAAAAAAGTGCACGAAAAAGCTATTTTTTGGGAAAAAAAAGTTAACAACATTTATTCAGCTATATTATTGCCATATAAAGTTAATCGATATCACCAAGTCTGAGTTAGCTGGTGGCCAAAAACTGATGACACCATATTTTGAGGTCCCACTGATTTTCAGATTTTCAGGGTGTTATAGAAGAAATATGGACAACAGAGAAAATTCCAGACGAGCACAAATTATTGTTAAAATACCTGAGAAAGGCGACTTAACAAATCGCTACAGCTGGCGGGGAATCACTTTACTAAGCATGCTGAATAAAAACTTATCTCGCGTTATAGCCAAAAGGTTATCTAACGAATTAACGCCAAATATAAGATAACAACAGGATGGAGTTTGCCCTAAAATGTCGTGGGTGGACCATATAAACTCATTGAGAGTAATTGTAGAGCAGTCAGTTGAATGGAGGTCTCCTCTATACCATATCTTTTTTGATTTCGAGGAGGCATTTGACATCCTGTCCCATAACGTTATCTGGAATGCTCTCGAATGTACTTCTGAAACTCATCAAATTAATAAGAAGTATGTAACCATGGCAAGCTGCCTAATTTTATATGATGACATGCATATTTGTAAGATTGAGGTAGGCACTGGCGTTCGTCAAGGGTGTGTAATGTCTCCACTGCACCAGGCAATGATGGGAAACCGCGGTATCATATGGGGGCTGAGCGAAAGGTTGAAGGACCTTGAATATATACGTTATATACCTCTCTCTCATGGCTATCATATACATGATGGCACAACTCAGGCCGAGCTGAAAATCAATATAAAAAACACCAAAGTTATGCGAATAAATTCTGGAAACTTGAATCACTTTCAAATAAATAATAAAATATGAGAAGATGTTGAAACATTCTATTACCTCGGAGTTGTTATAAACCCAACTGGGGGATCTATTGAAGACATTGTAAGCCGAACAATATTTTGGCCAGCTCTGAAAAGTATGGAAATCGTCTTCAATATCACGTCTTCAACTTGATAGCGTGGCTAGAAAAATGTATAAAAGCTGGAGTGAAGTAAAAACTATTGCAATGAACAGATCTGAATGGATGAAGTTTGTTGAGGCTCTATGCTCCTTATAGGTTCTAGGGGAATATATATACATCCGAGAATCTGGTTGGTTCAATATTTAAACAACGAGTATCCAATGAGATATATGCTGTTTACTTCTTGGATATCACAATGAGTGGCTGCCCACCGGACTTAACCTATTCATTAGTAAAATAGTTTTACATTAGTGGACGTCTACGGATATATAGGTGTTAGAAAAGTTATAAAAAAAAATATGGGAAATCAACCAGTAGTCATTTATTTCATCTTCGGTCTCATGCGTTGCAAGGGTCTTACAAAATTTTTACAATGTGTTTGTACTTATACTAATATTAGTTATTTGCCATTTAGATCAAATTCTGTTCACTTATACTCTTATGCATATAGAGATTTTGGTAAAGACCATAAAACTCAAAAGTTGAGTTTTTTTTACTAAAACATTCTAACCACTTAGGTTTTTGACAACTGAGTTAGGTCTTTGACTGGAGAGTTTCCGATCTATGTGTATTTATCTCTGCTTTAGTGTTCCGGCTACCTAAAAAGGTATAGGTCGATTGACACTTTTCATATGAGGCTACTTCTAGGCGTAAGTCGCAATATGTGATGGAGTTATGCAGATTTCGAGGAAGAGTCTATTAGAACAGAACAAGGTATATTAATATGGTCTATTAATATGGTGATCGTTTTTTGCAACAACAAAGTTTAGTGAATTTGACAGAATGCGGCTCAAAACAAGTGAAGAATAAATAATCAGCTGTGCTATCGACACCACCTTATACGAAATCACCTTGATATGTACGTTTGGCATGGTGTTGTAGTCAGCTGTTTCTGGCAACCTCAGTATAGTTTTACAAAAACAAAATGCCTGTGTTTTTCTTTTTGTTTTTATATTGTTGTAGAGTTGCACAGACCTTATTAATAGATCTTGGAACATCTTTTCTAAGATTTGTAACAAATAATGTAATGTAGCGTATTCCAATCATCGCACAGTGGTCGGAGTTGCATGGAGTCGGCGGCCAAAAATACTTCCAGTATAGATATCATCTAGAGACTTCAGTCGCGGCTTTGTAAATATATCAGAACTATATAGTAATAAATTAGGTGTGGTTGATGACTCATACCCATCCCCCTACCATACCCTAGCACGCAGTGTGAGGTTTTGACATTATTGTTAATCAAAATTCCACATTTATAATTTTTGGTTCAATCTATATATATAAAAATGGATGTTTGTATGTATGTGGGTATGTATGTATGTTCCGAATGAACTCAAAAACGGCTGAACCAATTTTGATGAAATTCTCAGTGTTACCTAGCAGGTAACACTGTAGAGTCAGATTTTTGATTTTCGGTCTGTGGGCGGAGGGGCGTGGCAAAATTGAATTTTTACATTTTACCGTTAATGCCATATATATATAAAAATAGATTTGTGTATGTATGTTCCGCATGGACTCAAAAACGGCTGGACCGATTTTGATAAAATTTTTACGGAATCTTCAGAAAAGCCTAGCGGGTAACACTGTAAATAAATTTTTGATTTTCGGTCTGATCGACCTTTTCTTCAATTCTTACAGATAGTTTAAATTTGGCAAACAAAAATTTTTTCAAAAAAAAATTATTTTGTCGACCAAAAATTTTTTTTTCAATTGGAGTAATAGATACTTTTTTTCCCCAACGTTCAAACAATGACGATTTTCATTTCGTTGCTTAACATCATTCTAAAAATTTTAATTCAGAGTGGTGTACTCTGAAGCGAATTATTTGGTGTAAGCGAAGAAAGGAATACATTTCAACACATATCCGGTACTATAAAAGTTCTTTTATATTATCAGTCGATGATACACAATTTTGTTTACTCTTGCATATTAGGTGCATGAATAAGAAATTTCCATATGAAATCTATGAAAAAAAAAAAAATATTTTGAATAACTCTCCGCATTCCACTTTTAATAAAAAATAACGGTTTTATTCAAATAAAATTTGTTTTAGAAAGGGTATCTACGTCTAGAGCCGCAGAAACGGGAAAAGAACGAGAATCACGGCTTCAGCAAATGCGTCGCATTGCATCTTCATCGAGTGCTGCGGAGACACCTCAACAGCATATCGAAAGACTAGAAGCCAATCGCTCCCGAATGGCTCGATCAAGAGAAAGAATCGATTTAAAGTTGCCGGCATTTTATTACAATAATTATGATGACTACAGGAATCACAAAGTCTTACAACCAACTACAAAAATTCGGATTGGCTGTGGGAACATGCAATTTTGGCACCAACAAATTATGATGTTAACAAGCTCAATAAACAAATACAATTGAAACTGCCTGGCGAAACAATAAAATGCAAATCGATTGACACAGTAATGAACGAAGAACAAGCCGTCGATTATCCTACTGAATTTTTGAATTCATTGGAACCAGCCCGACTGCCACCACATGTATTAAAATTGACTTTGTCCGACACTGTATATAAATTCGAGATCGAGATGCAATATAAAACAGATGTTTTCTAAGGGCCAGCAACGCGGACCGGGTTCAGCTAGTATATAATAAGGATACTATACGCATTATTAAAAAAATGGGCATAATTTTCAATAAGAATTCTTACTAAATTTTATGGAAAAAAATTGCGAACTAAATATGGGCGTGGACATTAATGCAACTTTTATAGTTTTAATAATAACCATATTTTTCTTTTTGTAGAAATTGTTTCACACCGCAATTGTTTTTTATAGTACAATTTTGTCACATTTCAAGATCATCGTTATACGGACGTAACTAACAAAAAACTCCAAATCCTCAAACTACATATTTTATGAAAAACTTCCAAATTTATGAAAAAAATCATATGCAATCACAAAAATGTTAAATTTTTGTTAGCGACGTCCGTTTGTATTTTAGGAAACAATTTACCTTACTTAGTACTGCTTGTGTACTCTCCAAAACTTATTCTAGGACGTCCTCGATCTTGATTTAAGTCAGATGATTAATAAAATCGACTCCTTTTAGGCAAGCCAATCAGAATATGTATTTTGAACTATTGTTTTTTTGCAATTATAATTAAAGCATGTTTCTAAAGGACTTTCTTCATTTTAAATATTGGTTTTTACGATATCCTTCACTTTTCGAGCTTTTTCAGCATTTGGACCTTATTCTAAGCATCAAATATCAAAAACATGTGAGCCCGAAAGTTTGCAATTATAGGACGTAACTATTGCAAAAACAATTCATAATAAGGATAAAATTAATAAAGTAAATTCTCAAAAAATTTACTTGAATGTGTTTAGGATAAGCAAACATACTTTTTTAAAATGACAAATAAATGGTCCCAGAATCGGTACAAACATCCATATTGTAAACATTATCTGAAAATGTAACTATATAATAAATTAAATGTCAACTAACTATTTTGACAAGTATTTAGAAAATAACTGGTTTATATGCCAAAAATATATTAATGTAAACATAGAAGATATCTGTTTCTCTTTAACTTTATATGGGTGAAATAAAAAAGTATATATTCAACACTTAGCAGCGTATTAGATTACTTTTAAATTAGGCCTATATTTTTAAGGTATGCCATTTTAGTGAAAAATTAGCAATAACTTTAGAATGTTTTAAAAAATTGTGATTTTGTGTGAAAGGTTTCAATTTTGCATGGACAATTCAATGGGAAAATGTGTTTTATCTTTGGATATCCCGAAAAATTAGATTATTTTTCTTTATTTAAGATACTGAATTTTAATTCTTGTGTTTAAATTACAAATTGGGATTACAATGAAACATAACAACTTGGAACATTTTCAATGAAAAGTAGTAATTTTTAAGTATTTTAGTACAAGTCTAATCTAGTCAAATAAAGATTTTAGTGCGGAATAAAGCATTCAGTGAACGTTTTGTAATGTCATTACAGGATGTAATTATGAATGTAATTTGATAAAGCATGTTAAAATCGGACAACGCGTTCAGAGATAAAAATTAGATGTTAAATATTAATCACATACGTTATGAGGTTTATGCTCCTTAAAATGCGAAGCTAAAAGCAGAATATATTATTTGAATTTTAACAAATTTGAAAAGGCTAAAAATTAAATTACCCTTTAGGTGCATACATCTCTAAGTAACACTAGGAGTCTGAGGGGTTTTTCGACCTAATGTATACCAAAAAATATATTTTTTAGACATATGACTTCAACATTTAAAAAAAAAAAAAAACTTCAGTATGTAAGTATAATTACAAATATAGTTAAATATCTACAATAACTACATACTTTTAATCCGGCAATTATCATGGCAATATGTTTAATGTATATTTATAAATATGTATAACCAATATAAAATGTTAACTTTTTCTCCAGTTATTTGCATATGTTTTATTTATTATTTTGTGAATACGTTACAGGTAATCACAACATTAACAAGCATTTTATTTACACAAGAGACTCCACTTAAAAGGAATAAACTTTTCTATTTGTTGACTACTTACTGGAGACTACGTGCGTACGTACAAACAACGTACGAACGTACTAAATACTTACAAATACTTAGTTTAGTACATTCGTACGTACGTACGTACGTACAAACATACTTGTTAACGAGTACATATTTTAAGTTCTATAAGTAAAATGTTTCACAAGAATTCTTTTGTTTTTTAAATCTTCTATCAAGTTGTCTCTTATTGTTTAATTTTTATATTTTGCTTTTGTGTTCCTTTATCATTTCCTAGAGGGGGGAATGCATGAATGCTGGGCTGGGCTGGCTGGCTGGTACTCGTTTTAAGTAGAAATGTAAATGAATATTCAAATAAAATATTTCATAAGATTTTCCTCATAATTTCTTTGGCTGTATTGCTGTTGTGGTAATTGTGCATTTTGAAAATGTACTTTAAACAGATTCTGTGGCTTTTGTTTTATATTTCTACCTTGGAAGATGGTATTAATGTTCATAGACAACATAAATCCTTTATGAATAATTTTATGATAATTCCCATGAACAAAAACAGTGAATAACACAGACATACAAATACAACTCTTTTTGGGCGTAGAAAAAAACATCTTATACTAAACTAAGACCAGTAGAAGTAGTTTGGAAATATACTTATAAGTATTACTCGCATGAAGACTCTTTCAAAAAAAACCAAACCTCCAGAAATTGTGAACAGCAATACTGATTATCAGGGCATTTAAGAAGTTTAAATTTTTATACATAAGTAGGTACTTTTGTATATAAATTCGTCATTCTGCTTGTTATTTATAGAATTTTCATACAATACATACGAGTATATATATATATTCTGGATCCTTATTATTATAATTGTTCCGAAGTAAATATTATGAAAAAGTGAGATTTTGAAAATTATGGTTTAAAAGGCGTGGTTACTAAGTTAATCGCATATTTTTTATGGCATGATATAACATATGTATAAGTATTTTAAATTTGAAAAATATTTATGTTTATTGTAAAATCATTAATACTCGAATTAACTACAGATTTATAAACAAAACATCCATTTAACAAGAAATGCCTCAACAACTTTCACCACTTATGCAATGGATCCGTAGTATCCATTGCGTAGGTTGTGATATATGATGAAATAAATAAAATTTAATTACATATTAAATTAGTGCTTAGTTTTGGCTTTAATTGGTTAGTCCATTTCCTTCAAACAAATCGGACTCCCCTCAATTGCAAATCAATAGGCACAAGATGGTACAGTTGAAATTCCTACTATAAGTACTAGTTTTAGAATATAAAAAAAATCTGGAAAGAATTTGGATAATTCTAGAACGATAAAAAAAAACTAAGAAATTGTAAATGTTATTTAAAAGATAATATTAAAAATTATCAAAAATATGAGTATTTACTGAAACAGCAAAATGCGGGATTTTGGTTTGAAAAGAGGAATAACAAATTTAGCCGGGATTAGATTTCAAATAGCATTATAATTCCAAAAGCGTGATGTATGGTCACTAGAGTTATCCAAAAAAATAAAATTGCGGATTTTGACCGTCCTCCCCCCTCTAGAATTGTTCTATGTATTGTAGAAACACGTTGCGTAAAATATTAGGATGATAGGATAACGTAAGTGGTGCCGCAACGACGCTGAAGTTTTGAGGTGCATTTACAAGGGGAAAAAATGGAATTTTTCCAGTTTTTGTAAACATTTTGCCATTAATTAATTACTTTAGCAATTTAATTTAAAATAATCGAAATGTATACATAAATATCGTTCCAATAAGATATAAAACACAAAAATTGGTTAAAAAATGTTAAAGTTATTAAAAAATCGCCAGGCCAGTAACGTGTCTCAGGACACTTCAACAAGAAATGTAGGAACAAAATTAACATATTTATAGAAATATTAAAATAAAAAATACATCCATATTAACTTTTATAAGAGTTTTTGTCGTCGTAGGATACCGCTAACCTATTCCCAGGGATAACCAACAAAATTTAATTTTTTAACGGCAGTTTCAAAACTCGAATTTAAAATTTTTAAAAATTTTGTTAAACAAATTTCCGAATTTTTTGATCATCACATTGGGATTTATTGAGAACATAATTGGGAATAAAAATATGAAAAAAGTATGACAATACCTCCTATAGTTTTTCGGTACCTGCGATTTAAATTTTGCGATTTTCGAGAAAAACTAATTTTTTGGCCATATTTTGGCAAATAAAGCGAATTTCCTTACTTTTATGAATTTTTAAATAAATCCTTTTCAGAATATTATAGTCCAGGTAAATTTAAATATAGGCTGAAAGGTTTACTAAAATCGGAAAACGTTAACCCTTAAATGTTGTAAGAGAAAGGTAAATTTTTTCAATATTTGGAATTTCTCATGGAAATATAGCGAAACGTTATATATTTTTGGCCGATTTTGATCAAACTTAAGAAATATGTAACATAAAGTCTAGTACTTATGATTCAGTTTATTTAATTTTGAAAAACATTAAATTTATCACCATTCGTATTGAATGTGTTTTTTGTGATTTTAAAAGTTGAGGGTCATTTTAACCCCAAGTGCTATTAAGGAATAATTTTAATTTTTATGAATTTATTGTAAACTCTAGACTTTGTGTTATTTTTTTCTTAAGTTTCATCAAAATCAACCCAATAATATACATTTCGCTATATTTCCATGAGAAATTCCAAATATTGAAAAATTTCCGATTGTAATAAAACTTTCAGACTATATTTAACTTCACCTGGACTATAATATTCTGAATAAGTTTTACTTAAAATTCATAACAGTAAGGAAATTCGGCTCATTCGCCAAAATATGGTCAAAAAATTATTTTTCTCGAAAATTGCAAAATTTAAATCGCAGGTACGTAAAAACTTTAGGAGGTATTGTCATAATTTTTTCATATTTTGATTCCCTATTATATTCTCAATAAATTCCAATGTGATGATAAAAAAATTCGGAAATTTCTTTAACAAAATTTTTAAAAAATTTAGATTGGAGTTTTGAAACTGCTGTTAAAAAAAATATTTTTTTTGGTTATACCTGCGAATATGTTAACGGTATCTTGCGAAGACAAAAACTCATATGCAAGTAGATATGGATATATTTCAAGTAAAAATAAGCTTTCATTTTAATATTTCTCAAAATATGTATATTTTGTTCCTACATTTCTTGATCTAGTGGCCTGAGGCACGTTAATGGCCTGGCGAATTTTTAATAACTTTAAAATTTTTTAACCAATTTTTGTCTTTTATATCTTATTATAACGATAATTACGTACACATTTCGATTCTTTTAAATTAAATTGCAAAAGTAATTATTTAATGTCAAAATTTTTACAAAAACTAAAAAAATTTAATTGTTTTCCCTTGCAAATGAACCTCAAAATTTCAGCGTCGTTGCGGCACCAGTTAATGTTATCCTATCATCCTAATATTTTACACAACGTGTTTCTACAATACATAGAACTTTTTTCCGTCCATACAACCTTGGAGCACTTTAATGGTCACATTAATAATACATCATTATATCACCGATTTGGTTACTTTTGAAATAGTAAAAATGGTTTTAAAAAAAAGACCCCAAATGAAATAACTAATCACCCAAATATTTGGGTTTTGGTTGATTTCCCTTTAACTTAATCGATTATTCAAGCATACGTTCTACTTGCTCAGTGGTGAAAACATTGGGTGTTAACTTATTATTCTAATTGGGAGCTGTGCTCCGACTTTTGTGATTATATACAAGTTCAACTGTTTAACAAAATTTTATATTCTTCAACATTTCTTTACAAATTCCCCTGTTAACTAGTTAATTAACACTAAAATATTTAGATGATAAATTACTATCATTAGTTTCAATGTGTTATTATCAGCTTTTAATAGCGTAAATTTGCTATGAAAACTATCGTTATCATTATTTTCATATTTGTTGCAAATTTTCGAAGCAATTTAACTATGATCACGATTCACCATTAACCACATAATAAAGGTAAAATTTTATATTCAATGTCTGTGACTTTATAAAGAGAACCCATTGTCAGTGTTAAGAATGTTGTGAATTTGGTCGCTTCAATGACATTATTAACATTCAAAATGCTCACATGTTTCTATGCATATATGTATCCAAGTATACAAGTTAGTGTGTATGCATTTATGTATCTATGAACGGCATACTACGAATATATACCCAGCGGGAAAAATATCTAGTAAAGAGGCCTCGTTTTGCAGACACAAGGACACCCAGCTGCATTGCAAAATCGTTTAAATTTTACACGTCGTGTCATTGGATAAGAGGACCTTGCATACCCGCTTCTGTTAGAGCGCTGATAGAACGCCTCCTTAAGAAAGCATGTTCGAAGGGGTTCCCTTGAAGGCCTGTAAGGAGATCTGCGCGTAATAACTCGTATGAGATTATATTAAAAACCCTCAAAATTAAAGCTTAAATGACGGTATGTTGAAGTAAGCCTATAAAGAGGGTTATTAGGGAAAATTGTTTTAATGAATTCAGCATAAAACCAACAAAATTTGCTTTAAAGTATCACGTGTGAAGTTTTATATATAAACAAACACTTCACGCGTACTTCACAACATCAAATGTTATAAACGACAAAATTTTCTAGTTTTATTATAGAGATACAATATATAGGAACAATTTCAAAACCAATTATATATGATTTTTTAATAAAGGCTTATAAGACCTTATTTTGTAATGCAATTTTGAATGTGTATAAAAGTGTAGAAGCAAAGCTCATATAGAACATCTTCTGCGAGATGGTAGAGTAGAATGAGTATCGCATTTCTTAGAATATGTAAACAGGTATTTTAGAAGGCCTACAAAGTGAAGACCTAGCATTTTTTCCTGCTATATATTTAAAAATACTATACCCAAATATAAGCACACAAAAATTCAAAACTACCATTAAAACAAATAAAGATACACATATACATAAGCACTTATGTATGTATGTATGAAAGTTCATTTACATATATACAAGTTCATTAAGGTGTACAAAATTGAATATTGAATACAAATTTCAAGCTATTGTTAGTATTTCCCCATCGGAAAAATCACGTTCTTCAACATCATTACCATTTCATCCGATATCGTTAGCATGAGCCACATCGCCTCTGGCATTTGGAAATTAATTTACAATTACCATAAAAAAATGCCTATTTCCATAAATTATTTTGGAAAAAAAAATCATATTCTTCAGTTTTTATTCAGATTTGGCTTGATTTTGAAAAACTATTTGAGAAACTAACAAGTAAGAGAGCTATATTCGGCTGTGCCGAATCTTATATACCCTTCACCATATTATACTTTAAAATAAAAATTTTAAATATTTTAAATTTTAAATTGAATTTTTTTTTCAAAATTTAAAAAAAATATTTTTTCAAATTTTTTTTAAATTTTTTTCCAACTTTTTTTTAAAACTTAAAATTTTTTTTTTAATATATTAGTGAGAAAAATAATATAAAAAAAATGTTTGGTATTAATAAAAAATATTCCGGTTAAAAAATAATTTTCCCGATTTTGACCCATTGTAGGTCCAATTTACTATGGTCGTTGCAATGAACTTTGAAATATCTATCATTAGATATCCATATTGTCTATATTAATGACTTAGTAATCCAGATATAGATCAAAAATAGGCCAAAAATCGAAGTTGTCCCGGTTTTTTCCCCATATATCAGCCATTTGTGGGCCGATTTTCTCGATTTTAAATAGCAGCCGAATTCCCAAAATATTGATTTATCAATCATGTTTGTAAATTATTTAGGGGATTTGGAAAGTTGATTTCAACATACAGACGGACAGACGGAGATAGCTATATCGACTTCGCTATGACAAACTTATATATACGCTTGCCACTCATGGTGAATGGTATAAAAAGGTTCTACGTCTTTTTACCATATTGTGTGAAGTATTAAATTCAAAATTTATCTACTAGACTATTATATGGAAATTTATTAAAAAAACTCTCAGTAATAGTTCATGGAGCTTTCTTCAGATTCGTTATTTGAATACAGGAATCTGTAGAAAATTTTTTGGAATTAATTCAACAAGATTTCTTTATGATAAGATTCGATTACAACTTTAGCCACTGAGAAAATCAAAATGGAAGTATTTATTTAGTTAATATATATCTTTCAATAAACAACACAAACAAAAATCATTAAATGGTACTCATTTAATGACCTTTTTCATGAACCACCATTTTTAAATGTTGTTCAATTTTAAATATTCAATTTCTATTTGATAAAAATGTAAAATAAAACCAAATTCAACAAAGGCATTAAAAAAAGAAATTGAAATCTTTAGAACAAGCAATGATAAACAAATAAAAATAACAAAATCAACTGATGATTCTAATACACAATAAATCTGTACAAGTTTGCGAGTCCAAATTGTCACGCAAACTTATCACGGATGTGCAAACGAATTTCCTTCCATACAATTTCTGACAGTAATTCGAGCGTTTACATGAATACAGAAGTTCTTCGGAATCGTATCTTCAAAGGGATAAGGCATCGTAATGCTTCTATAAATTTTTTTCCGAAATACCAAGTTCGATCAAAACGCATTGGTTGTGACGCCAAACATGAAAGATACTACCTACTTATAAGCATACATTTTCAAACTATTCGTGAATTTAGGAACATTTTAAACGGAATACTGATAAATTATTAATTTTAAACAAAATTCTTAAATGAAAATTTTTTTTTTTAGCTTGATAAATGCTATCTTATAGCTGTATCCGATCGATGAATAAGGCTCTAAAATTGTCAATAATTTGTTTTCTTTAAATTATTCATGAGCCTTTTTGCAGGCAATACAACGATATGTTTTCTCTAGTATATTTATAAACATGTGTTTATGAACTATCAACATAAAGTCCATGTGTGCATAATGCTATTTTTATGTAGTCATATATGTAACTACAAGCAGTTAAGCAAGTAGTCAATGTATGCCTTAACGACAGTAATTGTCGCTAATGTCTGATCACTTGGATGACGCCAATTTATACATTTTGTATATTTGTATGTGCTATTTGTTGTGCAGGGAGAAGTCAATTGTTTGCTTTATATACCCCAGGTAATCTAGCGTGAAGACAATTGTCACTTTAGTGTCTCTAAGTAACCAAGAGTTTATTCGTTTATTTTGTACTGCACTTAGAAAAGTGTTGCTGCCATCGTCGTATTGTCTGCAAAAAGGCAACTCAGAACGATTAACATCAAGTTACATACTTTTTTACATTATTGTTTATTATTATATTAAATCGCTTTATTATAATTTAAGATTTTGTTGAAAAAAATATTTAATTTTTTAAAAACTCTGTTTTTTAGATTTTTTAAAAATTAACTCATTATCTTTTTAAGTAGGTTGGCAACCGATGCCATTATTAACACCGATTAAATACCGTTTAAAATTGAGTACCGCTGCGCAGTGTCGCTAATTTGGAAATAGCGGCCAAAGGTTTTTTTTTTTTTTTTTTTTTGCCGCCAATTTTGAATTTAACACCTGAGAACCTCAGAAGCCAGAAATTCAGGTCTGTATGTAAACCTTTTTCTTATAAACAGGGTTATTCAATATGCACTTTTTTATTATCTGACTGAAAAGTAGGATTTATTAATACCTTTTTAAGATTCAATCGCTTGTAACTTTTTATTTTGAAAAGGGATTTTTATGAAATAAACACTTTTCGTAAAAATGGTTTAATAACTTTAATTTCATAGCTTTAATTTCAATATAGATATATGTTTCCACTACTTCTGAAATCGCTTTCACATTATTTAACGTATTAAATTTTACATAAATTTAAAGTTTGATGGAATATAACCTTCAGGAATTCCTAATATTTCGTAAAAAACCTAGTACCAATTTAAAGTACGTACTCTCTTCTTTATTTACATACCCATTTTGTTTTGCGCTTTTTTGCTTCTTTTGAAATTGATAAATTTTTCTGACTCAAGTCTGATATTTATACTCTATACCACCATAAATGTTGTATGGTATAAATTTCAACCAGATGTATTGCTCAAGATCTTAAGGATCAATAGACTCATAAAGTGATTCTGAAATGTATGTCCTTCGATCTGTCCATCTTCTGACTGGTTGTCCATTGTAGATTGCATAAACAGACAATTTGGGAGAAAAGAAAATATTATTTTAATGGAGTCAGTTTTTTTTTTTTTTTTTTTTTTTTGAAAATTGTACCGCTTTTTGTAAAAATAAAACTAGCAACCCTAGTTTGAAGTGGCTGTATATTGTTTTGTTTATTATAAATTTTGTAAATATGCATTTGTATGAAGATAGGTTTGTATGTTTCTGGAAAATACACAAAATGAAATCACTAAACATTAAGTTTTATTACTGATATCTACATAGTTTTTCCCTTGATTACACTCAAAAAATAAAACTTTGTGAAGAAAATTATATATTTGATTTTCCGATTACAATGTGAAACATATACGAGTTTGCTATTTTAGGCCTTCTAACTTCCGGCACTTTGTGATATTTATTTAGAAAAAAATACTAAAGATAGGATAAAAATTAGAACAAGAAATAAAAATTTTTACAAATCCTCTATTTTTCCTTATTCCTTTTGACATAAAATTGCACAGAAGTTAGAGAGTAAATATTTATTCCCGTCGTTCCCAGTTGGAGCATAGGGCCACATAAAAGTAGAAAGTAATTTAGTATAAATATTTTTTAAATATAAAGTAACTATTAGTGTTCATAAAAAACCGAAATTTTAAAAAACCGATTTGTCGGTTAACCAAAAATTGGCCTTTTTTAGAAAACTGGTTTTTCGGTTCATCGACTTTCGAAAAACTCAGTTTAACCGGTTAACAGAAATTTAAAGGAATTATTTTAAAAGTTTAAACTATACTTTTTATACCCTCCACCACCACATGTGGTGAAAGAGGGTATATATAAGTTTGTCATTCCGTGTGTAACATTGAGAAATATTCTTCTGAGACCCAACAAAGTATATATATTATTGATCCTTATGCAATTCTAAGTCGATTGAGCAATGTCCTTCTGTCAGTCTGTCTGTCTGTGTAAAACATTCTCACGTCCAAAATACATAAGCAAAATTAACGAAATGTATTCCAAAATGTTTATAATTTTTCAAAGCAGTTTGGTATTGAAAATCATCAAAATCGAATTGGTAGTACCAGGGTTATGGATCAAAATGTAAGACAATCTCTAACAATTTTGATAATTTTCACATGATTTTTTGTAACTTTGGGTAAATTTATTGCAGAGAATACCATGAAATTTTGCACTCATTATTTATATGATAAAAGGAAAAATTCTGTTAAAAATCGAAAGAATCGGTCCATAATTTCTCGTAGCTCCCATACAAATTTCTTCCCGAAATATGGTGCTATGGTATATAAATGCCCATAGAATTGAAGTATCCATACAAAATTCAGCACAACTAAGTTTCGTGCAAACAGAAATCGCGAGACAAATTTTTTTTTGGATCGGGCACTATTTGACCATAGCCCCCATATAAAGTTTACTTCCGAAAATCACTTAAATACACATAAATATCGTATATATATCGGTATCAGGTTGAAATTCAACTTGCATAATCCCCATGCACATGAAAATCGCTGTAGGGAATTTCATGAAGATAGGCTCATAATTGGTTATAGCTCCCATATAAGGACCACTTCCAAAAAACACATTAATTTTCATAAATATCTGAAAAATATCGTTATCGAATTAAAATTTTACAGAGATCGGTAGTATTAATTTACAAATGATACTACTAGATTGTGTGAATATCGGTTCTTATTTGACTATAGCTCCAATATATGGTCCATTTCCGAAAATTACTTAAATACCAATAAATCTCTTATAAAAGCTTCTATCTGGTTAAAACTTCAAATAAATATTTCCCATATATACGAAAATCGATGTGTTTAATTTTATTACGATCGGCCGATAATTGGTCATAGCTCCCATATAAGGACCACTTCCGAAAAACACATTAACCTCTATAAATATTTTAAATATATGGATATAGAACTAAAATTGTATACAGATCAATATATTGTATCCAAACATTATACTACTGGGTTTTGTGAATATCAGTTCATATTTGACCGTAGCATCCATTAAAGTTTTGTAAATAATGTTATTGAGAAAAATATCAAGTAAAATAGACCTCAAATACATAGAAATCACGTTAACATATTTAATTATATCTTCCAAATAAGTCGCACATCCGAAAAATACATTAACGCATATATACACTCATATCGGTAAAATATGTAACAGATATAAGTTTCAAGTAGATTTGGTGACTATGGGTTCATAATTATATATATATAAGACTCACATCCGGAAAATTCATTAGAACAGAACAAAAATATACTTTTGAAGTTTGACTAAATATATTTGTTTACCCTTTTTTATACTCTTTTACTTCACTTGTGGAGAATAAGGAAAATATTGAGCCAATCGGTAATGTTAACCAATTATTAAGTATATAAATTGTTAAATAGTACATTTTATTCCTATTATAAAATTATAGACTCTGTTGGAAATAGTAGGAATATGTAGTTATGTCAATTATAAATTGCTGAATTAGATAACATTTTTATACATTTGAAATATATTATATTCTGCGTAAACTAGTTTTTCTAACAATATATAAAATACTACTATACTTCTATATTTTAAATAAACTTTTATTTTGTTTAAAAAAGTGGTTTTATTGAAGAAAGTACATAATTTGTATATAGTCCAAAATGTGTAGTAAGTATATCAGGATACATCTATAATCCATAAAGTGGCTTAAAAAGAAATTCGGTTATAGTCCTAATTCGCTTAGTTTTCTAAGTTAGCTTTTCATACAATTTTTAAAATTATATTGTATGAAAACATTTTCTACCTTTGAGGTGACAAACAGTTAAAGTCGGTTCAATTTAAAACATACTTTAACTTTGACTATCGTTGGAAAATAATAAAAAGCGGGTCTTTATTTTAAAGTGGTTTTTAAAAGAACCGGCTCTAGTGTTTGGCTATGGTTATGGGCCAAGGACTTTATAACGTTTTTTGTCTCTCCTTTAATATTTCTGAAAAGACACGTTTGTACACTAAGCTAACGAAATGTTTAATAAAAAAAATAAGAACAAAACACACTAATGAAGTCAAATTTATTGAATGAAGGTATGTACATCAGATTAAATTTAACATTCGGAAAATCATCACTAAGTTTTTAAGGAAGATTAGTAAGATTTAGTTAGCCTAAAATTCTAGAATTATGCGGAAATTAATTTTAATTTTTAATAGCTTTATTATGTGTAATTGCTTCTGAAAATGATTTTAAGTAAACTAAAAGTCATCTACTATTTAGAATCATTGTAATTCTTTAAGATGTGTATCGAAAGAGATTTATATTGTTTGATATAATGAATATAAACAATTCACCAAAACATGAAATTTATTAATTTTAGTCCCAAATTTTAAAACCAGTTAACTGAGTGATATAAACCGGATAAACTTGTTAACCGAAAATCAACACATTAAATTAACCGGAATTTCAAAGAAAAACTGTTTTTTCTGTTCTGTTCTACTTTTAGATAATATAGGCATATCTATAGGTATATTAGGGTGGGGCAAATTGTTTTGCCGAAGGAACCATAGATCAAAAATGAATTTCGTATTTTATCAAAATATTCAGGAAACGAGGCAAACGAAAATTTCATTTCCTCTAGCCAAATGTCCTTACAAGAACAGTGACAGTTATTTGATTCATCAGCTGCTGGGTTGTGCTGATAGGTTTATACATTATATATTTCTCTTTGTGCTAGAAAAATTAATAATATAAGTACATGTTAATTTTTTAGTGTAATTTTTTGAAAATACTTGCAAACATTTTCATATCAACCGTAAAAAGTGTTTTTTGATGTATTTAAAATTATATGTGTGTTTTGTTTCAGTTTTTTTAGTAGCACTTTACCAAGTGTATTTTTTACAAATGCATAAAAAAGTATGAGTGTTAATGTCTGTAAGTGTAAATGTTCATTGGGACCGTGAAGACTCTCACATAATCATGAATCAGTGGAAAGAACAAAAAAAAAGAATATTCCAAATGAAATAAAATTAAATAACATGCTGCATATTTTTAAGCATACACACAAATGAGGAGAGTACAAAGAAGAAAACTGAAAAAAAAAAATACTTTTAATATCATAGATACACACACATGATAAGTATGTAGGTATATTAGGGTGGCTCCTATATTGGACTAAGTCGAATTTCGATGGTTACATGGTCTATATCGTTTAAAGGTTGCACATTTTAATTGAAGTTTCGAGTTTTGATTTAATCATATTAAGAAACCAATTTATTATAAATGCATAAAAATATTTTTTTATTTCAGCTATTTACAATTGATATAACCACCGATTCTTACCACTTGCAACAGACTTTGTTACTTTATGTGATGAATGTGAATAGGTTTCATCTATTTATAGTTTATATGATTAATAATTGGTTTGCAGTACCCGACTGGCTCAATAGTCATAAAATATTGTAACAAGATTTCTATGTATTTGCTATTTTAGTTTATTTTCATTTATGAGTGTTTTAGTTATTCTCGGAAGTGGACCTTATATATAATTAATAAGTATCCCAAGTTGTGGCGAATGTCTCCTTGTTGGTGTTGTTGGACTATGCTGTACGATCTCCCATACACGATAAATTTTGTTACGAATGTGCAATAGCGATTTGAATTTAACGGTCTGTAACGACTGCGGTTACTAGCATTGTTTATAAGTGTGGCAACACTAAATGTTTAAGCTGCTAACATTAACATCGAAAGCTCTAGAATTCGAATGTACTAGTATGTTCGTTAAGATCATTGTAGAAGATTCCCGATAGATGCCGCGTGTATAAATAGTGGCAGAGGTGGCAGTCGTAAGTTGAGTTGATAATTGGCGCTGTTAGAGTTAACATCAACTGTCGTGTACATTTGAGCTTGCACGTTGTAAAGTGCGTGTGTACATTTCTGCGAATTGATAGACGTGTGTAAAGACACTGAGTGACCATTTAGTTCTGTTGTTTTTGTACATTTTAAATAAATAAAGAGTTGTTACAATTTTAAACTACTAAAACTGGTTTTTATTTGCAATCAAAAGTATCCGGTTTATTTAAAGGAAATATTTTGTGTAGTGTTCACGTCAGGTGGTCTTCCAGCACCAGGAAGTGTTCTTAACCCTCTAACTGGCAAGACCGAAAATATTATCCGATGAAGCCAATAATTTTTCAGGTAGATGTAGGCAATAGAACCGTATGTTGAAAAATTGTGAAGGCCACCTGTAGGCGGTCTTGCCGGTTTGCGTGTAATATGACACCAAAGGTAAATTTTATATATAAACTAATTTTATTGAGAGAAAGGAACAAACAAAGTTAAAATACACATTATTTTCGATGGTGGTAGTTCCAAAAACAATGTTTATCAAATTGGCCACATAAAGCTAGTTCTCATTTGGAACAAAAGACTTGAGTGTCACATTTCTGGCAAAGTTTGCACCGTTTTTTGGGGGTTTCTCTCCACCCAAACAAGAAAATGATCGTCAACATCCAACTGAACATTAGCAACTTGATGAGCAGCTCTTTTCCCAACACCTGCTACACCAGGCTGTAGTGATAAAGGCTCACCGAGATTTGGAACAGATGGTCGTCCTTCAGACCTTAAATTTTTTAAGGAAACAGGCCAGAAGCTAGTTAATCACGCAAATATCTAATCATAATATTGCGAGTCTTAGCTCAAATATGATATATACCGTGGAGACCATACATGAGATCTAGTCCACCCATGCGATCATTGTATTCTCGAATAATTTGATGGCAGTTGATTTCGATGATTTTCTTGTGCTTTCTATCATACCGAGGAACCTTTGATTGTTCAATACATACATATGTCGATGACAGGAGGATATATTTGTTATCCTTTCATAATACAGTATTCAAATCGACTATATGTATTGAGGTCATGTAACAAACATAAAATCATCCCTGCTCTTTGTTCATTTCGCAGCTTACACAAAACCAAATCATGATCAACAAGAAATATGACAAACAAAATTAGTACCTCTCATCGTGTCTACACCATAAATTCCTTTTGCTCGAAAATAGATTAACAGTGGCTTCGATTTGTAACAGTTATCAAAATACAGAATGTGATGCATGAAATTAGGAATCTTCAAACATTAAAGTTAGCTCCAATGTCCGGTGTATCAGGTAAAATGATATTATTTCCGAACCCATAGTAGATTTAGATACGGTAGGCAAAACCGTTTGAATTACAAAGCACGAACAATTTGATCTCCTTTTATGGGGCATATTGGGCATGTATTTTCGGAGATGGTGTTTCGTCTTTGGAACATAAGTGGAATCAGCAACACTGGCATCACTATCAATACTTTAATCTGTGCTGTCTACAGAACTCTACACAATCTATGAACTCGAGAAATTGTTCATCAGACATTGACTCCAAATTTATATTTTTCGTATAAGGACGTTTATTAATAACCATTTTTAACACAATAGTAAAATAAAAGAATGCACATAAAAGAACCATGAGCAAACAATAGAGTTTTATGAACAAAAGGTGAAAACAACAATCTAAGAGAGGTGGATATGTTTTTACACACAAACCGGCAAGGCCGCCTTGAGGAGGCCTTCACTATTTCGTCTTTAAATCAAACTTTTTATTTTTGTTCACTTCAAATATAGGATATGCACACTGTGTTAACACAATGTAAAAAGTTATAAAGAATTCAAACCATATAGCTCATTCAGCGCCATCCTGTTCGAAATTTCTTTGAACAGTATTTTTGACTTTGGGTTAATATATGTAGGTTAAAAATGCTCAAGTAAAAAAGTGTTTTCTTCTCGAAATACGCATAATTTAATTTCGGTCCCCATGTCAACCCATGGTAGGGTTCAAATTTGTATTTTTTTGGTCCTGGTTTGTAACAGAAATCATTGTTTTTTTTTCGTTTAAAAAAATTATTTTAAGATGTAAAATTTGCAATTTGATATATGCATGAATTTTTTTATTTTCACAATATCGGCAAATTTTTAAAAATTTTAACTTAAACATTATTATGCAACTTTTAATTTTAAAAATTTTTGGAAAATATTGATAGCCATTAAATGTGCAACCTCTAAACTTTTTCCGATTTTCTTAAAATTTTCCGCATTTGGATTTTATATAACAGAGAACAGGGAATTTTAGAATTTCGGAGCATCAAAAATCGTTCAAGTAAGAGTGTTATATCTTATATACCCACCACAAATCATGGACAGATTCTTACAATTTTAAATAGAGCTTGTCCTTTTATCACAATGTGTGAACAACTTCATGGTATTATCTGCAACATATGTAAAGAAATTTTTGAAAAGATAAAATTTTTTGGGGGTTGTCTAACATGTTGGTCCATAACTCTGGTTCTACATGACCGATTTTGCCCGTTTTCAATACCAACCATTTGTTATTAGTAGAAAGTATATGCAGTAAATGTCATCACAGAATTTTATAAGAACCCAGAATATTCTACATATATGTGTGATTCTATGACCAATATTTCTCCATCTTTTTGGTGAGATGGATATAAAAAGTAAGCGCCACCCTAATACAAATATATGTAGAATATACAATAACAACTTCCGTTGTATTATGCAATATTATTCTTTTAATTTTTACTCATACACACATTCTTACAAACAATTACATACACAAGTATTTTCTACACTTTTTATATACATACTCAGCAGTTCTAGGACACTGTTCCGAACTAGTGATTTTACCTATCATTTAGAGTGACAACTAGTTACATAACCAGCTACTCGACTAGTTATTTTAACATGTGCAGGTCCTAAGCCCTTTTTGAATACAATGAGACTGTTTGAGAGATGAACCAAAGTAGTCCTCGCTTTGGATTCACATGAAGGTTGCATAAAGTCAGTTACCTTACTAGCTACCAAACTGGTTACTTGATCGGCTACTGAATTCAAATAATCAAAAATAGTTAAAAATACATCTCATAGAAAGTCTAATAACAGATTGCATGTAAACAAACAACTCTCCAATAAATTTGTGACTAGTTGTGACTAGTTGTCACCCCAACTGATAGGTAAAATCACTAGTTCGAGACAGTCTCCTAGAACTGCTGGGTATGGGCATGTATATATATATACATATACATATGTATGTATGTATTTGGATAATAATTGCAACATTGTTTTAAATTTTACAATGTATGTATATGGGTATATGTCTGTATTTATGCTAGTAATGGCGTTTGTTGCATTTCACACAAATACTTGTACGAATGAAGAGAGTTGGTGATGGTGGGGAGGGGGGATAGAAAGTGAATGTTTATTATTTCTGCATAAAATTCTTAATGAGAATTTTCGAAATTGTTTCCACATTATGAAAAAGCGAAATTTAATTGAACCGAACATTGTTTTTATTATTATTTCTTTCTTTTTTATCATTATTATTTCTTTTTTATTTTTCATTATAATTGTTGCACATCCTTGTGTGCACATTGCTTTTACAATCGCACATACTTACTCTAATATCTACAAATACATACAGTAAAACTATTTACATAGTTAAGAATGGACTGTGGTACCGATTGAAAAATAAATTTTAATCCTAATGAGTATTTATAATAAAAGATTAATTTATTCGATACGGTTCAGACAGCGTCAAATGCTGCCGTGATACCCATTATCCTTTTAATAATCCACACAAACGTTCAGCACTCAAACCCTGAAAAGTTATCAGTTTTCTTTTAATTCTTGTTAACTGATTTATGTAAGCACAGAAAATTATAATTTTTAACATTTTAATATCATCAATACATACAAAAGACATTTGAATATAAGTTTAATCAGTTACGGTATGTTTTGAAATATTTGGATTATGATGAATAGTTTTATTTCATTTAAATATGTATTTTGGAGTGTAAAAACTTAAAATGTTCATCAGTGGGGTGATATGCTTTTGCGATCACAGAAAAATGTTTCAACAAATCAAATCTAGTAGGCTTGAAATTATTTCTGTTTTCGTTTATATATATTTTTATATTGTTCAAAATTTTTTGAAATATTTCCAGGAAAATTATAGTTAGTCTCAAAACTCTACATACGATATCTACATTTCATTTAATTTGAAAATAATTTTATATTTAATGTTTAATCTTTGAAAATTATCACTTGTAAATATTTATCATTAACATCACTGAAATAAAAAATTTTAAAAAAACTAGAGTAACTGTTTGTTAAGAAATTTTTTGAATATGCTACATATGAAGCGTTGCAAAAGTCTACATACGACTTTTACTTCTATACAGCATTGTTATGATAAATTCGTTAATTTCATTATTGATAAGTTGATTTAGTTTTATAGCAGCTGCGTGTGTGAAATGTTGTGCTAACTTGTTATTAATTTTAATATAACAAATCTGAAAATGCCGAAAAGAAAGGATATATCCACCGACGTCGGAACATTACTTGTCAAGTTGTCAAATAAAGTAAAATCTGCGGCAAAAGTAGGGGAAATCGTCAGTTTGTCAAAATCGAAATTGGTCGAAATTTTTATTCGAAATTATATTTCCATCGTTTGAAGCGAACAATTTTACGTTGGATATAATATATCTATAAAAATTAAAATCGGCTAATTTTTTTAACATACCTTTAAAAAATTTAAAAAAAAACGCGTAAAAAAAATCGACAAAAACTCGTCCAAATACTCAAGAAAAATTTTTTTGGGGAAAATTGCAATTCCATAGTGGAACATTTTTCCTCATGCCAAAAGCTATCGAAAAATGGATGGCACAATACCGATTGCTAAATCGACCCACCCTAATGGACATATCACTACTTTTATTAAAAAATAGGGGGAAACATTTTTTTAAAAAAACTTGCATTTTGAACGCTTATTCGACTTGGAGGTGTCATTTATAAAGATATGCGCCCATAATCATAGTCGAAAGTAAAGTGTATTTTAAGAGAAATAAAATCGTCTTTACTTAAGAGTGGACTTTAGGTCTACCATAGATAAGATAAAGTATACTTCTGACGTTAAAGTCGACTGTAAATATAAAACTAGCTGAAGTTGTTTTTAACTCATTTAACAACAGCATCAGCAGTTCTTCGCCATGTAAAAAAGTTCGACAAATGTTTAAGTTACAAGATATTGGCAGAGATTTTGCAATTATTCAATATTGAATCAATAAAATTAGTACCAAAATAGAATAAATGTGATATTAATCTTTCCTTTTCTATTTTTCCACCACAAACTGTTTTTTTTTTAGTTCCCGGGTTACATTTGTTGTTTGTCACTTTTTTTTTTTTTAAATTTCTAAGTCAGCTGTTCAGTGATGCCACTTGTCTATATTTTGTTGTATATTGTATGAAAAGATTTTCTACATTTGAGGTGACACCCATGATGAAAATGAGGGCTCCGCTTCGGAGCACCTTGCAGGTTCTCATATCCACATAAGTGAATTAGTTAGCTCCATTGTTAGCGTGGAGAAAACTTCGTGGGCGGTGTCATCTTTCAAGCCCTATAAATCTCTAAGGCCAGATGGCATATTCCCAGCGTTACTCCAGAAATTGATTTCAACCATCATGCCATGGCTTATTATGATTTTTAGGAACAGCCTGGAAACAGGATACATTCCTAAAGAATGGAGAGAGGTTACATTGTTATTTATCCCCAAAGCGGGAAAGGTAAACCATAGTACCGCCAAGGACTATAGACCGATCAGTCTGTCATCGTTTTTATTGAAAACACTGGAAAGATTGATCGATATCCATGTCAGGAGCATCCTCTCCCCTGACAATTTCTGTATGGCACAACACGCATACCTTAAAGGGAGGTCGGTGGAGACAGCCTTACATGACGTTGTTCGAACTATAGAGGGGACACTTGACAAAAAAGAGTATGTTATGGCATCTTTCTTGGATATAGAGGGTGCGTTTAATAATGTGAATATATCCGCAATAGTTGATTTAGGTGTTGATCAGCGGATAAATTGAAAATTGGACCGAAAATATGCTTAAGAGCAGAGCCATAAGCTCTAATATGGGAATTGGTAGGACAAGGAAAGTTGTTACAAGGGGCACACTACAAGCTGGTGTCATCTCTCCACTTCTGTGGAATCTTGTCGTAAATAAAATCTTTTTCAGGCTCAGTAGGACAGGCTTCTTATTCAAGGGAAGTTTCTTCCCACAATAAGTGAACTCATGGAATCAGCTCACAGCGATCTGCTATCATGGGCCAGAGAAAACGGTCTAGGTGTCAACGCTGCCAAAACCGAACTGGTTCTTTTCACCAGGAGATACAAAATCCCAGAATTCAGACCTCCACGACTGAATGGTACTTTTCTAAAGATTTCAAGCGAAGCCAAATATCTTGGTGTAATTTTGGACTCTAAGCTCTCGTGGAAAAGTAATGCTGCCTTCTATATATGTAAGAAAACTTTTGGGAAGAGATGGGATCTTAAACCATATATTGTACACTAGGTGTACACCGCGGTCATAGGACCTATTTTGACCTATGGGGCTCTTGTTTGGTGGAGAGCGGTGGACACCATGACTCACCTCTCTACTCTAAACAAGGTACAAAGACTTGCATGTCATGCAATTACTGGCTCTATGAATTCCACCCCTCAAGCCAGTCTAGAGACGATGCTAAATATAACTCCCCTTGATATATATATCAAATGCATTTCCGCTAAGTCTGCTCTACGACTCAACAGTCGAGCGGACTGAAGCATGATCGTATTGGTCACAGCACCATCCTACAGAAGATAGGAAGGCCATGCATGGAAGAAGAAACGGATTACTTGGTACCTACACCGAATTTTCATAGGATGTTTAGGATCAAAATACCGACAAGGGATGACTGGGCCGCGAACACTGTCCTAAGGGACGACGTGATCTCAGTCTACACTGATAGTTCAAAGACAAAAAGAGGCACGGGCTCGGGAATTTTCTCCGATGAACTGGACCTTTCGCTGTCTCTTCGATTACCGGATACCTGCACGGTTTTCCAGGCTGAGATATATGCCATCGATACACTTGGACAGCCTTGCATCAACTCCAACATTATTAAGTCGAAATGTCTTCTCAACTGCATCCAATCACTGGCACAACTG
This sequence comes from Calliphora vomitoria, assembly GCA_942486065.2. Taxonomy (NCBI): domain Eukaryota; kingdom Metazoa; phylum Arthropoda; class Insecta; order Diptera; family Calliphoridae; genus Calliphora; species Calliphora vomitoria. The sequence continues at coordinate 50,584,668 of OW818030.2, read as the reverse complement.
ACACAACATCAAGTCGAGTTGATATGGGTCCCAGGACATGAGGGTATCCGGGGAAATTAAGTATCCGACGAATGCGCAACAAACGGGTCGTCCCTGGACGACCCATTCATTTATCAAAATTGATAAATGAATTGGCTTTGAGTGAGACGGAACTCAGGTGGTTAAATATCATCACTTGTAGAATATCCAGATTGCTCTGGCAAACTCTGACAGAGAATAGGACTAAGACTCTTTTGTCTCTTAGTAGAAATTCGATCAGGCTTCTTACGGGTATAATCACTGGGCATTGTATGAATGGATGCATGTCGGAACGTATGGGTTACTCACGTTGTAGTTATTGTTGAAGTTATTTGGATGAGGAGGAGGAAGAGTCGGTACAACACCTTCTATGTGACTGCCCAGCCTTACAAGAGCATAGACTACTACATCTTAGTAGAGCTCTTTTCCATGATCTGGATTGTCTCAGAGATGTGCCACTAGTAAATATGATCAGATTTATTAGAAGTACCGGCTGGTTCTCACGAGGATCACAAGAAGTACATAGTCAACGAAATTAGGGTGGGCAACCATTCTCCCTTTATGTATGAAATTTGAAAATAAGGGAATGGTAGTTCTAAGGGTATCACAATAGGCCACAAGGCCTCCGAGTGAACTCGCTAACTTGCGAGCAACCTACGTAACCTAACTTAATAGTGGTTAAGTTAGGTCCCGGGCTTCTTATGGAACCAATTATCCTGATTGGCGATATATAAAAAATTTCCATTGGGAATATTAAAGAGCTTCTACGCCATTTCGATGTGCTCGAACCTAATATAGAGCAATCACAATGTATATGCTCAGAGGTATCGTCGTAGATCTCGCATAATCTGCATCTGCATGATCGACTCAATACTGCCCAATACATTCTTATTTGTTTTTGTTCAAATCTGTTTTGAATGTGACATATTTTTTGAGTGGTATAAATATAACCAAATAAGATTGGTTGACGAATTTAATAATACAAACAACAAATTTCATGATATGATGGTGTATTTAACGTTCAATGTGATTAGCCGTCCATACGGTATGACACAATTATTAGCATAGAGTACATGGATGTTATGACATCTTTGAAATGCCCTCAACGCAGGCTTTCAAGCGCTGGGGGCACTCGAGTGAATTTAACAACTTTTAACTTATGATATTAAACGTTATAACATTTTATTTTTTTACAATTGATGCAAACCTGACAACTAAGAGTGTTATATTCGGCTGTGCGATTTTCGCGATACTTTGCAGTATAATTTCATATATAAATAACATATTTATGACTGCTCAAACAGTATTACGGGGGGACATTTGTATGGGGGCTAGGTGAAATCGCTAATTTTCAATACCAAACAAAGAGTATTAGTGGAAAATTTCAGCCAGCTAGCTCCTTTCCTTTGGGCCCTATCATGTTATCAACTGACAGACGGATATAGTTAGACCATCTTAGAATCTTATGAGGAACCAAAATATATAAATAATATGGGTCTGCGAAAAATATGTTGATGCTTTACAAACAGAATGACAAAGGCAATAATGTGCTTAACGTTAATATTTGTACCGATATGTAGTGATCGAGTAACACAGAAAGTTACATTTACTACTATTATTTTTCGAATCAGTTGCACTGTGAAACGTACGAATGTAAGTAGTAAGTATTTGTGTAACTACATATTTAAATGTATATAAAAAGATACGTTTGTACGTAAGTAAGTATTTGTAAATATATATGTATATGATATTAAATGAAGCATAAGCTTCTACAGTTCTTATAGCAATTGTAGAAGCGGTAGTGGCTGTTGTATTTTCTTATACAGTTTGAAATGCACACACATATATACACACCCGTACTGTTGCATAAAGGCACACACTCATATTCAAATATTTCAGTTCATTTATATGAAAATATTTGGTGCAGTAATTGTAACTGCTGCTGCTACTGTTATTGTTGTACTTATTCTTCTTTCATAGTAAACTTGAAATTTTCGTTGGAATTTTGATATTCTGCTAATTCAAAGTCAAAATGCCACAAGTTTTAGTACATTTTCAGTATATTAAAGGCATTGTCTTAACCCACTCTATGACATGAAATGGAATGGTGTGGAAGGTATAGGGGATTCGGAAGGGAATGCAGCAGTTTATGATTAAAGATATTCTAAATATAGTTTTTATCTTCATGGTTTTAGTTATCATCTCATTAAACAGTCCATTAGAACAATATGGTTTATTTTATTTATTTTCTTTTGAAATATTTGCAACATGGACGTGTACTTTTCAGCTTTTAATGTAGCAAAGTGGCATTAAGGGTGAAACGTTAAATAAGTAAGTGACATTCACTTATTTAAACAATTAGTGGTATATTCTAGGTCAAATAAATATCTTAAATATTTAAATTTTTATTTTGTAATCTCCTACTGTAGTTGTTGTTTTTATAACCCTTTACAGATTAAAGATACATTATTTAGGAATACAATTGCGATTTTTATTAAATTTATAATAAATAACTGTGGAAATTAATTTGCAATGTAAATTTTTTTGGTGATTACCTATGAAATATAATAATCACAGAAAATTAATAAAATTACTGTTTTCGAGTAATTAATAATATTCTGAGGGTTGTTTGCTCTCTCTCAAATGATTACTAAGAAATCTTAAAACTGATTCTTCCGATTCTCTTGTTATATTTCATACGGTCTTCGAAGTGTTGATGAAACTAACTTTTTCGTAAAACCACAAATGAAAAAAATGTCACAAAAAGAAAATATTGAAATTTCTCCCAAAAATTTAGAAAAATAACCCAAAAAGAAAAATTTCCCATTTTTTCACATTTACTTATTTACATCTCTGCATAGCCGTTCGCACATTTATTCGTTCCCATATAACAATTGGACAATTGGACTTGCCCCAATAACATTAATGTGTTGAAAATATAAAAACAAATATACTATTTTTCTTTAGTATACTTGATATGATTGATCAGTAATACGTATACGTCCACATGTTTCATGTAAAAAATAACAATGTAATAGTTGAAAAAACTGTAAAGTGGGACACCCGGCGCAGATTGCTTTGTTTTCATATAGGCAATGGACAAAAATAGAAGGAGTTATTGCAGACGAATAAAAATTTGTAGAATATTACCTTTTGGTAAGGTCAAGAAAAACTATAATTTTTGAAAAAATTCGTGCAAGGACACGGGTACCTTCCATATATCCTGAACATATAATATAGAATAAAATTCACAGTTATACTTCTAACATTTTAAAATTTGGTTATAATCATTTTAATAAAGCTATTGTTGTTTGTGAACATTTTTATTGCAATCGCAGCAAGGAATCGGGTGGCTGCCATACATACTTTTCCTTAAAAAACCTATAACCCGGATTAAATTCATTAATTTTCAGAAATTATTGCTCTCATAACATTAGATGCAAAATTATGGAAATATCATCGAAAGGATATTCATAAATCCAATAAATCAAGATCCATAATTCCAATAATTCAATATCCTGTATTACATCTATTTTTTTACAAATTCGTAAAAATTGTTTTTGATTTTGGAACCAAGTATTTATTTAGTTATTATCATTTCAATTCTAGCAAGGATTTACATAGCTGCCATATATGCCTTTTTTGAAAAAATCTATAAATGCTTTTAAAATCATCTAATTGGTTCAAAATTTGTACCAAGTTAAACAAATTAACATCATTCCCTACAAACTTGTATAAATAAGTACACAATTTACTTAAAATTAGGCTATTGAAATATGCTCCCGTTTTACTGCACTGCATCCCACAAACCCGTTAAAACAGATCAACCAATGTTAATTAAGATTTTTATTACAAGTTCTTTTTCGAATTTTACGCAAAACTCGCAGATATATAGTAAGTAGGATTAAAAGTAGGAAGTAATAGGTGAAAATCTAGCTGAATGCAGGTGTGTTTGAAAATAAATTTGCCTTGTATATCACAAAACAGTTTTCATAAAGAAATATTCCATTAAAGTAGTAAACTTCAAAAACTTCATTATGAGTCTAATATAGTATAATAGTGAAATATTGTATCTATTTTCTAAATTCGGAAGGACGGATGGACGGAAATTTTGAAATGTTCATAGACTGATGGTTCAGCTGTAATATTAGAAACTGAATGTTGGATTATACATTATGTGTTCCTAATATCAGCAGAAGCTCATATTAGTATCTCAACCTAAGTATGTGTAGGTTATATACAATTATTGAGTTAATTACATTTACGGTAAAAATGTATTATTTATGTGTGCCGTTCAAAAACAATTTTTTTTAAAGTTCTAATCAAAACGGACAAATAATGATTTCACATTATAATAAATAAGAGAAAGGGATTATATAAAATTGAAAAAAAAATAAATAAAATCTATTAACATATATTTTGGCAAAATTAAATTAAACTTTGGTATTTTTTTAGATTTCAGCAAAAAGAAAAAAAGCATACACCATCAAGAACCAAATAAAGAAATATTAATACACTTTATGCCATATAACTACTTTTATTAAATAATGCAATATTTTTTAGTTATTTCAAAAAAACAAGTTAGAGTGTTATATTGGACTATGCCGAATCTTAAATACCCTCCACCTAAATTAGATGAAAATTCTAGAAATTACATCGGTATAAACACTCTAATATCCATATTCAGTGTTTGTTATTGGGACTTAGCTCCGATTATGAAGATTGGTAGAATGGTAATGTAATACAGTAGTTTTCGCTTATAGTCTACAAATACAGTTGCACAATTTTTGTGGACTATAAGCGAATTAGGACTATAACCGAATTTCTTTTTAAGCCACTTTATGGATTATAGATGAATCCTGATATACTTAATACACATTTTGGACTATATACAAATTATGTACTTTCTTCTTTTTTTAAAGAAAATAAAAGTTTATTTAAAATATAGTAGTATAATAGTATTTTATATATTGTTAGAAAAACTAGTTTACCCAGAAGATATTTTATTTAAAATGTATAAAAATGTTACCTAATTCAGCAATTTATAATTGAAATAATTACATATTCCTATCATTTCCAACAGAGTCTATGATTTTATAATAGGAATAAAATGTACTATTTAACAATTTTTATACTTAATAATTGGTTAACATTACCGATTGGCTCGACATTCTCCTTATTCACCACAAGTGAAGTATATATAGAAAAAATATAAGAAAAGGTAAACAAATATATTTAGTCAAACTTCAAAAGTATATTTTTGTTATATTCTAATAAATTTTCCGGATCTGAGCCTTATATATATAATTATGAACCCATAGTCACCAAATCTACATGAAACTTATATCTGTTACATTTTTTACCGATATGAGTGTATATATGCGATAATTGATTTTTCGGATGTGCGACTTATTTGGAAGATATAATTAAATATTTTAACGTTATTTCTATGTATTTGAGGCCCATTTTGCTTGATATTTTTCTCCATAACATTATATACAAGAGTTTTATGGGTTTTATTGTGATTATCGGAAATGGAGCTAATATGGGTGCTATGGTCAAATATGGACCGATATTCACAAAACCCAGAAGTATAATGTTTGGATACAATATACAATTTTAGTTGGATATCGATATTTTTCAAATATTTATAGAGGTTAATGTGTTTTTCGGAAGTGGTCCTTATATGGGAGCTATGACCAATTATTGGCCGATCTTCATAAAATTCAACACGTCAATTTTCGTATATATGGGAAATATTTATTTGAAATTTTAACCAGAGATTTAAAAGAGATTTATTAGTATTTAAATAATTTTCGGAAATGGACCTTATATGGCAGCTATGCTCAAATAGGAACCGATATTCACAAAATCAAGTACATACTATCATTTGTGAATTAATACTACCGATCTCTGTAAAATTTTAATTCGATAACGATATTTATGAAAATTAATGTGTTCTTTGGAAGTGGTCCTTATATGGGAGTTATAACCAATTATCGGCCGATCTTCATGAAATTCCCTACAGCGATTTTCATGTGCATGGGGATTATGCAATTTGAATTTCAACCTGATACCGATGTATATAAGATATTTAAGTGTATTTAAATGATTTTCGGAAGTAAACTTTATATGGGGGCTATGGTCAAATAGTGCCCGATCCCAAAAAATTGGTCTCGCGATTTTTGTTTGCATGAAACTTAGTTGTTCTGAATTTTGTATGGATACTGTAATTCTATGGGCATTTATATACCATAGCACCATATTTCGGGAAGAAATTTCTATGGGGGCTACGAGAAATTATGGACCGATTCTTTCCATTTTTAACAGAATTTTTTCTTTTATCATAGTAATAATGAGTGCAAAATTTTATGGTATTCTAAAAAATCATGTGAAAATTATCAAAATTTTTGGAGGTTGGCTTACATTTTGATCCATAACCCTGGTTCTACCAATTCGATTTTGCTGATTTTCAATACCAAACAGCTTAGATAAATTATAAACATTTTGGAATGCATTTCATTAATTTTGCTTATGTATTTTGGACGTGAGAGTGTTTTACAGAGACAGACGGACATTGGTCAATCGACTTAGAATTTCATAAGGATCAATAATATATATACTTTGTTGGGTCTCAGATGAATATTTATCAATTTTACACACGGAGAGACAAACTTATATATACCCTATTTCACCACTTGTGGTGGTGGTGGGTATAAAAAACGGTATTATTTTATAAAAAACCAAGAATCTGAAGCTATTTCCTTAAACCGTCAAATTGAAAATTTACGAAATGTGATTTTATACATTTAAACGTAAGCAAAATTTTAATAGTTTTCATACGAAAGGACAACTAATGATTATATTTTCTTAAATATAATACTAAAGGATATTCTTTAGTAAAACATAAGCAAAATCAGTTAACATATATTTTTCAAATATTCCAACAAAATTTTAGAATTTCAAGATTACAGTAACAAACATTTTAATTATTAAAAATTGCGCAGATTAAACAGTTAAACTTTTTTGTGTCAAAATCATTAATTTTCCATAATTCAACATTTATATTCTTTCATTTGCAGCCAATCGGAAGTTTATATCTTTTAAAACCAACTTTTAACATTTATTTTAGTTAACCATAAAAAAATAAATTTTTCTCAATCACATTTATGTTGAAAATGTACTAACTTTAGCGACCTCTAGTGACGACAAAAAGAGCTATTTATAAAAAAATATTTTTTACGCAAAATAGTTATTTAGTTATCTATTCAAAAATATAAATTTCATTAACATCAATGACATGATCTTATTTTTAATTTTTGTCCATTGATCAAAGCACTGTGCGGCGCTTTAACCTAATACGAGTACGCTGAATCCAGAGGTGCTAACCGTTTGTTAGGTTTGCTCTTGTTTTTGAGATATACCATTATTTTGAAAATGGAGGAGGGTTTTGTACGATTGTAACTTTTAAGCAAATTACGTTTAATATTACGTGTAACTTTAAATAAAATTAAAACATTGAACATTTCTTGCTATTGGCGAATTTGTGCAAAAAATTAAATTATTTATATGTAATAAATAGTTTGACATACGCCGATAGTTTCGAGAGACTTCTATAAATTGACATTATTTTAATTTGACTAAAGCCTTATTTTTAAGATTTTTTTTTATATGTTCAACATCCAAGTAACATAGTTTCTGCGAGCAATGAGAAAATTATTAACGAGAAGAGTTTTGGCATGCCTTACTACAAAATGGCGTTCGTGTCATAAGAAAACAATTTTGAAAAATTGCATTTGACTAGTTCTCCTAAAAATTTTATTTTTCTCATATATCCTTTCTATTAGAATTGTTATAAAACGGTTTAGCTACTTTATAATTACCCATTGTATTTGAAAACAACAATATTCTTAATTATATATTGGTTGCGTAAATATACGTACCAAATTTTGTTTTATTTATTGAGTGGCTTGGAAAAATGATATTATAGTACATTTTTTGTCTTATATTTCATGTTCAAAAGTGCCATGGAATTCCAGTAACAAATTTGATAGCCTCAGTTTTAGAATAGTTTTTCTAGAGAACATTTTCTGTTTAACAGTTTTTTCTGTAGAAAATTATGTGTATAACATAATTTTCTTATATAAATTATAAGGAGTTTAAATTTTAGTTTTATAGGTTGTAATTATGCTTCCAAAAATACGGTGAATCGTGAAAGTGAGAACAGGAATAGCCCTCATTAGCAGCAGTGTTGCCAGTTTAGCCTTTTCGAGGCTAAATTTGGCCTTTTTATTTACTCTTTAGCCTCGAAATTTTGGTTTTAGCTTCGTGGCTTTTTTCTAGCGTTTTTTTTATTTCAAAATAGCCTTTTTTAAAATTAAAAAAGGCTAGAAAAAAACCACGAAACTAAAACCAAAATTTCGAGAATAATCAGAAAATAAAAAGGCTAAATTTATATTAGTGAGACATTTTAATTTTAATTCATTACTGTTTTTCATTTAGCTTTTTAACATACTCAAGAATTGTGCAGTATTAAAAGAACAAATAATAATTGCCAATATCAAGTGTTTCTAAATGAAATAGAGTATTTTACTTATATCTGAAAGCTATAATTGTCTAGCAAATTCACTTTCAAGACAAAATTGTTACTACACATTATATTCATCGTTATATAAAGGACAAGAGTCCCACAAACTCTTGAAGGTTTGTGATACTCGATGGCTGTCATTTGAAATAGTCGTTAAACATATTGTGGATCTATGCTTCGAGTTAAAACCAGCAATGCTACAAAGCCTAACATTTAAGTGATTAATATACTGATTATAATTTGGTGTATTATCTTTTATTTTGAAATCAGTATTGCACAAAGTACAAAAATTAAATAAATCATTTGTAAGCAAATCAGCGGATCCAACAAAGCTGTTTTCTGGATTAAAATTTTCTTCTCCTTAGTTTGTGTTTTCAAATTGTAATACAATGCAAAGAATTTGATACATTATCGTCCCCAATTGAATATTGTTTAATGTTTTCGCCACATTTTTCATACAAATTTGAAGAATGAGAGATAAAATAAAGAACGGTTTAATTAGTGAAAAAATAATACGGCAAATTAAACAAATTGAGCAAATGCGACAAAGATTATCATATGAAAACTCTTCGCTAAATCGATTTTTTATTCGTTGATGATACACTTAAAATAGTACTCGTAAAACCAAAAAAATATATGTATGTGAAAAATTAAACTGCTAATGAAATTACGAAGATTAAGCCTCAGGGGCAGAATATTTTAAACTACAAAGGGAAAAATGTAGAACCAACAATGTCCATTTTCTGACATGGTTAATCTAGTATTTTATTTATATTTTCAGTCCTTCCTTCAAGTAATGCAGAGGTTGAACGACTTTTTAGTACAAGGAAATTGAAAAATTACATAAATATTAAGGGTCCAAATGAACTGTCAAAAATTGTATGGAAATTCGTTTGCACAACTCCGTTAAGTTTGCGCGACAATTTAGACTCGCAAACTTGAATTTATTGAGCATTTGATGAATAAGCTGCTTTTGTTTACTTTTATTTATAAGAAATAAAAATCAAATAAAATACAAATATTTGTACATGTGAAAATTGTGTGACTTTGGAACAGAATTATTGGATTGAATGGCATTGTGTATGGAAATAGTAACCAACAGCTAGAACATAAGCAAAATCTTCCAAACTATGTTTACCATTGTTTGTTCCAAAAATGGTACTTTCATTAGAAAGTTTTAGAATTTAAATTTATACAATTTTTAAAACTTCTTTTTTAAGCAAATCATTTATTTTTGTTTGACATTCTTATCAAATAGACATTTTCTGTATAAAATTGCACAAAATAAAAAAGGTGGGTTCATGAAACCCGTCGAGCAAATTTGCATAATTGCACAATTGAGAAACTTAAGCGTTTAAATGAGTACCCTTATTATTTATTGTATTTTATTTATATTTACCCAAATTCTAGTTCTCATTCTGCCGATTATGATAAAACTATTATACCTGTTTTATAATTATACATGTATCTTTAAAAGACTGAAAATATATTAATGTATATTTTATGTAGTGTTTTCGAAACACTAAAATAGTAAATACTTAGTACTTAAATTAAAAAAAAAAACACAAAATTTGAATTTTGTCTGTATAAAATATATATGTGTATATTTATTATTAATGATTAATGTTATTTTTTGTTTGCTGCTGAAGTCTACCTTTATAATTTTATTTACTTTTATGAATTTTATGAACATATTTTCTAATTTTTTATTTAAAAATAAATATAAACCCAAATTCTTAATATATAATATTTTATCTTTTTTTTTTTGGCCTTTTTTTAAAGCAGTTTGGCTTTTTCTGGCATTTTTTTTTTTTTTTTTTGAAGTCAATATAGCTTCTTTTTTTACCAGCTTCTGGCAACACTGCTCATTAGCAATAGTTGTACATTCCATTTGTGAGTATACTTGTTATGATTGACAAATATTACTAATACGACCCATGGTTCATGTAAAAAGAAGAACTGTAAGAAATTGGATCGAGTTTTTTGTTTATAGTTTAATGTATTACTACACTAATTAAATATAATTAAGAAAAAATATCATGTACTTTTATACATTTTCTACTTTTTTTTAAATTAATTGTTTCTAATAATCGCATTTTGGATGAATATTTCATGATATTAGCGCGCTTTTGTATATAATTTATAATTTTTTATATATTTTAGCTTATGAAACTGTGGAGTACAAGGGTTTTCTCTTCTGAAAAGCCTTCAACCAGAAACTTATTTTTTTTTTTTTTTAGTTATTCCAAGCTGCCTGGAAAAATCAGATGAGCAGATTTTTTTTTGCATTTTTATCCATTACACTGATAAGTATTCATTCAATTAGTTACTCAATCAAATAGGTATTCATATAAATACAAAATTAAATGTTAAAATCATCTTAATATTGAAATTACTTTAATTACCCATCAATTGACATTTCCGCTTATTATTATTATTTATTTTTTTTTTTTTTTCGTCTCTTTATTACATTTTTAATAACAGAATTTGCAATTTGTTAAGGTTGAAAATACTCGTAATAAATTTTCAAAGTGAAAAAACAAAATGAAATAAAAAAAAAATAAAAAAAAAAAACAAGAACATAAACATGAACATGAACGAATTTTAAACCTCAATTGTTGAAGGGACCACAAACATACTGGTGGTACAATTCAGCATGTTCGTTCATTCGTTTGTTCTTTCATACTATTTGCGTACTTTTCTTATAATCCCCTGCAACAACAAACAAACAGCTGCAAGAGTGTAAAATTAAAGAGCAGATAAAGGGCAACAATTTACATGTCTTTCGCCGCTTTTTTTTAATTTTTTCTTCAATGTTTTTTTTTTTTTTTTTTGCCGTTTTCATTTGGTGGAATGTATGAATGATTTAATTCTTTAGCCGCGAAAAGTACCACTTTTATATGTTTTTGCACATTACAAACCAACAAACATTTACAAACACAACTACGGCTGACTGACTGGTTGGTTGGTTTGTTCGTTCGTTGGATGATTTCATTGCTGAAGTATAGAAAGGAATGTGTGTATGAATGTTTAAGGTAGAGAAAGTAAAGGATGCTTACTGCAAATGAATTCACAATTCATAGATGTTTGCTCTTTTCTTGTTGCTGTTGTTATTTCGTTTTTTTTTTTTTTGTTTAATGTATGTGATGATAATGACGATGGCACTGTTGAGGAGGATGCTGATGATGATGATGACGACGACGATAATGATTACAAATGAATTTACATTCGCCTGTTCATAGATTCGTATATTTAACGTTTGTGTGTTTGCTGAATTTATATCAACATCAGTTCGTATTGTGTGGTATTATTCTACAAACAATTGCAAAATTCCATGGGCATGACCCCGGGAGTTTTTTCTCACCACAAACATACAGTATTAAATGAACGGATAAATGAATGAATTGAAAACGTGCACACATGTACAAATGTTCACACACACATACACACTTGAATTACTTCTCCGTAGTTCTTGGGACGAGTACTGAATTGGTCACTTGAACAGTTTACTGGACTTGAGACCATTCTAAATACTTTAGAATTCTAATGTTCTTAAGAAGGATAAGAATTTAACGGTCACAGTATTTTTATTTTATGTAAATATTTTATTCTTAAAAAAAATATAAGTAAATGCTTCATTTCTATTTTTAAAGCGATTTATATTAAAAACCGATGTTTTCCATTTATCACAATATATGCCCAGGAAAATTATCAATTCTAAAATAACTCGTTCTAGATCGAGTGTAATCAGAACCTCAAATAAATCTTGAAACCATTTTCTAAAAATCACTAACGAAGAACTGTTCCTAAAAATGTGTGTTTGATTCGTAAAACCTCTCTATAAATAGTTCCGAGGGTCACAATTTCACAAAAAAATCATTGACTTAAGAACTGGTTCCAGAAGCTTTCCATTAACTTCTTTAGAACCAGTTCTGGAGGTGAAATTTTCGAACAAAAATCATTGATCCCAGCACCAAACAAGAAAAAGTACTGATTGTTTCTAAAACTAGCTGTTAAATTATTACCTTTCAACTTAAATAAAAAACAAAATTAAATCATATTAACTTTGGCTTTTTAGATCAGTTCTGTCATAACACTTTCAATTTCTAGAAGCAAAATGGCAAAAGAGAATTGATAGGTTGTTTATTCAGTTTTTGATATTTTAAGATGATTGATAATTTTAGAGATTTGATGATTATAAAGAGCACAAAGGTTGTTAAAATATCATAAACAAATTTGTCCAACAAATGAATACCAAAATCTAAATAAATAAGCAGGATAAACTACATAAACAACGACGCACAATGGGTAAAATGTGTCCAAAACAGTGATTAATTCAGCCGTAATTTTAATATATGGGCAATTCCATGTCTTCGTGCGTGATATTTGTACGCCTTATTGCACAAATAAGAGGGTCATGCAATCACAACAATAACAATTAAAAAGCAAAATGACGAATTTTAAATTTTGTTCTTTTAAAATAATGATATTTTTAAATACTCACAGACAATTCGCATTATTCTAAAGTGAAAAAATTTGAATTAAAAAAATATTTATTAGAAAATGGTTATTAGTTACCTACTAAAGATTGAAAATAGCGATACCAATGTAATAGAAATCTGTGATACTAACAAATTCCTATTTATTATATTTTACTAATTGAAATGAAAAATAAACAGCGGTACTGAATAACATATAATAAAAACCGGTGCAACTCCCGGTTCAAAAATTAGTTAAACAATACAATTTTATATTAAAATTTATATTATATCTAAGTAGAACCAATGAGTAACCAGTTCTAGAAAACTAAGTAGTTCCTATAAAACTCTTTAGAATTACTTAGGAATCATAATGTCATTCCACAAACCGGGTTCCAGAAGTAGTTGCGATATAACTAGTTCAATGGTAATAAGTTTTGTTTACTATTGAAAATGGGCTATATCGCTCCATAGATTTTCCTAGCCTCCATACAAATGTCCCCCTGAATTGTTATGCGCCACTTGACTTAAAAAGTTTTGTATGCACATAAATCTTTCTACCAACTTATCGGTCCATATAACCCTATATCAGTAAAATATTTTATTGTCACATATTGATATTTGTATTAGATTTCATGTTTTACCACTTTATATAAAAACAACAATATTTAGCTTACTTTGACAGCAAACTACCGAATATGGTGATATATAATTTTTTTAAGTCTTAAATTGCATTTAGGCGCCACTTTTTACACTTCTTAACCCAGTGTGTGACTGTTTAAAATGGTTCTAGTCACGTTTTAATACATTTTTTAAGTTTGTCTATATTCGTATAATCATCATCATTAATCAAATTTCTATAAATATGTATCATAAAACCTGTTACTGTTGCTTATATTCGAGCTGACCCATCTCTGCATACAGATGGATCCTTTAGGTAACTACATAACCATACCAACTGACTGCTCGCAGTCCTGCAAAGGCTTAATTGCCTCCGCAAAATATATGTAACTAGAAATCACAAAAAACACAAATTTACCATTTTTCCAATGTATCAATTGGCCGCTCAATAAATAACAATGGGACCAGGTTGGAAACAGTTACAGTTTTTCATATAAAAAAATAATTTCTTCATAAGGAGTTACATTTACGAATTCTTCATTATTAAATACTATATAAAGTATCGGCCATAACTAAAGCACCCCCTCAGTGAATTTTTTTTATTATTATATTTTTTTTTTATAAAATCAAAGTTTTAAATTACTATTATGTACTATTTTCAATTGTTAATATATTTACTATTGATAAACAAATACTTTTAATGTTAATCTTTATATGAGAGATAACTTTAAATCAAAAAATATTTAAAGCTACAAAATAAAACGGACAAAACTAAAGCACCCCTTCATGAATATTATATTACAGTTTTTTAACTTCATATTTTGTTGCAAATCCTTTGTTTTGGATGACACAGGTACATCTCATAGGCATAGAAGATATTAAATTTTTTATGGTGTCTTGCGATATTCCTTCCCAGGCTATAATAAAGGCTTGCCGAAATAAGGATCGGCAATTTTTACGATTTATTTTCATATTAACAATCTCCCTCAAGTTCTAAATAGGATTGAGATCGTGAGATTGACCAGGCTAATGAAGAACTTGAATATTATTGCTCTGTAGCCCAGTCTTATAGACATTGGAGGTGTGCTTAGGATTGTTATCCTGTTGTAACCTCCCTATAAGTAGCATCTCTTCACTGGCATAAGGCAACATTACATCTTTCAATATATCACGGTACATGAACCGACCCATAATCCAATTAACTTTATGAATTGGCCCAATTCCTATGTTTAATTGTTCCTTAGCAATACTTAGGATTCAGTCTTTCTCCTTTTCGTCTGCGTACACGCCTTATTCCATCGGAACTTTTTAATTAGTATTTGGATTCGTCAGAGAACACTACTGTCTTCCATTTTTGAACACTCCAGTCGATGTGGGCTTTGGAAAACTGCAGTCTAGCTTTCTTGTTCTTAGCTGATATAAATGGTTTTTTGTTGGTCGTCGCCTGAATAATCCGGTTTCTACTGCTCTTCTACGGATTGTTCTTTCGCTAACGTATAATCTTAAACTTGTTCTCACTTGACTAGCTGATGCTGTAGGATCTTTTTGCATTGCTCCTTTGATCAAGGAATCGTCATATCGTGTGATTTCACGCGGAAGTCCTCCAGAATGCCCCGAACAGTCTGCTAAAACTTTGGAATCTGGCGGGAAATAACTGATCTGTTAATTGAATATTTTTAACTCAATTCATACCGTAATAAGCCCGCCTTCCAGTCTTCAATAACTTTAATTTTAACTGACATTGCAAATATGAAGTAGCATAGTCAAATTTCTGAACATCTTATAAGGGGGTGCTTTTGTCATTTTAAGTTAATTGTTCATAAAATTATCCTCTACTAAATGAACATTATATGAACATTAACCATAAAATATATGCAAATTACATCCCAAGAAGCCTTTTGTAACAAAAAATATGAAATATGATATGAAAAAATCCATTGAGGGGGTGCTTTAGTTATGGCCGATACTATATAATGTGGTTTTATAAAAACTAAATAATCTAGCGACAATGAACAGTTCTTATAAGTTTCAGTTGACTAAATATTGGCTATAGCCCTTGGGACCATGAAGCTTCTTCGAAATTTAATATTTCATACAGATTTTATTTTGGCAACGGCAAAAAGTAATTTTGATTTGAAAATTTAATTTAGAAAGCAGACGTTATTTTCGTATAGGAAAATTGTATAAAGCTGATTGGAATGCTTTTTATAACAAAATTTGTAATAGCTTCTAGAGTATACTTATGATAGAAACTGGCAAAACTATCCAGCGATATTCCTCAGCATGTACTCAATTGAACTTTTCTAACATCTAGCTAGATTTAAAGGCCAATCTTAGTGGCCTTAAATTGCAACTACATTAATTACACCTGATATTTTCAAAGAATTCTTTGAGTTTCTTACAGGCCTACCTAAATAAAAGCGGAAGGCAGAACGTGTTTTCCGCTTAGCTTTAACGCTGAAATTTCATACCTAAATAAGAGCGGCAATGCTACGTCAAACAATGAAAATTAGGTTATCAAAAAATAAATATAACAACCTTGATGTTTTTGATTTTTGTTTTGTGATTTCTAAACAAACATTTTATAAAAAAAACTAAATATTAATGTTTAAAAAAGGAATATCTTGCATATTTGTTTCTCCTTTTGAATGTATGTGTTTACATTTATTGTGTTTTCCAACTAACTTCACTATTAAACGCGCTTTCAAAATCGAATTTTCCAATTGCCGCCGCGTTATTTCGGCACGCAGCATACAAATTGTATGGGTATGAGAATTTTTGACTACTAATAAACGCTTTCCGCTCTAATTTAGGTATGCTTGTTAAAACTACTGTTATGTGTCTGCCGAAAATCTAATTGGATCTTAACTAGCTCATGAACGCATTACTTAGATATTTTACATTCACAGAATCTGTCTCTAAAGGATCTAGGATTTTCTAGGTGGCAACATAAGACACACTGCTTTATAATAGAAACCCACATGGAAAGATGTGCCTTTACAGTTCTAAAAATTGGTATTAGTCTCTCACATAGAACTTTATTTACCGACACAGCATGGAACAGTAATGTGTCAATTATTCCCACAATATGAAAATTAAATATAAAGGAGTGCATTGCCACAAATAGAACAAGCGGGCTATACTAATATTCATAATACATACCAATGTATATGTATGTATGTATGTATGTATGTGTTTCTTGGTTGTATGTATTAAATCTACCCATCTATGAACATGTACTATAGACGTGCTGGTGTAACAACTGAGCTCAGCCTGGTGCGGCCCATAGGAATATAATTTCATATTTGAATACGGGTTGGGAGTTAAATATCCAGCAAAACTAGCCATTCATCCAACAATCCTAGAATCCAACTAACCGAACATTCTATCCTCCAACCAGTCATCTATTTTGGCTCGATGGCTGTCTGACTGGTAGGTTAACTGATTGGAAGGCGAACATGAACTACACAGAAAAAAATTTAATATAAACAATACTACACAACAGCCAAATCGTTTGTTCAATTTTCGAGATATTTTCCCTATTAAGTTTTCTATGTAAACCCGATTTTTTTACAGCAACATATGATTTTAGTGTTAGTTTTAAAATCTGGGACAGTTAGGTTATTATTTTTATATTTAAGGATCAGGTTATGCAATGACATGGTCCGTATGTGATGATGACAGGGCGAATCTACTATAATACTGTGTCTACAGTTTAACGGCTACTATATAAGTTGTCATAATGACGAAAAGCTGGTGCCTCAATTATTCTGTTAATGAGGGAACATATATTTCTTGCTTGGAGGAATTGTTTGCAAAGCTCCGATAAGTTTGCGCGACAATTTAGGCTAGCAAACTTGAATTTATTGTGCATTTGATTAATCAGCTGCTTTTGTTTACTTTTATTTATGAAAAATAAAAATAAAATATAAATATTTTGTTCATGTGAAAATTGTGTAACTTTGGAACAGAATGCTTGGATTGAATGGCAATGTGTATGGAAACATTAACCAACAGCTAGAACATAAACAAAATCTTCCAAACTATGTTTGTATATCATCGTTTATTCCAAAGATTTAATTTTCATTCAACATTTTTGGAATTTAAATTTATACAATTTGAAAAACTTTTTTTACAGCTTTTGTTGAATTTATTTTTATTTGACATTTTTAAAATATAAATTTTCTGTGCAAACTTGCACAAAATTGAAAAGGTGGGTTCATGAAACACGTCGCGCAAATTTGCACATTTACACAAACGGGAACTTAAGCGTTTAAATGAGTACCCTTAGTGTTTTCTGTTTTTTCTCAATACTAGTTTTACTTTATTTATTAAAAATAGAGAATGCCTGTACAACACAATTTTAGGAATTCACAAACAAAATTTAATTTGGTTGTTTAGCCATTTAACACTTTTAAGATTATTTGAACAAATTTAAAATTTAGGGTGGAGAACATTTCTATTTCTAAAAACGACAGTCGTATTTCTTGTTTAAAAAGTAAAGCCTAAGGGCAAGTTGTACAATAGGGATATATTTATTAACTTTTTTGCAAAAATCGCTACGAAGTTGATAATGCACAATTCTTTTTTTTAACTAAATAATAAAAAACGGAAATAACTACATGATCTATCAGCGCGTGACACTATATTTAAATTTAAGGTATCCGATTTAAAAATTAAAGAGAATCTTCATTTTGAATTAATAAAATATTTCTAACATTTTCCTAAAAAAAAATATAAATGGTTAATACTCTATTAAATTAGCACAGGAAATTTATTTATTTATAATCAAATTAATTTCATTTAACAATTAAAGTATTTTCCTTCTACTTTACTATAGAAATACAAAATTTATTAAAAAATCTAAATTTGTATATCATTATCTTTGAACAAGGCCAGAAAAACCTAATGAAATGGTTAATAGACCTTATTGTAAACGTTTGGAAATAAATCGATATATGCATTTTCTTCAGTGTATTGAAACGAACAACCAAACAAAGATTCATCCTTTTTCAATTCCATGGATATTAATGTATATTTTATCTACATTTAGGTAAAAACTCCTTTTTTTAATTTTCTCTATTTGTTTTTGTCGTTGTTGTTGATTTTTTGCTTGTTTGTACGAGGATGTAGCCTCTGAGTGAAGTTTTTTTTTTATGCAAATGCCAGCAAAAGTAGCAGCAATAATTGCAATTGTTTTACCACACATACCAACATTAGTGGATCATGTTTTATATGGATTCGAGAACATAAATAAATGTATATTTAATCATGTATGCATATGTGAGCATCTGCACATGTATGTGTTAATTTCTTTCTTTTTTTTCATATTAAATGTATGAATGCAGGATTTTTTAATTTCTTGATTTTTTACGCAACGTCACGTACTTTTTACCAATCAACTAGTGCATCCATCAACATCCCGTACACCCTTCACTCTTGGAAAACGGCAATTACTTATTAAATAATTGTCTTTGCATAAAAACTACTTTTCTATTCCACCAATTATACTAAAGGTAGGGTCACACATGACAACTAAATAAAATATATTTGAATTCTTTTATTAATTTCAAAAACATATTTTATTTAAGATGATTCAAAACAAACAATTAAGTTTTATTTTATTTGATGCTGTTTGATCTTACAAATCATTTGTAACAGTAAACACGTTAAACAATTTTGTGCTAAAAAAAGTGGTTGCGCTTTTTTGAGCAAATATTTGCTATGTGTGACCTTTAGGGTGGCCCGTAATAAACGAAAGTTGGATTTTTGCCAGTCTAACCCCTCAGTTTGGTGAACATTGGAAAACAAATCATCCTGAAAAAATTTTAGGTAAATCGACTGGGTTAAGGCGTGCCGCAAGCCCTCTGAAGTTTTGAGATGCACTTTTTTAACAAATTTAGCCATTAAAAAATTACTTTTTCAATTTAATTTAAAAGATTAGAAATGTGTACATAATTGTCATTCTAATGAGACATAAAAACAGAAATTGGTCAAAAAATTTTAAAGTTAATAAAAATTTCCCAGGACATTAACGTGTCTCAGGACACTAGAACAAGAAATGTTGGAACAAAATTAACATATTTTGATAAATATTAAAATATAAACTCATTTTTACTTAAAATATATCCGTATTTACTTGCATATGAGTTTTTGTCTTCGTAGGATACCGTTAACCTATTCGAAGGTATGACCAAAAAAATAAAATTTTTTTAACGGCAGTTTCAAATCTCCATTTTGAAAATTTTGTTAAACAAATTTCAGAATTTTTTGATCATTTCATTGGGATTTATTGAGAATATAATAGGGCATAAAATTTAAAAAAAATATGAAAATATCTCTTATAGTTTTACCCTAACTGCGATTTAAATTTTGAAATTTTCGAGAAAAACAAATTATGAACTGTATTTCCTTACTGTTATGAACTTTAAGTAAAGCCTATTCCGAATATTATAGTAGAGATAATTCTAAATATACTCTGAAAGTTTTACTAAAATTGGAAAACGTTAAACCTTAAATCGTGAAAGTCAAAAGTCAAATTTTCAATATTTGGAATTTCTAATTTAAAGATAGCAAAATGTTATTTAGTTTTGGGCCGATTTTGATAAAACTTAAGAAAAATATAACATGAAGTCTGGTATTTATAATAATAGCACAAAAATGGAAATTAACCCTTAATGGCACTTTTTTGTTTCACTACATTTGTGTCAGCCAAGCATCAAGCCTATTGAAACTGACTGAAATCTGTCCATTATTTCACCTAAGTCCTATACAAATCTTTTCCCGAAATTGCAGTTTATCGGTCATAACTGTTTAATTTATATAGGCCTCTATATAAATGTTACGTAATTTTATGAATATCGGTACATAATTTGTCGTATGACCCGCTACCGAAAATCACTTTAACGAGAATAAATCTCTTAAAAATGCTGGTATCCAAATAAAATTCAAACATAAATCAGGCGACTTAATTTCATGCCGATCGGTCAATAATTAGTCATAGCTCCCATATAAGGCCAACTTCCGAAAATCATTCCCAAAAATAAAATATCAAAATTTTATTATATGATCGGAAAATGTTTATGCTAATGTGAATTGTAATAAAGTAGACAAGTTTAGAGCAAAAAATATTTTTATTTAATATTTAGTATATATTATTTTTTATTAATTATTTGTTGTTCTAGTGCCTTAGGATATACAATATATTAGGCTTTTCCATCTTGTGCATAGATATATGTATAAGTCTCGCGAACATGCTACATAAAGATATTCATGTGTGAACATAGATTTTTTAGATTTTGTCCACAAACTTGCTAGGCGAATAGAAAACTAGAACCGCTTAAAATCAAATGGCATTTGCGAAGTTATCATCGGAATACATGACAGCAATAGATCTGTCCTTCTCTGATTTCCAGTTTTAATGGTCGATTCGATTAGATTGTTCATTAATTTCTTAACTATAAGTCGAGAGCCATTACAAAGTCGTAGTACTGTAACGTAATTCTTAGCGGTTTACCCTCCTATAAAGTACGAGTAAGCTAACAATCATACAAGCAAACACAAGCTAATTTCATTACACGTATTGTTACGTTTTTACCTTTTAAAAACTGTGGTTTATTTCCTTAAAACAAACCTGATTCTTTTCATTGCAAATAAAAGCAGTTAAAAATTTTACACACACTTATGTAGCACACTGTAATGCAGATAATTTATCTTTACTTAACCATCCTTCAAATTAGACTCACTTGTTGATGTTCTCGCGGCCACCCTATATACATTTCATTACCATCCAGGTGTTTCCAGCACCATCTATCGCACAGTAGGGGAAATTAAAAAAGTGGAAATAAATCTGTAACTTCTTAACGAATAGCATGATTTCAATAAAATTTCCCATGACTATAGAGGAGGTGTTGGTATAATTAAGTTTTGAATTTGGACTTATAACACCTAGAGGGGGCCGAACCACAATGCCCCAAATAGGGGCACCTCGGGTATATTAAAAATTATGCCAAATTTTTGTTTGCGATCCGATTTTAAAATCTACAAAAAACATTGCTTTGGCCATGTATTATCTCTTATAGTTTACGAGTTATTCGCATTTGAAAAGAGAATAATTATTATTTTTTTAAGTACTTTTTTTTACCTAGCCGTGGGAAATTTTATTAAAATCGGGCTATTCATTTAGAAGTTACAAATTTATTTCAACTTTTTTTTTTTTCATTTCCCCACTGTGTATCGGTGTTTCTTTAAAGTTCTATTTCTACATAAGAAACGACTGTCAACCAAACTACAAACCCATTGGGATGGACTATACAATGTACTGATTTCACCAGTCGATTCTACAGCAAAAATTAATACAATGGACGTTTTTTGAACCTCTAAAAAGTTCAGAAAACCCACAATAGAGGACGCAAATCTCATTTAAAAAAAAACAAAGAATTTTAGTCTTTTTTTATTTTCTATAAAAGAGTTTATTGCCCAAATATGAAATTATGGAATTCATATTAAATTTGTTTCTTTAACAAATAATATAAAATATACATGTAAATAAATAATAAAAGCATAACACTTTAATTATGTAACGATTTGTTAATTACATATTTATAATTTGTTTAACGAAAACTCTATAATTATATTACAAATACTTTAAAATTATATTGATTTTATGCATTACTCAAAGCTAATTTTTGTTAAACGGATTGGATTTTTTAAATAGGGCCTCAAATTATATTTTGGCAGCGAAAAAGTGCCAAAATAATTTTATCTGCTAAAAATATTGGAACACAATCGTTTAAATTTGTTCGTTTTTCCAGAATATTATTTAAATCAAATCCACAACAACGTGCTTTTCAATCCCTTGAGGCATGCTTGTTTTTGTTTTTGTTATTGTTTTATATGTTTTTTAAATACATGTTGTATTCGCATTTCTTGTACAATGTACAATTGTACGTACATATATTGGGTATTACAGAAAATGTATGCGTTGATTGAATTATTCCGCCACTAACAGACTGTTGGCGATCGTGTTGTGCTTTCAATCATTTCTTTCCATTTTAACAATATTTTGATTGAAAATAAATCACACAAATTGCGGTTTGTTGTTTCAGTAATTTTACATGCTTCATATTATCGTTGTTGTTGGTGGTTTGATTTTCCCTTATATTCTGTAGTTTTTGCATTTCAAACAGACGCACATTTTAAATAAATAAATTGTTGATTGAAATTAATTGTTTATTTTTTTTTTTTTTTTGTATTTTGTATATCTTTTTTAAAGGACTAATTAAATGGATTGAACAAAAATAAACCAATCAGATAGATTTAAGTAAGTACCATAGATGACAACTAGATAGGTAACTGGGAGTCAAAAACCTTATTCATGAGAATGTGTTATCATGTATTTTTATACCCTACACCACCATAGTGGGGAGGGTATAATGGATTTGTGCAGATGTTTGTAACGCCCAAAAATATTAGTCTAACACCCACCTTAAAGTATACCGATCGACTCAGAATCACTTTCTGAGTCGATTAAACGATGTCCGTCCGTCCGTCCGTCTGGCTGGCTGGCTGGCTGGTTGGCTGGCTGTCCATGTAAAGCTTGTGCGCAGAGTACAGGTCGCAATTTCGATAAAATTTGGAACATGTCATTTTTTCTGCCCAAGGACGATCCCTATTGAAACTGGCTGAAATCGGTCCATTATTTGACCTAGCCCCCATACAAATGTCCTCCCGAAAGTGGATTTTATCCGTCACAAATATTTAATTTATATAGGTATCTACACAAGTTTTTGTCCAAATAAGTTTTATATATAGGGAATTCATGTCACCAAATTTTATCATGATCGGTCCATAATTAGTCATAGCTCCCATATAAGGCCTGCTTCCGATAATCACTTTAACGAGCATAAATCTCCTACAAATGTTGGTATACACATAAAATTCAACATAAATAACTTTCATATAAACATTAATCACGTGACCAAATTTCGTGGTGATCGGTCCATAATTTGTCATAGCTCCCATATAAGGCCCACTTCCGAAAATCGCTCACGAACATAAATTATTGAAATTTTGAAAGAAAAATGTTTTTGCTCATTTACTTAGTGTAGGGTATTATCTGGTCGGGCTTGACCGACCATACTTTCTTACTTGTTTTTTATTGTATACTGTTAATAAACCCGTTAACCGAAAACCCGGGTTTTCTTCGAAACTTCGGTTTTTTGTGAGGTGGTTAATTTAAAATGTTCATTTTCGTTTATCCGGTTTTTAAAATGTTGCACTAAAATTACATTTTCAAAATGTATGAGATTTATGAAAGTACGCTTTACATTTTTAAGTCTATAAAACAAATGTACTAAAGAAAATATTCTCGATGGCGGCAGCAAATGCATATGCAGGTTAGTGCTGGAAATTAATATTATCATTTTGTAAATTGTTAACAATTTATGTTCAATTATGTTCAATTATTTACTGTTTGTCAGCTGGGTTTGATTTTGATAGAAAATAATATGCCCTGATATTAATAAAATAGTAGAGTACTATGAATTTACTTATAACTTTTTCCAGAAACAATTATACATAATGAAACTATTAAACATTTTTCGGGCTCAGATTAGATTCTTTCCATAAATATTAATTAATGTATGTATATTTGTTAAAATTTCGGGCTTAACTATATATACAAATTAATTAATGTCTGTTTATTAATTTGTATGTTTTTATTTATGACTTGTAGAAGCCTAAACCACTAAATTAGTGTATGTTCCTCAATATCTGGAAGGAACAATAGGATACTTTTTATTTTGAAATTTCATGTGGGCGTGGCACTTCCTATAAAAAGTAAATAGTTATTATGGAATGTCTGGTGAATCTGGTGAACTTTAATAGTGAAATCCACAAAACTTCGCAGAATTTACTTCGGTTCAATTGTGCGCCTCTTGGCTGAAAATGGGCGGAATTGGAAAAATGGGCATGCCAAGTAAATTATTTTCAAATATCTGCAGAACTATAATTGTGACAGTCTTCAAACTTTATACAAATCAATTTCTTATCAGTGCATGAAGTTTAACCAAAAATTTGACGGATGGGAACAGGGGTTGTGAACCCTTCCCTCCCATACAAAGTAAATAGTTATTTTCGAATATCTGGAGAACTATAGTTGTGCTGAAAATGGACGGTATTGTTTTAGTGGTCATGGAACCTCCCATACAATGTGAATCCTTAATTTAGACTATCTATATATAAACTTTGTATGTATTATACAAAGTAAACAGTTATTTGCCAATATCTCAAGAACTATAATTGTAAAAGTCTTCAAACTTTATATGAATTTCGTATCACTGCATGAAGTTTAACCAAAAAATGGGAGGGATCGGTATAGGGGGTGACGCACCTCCCATACAAAGTAAACAGTTATTTCTAAATATCTTGGATACTATAATAAGGTAATTCAAACTATCATTTTACATATACAGGCAAATCCCGGTATAACGAATCTCACTATAACGAAAATCCGATATAACGTACAACCACATTTTTAGCATTAACTACCTTATATAACGAACGTTTCAACAATTTTGTACTCGATTTAACGAATGTTGAGAACAATAAAACAAAATTAAATGAACGATCAAATTTTAAACATTGACAATTATATCAATCTATCAGGAATGGCTCAAATAATCATCTTTCTCTAAAGAATGATGTGTATCCCCTTGTGGAAAAGGAGTTTAATTGTTGATTACTCGACCAGAGGTAAAAACACATCCCAGTTAATAGAATTGCTTTAATATCCAGAGCCATAGAAATACAAAAAGGCTTTATAATGGTAGATTTCATGCAAGTGATATCTGTATTCCAAAAAAAAACGGCGTAAAACTTCTTAAAGAATTAACATACAATTATTGCTGAGCACAATCTAACTCCTGATGTTATTCTCAATGCGAATAAAACTGATATCTATTGGAAAATGATACCAGATAAAAAGTTTGTTCACGCTAGAGAATCTAGTGCTTCAGGAAGAAAGTTATCGAAGGATAGACTAATAATTTTGGTTTGCTCTTATGAATGTGGAAACAAAGAATCTTTTTTCTTTAAAAGGCAAAGAAGCGCCGCTCGTTTCGTAATAAAATGATGTTGTAAATTATATTCCTTGAAATAATATATATTTTTAATGGTAGAATAATTTTTAGAAGCGAAATCCGTTTCAGTGAAGGCTTTATTAATCCTTGGTAATGCCTAAAATCAACCTACCGAAGAACAATTAATAAAAAATACAAAAGATTAAACAATTGTTGACGATAGTCATCTCTCCTAATGTCACACCGCTTAAAACTTATTCAAAAAATAAATCTCGATACAACGAATTTCTCGATTTAACGAATGGACCTGACAACATATCGTTCGTTATACCGGGATTTGCCTGTATTTGTTTAACTTTAAGCTTTTTATTTCATTACGATAAGGGTAGCGAAGTACACCGGGTTTCAACTAATAACATAAATTGTTTAAATTTAAACTGGTTTTATTAAACACGGTTAACCGAAAACCAGGGATTCTGAAAATGGCCAATTTTCCGACAAACCGATTTTTTAAAAGTCTGTTTTTTTATACGCATCATTATTGTATTAGCCATACGCGAGAAAAAATAATCATTTTGTTTAATTATTTTCATTAGCATTTCCCTCTTCTTCCCTTCAAAATGATGTATGTACTTCACGCTTTAATGTTGGTATCTTACTATTTGTTTAAGATATTTGTCAAACACTTTTTAAATATATTTCCCATAAATGTTATGACTTGCTCGAGCTAAAAAAAAAGTAATCTTAGGTCAGTTTATAATATATATAACAGCTACAATCCTTATGAATCTTCACAACCACAAGACGAATTACTTGTGTTCACGCCACACAGTTGTTCAAAGCATTTCCTAATAAAAACTAATCTCTTCTTTCCCTTTCATAAAAGTTAATGTTAAAACTATTTGCAAAAGATTTAAATCAAACCTTGTAATAGAATAGTTTTTCAATATTTGAAAAAGAAGTTTATTGCTTAAAGTTTAAAAAGGAATATTCAAATATATTTAATTTAATTCTAGTTAAGATGACATGTCTAGTAGATTTAAATCCTATTAAAGAAATTGTATAACACTGTTCCGTTTTGCTGTTTGTGCTTGAAACGAATTCCAAAAATATTTATAAGTTTTTTAATGTATTTCTGTTTTAATAAAGAAATAAATTTGAACATGTGATGTTTTTTTCTTTTTTTGCTTTTTCAAATATAAAAGATGTCATTTCTGCATAAGTTTCTGTTTGTTTTTGTTGTTGCATTTGGAAAATATCAAAATTTTAAGGGCAAATAAATAAAAACTTGTCTTAAAATTTGTCTGTCAGTGTGAGTGGATGACTGTCTGACATAGAATTGTACGAGCATAAGAATGAATGAAAGAGCAATTAAAGTTACACTAACCTACATACAAAGCAAAACAAACAAATACATACACTGTGGTGCAAAAATTAGACATTTCTTAATTTTATAGAAAATTGTCACTAGATTTTCAAAGCATTCTAGCAACGTACAACTGCATTAAGTATGAAGCAGACATCTTTCTATTTAAAATTTTTGTCTGAATATATGGTGTATTTATTAATAGCAAATCTAAAATCACAAGAACAACAGCAGACTTTGACATTTCCAGTCAATATAAACAAAAAAGCAAATTGCATGTAGTTTTTGTAATGTTTGTAAATTTATTTTTAAATTTTAAACAAATGACAACAAAACGAGGATATGGTATACTCAGTTTTAAAAGGTCAAAACCAGAAGATATATGGGCAATTCCAAGATAATGACTACCACGACTGAAAAAACAAAAACCCTTGAAACTTTTTTTCAAGATGATTTGAATAGGAGGAAACACTAAAATGTTACTATGTGAAAGTATTTAGAGCTTATTACAATATTTTTAGAGCAAAAACAAGTAAGAGAGCTATATTCGGCTGTGCCGAATCTTATATTATCACCATATTATACTTTAAAATAAAAATTTTAAATATTTTTAGGTAAACAAAATTAAAATTTTTTTTTCAAAATTTAAAAATTTTTTTTTTTCAAAATTCTTTTCAATTTTTTTTTTGAAATTGTTTTTTTTTAATTTTTTCCAATTTTTTTTTAATTTTTTAAAATTTTTTTTTAATTTTGTAAATTTTTTTTTTTGAAATTTATTAGTGAAAAAAAGTTAATGAAAAAAAATTTTTTTGGTAAAAAAAAAAATTCCGGTTAAAAAATAATTTTCCCGATTTTGACCCATGGTAGGTCCAAATTACTATAACCTTCTATCTATCATTATATATCCATATTGTCTGTATTAATGACTTAGTAATCCAGATATAGATCAAAAATAGACCAAAAATCGAGGTTGTCCCAGTTTTTTCCTTATATCTCAGCCATTTGTGGGCCGATTTTGTCGATTTTAAATAGCGACCGACGGACATGGCTATATCGACTTCGCTATCTATAACGATCCAGAATATATATACTTTGTGGGGTCGCAAATGAAAAATGTAGAAATTACAAACGGAATGACAAACTTATATATACCCTTGCCACTCATGGTGAAGGATATAATAAAAGTTTAAAGTTTAAGATTGCGGCGATTTGTTTTTTTGCTATTATCAAATTGTTTATTGAAACCGAATATATATTTTCTCTTATTTTTATACCTACACCACGATAGTGGGGAGGGTATATTGGATTTGTGCAGATGCTTGTAACGCCCAAAAATATTAGTTAACACCCACCTTAAAGTATACCGATCAACTCAGAATCACTTTCTGAGTCGATTAAACGATGTCCGTCCGTCCGTCTGGCTGGTTGGCTGGTTGGCTGGCTGGTTGTCCATGTAAAAGTGGTGCGCAGAGTACAGGTCGCAATTTTGAAGATACATATTTCTAAAAAATTTTTTACATATCAATTTTTCAATTTTTCGCTCTATATTTTGGACAACAATGTTTCGAAAGAACTTATTATTTTTTAAAATATAGTACACTCTGAATGGAACTTAAAGACCAAATTATTTTTCAGATACTCTTATTTTTGCAAAATCTATTCCACTCTATAGGCGTACAAATGTCACATACGATGATATGGAATTGCCCATATGTATTATTTTTAAGTCTCATTATCTCTCAAGCTATTTTTTATTAAATTTTAAGGAAAAGATTTCGATGTGCGCTAAGTTAGTTGTTACACTTATGTTACTGTCAAAACTAAAAATATCAGTGCACTATGTGTCCAAAAGCCAAAATTGCGGCAAAAATTATTTCCAAGGAAGCTAGTATCAAAAAACTTTGTGTAGAGACCCCTGTTACTAAAATAATTAGTTTGAAAAAGTTGCCAATAACACTCCCCCCCCCCCATTGTTCTGATAACCCACCACTCACCAACTCACCAAACATTTTCAATAATGATTTTAGTTTTAGACATTCGCTAACTTGCTACATTAAGCTATCATGCTTCGGTCCAAGTAGTTACAAAATATTTTTGTTTGTTTCTAGAAAAAAGAAAAGTATTTGCTTAGGTGCAAGTATGTGCAAAAAATTGATTATGGTAGGATGCCTGACCTTTCTACAAATAACCACATATGTATCATTCCTTAGGCAAATGCAGGAAATGTAAGTTCTATACTACAGAAGACAAAATACTTGTTCGAATCTTCACAAAAAACATGACTACACCATTTCCAATTGTATTTCAGAAGTTTCTAATTATATTTCAGAAAATTCCAATTCAATTTCAGAATATTCCAATTATATTTCAGAAGTTTCCATTTATATTTCAGAACTTTCTAATTGTATTTCAGAATTTTCTAATTGTATTTCAGAGTTGTCCATTTTCATTTCAGAAAATTCTAATAGCAATTCCAATGGAAAAAAAAAATGATATTAAAAAATTTTCAGGAAATTTTTCACTTTTTTGGGAAATTTTTCACTAAGCGCTACCTAAACGGTATTAAGAATTATTCCTATGAAGTTCATATGTTCTAGAAAGTTGTTTATTGAGATCTTAGATACATTTTTGTAGTTGATTGTTTCCTTGAATTTTGAACGATTTGCTACCTATGGACCTGAACAGGGAAAAAGGGTAAAAAAAGTTTAAAGTTTTTTGCGATTTTGATATTGAAGATGAAGTTTTTTTTTTTTTTGATTTTATATGTTCAAAATTTTTGTTCTTTATGACAAGAGCTACAATCAATTTTTTGCAAAAATGACACCGAAGCCCCAAATCTTTGGGGGCACATAAAAAAGTGCATGGCTTTGGGAAAAACTGGGAGACACGGGTCTTTTTTTGTTTGTCTTTTAACACGTATTGGTGCCCTTATATGGTTATATTTCCATAACTTAAACAATTACACACAGTGTTATTTAGGTAGTTTCCTAATTTTGTTTAAATGAATTTTGTTGCAATTGTATATTTTTTGTAGTCTTATGAAAATTTAATGAATTCTATAACTGCTTTTATTTAAAATAAAAAAATATAATTTTATTTAATTTTTTATTTTTTCATGCAAATTATATATTTTTGATATTCTCTGAATAGTATTAAAATTAAATAAAACACATTAATACTAAAGAGACTAAAGAACAGTTTTGTATCATCGCATTTGCTATTTATACCCTACACCCACATTGTGGGTATGCTGATGATTGTAACACCAACAAATATTAGGCTAAGTGTACCTACCGATCGACTCAGAATCAATTTCTAAGTCGATTAAACGATGTCCGTCCGTCTGACTGTCCATGTAAACGTTGTGTGCAGATGCAGGTCGCAATTTTGAAGCTATTTCGATCAAATTTGGCACATGCAGAAAGCCAATTTTACCTATCCCCCATACAAACGACCTCCCGAAATAGGACTTTATCGGCCAGAAATATTTAATTTTTGCTCCGAATAAGTCATGTCGCCTAATTTTATGACAATCGGTTCATAATTAGTCATAGCTCTCATATAAGGCCCACTTCTGAAAATCACTTTAACGAGCATAAATTTCTTAAAAATCTTTCATATAGATATAAATCACACAATTTTTTTCTTTTGCTCTTAGCTCCCATATAAAAGCCACTTCCGAAAATCACTCACGAAAATTAAGTATTGAAAATTTTAAATTAAAATGTTTTTACTCATTTATTCAGGGTAAGATTTTATATGGTCGGGCATGACCGGTCATACTTTCTTATTTGTTTTAATATTATTTTAATTACATTATTGCAGAAATTAATATATCAAACAGAATTCCTTAGAAATTCAATTGGTTAACACTTACATGAAATACCTGTTAGAGAATCAGTTGTTTTTATATTTAGTAAATAATTTCAAAAATTTTAATTTATTATTTTTTTAATATTTATAAATATTAACTGACTGCTGTAATTGTGCAATTATTTAACATCAGCAAATGTATGTACTTTCAAATGGTCTTTCTGTCAGTTTTTTCATGTCTCTGTTCACGCTGATTTGTGTAAAAAATCAAAATTAAAAACAAAAGAAAAAAGTTCATGAAATTCCATTTCTCTAGTAAATGTAGAAACATGCATCAAAAGGAAACATCAAGCATGAGAATACATGTAGACATGTACCAGCTATGTTTGTGTGTTTTAGGGTATCCCATGAGATAAACATACTATTCGTAATACATACATATGTAGCTAATTATATATGTATCGATCATATTGTTAATACAATTTAAATCAAACAATACTTTACTTACTTGTTAGGGTTGTCACAGAAATAACATATTTAGCAAATGTATTTATTTTAATAAAAATATGTAAAAAACTATTCCCAGACTTCCAGAACCACTTGCACAATAGCTGCTAGAGGTAAACATTTGATTAATGGGAAATCTTACGTTAACCTCTCATTAAAACATGAAATTATGTTTATTTTCTTTGTATTAAAAATAGTAACTTTGTATAACTCTTTTATGTCAAAAATTTAGCAATAATAATATTCACAATGTAGAGTGCTTTATGTGGTAAGAGAGGACTTTTTTACACCGTTGTGTATTATACCATGTCGCAATTTTGACGATAATTCCATGAAATTTGTCAGTTACTTAAAAAATTTAAGTAACTACATTGTTTATTTTTGTTTGTTTTCTGTATAGTTATCATAAACTCATGTTGATGATTTGGCAGCGACTGGGTATCGAACCCAGATCGCAAACACCATTTCATACTTAATACTCACACGCGCTTTACATGTGCCCTTTTTAGACTGAAATTCTGTATATATTACGATTCCATAACTAAATGCAAAATTTAATTTTTTTTTACAAAAAACCGACAAAAAAATTCCCCTTTGTAAGATTATATTGTATATATCTTAAGTATTTAACTAAATTTTAATTGTTTGACGAGTTCCACAATACTCGAAAAGTTTTACATGCTAAAAAATTCATAAAGTGCACTGTGGATAAAAACAATAAATTATCTGTAGGGGAACCCTTACTTCTACATGTGTGTTAAAACTTCCCTTTTGTTCGCTTGTCGGTTCGGAAAAAAAAATAAAATTTTTACTTGGTGTTAGTTTTAAATTGTTGCTATTTTCAAAACTTTATTGTATGCATTTTGGTGTTGGTATCATGTTTTTTATTATTATATTTTTTAGATATATGTTCAAATATTTGTTTGTGTGCTATGCAGAGCAAATAATATTAGGTTTCTCGTTATATATGTAACCTATATAATATCAAATTCCCTGTTATAAACGCTACGCTGGAAGCACAAGCCTTTCCAAGAATCTCATAGGAAACATCAATGTCGAATTTCATATTTATGTAGGCTTTATTAGTAAACAAATATTCAATATCTATTAATTTTGAGAACTCGATTCTCAAGACCCAAAATATTTTGGGAAACATCATAAAACGAACCACGTTTTTTTTTTTTTTGAATGGGGTAACAGAAAATTTACTTTCTGTTAGTCAGTCGATTGTGTAAGTTAACACAAAGAGTTGCATGTTTAATACGACTTTCATATAATCCGTCCATATCTAAGGATTGAACGAACGCAACCGAGATATTGCTCATACCAGATATTTATTTGTTATTCCATAAAGATGCACACAGTTTTCAAAATATATCTGTTGTATATTAAAACAAAATATAGAAGGATAATTGTGATTCGTTAATGCCGATATAAGGACGCCAAATATATTCTCTTTTGAAAAACTTAGAGGAAAACTGTTGTCAGAAACAATACACGTTCGTTAAATACATATAACAATGTCTATCTACTGTGCATTCATTTAAACTTCTATCCATAGATACATGTACTTACACTAGGGTGGCCCTTATTTTGCACTTTTAGTATTTTCGACACTCCAAAGATCTAAAATTGTTGCTCGTAATAAAAAACCCAAATGCTGAATATTTTGAGCTAATTCGTATATAGTTTAGTGTTAGTACATTAGGGTATAACTTTTTTGTTCATCAAAATTTCATATCGCCTTAAAAAATTGGTTAAAAAATCTAAAATGATTTAATTAATTTTTTTTTTTTTTTGTATAAAAATGTTTAAATAGCAGCAAAACTAATTATATTCGGATTAAAAATATCAATAACTTGTTGATTTCAGTTAAAACAATAATAAGTAACAGAGCTATATTCGGCTGTGCCGACTATTATATACCCTTCACCAAATGATACTTTAAAATTTTTATTATTTTTTTTTAATTTATTAGCGAAATAAATTTTAGAACAAAACAATTTTTTTTTTTATTTAATTTTTATTATTTTATTTTTTAAACTTTTAAGGTCAGACGGACATGACTATTTCGTCTATTCGCTATCTATAACGATCCAGAATATATATACTTTATGAGGTCGCAAATGAAAACTGTAGAAATTACAAACTGGATGACAAACTTATATGTATATACCCTTGCCACTAATGGTGAAGGGTATAAAAATATCGCGATATCATTCATATATTTGTAAGAAAATAACAAGAAATAAAAGAGTCTGTCCAAAACTTAAATTATGCAGTATCTCGAATTGCAATATAATTTGGAGCAAATATAAAATAAAAATAGATTTAATATTAAGTCAGGATTTTTAATTAAAGATAATAAAATAAAATGACCAAATAATATATAGTTTGGATCAAAATATTAACCCAATAAGCACTAAATCCCTATAAATTTAAGTTCTTGAACATTTTGTTTGAATATGACTTGAATGCAAATCTAATTAGGTCTTAAACATGTCAAATAAAAAACATGTGGCTTGAATTTATGTTTCCTTTTTACTGGAGAATGCTACTGTTATAAAGTGTAATACAACTGTAATTCCATTGCTTCAACTGGATTCAAGGCTTGAATTACACTTGTTATACCCTTCACCTTCGTGAGAAGGGTATATATAAATTTGTCATTCCGTTTGTAATTTCCACAATATAATTTTCCGACCCTATAAAGTATATATATTCTGGATCCTTATAGATAGCGGAGTCGATTAAGCAATGTCCGTCTGTCTGTCTGTCTGTCTGTCTGTCTGTCTGTCTGTCTGTCTGTCTGTCTGTCTGTCTGTCTGTCTGTCTGTCTGTCTGTATGTCTGTCTGTCTGTCTGTCTGTCTGTCTGTCTGTCTGTCTGTCTGTCTGTCTGTCTGTCTGTCTGTCTGTCTGTCTGTGTCTGTCTGTCTGTCTGTCTGTCTGTCTGTCTGTCTGTCTGTCTGTCTGTCTGTCTGTCTGTCTGTCTGTCTGTCTGTCCTTCTGTCTGTCTGTTGAAATCAATTTTCTGAAGACCCCAGATATCTTCGGGATCCAAATCTTCAATAATTCTGTCAGACATGCTTTGGAGAATTTTGCTATTTAAAATCAGCAAAATCCGTCCATAAATAACGGAGATATGAGCAAAAATCCGAGACAACCTCTGAAAATTTCATAAAAAAAAGACAATTTATTGCATGCTTTGACAAAAAAACAACAAAACGTATGTGTGTTGGATTCATTGTGTGTTGGCTTCATGCTTTGTGTATTTTGTTTTTGTTTTTTTTTTGGTGTTTCACAAAAAAGCAACAAAACGTGCATATGTTTGGATGTTTGTTGTCTTCATTATTTTGTTTTTTTTTTGTGTTTGACAAAAAAGCAACAAAACGTACATATGTATGTTTGGATGTGAGTTGGTTTCACTGCTTTGCGCATTTTGTTTTTGTTTTTTTTTTTTTGGTGTTTCGTTTCGTTTGGCATTGTTGTTTTTGAGAAGGGTATATATAAGACTGTTGTTTCGTTTGTAACTTCTACAATATAGCAATAGCAATTAAATGTAAAATTTTTAAAAGTTTTCTTGATATATTTAGGATGATATACGCTGAAAATAGGCAAGTAATGCATCCACAACAAAGGTGAAGGGTATATAAGATTCGGCATAGCCGAATATAGCACTCTTACTTGTTTTTAAATTGAATTCCAACAAAAATGCTTATTGGGAATTTAACTAATTAAGAGGATAATACAAAAACTCAATGCGTTTGGTACATGAACGTTTTTTACTATAGCGAAAAAACAATATCATATTTTTAAACATACATATATTCATGATCAAGGTCTGGCTAACGTGACTATTTGCAAAAATTGTACAATTTTAGACCTTGGAAGCATCGAAAATCCAAAAAGTGCATAATAAGGGCCAACCTAGTGCATACAAACACTCATTGAGGGAAATATTCAACACAACATTATGTTGCTCTCTTATGCCTCTTACAACATATTCGTATAACATTTTAAATATTTTATATTTTATTTTTGGAGTTTTTTCCTGTTGCAGACTACATTCCTCTTGATCTCCTGCAGTAGTCTTATTATTTGCTCATACTCCTTGTACTTATTTAATGTATACATTAGTGTTGCCAAATATCTCGATTTTCGCGGGATTGTCCTGCTTTTAGCCATCACGCATCCCGCTTATTTAAGATTTTCTTCAACACAATTATTAACCGCTTTCAAAATAATTTTAACGCCTATACATACATAATGGAGATTTAATGTCAAGTGAACAAACTTTTAAAACCGATGTCTTATAAAAGCTAAATTGTAAATATATATTTACTTAATTGAAATTATACGGATTTGTTATAAAAGCTAAATTGTAAATTGCATAAATAGACAGTTTTTGAGAAAATATAGTAGATATTAAGAAAACGGAAAAAGTTTTCTTATTTTTTGTCCGCGTAATTTTTGAAAATCCCGCTATTTTTCAAATACAGGCAAATCCCGGTATAACGAACGATATGTCGTCAGGTCCATTCGTTAAATCGAGAAATTCGTTATATCGAGATTTATTTTTTGAATAAGTTTTAAGCGGTGTGACATTAGGAAATGACTGTTGTCTAAATTTGATTCTTATTTTGTAGTTTTTATTAATTGTTCTTCAATAGGTTGAAGAATTACCAAGGATTAATAAAGCCTTCACTGAAACGGATTTCGGTTGATAAAATATCCATTATTTCATGGAAGATAATTTACAGCATCACTTTGTTACGAAACGAGCGGCGTTTCTTTGCCTTTCAAAAAAGAAAATATTCTTTATTTCCACATTCATAAGAGCAAACCAAAATTGTTAGTCTATCCTTTTGTTACCGACAATATTTGAATCTACTACTATTTTTTACAACATTCTATAAGGGTCCTCATGTATACGCTTAAATGCCTCGCAAACTGTGCAATCTGTGCATTTTTACACTCTCGCAAATGAAATGTCAAAAAATGTATGGAAATTCATTTGCACAACTCCGATAAGTTTGCGCGACAATTTAGACTCGCAAACTTGAATTTATTGTGCATTTGATTAATCAGCTGCTTTTGTTTACTTTTATTTATGAAAAATAAAAATCAAATAAAATATAAATATTTTCTGCATGTGAAAATTGTGTATCTTTGGAACAGAATGTTTGGATTGAATGGCAATGTGTATGAAAACATTAACCAACAGCTAGAACATAAACAAAATCTTCCAAAATATGTATATCATCGTTTGTTCCAAAGATTCAACTTTCATTCAACATTTTAAGAATTTAAATTTATACAATTTGAAAAACTTTTTTTTGCAGCTTTTGTTGAATTTATTTTTATTTGACATTTTTAACAAATATAAATTTTCTGTGTAAACTTGCGCAAAATTGAAAAGGTGGGTTCATGAAACACGTCGCGCAAATTTGCACATTTACACAAATGGGAAACTTAAGCGTTTAAATGAGTACCCTTTATATTTTACAATTACTTAAATCATTTTTCAACACTATATTTTATATTCCTTTATTATCCTGTTCTTATTATACATACTAAATTCATAAAAGATTTAGCCATTGTTAAAGACTAAGCTCAAGCTTTAACAGCTTAAAAAAACTAAAACATAAAACTAAGGTAAAAATAATAAATTTGTTATATTTAAAATTAATAATAAAAATAACTCGCGTTCAGAATTTTAAAGCGACAAACTGCTGGAATAAACTTGGTTTGTTTTATTTTTAACACCTTTGATAACTTTCTTCCTGGAGCAGTAGTTTATCTCGCTTGAACAAGCGTTTTATCTGGTATCATTTTCCAATAGATATCAGTTTAATTCGCATTGAGAATAACATCAGGAGTTAGATTGTGCTCAACTATAATTGTATGCTAATTCTTTTTTTTTTTTTGAATACAGATATCACATGCAGAAAATCCACCATTACAAAGCATTTTAGTATTTCTATGGCTCTAGATATTAAAGCAATTCTATTAACTGGAATGTAGTTTTACCTCTGGTCGAGTAATCAACAATTAAACTCCTTTTCCACAAGGGAATAGACATCATTCTTTAGAGATAGATGATTATTTGAGCCATCGTTCATTTAATTTTGTTTTCTTATATTTTTCTCAACATTCGTTAAATCGAGTACAAAATTGTTGAAACATTCTTTATATAAGGTAGTTAATGTTGAAGATGTGGTTGTACGATATATCGGATTTTCGTTAAAGTGAGATTCGTTATACCGGGATTTGCCTGTAATATTGTTCCGCTTCTTGTAAATATAAAACTGGCAACCCTAGTATACATACACTCAAGTTCTTCAGGCTACAATTCACACCAAATTGGAATAAAAAAATGTAAGCAAACCCGTACATATGTATGTTTTCAACTTTTTTATTTTAGTAAAAATAATAATCTAAAAGCAACGCGTATATTTCCCATAAAAACACTACAACATAATTAGTTTTTTTTTCTTTTAAATTTGATAAATATTTAAAAACAAATTAAATTTTCTTATAAAAAATATCAATATCTTTTAGCAAATTTTACAGCAAACACAAGCAATGTTCTAAGTACTTTGTTAAAATCTATTAATGCAGTTTTTTTACTTATTTGGTAGAAATCGGATGTCAGATGACTTATTGAATGCATTAGTTACTTTGAAAACTTATTTTTTTTTAAATAGTTCTGTGACGAACATACTTATAACATTATTTCTATGAAATATTATTTAAGTTTCTAGTAACAAATGATCTGCAAATATTCTAACCAAATTTTTCATACCCGTCAAGCCACAAACAATTATATTCGATATTCCATGATTGGTCTTTAAATGGCCAAACAAATAATTTTACATTTCTGGAATTGTGTTCGACTAATATTTTATCCTAAGGGGTGACTGGCTGCTCAACTTTATTTTTAATATTACTTGATTCAAATCTTCAAAATTCATATTCTTATAAAATTGTATTATCATCAGTTAATTAAATGGTAGAGTATAATTAGAAGAATTTGGTGTATGAAATAATTCACTGTTAGGTCTGCTTTTTCGTCGAAGTAGATTTTTTTGTAGCCACTTGTTTTATGACTATTGTTCTCACTTATTCTCGTAGATATCGAAATTCATGAGTACACGAACTGCTTTACTTACATACAATTGGTCAATTCACAAGGTCTCCTAACATGTCCTATTATCATAATGTCCTAATATATCACGACTCGGCGGCTCGGCTTAACCGACTCTTAGGCATTCGGCGTTGGTCTCTGCTGGTTCGTTACTATAACACAATAAACGTAGCATAGAAAGTAGTATTATTTTAGAACATTTTTTGCTTGAAAAGCAATAAAAACCATTGTGAAATATTAGGACATTATGACATGATAAGAGACCTTGTGAATTTACCAAATACATGTACATACTTATGTACATGGGAGTACGTTGTATGAAACAATTCCCATGTATGGCATGCAATACAAATCTTAAATGTTTCATGGAATTATTAATTTAATGTAGGATTAATTATGCCCACATAGTGTGCTGCTAAAGATAGAATAATAAAAACAGTTGCCATTGCTCCCAAATGGAGAACTAAGAAAAAAAAACTATGTTTTTTTAAGATGTTATGAGTGTAATAAAGTATTTAAGAACAATTAAAATCATGAATGCAGTTTGACAAAAATTAAAAAAATCTGTATGACTTTAGGAGACCGCGAAACCGAATAAAAGATAGAAAAAATATGCAATTGCGGTAAAATATGAAAAATATTTTTAGAAAATTTAATTATTTCAAACTTTTATATTGTTATACTCGTATTATAATTAAATTTATTATGACTTGAGTTCAATTTACTATGTACTAGAGGAGGAGTATTCAAGTATAAGTTTTAACGACGGACTGACCGGCCAGAAGTGGCGTCTCAAAGTAGGCTTTTATTGGGTGTTATTTCATTATCAAATAACTTCCAATGGAATTTTTGTTGGTTGTTATTTCATCTGTATTGTCTGTCTGTCCCTCTGTTGAAATCAATTTTCTGAAGACCCCAGATATCTTCGGGATTCAAATCTTCAACAATTCTATCAGACATGCTTTTCTTTTTAAAAATCAGCAAAATCTGTCCATAAATAACGGAGGTAT
This sequence comes from Calliphora vomitoria, assembly GCA_942486065.2. Lineage (NCBI taxonomy): Eukaryota > Metazoa > Arthropoda > Insecta > Diptera > Calliphoridae > Calliphora > Calliphora vomitoria. The sequence goes on along the minus strand of OW818030.2, from coordinate 50,545,040 downwards.
GAGCAAAAATCCGAGACAACCTCTATTTTCGGCCTATTTTTGATCTATATTTCGATTACTATGTCATAAATATAGACAATATGGATATCTAATGATAGATATTTCAAAGTCAATTGCAACGATGTATATAAGGCTATAGTAAGTTGGACCAACAATGGGTCAAAATTGGGAAAAACATTTTTTACAAAAAACAATTTTTTTAAAAATTTTTTTTTTAATAAATTGAAAAAAAAAACTTTTAGAAAACAATTTAGAAAAAAAATTTTTTAAATTTTATTTTAAAGTATAATTTGGTGAAGATTCGGCACAGCCGAATATACAGTTAGGGACAAAATTGTTCACAAAATAACCAATATTAAATATAAATAACTTGCTTTTTCTTCTTCATTGTTTTTATTGAAATTTTTTAAATTGATTTTAATCTTTACATTATGCTTTAATAAAAAAACATAAAACTAGCAAAAAATATTAAATTCACTCTTTAAATTTAAAAAGGTTTCACATGTTAGCTGTGAACAATTATGACCCTTGACGAAAATCCATACGTTTTTGGCTATTAATATTTCGTGTGCCCCTTCTTGCAGTTTTAACAGCTTTTATTCGTTTTGGCATACTATTTACAAGATTTATTAGCACCTGTGGGTTAATATTTACCCACTCCTCTATAGAACGCTCCCAAAGTTCATTGATGGTTTTCGTTGGGTCCTTTTTAGCAAATATTTTCCTTTTCAATATTGACCAAAGGTGTTCAATCGGATTTAAATCCGGAGACTGGGGTTGCCAATCTAAAAGTTTAATCCCATTTTCTTCAAACCACTTTTTAGTAATTCCGGTAGTGTTCTTCAGATCGTTGTCCCTCATGAAGATTTCATCCTGACCCGGCTCTAAACCAAATATATCCAAACTTGGCATGTATGAGTCTTTAAGGATAGTAATGTAATCTTTGGCACACATTCTGCCAGTTATTCGGCGTAGTACACCCAACTGGTTTCCATTAAAACAGCCCCAAGCCATCAAAGATCCACCTCTCTTGGACTCCAATTCTTTAATCAACCCATGTCCATTGGCGCCCATCAGACCCAATATGGTTGATTTACGTCTCATGTGACCAAATTACCTTCATCCAGTCGTAAAATGCTCGTACTTTTTTGCAAAAGCCAACCGCTTTTTTCGATTTTGTTCGCTTAAATAAGGTTTTTTAAGTTTTGTTCTTGTCGCTAGGCCATTGGATTTTAAACATCTTCGAACGGTTTTGGAACTTATGTTTAAACTATACTCTTGGTTGAGTATTTGCGTGACCTCAACAGCTATATTAGCCTCACCAGACACAATCAATCGACAAGCTTCTCGAGCATCGGCAAGTGAACGTTTTTTTGGACGACCATATTTATTTCCCGCGGAGTTTAAACAATTCTGATTCTTTATTTTATTCACTATTGAAATATTGTATTTTTTAGCGATTTCGCGATATGGGACACCTTCCATTATGTCTTTTGCCACATTTTGTTTCAATAGGGAAGTCTTAGCTTTTCCCATTATAAAAAGCTAAATAAATTATTTAAAAGAGTAGTATTTTATTTAAATAACTTTAAATAATGTCCTTTACTTACGTTATTAAAAAATTTAGTTTTTTTGTTTTTATATTTTTTAAAAATTGAGAAAATGATCTGAGGGTCAAAAATGTTCAGACACGTGGATATAGTTGTTTAATTCCTTTTTAGTAAAAAATTAACGGTACTCCAAAAAAATGTTGCCATATAATAAACAACATTGTGCCAGACTACATAACACAAAATGGGTTGCCAAACCTAAGTTTGTAAAAAAAAATTTCTAGATATATTTTTAATCATACTTTTTGTGAACATTTTTGTTCCTAACTGTATTTTCTCATATTCTAGCTGAAAACCATAAAAACATAAAAAATGTTCAAAGATAATTTTAAAAAATTTCCGCACAATATAAAAATAAATAAATATTGAAATATGTGTGCAAGCCTCCTAGACTTTTTGGATACAAGAAATATAGAAAAAATAATTCTTTTTAAGAAATTAATTATAAATGTTATGAATTAAAATCAATGAAATCAAATCAAACTATTTATGTTGAAACTTTTTTCTGTGTAGTTGAAGTTTTTTAAGTTAATTTTAATTTACAAATAATGAATTAAAATTTTGTTATCTGCTGAAATATATATATGAAATATACCATTGAATATCTAACAACAATTGTGTTATCTTTAATGAAGTACTTATTTTGAGGCAATAGTAAAAACAAATGCAAAATATGTACTTTTTATACTCTACACCATAGTGGAGAGGGTATATTGGATTTGTGCAGATGTTTGTAACGCCCAAAAATATTAGTCTAACACCCACCTTAAAGTATACCGATCGACTCAGAATCACTTTCTGAGTCGATTAAATGATGTCTATCCGTCTGGCTGGCTGGCTGTCCATGTAAACCTTGTGCGCAGGTTACAGTTCGCAATTTTGAAGATATTTCGATAAAATTTAGTACATATAATTTTTTCTGCCCAAGGACGAAGCCCATTGAAACTGCCTGAAATCGGTTCATTATTTCACCTAGCCGCCATACAAATGTCCTCCCGAAATTGTACTTTATCGGTCATAAATGTTTAATTTATATGTGTATCTACACAAATTTTTCTCCAAATAAGTTTTATATATACAGAATTCATCTCACCAAATTTTATTATGATCGGTCCATAATAAATCATAGCTCCCATATAAGGCCTGCTTCCTATAATCACTTTAACGAGCATAAATATCCTAAAAATATTGGTATACACTAGTACAACTAGTTTTGTGCCAGTATCATCAATTCGCATTAAAGTTTTATCAAACTTTTTTAAAATTTTCAATTGACTAAACTATGAAGGTATTGGGAATCAAAAGAGTTTTAATAATTAGCTTTTACTAATACAAAAGATTTAAACAAAACGAAATAAGGTCAAGGTCAAATATTAACAATTTATTATTCATAGTACAGTAAACAGTACTTGCCATTGTCTCGTATGGTGGTGCTTACATTGTCATTTTTTTGATTTTATGTGTTCCAAGGACCTAGAATATTATTTGCTATTTAAGTAACAAATGTTAAATCAACATAGAACGCATTTAGACGTTTCTCATTTGATTTGAAGTTTCGAAATTTTAAAACACAAGAAACCAGAACATAGTATGTAGTAAAAAATCTATATTTTATGTGAAATTTTGGAGATAATAGCCGATTTTTCAAAAAGTCGGCTATTATCTCCAAAATTGGAGCTCATCAGAATTTATTATGTTATATTTGATTACTTCATTCTGTTAATGTACAGAACAAGAGCAAATATAATAATAACAGCTTCTAATTTGGTTTGTGAAATTCATAATTGAGAGATAAATTTGTTTTAATGTTTTGAATACAGAAAAAATTAATTCATAATTGGAATGAATATTTTAATAAATATTTTTAATCGAACATGACTTTTTTACCAAACTTTTTTATTCTGAATAGGCAAATATTCATAAATATTATAAAATTGTACATAAAAATGTTTGGGTTTTTTTTACACAAATTTGTCGATATTTTATAAATAATTGCTTTACGGAATGATTTAGTTCAAATAATTCTTTTCAAGATGAATCAACAATATCTGAAAAGTTAAAAATATAATTAAACATCCATTAACATTGAAGCCTGTTATCTTCTTAAAAAATGCAGTAGAATATATATTTTATATATCATTTTAAAAAAGTTCCAATTGTTTCTTAATAAGCATAAGTCAACCTAGCTTGTAACAGTATAGTTAAAGTCAAAGTCCTAATTCTCTTTAATTTTCACATTCTTAATTCGCTCCAGTAGTTTAAGTTACATATATATTTTTTTCACGCATCCTTGGACTAAAGTTGTGCAAGGAAAATTTCAAACATTTTTGAACAACATACAAATATAAGTCTGTCTACTTAATCTATATTTCAATTCAAATATTTATTACATGTTGAACTGGTTTCAATATTTTCATAATTGAATCAAGTATTCATGGGCTCAAAAACAAAATTTTCTCTTGACTCAGTTATATAATTGAATACTAGTTCAATATGTGCTAAATATTTGAAATGAAACAGTTTAGAAAATAATCTTTTCTGTGTATGTAAATAAAAATTTAAATATTTTTTTTCAAGCCTTCTAAATTTTATTTGAAAACAAAAAATATGAAAAAATCATAAGAAATTATTTATAAATGTTATGAATTGAAATCAATGCAATCAAATCATACTGTTTATGTTGGAACATTTTTTGTGAATATATAGAAGGGAAGGGGAGAGAAATCTCAAAAAATTGAACCAAATTAACCAAGAATATCAGATTTTTTATATTTAAATACAATAACTAACTTAAATGATATAACTATTTAGAGAAGCAGAGTATATGCTGTAGTTGTTTCTGGTTTTATCTGAAGTAATTTAAGGTAGGCCACACTAAAAAATTGCATGTCAATCTATATATATAAAAGAGTAAAGTTATTGACTGACTGATCACATAGCCCAACTGCCTGAACCTAGCAGCATAAAATTTTAAATGTTTAAGTAAGAAGGGATCTTTGGGAATTCGAATGTTAAGGGGGTAAATTCGGTAACCTTATTCATCTAAACTAATACGAATACAAAAAAAACGTAAAAATACATCTTACTCCATTTAAAAAACAAATTGGTACTTTTTCGAACCTTTTAGGGGAGAAAACGGGTAAAAACTGTATTTTGGTACTTTTTTGGCACCCATGTATCTTTTGAACCAATAAACATAGAAACAAATTTTAAATAGCATTCATTACTTATCAAAAATAAAAAATATGAATTTGGTACTTTTAGGAAATTCGAACACTTAAGGGACAAAAATTGTATTTATTTTTGGTACTTTTTCATAAAATATTTTTTTCTGTACCACGATGCAGAAATTTATTTGAATAAAATTGTATCACCACAATGGCCACAAAAAAAGTACCAAAAGGATGGTAAAAGAACATGGGTTACTGGGAACTCGAGTATTTTATTAAAAACATATTTTTTTTTACATTAACTGGAGTACTTTTCAATTTCAAACTTCAAGAAGGAAAACGGAAATTTAATTTAATTATTTAACTTATCGAAATTAAAGTTAACTGATATATATTTGAGTGAAGTTAGAGTTAGCCAAAGGGGCTAATATTTATTAATATTTAGGTACTAAAATGTGAGAACTGAACTATTGGTACTTTTTCGTTCATCTAATGGTACATTTTGAATTTTCTTTAATAATGGACTTGAAATACGCAACTAAGCATATATGAGCCTGAGTGAATAAGAATCCAAGCGGGATTCTTTATGGCACTTCTTTGTATTATAATAGTACTTTTGAACCATTTATGATAATGAACTTGAAAAAATTAAATTAGACACATATGTTCATGAATGAGTAAGATTCCGGAAAAGGTGTATTTAGTAGATTCTTACTCATTCAAGATCATATGTGTCTAATTTCATTATTATAAATGTATTCAAAATGTACCATTACATTAAAAATGAGTACTATAAAGAATCCCCCTTAAATTCCAATGGTACTTTTTAAATTTGCTATCAATGGACATTAGAGTGACAATCAGTTGTATGGAAAAAAATTTGAGTTCGATTTTTGAAGAGTGCCGGGTGGAATATTGTGACACTAGGTCTAAAAGATAAGTACTGAAAATTTGAGCCAAATCGGACAACGATTTCGGGACGCGCATCGAGGTCAAAGTTCAGATATATACAAAATTTTACTATTTATATGAAATAAATTTGTGAAACTCCTTAACTTTCTTCATTATGTTACAGAAATATGTATATTTATTTATATTAATGAAAATTACAGTCAAAAAAATATTTTTCAAATTAAACCTATATCTCCTTTGGGTCAAATTGACCCACAAACTGTATTATCGTTAAAATTCGGATAAAATGCAAATTTTTCAGTTTTTTTAAAAATTTTGCTACTAAATAACTAGTTTTGCAATCGAATGCATATGAATCGAAATGTGTACGTAATTGTCGTTCTAATGAGATATAAAAGATAAAAATTGGTTAAAAAATTTTAAAGTTGTTAAAAATTCCCCAGACTATTAACGAGTCTCAGGCTACTTGAACAAGAAATTTAGGAACAAAATTAACATATTTTAAGAAATATTAAAATAAAAGCAAATTTTTACTTCAAATATATCTGTATTTACATTCGTACGAGTTTTTGTCTTTGTGGAATACCGATAACCTATTGGCAGGGATGGCCAAAAAAATTAATTTTTTTTAACGGCAGTTTCAAATCTCCATTTTCAAATTTTTAAAAATTTTCTTAAACAAATTTCAGAATTTTTTGATCATCACATTGGGATTTATTAAGATCATAATAGAGAATAAAAATATGAAAAAATTATGTCAATACCTCTTACAGTTTTTCCGTACCTACGATTTAAATTTTGTGATTATCGGGAAAAAAATTTTTTTTGCCCATATTTTGGCGAATGAGAGCAATTTCCTTACTGTTACAAATTTTAAGTAAAACCTATACAGAATCTTATAGTTCAGATCATTTTAAATATACTCTGAAAGTTTTACTAAAAGCGGACAACTTTAACCCTTAAATGGTGAAGGTCAAACGTAAAATATAGCAATATTTGGAATTTCTAAATGAAAGATAGCGAAATATTATACATTTTTGAACAAATTTCAAGAAAACTTTCGAAAAATATACCTTAAGGTCTTAAATATATAATAACAGTGGAAAAATGGAAATTAACCCTTAAAAGCACTTGGGGTCTAAATGACTATATATTTGCCTGTGGTTTTCGCGATTTTAAATGTTGGGACCCCAAATTATATTAAGGGTTAATTTCCATTTTTGCACTGTTATTGTATATTTTAGACTTTATGTTATATTTTTCTCAAGTTTCATTAAAATCGGCCCAAAAATATATAACATTTCGGCATCTTTACATTAGAAATTCCAAATATTGAAAAATTTTACATTTGACCTTCACGGTTTAAGGGTTAACGTTTTCCGATTTTAGTAAAACTTTCATAGTATATGTAAAATTATCTAAACTATAAGATTCTGTATAACTTTTACTTAAAATTTGTAACAGTAAGGATATTGCTCTCATTCGCCAAAATATGGGCAAAAAAATTTTTTTCCCGAAAATCACAAAATTTAAATCGTAGGTACGGAAAAACTGTACGAGGTATTGACATAATTTTTTCATATTTTTATTCTCTATTATGATCTCAATAAATCCCAATTAATGATCAAAAAATTCTGAAATTTTTTTAACAAAATTTTTAAAAAATTGAAAATGGAGATTTGAAACTGCCGTTAAAAAAAATAAATTTTGTTGGCCATCCCTGCGAATAGGTTAACGGTATTCTACAAAGACAAAAACACGTACGAATGTAAATACGGATATATTTTAAGTAAAAATTAGCTTTTATTTTAATATTTCTTAAAATATGTTAATTTTGTTCCTACATTTCTTGTTCAAGTAGCCTGTGACTCGTTAATGGTCTGGGGAATTTTTAATAACTTTAAAATTTGTTAACCAATTTTTATCTTTTATATCTCATTAGAACGACAATTACGTACACATTTCGATTCATATACATTCGATTGCAAAAATAATTATTTAGTAGCAAAATTTTTAAAAAAACTGAAAAATTTGCATTTTTTCCGAATTTTAACGATAATACAGTTTGTGGGTCAATTTGGGCTGTATGACTTTGTCTTTATTTTTTCAGTTTTTGTATTTGTTTGTTTGTAGGTGCACTGAACAAAATAAAGAATTGAATGTGTTGGTGAGAGAATTTACTTTTGCGCACCTCTGTTCTACAATGTGGAATGAATAAGAATTATAAATCAAACACACGCATGCATAATTTCGTTTATTTTAATTTTTGTTGTTATTTTTGCAACATACAATTGTGCAAAATAATTGTTGTGTTTGAATGTGAATATGATTGTCGGATGTTTTGGTATGATTTTTTGATATAATATTATGATTTTTTCTTGTTGTTGATATAAGAAGAGTTTTGCATGGGTAAAGGCAATGTACGTAAATATGTATACTTAGGTGAAGGGTATATAAGATTCGGCACAGCCGAATTTAGCTCTGTTACTTGTTTTTTATTCGAATAGTACTTTTTGTATTTTGTTGACCAATGAACCTAGATGAACATGACATAAAGCTTATGTAGACTCGAGTGAGTGAGAATCCACAAGTGGGGGTTTGTGGTATATTTTCTTTGTTCTAATAACACTTTTTGAATTTTCTATAATAATGGACCTAGAAACATGAAATTATACTGAGTGAGTAAAAATTCAAGGTGGGGACTTTATGGTACTTTTTCTTTATTCTAATGGTACTTTCTTTATCAATGGACATAGAAACTGGAATTCAGCGAGTGGGAATCCACAATTGGGTACTTTTTTTATACGTTTAAGTAATGAACACATTTTCTTAATTCGAATGGTCCTTTTTGAATTTTCTATAATAATGAACTTAGAAACATGAAATAAAGCATATACTGTTCTGATTGATTGAAAATCCAAGGGGGATATTTTATGGTACAAAAGGTACCATTCTGTTCGAATGGTACCTTTTGTATTTTCTTTACCAATGATTCTTCATTAAACAAATATAGTCCTGAATAAATAAGAAACTACAGAGGTTTAACTAATGGCCCTTTTTTCTCCTGCTAATAGTATTTTTTAACTTTCTTTAAAAATGAACCTAGAAATATAATATTAAACAAGATCTTGATTGAGTGAGAATCCACAATTTTGGACATGATGGTACTTTTTTTATTGCAATATTTTCTAATAATAAACCTAGAAACATGAAGTTAATCACACTTGATACTGAATAAGTTACAATCCTTAAAAGGGGGATTAATGTTAGTTTTCGATTTCATAATTACAACGAATAAATAAACATTAAATAAGAAACACATTATCCTTGATGAGCGAGAATTGCCAAAGAGAGACATAGTAGTATTAATTTTCTTTAATAATGAACATAGAAACATTAAATTAGATAAAGTGAATGTTCCTAAATATGTGACAATCCACAAGCATTGATTTAATGATACTTTTTATCCTTCTAACGCAATAATTCCAATTTTTTGGATAATCGAATAATTTTAATTAAAGGCAGTAGGATATAGAAAATGTTCAATTTTAGTATTGCATTGCAATAAAATTATTGATCTTTGTTATGGTTTTAACAATGGTTACACGAAATGCGAGTAATTTGTTTCAGTATAAGAACTTAAAAAAGATCAGTTATTGCGTTATTATTACAAATACTCTAGTTTGAATTTCTGTAATAATGCACGTAGAAAAATATAATTTTAAGCTCAAATGTTTTAGAGAATTCGTAAATGGGTACTTCTTCGTCCTTCTAATGGCACTTTTTAATCTATCTACTATATATGTAAAAATGGATGTTTGTATGTATGTGGGTATGTATTAGGGATGCCAATCCCGAAAATCCCGGGATTTTTCGGGATCGGGATTTCCCGAATCCCGGGATTGGTGAAAAAAAATCCCGGGATTTTTCGCGATTAACAAATCCCGGAAAATTACGAGATTTTTGTTATTTTAGGAAGATTTTTTAAGCTCCGAAAATACATAGAAAGCTAAATTTCAGCATACTTTTAATACTAATCTCGCTTCAAATCCAAATGGAGCCAGATTCTTTAATTTTTATCAGGGTGCAGCAGGTCTTCCTTACATTGACAGACTTATAAACAAGTTTATTAATAAATTCGCCTTGACTATTAACAATGTTTTTCGTCAGCTCCGTACGTTAAATAATATGAATATAAACCATCAATATGTAGTGTTGGCCTTCTATGGGGACTTGAATCACCATTTCAATAAATGAATGACTTATATCGAAATTTATGTTAATATCATTATACAAATTATTTATTGACAATAAAATGTTTTTTTGATATAGGGGTATATTATGGACGGGTTCTTACAAAAGTTTGTAGAAGGATTTATTTTCATATATAATTTGTATATTCAATTTCATCACGATATTAATTATTATAAGACAATTATGAATATTCAAGTTATTTTCTAAAGGGGAACTTGTTTGAGGACTAGGGACAAGTGTCCGATTTTGCCATACTTTACAGTATAATTTCAGAGTACTTAGAACTAATTTGTGCAAAATTTTATCAGGATTGTCGCATAATCAACATACTTATGACTGCTCAAACAGTATTCCGAGGGACAATTGTATGGGACTAGGGGCAATCATGAACCATTTTCAATTCCAAACAAACCATATTAACAAAGAGTATTTATGGATAATTTTAGCCAGCTGGCTCCTTTCGTTTGTGCCCTATCGTAAATAACTTCAATTGTAAATAACTTTTAAACTGCCTTACCAATTTTTACACTATTAGTTTCATAGCTTTCCTAAAAATCCTTTTACTATGATCTTAGCATATGTACTCAATAGAAAAGTTATATAATTTGCAGTTTTGTTATGGTTTTCTCACTGTTATAAAGTCCAGAATACGGGTATAAATATAAAATATATTTTTTGTCAAATTTATTCTAATTCAATGCATTAGTTTCTCCTTTGTTATATTTTTTTTTAAATATATTGTTGAATTAAATAAAAACGCAAGTGAATCAGTTGGTGATCAAGAAAGAACTGAACTAAACTTTATTAAGAATTGTAACAAGTAAATCAGTGTTAAGTAAAAGTACAATAAAAAGTACCGTATTCTTTTATTACATATTTCTACATGTGCATATATTTATATGTACAAACATATATATACAATAGGCAAAAATAAGCCATACAGTGGGATGAAGTTAGTAAAAGTTAAAACAAATATTTTCAACATATATCAACGAAAACAAATTGTTTTTATTGTTGAATTTTATGTTTTTTGACGTTTAACTAAAATCCCGAAAAATCCCGAAATCCCGGGATCCCGAAAAATCCCGGGATCCCGAAAAATCCCGGGATCCCGGGATTTACATTTCTAAAATCCCGAATCCCGGGATTTGTAAAACTCAGTCCCGTTTGGCATCCCTAGTATGTATGTATGTTCCAAATGAACTCAAAAACGGCTGAACCGATTTTGATGAAATTTTCAGGGAATCTTCAGAATATCCTAGCGGGTAACACTGAGGAGTCAGATTTTTGATTTATAGTCTGTGGGCGGAAGGGGGTGGCAAAATTAAATTTTTACATTACATGCCATCTATATACAGTGGTGGCCATGAGGTTAGCACACTTCATACTTGCTGTTTTCTAAAGCAAATTATTTCATTTCATTGCAATTATAAACTAAAGTTTTTGTTAATTAGTGTTGTTTATGGTGTGATCAATAAGTCCCGTTACTTTTTTTTTTGCATTCTATCGCTATTCTCTTTCAAATTTGCATTTTAGTGCAGTAATATGTAAAATAAGCCGGACACAATTTTAGCACATATAAGTATAATTAAATTTTTTAAAAGTTGTTTGAGGGTATAAATATTAATTGGTAAGTTTAGGTATTATTTAATCAATGAGGAAGACAAACTGACTTAATAAACATTATTTAGATATGGATAAAAAAAAGTGGTGTACAGAGGAACAACGAAAGATTATTCAACAAATGAACTCGAGAGGAACAAGTATAAGTGAGATTGCTTATACTTTGGAATGCTCCAGGAAGATGGTTTATAATGCATTAAGACATATTCAGAAATATAAAACATCTAAAAATGTTACACAGGCTCCTCGGCCCAGAAAAATTTCACGTAAAGAGGACTCTTTAATATACATAGCCTCTGTCGAAGATCCTTTTAAGAGCTCCACCGTAATCCAGAGAGAAATTTCAGGAAAATATGGTATCAACGTGTCCAGCAAAACGATAAGAAGAAGACTTAATGAAAAAAAATTACGTGGATGCATTTCTCAGCATAAGCCACATGTTTCAAAAAAGAACATACAAGCTCGGTTGTCCTTTGCTCGTGAGCATTTGGAAAAGCCGTTAATTTTTTGGAAAAATGTCCTTTGGAGTGATGAATCTAAATTTTGTAGATTCGGATCGGATGGTAAGAGGTATGTATGGCGTCCTCCGAACATGCAACATAATCCAAAGTACACCAGTAAAACAATAAAACACGGTGGGGGTAATGTGATGGTGTGGGCAGCATTTTCTGGGTATGGTGTTGGTCCTATAAAAAAGATTGATACTCATATGGACCAGTATGTATACCAGAATATACTTCTAAATACAATGATACCTTATGCAGAGGACAACATGCCACTTAGGTGGCGATTTATGCAAGATAATGATCCAAAACACACCTCACGCTTAGTGAGGTGTTGCTTGGAATCGAACAATATCGACGTGTTAAAATGGCCAGCCCAATCTCCGGATCTCAATCCTATTGAGAACCTTTGGAATGATGTGGAGCAGCATGTAATGAGAAAAAAGCCTAAAAATTTGGCCGATTTATGGAAAGAAGTAGAAAAAGCTTGGAATGATATTTCAGTGGATCGCTGTATGGCCCTTGTAGAAAGTATGCCAAGGAGACTAGCAGCTGTGATCAAAAATAAAGGGTATCCAACTAAGTACTAAGTTTTTAGTGAAATAAGTTTTTTTGTTTTGTTACTTTTTTAATATGAATAAACTTTTTTATTTTGTGCTAAAATACTGGCCAGTGTTTTTTTTAGGTTATTCTATTCTGGATAGAAAAACGCAAAATATATATAAAGGAATAATGCTGGACATGATGGGACGTGATCTTAGAAGGACAAGTAACACGCATGCAAAAGATATCATAAAAAAATTAAGAAATATAGGAAATATTTGCGTTTAAAAATAGCAAGTAGCTAGTGTGCTAACCTCATGGCCACCACTGTATATAAAAACGGCTGGACCGAATTTGATAAAATTTTTACGGAATCTTCAGAAAAGCCTAGCGGGTAACACTGTGAAGTCAGATTTTTGATTTTCGGTCTATGGACGAAATGGCGTGGCAGAATCAAATTTTTATACTATACCGCTAAGGACATAAAAAAAAAAGATTATTGTATAATTGTTGATCGACCTTTTCTTCAATTCTTACATATAGTTTATTTAGTTTCCTATATACAGGCTTACAAAGTCAGTGATTGTTGTAAAAAAAAATTTGGCAAAAAAATATTTTTTTTTCCAAAAAAATTAATTTTGTCGACCAAAAAATTTTTTTTTTCAATTGGATAAATACATAAATACTTTTTTTATTCCCACCGTTCAAACAATGACAATTTTCATTTCGTTGCTTAACATCATTCTAAAAATTTTAATTCAAAGTGGTGTACTCTGAAGCGAATTATTTGGGGTAAGCAAAAAAAGGAATACATTTCAACACATATCCGGTACTATAAAAGTTCTTTTATATTATCAATCGATGATAAACAATTTTGTTTACTCTTGCATAATAGGTGCATGAATAAGAAATTTCCATATGAAATCCATGAAAAAAAATAATATTTTGAATAACTCTCCGCATTCCACTTTTAATAAAAATTAACGGTTTTATTCAAATAAAATTTGTTTTATAAAGGGCATCTACGCCTAGAGCCGCAGAAACGGGAAGAGAACGAGAATCACGGCTTCAGCAAATACGTCGCATTGCATCTTCATCGAGTCCTGCGGAGACACCTCCGCAATCGCTCCCGAATGGCTGGATCAAGAGAAAGAATCGATTTAAAGTTGCCGGCATTTTATTACAATAAGTATGATGACTACAGGAATCACAAGGAAGTACTGATTGCCGCAATGGACATTTCTTACATTGCCGCGTTTTGAAGTTCCCTAAGGAATCCGCGGGAATGTGCTGTTCGAACAGTAAAGTTATTCTGCCACCAGTTATTGAGCCGCCTAAGCTGCTTCTAAGTTACATTTCCGGCACCAATCCTATTTCCAAGCACTTCCTTCAAAATATCAAAAAGTGCAACTCATGATTTCAAATGACGTCGGCTTCATGCCCACCTTTAATGTTCAAGGCCAAATGTACCACAGAATTGGATCATTGCTCCCGCTTCCCAATGATGATGCGAAGTTCCATCAAATTTATTTTACTGGAAATGAAGCTACAGAAGCCGAGCGCTATCAACGAACATGCGTTTGCATTTGCTACAATACCCTTCTGCCGAAACATTCTCAAAACAATTATTGGACATCAGAAATGGAAAAAATTCAATTGATCTCGCCACAAATGAAATTTCGTTGTTGACAAGGTATTCCCAAGTCTTACAACCAACTACAAAAATTCGGATTGGCTGTGGGAACATGCAATTTTAGCACCAACAAATTTTGATGTTAACAAGCTCAATAAACAAATACAATTGAAACTGCCTGGCGAAACAATAAAATGCAAATCGATTGACACAGTAATGAACGAAGAACAAGCCGTCGATTATCCTACTGAATTTTTGAATTCATTGGAACCAGCCGCACTGCCACCACATGTATTAAAATTGAAGGTTGGATCACCGACTTTGTCCGACACTGTATATTAAAATCGAGAAAGAGATGCAATATAAAACAGATGTTTTCTAAGGGCCAGCAACGCGGACCGGGTTCAGCTAGTTTAACATAATATTTGAAACAAATTAATAAATCATTTATAGAATACAAAAGTGGAATAAATTGAGTTATCGACGTCAACAGAACTAACGTTTTAGTTATAGAATGAGTGTATAGAACTTAATGATTTATCTATTAAATTTGTGTATATATTATGCATTTTACTTCGAAATACTTAAAATTTTTTTCATATATATAGAGTCTATGTACAAAACTTAGTATCCGAGATATAGACAAAAATCATTATCAATTTAAAGCCACGCCCACTTAAATGTGGATGTCGCAGATAAAAAACTTATAATTTTTTGTTATCACATTTGTAGACCTTATTAAATATACATATATTATAATACAATATGAATTGTATGGTTTTGTATATTGACAAAAGCAATTATAAAGCTATAAAACGATTTCAACACAGACAATTCAGAAAGTATTTTTTTGCTTATCTAGTTATTGGCCAATTCTGCTGTTTTTCAATACCAACATTCTCATAACTATATGTGACATACAAGTACAATACAACATGTTAATCCGCAACTTACTTATATAAGGACTAAGGAAAATCTATTTCAACCATCCTCTATCTGTGAGGATTCAGAATATATATAATGTGTAGGTCTATCGTCCAATTTAAGGACGACACTATTTCCTACTTAACAAATAATTTTAATTTAGCCAACTTGTCCTAATTTTTTAAAAGTTCCAATTGTTTCTTAATGTGCATAACTCAATCTGAATTCTCTTTAATTTTCATATTCTATTATATTATTCGCTCCAGTAGTTTAAGTTACATGTATACATTTTTTACGACCATCCGTACCATGCTACATTTTTTATGTGAAATTTGTTGGTCCCTTTTTATTTTAATTAGGATTTTGAATCCTAGAAGTCACATGTGTTATGAAATATAAACATAAAAAATGTGGGATATGAAGAGCTTAATGTGGATTTTCATATTCACATTAATACTAAAATACATACAGATATTTAAGTACTGGTAACAGTACTTACCCAGCAGTTAAACGAGTAGTCAATGTATTCCTTATAGACAGTAATTGTCAGTACTGTCTGATCAATTGGCTGACTCCAATTTATATATTTTGGGTCATTTGACACGTATGTGCTCTTTGTAGTGCAGAGAGACAGTAGTTATTTTACCCGCCAGAAGTAATCTATTGTTGAGTTGTCTGAGGAATGTTTGTTTACAAGCAATTGGTTATTAGACTGACTATGAGATGTCTATTGAACTGACTATTTGAGGTCAATTAGCATATGTAGCTATCGCCCTTAGTGATAGGTAAAATCATTAGTTCGGTACTGTCACCAGAACGGCTGGGTATATACAAATACATATTGCATACATATATGTATACATACATACAAATACATGTGTATAATAAATAACATTTAATAAGTAATATTGTGTGTTAAAGAGATAATAGATGACATTAGTTAATATACAAATAAATGCATAAGTATGGACTCATACAAATATGTTTACTATAAAACACAATCGAACAAATATACATATTTGTATAATATTGAACACTGTTTCGTTGTGGAAAAAATTTCCAAGGAATTTCTAAAAAAATTTTCTTTAAACGGTTTTTTCTTTAATTTATATTTCGTTTTGATGTGATGCCCAAATTGGTTTCAGATGAATTTTAGTCAAAGAAACAACGGCTGATATAATATACAATTTTCTACCATTAACTATAAGTTTTCATCTACAGCAGAAAAATTCGTTTATTACCAAGGCAATTAGTTACCACATACATTATTTTGTAATGAATGGTCGTCAAAGCCATCCATTTCTTTGTTCATATTATATTGATTTATAGGTCTATGTTAAAACCATTGTTAACTTACGATAAAATAACTCGAACTTGGAGCTGTGAGTAAGCAGCTAGACTTTCAAACACACAAAAACAATCAGCATGTTGGTTCGATTCCCACACAAGCCAATATTTTATTTGTTTTTTAGCTACATATTCTTGGGGTGAATGCAAGTACATTTGTAAGCGAAACGCATGCATTTTTTGTTTCAGTCAAATAATAAGTGGTTCACACTTAGTTCCAATATTAAATGCTGGCTTACTAGGTAAAGAGTGAGTCAAAAAAAAAAAAAAACATTTATTAATAATATCTTTTAGCCTTTGAGCAATCGAAATATTTTCATTTTGTTCAAGCTCCTCATCTGAGATAAAATCAATTTCGTTTTAAGAGGATTTTAAATGAGTTTTGTTAGATAACCTATGAAAAAATTATGAAAAATTTATTTTCCAGGGCCCCACTCAAGGAAAACTAAATATAAAGCATTCCTTTATTATCTATGTTGCAGCAGGCGTTGAGATTAACAACTTTGCTGAACATCACTGTGCAATATTCGGGCATGTAGAATGCATGAAAAATGCACACAGAAATAACAATTTCCCCTATCTATTTATGAAAAACGGGCTTTAGAAAATCCTGAAAATCTCGGGATTTAAAATTAAAAATTCTCGGGTTTCGGAATTTAAGATATATCGAAAATCCCGGGATTCCCCATTTGGCAACTCTACCTATAACCCACGCTTTCAATTTTTTTTTCACTGTAGGACCCTGTTATTATTTCCGACGATCAGTGCTTTGCGTTTATAGAATTTTTTACTCAAATCGAAGTTCTTTTAAAAAAAATTTTAGATTTTATTTTACTCGCTTATGCATTTTGTTCTCTTTACGGATCAAATAAAAATTATTTATAGTCCCGAAGAAAATTTGTTTCTATAAAAGGAAAAATATGTACAGGGATTTTTTTAGGAAAACTGTGATATGCTAAAATAATAAATTTTTTGCTAAATATGAAGGTGGAATTATTTTAAATATTTACTTGAATCAGGAAAATGTAGTATTAGTATTATTAGTATTACTCAAAAATCGCCAAAGAACATAGAATTATTTTAACTATTGCATATTGGCAGAACTTTAAACCACATAAATAAATTTTCAAATATTTTTGGGTAATTTGGTAGCTAAAATAACAAGATTCTAAGTTAACTGTTAATTTTGGGATGAATCAATATTGTGTTTTTCCAATATTTGGTTTGGTATCTTTTAATCAAAAACTTGGTGGGACAAATTTTTTATGACAATAGAAATAGATAATACAGTTGTGGGCATTTATTTAAGTTACTCATCTGCAGCTGTCATCAATTTACAAAACACAAAAAAAAAAAAAAACACAATTGAAAAAGTATTAAATAAAACTATTCTGCTCTTATTAGCTATTTATTCCCAAAACTCCATATAAGTCTCACTTTTATGGTGGCCATATAATTTAGTAATTTGAAATAAGTTTATTTAATTAAAAATATTTTTAAATATTTTTGCGTCGCCTCGTTCTGAGTCTGCTTCGAAGTTGGGTATTTTTAAAATTTCGGTGATTTCGAAGTTGCGTCGTTAGTGATTCGATTTGCGTCGTTAATACGAAAATGTTTGTACAAAGCTAAAACAGAAAAAGGGGATTTCCCGTTTAAGTCTAATGTAAATACATACATACATACATACATATGTATTTATGTTGTCTGATGGTTGCAAGTAGTAGGTCGTTAGTAGTTACAAATTACATTTGCTGAAGTGAAGTTGATCTAAATATTTTGCAGCAATGAGTCAAAAAAAGAAAGCAATTATGCTTAGAACAAAAGCTTGACATTTTAAAACGTTTTAAATCAGGGGAAAGGACTGTTGATATTGGAAGAAACCTTGGACTAGCCCCTTCTACAATAAAATCCATATGTTCCAGAGATGCTGATACAATTAAAAAATTTTCTGAAACCGCAACATCGTTACAACATAAACAGGTTACCAAAATGAGAAGTTCTTTAATGGAAAAAATGGAGTCACTTCTTAACATTTGGAAAGAAGATCAAAATCAGCGAAGAATGCCATTAGGTCAAATGGTAATTCAAAAGAAAGCACTAACCTTATTTGAAGATCTGAAAGAAGACTATTCGTTATCAAGTGCCGCAAGTGCGGAAGAATTTGATGCAAGCAGAGGTTGGTTTGACCGATTTAAAATCCGTGGAAATTTGCATAGCATTGCATTAAAAGGAGAATCTGCTAGTGCAGATACTTCAGCTGCAGAAAAGTTCAAACTTGAATTAAAAGCAATTATTGAAGAAGGTGGTTATTCTGCACAACAAGTTCTAAACGCTGATGAAACGGGACTTTCTTGGAAGAGTTTGCCAGGAAGAACGTACATTTCTAAATCCGAAAAATCTACGCCAGGTTATAAATCTAGCAAAAATAGACTTACTCTTCTTTTGGGAGGAAATGCAGCGGGAGATTTTAAATTTAAGCCATTTTTAATTTACTACTCTGAAAACCCGAGAGTTTTTAAATATGTTAAAAAGAGCGAGCTTTCTGTTCATTGGCGTGCAAATAAAAAAGAATGGATGACTGTATCTTTATTCAGAGATTGGATGAACAATTGTGCTGTTCCCGAACTAAAGGCTTATTGTTCTTCAAAAAATGTTGAGTTTAAAATGCCCTTGTTAGTTGACAATGCACCATATTAATAATATTAATGTTATTTTTATGCCCCCAAATACAACATCTGTCATACAACCAATGAATCAAGGTGTTATATCCAACTTCAAGTCATACTATCTGAATCGAACTTTTCATCAACTTCTAAATGCAACTGACGGAGATAACATGCCATCCATGAAAGAGTTTTGGAAGAATTACAATATCCTGATGGCTATTGAAAATATAAACCTATCTTGGAAAGAAGTAAAACAATGACCTGGACGAAGACCGCAGTTTAAAAGTGTCTAGAAATGTGACCGAAGATATAAATTGTTATAAAGAAATTTATTTGAAAAAAAGCGTTACAATCCAACAATCGTTAGACAAGTACATAATAAAATCAGCAAGATTGACACATCCCTCAGTTGATTTAGTCGATTTAGATGACTAAAGTTGAAAAAAATACGATAAGACTTTTGATTTTATTCTAAGAATTCCTTATTTTTAATTTTAATATTTTTGTTATGTTTTTTTTTTTTTTTTTGTATTACTCCAATGAATTGTTATATTTTTACAATAATAAAACTATTAAAAAAAAAAATTAAATATTTTTTATTGAAAAATCTATTTTTTCAGCTAAAATTATGAATCTCGGAACCAATTAAATAAAAATCAATACAAATGTTTGGAAAATCGTGCTTCGTTTTGCGTCGCTTCGGTTTGCGTCGCGTTTCTTCAGGCCCTATTAGCAACGCAAACCGGGGTATTAGTGTATTTCTGTACTTCTAGATAGGAAAGAGATGACGTCTGTCTCCTCGAAGAATCTTTCACAGATCATTTTCCTGTGAAGCTATATTCACTGAAATTGAATTTTGGAAATTTTCTTTTAATGGTACTTTTTTTATATTAAACTAGCTAATACCCGGTGCGCTTCGCTACCCCCTCGAAGTAAAATGCATATTAAGTAAAGGTTTAAAAAAAATATTTATTTAGTAATTAAAATATACATTGTTTCTTTAATATTATTTCTTATTAAATTTTTTTGATGTACAATATATTCAGTCTATATATACACAGAAAAAAATTACGACAAATCAATTGTCATATTAATTACAAAATTCGTCAATACAATTAATTTTTTAATTAAAAAGGCACCAACAACCGATTTTGTAGATACAAAAAATATTTTTGTTACTTAAAATTGTTAACTCTCAACAAAAAATTTTAACAACGAGTTTGTGAAATTAAACAATAAATTTGTTAACAGTCAACAGTAAAATTTTAACAATAGGTTTGTAATATTGAATAATTATATTGTTACTAGTTTAAACTATAAATTATATATCTGCAATGGCTTTTTCTTATATTAATAAAAATGCAATTTGATGGTTTTAATTGTTTTTTTAAATTATTTTAAACAAATTTACAAATTATTATAATAATAACAAATATATAGTTAAAGTATGTATATATGTATGTTGTTCCCCCTGTATTCTTCTTGAATGATTTCCATTTACCCTCGACGGATTTGATGACGAAAAGAGTCCACTTGAAATCCTGTTGAAAAAACGTTTTGTATATAAAATTGATGTCAAATTGTTTGGCCTATAGCGATAGATTAAACTTACCATGCAGAATAGTCCAATTTCTTTATAATTTATAAAAGAAAACATATTTTTTATGAAACAAAAAAATGTGTTTATTTTTCTTTAATTTTTATTTTTTTGACACATTTATTTTTGTTACTTTCAATATGATATTCACATTGAATTTTAACAACTGAAATTGTTAATAGATATCTAAAATAAATTGTTCATATGAGTATTAAAAACACATATTTAATAAAAAAATTATTAAACATTTAAATCACATTTCAAACAATTTTTTTTAATTACTTAATAACTGTTACCATTTTTTTCTGTGTACAATTTAAAAATAATAAATTAAGGAACTATTTATTTCTTACTTCAAATTCCAAAATATTCATATTGATACTTAATATGAGGACTATATCTGTTATAGTTTTCCAGATATGCAGTTTTTTGTCAAAGATATTTCTATTGAAACTAAAATTACTTGTACAAAATTTGGAAACTCTAACTGATATAGTTTCCTTGAAAAGCAGATTTTAGTGTATACTACATATGGGAAGTGACACGCCCACGTTTGCTGGTCCGCCTATTTTTGGTCATAATATTCATATTGAAGCTAAAGTTACTTGTACAAAATTTGGAAACTGTAACATGTATACTTTCCCTGATATGCAGATTTTAGTATTTACTGCATATAAGAGGTGACATGCCCACAATTGCTGGTCCGCTCATTTTCGTCCAAAATATTTCTACTGAAACTTAAATTACTTGTACAAAATTTGTAAACTCTATCTGTTTCCTTCATACGCAGATTATAGTATTTACTATATATGGGAGGTGCCACTCCCACTTTTGCTGGACCACCTATTTTTGGCCAAAATATTCATATTGAAACTAAAGTAACTTGTACATAATTTGGAAACTCTAACATGTATAGTTTCCCTGATATGGACATTTTAGTATTTAATTCATATAGGAGGCACCACTCCCTCTTTTGCTGGTCCGCCCATTTTAGTCCAAAATATTTCAAGTGAAACTAAAATTACTTGTAAAAAAATTGGAAACTCTAGCTGTTTCCTTGGTACGCAGATTTTAGTATTTACTACATATGGGAGGTGACCCGCCCACTTTTGCTGGTCCACCCATTTTTGGCCAAAATATTCATGTTGAAACTAATGTAACTTGTGGAAAATTTGGAAACTCTAGCTTTTATAGTTTCCATGATATGCAAATTTTGGTATTTAATTCATATGGAAGGCACCACGCCCACTTTTGCAGGTCCACCCATTTTTGTCCAAAATATTTATATTAAATCTAAAGTTACTTGTTCTAAATTTGGGTATTTTAGCTGTTATAGTTTCCCAGATATTAGGATATTAGTATTTACTTCATATGGGTGGTGTCACGCCCACTATTGCTGAACCGCCCGTTTTTATCCAAAATATTCATATTGAAACTAAAGTTACTTGCACAAAATTTAGGAACTCTAGCTCTTATAGTTTACATCACATTTAGTATTTACTTCATATGGGAGGTACCACGCCCACTTTAGTTGGTCCGCCCATTTTTGTTAAAAACATTTGTATTGAAGTTAAAGTTACTTGTATTTAATTTGGTAATTTTAGCTGTTATAGTTTCTTAGAATTTCAGATTTTAGTATTTACTACGTATGGGGGGTGCCACACCCACTTTCGGTGGTCCACCCATTTTCGTTCAAAACATTCATATTGATACTAAAGTTACTTGTACAAAATTTGGGAACTCTAGCTCATATAGTTTACTTCACATTCAGATTTTAGTATTTACTTCATATAGAAGGTCCCACGCCCACTTTTGCTGTTCCGCCCATTTTTTGTTCATAACATTCATATTGAAACTAAAGTTACTTGTACAAAATTTGGGAACTCTTGGTGTTATAGTTTTCCTGACATTCAGATTTTAGTATTTACTTCATATGGGAGGTACCACGCCCACTTCAGTTGGTCCGCCCACTTTTTGTCCAAAACATTTATATTGAAACTAAAGTTACTTGTACAAAAATTAGGAACTCTAGGTGTTATAGTTTTCCTGACATTCAGATTTTAGTATTTACTTATAATGGGAGGTGCCACGCCCACTATTGCTGGTCTGCCCATTTTTGTCCAAAATATTTATATTGAAACTAAAGTTCCTTGTACAAAATTTGGGAACTCTAGCTGATATACTTTTTGAAATATACGCATTTTGTTTTTGACTTGAAATAAGAGGTAATGTTGTATAAATGGGCGTGGCACATCGCCCACGTAAAATTTCAAAATAAAAAGTAGCATATAGTTCCTTCCAGAGATACGGGAAGACATTGTGAAGATTTCATGAAAATCGGTTCAGCCGTTTAGCCGTCTATAAAGTCCAAACAAACAAACAAATATACATACAAACACACATTGACTTTTATATATATAGATTATTTTACTTATATACATAATAGTTGGCTTATATGCTTCTGAGTAAGAAAGAATCAATGGTATTGAGGTAACAAAAACTATTGTTTTTTTTCCTTCTTGAAGTGGTTTTTTTGAAATTTCTATAATAATGAACCTATAATCAGGAAATTAAACACAGATGCTTCTGCTTGAGTTAGAATCTAAAATGGGATTCACAGGTACTTTTTTTCCTACTAATAGTACTTTTTGAATGTTTTATAACGATGGACCTAGAAACACGTAATTACGCATTTATGGTTCTGAGTGATACTTATGGTACTATTTATTTATTGTAATGGTACTTTTTGAATATTTTATAATAATAAACCTTAAAATTAGTCACACGTGACTCTGAATGACTTAGAATTCACAAAAGGTAACTTAGTGATACTTTCCTCCATCTTAATTGTACTTGTTATATTTTCTATAATAATGGACCCAGAAATATGAAATTATACATTTATGATGCTGTATGAGAATACAAAATGTGGGTCTTTATGATACTTTTTTTATTCTAATGATACGTTTCAAATGAGCTAAGTAGAATCCACTTAACAATGAACCAATAAACATGGAACTAGACACATGTTATCCTGAAATAGTAAGAATTGAGGTGGCGAAGCGAACCGGGTCAGTTAGTATTTCATACTTTTATCGGATATTTGAAAATATAAGACTGTGTACACAAATTATGTATTTTTTTCAATATTCCATTTCTAAATTTTGAATTTTTCTGCTGAAAATAGCTTCAAAGTATCGAAGAACAATTGTTGGTTTTCGGTTTTAGGCCTTAAAAAACACAGTTTCGGTTAAAACAGAACATGAAACTCTAGTTAAAATAGCGAACTGCGACATGTATAAAAAACTTAGTTGACATTGTTTTACATGATTTTCATTAACAAGATAAATTTAAAAACTAATATATAATGCTTTATTGTATCAGAAATCTAATTATAAATAAATTTTAAGTGTTTGTTTAATACTATTTTACATTTATTCATTTGACAATTATAATATTCGTTTATTTTAAGTTTCATTTCTTTTTGTTACATTCGAAAATATACATATGGTCTGAACATATGTTTCTATGTTGATATTTCTTACTGTACAACATTTTACCAGTTTTTATACCCTTCACCTTCGTGAGAAGGGTATATATAAGTTTGTCATTATGATTGTAATTTCCACAATATAATTTTCCGACCCTATAATGTATATGGGGCATTTCACGTCAAGTGAACCAACTTTTGAAATCGATGTCTTCCGATCGGGATGAAATTTGCACCAATGTTAGTTCTATTGGATAGTAATTCGGACACAATTTTTCAACAAGATCGGTCAAGAACTCTCTGAGTTATAGGAGGTCAAAATTTGACATTTTGGCCAAACAGCTGTTTTTTCTTATCCATATAACTTATTACCTATTGTTCTTAGCAAAATGTGTCCCAAATAGTTTAGATAGTTATTTATGCAATCTTTGGAAAAAAAAATTAAAAAAATTAAATAAAATATTTTTGATTTTTTTTTTTTTTTAAATCAAAAACATTTTTGACTTTTTTTTCAAAATGGGCCCTTTTTATTTTTTTTAAGAAAGCTTAGGTCTTTTCCTAAGCGACCTATATGGTCGCTTAGTGGGATGCGAGTGGGATATCTATCAAAAAAAATATTTTGTAACTCAAGATATGAAATTTTTGACTTTTTTTGCAAAATCAAAAACTTTGTTGACTTTTTTTAAAAAAATGGACCCATTTTTTAATTTTTTTTTTTTGCTCAGAAGAAAGCTTATGTGTTTTCCTTTAACACCTTTTTTGTCGCTTAGTGGGATGCGAGTGGGATATCTATCAAAAAAATGTTTTGTAACTCAAGACATAACATTTATTACTTCTTTTTTTGCAAAATCAAAAACTTTTTTGACTTTTTTTTCCAAAATGGAGCCTTTTTTAATTATTTTTTTTTTTCTCAAAAGAAAGCTTAGGTCTTTTCCTTTAAAACCTTTTTGGTCGCTTAGTGGGATGCGAGTGGGATATCTATCAAAATAAATATTTTGTAACTCAAGACAAAGGTTTTTAAATTTTTAGGATATGCACTATTTTGATTTTTTTCATATTTGTGTGTAAACCTTAAAAATTAAACTTACGCGGAGAAACTAGACACATTAGCCTTTCCGATGGTATGTAACAACCTAACTAAAATTTCATAGCCTCGATACTGTAATACCCATAATATGTTAACCTCAGGAAGAAAAATACCCTACACCACCATAGTGGCGAGGGTATATTAAATTTTTGCAGATGTTTGTAATACCCAAAAATTAGGACGGACATCGTTTAGTCGACTCAGAATCGCTTTCTGAGTCGACTAAACGATGTCCGTCCGTCCGTCTGGCTGGCTGGTTGTCCATGTAAACCTTGTGCGCAGAGTACAGGTCGCAATTTTGAAGATATTTCGATAAAATTTGGTACATATAATTTGTTCGGCCCAAGGACCAAGCCTGTTGAAACTGGCTGATATCGGTCCATTATTTCACCTAGCCCGCATACAAATGTCCTCCTGAAAGTGGACTTTATCGGTCACAAATGTTTAATTTATATAGGTATCTACACAAGTTTTTCTCCAAATAAGTTTTATATATACGGAATTCAAGTCACCAAATTTTATTATGATCCGTCCATAATTAGTCATAGCTCCCATATAAGACCTGCTTCCGATAATCACTTTAACGAGCATAAATCTCCTAAAAATGTTGGTATACACATAAAATGCAACATAAATAACTTTCATATAGACATTAATAACACCACCTAATTTCATGATGATCGGTCCATAATTTGACATAGCTCCCATATAAGGCCCACTTCCAAAAATCGCTCACGAATATAAATTATTGCGCTGAAAACTACCTATAGGATTGAATAAAAAAGCCGCAAGATGCAAAACTCAGACAAATTTTGGGGGCGGAAAATTAATAGCGGTCGGCCTCACATTGCACCCCTCCAGTGGCTATTATCGGTCAGTTGTAGTGGTTTTTTTTTAAGGTTTGAAATATGAAAATATGAAAAAAATCAATTTAAAAACCTTTGTCTTGAGTTACAAAACATTTATTTTTATAGTTATCCCACTCGCATCCCACTAAGCGACCATAAAGGTTTTAAAGGAAAAGACCTAAGCTTTCTTTTGAGAAAAAAATAAAGAAATAAAAAAGGGTCCATTTTGGAAAAAAAGTAAAAAAAGTTTTTGATTTTGCAAAAAAAAAAAGTAAAAAATTTTATGTCTTGAGTTACAAAACATTTTTTTGATAGATATCCCACTCGCATCCCACTAAGCGAAAAAAAAAGGTGTTAAAGAAAAACGCATAAGCTTTCTTCTGAGCAAAAAAAAAAAATTAAAAAATGGTTCCATTTTTTTAAAAAAAGTCAACAAAGTTTTTGATTTTGCAAAAAAAGTCAAAAATTTCATATCTTGAGTTACAAAATATTTTTTTTGATAGATATCCCACTCGCATCCCACTAAGCGACCATATAGGTCGCTTAGGAAAAGACCTAAGCTTTCTTAAAAAAAATAAAAAGGGCCCATTTTGAAAAAAAAGTCAAAAATGTTTTTGATTTTTTAAAAAAAAAGTCAAAAATATTTTATTTATTTTTTTAATTTTTTTTTTCCAAAGATTGCATAAATAGCTATCTAAACTATTTGGAACACATTTTGCTAAGAACAATAGGTAATAAGTTATATGAATAAGAAAAAACACCTGTTTGGCCAAAATGTAAAATTTTGACCTCCTATAACTCAGAGAGTTCTTGACCGATCTTGTTGAAAAATTGTGTCCGAATTACTATCCAATAGAACTAACATTGGTGCAAATTTCATCCCGATCGGAAGACATCGATTTCAAAAGTTGGTTCACTTGACGTGAAATGCCCCATATATGTTCTCCTAATAAATAGCGGAGTCGATTAAGCCATGTCCGTCTGTCTGTCTGTCTGTCTGTCTGTCTGTCTGTCTGTCTGTTGAAACCAATTTTCTGAAGACCCCAAATAACTTACAAACTTGATTCATACATCAATATATCGGGAATTCTTCCGACTGATTGCTATATAAAATCGAGAAAATCGGCCCACAAATGGCTGATATAAAAGAAAAAAACAGGGCCTATTTTTGATCTTTATCTGGATTACTAAATCATTAATATATACAATATGGATATGTAATGATACATATTTCAGAGCCCAATGCAACGCTCTATATAAAGCTATAGAAATTTGGACCTACAATTGGTCAAAATCGGGAAAAATATTTTTTAAACGAATTTTTTTTTTTTAAAAAAAACATTTTTTTGTCATAAATTCTTTTTCACTAGTATATTTAAAAAAAAAATTAAAAATTAAAAAAACATTTTAAAAAAAAAATTTTGAAAACTATTTTGAGAAAAAAATATTATTTTTAATTTTGACTTGTTTATTTTTTACTAAATGCAACATTAAAATTTATGTAACCATTGTTAAAAACCTACCATAGGTCAATAATAACTATTACTGTAATTCGAAACTAAATATAATGGTTCAGACCAAAATGAAATATATCCAATATACATAAATTAATTCTTTATATTTTTAAAATATATTAATGCCCAATTAATGTCAATGTTATTGTTTATGTTGATCCCATATTGTAAATTTACTAAAAAAAATATTCAAAATACAGATTTGATTGAGCCGCTGATTTCAAATTTTATCTTCACCATCGCAATTATTTTTTAAGCTCATTAAAAAATAATCGGGACAATATTAAATCAAGTCTTAGAATTTAAAAATTTTTGTTTTTTTAGAATTGTGACGGCAAATTATTAATTATGTGTGTTTAATTTCATAAACATTTTTAATTCGAAAGGATTGGTAAAATAAATATTTTTCGGCAACGACAAACTGCTTAGAATTCTCTAATCAATCACAAATATAGTGTTTTTAAAATTCTAGATGGCAGTAATTTTTTTAAAATTTATTTCCATACAAATAAGTTTGTCATTACGTGTGAAATTTCTAAAATATACATTGTCGATCCGATAATGTATATACATATGTATGTTTGCATATTCTGGATCCTTGTAGATAGATTTGTCGAAAAATTCCGTAATTAAAAATTATTTTACAGTTTTATCATTTTGTGTTTATAATGGGAAAAATATGTGTGTAAGTATATAGAAATTATTTCGCAGTGTTCACAGATCCTCAAAATTTATGTTTATGGGAACACTCACTCTAAATTACATACATATGTATGTATATTGGTACTTAATACTAATACGTACTATTATTATATTTTTGTGTTGTGTTGTGTGTGGAATGTTAGAGTTTACATTTGTATTGAACAGTTGACAGCTTTTAAGACTCATATTGAGAACCATAATGTTGTTGGTTTTGAAATCTAAGCACATTTGACACGAGTTAATGGAGCATCCAAGTATGACATTTACTGTGAAAACATTCATGTTTAACACAAAATATTTTTTGCATTTGTGTCTATACATATATGTATGTATGTATGTACATATATAGTATGTATGTTTGTTCATGTGTGTGTATAATAAAATTGTATTTGTATAAATCCATAATATTACGGTATATAAAATATGTACAATAATATTTTATGTAGCCGCATATAAATTTATTTTACAAGTAGGATGTACGACTGAGTAAGTAAATGAACGAATGAGTGAGTGAATATGACAAATACATCAAATAAATATTTATTATAAACAAATACATTAACAAACATTACAATATCTGTTCATACTTATGTATGTACATTGTTCAATATAAGTACATACGAATAAATAAAGCTTTCTTTTCGCATATTTGAACATACATATACACTAGGATGGCCCTTATTTTGCACTTTTTGATGCTCCTAAGGTCGGATAACGCTTATCTTAAGTAGCAATTTTAAGAATAATATATAAAAAAAATAAAAATTAAATGTTGAAATAAAAATCGAATAAAAAATAGTTTTCGTATTTCGATAACCCATTATAACTTAATACTATGAATGTGTTATTAATCGATTAATCAGTTACCTGGTTAATCACATATTTTTAATATTTATAATTTTTTGAATATTTTTGATTTTGATTGTTCAACATTTAAGAATAATTGATCAGTCAGAAATTTGAATAATTTTAAATATATTATATGAATTTTATATAATTTTTGTTATTTCTTATTTGTTAATTTTTTTGTATAGTTATATTAAGTAGGTATATACAATCTGAATTATTAAGATAGCGGAGTCGATACAGCGATGTCTGCCTATTTATTTAAATAAACTTTCTGAAGACCCTAAATCACTTACAAACACGAATGGTACCACAATATATCAGTTATGATTCTGTTTCGTTTGCAATTGAAAATCAGGAAAATATGCCGGCAAATGGCATAAAAAAAAGCGACGACTACGTCACTTATATCTCGAATACTAAGTTCTTCATATACATACAATATGAATGGATATCATATGAAAGCCATATTAAAGTCCTTTCCAACGATATATTAATAATTTGGGCCAACAATGGGACAAATAAATTGCCGTAATATATGAAGCTTAATTAATTTTAACTATTTAATTTAAAAATGTTTTTAGTTACAGTACAGAAATTCTTCAAGTAACTGAATATAAGGACTGAGATCGAAAAATTCTTAACACACGTTTTTCATTAAAACTTTTAACCCAAGTATTATTAAATTTTTTTTATCAAGTTAGCTTTGTAAAGCATGTCAGTTATTATGTTTAATGTCAACTATATTTATTTGTTGTTAATCTGATTAAAATGAGGAACGAAAAAAAGTGCGTACTAAAATTATTAAATATTTTCAATAAAACCCAACTTGTTTCCAATGTTATTCAACAATACCGGGAGAACTTGTCCGTTGATAGAAAATCTGGTTCAGGTAGAAGAAATGGTTCACATGATGTTTCTAAAGCCAAAAATATAGAAAGCATTTTCAAAAGAGTTCCCAATACATCCGATAGGAAAGCAGCCCGGTTAGCTCAGTGTTCGGACTATTTGGTACGAAAAGTCAAAGCTAATGCAGGTTTAAAAACACACAAGGCTCAAAAAATTCCTGACAGGTACGCTTCCGGGTCAAAATTTTGATGTTGCTGATGCTCGAGGGAATGTTGAAGAAAAGTTTAGGATCCAAAAGCAGAAAAAAGTTTGGTATGGCAAGCAATATGCAGTGGTGGGAAAAAGGCCAAACATTTGTTACAAAGTTCTCTATAAATACCGAAATTTACATCAAGGAATGTTTGCAAAAAATGATGCTTCCATTCATAAGATTTCTTAATGTGTCCACTTATTTTTGGCATGATTTGGCATTCTGTCACTATGGTAATTAAGGTCTTGTGTGGTAAAAGAACAATAATGTGGTATTTGTACTAAGAGAGGCAAATTCTTCAAACTGCCTGGAGCTTAGGTCAGTGTAGAGATATGGGCTCTTGTTAAAAGAGAATTGAAAAGCACAAAAAAGGTGTCCAAAAGTGTGGTAGATTTTAAACGGAGATGGACAACCTCTTCGAACAAATTGACAGAAATCGCTATAAAAACCATATTGGAATGGTTTCCGAAAAAGTTTCAAAATTTCATTACTAGTGATTAGAACTATAAATTAAATTTTTTTTTTTGTAAATTGTAGTAATAATTTCAATCAAATAAAAGAAACTTCAAAACTTGAGGTTTAGTGGTTTCATTTTTATTAACATATATGTATGTATGTTAAGAATTTTTCGATCTCAGTCCTTCATATACATACAATATGAATGGATATCATATGAAAGGCATGTTAAAGTCCTTTCCAACGATAATTAATAATTCGGGCCGACAATGAGACAATTTGGGGACAAATAAATTGCCGTAATATATGAAGCTTAACACTAACAGTGTAGAAATTCTTCAAGTAACTGATTATATAAACTATTTCAGTATTTCATTAATATTATCTACAATATTAGAAGAGATGTTCAAGTGAAAAAGTATATCATTTTTGTAATATTTAGTAACGGTTCAATAGAGTACAAAAATTTATATTAGCAACATTTTCTAATAATTTTTAGTAGAGAATGCTAACATTGCTATATTCGACAGTTTTGAGTCAGATATAAAAGGGTTAATGTCCTAGAAATGTAAAATAATGTGTACGTAAATTAGCAACACAAAAATTGCAATTAATATTAGAAAAGAAGTTGGTTACGAAATGTCTTTTTATACCCACCAAAAAAGATACTGATTTTTTCTTTCCGTTTGGAACACATCGAAATATTGGTCAAAAAGTATTTATATCCTGACTCCTAATAAGATTCTAAGATGATCTAGACGTCTGTCTGTTGAAAGCACTATAGGGACCAACTGAGAGGAGCTAATGGGCTGAAATGCTCTATGTTGATAAGGTTTGTTTAGTATTGAAAATAAGCGAAAATAGCACCCATACAAATTTTCCCCCGGAATACTATTTGAGCAGTCATAAATATGTTGATTATGCGGCAATCCTGATAAAATTTTGCACAAATTTGTTCTAAGTACTCTGCTATTTTTTTTACAATATTTCTTATGGTACGGATCATAGATGAGAACTAGATAGATAACTGAGAGCCAAAAACCTTATGTGTGCAAATAGATTATTTGTGTTTAATTGTTTCATTGAAATTTCTCTCTTCTTCCCCACTGTGTATTTATTCTATGGTACGGATGAAACAATTGCTTTATTTTAAAATAAAGACGACTATAACAAAAATTATCTTTAAAATTTCTTTTGTGGTTAAACTATTTGTTTTCATTAAACAAATGAATCAGTGAATAGGCTTTAATTTATTGATACTCAGTACTAAATAATTCAACGATCTTTTTAACCTAAGTATGTTCATTAGAGTGACACTAATTTCGGTTGCTGTTTCTTAATTATAATGATATGCAATTTTTGATGTTTGATGAAATTAATGATCATACTGATGTAAATTTGATTACATACGTTTCTCTATGTACCCACAAAGGGGTACATAATAATGTTTTTTCTATTCTTACTTATTGATTTCCCTAATTTATGAACTTAGTAACATACAAATTTCTAGATGTTTCAAAAATGTGGGAATAGAGACAACGTTGCACTGTTACATCTTTACATAAGTTTAGTATGGTTATAGCTAAAAGGGTCTTAATAATTTTATCTAAGACTGATTTATTGTATTAATAAACTAATCTGAATTAAATAACACATCTTTATTCCAGAGGTTAATTAGGAACTAATGGTACCTTTTGTTGTTTCTTAATTAATCAACCAAAAAACATGAAATATATCTGAAAAAAGTTAGAATTTACAAAAAACGACTTATTTATACATTTTATTTGATAGAACTTTTAAATTCTACGAATCAGTGAAAATAGGAATGAATTATAAAAAGGGCTTGCTCTTCCTAAACCCATAAAAACCTAAATGTTTTAAAATATATTCACTATGGAAGTGGAACAAGAACGGCTATACATATTTCTAAATTTTCAAAACTTATTGGTCTAGAAACATTTACCACATATATCCGTGCTTTAACAAATTAAACATGCATTTTCTCACTTGCATTATACTTTAACGAATGTGCAATGACGATTTAAATTCAACGGTCTGTAACGACTGCATGCAGCATTCATCATGTTTGACGGCACGACCATCAGTAGCATGCGGTTATTGGCATTGTTTGTAAGTATGGCAATACTAAATGTTCGGGCTGCTGGAAATGATATCGAAGGCTCTGGAATTCGAATGAACTAGTATGTCCGTAAAGAGCATTGTAGAAGATTCCCGATAGATGGCGCGTGTATAAATAGTGGCAGAGCTGGCAGTCGTGAGTTGAGTTGATCGTTGTCGCTGTTAGAGTTAACATCAACTGTGTGTGAGTTCATTTCTACGAATTGATAAACTTGTATAAAGACACTGAGTGAATATTTAATTCTGTTGTTGTTGTACATTCTAAATAAATAAAGAGTTGTTACAATTTTAAACTACTGAAATTGCTTTTTATTTGCAATCAAAAATATCCGGTTTATTTAAAGGAAATAAACCTCGTTTTTAAAAGGTAAAAACGTAACAATACTTTAACGAAGTAGCGGGTTAAAATCTAGTATTTGATATTAAAACATCTATGGGTAAATTAAATACATTTGTTTTTTAGGCGACGGAGATGTGAAAAATAAGGGCCACTCTAATACAAACATTCATTTTTATGATGTTTGTGTAAGTAATACACACACATTCACTGCATATTTGTTACTGGTAGAAGGGGTTGGTCAAATAGTAGGGATTTACTTTCAATTAAAAAGTCAAAAAAAGTTAATACACGAACATTGTCTGCATTCTTTATATTATTGTACCTATTTACATAAATATATGTCTGTATCTATACATATATTTACAAAAATATCTATGTGTATACCTAACATCCCAGCAGTTAAGCAAGTAGTCAATGTATCCCTTATAGACAGAAATCGTCACAAATGTCTTACCACTTGGCTAGCTCCAATTTATATATTTTGGTCATTTGACACGTATGTGCTCTTTGGAGTGCAAAGAGAATACAATTGGTTACTTTATATATCCCAGGTAATCTAGCGTGAAGACAATTGTCACTTAAGTGTCTCTAAGTAATCTGGAGTGTAGACACTTTAAACGTTTTGTGAGTAATTTGTTCAAACTGGTTTTTTTTTATACAAATTGTGTTGATATAATTCCCATACAGATAATTTTTATTTTCGCTTAAGTATACTGATATCCCATGTAACATAGCATGAAGTCAATAGTCACTTTAGTGTCTCTTAGTAACCTATAGTGAAGTCACTTTTAACGTTTATTTTGTATTGCACTTTAGAAAGTAGTTATTTTACCCACCAGAAGCAATCCATTGGAGAGTTGTCGAAGAAAGGTTAGTTTACAAGGTATCGTTTAGCTATGTCTTTTAGCTAACTATTTGAGGTCAATTAGCACTGGTTACCAGTTAGGTAGGTAGTAAGGTAACTGACGTTATTTAACCAGTATGTGAATCCAATGCGTTGACTACTTTAGACCAGCTATTAGACAGGCTCGTTGTAGTCAATAAGGGTCAATTGACCCCCTGCTTAGGACATGCACGTGTTAAAATAACTAGTCACGTAGCTATTGAAGTAACTAGTTCCCACCCTAAATGATGGGTAAAATCACTAGTTCGTGACTGTCTCCTAGAACTGCTGGGATACTGCATACATTCTCATACACATGCGAAACATAAAAAGCCATCTATTTAATGTTAAAGATTCCCCATTTAAAAAATGATGAATGCGTTTTCAGTGTAATAATCCAAATAGCCGCCAATGAGCATTAAGTACTAACGAGAGGCAGGCAGCAATTGTACATTTGTTTTTTCTGTTGCAAAATCAATGACATTGGCGGGCCGGAAAAACCAACATTTTTAAAATAAAAACTCAGACAGACAATTACCATAAATGGAAAAAAAGAAAAAAAAATTAAAAACCAATTAATCATAATGCGTTCGTAAGTATTTTTTCCGGTTTTATTTATACATTTTTCATTCGGTCAAGTTAATATTGATTGAAATCCATCGTTAAGGAAAACCAATGGTTTTTATGGCGAAATCATTTTAATTTATACAAAATTTATACGCATATACATATGTAGATAAACTATCACATATTAATACTTTAGACTGGTACAAGTTAAACTGCATATAAATTAAATTTGTTTAAACTTTTTTTCACATAATGCAGTGTTTTCCGTATTTCAGCAGTGTTTTCCGTTATTCCAGAAAAACAACAAGAAGTGTTGTATTGTAGTAGACATTGCCATCTCCTTTACTACTTCGATCTCTGAAGTAAGCATCTGAATTCTTTAAACAGATCCTTAGCTATCGCCAATTTCCCGATTCAAAATTGTACAAGAAATTAAAGAGAATTTTAAAAATAGTGAACGTTTATTCTTAAATAGAGTAACAAATTCAGAAAAGTCATGTGTTAGAAAAAATTAGAATTGAAACAACTCATTTAAAACTAGCTGGATAAAATTACTTGGATGCCATTGTATATGAATTTTGATTACTCTGAATTCCAAAATGTTTAGAATGATCTACTTAAGCTAATAATGTACGGTTGTCAGACCATTTACTGAACATTTTTCTGACAACTATGTATACATAGCTTTAGAATAAGCATTTTTCTTTCGCTTCATTTAAAGGGTTATATTCGAACAGAATTCATTATTTTTTTAAATAATTCATAATTCGACAGGGAATTTGCTTCAGTACCCAAGAAACAATTATAAGGACTGAGATCGAAAAATACTTAACATTCAAATATGTTAATAAAAATGAAACCACTAAACTTGCAGTTTAGTTGATTGAAATTATTATTACAATTTACAAAGAATATATATGTGTAATTCTAATCACATTATACTTTTTATAGTCCTTTCTGTCACTTTGTTCGAACAGGTTGTCCATCTCCGTTAAAAATCTACCACACTTTTGGACACCTTTTTGGTCCTCCTCAATTCTCTTTTAACAAGATCTCAATATCTCTCCATTGGACTTAGCTCCAGGCAGTTTATAGGATTTGCCTCTCTTGGTACAAATACCATATTATTGTTCTTTTACCACTTAAGACCTCAATTACCATAGTGACAGAATGCCAAATCATGCCAAACATAAATGGGCACATTAAGAAATCTTATTAATGGAAGCATCCTTTCTTGCAAACATTCCTTGATGTAAATTTCGGTATTTATAGAGCCCTTTGTAGCAAATTTTTGGCTTCTTTTGCCGCAACTGCATATTGCTTGACATACCAAACACTTTTTGAGAAATGTTCTGCTTTGAATCCCAAAATTTTCTTCAACATTCCTTCGAGCATCAGCAGCATAAAATTATTCACCCGGAAGCTGCGGAAAACTTTCCAGAACATACGTATCGTCATTCATTATGTAGCAGGAATATTATTTATAAAATTTGACTTCAATATCCGTGCTCTGTCTTTGGCCTTAAAATTTTTAGCAGAGTTCCTGTCATCAAATTTTTGAGCCTTGAATGTTTTTAAACCATCATTGGCTTTAACTTTTCGTACCAAATAGTCCGAGCACTGAGCTAAACGGGCTGCTTTCCTACCGGATGTTGGGTGCTCTTTTGAAAATGCTTTCTATTTTTTTGGCTTTAGAAACATCATGTGGACCATTCCTTCTACCTGAACCAGGTTTTATATCAACGGACAAGTTGTCCCGGTACTGTTTAATAACATTGGAAACAGTTTCCTACCGGATGTTGGGTGCTCTTTTGAAAATGCTTTCTATTTTTTTGGCTTTAGAAACATCATGTGGACCATTCCTTCTACCTGAACCAGGTTTTATATCAACGGACAAGTTGTCCCGGTACTGTTTAATAACATTGGAAACAGTTTGACGGCAGACTTTTGATTGTTTGGCCAACTTTTTGTAGGACCAAGTTGGGTTTTGTTGAAAATATTTAATAATTTTAGTACGCACTTTTGTATGGTCACTCATTTTAATCAGATTAACAACAAATGAAAATAACTGACATTAAACATAATCACTGACATGCTTTTCAACAGTAACTTTATCAAAAAAAAAAAATCAAATAATACTTGGTTTAAAAGTTTTAATGAAAAACGTGTGTTAAAAATTTGTCGATCCCAGTCCTTAGCTGTAAATTCGGAACTTGACCTACACATGAACAAAGCTTATAGTACTATGAAAGTCAAAATCACAAAGTATACAGAGGTGTCAAATTTGACGTTTCAAAAACTCAAAATCAGATGAAAAGGCAGTTCTCTTAAAAAAGGATAGTAAATATTTTGTACTACAATATCAGTGATGTGTTAAAGCAAAACGCTATATACAACGCGAATATGGTAGACAAAGTAATGTAATCAAAACAAACAAATAACCAAAACAAAACAATGCAAAAGGCAGTTTATAAAGAAAGAGACGAATAGGAAACCAGATTATTTTCTGTCTCGTGACAGAATTCGCAATTTGAAACAAGTCCAAAATATTGTCGAATTGTGTTTTAATGAATGAACTAAGGGCATCTTTGTGTGACTCAGAAACAATGCCATTTTTAAATTCCATATACATATTATTGAACTAGTCGAATACGGTGTGATTCATTTAGAGATTGTTTTTCCACAGATCAAATGTCATCATGTTTTTATTTACTATTGTTTGACTCATTCATCATGAAAGACTCATACCGCAGTAATGTGTACTTCCAGCAACAATGACTTTGTTGAGAAATAATTTCAGTAAGAGCTAATTTCGGGTTCTGGAACTGACTACTGACCAACTAGATCCAGTGATATCACACCTCCGGGTTTTTTCTTTGGGATTATGTAAGGTCAAAATCGTAATTCGCGAGCCAACATTTTAACTAAATTAACTTTAAAAAGTAAATGTCAGATATTGTCCTTTCGGGTCGTAATAAAGATATCGACATCCATTTATATTTTAAATGTTTTAGTTAAAAAATTCATTCCATTCTGCAATGTTTTAAAAATTAAATATATTTTTTTTCTAAGCGTTAAAATTAAAGCTAAAAAATATATGTCACAATTGTAATTATTAAAAAAATCACCCTTTACATACATTCATATGTATTTAATTTGTTCAATTAACCCACCTAACCAGAGCATTCGAAAGTGATATCACTATAGAACTACAGTGCACTCGCGGTAACGTGAACTAATTAAAACCAAGGAAGTTCATGTTAGTGAAATTGTTCACGTTAGCGATTGTCGAATTTCATGGAAAAAATATAAAATTTTATAATATAAACCTGTGTTTTACACGCTTGAACGTGAAATAAAACAAAATTATTGATTAAAATGCATTACAAAACAAAACGAGATCACAAGAAACTACCTATAAATTGAAATAAAATCACATAGCAAATAAAATGACTCATTCGTTGCCACTAAAAAAAATTAATTTAGAGGATACAAACACATTTTTTTTACAAGGGGATTCTCAAAACTTTAAAAATTTAATTTAATGTATGTATGAAGTGTTGTCTACATAATTAGAAAACAAATGCAGTGAAAAAAAATTGTTCACGTTATTGAGCTTTCTGAGTTTGTTCACGTTACAGAGTAATCAATGTAAGAAAAAGCTTGTTCACGTTAGGCGGTGTTCACGTTAGACGGTGTTCACGTTACCGCGAGTGCACTGTATTTGCTAACGTTTTTTGTACAAATCCAATTAATATTACGTTTTCTAAAACCTTAAAGTTGCTATATAAATATATTTACATAACATATTAACTACTTGTTTTTCGCTTTTATCTTGTTTAAGATACCGCAAATGTTCATACGTACCTACATACTTAAATTTAAATAATAAAAGTTTCTAATATTTATCAAACATTTTTCGTAAATTTGCGAATGTTTGGCCAGACGGGATATTTTTGTTTTTAATTTTATTTAAATGTTTTAAATCACTTTAATGGAGAATGGTTTTATTTATTTATTTATTTACTATATATTTTCTTTTTTGCATAAAATTTAAAAACAAAAGCAAACAAGAGAAAATCTCCAAATAAAATGCATTTTATGCTGTTTCACTGAAATACCAAAGTGTAAACTTTGTCTAGATTTTTATTTTTATATTTTTCTTTTTCATTTCTTATTTCTTCGGCATAATAAAATCACAAATTTGTTTTGTCATGACGTTTGCAACATATATTAGTACATACGTATATTCATATATAATCTTATAGATTCTAAACCGTTGTGGTTCTAGGGTCCGTTACGATTTATCTAACTCATTATACATCATTTCTGTAGATTTTTGAATCTGAAAAATTTCCTTATATCTCAGTTATTTACAGAACAATTTACTGATTTTTAATACCAAAATTATCATAAATATATCAGGAGTCTTAAGTCTGTCTTTAAAGTCCATATATAGTTTAATAATTCAGTTGAAAGGAGAGACAATCGCCCAATTACTAAACAATTGTTGTTAAACATAAAAACAAATAAAGCAATATGGAAATATGTTATGCTTCAAAAAACAGTTTTACCGTTTGGTTACATTCTTTGTAATCCTGTATTTAACATGTTACTATACAAGTTTGCGTTCTAGTTTTCGTATCTTTTAACATTATTTCATTATAATAAAACTACTTGCTCAAAGAGTCAATACACGCAGAAAAAAATATAGTTGTGCATGTTTACTGTAACCATTTCAACATTTTTAACAATATTATAGTCACAGTAATATGGTTAATTTACGATGCACCTGATTGTATCAACCATATATATGGTTACAGTAAACAAATATATGTTTGTGACAACCATGTATATGATGAATTATTTTATCATAATATGTTGTTCTCGGATTATGATATCCATAAGCCGAGAGCAACATAATATGGTAAGTCCTTCATCATATTAATGGTTGTCATAAACATATATTTGTTGACTGTAACCATAAATATGGTTGATACAATAATTTGAATCGTAAATTAACCATATTATTATTGCCACAATCATATAAATAGTTACTATGACTATAATATGGTTAAAAATGTTGAAATGGTTACAGTAAACATGCACAAATTTTAAAATAGTTACAGTAAACATGCTCAACTATATTTTTTTCCTGCGTGTAGGTTTTGGTACTTATTAATTTCCCTTAACTATCTTCAATGACCAATCATTTCAATTAGAGTTTAACAAAAAAAAAAAAAAACATTTTACTCGTAATATTACCACAATCTTGTTTAACAGTTTAAAGAAATAGTTATACAGCAAAAAAATTAAAATATGCTCCCAAATATATGAATTCCATTCAAAATTCATAATCGCTGAATTTTTTCTATGCTACTTTTTGAAAAGAGCAATATGTTAAAATTATGCTGTTTAAATTTCCTTAAAAATATTTAACATTTCTGATGAAATAAAACCCATGCTAAACTAATGTATTTATATATAATTTACACACATAAACTCTAATGATAGGTAATTGAGATTCGACCCAGCCGTATGCAAAATACTTAAATTTTTTCTTTCGTAAATTTTCCATACATTTATGTTCTTGTCGAACTTGAGTAAAATTCTTTTCGCAACTTCTTGCAGAGTATGTTATTTTCATTTTTTGTTCATTCTTCTTGTTGCAAAGTTTTAAATGAAAAATTTGTTTATTTTTTTTTTTTTGCATTCGTTCCTTATTTGGATTTTTTTTTTTTAAATTTGAGTTAAATTTGTTTGGAAAAGCAAAAAAGCTTGAAATGAATGACGATTTATGCAAAGTTTTTGATAAATTCATTTTTGTATATTGACGTGATGTAGTGACATTCAAAAAAAAAAATTGATTTGTCATGTTTAAATTGCCTTTTTAATAACTGGCGACATACATGCATACTTGTGATTATTATTAGGAACAACTTTAACACTGTAAGCCCAATTTTCTCCATCTCCGGTTGTCAGTATATTGTCACGATAAAAACAAAATAAAAAAAATATTTTACGAAAAATACGTAACCACTAAATAAAATACCTATATATATTTTTTTTTTATTTCAAAAACTCCTTTTACTTAGGACAATGCAAAACAAATATTTAGTGTTATTTTATTTGATGCTATCTGATCCTACAAAACACTTTTAAGAGTAAACACCGTCAAACAAATTTGTGCTAAAAAAGTGGTTACGGTTTTTTTAGTAAATATTTGCCATGTCTGAACATACCTTAAGAAAATTAATAAATTCATAAATTTTTGATGAGTAATCTACAAAACTGTTAACGATTGGACTTTAAAATTATAGAATGTACACCATCAAAGATTACTGTTATCATTTTGTCGCCATATTAAACGTAAAACCATAGATAAATACACATAGATCGTAAACTCTCCTGCCAAATACCTAACTCAGTTGCCAAAAACCTAAGTGGTGAGAATGTATTCGTAAAAGAAAACTATGTGGAAACAAAAAAAACACTCGCATGTGTAATTAATATTTTGAGTAATTTTATTGTTTGAGTTTTTTCTAGTTTCTGCTCCATGTTTCTCTATGCGTAAAACATGCATTAAAAAACACTTAAAATTAATATTTATGTTATATTCCTTTCTTTTAGAATTAAAAGAAAAAACATTTTACATTAAATATTGTCTATTAAGAAATAATTTTCATCTTTAGAAAACATCTGAAATAACTTCCCTTGAAATACGCTAATTTCAAGCTGAAACTAAAATAGAGTTTTGTTTGCCGCCTTTATTTAATGAACAAATTAATACGTTTCATTTATTTTTAATTGCCGATGATATTATTCAAATTTTTTTTGGATGAATCGAATGTTTTCAACAAATTTTAATTCATGATGAATTAATTCACATATTAATTCAAATCATATTTTAAGCCACCGGTAGAGGCACAAAGCGCTTTAAAAAAAAGCTGACGGAACCTGGGCACGAAGTGCTATAGAAAAAGCAACAGTATTTGCTGAACATTTACGTGAAGTATTTCAACCTAATTCCACGGCATATGAGTTCGAGCTCGAAGAATTGCCGGTTTCAACAATGGCTAATGCAGCCCAATTCGATATTGGCTCTGAGGATGTTAATAGAGTAATTAAAAATAAATTGAACTTGAAAAAATCACCGGGATATGATTTAATAACTCCATAATTGATTAAGAACCTACCAAATGTGGCAATAATTGAGCTTTCTATATTGTTTAATGCGATATTGAAACTTGGAATTTATCCATAAAATTGGAAAATTTCTCAAATAATAATGATACCGAAACCGGGTAAAGACTTAACCCTGCCATCTTCTTATAGACCTATTAGCCTACTCCCTTGTTTGTCGAAGCTGTTCGAGAAAATATTCCAGGAAAAGATCATACCTTTTTTGAATGATGGAAATATTATCCCAGGACACCAATTTGGTTTCCGTAAACATCATGGCACCATTAAAGAAGTCAATCGTTTAAGCTTTTGACAAGGTATGGCATAAAGGTCTAGTACATAAAATCAAATGTTTACTACCACTATGTACTCATAAGTTGCTGGAGTCTTATCTATCGAATAGACTTTTCAGAGTTAAGTTCAATGATTATGTGACGAGAAAATACAAGAATAGAGCTGGCGTTCCACAGGGAAGTGTACTAGGACCTACGTTATATTTGATTAACACCTCTGACTTGCCTACGTGCGATAAATTAACAATTTCTACATTTGCGGATGATACCGCCATTATTAGTTCACACGAAAACCCACTCATAGCATCTAGTCAACTGCAAAATTATCTCGTACGTGTGGACATGATTGAAAAACTGGCGAATAAAGGTGAATGAGCTGAAAATTAAACATGTTACGTTCGCTGTAAGGAGAGGAAATTGCCCACCTGTCACACTCAACAACGTTAATATACCGCAGTCTGATTATGTCACCTACCTTGGTATTCATCTTGATAGACGGCTTACTTGTCGCCGTCACATAGAAACCAAGAGACTTCACATGAAGCTAAAAGCCTCTAGCTTTCATTGGTTAATCAGTGATCAATCAAAATTAAGCCTTGAATATAAAGTCATCCTGTATAAGACCGTTTTAAAACCAATTTGGACGTATGGAATTCAATTATGGAGAATGGCTAGCAACACCAGTATTGATCTTATACAGAGGGCCCAATCTAAAATTCTTAGGACCATGACGGGAGCACCATGGTATATAAGAAATGAAAACATCCACAGGGACTTAGATGTGACATTGGTAAAGGAAGAGTTCAAGAAAGTCGGTGAGAAATATATTGTTAAGCTGCAAAACCATCCCAATACGCTTGCAAGACAACTTGTGCAGATCCAAACCCGATCCAAGCTCCGTAGAGCTGATCTACCACCCCGCTAAGATGAGTGCCAGTTAACCATGAAGGCTCTCTTGTTGGAGAGCAAATATTTTTAATTTTAGTTATAAGATTTAAATACTTATTGTTAGGCCTATAAAAGGCAGATTCAATAAATTAAATATTTAGTTTGCTTAAAATAATATATTTTATGCAAACTAAATATATTTAATAATTATTATTCACTAGCTTGACCCGATGCGCTTCGCTACCCCTGTCGTAGTCTATGTTGGAAATTTCAATAAAATCGTTTCGGCCGTTTAGGCGTGATGATCAAGCAAACAAACAAACAAATAAACAAACTTACAAAGACATTTATATATTTATATAGATGATGAATTCATTAAATTGTATGTATTTTTTTACTCTCAAATAGAAAATTCTGATATAAAAATGGAATTATTTTCTGATATACAATTAGACAATTTGAAAATATTTAAATACTAAAAATTAAAACAAG
Source organism: Calliphora vomitoria (assembly GCA_942486065.2). NCBI lineage: Eukaryota > Metazoa > Arthropoda > Insecta > Diptera > Calliphoridae > Calliphora > Calliphora vomitoria. The sequence continues at coordinate 50,501,432 of OW818030.2, read as the reverse complement.
GAGTGCGCACGAAAAAAATTTGGTCCGCTTATAACTAACAATACTGTTAAGTTTGATACAATCCTACCCTATTTGTATGGTACCACTTAACCACAATTTCGCCTCTGTATAAACAAAGTTATATTTTCGTGAAATATAATTTGAAAGTAAATTTTAATTTGGCTAAAGTCATTTATTATAATTACACTACTACCCCGGTTTGCGCCGCCTCGTTCTGCGTTTGCTTCGAAGTTGCGTTTATTTTTTTAATGTCTGTGAGTTCGAAGTTGCGTCGTTTTTGTTTCAGTTTGCGTCGCATGTTTCGAAGTGGGGTCGTTAGTGCTTCGATTTGCGTCATTAAAACGAAAATGTGTGTACAAAGCTAAAACAGAAAAAGGAGATTTCCCGTTTAAGTCTAATGTAAATACATACATACATATCGCGCATTTGCTGCAACAACGTCATAACTCAAAATCAGTGTGTTTTGAACTGAGTAATACGAAATATGCGTCGTTCTATAGTCTTCAATATAGTTTTATCAGTTTTCAAAAAAGTCAATAATTTTTTCCGTGAGAGTATTTTTATGTTGTAAACATCAAAATCAAAATTCATGTTTTCTCGTTTATTTGACAAGAAAAAATTTGGGTTAAATACAGATTAGAAGGATATTAACATCTACTATTCAAATCAGATTTTATTTCTAAAATCTCATGATTTGTTGAAAATTTATTTAAGAAATAGTCATATGTCATAATACATTCAAAGCCGTTATTCTAGAAACGATATGTATTTATGTTGTCTGATGGTTGCAAGTTGTAGGTCGTTAGTAGTTACAAATTACATTTGCTGAAGTGAAGTTGATCTAAATAATTTGCAGCAATGAGTCAAAAACGATAACAATTATGCTTAGAAATAAAGCTTGACATTTTAAAACGTTTTAAATCAGGGGAAAGGGCTGTTGATATTGGAAGAAACCTTGGACTAGCCCCTTCTACAATAAAATCCATTTGTTCCAGAGATTTTGTTAACATTAAAAAAATTTGCTGAAACCGCAATATCGTTACAACATAAACAGGTTACCAAATTGAGATGATCTTTAATGGAAAAAATGGAGTCACTTCTTAACATTTGGGTAGAAAATCAAAATCAGCGAAGAATGCCATTAAGTCAAATGGTAATTCAAAAGAAAACACTTACTTTATTTGAAGATCTGAAAGAAGATTATCCGTTATCAAGTGCCGAAAGTGCGGAAGAATTTAATGCAAGCAGAGGTTGTTTTGACAGTTTTAAAATCCGTGGAAATTTGCATAACATTGCATTAAAAGGAGAATCTGCTAGTGCAGATACTTCAGCTGCAGAAAAGTTCAAACTTGAATTAAAAGCAGTGGGTATTCTGCACAACAATTTCTAAACGCTGATGCAACGGGAATTTCTTGGAAGCGTTTGCCAGGAAGAACGTACATTTCTAAATCCGAAAAATCTACTCCAGGTTATAAATCTAGCAAAGATAGACTTACTCTTTTTTTTGGGAGGAAATGCAGCGGGAGATTTTAAATTTAAGCCATTTTTAATTTACCACTCTGAAAACCCGAGAGTTTTTAAATATGTTGAAAAGAGCGAGCTTTCTGTTCATTGGCGTGCAAATAAAAAAGCATGGATGACTGCATCTTTATTCAGAGATTGGATGAACAATTGTGCTGCTCCCGAGCTAAAGGCTTATTGTTCTTCAAAAAATATTGAGTTTAAAATGCTCTTGTTAGTTGACAATGCACCAGGTCATCCTGTTTTTCAGACCATTATTCGGAAAATATTAATGTTATTTTTATGCAGCCAATGGATCAAGGTGTTATATCCAACTTCAAGTCATACTATCTGCGTCGAACTTTTCATCAACTTCTAAAAGCAACTGACGGAGATAACATGCCATCCATCAAAGAGTTTTGGAAGAATTACAATATCCTGATGGTTATTGAAAATATAAACCTATCTTGGAAAGAAGTAAAAGAATCGTGCACGAACGGAACTTAGCGTCAATTATGGCCCAAATGTATTTTCAAAGATATGGATGATATTAATGATGTTCCACACACATGTAAAGAACTTGCAGAGTCAGCTAGAAATACAAATTTTTATGGAATGGAAGAACAAGATATTAATGATCTCCTATTATACGACCCAATTCAGCGTAACAATACGCTGGACAATCAAATACTTTCGCTTCAGGTCGAAGCAGACGAAAAAAATGTTACTGCTGCTAAAATTTCTGAAGCGATGCAGTTGATATCGCAAGCAATGGACATTTTTGAAAACAATGACCCGGACGAAGACCGCAGTTTAAAAGTGTCTAGAAATGTGACCGAATATATAAATTGTTATAAAGAAATTTATTTGAAAAAAAGCGTTACAATCCAACAATCGTTAGACAAGTACATAACAAAATCATAACACATCCCTCAGTTGATTTAGTCGATTTAGATGACTAAAGTTGAAAGAAATACGATAAGACTTTTGATTTTATTCCAAGAATTCCTTATTTTTCATTTTAAAATTTTTGTTGTTTTTTTTTTTGCATTACTCCAATGAATTGTTATATTTTTACAATAATAAAAACTATTTAAAAAAAAAAAAATTAAAAATTTTTTATTGAAAAATCTATTTTTTCAGCTAAAAAATTATGAATCTCGAAACCAATTAAATGAAAATCAATACAAATGTATGGAAAAATGTGCTTCGTTTTGCGTCGCGTTTCTTCAGGCCCTATTAGCAACGCAAACCGGGGTATAAGTGTACTCTGTAATAATTCAAAGAATCAACACAAGGAGTAAGAACGAAAAATAAAAAACAAACACAGCTGATATTGTCAAACAAACGTTGACTATTATAACACTATAAGATAAGAATACACACATATCATAAAATTAAGTAAAATTTCGCCTAACTTTCAAAGAAAATATATATGAATTTGGCTTCCCATATTCTAATACCCAATAATAGTAAGTTAAATAGCTGATATTTACAATAAACCTTGATAATAAAGATTGTTGATGACGACCTTGGCAGGGTAGAAAATGCATTCCAAGTTGCCAATTGACTAAAAATAATTTTCAGTAGTATTCTTTGAATTATTATAATAAATGAACTTAAGCTAAATTAAAATATACTTTCAAATTATGTTAAATAAAAAGTTCAAATAATTACCAAAAAATCTCTATATTTATAAATTTCTGAAATATAATTAAACATTTCTTAAATACAATTATAAACTTCTGAAGCACAATTGGAAATAGTTTAGCGGTAATTTTGATACGATATAGTAGAGGTGCTGAAAAATAAAAAGAGTCATATTCATTGCTCGGGTTTTAAGGTTTTGTTTGATTTTTAATTTGTCTTATTTTATCATTGTCTTCAGCTATTTTTTTCGCAGAATTTAAATATAACTTAAAATTCGTTAATCTTATGTATTCATGGGTCAAAATTGCTCATACTGTTTTTAATGCTTTAAATGTGGACGTTGCTTATTTTGTCTAAATTTTTAAAAAATATCAAGAAATAAATATTTGTGTGAGTGTTAAAATCATAAATAGAAATAATACCATATGCCTTTCATTTGTGAAGTAAGGGTTAAAAGGAACTAGCAATTCAACTGCAACTACTTAAATTTAATAAAAATCTGAATATGTTAAAATTCCATACAATTCAAAAAGTTTAAGGATGGAGATCTCTTACCTAAAATTCAGTTTAATTATTAAAGTTATAAAATATTTGCCCAAAAATGGCTTAATTTAATTTAATGTTTCCTTGGAAACAATCTTGGAGTTAATTCATTATATATACGTTTTTGAAACACAAACAAGTTTGCACTCGTAGTAAAAAGGAACTTAATATTCCCAAACAAAAAATTAAAACCAAATGAAAAGCTGAAGCAAAAACACAAAGAAAAACAAACAGAAAAAAAAACGACAGAAGTTTTCCTTTTGCATTATTAATGCATTTAAACATATAAATACAAAATAGTAAATACGAGTACGAGTACGAGTATAAAAAACTTTTAAACATTTAAACCAATTTAAAACTATTATTGGTCTGGTAAAAAATACACACATACACACACACACAACTACGCATACATACAAACAAAGTTGTAGGAATTAAAAAGGGGAGGGACGGAAGGATTGTGATGGAAATTATACAAATGATGGTGGTGGAGCAAGTAATGACAACAACAACAACATCAACAATAGTTGAATACATCGAAATTTTCTAAGAAGTAGAGGAAAAAGTGAACTTCTTTCCTGTTGTGTTTGTTTGTTTGCTTTTGTTTTTTGTTATTATTATTCTTTTTTTTATTTTTTTGTTAAGTCCGTAATGCCAAAATGAATGAGTTTTTGTTTTTTTTTTTAACTGGTGAAAAGATAAAATGTGATTTGACCCAATTTACGCATGCATGGAGTATCCTAGAGAATTGTAGTATCTACAAATTTAAGGTGAATATGTGTACGAGGGAGTAAAACCCCCCAAGAGACAAAAAAAAAAAGGATAACTAACAGCGGTGCATATTTAAGAGATAAAAACCAACAGAAATTATATTTTTTTTGTGCATTTGCAGAGTAGATTCCCAAATTGTAAAAAAATTAATGTAATTGTACACACACAAAATTATTCTGACATCAGCATGATTAGTATAGTTTAGAAGTTTATTAAAATATTCCTACAAAGCAGAAATAAGGAACTAACATCAAATGTTGATTGGAAAACATATACACAGAAAAAAGTTTCAACATATATAGTATGATTTGATTTCATTGATTTTCAATTCATCACATTTATAAATAATTTCACAAATAGTATGATTTTGTTCATAATTTTTGTTTTCAAATAAAATCTGGGAGGCTTGAAAAAAAAAATATTTCAATTTTCATTTATATGTATTTTTATGTTGTTTAAAAATGTTTGAAATTTTTCTTGGACAATTTTTTTATTTTTTATGTTTTTCGGCCACTAAATTTGACAATATGCTATAATATAATGTTTGTTTAATTACTTATGTTTAATGATATTTTTTACGTTTCAGATTTTGTTGATTAATTTGTAATGATTGGTCAATATAGGGCCATTATACCATCATATTTTAACTAAATCATTAAGTAATGCAATTTATTATAAAATATCAACAAATTTATGTGAAAACAAATTTAAAATTTTTTTTTTTTTTTTAAATTTAATTTTTTTTTTTAATATTAAATGAAAAAAACTTTTGGTGAAAAAAAAAAATCGTGTTAAAATATTTTTCCCGATTTTGACCCATTGTAGGTCCAACTTACTATGGTCTTATATACGTCGTTGCAAAGGTCTTTGAAATATCTATCATTAGATATCCATATTGTCTATATTATTGACTTAGTAATCCAGATATAGGTAAAAAAATAGGTAAAAAGTCGAGGTTGTCCTGGTTTTTTCCTTATATCTCAGCCATTTGTGGACCGATTTTAAATAGCAGCCGAGCCGGAAGAATTCCGGAGATATTGATGTATGATTCGTGTATCTAGGTTATTTGGGGGCTTCGGAAAGTTGATTTTAACAGACGGACAGACAGACAGACAGAAATACAGACGGACATGGCTTAATCGACTCCGCTATCTATAAGGATCCAGAATATAACAGGTGGCGCAAAAGTAATCATCCTATCAGAAAATGCTATAAATTTTGCCGATTATTCGTCAAATAAATAGTCAGCAATATTCCGCGTTCTGGAGCAGTGTAGCGTAACATGGTTTATTAACGTGTATTTCGCATGTGTTTACTACACAAGTGTCAAAACAGAACTGACATTAGGGGCCAATCGCAAAATTTATAGCATTTTCTGAAAGGAGGATTACTTTTGCGCCACCTTGTATATACTTTATAGGGTCGGAAAATTATATTGTGGAAATTACAAACGAAATGACAAATTTATATATACCCTTCTCATGTACAATTTTATAATATTTGTGAACATTCTTATTCTGAATGAAAAAAGTTGGGGGAAAAAGTCATGTTCGATTGTGTATACAAAATCTTGTCCATAATACGACCGACCCACTAACAAAAGAAAGGTGATTTTATTATGTATTCCAAAATATTGTGGGTCTAGCGAGCTCAGCTGACGTATTATCGTGAGCTGGGTCAATTTTTTTTTTTTCATAAAGAACTTTTGAAATATTTTGCAGTTTATTTGAGTTTTTTATGGACTTTTACAGTACGTAATAAATTAAAATAATAACGTAACTTATAAACTTTTGATCAGATTTCTTTGAAACTCAAAAGTCAATAGAAGAAGATTTGATTATCTGAAGACTGCGCTATATTTGGCTACCTCAACTGTTAAAAACATTCAGGCCCGTTTTCTCTATGTATCGACAAACTGCCTGTTACTAAATGTCGACATAAATTTATTAGGCCGGTAAACTCTCCGTTAACAATTTTGGTTTTCTCAATATGCCGACAAAAAACATTATTTTCTGTTGGCAATACCTCTCAAAATAGATGTGAAAGGTGGGAACCCTGCCTTCAAGGGACAACATGTTTACATAAATTAGCTGTTTAATGTGGCCATCGACAGCCGGAATCTTTTGAAAAGTGCATTATCCTCCATGTCTGCCAGGTAGTTAGGCCTGGCATGATAAACTCTTTCAGCATTCACTTGGAACTCATAGTTTTTATAAAAACTATTTAATTTCGTTTACAAAAACACAAACACATAAAAACTATGAACAGCAGTCAGCTGTTATTTATTTATCTGCACGATAAATAAATAATTGGCAGATGAGGTCGGGTTAGCTTTGCGATAGAATAGAAGCAAATGAGACATTGAGAAAACCAAATTTCTTTAATCTGCAGTTTTTCGTTGGGAAAAAAGATAATCACCTAATGAGAAAACGGCCCTCAGCCTTGCAACCTTCTTAAATATGAACCGATATGAAAGATTTTAAGATATTTTTAAGATTTTTAAAGTATGCGGAAAATGTTGACGCTGGGCAGCGAAAAATTACATTCTTGGCTTATTTTGAGTTACGATATGTTTGGTCATAGTACTTAAAAAATCTTTAGTTATTTCAAAATATTTGAACAAAAACATTTGTAATTTTTTCTATTGCATTGACAACAATTTGTTATATTTTGCCTCTAGTGGCAATGAAAGCCAAATAGGTGTCAGTTTTTCGAACGAAATAAAAATTTCTTTGATAAAATAATAAATTTGCAGCATAAAAAATTTTCCAAATAAGTCTATGGCTCTCAATCTGCTGGAAATTATAAATTTGGACTTATTTTAAAGTTGATTTGATATTGTACAATAAGTGAATAATTACATGAACAGAAAGTTCTTCTTCCAACTGCCACTCCCAGAAGATGTTGGTGCATTTCAACGCCCTACATTTCTAAAGTGCAAAAATGTTGCAATGTTGTTAAATTAAAATAAATTGAAGTTTTTTAATCTAGCGTTTACACATGCAAGTAACAGTTCGTAAAACTCAATACATTCACACTTATTCACTAATACAATCAGACATGAAGCTCAATGTTTAGTGAATTTAGCTGGACGATGATTTTCGGCACTTTCTTACAAGTGAAGATAAACAGAGTTACCAATAAAAAGTATTAGACAGATTTACTAGATTGTGGTAAAATAATAATTATATTTTTAACGTATTTTAAGTATGTTTATTTGTAAAATAATAAGTATATAACAAATGCTGATATTTATTTTCTTATATTTGTGGCTTTTTGGCGACATCACTCTCCTTCTCTAACACTCATATACATATCGCTCATTTGCTGCAACAACGTCATAATTCCAAAAAATTCGTTTCGAGAAAAACGGCTTTGAATGTTTAATGACATTTAACTATTTCTTAAATAAATTTTCAACAAATCATGAGATTTCAGATATAAAACCTATTTTAAATAGTATATATTAATATCCTTCTAATCCGTTTTATTCTAAATTTTTTCTTGTCAAATATACGAGAAAACATGAATTTTGATCTTGAAGTTTACAACAAAAAAACACTCTCACGCTAAAAATAATTGGCTTTTTTGAAAACTGATAAAACTATATACAAAACTATAGAACGGCGCATATTTTGAATTACTCAGTTCAAAAAACACGGATTTTGAGTTATGACGTTGTTGCAGCAAATGAGCGATATTCTCAACTTTCAACAATTTACTTGCATGTGTTAATGCATTGTAAACCAATTAATATAAAGGGGGGTTTGAAGAAACCAATAAAAAAGGCTATCAAACTAAAATAGCAAAAGGCGATGTAAATTTTAAAGCTCCTTAAAATTAGGGCTTAAAATTTTACCGTCATGTTTAAAAAACAGAAATTCATTTCTGAAAGAAAAAATTTACAGAAATATAACAAATTTAAACTGTGATATCGAGGGCCTATATTCAAACCCTCTATCTTAAAATACACAACTTTTCAGGAGAGGCAAAAATCTGTTTTTTTTCGCGTATTACTTGAATTATTAAAATTCGATATTCTACAATATTTTTTTAAAGCAACTACCGAATCTCTTATAAAATTGGTTTTTAAAATTTTGCATTAAAATTAACAATAAACAATTGGTCAATTGGTCAATTCACAAGGTCTCTTATCATATCATATTGTCATAATGTCCTAATATTTAACAATGGTTTTTATTGCTTTTCAAGCCAAAAATGCCCTAAAATAATACTACTTTCTAAGATATGTTTATTGTGTTATCGTAACGAACCAGCAGAGACCAACGCCGAATGCCTAAGAGTCGTTTAAGCCGTGCCGCCGAGTCTTGATATATTAGGACATTATGACAATATGACTGATAAGAGATCTTTGAATTGACCAAATATTAAACAAAAAGTTATAGAAAAAATGTCTTTTTAAGATTTTTTGGAGTTTGATTGGTGTAAATTATCGTAAAATAATAGATGACACTTTAAAAGTAGACACTTTTAAAAGCAAACTCCAACTTTAACCATTTATTTTTATGCCATGGACATTATAATTTAGAAAAACAAAAAGGTAAAATATTCAATTCAGAATCGGCATTCGCTGTTTAGATAAATGATTGAAAACTGTAAAATTCATGTTCAGAATGCAAAAATTTGTAAGAAAACATGAATTGCAAGAAGAAATTATTCCAAAAAAAATATTTGAAAATTAATTATTTGAAAAGATATAGAGGGTATTGCATTTGGAAAAAATTAATTGTATAAGATAGAGAAATAAGAAAAATCTAAATAAAAGAGCAAAAAAAAAAGTTTGTTATGAAATTCACACCATAGATGAGGGCTGTTTTATTGAACATTTTACCATCAAAAAGTAATTTTCGTTAAAATCAAAGATAGAGGGTTTTAAATATAAGGACTGGGATCGAAAAATTGTTCACATACATACAATTTCCGTGTTCTGTATTTGGCCTCTAAATTCTTAGCAGTGTTCATCAACTTTTTGAGCCTTGTAGTTTTTAAACCAGCTTTAACTTTTCGTACCAATTAGTCCGAGCACTGAGCTAATCGGGCTGCTTTCCTACCGGATGTTGGGAGCTCTTTTGAAAATGCTTTCTATTCTTTTGGCTTTAGAAACATCTTGTGGATCATTCCTTCTACCTGAACCAGGTTTTCTATCAACGGAAAAGTTCTCCCGGTAATGTTTAATAACATTGGAAACAGTTTGATGGCAGACCATTGTTTGGCCAACTTTTTGCACGACAAATTTTTCTGGTCCCTCATTTTAATCAAATTAACAACAAATGAACATAATTGACATTAAACATAATAACTGACATTTAATGAAAAACGTGTGTTAAGAATTTTTCTAACTCAGTCCATAGGCTCTCGATATGCTTTACTTTTTACTATATCTAAGAATCATACAGACCAAAACAATTGAATTTGTTTCATGATCTGTGAAATGATCTTTAATAATTGAATCATAACCGAAGTTACCAATATTGGAAGACCTCCAAGCAGAAGAGCTCCATTTTCTGTATAAATATATTTGGGTCCATACAAAATCAAAAAGTATATTTTAATATGTGTGTGGTTACAGACTTTTAAATTTTGAGTGACGATATCATAGATTTGTCTAATATTAAAAATCATACTTTATTTTATTGCAGGTTTTTTCTTTTTTTATAAAGGAATCGATAATAAGATAAAATAAACATATCTTGAGTTTATTTTTTTACTGTCAAATATCTCTGAAACTGAAGGATATGTAATACACAGAATTCGAAAACAAAATTTTTTTCGTTATATCTCATCTCTGAAATATTAACTCCTCATCTATTTGATTAAAACAGTATTTTAGAGTAATTAGAATTTATGTACATATATTTACTACAATTTTCTTAGAATTTTTAACATTTATCTCGTAGAATAGTATGAGTAATATTTATTTCATTAATATTAATCATACGTAGCCACAATGAATATGAATATATGCATGAGAAAGGGCAAAATATCAAAAATTTTAAATGTTTAATCAGTCTAGCCGACCGCCTGGCTGTCAAAAACATTAAGGTAAACAAATTCGATTTCAATTTCTGTTCGAAATTAGCTAATTTGGCTGCTGTCTACATGCGCTATTAAAAGAACTGTTACAGGAAATTAATTTCATATATATTGTGACATGTTTTTAAAATTTTTTCGCAATTAAAATAAAAACATATCTACGGTTTAATGGTTTTGTTGTTTATATATTTTGGTGGATTACTATTGTGGATAAATTGAACTTCATTTTTATTAGACTTATTTCTTCTTTATTTTTTGGTAATTGGAAGGCAACGAAAACTAGCAATAGGTAATTTTGGAATATAGTGACAACTAAAATTATCAACGCATTTGGGAAATTAATGACAACGAACACTAGCAACGATTTGTGTATAAAAACAAAATCTAGCAACAATAACGAATTTATGGAACTTTATATTGAACAATACTTAACATATGTAGCACGATTTAGATATTTTTCTAATGTTACTTTTATTATTAACTAGCTGAACCCGGTCCGCGTTGCTGGCCCTTAAAAAACTTCTGTTCTATATTGTATCTCGAACTCGATTTTAATATACAGTGTCGGACAAAGTCGGTGATCCAACCTTCAATGTTAATACATGTGGTGGCAGTACGGTTGGTTCAAATGAATTCAAAAATTCAGTAGGATAATCGACGGCATATTCTTCGTTTATTATTGTGCCAACAGATTTGTATTTTATTGTTTCGCCAGGCAGTTTCAATTGTATTTGCTTATTGAGCTTGTTAACATCATAATAAAAAAAGTATTTATGCATTTCTCCAATTGAAAAAAAAATGTTGGTCGACAAAATTAATTTTTTTAAAAAAAAATTTTTTTTGCCAAATTTTTTTTTACAACAATCACTGACTTTGTAAGCCTGTATATAGGAAACTAAATAAACTATCTGTAAGAATTGAAGAAAAGGTCGATCAACAATTATACAATAATCTTTTTTTTTTTGCCATTAGCGGTATAGTATAAAAATTTGATTCTGCCACGTCTCTCCATAGACCGAAAATCAAAAATCTTACTTTACAGTGTTGCCCGCTAGGCTTTTCTGAAGATTCCGTAAAAATTTTATCAAAATCGGTCAAGCCGTTTTTGTGTCCCTGCGGAACATACATACACAAATCTGTTTTTATATATAGATGGCATTAAAAAACTCCGCCCACAGATCGAATATCAAAAATCCGACTTTACAGTGTTACCCGCTGGTCTATTCTGAAGATTCCCTGAAAATTTCATCAAAATCGGTCCAGCCGTTTTTTATATATATAGATGGCATTAGCGGTAAAATGTAAAAATTTAATTTTGCCACGCCCCTCCGCCCACAGACCGAAAATCAGAAATCTGACTCTACAGTGTTACCCGCTAGGCTATTCTGAAGATTCCCTGAAAATTTCATCAAAATCGGTTCAGCCGTTTTTGAGTTCATTCGGAACATACATACCCACATACATACAAACATCCATACAAACAAAAATATTACTTCATAAATATGTAATATAGCTGAACCCGGTCCGCGTTGCTGGCCCTTAGAAAACATCTGTTTTATATTGCATCTCTTTCTCGATTTTAATATACAGTGTCGGACAAAGTCGGTGATCCAACCTTTAATTTTAATACATGTGGTGGCAGTCCGGCTGGTTCCAATGAATTCAAAAATTCAGCAGGATAATCGACGGCTTGTTCTTCGTTCATTACTGTGTCAATCGATTTGCATTTTATTGTTTCGCCAGGCAGTTTCAATTGTATTTGTTTATTGAGCTTGTTAACATCATAATTTGTTGGTGCCAAAATTGCATGTTCCCACAGCCAATCCGAATTTTTGTAGTTGGTTGTAAGACTTGGGAATACCTTGTCAACAACGAAATCTCATTTGTGGCGAGATCAATTGAAATTTTTTCATTTCTGATGTCCAACAATTGTTTTGAGAATGTTTCGGCAGAAGGGTATTGCAGTAAATACACACGCATGTTCGTTGATAGGGTTCGGCTTCTGTAGCTTCATTTCCAGTAAAATAAATTTGAAGGAACTTCGCATCATCATTGGGAAGCGGGAGCAATGATCCAATTCTGTGGTACATTTGGCCTTGAACTTTAAAGGTGGGCATGAAGCCGACGTCATTTGAAAACATGAGTTGCACTTTTGGATATTTTGAAGGAAGTGCTTGGAAATAGGATTGGCGCCGGAAGTGTAACTTAGAAGCAGCTTAGGCGGCTCAATAACTGGTGGCAGAATAACTTTACCGTTCAAACAGCACATTCCCGGGGATTCCTTAGGGAACTTCAAAACGCGGCAATGTAAGCAATATTTGTTCATTATGCCAATCAGTACGTCGTTGAGATTCCTGGTGTCATCATACTTATTGTAATAAAATGCCGGCAACATTAAATCGTTTCTTTCTCTTGATCGAGCCATTCAGGAACGATTGGCTTCTACTCTTTCGATATGCTGTTGAGGTGTCTGCGCAGCACTCGATGAAGATGCAATGCGTTTGCTGAAGCCGTTTCCGTCTTCCCGTTTCTGCGGCTCTAGACGTAGATGCCCTTTCTAAAACAAATTTTATTTGAATAATGCGGAGAGTTATTCAAAATATTATTTTTTTTCATAGATTTCATATGGAAATTTCCTAATATGCAAGAGTAAGAAAAAATTGTTTATCATCGATTGATAATATAAAAGAACTTTTATAGTACCGGATATGTGTTGAAATGTATTCCTTTCTTCGCTTACACCAAATAATTCGCTTCAGAGTACACCACTTTGAATTAAAATTTTTAGAACGTTGGGAATAAAAAAAGGATTTATAAAAATAAAAAATTTTTTTGGTCGACAAAATTAATGTTTTTTGAAAACATTTTTTTCTGACAAATTTGTTTTACAAAAATCACTGACTTTGTAAGCCTGTATATAGGAAACTAAATAAACTATCTGTAAGAATTGAAGAATAGGTCGATCAACAATTATACAATAATCTTTTTTTTTATGTCATTAGCGGTGTAGTATAAAAATTTGATTCTGCCACGCCATTCCGTCCATAGACCGAAAAATCAAAAATCTGGCTTTATAGTGTTATCCGCTAGGCTTTTCTGAAAATTCCGTAAAAATGTTATCAAAATCGGTCCAGCCGTTTTTGAGTCCATGCGGAACATACATACACAAATCTGTTTTTATATATAGATGGCATTAACGATATAATGTAAAAATTTGATTTTTACACACCCCTCCGCCCACAGACCGAATATCAAAAATCTGACCTTACAGTGTTACTCGCTGGGCTATTCTGAAGATTCCCTGAAAATTTCATTAAAATCGGTGCAGCCGTTTTTTATATATATAGATGGCATTAGTGGTAATATGTAAAAATTTAATTTTGCCACGCCCCTCCGCCCGCAGACCGAAAATCATAAATCTGATTCTACAGTGTTACCCGCTAGGCTTTTCTAAAGATTCCCTGAAAATTTCATCAAAATCGGTTTAGCCGTTTTTGAGTTCATTCGGAACATACATACCCACATACATACAAACATCCATTTTTATATATATAGATAAAATCAAGAAATCATAAATTAGTTTTCTTTTAAATTGATTTTTTTTATATTTAAAATATATACTTTCCAAACCGTAAGTTAATAAAAATCGATAAAAAAAAACAAGTAAGAGAGCTATATTCGGCTGTGCCGAATCTTATACACCCTTCACCAAATTATACTTTAAAATAAAATTTAAAAAAAAAAATTTTAAAATTTTTTTTTTCAAAATAGTTTTTTCAAACTGATATTTTTCTGTTTAAAAGTAAATCTCATATCTTTCAAACAAAATCAATCAAAAAGAAATCAGAAAAGCAAAAGAAAATACTTATGATGTTTTAAAAACTATAAGTATTTCAGGCGATCAATTTGAATACTTTTTACGATTGAAAACCGTGAATTTTTTAAAATATTTCATAAAAAAATATAAAAAATTACAAAAAAAAACTGATTTTCTAGTTATTTGATTAATTGAACAATCAGAAAATCAAGTGAATTGAATACACTAATACTTATATTGTTATGTTTTATGTCTTGTTACATAATTTGTTTTCTGCATAATAAGTTAGTAAATAGGGAATAAGAGTTTTGCCTCAAAAAGACCAAAAAGCAATAAAAAAAGCAATTAAATATTCAATTTTAAGAGAATTTGTATGAAAGAGGTAATTAAATTTGTTTAAAAAGCCATTAATGCTGGCAACTTGAGTTAATGGCTTTTGTTCCCTCAAATATGATTGGAAATGAAGTAATTTATGTGACATTTATTATTGTATGCTGGAAATCATGTGCTGCAATGTTCATAGATTTAGAATAGTATGTTGATAAGGTTTCTGTAGAATAATTAGTGTACAATAGTATTGGAACTTTATGTTGATAAGTATTTTGGTGGCTGCATTTCTATCTCGTTGTGGTTTGAGTTTTAGTTTGTTGTAATGATTGTGTGTATTTGAAAATGCATGTTGATAAGAATTTTTGGATGAGTTGCATGTAATGTATGTTGTTGTTGTGTGTTTTTTTAGTTTGGTTAATGATCGTGTACTTAGAAAGTGTTTTGGGGGGAAATTGGTTTAGAATTGTTTGATGAGCTGCATGTAATGTATGTTGTTGTTGGAATTTTTTGTTTTCTTTGTTAATTTGGTAATGATCATGTACTCTGATTTTAATAAATCAAGTGCTGAAGTGTATTTTGAATAATTAGTGTACACTAGTTTTGGAACTTTATATTGATAAGGATTTTGGTGAGCTGCATTTGCATCTTGTTGTGGTTTGAAAAATCATGTTGATAAGAATTTTTGGATGAGTTGCATGTAATGTATGTTGTTGTTGTTGTGTTTTTTTAGTTTGGTTAATGATCGTGTACTTAGAAAGTGTTAAGGTCACTCCAGGGAATTTGTTTATTTTCTGATTCAATAAATCAAATGCTAAAGTGTATTTTGTGGAAATAAAGGCAAACGAACAGACATAGTGGCAGATAGGCTGATGTATAGTCAGACCGACAAACAGAAAGATGGTGAGATAGACAGAGAGTCAGAGGAAAAAATTTTAAATTCTGAAGGTCGTTGAAATGTGTGTCATATAAAAATAGAAATTTGTTTGGTGGCTTGTAAAACTCAAGCGCATGTTGAACATATAGAACTTCGTTGTTGTTGTTGTTAGGGTTTAGTTTTAATTTATTGTAATTCAAGAAATTTATTGCTAACGATTTATTTAATTGTTTTTTTTTTTTGGAAATTTCTATCTTAATGAAATTTAAAATTTTCTATAAATTGTGAATTTATTAAGTAAACTATATCAGTTCAAGAAAAAATATTTAATAATGAACACTAACGCGGATTTAATTTCTATATTTAATAAATTAAATATGAAGCAGACGTTATGCATTAAAGATATGGTGGATTTGGAGGAATATAACATTACTGGAGCTGAACGTGTAACTACAAAATATGGAGAGGTCATTGTTTTGGAGTTGGGAACAAATTTACTATACCTTCCTAAGAGATTTAATTCCCTAACTGATAAGGATGTGGAAAGCTTTTCTTCTGGGTTATATTTAATTTCAAAAATTCCCATGAACGATGAAAAAAATGGTATTTTCTATAGGTTGGAGTTGAAGATGGTTCCTAACACCAGAGAATATTATCCTTTTAATAATTTTAGTACTTTTAAATAAACTAAGTTAAATAAATAAATTAATTAATAATAAAATAATTTATAGTTGTTTTTTATTTAATTGGAAATAAGTTTTTCTCAGAATATAAGAGAAGCATATAAGTAATTCATATTCAGATATAATCGAAATATCAAGCTAGAAAGATGGAGATTATTGATGATTTTCTGCTGAAATTTGAAAATATAATATTCAAAGATCATTTGGAACTAATAAATGAATTCAAATCAGAATATACAGATTTTGATACATACAATAAACCGTGTCCCCATGATAATTCTAATGAAGATGTTGTGGGTATGTGTGGATGTTGTTTTTTCCACATGAGAAAAAGAAAAGTTATAAAGATCATAGAAAAATATCAAAAATTAATTAAGTACTTATCATCTCCATTCATCAATCAGTCTTGTAAAAGGAAGAAGTGTGATGAAGATGAATAAATGATTTATTTTTAAAAAATTTTAAATTGTTTTTTTCTTTTTATATTCTAATAAAACAATAATTTTAATAATAATATATAATTTCTTTATTAAAATAATATATACATGTTAATTCAATTAAATATACTTAGCTTATTCAAATTTTAGTTTATAACAATTTTAATTTTTAGGTCAACTACATATATAAAAATCATTCTCTAATTTATCAATTTTAAAGTAATTTGATTAAAGAACATTGATATACATATATATATTTTTTTTGTGAGTTGACTTAAAAATATTTTCTTTATAAAGAGATTTATTTAGTAAAGAAACCATCAGTTTACATTTTAATTTCATTGAGAATGGAGACTAGAACAAAAAAAATATTTGCACTTGGCCGAGCACGAAAACCTCAAATATATGATGTTATATTTGAAATGGAGTACTTCCTTAACCTTAAATTAAAGATTTCGTGTGGATTTTCAACAACGTTAGCATTCAAACCTGTGATATGGTTGCATTACAAAGACAAACAATTTATTCAGCTGGATCGGGAGGAGTGGCTACATCTCATGAGCTACAAGGATTACATACATAATACATTAAATCAAAATGTATTTTTAGATTTAATAAATCTAATTGATAATGATTGTGTAAGGGATATTGAATATTCCTTTCAATATAAAAATGGTATATGCTATATAATATTTAAACAAGGAAGAAATGAGATTAAAATTGATCCTGGCACATGGAGATCATTAACTAGAATTGGAGCATTTTTAACAACATTGTTATGTTGGAATACAATTCTTCAAAAACAAATATTACATTTTTATAATCAATATTATATTCCAACATGCTCTGTTTTAAATAAAACAAATATTAATTTCTATGAAATTAAAGGTATTCATGAGACAGATATAGAGATTGACTTAACACGACTATGTTATGACATTAGTAAAAAAATGCAAAATAAGATTAAAACAGATGTAAAAGTTCATAGATTATTATTAAGAATTGATAATAAATAAATTTAATATTGAAAATAAATAAAAATAGAAATAAACAAACAAAATCATATGTGTTTTTATTTATAATTTATTTAGTTTTAAAATGTATTAAAAATCTTAAACATAAATGCCCACAATTAAAAGCATTAATTTTTTGATATCTTTTATAGTTATATTTAATATTATTTCCTAAATATTTTAATATTTCTATAGGTGGTTGTAGGTTACCAAAACTATCAAAATACTCTATATTATAATTATCTTTATAATAAGCTACCCAATGTGTACCATCTCCTCTATTGTTGTCCAAGTTGATAATGCCACACTCTATTCGTCGAGGAGTTTTAGGTAATTTATCTCGCATATACACACCCCTGAAATTAGGGATATATTTCTTTCCAAAGATTTTTAAATCCACATCTGTAAGTGGTCTATTAGGTAGCTGCATTATTAGTTTTTTGATATATTTTTATAAAATATTCCATAGCCCTTTTTATATGGTTTGAGATACAGGCCTTCACCCATAGCTATTGTCTCTAATGCTCTGTTGTGACGCATACTTTCCTCGAGTTGCTGTCTTCCATTTTTAGCTGTGGTTACGGCCCTAGCAATTGATGATCCACCTGAAGCTAATGCTCCTAATGCTCCAAGTGCTGTAAGTATAGGTACGAGGGGTAGAAAACCGCCAATTTTAGGAACACTGATAATTCTTGGAATTTTAATTTCTGATTTCCTCCCACGAAATGAATTCTGAATAACTTTTCGTGCTGTTTTTATAGCATTATTGAGATCATGAGGTTTTTGTTTTTTTAGGATAGCAGTTGCAGTTTTAATTGCATTATGAAAAATGTTTCGCTTGCTGACTTTATTTAGTTTGGATTTTACACCTAAACCAAATTTTACTTTAGATTTCATTGCGTTAGTAACAAAGTATGCATTAAGTTTTTCTCCAAGGGTACTATCTTTAGCTTTAACCCTTTCCCAAGCCTTATCGGCTAATTCTCTATCTGCTTGATGTCTTTTATCAATATTGGTATTCTGAGAATAAGCAATATCATGAATTCGACAAGCTGCATCTAGGGGATTGATTCCTTTATCACCTCTTTTTAAACGCTTTTCCAGCTTTGTTCCAGGTCCACAATATTGATAACCTGGTAGGTGAAGCTCTATTGGTAGTGAATTAATTAAATTATTTACTAGTCCTTTTCCGTGAACGGATTTTTTCCCACTAACTTTATTCCTTGTATACACAATCATTTATATAATTTATTGTTTCTGAAAGTAGGTAAAGATTTATAAATCTATAAAACGATAGTTTTAATTCATTATATATATATACTCTCAGTAGTAAACATGCGTTTAATAAAACAACCTTCAAATATTTTAGTAAGAAATTTAGATTTTATACAAGTCAATAATGCAACTAAACATGGTTGTTTATTACCTAATTCAATAAGGGCTCTAATAGTGGGACCATCTAATTGTGGGAAAACTAATGTTATGCTTAGTTTGATTGAAAGCCCTAATGGTTTAAAATTTAAAAATATTTATTTATACTCAAAATCATTAAATCAACCAAAATATCAATATCTAAGAAAATTAATTTCATCTGTAAAGGGAATGGGTCTTTTTACATATTCAGAAAATGAAGATGTGATATCGCCTAAAGAAGCCAAATCAAATTCAATAATAATATTTGACGATGTTGCATGTGAGAAACAAAATAATATTAGATCATACTTTTGTATGGGAAGACATAATAATATAGATTCATTTTATTTGTGTCAAACGTATACTCACATTCCTAAACATTTAGTGCGTGATAATGCAAACATGATAATAATGTTTAAACAAGATGATTTGAATTTGAAGCATATTTACAATGATCATGTTGGAAATGATATGAGTTTCGATATGTTTTGTAAAATATGTAGAGAATGTTGGAAGGAAAAATATGGATTTCTAATAATAAGCAAGGATGATGAGATACATGATGGACGTTATAGAAAAGGCTTTGATATATTTATTCAAGTTTAGTTGTAAATATTCAACTATTCACATCGGTCATATACTTATTGAACCGTAAATACATATAAGTGTTTTGAGACCTTATTTCACCTTTAGAAAAGCTGATATTAAGAGGCTGTTAAGCTGTTTTAAGAAGCTGTTTAGCTGTTTTAAGAAGCTGTTTAGCTGTTTTAAGAAGCTGTTTAGCTGTTTTAAGAAGCTGTTTAGCTGTTTTAAGAAGCTGTTTAGCTGTTTTTAAGAAGCTGTTTAGCTGTTTTAAGAAGCTGTTTAGCTGTTTTAAGAAGCTGTTTAGCTGTTTTAAGAAGCTGTTTAGCAGTTTTAAGAAGCTGTTTAGCTGTTTTAAGAAGCTGTTCGACTATTGAGAAGCTATTTTATTTATTGTTTAGATTAATTAATAATTTTTAACTAATAAACATGAACGAAAATATACTAAGGGAGTTAGTGAAATCAAGAAACATTTTGAAAAAAAAGTTTAAGAGCATAAAACTTGGAGATGCTGAAACATTAAACAAATTAGAAAACACATTTAAGCCATTAACAGAACCACTACAAAAACTAGTTGAATTATCTAGTGATAATTCACCTAAAATAAAATTACTTGTTGATGAGAAAACTAAAATTAAAAATATAGACGATAGCATTACCACTCCTAAGAAATATGTTTTGAAACGAGAGCATATTGACTCATCGCCCAAGTCAAGTGTATCGAATAAGAGGAAACATAATAAAAACAATGAAGATGACGAAGACACAGAATTGAATAGTGATTCATTTTATTCACAATCTTCTGATTTGGAATTTGATTTGACTGAATTTAATGAAAACAAAAAGCTTGATACTACATATGGACCTTATAAAAATGAAGATGGTAATTGGAAATTTGGCAGCTCAGATTTGAAGCTAAGTGATGATAAAATAACAATAGGAAATAAGTCTTGGGCATTAACTCCAGGTCTATACTCATTGATTTTTCATATAAAACCAGAACAATATGATTCGTCAGAATTAGAAATATATAAACGAATTTTGCTTGATACAAATGCACATAGAAGAAACTATAATGCTAATAATCAACTAAAAGGTAACAAAGGTTATAAATATAAGCATATAATAAACAAACTATTTCCTACAACTCACATTGGTAAGGGGTTAATGAAAGTAAATCTCCAAAAACCAAACTATATATACTGGGATAATCCCAATGAAATAGTAGAGCGATTAAAACTGCTAATGGCATCACAACATGCTGGAAACAATAATCATACTAACGAAATAATATCAATAATTGAGGAATTAAGAGAAGCAAATATAATTGAATAATATTAATAATAAGAAAATAACAAAGTATGACTGTTGATAAATTTGGTCATTACTATAATCAAAAGTTTACTAGCGAAATAAAAAGGAAAAATATTTTAAAAAATTTTGGTGTTTCATTGGATGGTAATAATATTAACATAGAGAATAAAAGAATTAAGAACTTAGCATCACCGTTGGAAGGATTAGATGCTGTTAACAAAAACTATGTTAATTCACAAATTAGTCATATGCAAGAACATATTAAAAGGGGTATAGGTGAAGAAGTTTTAATTGTAAGGAATGAAATTAAAGATTTAAATAAGAAAATTGATGATATATATAAGGTAATGATAACGCTATCATCATCGCAATATGGAAAAAAGAGCAATCGTCAATGAACTTCATTCCCAAGCACGGAAAAATTTCTTACGACGTAGAGTTATTATGAGAGGTTTAGACGACCTCTGGCAAGCTGATTTGGTAGAAATGGGTAATTATTCAACTAGCAACAAAGGATATAAATATATGTTAACGGTTATTGATACATTTTCGAAATATGCATGGGCTGAGTCAATTAAATCAAAAACTGCTTCTGAAGTTTGTAGAGCATTTCAGAAAATACTTAGTATGGGACGTATACCTAATAATTTACAAACAGATGACGGTAAAGAATTTTTTAATAAGGAGTTTGCTGTGCTAACGAGAAAATACTCAATTAATCATTACTCCACATTTAGCGTTATGAAAGCTTCAATTGTTGAACGCTTCAATAGAACATTAAAAGGTATGATGTGGAGAGAGTTTAGTAATAATGGAACATATAAATGGATTAATATTTACAAAAGCCTAGTTGAACAATATAATAAAAAAAAACATGCAACTATCAAAATGGCACCTATTCACGTAACCCCTAAATACGAAAAACATCTGCTGAATACTGTATATAATAATTTAAAAATATTTAAACCCTCACGATTTAATGTTGGTGATTGCGTTCGCATTAGTAAATATAAACACATCTTTGAAAAGGGATATACCCCGAACTGGACAACAGAAATATTTAAAATAAGATCGATACAAAACACTTATCCCATAACATTTTTATTGGAAGACTATCAAGGAAATGAAATTAAAGGTGCATTTTATAAGGAGGAAATACTTCGCACACGTTTTCCAAATACGTTTCTCGTGGAAAAGATATTGAAAACTAAAGGAGATAAAGCATATGTAAAATGGTTGGGTTTCTCAAATCAGCATAATTCTTGGATAAGTAAAACTGAAATATTATAACAATTAGACAATAAAAATGAATATAAATAAAATGAAATACACACAACAAAGCATTTTTATTTCATTAACAGATTATCATTCACTATGTCAATAACATTAGCTATAAGCGGAAATTCTGCACTTTTAACAGCAAATTATTTTCCACCAATAGATCTAACAGATGACTATGAATGTGCACTAATCGATTTTCATTCATATAATTCTATTCCTAATGTAGACTATGATAATAATCTTTTCCATATTGGAGATAAAGTAATTGAAATTCCCATAGGATCTTATGAGTTACAAGATATTGTTGATTACATAATTGAACAATATAAAGTACTTGATTTTAATAAATCAATTATAATTGAAGCCAACAATAATACTTTACAAATTGAAATAATCTCCTCTCACGATACAATATTTTTTGATCGGAAGCGAACTATTGGTAGTTTATTTGGATTTGATAGACTATCTTTAAATGCTGGTATAAAACACTTATCTAATCAACCAGTCAGTATTTTGAAAGTGAATGCTATACAAGTTCAATGTAATATAATAAGAGGGTCATATATGAATAACTCCCCAGCACATATACTTCACGAGTTTGCATTGGACGTTCCTCCAGGTTATAAATTAGATGTTGTACCTAATAATCTTATTTATTTGCCAGTAAACGTCAGAGAAATAACACATCTTACAATTTGGATTGTTGATCAAGAAGGTCGTTTAATTAATTTCAGAGGTGAAGAAATAACACTTAGGTTACATCTGAGATCAAAAAAAAAATGATAATTTACAATAAAGCTAAACAAATTAGAATTAATAAAGACATTTACGTAAATAGGGAATAAGAGTTTTGCCTCAAAAAGACCAAAAAGCAATAAAAAAAGCAATTAAATATTCAATTTTAAGAGAATTTGTATGAAAGAGGTAATTAAATTTGTTTAAAAAGCCATTAATGCTGGCAACTTGAGTTAATGGCTTTTGTTCCCTCAAATATGATTGGAAATGAAGTAATTTATGTGACATTTATTATTGTATGCTGGAAATCATGTGCTGCAATGTTCATAGATTTAGAATAGTATGTTGATAAGGGTTTCTGTAGAATAATTAGTGTACAATAGTATTGGAACTTTATGTTGATAAGTATTTTGGTGGCTGCATTTCTATCTCGTTGTGGTTTGAGTTTTAGTTTGTTGTAATGATTGTGTGTATTTGAAAATGCATGTTGATAAGAATTTTTGGATGAGTTGCATGTAATGTATGTTGTTGTTGTGTGTTTTTTTAGTTTGGTTAATGATCGTGTACTTAGAAAGTGTTTTGGGGGGAAATTGGTTTAGAATTGTTTGATGAGCTGCATGTAATGTATGTTGTTGTTGGAATTTTTTGTTTTCTTTGTTAATTTGGTAATGATCATGTACTCTGATTTTAATAAATCAAGTGCTGAAGTGTATTTTGAATAATTAGTGTACACTAGTTTTGGAACTTTATATTGATAAGGATTTTGGTGAGCTGCATTTGCATCTTGTTGTGGTTTGAAAAATCATGTTGATAAGAATTTTTGGATGAGTTGCATGTAATGTATGTTGTTGTTGTTGTGTTTTTTTAGTTTGGTTAATGATCGTGTACTTAGAAAGTGTTAAGGTCACTCCAGGGAATTTGTTTATTTTCTGATTCAATAAATCAAATGCTAAAGTGTATTTTGTGGAAATAAAGGCAAACGAACAGACATAGTGGCAGATAGGCTGATGTATAGTCAGACCGACAAACAGAAAGATGGTGAGATAGACAGAGAGTCAGAGGAAAAAATTTTAAATTCTGAAGGTCGTTGAAATGTGTGTCATATAAAAATAGAAATTTGTTTGGTGGCTTGTAAAACTCAAGCGCATGTTGAACATATAGAACTTCGTTGTTGTTGTTGTTAGGGTTTAGTTTTAATTTATTGTAATTCAAGAAATTTATTGCTAACGATTTATTTAATTGTTTTTTTTTTGGAAATTTCTATCTTAATGAAATTTAAAATTTTCTATAAATTGTGAATTTATTAAGTAAACTATATCAGTTCAAGAAAAAATATTTAATAATGAACACTAACGCGGATTTAATTTCTATATTTAATAAATTAAATATGAAGCAGACGTTATGCATTAAAGATATGGTGGATTTGGAGGAATATAACATTACTGGAGCTGAACGTGTAACTACAAAATATGGAGAGGTCATTGTTTTGGAGTTGGGAACAAATTTACTATACCTTCCTAAGAGATTTAATTCCCTAACTGATAAGGATGTGGAAAGCTTTTCTTCTGGGTTATATTTAATTTCAAAAATTCCCATGAACGATGAAAAAAATGGTATTTTCTATAGGTTGGAGTTGAAGATGGTTCCTAACACCAGAGAATATTATCCTTTTAATAATTTTAGTACTTTTAAATAAACTAAGTTAAATAAATAAATTAATTAATAATAAAATAATTTATAGTTGTTTTTTATTTAATTGGAAATAAGTTTTTCTCAGAATATAAGAGAAGCATATAAGTAATTCATATTCAGATATAATCGAAATATCAAGCTAGAAAGATGGAGATTATTGATGATTTTCTGCTGAAATTTGAAAATATAATATTCAAAGATCATTTGGAACTAATAAATGAATTCAAATCAGAATATACAGATTTTGATACATACAATAAACCGTGTCCCCATGATAATTCTAATGAAGATGTTGTGGGTATGTGTGGATGTTGTTTTTTCCACATGAGAAAAAGAAAAGTTATAAAGATCATAGAAAAATATCAAAAATTAATTAAGTACTTATCATCTCCATTCATCAATCAGTCTTGTAAAAGGAAGAAGTGTGATGAAGATGAATAAATGATTTATTTTTAAAAAATTTTAAATTGTTTTTTTCTTTTTATATTCTAATAAAACAATAATTTTAATAATAATATATAATTTCTTTATTAAAATAATATATACATGTTAATTCAATTAAATATACTTAGCTTATTCAAATTTTAGTTTATAACAATTTTAATTTTTAGGTCAACTACATATATAAAAATCATTCTCTAATTTATCAATTTTAAAGTAATTTGATTAAAGAACATTGATATACATATATATATTTTTTTTGTGAGTTGACTTAAAAATATTTTCTTTATAAAGAGATTTATTTAGTAAAGAAACCATCAGTTTACATTTTAATTTCATTGAGAATGGAGACTAGAACAAAAAAAATATTTGCACTTGGCCGAGCACGAAAACCTCAAATATATGATGTTATATTTGAAATGGAGTACTTCCTTAACCTTAAATTAAAGATTTCGTGTGGATTTTCAACAACGTTAGCATTCAAACCTGTGATATGGTTGCATTACAAAGACAAACAATTTATTCAGCTGGATCGGGAGGAGTGGCTACATCTCATGAGCTACAAGGATTACATACATAATACATTAAATCAAAATGTATTTTTAGATTTAATAAATCTAATTGATAATGATTGTGTAAGGGATATTGAATATTCCTTTCAATATAAAAATGGTATATGCTATATAATATTTAAACAAGGAAGAAATGAGATTAAAATTGATCCTGGCACATGGAGATCATTAACTAGAATTGGAGCATTTTTAACAACATTGTTATGTTGGAATACAATTCTTCAAAAACAAATATTACATTTTTATAATCAATATTATATTCCAACATGCTCTGTTTTAAATAAAACAAATATTAATTTCTATGAAATTAAAGGTATTCATGAGACAGATATAGAGATTGACTTAACACGACTATGTTATGACATTAGTAAAAAAATGCAAAATAAGATTAAAACAGATGTAAAAGTTCATAGATTATTATTAAGAATTGATAATAAATAAATTTAATATTGAAAATAAATAAAAATAGAAATAAACAAACAAAATCATATGTGTTTTTATTTATAATTTATTTAGTTTTAAAATGTATTAAAAATCTTAAACATAAATGCCCACAATTAAAAGCATTAATTTTTTGATATCTTTTATAGTTATATTTAATATTATTTCCTAAATATTTTAATATTTCTATAGGTGGTTGTAGGTTACCAAAACTATCAAAATACTCTATATTATAATTATCTTTATAATAAGCTACCCAATGTGTACCATCTCCTCTATTGTTGTCCAAGTTGATAATGCCACACTCTATTCGTCGAGGAGTTTTAGGTAATTTATCTCGCATATACACACCCCTGAAATTAGGGATATATTTCTTTCCAAAGATTTTTAAATCCACATCTGTAAGTGGTCTATTAGGTAGCTGCATTATTAGTTTTTTGATATATTTTTATAAAATATTGTTAAAATAGTATATATTTTCATGAAACACATTTTTGTAACCTTTGCACTTTTCAAATATACATGATAATTATAGTAAATTAAATACTTTAATATATGAATTAGAAAATAAAGAAATTTCCCATAGTATGACAGTTTTCAAAACAAACATGATCTTTTCATCGAATTAAAACTAAACCCTAACAACAATAACAAAGTTCGATTATTCTACATCCACTTAAGTTACTGTTATTACCATATCTGCCACTCTGTCTGTCTCACCATCTTTCTGTTTGTCGGTCTGACTAAACATCAGCCTATCTACCACTCTGTCTGTCCGTTTGCCTTTATTTCCACAAAATACACTTTAGCATTTGATTTATTGAATCAGAAAATAAACAAATTCCCTGGAGTGACCTTAACACTTTCTAAGTACACGATCATTAACCAAACTAAAAAAACACAAACACAACAACATACATTACATGCAACTCATCCAAAAATTCTTATCAACATGCTTTTTCAAATACACACAATCATTACAACAAAATAAAACTCAAACCACAACAAGATGCAAATGCAGCTCACCAAAAATCCTTATCAATATAAAGTTTCAAAACTAGTGTACACTAATTATTCAAAATACACTTCAGCACTTGATTTATTAAAATCAGAGTACATGATCATTATCAAATTAACAAAGAAAATAAAAAATTCCAACAACAACATACATTACAAATTTCTATTTTTTATATGAAACACATTTCAACGACCTTCAGAATTTAAAATTTTTTCCTCTGACTCTCTGTCTATCTCACCATCTTTCTGTTTGTCGGTCTGACTATACATCAGCCTATCTGCCACTATGTCTGTTCGTTTGCCTTTATTTCCACAAAATACACTTTAGCATTTGATTTATTGAATCAGAAAATAAACAAATTCCCTGGAGTGACCTTAACACTTTCTAAGTACACGATCATTAACCAAACTAAAAAACACAAACACAACAACAACAACATACATTACATGCAACTCATCCAAAAATTCTTATCAACATGATTTTTCAAACCACAACAAGATGCAAATGCAGCTCACCAAAATCCTTATCAATATAAAGTTCCAAAACTAGTGTACACTAATTATTCAAAATACACTTCAGCACTTGATTTATTAAAATCAGAGTACATGATCATTACCAAATTAACAAAGAAAACAAAAAATTCCAACAACAACATACATTACATGCAGCTCATCAAACAATTCTAAACCAATTTCCCCCCAAAACACTTTCTAAGTACACGATCATTAACCAAACTAAAAAAACACACAACAACAACATACATTACATGCAACTCATCCAAAAATTCTTATCAACATGATTTTTCAAACCACAACAAGATGCAAATGCAGCTCACCAAAATCCTTATCAATATAAAGTTCCAAAACTAGTGTACACTAATTATTCAAAATACACTTCAGCACTTGATTTATTAAAATCAGAGTACATGATCATTACCAAATTAACAAAGAAAACAAAAAATTCCAACAACAACATACATTACATGCAGCTCATCAAACAATTCTAAACCAATTTCCCCCCAAAACACTTTCTAAGTACACGATCATTAACCAAACTAAAAAAACACACAACAACAACATACATTACATGCAACTCATCCAAAAATTCTTATCAACATGATTTTTCAAACCACAACAAGATGCAAATGCAGCTCACCAAAATCCTTATCAATATAAAGTTCCAAAACTAGTGTACACTAATTATTCAAAATACACTTCAGCACTTGATTTATTAAAATCAGAGTACATGATCATTACCAAATTAACAAAGAAAACAAAAAATTCCAACAACAACATACATTACATGCAGCTCATCAAACAATTCTAAACCAATTTCCCCCCAAAACACTTTCTAAGTACACGATCATTAACCAAACTAAAAAAACACACAACAACAACATACATTACATGCAACTCATCCAAAAATTCTTATCAACATGCATTTTCAAATACACACAATCATTACAACAAAAAAATTCTTATCAACATGATTTTTCAAACCACAACAAGATGCAAATGCAGCTCACCAAAATCCTTATCAATATAAAGTTCCAAAACTAGTGTACACTAATTATTCAAAATACACTTCAGCACTTGATTTATTAAAATCAGAGTACATGATCATTACCAAATTAACAAAGAAAACAAAAAATTCCAACAACAACATACATTACATGCAGCTCATCAAACAATTCTAAACCAATTTCCCCCCAAAACACTTTCTAAGTACACGATCATTAACCAAACTAAAAAAACACACAACAACAACATACATTACATGCAACTCATCCAAAAATTCTTATCAACATGATTTTTCAAACCACAACAAGATGCAAATGCAGCTCACCAAAATCCTTATCAATATAAAGTTCCAAAACTAGTGTACACTAATTATTCAAAATACACTTCAGCACTTGATTTATTAAAATCAGAGTACATGATCATTACCAAATTAACAAAGAAAACAAAAAATTCCAACAACAACATACATTACATGCAGCTCATCAAACAATTCTAAACCAATTTCCCCCCAAAACACTTTCTAAGTACACGATCATTAACCAAACTAAAAAAAACACACAACAACAACATACATTACATGCAACTCATCCAAAAATTCTTATCAACATGCATTTTCAAATACACACAATCATTACAACAAACTAAAACTCAAACCACAACGAGATAGAAATGCAGCCACCAAAATACTTATCAACATAAAGTTCCAATACTATTGTACACTAATTATTCTACAGAAACCTTATCAACATACTATTCTAAATCTATGAACATTGCAGCACATGATTTCCAGCATACAATAATAAATGTCACATAAATTACTTCATTTCCAATCATATTTGAGGGAACAAAAGCCATTAACTCAAGTTGCCAGCATTAATGGCTTTTTAAACAAATTTAATTACCTCTTTCATACAAATTCTCTTAAAATTGAATATTTAATTGCTTTTTTTATTGCTTTTTGGTCTTTTTGAGGCAAAACTCTTATTCCCTATTTACTTAAGTTTAAGTTTTAAAATTTTTTTTTTTTTTTTTAATTTGGAAAATATTTAGATCTTGTTATAGCACTAGAGGGAAGGGAACCAACACAGAACTGGTCCAGTGATTGTTCCTCGGGGTTATGCAGAAAATGTTTGCCAGTCTGCTAAGTGTCTAAAATTACATGTTCAATGTCAGAATAATAAATTTACCTTCATATTAATGTTGTAATATTTTAAGCTATATTTTAAATACATAATACATTCTAAGCATATCTTATTATTAGTTGTCAAAGTGTTACAAATATAGTTCTATATATTTTATAAATATCGCATTAATTTCAATGCATATTAATATTTTAGCTTATATTTTCTATTAAATTTAAAATATTTTTTGATTTAAATCTTTTACTCAAGCGTTTCTCAAGCAATTTTTTTCATACATATTTTTTTAAACATTTTCACTTTTTGATACATTTTACCAACATTGTGAACAATTTTTATAGGAAAATAATATACTAAAATGCTTTTCAAAATATATTTTTCAAAGAACACTAACATACTTAGTTATTATCCTGATTAATACAAAATTAAGACTAAGTACACGAATTTTTATTAAACTTAGTATTTCATCTCAAATGGCTATTTTGCTATCTCAAAGTAAGCTAACTTCCATAATAGTTTTTATGCCATATCTAAGCAGGGTGCAAATTCTCGCACTCGTAATCGAAGAAAATTTCGAATGCTTATTAGCGTTCGAGTAAAAACTCCTTCTTTATCGAGTACAATCATTATGATTTTATTCGATATCGAATAAGAGAATCCCAAAAATATAAAAAACTCGAACGTTCGAATACTTATTCGATCGTGTTCGACTGCGGGAATTAGACCCCAGGTACCGTAACAATTATGACATTTATAATATAAATCACAACATAATTGTTATTTTCTGATTTTTTTTTTTTGTCAAAAATATTTGTTATTTTTTTATTTTTTGGGTTGAAATATTTGTAAGACTTTGATTTTCATTATTTTTTTTTTTTTTTTGTCAGAAATAATTGTTATTTTTTTGTCGGACATATTTGTCAGAATATGATTTTTATTTTTTTTGGCAGAAATAAAAATTAATTATTGAGATTTATTTACATAATAAATCTCAACAACGCAACAATGTCATAATTCAAAAAAGTCGAGAAAAACGGCTTTGAATGTTTTATGACATTTTACTATATCTTAAATAAATTTTCAATAAATCATGAGATTTCAGAAATAAAATCCGATTTAAATAGTAGATGTTAATAGCTTTCTAATCTGTAGTTAACCCAAATTTTAACTTGTCAAATATACGACAAAACATGAATTTTAGTTTTGATGTTTACAGCAAAAAAACACCATCACACAAAAAATAACTGACTTTCTTGAAAACAGATAAAACAATATGAAAGACTATAGAACGGCGCATATTTTGTACTACTCAGTTCAAAAAACACAGATTTTGAGTTATGACGTTGTTGCAAAAAATGAGCGATATGTTAATAAAACTGTAAATAAAACTCAATAATTAATTTGTATATCTGCCAAAAAAATAAAAATCATAGTCTGACAAATATGTCTGACAAAAAAAAAACAATAAAAATCAAATTCTGCCAAATATTTCTGACAAAAAAAATGAAAATCAAAAAATAACAAATATTTCTGACAAAAAAAAAATAATAAAAATCAAGAATATAAAAAGCATGTTATATTATGAAAATATAGTTGAAAACGATTAAAATGTTATGCTTGACTTGACTCTCCGATATCTTCTTGTGATGGCTTTTTTCCTTTGAAATTTCAAGAATAATTATTATTTACGGTCCCTGTGTCTAACATCCAATATCATTATGAACACTCATAGTTAAACAGCAAAAAAGTGTCATAATGTCCACAAGCATAATGTCATAAAGTTAATGGATTGCATTCAGCTTATAACAGCCGGCCGAAGGCCTACTAAATATATATAGGACACTTTTTAAGTACAGCCACAATCCAATTCACACCTAAATTAGGAACAATTCATTCCGGGTGAAGGTCGACTTTTCCTAGATATCTTATCAAATATTTAAAAATTTGTATTACATTTTAATTGCCTTAAGCTTTGCTATAGGTTCAGAATGGAGACAATCTGACTAATAATTCAAAAGTTGTTAGCAATTTCATTTTAAAGCCACAAATTAAAAATTATGAAATTTTAACCTTTTCAAAAATCAAACTAAATTGAATTTGGATATTCAGGAGAAATTCATATTTTGTGGACATGAAAGAGGTTGAAATTAAATAGTTTTTTTTTTAAATTCTTTTTATTACATTTGTTAAAAGTTCTTTGATGATTTTCCACAAGTTAATGCCCTCTTTTGATATGTCATGAGACTAGTGCGTTTAATATATTGTCTCAAATTTTTCACATGGATGCTGGGAACTGTTTTTGTAAAATGAATAAATTTATTCCTTTAAAAAAAAAATAATGAAAACAGTTTTACGTTTTTGTAAGGTTGATATAAATTTCAGAAATCGTCAAAAATAGATGATAAATACCGAAAAAACTATGAATATTTCAACAAAATAAATACAAAATCAGGGATTCACATTGTTAATCCTTCAATTTTTTCTAATATTAAACGCACTTGCTACAACTATTTTAATTTTTTTTTTTCAAACTTAATTATTTTTGTTTTATTTGACAATTTTTTTTATTATTTTTTATTTAACAAAAAGCAGCTGATTTGTAGGGTAAACTCCAAACACCATATGTGTACATATAAATAGAATGGAAATATGCGAATAAAAATTCTGGAAATATGCGATAGTAAAAAGCTCAACATTAAACGTGATCGCAATGAAACTAACTTTTCGTATGAGAAGTTTAATGTTGTACAAAAACAGGCTGTGCATGTTTAATTGATCGTTCAAGCAAACGTAATTTTACATTTATGGAAAAATTAAACAAATAATGTCAAATATTTTATTAAAAAATCTTCATAAACAATAATTTAATTTCAACGAGTTACTACATATTGTTAAAATACAGCTCCTAATTACATTTTAATACTCTGTTTGAGAATCCCTGTTATAACATTGTATTGGTTTATATTTTCTCTTAATTATTAGTTGGTTTTTTTTCTGGTTAAATGTTACTTTAAGCAGTATGTACTTACTCTTAATTACCCAACGAAAAGTATTATTCTTAAAATATATTTTGATGATATGGTGCCGTTGTAGTTTTTGTTGACGTTGCAGTAGTAAGTAGTTGTAGTAATAGTAGCAGTTGTTTTTATCTATAGCAGTTTTTTGTGAACAGTGATCACTGTATCAGAAAGAGAAGAGAAGTAGCTGTAGTAGAGTTTTTGTAGTTATTTTCATTAAATATATTCAACTACTATGCAAGGTGTGCAAGTAGGTAAGTAAGTATTCACATGCATGGCATAGTATGCCATTTTTTTTATTATTTTTTTTTTTTTTTT
Organism: Calliphora vomitoria; assembly: GCA_942486065.2. NCBI lineage: Eukaryota > Metazoa > Arthropoda > Insecta > Diptera > Calliphoridae > Calliphora > Calliphora vomitoria. Next base: position 50,468,277 of record OW818030.2, on the reverse strand, counting down.
TTTTTTTTTTGTCTGATGCGTTATTTTGTTTTTAATCTTTTAACGCTTATTTAAGTTGTTTTACTCCTTTTATTCAGTTGTTGCTGTTGTTTGTTTATTATCTTTTTTTTATGTTTTATTCATACAAACTACATATTTATTTTGAAGACATGGTGTTGTACTAATTAATGATGGCATGTTTAACATACACAAACAAATACAAATACGAATCCAAGAGTATACAAAAATTAAAGAAAACAAAAAAATCAGAAGGAACAGAGAAACATATTTATTATAAAATGTTGTACTTTAGAGTGCCCCGAAAAAAATTAAATTAATATGCAAATGATGCATATGTAAAAGCACTTTTTTAAACCATTAATTTACAAAATTATTGATGACTAGTTAGTGTTCACTATTTAAATAAATTACATACCATTTCTCTTATGTGATTAAAAGATTTTCATTACGGTACTTCAATTAGTTTCTAAGTTCTTAGCAAAAACTGAGTAAAAACTTGCAATTACTGAACAACTTACTTTTCGGGTATATAGTAGTAGCATTATTTAGAAGTTGATTAGTAATGGCTGGTATATAATCTTATATGTGTATAGTACGTGTTAATGAAGTTGATTTAATTCAACATTTGAATGATTAAATATTTGTTGAATTAAATCTAATCCAAATCGAATGATTTAAATATTTTTTTATCCATTCGATTTAATTTTTTTTACAATTTCTTAGAAAATAAATGAATTCAAATTTTCTAAAGCCAATTTATTAAAGGCTTGAATTTGAAAATTTTATAATTTAGTTAATTGGGGCACTCACACGGTGTGCTATCAAGTCATATTGTCATAAAGTACTAAAGTTTTACAATAGTTTTAAAAAAAGTTGTTGTACTTCAAAGAAAAAAGTCCTAAAATAATAAGACTTTTAATGCTGTGTTTATTGTTTTGTCATAAATATCATAAAATGTTTTCCACTAATAAATTAAAAAAAACATTAAATTAAAATTTATTCACTAAAAAATTTCAAAAAATTTTTTTTTAGATTTTGAAATGAAAATTAAAAGAAAATTCTGAAAATTTTTTTTTTTTTTAAATTTTGTTTACAAAATTGTTTTTTTTCTTTTATCAGCTGACTTAAATTTGAAATAGCACACTAACTTATGAGGGTTGCTCACTGCAGTCATATTTTTTCGTGTTATTATTTTATGACATACGACTTAATGCCTACTGTGTGAATACCCCCTATATATATTTAAAAATTTAAAATTTTATGAATATTAATTAAATTTAATTAATATTTGAAAAAATGTAGAGGGTAGTCTGGTTTGGTCCATATTTATGGGTGTGTCATTATAGTCATTACAAGTAGTCATTTAAGTGACATCGAAGTAATAAATTATTTAAGTCCATATTTATAAGCGAACGTGGTAATTACTCATGTTAACCCTTATTCGTAAGCGAACTTTAGTAATTATAATGTTGTAATGAATAAGAAATTCTGTATGAAAACTCCGCACATTTTTATGAAAAAGTTTTACTTATTAAAAAGTTTTTATTAATAACTCAGAAAGTAGAACTACCTATACTTATACCAATACCAAAAAAAATACTTTTAGAGGATAGATAATGGATAGTTTTACCCGGAATATAAATTTTTCAGGAACTTCCAAATATAAGTGACGAAAAAACACTTAATTACTTTGTTGTATGTCCGAAATAAATCAAGCTAAATTCCGTCACTTTTTTTCTGTACTTGTTCTTGGATTTTAAAAATGGGTTCTGCTAAATATTAGGTTGTTAGGATAACGTTAACACAATTATAAGTATTACATTCACAACCAGAATATGTAGCTAAAAACAAAAACAGAAAAATATTACCTCGTGTGAGAATCGAACCGACACATTATTTGCTTGTGCTTGATAGTCAAGCTATTAACTCACTGCTCCATGTACGAGTTATTTTATTGTAAGTTAACAATGGTTTTAACATTAACATATAAATTAATATAATTTGAACAAAAAAATAGATGGCTTCAACTGGTGTAGAACCGTTAACGTCTCATTTTTCAGTTAAACACACTAGATAGCTGTACTATGTGCAAAAGTGTATTACCAACAAGTACAAAAATAAGTACATATTTTAGTAAATAAAATAATGTCCTGGGTAACCACCACTCATTACAAAATAATGTATGTGGTAACTAGTTGCCAATACAAAAATTCACAACATTTTTGCTGGGATGTTATTAAAGAATCGAAAATAAAAATATTTTGTTAAAGTAAATGGCCACGAGTAAATTTTTATATTCGAAAAAATAATCACCAGGGAAAGCAGAATCATGCAAATGCATAATTTTTAAAATTTTGACATCAATTTGCATATTTTTTGCATGTTTTTTTCTTCTTTAAGAGCTTATTTATGCAAATATTGCCATTAATAACATATTTAATACGCATTTTTTCACATTTTTCAATTTTAGAGAATTTTTGCATACTTCTTTAAATTTTTCTAATTTTATTGTGTATTTATTTTAATTAGCGGAATTAGCTTTTCTTTTTCTTAGTATTTTTAGTCTGCTAAAAAAATATATTATAAATCATCAAACTAATCATTTGAAAGTTTCTAGACAATTTTAACAATACAATACATATGTATTTGGAATCTACATAAGAGAAAAATTAAAAAAAATAAAATTCATTACTTGAATAATTGGAAATGTTTTTCTCATATTTTCAAAGTAATTATATAGATTTTGTTTTTTAGAGTCTTTTTAGGCATTTATTTTCGGTCACATACACAAAATTAATTATTTGTTTTGTCAATTTAACACTATTTAAGATTATTTAAAAAAAATTAAAATTTTAGGTTGAGAACACTTCCAAATGTGCATTTGAACATTGTATTTGCATCATGAATGTATTTTTTTGAAAACAATTTTTTTTATTATTATGTAGAGGACATAATTATCTTTCAGATGCATACGATACGAACATTTAAAGATACACATTACCAAAATTTCTTTTTTCCAAAACTTAAAATCGCGAACAAATTCGAGAGTTTTTCGAAATTTTTAAGAATGAAAATTGAAATGCCCAAAGGACTCCAAAGAGTAAGTGTTTACCGAATACGGTACAAATCGGAAGACCCAAAATCAAAAGCTTGTGTTCATTGCTGGAATTCATGATGTGTATGTATATTTTGTAAATGAACTTTAATCGTTGCTAGCGGATGACAGATGCCCTCTTCTAAACGCATCGTTTGAGTTCTATTAAAAGTGTTGAAATATTTTTTCGGGACATCCTATTGCAATGTACGTATGCATAAATGTATGTATGAATGTATGGACGTAGTTGTGTTTAAAGAAGTACACATTTAAACAGAAGAGCATGAAGAATTCATAACTTCAGTACAACTGGGTTGGGTATGTGCAGCAAGCACGTTTTACATTCTAGATATTTGTTATTATTTTTTTTTTTTTTATTAAATTTCTGTTGTTTTTGTTTTATATTTTTGCTACTGCTGTTAACGACAACGACTTTTGCAATTTTTCTTTCCGTTTCCGGTTGTTAGGTTTGTTTTATTTTACTTTTCACTTGTTTATCTTTCTACGTTGACTGTAATGCGTAGCGCTGCTGTTATCTCGTTTGCAACAACACACATACAACAATAACGAAATATTTTAAAAATAAAAAATGAAAAACAAAATAATAATGAAAATATTAAAAAATATACAAAACTCTAGCACAAATGTTAAAAACAGAACTTGGTGACTTCTTTTGGGTAGAATTATTTTCTATTTTAATATTTTATTTTTATGTTTGTAGCTTTTTTGTTTTTGTTCAACAAATAGCAAAATAATTGAAGGACACTGCACAAACTATCTGTTCATGTGATTTTTCTTCATTTTTTTTTTTTTTTTGTGTCTGTTCTCGTGCTATTAGCAGACAGTCAAACAAATGTGCTCACACAATATTACGTACATTCTCATTTCAACACACAGAACGACTTACTAGTGCAACTGGCAATCTGTAGATGCCACACAGAATAATATTCAATTATAAGCGGCGAATGGCAAAATGAAAAAGTGCCATTGCAACAGCAATAGCAACAATAACAACAAGAGATTACAAAAGCAACACATGCTACAATTCACTAGTGCCATCATCAACCAACCAACCAACCAACTCCACACAAAAACCAACTAAAAGTAACAGTCACAAGGAAAACGAGGAAAATTTTTGAAAATGCACACAATTACACTGTGGGTATGTGAATGTGAATGTGTGTGTTGTGTTCACTCGCTGAAATGAAAAGTGGAAAATCACCATGAAATGAAACGAAATGCATTCTCTGTAATAAGTAGTTTTGGCCAAAAAGTGTTTGACAATTTTGCAGCAACATTTGCTTTCTTCTATTCCTTTGTTCAGCGATTGTCTTTGAACGAAATATGTATATGTACATGTGAACACTATGGCTGTGTGCTTTGTTGAAAATATCTACATACATACATACATACATAAATCCACATGCATACCCACAAAGATATGTACATTCATAAATAGATTGATGTTCACGTATGTAAATGTGTATTTGGAGGTATTAGTAAAATGGATGCTGGGTGACCAAAATTGATGCGAAGGGGTTACCAGCAAGTTACAGTCAAGCTAACATCCGTTATGCGTTTCCGTATCCGTTTAGTTAAACACTCGTTTAAACTGTGTGTTTGTGTATGGGGCGCTTCGTGGCACTTCAACGCACTCATACAAATACATGTAAACAAGTACATATGTATGTACTTGTATTTGGTGCTGGAACAAAAAGCGCGCTTTTAAAAAAATATATAATCCTTTCACGCTTATACTACATCTGTGTGTCTAAGCGTGTGCGAGTAGGAAGGAGTACGTACATATACATACAAAGTGTTTTGAATATTTATTTATTTGTTTTTCTTTTTGTTTCGTTACTGAAAATTAATTGTTTTTCATTATTCATACGACCGGTAATTTTTCAAACGTTTAAACTACATACACAAATATACATCCTTACATACATACATACATATTTATATTAGACAACCATCAAAGCGATGACTTTGACAGCATCGTAAACACAGCAGCTTCAATTTCAATTTAAAAAAAAAAACATAAAGCATTCACTGAACAAAAACTAAAATGAAATAAATGTTGAAAGAGTTAAAGAATATGGTTTCCCTATTTTCTTTTGCCCCTTTCTACACTTAATAAATGCAATAAAAAGATTTCGAGTTTAAATTAAATTTAATTGCATTAGATGCACATATTGGTATATACAAACATTCACTTCTTTAAGTTTACATTTACACTTGTTTTATTTAAAAAAAAAAAAATGCAATTTATTTTTTATATGTCGTTATTTCAAAAGAACGTTTAAAAAAGTATATTTCTAGTTAAATTTTATTATTGTCGTTATTTCTGTTGTATTTTGTATTTTTGTTTTGTATATTACATTTTGATTTTAGTATTTTTTTTTTTTTTTTGTTAGTTAGTTAGTTTTATCCGTTTAATTTCTTTATATTTGTTTATTTATTTGTTTGTTTAGTTTTCTTTTATTATCCGTTATTTGTTTGACGTTTTAACTGTAACTCATAAGAGCCCTATTGTTACTGAATACAATTGCAAAAATGAACGCACATCCTTGTGTGTGTTCTTGTTCCCTATAGCTTCGTTGGCTGACTAACAAGTCGTATCATAGCCTTCGTCTATCGTTATATCCCGACAGGCTAGGTGTTCGTTTTCTCTGCACGAAGTTAGGGTTTTGCTGCGAAATGCAATTCACCCATTGGTGGGTTGGGTATGTCTCCCCCTTAACAGTCAATGTGTTTGGCATAACATTAGTGTTTGAAGCATGAGTCGTAATTTATCATCCACCACGTGGTGTTAGTTTGACCTACAGCAAGGAATTTAGACTCACTCTCCATGATGTGACTCTCTTTTACGGTCGTAGATTTTCCCAAAAGGATTAATAGATGAATGGTTGCACTGCAATAACGTTGTTGAATGAATCCACATTTCCCCTTTATCAACGTTGGTGTAACTTGAAAACTTTTTTAATGCGCATGTCGTTGGAATTTGCTTTTGTCCACCGCGGCACATAAATATCTTCGGTATAAAATTAAAACTAATCAATGATTCTCTTCAGTTGTTCATGAATGCTACTACAATGAACACCAAATGTTAAAATTTGTGTGTATAGTTTTAAACATTTAGAACACATGCAGTTGCAAGAATGATCGTTTTTTTTCGAAAAGAAACCTCAAGTAATTACTATAGTAACATATAAACGCAGTAAAAGAAATATGAAATTTAAAAAAAACCTTTTTTTACTTCGTTAAATTTTAAAAAATATTTAGAAGATTGTTTAACAAGAAGCCCGGTGTTTTTCAGATATGGGTTGCAATAATAAAAAAATCTTTAGTTAAAATTTTATATATAAAAAAACTCGTGGATAAACGTAAGCTAGTAATTTTACTATATGTGATACTGATGTTAAATATCTTACTATACATACTTTGTTATAAACTTATAAATTTTGGATTCAAATCAGCCCAAACATATACATATTTTATGGTTCCTTGTCGAAATATCATACCAGTAAAATTTTTAAAAAAATCGGTATTCAAAGATTTGAGAGGTCCGACTAAGTCAAATCTGGAAAAAATTTGTAGTTCGTTTCAAAAGAGAACCTTTTTAAAACATAATTGTATATAAAGATTTAACGTTAAACATCTTAATAATTCCTTTAATTTATTAAATTTAAATATTAGAATTTTTCTGTTGTCACACAACGAAAACCAATTTTGGTTGTGATAACTGAATTTTGTTGCTAATCAAATGATTTGATCTAAATTACCGAATTTGTCGTAATTATTTTATGTCAACGAAAAAAATCTATGAATATAATCTAATTATTCGATTGGCAACAAATCACAACGAATATTAGGATATTCAATTAATCGGCTTTCTGATTTATTCGGTTAATCGAGCAAATAATTTTTCGGGGTTTAGATTTAATCGGTTAATAATCGGTTAATTTTAAATTATTCGATTAACTGAATAATTTTTATTTTAAATTGAAAATAAAACCACGAATTTTGTATACTTATTTAAGTATTTTATTAATAAAAAGAACAAAAACATAAAAAACAAACAAAAATAACAATTCAACCAAAAAATAAATAATAGCAAAAAATATGGTATTTGAGATCCTTTTTGCACATGTGAGTTTTTTAGGATTTTGAGATCTTTTAAAAAAAGAATATAATTTAAATGTTTGCCTTTTAAACGATTTGTTTCTTTATATTTAATAAAACTTGATTTGTAAAAAACTCTCACTGATTGTAGATGTTGGAGGAATCGAAATTAAGGCATGACAAAGAATATCCAAAATCTCAGTTCTTTTTTTGCATATGCATATAAAATCCTCCACTATACCATTGGAGTCCTTTTTGGATTTTTCTTTTAATACTTTTAATATTGTAGTTTCGTTAAGTTCTGATAAAAGACTCGTTTGAGTAATGTCTCCAGTTTCGCCTATTATCATGTCGTCCTTCGACAAATACATGTAAATTAAATATGTAAATTGTTATACACACTAAACATATTTCTTGGATGTTCGAAAAAATATGTAATTTTACTTTGACATTTGTATCTGAATTAAAACGGAAAAAATAAATACAAAAAAATATGTTATAGTGTAAAAAACAATAAATTTCGGTTAATCGACACAAATTAATCGGTTTATTTGTTATTTGAAAATCGTCAATTTTAAATTATTCGAACAGTTAACCGACCAAAATTAATCGGTTAACCGATTAACGGTTAATCGATTGAATACCCTAACGAATATATTTTATATGTGGGGAAATACTACTGTAATTTTAAGAAAAGAACTTATTAAGAAATTCCCGAAATTTTCCGGTACTTAATAAAAAAAACTACTAACGGGAAATTTTTCCAGACTACGAACCCTACCACCCTATATTAATAAACAATTTTTAAATTTATCAAGGATTCATAAAACAAAATTTTCATACAAAATTTGTTTGAAAAATTTAAAAATAGTTTATGAATATGAGGGTTAGATTATGACAAAAATGAATAAAATCAAATTTGTACTCTTATTACACAGTGCAACACGATCGCAAAAAACCTTTAAAAAATTCGATTTTTTTTAGCCGTTCAAAATTCAAGGAAACAATCAACTACAAAAATGTACCTAAGATCTCAATAAACAGCTTTCTAGAACATATGAACTTCCTAGGAATGATTTTTAACACCGTTAAGGTAGGTCAATATAAATCAGTAAGAAAAAACTAAAAGAATTAAGTGTTTTGTGTTACTATAAACTAAAGCATACTTTTAGCCAGAGTTTTTTAAAGTTTTTTGCAATTTTGATCTTGGAGATGAAGTTTTTTTGATTTTATACGTTCACAATTTTGTTCTTTATGATATGGGCTACAACTTTGCCGCAGAGAATAAATCAAAATTCCGAACTGTTTGCAAGATATGAGCCTGAGAAAATTCACACTTTTTGCAAAAATGACACCGAGGCCCCAAGTCTTTGGGGCCCATAAAAAGAACTGCACGACTTTGGGCAAAACTGGGAGACACGGATCTTTTTCTTTTTTTTTGATCTTTTATCATGTATATTTTTCCATGACTCAGAAAATTACACACAGTGTTATTCAACGTATGAAGCGATCGAAAAATATTCATTAAACTCTTGAAATAAAAAATGTATAATTTCATACTCAGAAAAAAAGTATTTCCTAAACAGTTTCAATTAAAATATTTATTACATATTGAACTGGTTTCAATTATTTCATAATTAAATCAAGTATTCATGTGCTCAAAATCAAATTTTTCTACTTTTTGGTAATTGAATATACAATTTCCGTTATAGGTTGAACTTTAATTGACAAAAAACACAAAACAAAACTAAAATGCGATTTCAATTAAGTACGAAAACTGTATTTTTAATAATTTTTTTGTTAAAGTTCAACCAATAACGAAAATTCTATATATTCAATTATCAAAATTAAAACTTAAAGTTCAGTAGAAAATATTAGAAAATTTTGTTTTTGAGCACATGAATACTTGATTCAATTATAAAATAATTGCAACCATACTTTTTTCCATGAAAAAAATATAGAAGGTAGTTTCAATCAACATTTTTTTATTTTTTTATACCCTCCACCACCACAAGTGGTGAAAGAGGGTATATTATACCCTCCACCACCACAAGTGGTGAAAGAGGGTATATATACGTTTGTCATTCCGTGTGTAACATTGAGAAATATTCATCTGAGACCCAACAAAGTATATATATTATTGATCCTTATGAAATTTTAAGTCGATTGAGCAATGTCCGTCTGTCTGTCCGTCTGTCCGTCTGTCTGTCTGTCTGTGTAAAACACTCTCACGCCCAAAACACATAAGCAAAATTAATGAAATGTATACCAAAATGTTTATAATTTTTCTAAGCAGTTTGGTATTGAAAATCAGCTAAATCGAATTTGTAGAACCAGGGTTATGGAATAAAATGTAAGACAACCTCCAAAAATTTTGATCATTTGCACATGTTTTTTTCTGATTTTTGGTAAATCCTTTGCAGAGAATACCATGAAATTTTGCACACATTATTTATATGATAAAGGGACAGATTCTGTTGAAAATAGAAAGAATCGGTCCATAATTTCTCGTAGCCTCCATACAAATTTCTTCCCGAAATATGGTGCTATGGTATATAAATGCCCATAGAATTGCAGTATCCATACAAAATTCAGCACAACTAAGTTTCGTGCAAACAGAAATCGCGAGACCAATTTTTTTTTTGGATCGGGCACTATTTGACCATAGCCCCCATATAAAGTTTACTTCCGAAAATCATTTAAATACACTTCAATATATTATATATATATCGGTATCAGGTTGAAATTCAGCTTGAATAATCCCCATGCACATGAAAATCGCTGTAGGGAATTTCATGAACATCGGCCCATAATTGGTTATAGCTCCCATATAAGGACCACTTCCAAAAACCACATTAATTTTCATAAATATCTGAAAAATATCGTTATCGAATTAAAATTTTACAGAGATCGGTAGTATTAATTCACAAATGATACTACTAGATTGTGTGAATATCGGTTCATATTTGATCATAGCTCCCACATAAGGTACATATCCGAAAATTACTTAAATGCTAATAAATCTCTTATAAAAGCTTCTATCTAGTTTAAATTTCAAACAAATATTTCCATTATATACGGAAATCGATGTGTTGAATTTTATGAAGATCGGCCGATAATTGGTCATAGCTCCCATATAAGGACCACTTCCGAAAAACACATCAACCTCTATAAACATTATATATATATGGATATCGAACTAAAATTGTATACAGATCAATATATTGTATCCAAAAATCATACTACTGGGTTTTGTGAATATCGGTCCATGTTTGACCATAGCACCCATATTAGCTCCATTTCCGATAAACACAGAAATACCCATAAAACTCTTGTAAATAATGTTGTGGAGAAAAATATCAAGCAAATACATAGAAATCACGTTAAAATATTTAATTATATCATCTAAATAAGTCGCACATCCGAAAAATACATTAACGCATATATACACTCATATTGATAAAAAATGTAACAGGTATAAGTTTCAAGTAGATTTGGTGACTATGGGTTCATAATTATATATATATAAGGCTCACATCCGGAAAATTCATTAGAACAGAACAAAAATATACTTTTGAAGTTTGACTATATTTGTTTACCCTCTTTTATACTCTTTTACTTCACTTGTGGTGAATAAGGAAAATGTTGAGCCAATCGGTAATGTAACCAACTATTAAGTATATAAATTATTAAATAGTAAATTTTATTCCTATTATAAAATTATAGACTCTGTTGGAAACGGAACATTTGAAATAAAATATCTTCTGCGTAAACTAGTTTTTCTAACAATATATAAAATACTACTATATTTAAATAAACTTTATTTTGTTTAAAAAATGTGTTTTTATTGAAGAAAGTACATAATTTGTATATAGTACAAAATGTGTATGATATCAGGATTCATCTATAATCCATAAAGTGGCTTAAAAATAAATTCGGTTATAGACCTAATTCGCTTATAGTCCACAAAAATTTTGCAACTTAATTTGTAGACTATAAGCGAAAACTACTGTATTACATTAACATTCTACCAATCTTCATAATCGGAGCTATAGTCCCAATAACAACCACTGAATATGGATATTAGAGTGTTTATACTAATGTAATTTCTATAATTTTCATTTAATTTAGGTGGAGGGTATTTAAGATTCGGCATAGCCGAATATAGCACTCTAACTTGTTTTTTGTATTAAGGTACATATTTTGAAGTTTCTTTTCTTTGTGAGCATTATTAAAAGCGTTGCCACATTCCTAAAAAAAATTAATTTAAACGTTCCAACAGACTTAAAAAACTGGTGTTTGGTTTGTATAAGTAATCCACTCTCTGACAACAAATTTGTATACGTACAATTTTCATTCAATGTTCTGAATCCAGATACGGTAAGACCAATTTTTGAAATTATGTAACCGGCAAAATTGTCCAAACCGTCAAATTCCATATCATTTAATTTATAAACATTTTCCAAAAACTGTTCATTTGTTTGAATTTTTGCTCATGCTTGTTATTTCTTAAAATGATCCCAATTTGAAAGTAAATATTTTTTATATTTTTTAATATTTTTCAAATTAATGAAAATTATATATGTATTCCAAAATGTAAGGGAAAATTTAAAATTAATATGGCATTACTGTTTTTATGAAAACTTAAAAATCCTTAAGCATGTCAGATATAGAATTTGAAATTATGTTTTTTTCTGTTTAATATAATTTTTGTATTTCTAAAACATAAATTATACATATTTATAGAAAACAATATCTATAACATGAACGGAGTCATCATGGAGCACCTCAAAATAAACTGTGTACAGGCTTCTTGGTCTTCATATTGCATGAGCAGTCGTATCGAAGACACGTTGCAACAATTAATGGATAGGCTTTATTGTCTAAGTGGAAACACAAGAAAATCTTCATTAAGCATGAATTGTTTCAAAACATCGTTGTTAATTACACAGGTCAAAAGCAAAAAAAAAGGCTTAAATAACCAATCTACAGATTTGATGCATCATGGCTACCTAAGTACAAAAGTGGTCCAAGTTTTACATTTTATGAAGAAGTTTTTTTTAAAGATTTTTAAGTAAAATTGTGAATTTTTTTTAGACGTTTCTCCACATAATAATGATAACTCAAAAACGGTTAGACCGATATTATTAAAATAAACTTAGAAAAATTAAAATTTACATAACATTTAAGCCGTTTTTTAAAACAAAAAAAAAATTTTTCACGTAAAAAATATATTTTTTGCTTCAATTTCTTATTATAACTCCGAAACAAATGATCGATTGAAACGCAATATATATATATATGAAAATTTGTACATAGCATAGGGAAAATGTTTGCAAAATTCAATCAATCAAAAGAAGAATACTAACTACTCCATTTTTTTAATATCAAAGAAAAAACTAAAATTTTGTGAAAATGAGCGCATTCACTTAATTGTGAATAAATTCGGAAAGAATTAATCGATTTTTATGATCGATATTTCATTTTGCTATTATAATGGTTTTGCGATAAATTAATAAACCTGAACAATTTCTGCCGTTTTAGATTTTTCATGAGTTTTTTAAAAAAAATTAGCTATTTTCATGTAAAATATAAATTTTTTGCTTCAATTTGTTATTATAACGCCGAAACTACTCAGCCGATTGAAACTCAATATATAAATGGATTAAAGGTTATCGGTCTAATTCATAATAACTTAAAACAGCTTTATAAGTCGTTAATAAGAAAAAAATCAAAAAACTGTATTCATAAACGTTTAATAGTCTTATAAGTCTGTTATAAACCATTCATAAATTTTAACGGTCTAATTCATAATAACTTAAAACAGCTTTATAAGTCGTTAATAAGAAAAAAATCAAAAAACTGTATTCATAAACGTTAAATGGATTAAAGGTTATCGGTCTAATTCATAATAACTTAAAACAGCTTTATAAGTCGTTAATAAGAAAAAAATCAAAAAACTGTATTCATAAACGTTTAATAGTCTTATAATTCTGTTATAAACCGTTCATAAATTTGAAATATTTATTGTAGCTTCAACACTACTATAAACCAACTTTAAGGTATTCTTTTTACATTTTATCTGGAAAAAACGGAATTTTAAAGATAATTTTTTATAAATTTGCAATAATAGACGATACTATTGCAATTGACAAACGTAATTTTAACTCCGCTGGGGAATATGTTCCAATATAATAATATATGATTTTGTTTTAAATTCCTCCGGCAGTGAGCTATATGAGGTTCGCAAGTGAGTTTGATTGCCTTTTTTGTCATTTTCTTTTAACCTGTAACGAAATGTTGTAATAAAATGTGAAAACATTGGAGGAAGGAGGTCCACACAATCTAATATACCCATTCCGGAATTAAAATTATCTGTTTCGTTATATAAATTCATTAAATTTTGTTAAAAATTAACAAAATGACAATACAAATAAATTAATAAAACAAATTATAAAACAGTGATGTTTATTTTATCACAGAATATTCGTCATTCGAATACTTTTAATAATAATTGAAATATAATATATAAAAACGTTTGTATATTAATACACTTTAGCTTTATATAAATTTATTAGAATCAGATATACATTTTTTTATCTAAAAATTAGTTTTTATTTTCAAAAATGTATTAATACTAAAAACAAACAATTAAAAAAAAGAGAATTAACGAATATTTTATCCTAATTGCAAGCAACACTAACAACGAAAAAGGGGAAATAACTGAGAAGCATTGCCAGATTAGACAAAAAACAGTACATTACTTATTGTGGCTTTAACAAACGTTTATGAATAAAATACCTTTATTAAAGGTTTATAAAGCTAAAATGTTTGTTAACAAATTTGTGTTTTAAATCTACAATAAGGTTTTATTATGAATTAGACCGTATAAATTTAAATTTTTCTAAGTTTATTTTAATAATATAGCACTAACCATTTTTGAGTTATCATTAATTATGTGAAGAAACGTCTTTAAAAATTCACAATTTTACTTAAAAATCTATTAAAAAAAAATTTGGACCATATTTGTACAACTGGAACCACAATACTTCAAACGTTTGTAGTGGTTTAAAAAGCCTCTACAATTTTTTTCGATTTTGTTGCCCAATGTTATAATTATCCAATCGTACTTGCCTTTAAACTGTAGATATCCCAAGAAGTGAAGCCCAATTATTGTGTCATGACTAGGAATGCAACAACACCAGAATGTCTTTAAATATATGGGGCATTTCATGTCAAGTGAACCAATGTCTTCCGATTAAGATGAAATTTGCACCACAGATCCTGCTGAAAAATTGTATCTGAATTACTATCTAATAGAACTAACTAAATGTGGTACAATTTTCATCCCAATCGGAAGACATCGATTTCAAAAGTTGCTTCACTTGACATGAAATGCCCCATTTGTAAATTACATGTATATTTTTAAAGTTTAAAATAAGGAATTAATTGAAAAAGTATAAGCAATATTTTTTTTCTATGTATTTATTAAAGGGCTGCACAAGTACATTCATATAATCTCAAGACATTAAGCTGCCCGAATAACTAAACTCAGAACAAAAACAAATTGAGTTATCATTTCAATTCAATTTGTATTCTATACTTAAATATTGTTGCAATTGTTTTGGTCCAATAGTTGTTTCTATTAATTAGTAATGACTAAAAAAAAAAAATTACACACTGATTTTTTTACACTTGGTTATAGTTTGTTAAAAATACAACTTTTTGTGGAATTTTCTTTCTTGTGTTTTCAGAGACCCTTAATGTATTTTTTTGTATGGAACATTCACTGAAAAACATAATTTACGAGAGTCTGTGAATTGAATAAAAAGCATCATATTTTCTTGATATATTTAAATAAATATAAGGGCCATTTCAGGTCAAGTGAGCCAACTTTTGAAATCGATGTCTTCCAAGTTAGAGGGGGTCAAAATTTGATATTTTGGCCAAGCAGATGTTTTTTCTCATCCATGTAACTTATTACCTATTGTTCTTTGCAAAATGTGTCCGAAATAGTTTAGATAGCTATTCCTTCAATCTTTCAGAAAAAAAAAAATTAAGAATTAAAAATGTTTGCAATATTTTTTCCAAAATCAAAAACTTTTTTGACTTTTTTTCAAAATGGGCCCTTTTTATTTTATTTTTTTTCTCAAAACAAAGCTTAGATATTTTCCTCTTTGGTCGCTTAGTCGGATGCAAGTGGGATATCTTTTAAAATAAATGTTTTGTAACTCAAAAAATAAAATTTTTTAATTTTTTCGCAAAATCAAAAACTTTGTTGACTTTTTTTTTCAAAATAGGTCCTTTTTTTTGCTCAAAAGAAAGCTTAGGTCCATTCCTTTAAAAGTTTCTTGGTCGTTTAGTGGGATGCGAGTGCGATATCTATCATGATAAATATTTTGTAACCCAAGTCATATCATTTTTGATTTTTTTTTTTTGCAAAATCGGACTTTTTTTCCTAAATGGGCCCCTTTAAAAAAAATCCTTTTTTGCTCAAAAGTGTTAGGGTTTGGTTTTCAACTTGTTCAATATTAGTTACTTGTTAAATTTTAAATTATAATTCAAATATTTTTAAATTTTTTTATTTTAAGTTGGCTTTGATTTTTGTCAATTTTAAATTCAAATTTTATTTCAAATTATATTATTTTTGTTTTAATTACGTTACCTTTGATTTCTGGAAATTTGTAATAAAAATTTGTGCTTTGGTCATGTAACATTTGAGTTTTTTTAAATATTTAAAATTTGTATCTAGTTAACTTTGCTTTTGGAAAATAATGTAAACAAGTTAGAGTGCTATATTCGGCTATGCCGAATCTTAAATACCCTCCACCTAAATTAGATGAAAATTATAGAAATGACATTAGACAAACACTCTAATATCCATATTCAGTGTTTGTTATTGGGACTTAGCTCCGATTATGAAGATTGGTAGAATGGTAATGTAATACAGTAGGTTTCGCTTATAGTCTACAAATACAGTTGCACAATTTTTGTGGACTATGAGCGAATTAGGACTATAACCGAATTTCTTTTTAAGCCACTTTATGGATTATATATGAATACTGATATAATACTCATTTTGGACTATATACAAATTATGTATTTTCTTCAATAAAAACACTTTTTTCAACAAAATAAAAGTTAATTTAAAATATAGTAGTATAGTAAGTAGTATTTTATATATTGTTAGAAAAACTAGTTTACGCAGAAGATATTTTATTTCCAATGTATAAAAATTTTATCTAGTTCAGCAATTTATAATTGAAATAACTACATATTCTTACCATATCCAACAGAGTCTATAATTTTATTATAGGAATAAAATGTACTATTTAATAATTTATATACTTAATAATTGGTTAACATTACCGATTGGCTCAACATTTTCCTTATTTACCACAAGTGAAGTAAAATGGTATAAAAAAGGGTAAACAAATTTATTTAGTCAATCTTCAAAAGTATATTTTTGTTCTGTTCTAATGAATTCTCCTAATGTGAGCCTTATATATACAATTATGAACTCATAGTCACCAAATTTATTTGAAACTTATATCTGTTAAATTTTTTACCGATATGAGTGTATATATGCGTTAATATATTTTTCGGATGTGCGACTTATTTGGAAGATATAATTAAATATTTTAACGTGATTTCTATGTATTTGAGGCCTATTTTGCTTGATATTTTTCTCCATAACATTATTTACAAGAGTTTTATGGGTATTATTGTGATTATCGGAAATGAAGCTAATATGGGTGCTATGGTCAAATATGGACCGATATTCACAAAACCCAGTAGTATAATGTTTGAATACAATATATTGTTCTGTATACAATTTTAGTTCAATATCCATATATTTAAAATATATAATATAGAGGTTAATGTGTTTTTCGGAAGTGGTCCTTATATGGGAGCTATGACCAATTAAAATTCAACACATCGATTTTCGTATATAATGGAAATATTTATTTGAAATTTTAACCAGATAGAACCTTTTATAAGTGATTTATTAGTATTTAAGTAATTTTCGGAAATGTACCTCATATGGGACCTATGTTCAAATATGAACCGATATTCACACAATCTAGTAGTATTATTTGTGAATTAATACTACCGATCTGTGTAAAAGTTTAATTCGATAACGATATTTTTCAGATATTTATGAAAATTAATGTAGTTTTTAGAAGTGGGACCTTATATGGGAGCTATAACCAATTATGGGCCGATCTTCATGAAATTTCCTACAGCGATTTTCATGTGCATGTGGATTATGTAAGTTGAATTTCAACCTGATACCGATATATATAAGATATTTAAGTGTATTTAACTGATTTTCGGAAGTAAACTTTATATGGGGGCTATGGTCAAATAGTGCCCGATCCAAAAAAAAATTGGCCTCGCGGTTTTTGTTTGCACGAAACATACTTGTGCTGAATTTTGTATGGATACTGCAATTCTATGGGCATTTATATACCATAGCACCATATTTCGGAAAGAAATTTGTATGGGGGCTACGAGAAATTATGGACCGATTCTTTCCATTTTTAACAAAATTTTTCCTTTTATCGTATAAATAATGAGTGCAAAATTTCATGGTATTCTCTGCAATGAATTTACCCAAAGTCACAAAAAATCATGTGAAAACTATCAAAATTTTTGGAGGTTGTCTTACATTTTGATCCATAACCACGGTTCTACCAATTCGATTTTGCTGATTTTCAATACCAAACTGCTTAGAAAAAGCAGTGTATGCATTTCATTAATTTTGCTTATGTATTTTGGACGTGAGAGTGTTTTACACAGACAGACAGACAGACAGACAGACAGACAGACAGACAGACAGACAGACAGACAGACGGACAGACAGACGGACATTGCTCAATCGACTTAGAATTTCATAAGGATCAATAATATATATACTTTGTTGGGTCTCAGATGAATATTTCTCAATGTTACACACGGAATGACAAACGTATATATACCCTCTTTCACCACTTGTGGTGGTGGAGGGTATAAAAAAATTATGTGTAGGTAAATTGTTATTTTGAAAATTGAAAATTTGAAATTTATAGGCGTTACTTGTTTAGGTTTTTTTTATATCATATAGGCAATGATATTGGAAATAATTTTTGTTAGATTATTTTTAGGTTTATGGGGAATTTATGATAGACAGTTTTTGATTGCTGGACTGTTTCTTTTAAAAAGTTTTTGAAATTTTTGTGAAATATAAAGAATTTTGTTGACAAAGAAAAATGTAAAAAGAGAAAAAGGATATTTGAAAAAAAAAGATTTTTTTTAAAATGAAGATTAGTGAAAAAAAAGGATAATATAGAATTTTGTGAAATAAAAGGATATTCTAAATAATAGATTAATTTAAACAAAATTTATTAAATGAAAATTAGTGAAGAAAAGAAACATATTCTGAATATAAAGAATAATTTGAGCTAAAATGAAACAAAATTGAAGAAAAAAAAAATTGAATTGTTCATGTATTGAAATATGAATGAACTAATTAAAAAAAGTTTTGGGAACGAGAACAGTTTGAATATTGCTACATAAAATCAAGAAAGGATACATAGACAAATTAAAATCTATTTATACGAATAAAAATTAGAAAGAAATATCAATATAAATATCAAAGCTTAATAAACTAAATGTGGAAATAAAATAAAATGTATAAAATATATACCTAAATCAGAAAATAAACAGAAATGAAAATTAAATAATTAAAAAAATGTGAAAATAATTGAATTTTTCAAATATAAGAAAACTGAATTTTTGAAGGAAATATTGAAAGGAAAAAAAAAATAACAATGATAAAAACTGATATATAAATAGTTGTGAACAACTATAATGATATCAACATAAGCCAACATATTAAAGAAAGAGATTGTGTATATTGTGATTTGTTTGCGGGATCGAGAATTTTTAATCAAATACTGAAAATTAGATGGCGTTAATTAAATTATATTTAAAATTGTTAACAATTAAAAAAAATAAAAATTAATTATAATTTGCTTTGTTAACTTGTTTGTTTAAAATTAGATATTGCTAAGTTCTTGAATTTAAATTTTTTATTTGTTTTAATTTTCTTTAATTTATTAATATATAACATAAAAAAAAAATTATAATGTAAACATAATAATTATCTACAAGATGCTGATATGTACATTAGACTGTCCACAAAAAATCGATTTTGGAATCTTGTTGGTCTTAACCCCACAAAACGATTCCCCTTTCCAGATATTGAGATAGCCGAAATTTGAGCTCGATTAAACGACGTTAACCCGTGCCGCTCGTCGATCAAAGTTTGAAAAAATCAACATTTTTGGCCAAAAAGCTAACATAAGAAGCTATAACTCCAGAACGGTAAATAATAGAAACACGATTAGTATCTCAAAACAAAGCTAATATTGTTCTTCAAAATTTATTTTATATACATTATTCTTGTTACTTTAAGCCAAACAGAGTTACAACAGCTTTTGTCTCCAAAAACGTGACCTAGTCGCGGTAGGAGCATACTTCGTATATTTTGATATTATGTGAAAAATGTTGCTAGTAAGTACATATTTTTACATTTTATTGTTATTGAATCATAATGAACATAGATTTAGTATTTCAAAAAGATATAAAACACAAAAATTGGTTGGAAAATGTAAAAGTTATTAAAAATTACACAGGCCATTAACGTGTCTCGGAGCACTTGATTATGATATGTGGAAAAAAATTTAACTCATTTTGAAAACTATACGAATAAAACTATTTTTTTACATAAAATATATCTATGTTTGCTTAAATATAAGTTTTTTTCCTTAAAATATAACGTGAATCTGTTCTCAGCTATGGTCAAAAAAATTTTTTTTTTAGACGACAGTTTCAAAACACCATTTTCAGTTTTTTTTAAACTTTGTTAAACAAATTTTTAAATTTTTTAAATATCACCGGGGGGTTTATGGTCAATAGATTAGGGAACAAAACAGTGAAAAAATTAGGTCAATACCTCTTATAGTTCAGGTGTACCTGCGGTTTGAATTCTGCGGATTTCGCGAAAAACTAATTTTTTTGGAATATTTTAGAAAATATGTCATAATTTTTTATTGTTATACATTTTAACCAAAATATTTACAGAATATTATTTCTCAGATATTAAAAAATATGTCCCTGAAGTTATATATAAATCGGGAAATCCTAAGGCGTAAACTTTGGAGGTCAAAGGTCAAAATTCGCAATATTTGGAAATTCACATTGAAACATATGGAAATAATCTTTATTTGTCGACCATATTTACTAAAATTACAGGATTTTATGGTATATCGTCCGATATTTAGAATAACATAAAAAAAAAATCAAATTAACCCTTTAAAGCATTTGGGTCAAATATGTCCCCAAAGTTAATAAAATCAATTTTAATAAATTTAAAAATAAAAAAATGAATATCATTTATATTCAGAAAAAAAAAATAATAATTAACCCTTTGGATCATGTAAAATTTCAGTTTTAGTCATATTCTTATTGAAACATATGGCAAAATTATTTATTTGTCGACCATATTTACTAAAATTACAGGAATTTATAGTATTTTAAAATAACAACAAAAAAAAACCAAATTAACCCTTTAGAGCACTTGGGTCCAATATGACCCCAAAGTTCAAAAAATCCATTTTAATAATTTTAATAGTTTTTTAAGTTTATATTAGAAATAAAATTAAATAAAAAAAAAAAAGTAATACTGATAAGTCTAATAACATTTTTTATTTTAAAACATAAAAAGGTATATAATTCATACAAAACAGATATAGAAAAGATACAGACTAAGTACTAAATGATTTGATAATTTTATGTAGTTATGTAACCTATTGTAGGGCTTTTGTTAAAGTAGTTTTTGAAGCGTCAGGATATAATTCTCGGCATTTGCTTACAACTTGCAGCACATATTGCTTTTGTTCTTCATCTTTTGTCAGAATGTTGTTAAAGTCGGTTATTAATTTAACACCACGCTCAGCCATATCATTAACTAAAGCCAAACAAAGTCAAATATATGACAGAAAAGCTATTTGTTTTCGCTCTTTCTCACTTCAAATGTATTTGTTTTTATTTTGCTCGTAACGACTTAAAACTCTTGAAAAGTTTTGTACATTATGGAAATGTTTGAGAAATATTTTATTACTAGATTATTTATACCCGTTGATGCCAGGGCTTAAAGTTAGTTTTTCAACCTTCAACCAGTTATTTCCCGCTAAAGATTGACTAAATAACAAAATTTTGAATTTCATATATAAATTTTCATTTAATTAGAACAATATTTTTTGATTGTCTTTGGATGTCAAAGGTAATATTTTTCCTGCTAGATTTTCTACTTAATATGACTAAAACAGAAATTTTAAATGATCCAAAGGGTTAATTATTTTTTTTAATGAATATAAATTATACTAATTTTTTTTTATTTTTAAAATTATATAGAGCATTATTAAAATTGATTTTTTGAACTTTGGGGTCATATTGGACCCAAGTGCTCTAAAGGGTTAATTTGGTTTTTTTGTTGTTATTTTAAAATACTATAAATTCCTGTAATTTTAGTAAATATGGTCGACAAATAAATAATTTTGCCATATGTTTCAATAAGAATATGACTAAAACTGAAATTTTACATGATCCAAAGGGTTAATTATTATTTTTTTTTTCTGAATATAAATGATATTCATTTTTTTATTTTTAAATTTATTAAAATTGATTTTATTAACTTTGGGGACATATTTGACCCAAATGCTTTAAAGGGTTAATTTGATTTTTTTTATGTTATTCTAAATATCGGACGATATACCATAAAATCCTGTAATTTTAGTAAATATGGTCGACAAATAAAGATTATTTCCACATGTTTCAATGTGAATTTCCAAATATTGCGAAATTTGACCTTTGACCTCCAAAGTTTACGCCTTAGGATTTCCCGATTTATATATAACTTCAGGGACATATTTTTTAATATCTGAGAAATAATATTCTGTAAATATTTTGGTTAAAATGTATAACAATAAAAAATTATGACATATTTTCTAAAATATTCCAAAAAAATGAGTTTTTCGCGAAATCCGCAGAACCGCAGGTACACCTGAACTATAAGAGATATTGACCTAATTTTTCACTGTTTTGTTCCCTAATCTATTGACCATAAACCCCCTGGTGATATTTAAAAAATTTAAAAATTTGTTTAACAAAGTTTAAAAAAAACTGAAAATGGTGTTTTGAAACTGTCGTCTAAAAAAAAAAAATTTTTTTGACCATAGCTGAGAACAGATTCACGTTATATTTTAAGGAAAAAAACTTATATTTGAGCAAACATAGATATATTTTATGTAAAAAAATAGTTTTATTCGTATAGTTTTCAAAATGAGTTAAATTTTTTTCCACATATCATAATCAAGTGCTCCGAGACACGTTAATGGCCTGTGTAATTTTTAATAACTTTTACATTTTCCAACCAATTTTTGTGTTTTATATCTTTTTGAAATACTAAATCTATGTTCATTATCAGGGCAAGGATTTCTATGCAAATGCATGTTTGTAGCCAGTAACTCAAAATCACTTTTGACAATTTATCTTTCCGAATCGAAGAATTTGCAACAAAATGGCATCGATTTGTTGTTGCATATTTTTGCATATTTTGTTATAAATGCATATTTTGCATATTTTTCTTTTAAATGCATATATTTAGCATATTTTTCTATTTTATTGTATATATATCAGTGTACACTGTACATACATATATTTGGCAACTCCATTTAGTGCTGTAAAAATAGTAAATATATTAACACTAGAATTCTATTGTTGAAAGAAAAAGTCTACTTTTAAACTTTTCAATTTATGAATCGATTTTTTAGCTTTTTGAAATTATCGACTTTTCGATTTTGTTCTCTTTGTGACACATAATTTTAAAGCCAATTACCACTTCTGTGCTCAAATTACATCTTTATTTATGAAACTATTACTAAACTACAGGGATTCAATTCGCAGAATGCACAAGTAAAATTAATTTCTTACCAAATTAAAACAAAACTACAGAAATAATAAAAAAATGTTTGACATATTAGATAGCAATTTTAATGAAGAAAATCAAATTGAAAATAAATATTCTCCAATTGAACTGGCTTCATTTAAATATGCACCTTTAACTTCTGTTCACGAACAGACAAAGTTTTCTTTTTGGAAATTTAAAAAAAAAAAAATTATTTGTTTATACAAATAGAAATCTAAATTAAGTAATTTTGTAACATGAAAATAATTAACTGACTAATTTTATTTAATATAAATATTGTATAATTTACATACATACATGAATTTTCTTATTTTTACTTTGAAAAAATATATTTTAAACCTTTTATGTCCTTTATATGTACATATATATTGAAAATGTGACGTGAAATTTATATCTGTCTTTTATTAATAAATATATTTCAAATAAAAAACTTGTTTTTATTGCATATTTTTGTCACTTTTAGTGCATATTTTCTCTCTTTATAGTGCATATTATAAGCGCATATTTTTAATTTTTTAGTGCATGAAAATCCTTGCCTTGTTCATTATGATTCAATAACAATAAAATGTAAAAATATTTACTTACTAGCAACATTTTTCACATAATATCAAAATATACGAAGTATGCTCCTACCGCGACTAGGTTACGTTTTTGGAGACAAAAGCTGTTGTAACTCTGTTTGGCTTAAAGTAACAAGAATAATGTATATAAAATAAATTTTGAAGAACAATATTAGCTTTGTTTTGAGATACTAATCGTGTTTCTATTATTTACCGTTCTGGAGTTATAGCTTCTTATGTTAGCTTTTTGGCCAAAAATGTTGATTTTTTTAAACTTTGAGCGACGAGCGGCACGGGTTAACGTCGTTTAATCGAGCTCAAATTTCGGCTATCTCAATATCTGGAAAGGGGAATCATTTTGTGGGGTTAAGACCAACAAGATTCCGACATTTTTTTCCCCCCATACAAATAGTGGACAGTCTAATGTACATATCATCGTTGGAGTCAATGTATGGAAGTTTTAATTTCGTTTGTGATAATTTATAATTTTTTGGTGTTATTTTGTGATAAATAATTTATTAATTTCTTAGTGGTTATAATTATAATATGGAAACAACTTTGAATTTTTTTAAATAAATGAATTTTTTGTTAATTTGGAATATTTAAAAGAAATATGGTACACTAAATCTTTTATTTGAGTTGTGCAGGTATAGTGGGATAGATGGATTAAAATTGCAGTAAAATAAGTGTATTGTTTAGGGATTATATTTTAAAATATTAAAATATAATCATGGTGGTATATTTTACCAAAAAAGGGTGGGCATTTATCATGGGTATTAACATATAAACCCTAACAAATATTCAAATGATTTCATAAATAGTAACTCATTGATCAGAACCCAAAAATTCGGATAGCAATGACGTTACAAAAGAAAGCTCAGATAAAGACCTTTAAGAGTTTTTTGGTCGCTTAGTGGGATTCGAGTGGAATCGGAAGACATCGATTTCGAAAGTTGGTTCACTTGACATGAAATGCCCCATAAATATTTATCACAGTTTAATTGTTATTTTATTGTTTAAATTGAATAAAAACGTCATATTGTCTTTATCTTTTTAAATAAAATAAATAAAAAAAATATTTATCAACTACACATTCGAAATTGCTTCACAACTGTGCACTATACAGTGGGGCAGAATCAAAATTTTTTGGAAATAAATCTGGAATTGCTAAACGGCTGATGCGATCGGGATAAAATTTGACGTGGGAGTAGCAAAGGAGTGTCCAAGTTTAATTTATTGAAATGGGCCCAACAAATTCTCCAGGGGAGGCGCAATGGCATGCAACATTTTTAAAATTAAAATTTAGAAATTTTTTAAAAATATAGGAGGTATTTTTTGCCCAAATGAAGACAACTAAATTAGCAAAAATAAAAAAGATTTCAGAGAAATATTAATTATGGATCCAAAAATAAGTTTTTTAACACTTTGTTATTTATAATGACAAACTTAAAATACGTTGAAAATTTTATTGATTAAGTTTCTAAAACAAATAATTGTACACAAATTTTAATAGGATTGCCAATATTTACTTTTCTACAGACTAAGGTCGATTTTGACCCAAAAATTCAAATTTACTCTTATCACTAAATATTACAGTTCCTACATTATACCAGAAATACTGTGGAGAATATAAGTAGGTTTCACAAAACTTTAGTGCTACAGGAATATTGGAAAACGAAGAATTTCATCTAAGGACGAACTCCGAACGCTCTTTAATGGAAGAAGGGGAGGAATTACTAAAGATATAACTGAACATCTTGTAAACCACATGAAAAGGCGACTGGAGGCCGTTAAGCTAAATTGAGGTCCAACAAAATATTAACTTTTTATTTTAGGATTTTGGTACTATAAAATAGAGCGTTATTCATCAACTGTATACTAATTTTTGACAGTTGTTTTTAGGTACTATTTCCTTTTCCCATACATTTTCCACGAAATCAATATTAATTTTCAAAGTTTTTTAAAATAATAAAAGATTAAACTAAAGACTTAATTTTAAGTTTATTCAAACTTATATATTTCAATCTCTAATTAAAATATTTAGCTTCCTACAAGATAATGCGTGTTGTATACTAAATTTCGACTCTGAATGTATATCAATCCAAGCGATACTGCTCATTAATAAATCTTATGATTTATTTTCTTTTTTGAACATTTTAATAAAATAATTTCCAATATTTGAAAGTCAAACTTCCTTCTGTTTTAAAATTTGTATATTAATGAAAGAAAGTTTGTTAACAGTTCTTAAGGGGCCCATAGCCACATCCCAGTAGTTAAGCAATTAGTCAATGTAACCCTTATAGTAACCTATTAGTCAATGTAACACTTATAGACCGCCTAACGTGAACAAGCTTTTGTTTACATTGCCTACTTTGTAACGTGAACAAACTCGGAAAGCTCTATAACGTGAACAATTTATTTCAATGCATTTGTTTTCTAAGCATGTATATCAGACAAAACTGAAATACATACATTAAATTCGATTTTTAAAGTTTAGGGAATCTCCTTATATTGAAAATGTGTTTGTATCTTCCAAACTAATATTTTTTGTATGGCAACGAATGATAAATTTTATTTGCTATGTAATTTTATTTCAATGTATATTTTCTCGTGATTTCGATTTGTTTTGCAATAATTTTTGTTTTATATTTTAGTAATGAAAAGAATAATGAAAGAATTTCACGTTCAAGGGTGTAGAACACAGGTTTATATTATAAAATTTTATATTTTTTCCATGAAATTCGACAATCGCTAACGTGAACAATTTCACTAACATGAACTCCCTTGGTTTTAATTAGTTCACGTTACCGCGAGTGCACTGTAATATAAAATAATAATTTTAATATATAGTGTGCTGAGTTCCCAATTATTGATAAATTCATTGATATTCATTGTTGGGGGATAAGCTAGTTCCTACGCGCATTTCACTGGTTGCTTAGGCCAGATCATCAGGAAACCTTTTCCCAAAAGGCTTTAGAAAAACTAAAGATATTATACAAATAAAACTATAGAGTGAATGAGAATAACAGACACTCAAGCTTTATTTGTAAAAATATCAACACTTAAACAAAACACCAACAATATACAGTGAGTTTATCTTTTCTTACATTCCCTACTGCAATTGGTTGCTTTCTTTCCGCATTTTTGAAATAATATAGCCAGCAAAGTTTTCTAAGCATTCAGACTCAATATAATTTAAATTGTCTATATCTAATTCGTTTAGTTTCTTGATATTCTGCAATCTAAAAAAGCAATTATCCTTATTTATAATAAACATACTGAAATATTTTGGTTGAGTTTTTGTTCAATGGGTATTTCTTCTTCAGCGATTTCGAATACTTTTAACTAGAGTTTCCTGTTCGGTTTTAACCGAAACCGTGGTTTTCAAGGCCTAAAACCGACAATTATGTTTTACTATTAATACATTTTCAGTAGATAAAATCGAAATTTAGAAATTAAAAACAAAACTTTTCATGCAATTTCTCTAAAAATATTTCGATGTAAAAATATCATAAGATTTCTATCAATTTTTTTAAGAATGTAGCAGGCTAGACAAATAATGACACAAACTCATTAAAAGAATATTTATCATACGAGTATTTCCTGACAATTAAACTTCAAATGACTATTTATTTAATAAAAAAAAGAATGCAACATTTTTGTAACAAAGACGTAGTTATTTATATCTGATTAACGAATGGCGTACTAGATGACGCGGTGCAGTTTGCCACCCCAATGTGAAGAAAGAAATAGTACTACTACGTCTCCCTTTTGTGAATTAATAACATGTCTCTAGTTTAATGCAGTGCTTAAAAAACTAGACTACAATTAGCAGTAACAACAATAAAACAACAGTAGTCTAGTTAAAAAATTAATAAAAATTCAGAGTCAATCAATTACTACTACTACTGCTACCTTTACATTTTAGTAGCAGTAGTTGTAGTAGCAATAAAATAAAAATTTAAAAGTAGCAGAGTAATTTTTTTTGTATTGCTAACTTAAAATAGAAAATGTTTTAAAGTAGCAGCTAAGTAACAGTTGAGGAAGCAATAGAAGTAGTCATAAATAAAAATCTTCAGTCAAAAATGTATTGTTTATTGTTGTTGTGAATGTATATTTGTGCAAGATGTTCGTGTTGTAAACAAAAGTTCGGGTTTTTTTTTGGTATGCACATAGTTACCATCGTTTTACTCACATATTGTATCAAAGCGATGCCGTATTATTTACTTGAAACAAAAACGAATTCTAAGAAACCGATGTAATACTTTTTCCGGAAAATGTTATGCATTACATCAATGGTTTTTGTAAATGCTCTTAGCTATAGGCTGTGTGTTTCTATAGTCTACAGTGTAGACTCTACACGCAAGTGCAAAGCAACAACACTTTCGTATGTTTTGCTGGTAAACATTGACGACAGCGATCATCAATGTAGATTTTGTTTTTGTGTGTCGTATGGTATTGTTTAAAAAATTGTGTATTTTTTCTTTATTCTTTGTATGTTTTGGTTTTTACAACAAAAAAAATTGCATAAAAATTAGTTTTTCTTTAAATGTATTGGTGTTTGCTCTTCCATAAGGAACTTTTGGGCACCCCTGCATTACAGCATTCAACGAAACAGGTGTGTTGCGCATATTTTATTTTTTTACCCATACATGCACACAAATTAAATTTCTCTTTTTGTCTATGAACCATGTAGATGATAAATTTGTACACACAAAAAACACGATCATTCTGTTAGCAACACGAACATCTGAGACGAATAAAAACGAATTATTCTTTCAAACACTCTCAAAACAACAACAATACACTATGTTTATTTCTTGTATTTTTGTTATTATGGCTGAAGATTTTCTCTTTTGACTTCTTCTATTGCTATCTTAACTTGGTATATCCCTTCTATTCTGGGTTATCAGTTGCATAGTACGATTTTCGTTAAAAGATGGCCACATCAACTTGGCTACCCTACATGTGTCTAAATTACGCCATCTATTCTCAACCTTTGCAAGAAAGTGTCTGA
Organism: Calliphora vomitoria; assembly: GCA_942486065.2. Taxonomy (NCBI): domain Eukaryota; kingdom Metazoa; phylum Arthropoda; class Insecta; order Diptera; family Calliphoridae; genus Calliphora; species Calliphora vomitoria. The sequence goes on along the minus strand of OW818030.2, from coordinate 50,439,448 downwards.
AGATAATACCTTTGATAGTCCCCAGTGGAATTGCTACTGAGACCGCATTGGAGGTATCTGGCTAGTTCGTCTGCCTGTTCATTCTACCTGTTCATTACCGTAGTATAATACCTAGATATTTTGCATTATTTGAAAGGGGGATTTCGCAGTTTTTCAACCGTGGAAGTTTGAAGCTTGAAATCTTGGTATTTGTCGTTAAAAGTACAAGTTCCGTTTTGCTTGGATTCACCCCAAGACCACTTACCGTGGACCAGTTGTCAAGCAACCCAAATGCAGTGGACATAATATCACTGATCACGTTCGGAAACAGTCCTGATACGAGTATCACCACATCGTCCGCATAAGCGACAACTTTTATCCCTTTTCTGTTTAGATCAATGAGAATCGAGTTAATAACGATAAGTAATAGTAGTGGAGAGATTATCCCGCCCTGAGGAGTGCCTCTTCCAACTTGCTTGGACTTAACGCTATTATCAAAATTTGCTGTAACTATTCTTGATTTCAGCATTGTTACTATCTAGTCATTGATGTATTCTTTAACGTTTAGGTTAGTAAGAGCTTGCTGAATTGCAGGAGTAGTTACATTATTAGGTCTGTTCATTTACTTTCCCAGTAAATACTTGCAACGAGAGAATAAAATAAAAATATACAAAATTACTCTCTTAAATTCTCAAAAATAGTAAAAAGTAAATGAACGCTTTTCCAGTAACAAAAAATTTATACACACAATTTTCATATTTTTTCCTTTTAAAATGTATAAATATTCACATTTTCTTCAATTTTATTTTTTTCACCACAAAAATAAATTTGTAAATAAATAAACAATAACACAAAACATACGAAATATAAGCAGCTAACTATTACGAGTTCAAAATAGAACTTGTAATAGTTTGCAACGAGAGAACACTCTCTAAAATTTATACGCTCTTGATTTTTTCTCTACTTGCTAGTTTTTTGAGTTAATGAACGCTTTTCCAGTAACAATTGTTACTAACTAGTAACAACTTTTAGTTATTGAACAGAGCTATTAAAAGCACCCTCTATATCCACTAAGGCTGCCATTGTGTACTGTTTAAATTCGAGAGATCTCTCTATAACTCTTACGACCTCATGTAGAGCTGTCTCTGCAGAGCGACCCTTAAGGTAGGCGCGCTGACTAATAGAGAGTCGTGTTGTACCCTCAAGTCGATGCCTTATATGAGCGTCAATGAGTCTTTCCAACGTTTTAAGCTGGAAAGAAGAAAGACTAATCGGACGAAAGTCTTTCGCCTTCTCATGACTTCTTTTGCCAATTTTGGGAAAAAACGAACTTGACCCTCCTCCAGTTAACCAGAACATGGTTGAGGGCGAGACAGAGCGTAAATATTATATGAAGCCAGGGGATGATATGCTTATTTTGCACTTTGCAGCATTTTTGGCAATATACCATCCGGCCCTGGTGATTTACCATTATAGCTAATGTTGAAGGCCCTACGAGTTTCCCTACGTAGTTTAGATTGCTCCGAATTCCACCATGGAGGGAAGCTTTTCTTAGCCTTAGTGAATGCACTGGAAACTTCGAAAGCTTTAACAACAGTTTTACTAAAGTTTTCTTCTATTTTTTCAAGACCAGTTATAGAATCTTTAACAATTGGCATATTCTTAAGTTTATGTCTAAGGATCCCAATAAATTTGAACCAATCAGTCCTTCTTGGGTTCCAAAATTGTATTTGCTCTGTCAAGTTCTAAAGTCTTATTTTGAAGAGAATACAATTATGGTCAGAGAACGACCTTTTATTGGATACCCACCACCTATCTACTGATACCTTAGACCTATCATTTATGAGTGTAATATCTAATACTACCTCCCATCCATTATAGTTTTCGAAACACTTTTTTAGCGTCCCTCACTTCGAAGAACAGCTTAAATCCCGCCTTCTCAAGCTCAACTGAACCAGATTCGGTAATGGCGAGAATTAGACATGTTTGGCCATCGCCTTGCTCAGTGCGGATTATAGACCAGTCATCCATGTGAATGTTGGGGTTCTGCAGCTTCAAACACTCCAACATCTTATACGCAACGGTTGCCATCTTTGGTAGCCAAATACGTGCACGCGGTCTCATAGGAATTTCTTGAGCAGGGATCCGTTTAAGGCTTAAGCCTTCCTATGCATCACTGATCTTTTTCGTCCCGGCATTTGATCACCCTGTAGCCCCGGCGAATTTCACCAGACTCAAAACGTGGTGCCGTGTCAGTCCTATTAGCGAACAAGTATTCCAAAACGAGTTCAGTTATTTTGGACTCGATAGCACCCCGTTCTGTTACCACAGGATTGATGGTACCGTCTTTCTCAGTCGCCAGAGCCATTAGAAGATGGTATTTAACCACCTCATTAAAGGGCCGTCTGGCGGATGAAGTCATGGTTGATGTGGGTCCCGGAACGGATTTTTGGTCGGCGATTTTTCTCCCTCCGTCTGAGAGCGATTGCGCTTGGACCTCTCTGTGTCTTTGATGTGCTGGGTACGGAATCCAAAAACTTTTGGTACTCATCTACCACAGCCTGGTATTTTGCGCGATCTTCCTCATCACGTTCATGGGGGGCACCGCTGGCAGCATTCTTGTCAATCTTGTCAAGAATGAATAGCTCCTTGGCGTATCGAGATTTGAGGATGTCTTTCTGACTCTTCCTCTTTTTTATTTTCTTCTTCAATTGGACGCCAGCCTTGGCATCTGATTGAAGAGGAGCATTTGTCGAGCTCTTGGAGGGCAGTAGAGTGATGTGTCGGTCACTCACGCTGTCTGACATTTCGACCAAAGTCTCTTGACTAGAGGCTAGAAGGTCGTCTTCTGAAGATGATCCGAGATCACCGGTCTTCTTCAGGGGGTTTTTGTTATTTTGTTGTTGTTGTTATTAATTTTTGGCCCCACGAGTAGGCACGTAAGAGGATGCAGTGACGGCGTACATGGACTGGACAGAAAATTAGTACAACCGGAGGGGAGCTCTTACCGATTAATCCTCTTTTACCACTAACTAACCATTCAGGTTCTCGGCACTGCTGCCAACCACGTTACCTTACAAGTGAGAGGAAGGGGAATAGAAGGGATAAAAAGGGGTAAAGGGAAGGATAACGTTTGGCTTTTGAGTTCATTATCTCGAAAGTTGATCAGCGGTATCCACAACCAAGATAAGAACCACAGCCAACACTAAAGCCACCACATCGCGACAAGATTGTTATCCAGGTGGTATTAAGTTAATGGTACTACTCCATTTATAATTCATGTTTTATTATTACTGCTCTGTTTAGAGTTTTATTTATTGAATGTTTTATTTTTTTAAGCATTAGTTTTAGCAATAGTTGTAGTTATCGTAGCTTTTTAAACACTGGTTTCATGTTTATTGGTTCATTGTTATGTGTAGAGTTTCCAAAAAACCGAAGAATTTCAAAACCGCGGTTTCGGGTTAAAAAATTTACAACCAATCGGTTTCGTTTTTCTGTTTTGTGATAATTTGTTAAATATTAAGTGTTATAGAAACAAAATTAGTTGATAATATAGGAAATTTTAATGCTGTTTGGTTCTTCAAAATTGTACTTTTTGAATTTATAAAGTATAATATTGAACCTAGATTAAGGAAATTACTTTGATTTTTCTTCTAATAGTACTTGTATTATATAACATTATTTTACTTATATGTATACATAACAGTTCGCTGATATGCTTTTGAGTGAAGAAAGAAAGTTATTAAGCCATCTATATCACATTGATGTAACAAAAACTATTAATTTTTCTAGAATCCATATTAAAATGAATCAATAGACATGAAACTAGAGACATGCTATCCTGAATTAGTATTAATTCACAAAGGAAGACTTAATAGTACTATTTATTTCTTCCAATTGGGGTGACGAAGCGCACCAGGTCAGATATCGAATATTTGAAAATAACTAATCCTTTGTTACAAACATTTTGCATTATTTTTTTAATTAAATAAACAGTCATTTGAAGTTTAATTGTCAGGAAATACTCGTAGATCAATATTACTAAATGAGTTTGTGTCATTCTTTATTAACAAGTTTCCTTGCCTAGGCTGCAAAAGGTAGCCTGCTACATCATCTGAAGCAGTTATTGTAATAAAATTTAAAAAATTTAAAGAAATCTTAAGATATTTCTACCGATCTGTTTTAAGAGATATTGGATGAATTATTGCATAAAAAAGGTTGTTTCTCATTTCTAAATTTTGAATTTTCTACTAAAAATAGATTAAAAGTAAAAAACCGAAAATAATTGTCGGTCTCGTTTTTAGGCCTTGAGAAACCGCGGTTTCGGTTTCGGTTAAAACCGAACTGGAAACTCTAGTTATGTGGATTCTAGCGCATTCGAAAGGTATTATTAGAATTTTTTGTTGTGTTAATAATTTTTTAACAGGGGAGGGATTTCAGAAGTGGGCCATATATGGGAGCTATGACAAACTACGGACCAATCACCATGAAATTTAGTCAACATTTTTAGGAGATTTATGCTCGTTAAAGTGATTATCGGAAGCAGGCCTTATATGGGAGCTGTGACTAATTATGGACCGATCATAATCAAATTTGGTGACTTGAATTCCGTATACATAAAACTTATTTGGATAAAAGCTTGTGTAGATACCTATATAAATTTAACATTTATGACCGATAAAGTCCAATTTCGGGAAGTGAAATAATGGACCGATTTCTGCCTGTTTCAATAGGCTTGGTCCTTGGGCCGAAAAAATAATATGTACCAAATTTTATCGAAATATCTTCAAAATTGCGAATTGTACTTTGTCCAGTTTACATGGACAGCCAGCCAGCCAGCCAGACGGACATCCTTTAATCGACTCAGAAATTGATTCTGAGCCGATCGGTATACTTTAAGGTGGGTGTTACAAACATCTGCACAAATCCACAATGGTGGTGTAAGGTATAAATAGTAGTTTTGAAGTCGCATTCACTTCGTTTCGTTTGGAAAAGGTACCTGCAAGGTACCTTTTTTATATTCTAACTCAGTCAGGATAATGTGTGTATAGGGTAATCAATCGATTAGCCGTTAATCGGTTAACCGATTAATTTTGGTAGGTTAACTGTTCGAATAATTTAAAATTGACGATTTTCAAATAACAAATAAAACAAAATTTTTGTCGATTAACCGAAATTTATTATACCCTCCACCACCACAAGTGGTGAAAGAGGGTATATATACGTTTGTCATTCCGTGTGTAACATTGAGAAATATTCATCTGAGACCCAACAAAGTATATATATTATTGATCCTTATGAAATTCTAAGTCGATTGAGCAATGTCCGTCTGTCTGTCCGTCTGTCTGTCTGTGTAAAACACTCTCACGTCCAAAATACATAAGCAAAATTAATGAAATGTATTCCAAAATATTTATAATTTTTCTAAGCAGTTTGGTATAGAAAATCAGCAAAATCGAATTGGTAGAACCAAGGCTATGGATCAAAATGTAAGACAACCTCCAAAAATTTTTATAATTTTCAAATGATTTCTGTGATTTTGGGTAAATTCATTGCAGAGAATACCATGAAATTTTGCACACATTATTTATATGATAAAAGGACAAATTCTGTTGAAAATGGAAAGAATCGGTCCATAATTTCTCGTAGCCCCCATACAAATTTCTTCCCGAAATATGGTGCTATGGTATATAAATGCCCATGGAATTGCAGTATCCATACAAAATTCAGCACAACTAAGTTTCGTGCAAACAAAAATCGCGAGACTAATTATTTTTTTGGATCGGGCACTATTTGACTATAGCCCCCATATAAAGTTTACTTCCGAAAATCATTTAAATACACTTAAATATCTTATATATATCGGTATCAGGTTGAAATTCAAACTGCATTATTCTCATGCAAATAAAAATCGCTGTAGGGAATTTCATGAAGATCGGCCCATAATTGGTTGTAGCTCCCATATAAGGACCACTTCCAAAAAAACACATTAATTTTCATAAATATCTGAAAAATATCGTTATCGAGTTAAAATTTTACAAAGATCGGTAGTATAAATTCACAAATGATACTACTAGATTGTGTGAATATCGGTTCATATTTGACCATAGCTCCCATATAAGGTCCATTTCCGAAAATTACTTAAATACTAATAAATCTCTTATAAAAGATTCTATCTGGTTAAAATTTCAAATAAATATTTCCCATATATACGAAAATCGATGTGTTGAATTTTATGAAGATCGGCCGATAATTGGTCATAGCTCCCATATAAGGACCACTTCCGAAAACACATTAACCTCTATAAATATTTTAAATATATGGATATCGAACTAAAATTGTATACAGATCAATATATTGTATCCAAACATTATACTACTGGGTTTTGTGAATATCGGTCCATATTTGACCATAGCACCCATATTAGCTCCATTTCCGATAATTACAATAATACCCATAAAAATCTTGTAAGTAACGTTGTTGAGATAAAATTCAAGCAAAATAGGCCTAAAATACATAGAAATCATGTTAAAATATTTAGGTATGTCTTCCAAATAAGTCGCAAATCCGAAAAATACATTAAGGCATATATACACTCATCGGTAAAAAATGTAACAGATAAAAGTCTCAAGTATATTTAGTGACTATGGGTTCATAATTATATATATAAGCCTAACATCCGGAAAATCCATTAGAACAGAACAAAAATATACTTTTGAAGTTTGACTAAATTTGTTTACCCAGGTTTAAATTCTTTTACTTCACTTGTGGTGAATAAGGAAAATGTTGAGCCAATCGGTAATGTTAACCAATTATTAAGTATACAAATTGTTAAATAGTACATTTTATTCCTATTATAAAATTATAGACTCTGTTGGAAATGGTAGGAATATGTAGTTATTTCAATTATAAATTGCTGAACTAGATAACATTTTTATACATTTGAAATAAAATATCTTTTGCGTAAACTAGTTTTTCTAACAATATATAAAATACTAGTATACTACTATATTTTAAATAAACTTTTATTTTGTTTAAAAAAATTGTGCAACTGTATTTGTAGACTATAAGCGAAAACTACTGTATTACATTACCATTCTACCAATCTTCATAATCGGAGCTAAGTCCCAATAACAAACACTGAATATGGATATTAGAGTGTTTGTGCTAATGTCATTTCTATAATTTTCATCTAATTTTTTGCACTTTAACATAATTTTTGTATTTATTTTTTCGTTTTAATTCAAATAAAAATGTCAAAGTAAAATTACATATTTTTTCGAACATCCTACATACTGTGTATAACAACTGACATATTTAATTTACGTGTATTTGTCGGAGGACGACATGATAATAGACGAAACTTGACACATAACAGAAACGAGTCTTTTATCAGAATCTAACGAAACTACAATATTAAAAGTATTCCAAATAAAGAAAAATCCAAAAAGAACTCCAATGGTATAATGAAGGATTTTATATGCATAGAATATACTAATAAGGAACAGAGATATTGGATATTCTTTATATTGCCTTATTTTGATTTCTCCAACATTTACAATCTGCAAGAGTTTTTTACAAATCAAGTTTAATTAAATCTAATGAAAAAATGGACAGCTTTATGTTACATGTTCGCGAGTGGGAAAACCCACAGACTTATATGTATATGCACCAGAAGGAAAAACCAAAAATATTGTATATCCTAAGGCATTAGAATAAAAAATTAAATAAAAAATGTTTTTCTATAAACTTCTATATTTAACATTAAGGTTATAAATAAGAAACAAATAATGTACTACTTATTAAAATAGAAACTTATTTCAGATAAACTAAATAAGTATATTGTAAATTATAAGATAATATAATAAGGAAAACTGTAGATTTTAATAACTTAATAAATATATTTAACTCTAAACTTTTTATTTCATTACGATACGGGTAGCGAAGCACACCGGGTTTTAGCTAGTTATGTATAAAGGTAAAATAATTTAATATAGTAAAAAGTACCATTAGAAGAAAAAGTACAATTTTTCAACAATTGAACCCCCATCAAGTTTGAAATTTCACAGTAATTTCCTGATTCTAGGTTCGATATTATAGAATATTCAAAAAGAACTATTTGAAGAACGAAAAAGTACTCCTTAGTTTGGTTTAGTTCTCCATTTTTGGTATCACAATAACACTGGGCACCCTATTCTTGATTATTTCTTTACTGAGACGGATATTAGCTAATTTAATATATTTAACAAGTTAGAGTGCTATATTCGGCTATGCCGAATCTTAAATACCCTCCACCTAAATTAGATGAAAATTATAGAAATGACATTAGCACAAACACTCTAATATCCATATTCAGTGTTTGTTATTGGGACTTAGCTCCGATTATGAAGATTGGTAGAATGGTAATGTAATACAGTAGTTTTCGCTTATAGTCTACAAATACAGTTGCACAATTTTTTTAAACAAAATAAAAGTTTATTTAAAATATAGTAGTATACTAGTATTTTATATATTGTTAGAAAAACTAGTTTACGCAAAAGATATTTTATTTCAAATGTATAAAAATGTTATCTAGTTCAGCAATTTATAATTGAAATAACTACATATTCCTACCATTTCCAACAGAGTCTATAATTTTATAATAGGAATAAAATGTACTATTTAACAATTTGTATACTTAATAATTGGTTAACATTACCGATTGGCTCAACATTTTCCTCATTCACCACAAGTGAAGTAAAAGAATTTAAACCTGGGTAAACAAATTTAGTCAAACTTCAAAAGTATATTTTTGTTCTGTTCTAATGGATTTTCCGGATGTTAGGCTTATATATATAATTATGAACCCATAGTCACTAAATATACTTGAGACTTTTATCTGTTACATTTTTTACCGATGAGTGTATATATGCCTTAATGTATTTTTCGGATTTGCGACTTATTTGGAAGACATACCTAAATATTTTAACATGATTTCTATGTATTTTAGGCCTATTTTGCTTGAATTTTATCTCAACAACGTTACTTACAAGATTTTTATGGGTATTATTGTAATTATCGGAAATGGAGCTAATATGGGTGCTATGGTCAAATATGGACCGATATTCACAAAACCCAGTAGTATAATGTTTGGATACAATATATTGATCTGTATACAATTTTAGTTCGATATCCATATATTTAAAATATTTATAGAGGTTAATGTGTTTTCGGAAGTGGTCCTTATATGGGAGCTATGACCAATTATCGGCCGATCTTCATAAAATTCAACACATCGATTTTCGTATATATGGGAAATATTTATTTGAAATTTTAACCAGATAGAATCTTTTATAAGAGATTTATTAGTATTTAAGTAATTTTCGGAAATGGACCTTATATGGGAGCTATGGTCAAATATGAACCGATATTCACACAATCTAGTAGTATCATTTGTGAATTTATACTACCGATCTTTGTAAAATTTTAACTCGATAACGATATTTTTCAGATATTTATGAAAATTAATGTGTTTTTTTGGAAGTGGTCCTTATATGGGAGCTACAACCAATTATGGGCCGATCTTCATGAAATTCCCTACAGCGATTTTTATTTGCATGAGAATAATGCAGTTTGAATTTCAACCTGATACCGATATATATAAGATATTTAAGTGTATTTAAATGATTTTCGGAAGTAAACTTTATATGGGGGCTATAGTCAAATAGTGCCCGATCCAAAAAAATAATTAGTCTCGCGATTTTTGTTTGCACGAAACTTAGTTGTGCTGAATTTTGTATGGATACTGCAATTCCATGGGCATTTATATACCATAGCACCATATTTCGGGAAGAAATTTGTATGGGGGCTACGAGAAATTATGGACCGATTCTTTCCATTTTCAACAGAATTTGTCCTTTTATCATATAAATAATGTGTGCAAAATTTCATGGTATTCTCTGCAATGAATTTACCCAAAATCACAGAAATCATTTGAAAATTATAAAAATTTTTGGAGGTTGTCTTACATTTTGATCCATAGCCTTGGTTCTACCAATTCGATTTTGCTGATTTTCTATACCAAACTGCTTAGAAAAATTATAAATATTTTGGAATACATTTCATTAATTTTGCTTATGTATTTTGGACGTGAGAGTGTTTTACACAGACAGACAGACAGACGGACAGACAGACGGACATTGCTCAATCGACTTAGAATTTCATAAGGATCAATAATATATATACTTTGTTGGGTCTCAGATGAATATTTCTCAATGTTACACACGGAATGACAAACGTATATATACCCTCTTTCACCACTTGTGGTGGTGGAGGGTATAAAATATGAGAAAATGTAAGCACTGCGAATACTTATTAAATAAAAGTGGCCACACAATACTGCCCAACATTTGCAATAACAAGTAAGAGTATTATATTCGGCTTTGCCGAATGTTGTATAACCACCATCAATATGTAGTTTTGGCCTTCTATGAGGACTACAACTGTACAAAATTTGATAGGATGATTAACTTATTAAAAATTTTTAAATCACTTACGGGAATGAAAAATTTAATTTTACAACAAGAAAAATAATTAAAAAAGATAATTATTTTATAAAATTGAGTCATTTCATTTGTTACTATAAAATTAAAAACTCATTTTTAAAATTAAGTTTTCAAAATAACTAATACATTCAATAAGTCATTTGACATCCGATTTCATATTTTAGTGGCAAATTTTTAGCCAGCGAGACAAAGACAATGTACATTTTTTACCGATTGCTACTCGCTTCAAAATAAAGCTAATTCCCGCTTAAATTGACTTTCACCATTTGATATTAAATATTTACGGGTTTCTTTTTCAATATTGATTGAATATTCTAAAAAAATGTTGCTTTGAACAGATGAGAGAACATTGTGGTCTAATAGGCGTTCATACATTTGCTGTCCATAAATTGTAAACATTGTCTTTGTTATATTATAATTTAGCTCATTATGTTGGAAGATTTTACGTAATTTATCAATGACATATGTCTGCTGTTACATATATCGTTTATTAACTTTACATTTTATTGTATGGATCAGTTTTTGAGAAATAATAAATAACAGCTTTTCATAAAGAGTGTTCATTATTGAACACTCAATAAAAAAAACAAGTTAGAGTGCTATATTCGGCTGTGCCGAATCTTAAATACCCTCCACCTAAATTATATGAAAATTATAGAAATTACATTGGTATAAACACTCTATATCCATATTCAGTGTTTGTTATTGGGACTTAGCTCCGATTATGATATGGTAGAATGTCATGTAATACAGTAGTTTTAGCTTATAGTCTACAAATACATTTGCACAATTTTTGTGGACTATAAGCGAACTAGGACTATAATTATAACCGAAGTTCTTTTTAACCCACTTTATGGATTATAGATGAATCTTGATATCATACACATTTTGTACTATATACAAATTATGTACTTTCTTCAAAAAAAATTATGTACTTTCTTCAATAAAACTATTTTTAAACAAAATAAAAGTTTATTTAAAATACAGTAGTATAGTAGTATTTTAAGCATATATTGTTAGAAAAACTAGTTTACGCAGAAGATATTTTATTTCAAATGTATAAAAATGTTATCTAATTAAGCAATTTATAATTGAAATAACTACATATTCCTACCATTTCCAACAGAGTCTATAATTTTATAATAGGAATAAAATGTACTATTTAACAATTTATATACTTAATAATTGGTTAACATTACCGATTGGCTCAACATTTTTATTATTCACCACAAGTGAAGTAAAAGAGTATAAAAAAGGGTAAACAAATATATTTAGTCAAACTTCAAAAGTATATTTTTGTTCTGTTCTAATGAATTTTCCGGATGTGAGCCTTCTATATATAATTATGAACCCATAGTCACCAAATCTACTTGAAACTTATATCTGTTACATTTAATGTTAATGTAATTTTCGTATGTGCGATTTATTTGGAAGATATAATTAAATATTTTAAAGTGATTTCTGTGTATTTGAGGCCTATTTTGCTTGATATTTTTCTCCATAACATTATTTACAACACTTTTATGGGTATTATTGTGATTATGGGAAATGGAGCTAAAATGGGTGCGATGGTCAAATATGGACCGATATTCACCAAACCCAGTAGTATAATTTTTGGATACAATATATTGATCTGTATACAATTTTAGTTCGATATCGATATATTTTAAAAATTTATATAGGTTAATATGTTTTTCGGAAGTGGTCCTTATATAGGAGCTATGACCAATTATCGGCCAATCTTCATAAAATTCAACACATCGATTATCGTATATATGGATAAAATTTATTTGAAATTTTAACCGGATAGAAGGTTTAATAAGAGATTTATTAGTATTTAAGTAATTTTCGGAAATGGACCTTATATGGGAGCTATAACCAATTATGGGCCGATCTTCATGAAATTCCCTACAGCGATTTTTATGTGGATGGGGATTATTCAAGTTGAATTTCAACCTAATACCAATATATATAAGATATTTATGTGTATTTAAATGATTTTCGGAAATAAACTTTATATGGGGGCTATGGTCAAATAGTGTCCGATCCAAAAAAAAATTGGTCTCGCGATTTCTGTTGGCACAAAACTTAGTTGTGCTGAATTTTGTATGGATACTGCAATTCTATAGACATTTATATACCATAGCACCATATTTCGGGAAGAAATTTGTATGGGGGCTACGAGAAATTACAGACCGATTCTTTCCATTTTCAACGGAATTTGTCTTTTTATCATATAAATAATGTGTGCAAAATTTCATGGTATTCTCTGCAATGGATTTACCAAAAATCAGAAAAAAACATGTGAAAATGATCAAAATTTTTGGAGGTTGTCTTACATTTTAATCTATAGCCCTGGTTCTACCAATTCGATTTTGCTGATTTTCAATACCAAACTGCTTAGAAAAATTATAAACATTTTGGTATACATTTCATTAATTTTGCTTATGTGTTTTGGACGTGAGAGTGTTTTACACAGACAGACAGACTGACAGACGGACAGACAGACGGACATTGCTCAATCGACTTAGAATTTCATAAGGATCAATAATATATATACTTTGTTAGGTCTCAGATGAATATTTCTCAATGTTACACACGGAATGACAAACTTATATATACCCTCTTTCACCACTTGTGGTGGTGGAGGGTATAATATTTTATATTAAAAAGTTTTTTAAAAAATTTGGAAAAAGCTTAAAAAACAATTTCGAAAAAAAAACCTTTTTTCAATTTTATTTTAAAGTATAATAAGATTCGGCACAGCCGAATATAGCTCTCTTACTTGTTTTAATTAATTTAAAATTTGCCGTTTTTTCCGGGAAAAAATTTAAAATTTCCAGGGAATTTCCGACAATAATTTTATGGGAAATCCCGGTATATATATATAGATAAAAATTAATATATGTCTGTTTATTTGTTTGTTTCTTATAGGATCATAAACCACTGGACCAATCATCTTTAAATGTTTACTATATGTTCCCTTTTTCCATATGGAATAAAAGGTTTTTTATTTTGCAAGTTGGCGTATCTGATGAACTATAATTGTGAAAGCACCAAAAACTTCGCAGTATTTACTTCGGTACCATTGTTATTTCAAATATCTGCAGAACTGTAATTCTGACTGCCTTCAAACTTTATACAAATAAATTTCTTATCACTGTATGAGTTTAACCAAAAATAGGACATATCGGAACAGGGGTGTGGCACATCCGACACAATGTAAATAGTAATTTTAAAATATCTTGAGAACTATAATTGTGGAAGTCCTCAAATTGTACATAGTTTGGCTAAAAATGGGCGGTATTGGATTAGTGGGCGTGAAGCCTCACACTAATGTAAATTGCTAATTTCGGACATCTGAAGAACTGACAAGAAAATATTTTTATGATTTAGGGATTAAATGGGGTCGCAATTGTGGGCCGATCTTTAATTCATATGAATCTTATTTATCTCCAATTACATCATGATATTAATTATTATAAGACATTTATGAATGTTCAAGTCATTTTCTGAGGTGACCTTGTATGGGGAAATGTTTCCAGATTTTCGCCATACTATAGTATTATTTCAGAGTACTTAGAACTCATTTGTGCAAAATTTAATCAGAATTGCAACATAATCAACATATTTATGACTACCCAAACAGTATTCCGTGGGACATTTGCATGCGGGCTAGATGAAATCATGAACCAATATTGCCCATTTTCAATACCAAACAAACTTTATCAATATGGAAAATTTCAGCCAGTTAGCACATATCGTGTTTTCAACAGACAGACGGACATAGCTAGATCGTTTTAGAATTTCATAAGGACCGAGAATGTATATACTTTTGTGGTACTGCTATGAATATTTCTATGTGTTACAAACGAACTAACAAAATCAAAATACCCTCATCTTTTTTTATGGTAGATATAAAAAAATGTGCTTATTTATTTAGTTCCACGGAGTTCGTTATAATCGAGATTTACTGTAAAGTTATGATATGCTCAAATGGTGGCTACGATGGTGATAGTGTTGGCACTGATGGCAATTACAGTGACTGTGGCTATGTTAGTCGTAATGTATGAACATAATGTAAGCTAAACTGTAAAAAGGAGTATGACGAAAAATAATTTAAATAACAAAATACCATTCATCAACTGTAACAATTTTACAGCTCTCCACAAAAAGGTATCTTAGTTATTTTACTTGCAATAATGGTAAAGTAAATATTTTACTAAAAATTTCTTTTGTTTATGGTTGCTTATACAAGTGCTTCGTACTGGTAAGCATAGTTGCCAGATGAAGTGTTTCTTAAAATGCATAAATATTATAATCATATTTGCTTTATTTAAAATTATCTTAATTTGTAAGGTATTTTTTTTATTTAATATTCAGGGACTTATTTAAATTATATATTTTGATACATTAGATAATTATATAACGAATACTGGGAACTTTTTGAAAATATTATTTGTAATATGAAGACTTTAACTTAAAGTTTTGAATTGACTATGTATATATGTAAGTATATATTGAGGAGCCGCAGAACAAAAGGTATTTTTTCGAATTTTTTGACAAATTGGTTTTTTGGTATTTTTAAATATATTAAAAAAAATTAAATTTTTTGACTTTTGCTGCACGTATATGATTTTTTTGATATGTCGTAGTGGACATTTTGTTTCCCTCATGCTATAGAAAAATCGATGGCACAATATCAAAAAATGTATATGTATATTTGTTGTCTTATTCGTGACAATAATTAGTTGTTTATAGATCTTTCTTTCTATAATAATCCTTTTATGCCTAGAGATTTAGAAATATCGGTTAAATGTCTGTTGTCAAAGTCCATTTATTGCACTAATAATAGTCAAAGTCTGGCAACAGAACTCGTAAGTAGAAGTGAGTACATATAGCAGCAAAATGTTGCAGTAATAGTTACACACTAAGCATACCATTATCATAAAGCTCAAGGCTAAAATATCTAACATAAATAATATGAATTTGTGTACATGTATAGTAGGGTGGTCCCGTTTGTATGGTGGAAATATAATAGTGGATCACACGGTATGTATTGCATGTGTTTTGTAACATTGTATTGGGACATTTTTATACATGTAAACATGAACATACCGAGTGATCCATATGAAACTTTGTATATGTAAAATACATGTGTATGTATTATGACATTGTTGACAATCAAGGCGTATTAACAAGGTGAGTGCATAAGATCAGCTAAAGTTAAGATTAGTTGTTAATAGGTGGTAAATAGGCTATTATTACCGGAAAAATTACTCAAGAACTTTTATTAAAAATTAAGTTACTATTTTTTTGAAAAAATTGTATGTTGCAGAAATGCCACCTTGCAGCAATAGTTCTTGAGGCGTACAAGCACATTAGATGATGCTCCTAAGTCTGCACATATGTTTATCTGGCCCCTGCAGACTTCAAATGGTCGATTTAGCAATCGATATTGTGCCATAGATTTTTTAATAGATTTTGGCATGAGGAAAAAAGTTCCACTACGACATATCAAAAAAATAATTTTTGAGACGACCAAATTTAAATTTTGTTTTTCAACACTTTTATTTTAGTAGGTAATAAATGACTGTTTTTCAAATGGAAAAACTCGCCCGAAACCTCAAGAAAATTTTTCTTTTAAAAACTGCTACCGTCATCGTTTATAGCACACAATTTCACCTTGGACAGGTAATATTTAAAACAAATTAAAAAAAAATACTATTGTCGTTGAAATAAAGTAACTGCCTGATTCAAATCAATTCGACGACATTGTCTCTCGTCTCGGCACAATGCTTATGTTTTCAGACCAATACATTTGACATATGCACTACCGACATGCGTATACGATACCACTGACTTGACGTATCTCTTGACTGGTTACATTTACTAGCTTATTGGAGTCTTTCTGAACAGATTATAAATTAATCTGGTATCTTATGAGGTTGATAATATTCCTAGTAAGTAAATAAGAAAATATCTCAAATGGGTTATCTAAGCGAAGTATTCTGGAGGTAACATATCAGATCCATGAAAACGTAGTTGGCCACCATTCAAACTTAGGCTTTTCGTTTTCAATGTAGTCTTAGACCTACGAACATTACTAAACAACATTGGAGATGCTTCAGTGATAGTACTGGGATGGGCGGTAACAAAACCTAAATCTTTTGCAGTACTAATCCACTGACTGGTGGTTTATTCAGTTGGTAGACTGTCAGTGTGCTCAACATAATTTATCATATATTTAGTCAGGTAATTCCTCTAATTCCTCATCAGAGCTTTCATCATCGTCATCAGAAAAGTCAAGGGCATTTTCACTATCTTCGCATTCTGATACAATATTTTCCAGGCACTGTGTAGTTAGATTATGCAATTTATGACTTATTTGGATACTGAAGAAGAATCATTATCATTGGTAAAATAATACATTTCAACACGCAATGTTGCATATATGCGACAAACCAAAATCATTACAAAACGTAACCAAATTGGTTTTGCAAAAAAATAACAGAAACTACCTTTCACTCACACAAATTTCAATAACCAAATATCAGTATTTCTTCAATAAATAATATTTCGTAAATGAATTCAAAGAGTGGAAAACAGATTTGTACGCTTGCGTCACTTGAATGAAATAAATACCAAAGTGTTCCCATCTAGAAAGCTTATTAGCTTCTAAACCGATAGAATGCTTTGTTGCAAATCTACAATATCGAGCTAAATTGTTTTTACACTTATTTTTTTTTTTACTATATTTATTGTTATTTAAAAATGTATTAAATAGATGTAATGTACGTGTGAACGTGGAAATAATCTCCCTAATATTTATACCTTGTGTGTTATGGTATCATGGTATCCAACTAAAATGAAAGTTTAGGTTGTTTGAGGAGACCATATCAGAAATTTTCGTTTAAGTTCAAAAATAATCAAACGTTTGTAATTAATAGCAAACATATTAAGATTTGTTTAAACTTAACGGACAATTCTATAATATTCCATTTCCAGAGCATTTAGAAGCTTTAATATTAATGTTAGCTGCTTTAATAGTTAATTTTGTTATACTTATCGACAATGTTAATAACATTGTTGATAGGTAGAAGTTTCGTGTACTGAAAATATTTATAAACATAATGTATGTTGCAAGCAAAAATTTATATTATAGGTAAACATTTTGAGTCTTGAACATATAGCTAACATCAGATCGGTATTTTTTGACTTACACGAAATATGAAATATGATCCAGCTCACCAAATATTGACATCAGGACAAACATTTTGAGAAATGGTATTTACTTTTAAAGAAGAACTTCAAAGAAAAAAAAACAAAGTAACTTAATATGTGAACGGTCATATTTAAACACTTTGAGTTTTTTGAAAAACAAGTATTAAACAACGTATGTCTGAACATGATATTAGAATGTATGAATCTTGTATTTCAGTGGGAAAGTTCCACCCAAATGCGGCAATCCTAATGTATAGTGTATGTTTTGTGCGCCTATGCAGTTCTAGTTTAACGTTTACACTCTAGTTTACTTAGAGACACTTAGGTGACAATTGTCTTCTCTCTGCACTACAAAGAGCACATACGTGTCAAATTACCCAAAATATATAAATTTGAGTCAGCCAAGTGATCAGAATTTAGTGACAATTAATGTATATAAGGGATACATTGACTAGTTGCTTAACTGCTATGAGGTTTCTCTTACTTTGTATGTTCTTACAGTATTGCCAGTGTTTTCATACTACACCACCATTGTGGGGTGGATATATTGAGTTAGTGCTGATGTGAAAAAACTTAAAAAATACGTCACTTTTTACATGTTCCAAATTTGGATACGTTTAATTTTTTTACAGCGACAAGATAACTGTTAGCAAGTTTTTTTATTTTGTTTAGAATTTTATCACCAATATAGGTGATATTTTAGAAAAAAAAAATCGATCCTCCGTAGGTCCACCACATCTAAAAAACCATAGAAAAATCGAGCAAAATTAAAAAAAAAATAAATAAATAAACCTAAATATCTCTTCAACTAATAGAGACTACCTACACGTGTAAGCATATTTTTTGTATATCTTTTTAAGCACTATTTATATTTTGGTATTCACCTCATTCGGATCATAAATAGATTTTTGGCGATTTTAAAAAAGAAAATTGAGACACGAGGTGGGCAACGCGCTGGCCCCCAGCGCTAGGAAGCTGAACACCTGCAAATAAACTCGAAAATACCTCAGCTCCAACCATGTGAAACTTTGCAACAATATCTCAAATAGTTCCCGAGATACCGAGTTATTTCCAATAAAAAACGTTTCTAAACCACTGTGGATCGTTCCACAATTAGTCATACCTCCGATATAAATTTTGAAAGAAAACTGTTTATAATCATATTCTCGGTGTAGGGTATCATATGGTCGGGATTGACCGACTATTCTTTCTTACCTGTTTTAAACTGCATTTTTACTTGAAATGTTAGATGACAAAAATTTGAGTATTTATTGGTATAAAACATAAGAATAAGAAGATTTTAAAGAATATTCCCGGTCTTTTGATATACGAACTTTCGAAATTAACTTAATGTGATTTTTAAATATGTACACAGAAAACACAAAATTTTATTTCGTATTCAAACACAAGATTTATAAAGTCAAATACATATTTTACTGTAGTAGGACCTATCACAAAATTCACAAAATCAAACACTACATTTCGAAATATTTTTATTGAAAAAAAAAGTTTTTTTTTTCTTATTAAAATATTTTTACTATTAACCCTTTCAGACATTAAAGAGAAATAGTTCAGATAGAGAACTGGAAAATGCAGTGCATGCAAATTTGAGGCTGCTAATTAAGAATATGAAGTCAAATTACAAGTAAATCGTCACACCTGGCTGCCTGGTGATTTCAAATATATTGAACAAAGTTACTTAAGGTATGGTCAGACATGGCAAATATTTACTCGAAAAAGCGTAAACCTTTGTTTTAACACAAATTTGTTTGACGTTGTTTTCTTTACAAGAGATTTGTAAGATCAAACAGCATCTAATAAAATAAAACTAAATATTTGTTTTGAATTGTCGTAAGTAAAAGTAGTTTTTGAAATAAATAAAAGAATTTAAATATAGGTTTTTTATTTTGTGGTTACGTGTTTTTCTTTTTTTACCTTTAGAGGACATATTTCTTATAAATAAATAATAAAAAGTTAATGTATTTAATTAAAATTAATATACAAATAGCTAAACAATTACTCAATTAATACTTACACATTTTTTTTAGAGTTTAAAATAATGTAATTATCACTTTAAACTAGCACTGAATATTAGTATGTCTCATATACACTTACACAATGCTAACGAACTTGTGAAAATAACTTAACTCAACAAAAAGTAATGAAAAATTAGACATTTAAATCACATCTATATACAATCTAGTAAACACTTTTTTGATAACGCTATTAACTGTAAAAGTCTGTCTATTTGCGTCAACGCTACATGACTTCAAAAGGAAAAACCCAAAATGTCCAATATATTGGACAAAATGTCGGAAAAGGTTAATAAAATATAATATTTGAAAATCCTCCCAAATATCAAACAATTTTTTTGGAATTAATTCGGTATATCATTAGATTCCTAGCGCTAATGGTAGCCAGTGCTTGGGGCCTCAAATTTAAAAAAAAAATTGCAAAAAATCCACTTATGATCCGAATGATCTGAAATTTTAAATATAAATAGTCCTTGAGAAGATACGCTTAATTATGTAGGTTATCTCCATTAGTTAAAGAGATATTTAAATAATAGAGATAACCTACGGAGGATCAAAATTTATTTTTAAAAATATCAGCTATATTGGCGATAAAATTCTAAATAAAATAAAAAAACTTGCTAACAGTTATCTTGTCCCTATAAAAAGTTACGGGCATCCAAATTTTTCCCCAAAAAAGCCTTCTTTTGTAGAAAAAAATTTTCTTCTGGACTATCTGGAAAATCACCATACTTTAATTTTTTTTAGTTTTAAGGTAAAT
The DNA here is from genome assembly GCA_942486065.2 of Calliphora vomitoria. Classification (NCBI taxonomy): domain Eukaryota; kingdom Metazoa; phylum Arthropoda; class Insecta; order Diptera; family Calliphoridae; genus Calliphora; species Calliphora vomitoria. The sequence continues at coordinate 50,418,908 of OW818030.2, read as the reverse complement.
TATGTCAAAAAAATCATAAAATTATTTAATTTTACTAAAATATCAATCTCCAAGCCCTAAGCTTTTCACAAATATCAACTAATTACATAAAAATACTTTATTTACTCCTCAAAAGTTCCACAAACCTTACCCCCTTTGAAATATGTTTACGTAACAATATCTCCAATAGTTCCTAAGATACAGAATTATTTCCAAAAAAAAAAAAAACGTTTCTAAACCACTGTGCAACGTTTGTATTCACTGTTTCAAGAATTTTAAATTATTTTTGTTTTCATCAATGAATTTTTCTATGTGTGCTATTGAATGGGTGTGAATTTATGCATGGTATGGTGAGGCAGTAAGAAGCCAGCAGTGAAGCATGTAGTCAATGTATCCCTTATAGACAGTAATTGTCATAAATGTCTTATCACTTGGCTGACTCCAATTTATATATTTTAGTCATTTGACACGTATGTTTCTCTTTGTAGTGCAGAGATAAGACAATTGGTTACTTTATACATCCCAGGTAATCTAGCATGAAGACAATTGTCACTTAAGTGTTTCTAAGTAATCTGGAGTGTAGTCACTTTAAACGTGGTGTGTGATAATTCGTTCAAACTGGGTTTATACAAACAATTCTCATACAGTTAGTTTTTATTTTTGCTTAAGTATACTGATATCCCATGTAAAATAGCATGAAGTCAATAGTCACTTTAGTGTCTCTTAGTAACCTATGTGAAGTCACTTTAAACGTTTATATTGTACTGCATTTTAGAAAGTAGTTATTTTACCGACATGAAACAATCCATTGGAGAGTTGTCGAAGAAAGGTTTGTTTACAAGTTATCGTTTACTGGAATGCCTCTTTGTGGTCAATTAGCACCCGTATATGTTAAAATAACTAGTTATGTATCAGATCAAGTTACCAGTTAGATAGCTAGTAAAGTAACTGACGCTATTTAACCAATATGTGAATCCAATGCGCTGACTACTTCGGACCAGCTATTAGACAGTCTCATTGTAGTCAAAAAGGGTCAATTGACCCCCTGCTTACGACATGCACGTGTTAAAATTACTAGTCATGTAGCTATTGAAGTAACTAGTTCCACCCTAAATGATGGGTAAAATCACTAGTTTGGGACTGTCTCCCAGTACTGCTGGGTTATTATTTATTTTTGCATACACTAGAAAAAAATGAAAATGTACCAAATTGCAATAACATCAAATTATTATGTTATTCTGTGTTATTTTGCTTTAGCATAATAATATAAAAAGGTCGCTTTTTTTCCACTTTTATCGACTACTAGTGGATACTCGGCTTGTGTTACTACGCTAATAATTCTTTATTAATGGGAGGATTTTATAATAAACTTTTTTTTTTACCATATTAATGTACATAAAAAATTGTTTTGTAAAAAAATTACCAAAAAGAAGTACGTTCAAATTTCCAAAAAGTGTCAGAGTCCATTTGAAATTTTTTAAGAAGGATGGGATACAAAAATGTATTAAAACTCGAGTTTCGCCCATTTTATCCCCTTAAAAGTACAAAACGTACCACACACCTGTCCACTTATTTCTTGCATAAATTTAGATTAATTTGAATTTTTGGTGCTAGATTTATCAGTTCCGGAGATATAGAGATACCGATTTTACTAATTTTTACCCCCTTAGTGGATGTACTCATCGGGAGAGGTTCATAAATATAAAATTTCAAGATAAAAAAATTTCGAAAATCCGGTTCACGAATGGCATTGTTTAAGGTGTCTAAAACGATCCTCAGAAAATTTCCTTTCCAATGAAACCAGTTTGGAGCTAATCGGTTGGATAGTTTCAGAGTCTATAACGGACATAGGTAGAAACATTTTTTGTGTTTGTCTAAAAGCAAATACAGTGCACTCGCGGTAACGTGAATTAAAACCAAGGGAGTTCATGTTTGGGAAATTGTTCACGTTAGCGATTGTCGAATTTCATGGAAAAAATATAAAATTTTATAATATAAACCTGTTTTACAAGCTGGAACGTAAAATTCTTTTATTATTTTCATTATTAAAATATAAAACAAGAATTATTGATTAAAATGCATTACAAAACAAAACGAGATCACGAGAAAATATACATTGAAATAAAATTACATAGCAAATAAAATTACTCATTCGTTGCCATACAAAAAATATTAATTTAGAGGATATAAACACATTTTTAATATAAGGGGATTCCCTAAACTCTAAAAATCGAATTTAATGTATGTATTTCAGTGTCGTCTAGATGCTTAGAAAACAAATGCAGTGACAAAAATTGTTCACGTTATAGAGCTTTCTGAGTTTGTTCACGTTACAGAGTAATCAATGTAAACAAAAGCTTGTTCAAGTTAGGCGGTATTCACGTTAGACGGTGTTCACGTTACCGCGAGTGCACTGTATTTTGTACTGTAACCATTATTTCTAAGAACAGCTTTGCAAATTATTGGCATTGGTTCCACCAAATCTTGACAAGTCTTATTTGGAATAGAATACCAAGCGTCTTTAATTTTCTCCCACAACTCCTCCCTCCTTATTTTTGGATTTTATTGGTCCAATTTGTTGTTTTACGATTTTCCATAAATTTTCTATTGGGATTGTACAGGTCATTGCATTACGTTAACACCGTTATCGAGAAACCACTTTTTCACAAGACCCGCTGGAATATCCATTTCACTGGCATTTCACATTCGGCATATGATAGCATCACTTCGTTTAATATGTGAAAGTAATAATTTTTGTCCATGTTTTCTTTAATATAGTACAGTGGTCCCACGCCATGCTAGGAGAAACATCCTTAAACCATAATACTACTTCCTCCATACCTTAAAGTTTTTGTTGTAAAACGGGAACATAGTTCTTTATTTTTGGAACGTCTAACCCACCTTTTTCCATTACTACCAATTAAATTAATTTTACTTTCATCCGACCATAACACGTTATGCCATTTTTTTACGAGTATGGAATCATCAAAATTCAAATGTGTTTTTGCAAATAATATGCGTTTTTAACATATGCTGTTGTTAACATAGGTACTTTTCTAGAATATCTCCCGAATAGATAATTTTCTACTAACCTCCGTCTCATAGTCCTAGTGGAAACTTCAACTCCTATCTTAGTTTTGATGGCTGCAGTTGATTTAAAGGGGTCCCTAGTTGATAACAGCTTGATATAGTTATCTTCATTTGCGGAAGTCTTCCGTGATCTACTTTTTAAATTATGAATGATGGAATGCTTAGCGTATGTACAATGTTTTGCACTACCCATATTTTGACTATAATGTATATTTTTAGAGATATTTTTCCAAATATATGTTGTTGATGAGTTTCGGTGTCATTTATCATATCGGTATTAAAAATCTATAGATCATTTATTAAAAATAAACACAAAATTCTTATTTTTACGTTCTTGAAGGTAGACTTTCGAAAAGGTGCGTTTCTATAATACATGTTGAATAAAATAATAATCATTGTTTAAGAACAAAATATACCAATTTTAAGCGTTTTTATCCCTTTCTGATCCAAATTTCAATAAAATCGGCTAAGCTTACTAACAAACTAACTTGAAAAGGCATTTATAATGTATATATGGATGACCATTATTAGTTTAGAGTCTTTAAGTTGCAAAAAAATTTGCAAACATTTAAATTTTTTGATGACACATAAATTTATTTAAATGCGTATGGCTCTCATAGGTGAACTAAATACAATTTTAGAAGACACTGTCTCAAAATATTTAAGTACGCAGGTTTTTATTTTCTTTGAAATTTAAACTTTGGTCATAACTTTTTAACGCAAGCATCTGTTTTTTTGTTGAACAATTTATCCAGAGATTGTGTTTTATAATAATATTTAAAATAAATCCTTTTTTGAGTTAAAAGCATTTGTCATTTCAACACAGATTTGAAAGCGAGAATTCTTTGCCATTATTTTCCAAAATTGTGGTTCTTATAAAATAGTTTGATAAATTAGTATCAATTCAGCACATAAATCAGCAGCTAAACCCCTTTAGCGTTTGGTAACGCGTACGAATACATTTTAATTAATAGAACAGATATTTGTGGCAATATGTACTCGTTCCTACACGCTCCCTCTTCGTTTAAATAAGTATGTATTGTATATTAGTGGTTTTAATAGATTTTCCTTCAGCTTTTACTTTTCGTCTTATTCCTTCGTCCGTTGGAGGGAAAGGCAAGATGTGTAAACCAATTAAGTTTGGATTACGAAATAACAACTGTTTGGATTAAAGACTTTCAACTCGTTAAATATATATGGCAATATTATATACATACATATACAAAACAAGTATTTCGACACAAACATTTTTATTTTTTTTTTTTATATTCTTATTTTTCGACTGATGGTTATAAATCTTTATGACTTTCTCTAAATATATTCTAATACTTACGAGTATGCACATAAACAAATTAATGTCGAGACCATAAATGAGATTGATGAACGATACATTTTAGAAAAAATTTACTTAAGTGTTTAAATTTTATATTATCTATACATATTTGATAGGTACAAAAAGCTTATAGTGCCGTTACTACAGAATGTATCCAGGGCTTCCCGAGAAATCTGCCATTGTTCATTTCCAGGAAAACACAATATTTTCTCTAGACCTTTAAATGTCGTTTATATTCCTCACGTTGATAAAGGGTGTTTTGCCAAACCAAACTAATCTCGGTTGTTTTGAGATTAGTTTGGTTTGGCAATTTATCATGAATAGACTCACGCCAGAGCACGTTTGCAAATTGTTAAAATATTTAAAATCATGGTTCAAATTGACAAATCGGGCATTACGTGCATTGCATGGCGTCCATCAGAGCGATTAATTCGATAACGTTTACTCTTAACGATAACGCGCATCACGAAAGAAGCAATTTTAAAAAATATTTTATTTTCCAATACAATTTAATAAATAATGATAATAGTAGTAAAGAGTTATAATAATAAAAATATTTACACAACGTTTTTTCACAGAAAAAAAAATCAATGAAAAAAGTCTATAAAAACGCATGCAATTTAGTCAACATTTCTGACTTTAACAGTGTCCCAAAACGACAAATCTCAAGTAAATGACTTGAAAATTTACTATTGGAAAAATTCCCCTATGTGCGCTGTATCTCTATGGCATTAAAGTGCCTTTCGGGAGTAGGAGGTATATGAGGGGTATGGTCCAATGTGGGCCGATTGTGATACAATTTAGTGTAATAGGTTATGTTCATACAAGAGTTTTTGGCTAAATTTGATTGTTATATCTGTTTTTGCTGGACATTTATTTGCGTTTGGTTTCCGGAAGATCATTTGTATAGAGGTACCCGACAAAGTTAACCGATTTACGTCCAAGTCAACAAGGTTCGTTATTGCTAAAATAAATTAGTGTATACAAAATTTCGTTGAAAATTACGACCTGAACTTTGTTTACAAGAATGCATTTATACTACTTATACAACATTTATGGTGGTATAGAGTATAAACATCAGACTTGACCCATTAGTTAAGCAAGTAGTCAATGTATCCCTTATAGACAGTAATCGTCACATATGTGTTATCACTTGACTGACTACAATTTATACATTTTGGTCATTTGACACGTCTGTGCTCTTTGTAATGCAGAGAGAAGGTAATTGGTTACTTTATACATCCGGGGTAATATAGCGTGAAGAAAATTGTCACTTAAGTGTCACTAAGTAATCTGGAGTGTAGTCACTTTAAACGTTTTCTGAGTAATTCGTTCAAACTGGTATTATACAAATTGTGTTGAAACAATTCTCATCCACTTAATTTTTATTTATACTTAAGCATACTGATATCCCATGTAACATAGCATGAAGTCAATAGTCACTTTAGTGTCACTTAGTAACCTATACTGAAGTCACTTTAAGCGTTTATTTTGTACTGCACTTTATAAAGTAGTTATTTTACACACCAGAAGCAATCCATTGGAGAGTTGTCGAAGAAAGGTTTGTTTACAAGCAATCGTTTATTGGACTGCTTATGATATGTCGTTTTAGCTGACTATTTGAGGTCAATTAAAATGAGGTCAATTAACTTGTTAAAATAACTAGTTATGTAGCTGATCAAGTTACTATTTAGGTAGCTAATAAGGTAACTAACGCTATTTAACTAGTATGTGAATCCACTGCGTTGACTACTTTGGACCAGCTATTAGACAGTCTCATTGTAGTCAAAAAGGGTCAAATAACTAGTCACGTAGCCATTGAAGTAACTAGTTCCCACCCTAAATGATGGGTAAAATCACTAGGTCGAGACTGTCTCCTAGAAATGCTGGGGAGTCAGAAGAATTTATCGAGCGCAAAACGAAATGGGTATGTAAATAAAGGAAATATTACAAATTCCCTAAGGTTCTATTTCATCAAACCTTAAATTTCTGTAAAATTTAATACATTTTTAAAAATAATATGAAAGCGAAACGTGGTGAAATCATACAGTATTGGCCATAACTAAAGCACCCCCTCAGTGAATTTTTTTCATATTATATTTTTTTGTATAAAAACTAAGTTTTAAATTTTTATTTTGTATTATTTTCAATTGTTAATATATTTACTATTGATAAACAAATTCATTTAAAGTTAATCTTTCTATAAGAGGTAACATTAAATCAAAAGATATTTAAAGCAGGAAAATAAAACGGACAAAACTAAAGCACCCCCTTCATGTTGCAAATCCTTTGTTTTGGATGACGCAAGCACATCTCTTAGGCGTAGAAGATATTAAGTTATTTATGGTGTCTTGCGATATTCCTTCCCAGGCTATAATAACGCCTTAAAATTAATCGTGAAAATTGCCGATCATTATTTCTGCAATTTTCACGATTTATTTTCATATTATCAATCTCCCACAAGTTCTCAATAGGATTGAAATCGGGAGATTGAGCAAGCCAATGAAGAACTTGAATCTTATTGCTCTGTAGCCAAGTCATTCAAAATTTGGAGGTGGGCTTAGGATCGTTATCCTGTTGCAACCTCCCTATAAGTGGCATTTCTTCACTGGCATAAGGCAACATTACATCTTTCAATATACCACGGTACATGAACCGATACATAATTCCATTAACTTTATGAATTGGCACCATTCCTTGACCAGAAAAGCAACCCCAGACCAATACATTACCTCCTCCATGTTTTATTGTTCCTTTGAAATACTTAGGATTCAATCTTTCTACTTTTCGTCTGCGACACGCCTTATTCCAACGCAACTTATTAATTTGTATTTGGATTCATCAGAGAACAGTACTGTCTTCCATTTTTGGACACTCCAGTCGATGTGGACTTTGGCAAACTCCCGTCTAGCTTTCTTGTTCTTAGCTGATATAAAATTTTTTTTTTCTGGTCATCGGCTGAATAATCGTGCTTCTACTGCACTTCTACGGATTGTTTTTTTCGCTAACGCATAATCTTAAACTTGTTCTTACTTGCCTAGCAGATGCTGTAGGATCTTTTTGCATTGCTCCTTTGATAAAGGAATCATCATATCGTGTGGTTTTACGAGGACGTCCTCCAGAATGCCCCGGTGATATACGACCAGTCTGCAAAAACTTTGCAATCAGCCGGGAAATAACTGATCTGTTAATTGAATGTTGTTTATTCAATTCATGCCGTGATAAGCCCGGCTTCCAGTCTTCAATAAATTTAATTTTAAATTCACTGGAGTACTTGTTCCTTGCCATCCATTGTTTTTTCACAATAAACTGTATATAACTTAAATTAAGCAGACTACGCCTTCCTTTATTTTTATCTTCTGGAATTTTTAAATGCATCCATTATAAGTCCCGTTAACTGACATTGCAAATATGCAGTAGCATAGTCAAATTTTTAAACATCTTATAAGAGGGTGCTTTTGTTTTGTCCGTCGCGTTTTGTGCTTTTGTATGTTTTATCATTTTAAATTAGTTGTTCATACAATTATCCTTTCCTAAATGAACACAATATGAACATTAACAATATAAGCTAATAAAATATATACTAATACATCCCAAAAAACCCTTTTTTATCCAAAAAATTATGATATGAAAAAAATTAAGGGGGTGCTTCAGTTATGGCCAATACTGTATATCTACATTGAAATTAAAGCTATGAAACCATTTTAGCGAAAACCGTTTATTTAAAAAAATCCCTTTTGAAATAAAATTTTTATTTTGAATTTTCAAAATTTATTACAAAATCCTACTTTTCAGTCAGATAATAAAAATGTGTATATTGAATCACCCTGTTTATAGGGCAAATGTTTACTTGGAGAAATGAATTGTTGATTTCTGAGGTTCTCAGGTGTTAACTTTAATATAAGTATTTAAAATTAAAAATTGGTGGCAAAAAAAAAATACTTTTGGCAGCTATTTCAGCATTAGCAACACTGTGCGCCGTACAGTGCACACCGAGCAAGCGATTGATGGTGTGCAGCGTAATGCATAAAACACATTGAAGACAACAGGATACCGACTACAATCTGTCAAAAATAAAATACACACGTTTATATGAAGACGATTCTTTTGACGACAGCACAGCTACATGGCCGAATTAGGCTAATTTCTATTTTTGCCAACCACAAAACAGGAATAGTGCTGCTAAGATAATAAAAAATTTAAAAAATTTTAGTGTTTAAAAAAAATAAATTTTTTTTTACATTATTAAAAGAAGTTCTGGTAACCATATTGGAATAAATTAATAAAAGGTACATAAATTATTAGCACATATAGATTTTTACTCAAAATAATTATTTAAATCTTAATTACTTTGGAATTGTGTAATGTTATTATTTTATTAAAGTAGAAACAACAAAAATAAAGTGACACCTCTGAATTATAAATCAGCTGTTTGCTTTGTAGCTTTCGTCTTTAAAATAATTCAGTAGCTGCCACACGACTACAACTGCTGCCAGCAGCATTTGTGTTCGTGTAGTTGTGTAACCTGCTGTCTTCAATGTGTTCAATGCATAACGATCTTGGTTTGCGTGCTTACAAGATTCATCTCGTACAGGAATTGATGCTTCACGATCATCGTTCGCTATTGATCCACAATTTCATTTGAAAATGTTGTTCAGTGGTGAAGCTCACAATATGGATAAATGACTATGCCAATAAATAGAATTACCGCATTTGGAGCGTTGATAATCCTCAAGCCTTTTGCTTGGTGCGCTTTATGGTCCGGTGAAATCATCGGTACATATGAATTCACAAATAACAATGGACAGAACGCTGCAGGCAATGGTGAGCGGTGTAAAAACAACATGCTTACTAACTTATTCCTCTGTCAAAGCTTGTTTTTATATTTCAATATCTACTATGATAAGCTATTAACAGAATATTTTTGTTTTAACTAAATAAGTAAGGGCCTAACTATTCAATTATCTACACTATATTTAGTTTTAATACATATTTGTTTAATTTTTGTTTTTTGACAACATTTGGCCCTTGTAAATATTGGGGCTTAAAAGTCTACGGGCCGAAGGTAGTAATTTTCTAAAAAAATCTAACCTAAAAAGCTGTTAACAAATGTCAATTGTTAATATTATTAAAACTAGTGAAAAAGTACATAGAAACACCTTTTTTACTTGTCTTAACATGTCACTTTTATACAAAAACTAAAAAAAAAAAACAAAATATCGAAAAACTAGTTCTATCTCCTACTCCAACTAGAGCATATCCAAATATCTAGTTGCCATTGCTAATACAATTGCGCGGCCATATTTGAAAACTTCATTCTAATATATGTGAGAATGAACTTTATAAACTCTGTCCAGGGGACTGAATTCAAAAATGAACAATTAAATAAACTGTTTCGATAACAAAGTCGAAATTGTTTCGTTAACAACTTCACGGTCTAATCTCTAAAACAAGTCATTAATATACAACTTAGATATAAGATATAATCTTTCTAAAATTGTTATATTAGCTGCGTGATAATAAATTTTTGTCAAATGTTTTACGGGAAATTTGGATGTGAATTTGAGAAAAATTATTGATAATGTTCCTTTGGAGATTGAGTTCCATGTAAGACATTGGGTGTTATTTCGGATACATGTTGGGTGTTGTTTCGGTTACATGTTTCGGAATACCAAAAACTAGTTTTAGGATGTAAAATTTACCAATAAAAAACAAGAAAGAACGTATAGTCGGTCAAGCCTGACTCTACACCGAGAAGATGATTATAAACAGTTTTGTTTTAAAATTTATATGGGAGCTATGACTAATTATGAATATGGACCAATCGTCACAAAATTTAACAATGCGAATTCGGCATATATAAAACTAATTTGTGCTGAATTTGGTTTGGATTTAAATAAGGTATTTATGAGAGCGTATGTATTTTCAGGTTAGGAAAAATAATGAACCGATTCTAATCAAATTCAATATGCTTCGTCCTTGGGGTAATAGACAAGCTTGATCCAAATTTTGTCGAATTATCTTTGCGATTACAAGGATCAAATTGTTTAAATCGACTCAGATATACTTTATCGTGAGTGTTGGAACAATATTTTTGCACGTTAAAAACATCAGCACTAATACAATAGCCTCCCCACTATGGCGGTGTAGTCTATAAATTTCTCACTCGTTATGAGTCGTATTATGGACTATATCTAGATTATATAATTCAATGATTTCGTACGATTGTAGATTTCCACACAGTTTGTTAAATTTCAGTCTCATTTTCTTATAAAATTGATTTGGCGCTGACTATGGTCAAACATATGAAATTGCTAGGAAAAGTAGGAAATATTGATTTTTTAATTGTCTTCTTTTTATTGACGTTACAGAATATGTTTTTCTTAATATTTTTACTCTGTTTGTCCTACCATGGGGTAACAATAAGTTTTTTCTTTATATTATATTTTTTCTTCTTCTACTTTAGTAGAAGATAATACTTTTATCAATGTTATTGAATTGGTAGTAGTCCTGCATAGAATTTACTCAAAAGTGATATCTTCACGACAACAAATTTTCGCTGGTGTATACCAGGGATGTATTATAAGGCGGCTCCTATGTATTTCACAGTGCAACAGCCATTTTGGGGGAAGGTGTAAGAAATTCCAAGTAAGGGCAATGTACTAGGTCAATGCACAGTGGTTTAGAAACGCATTTATTAGGAAATAATTCGGGAACTACTTGGGATATTGTTATGAAATTTCACGTGGTTGGAGCTGAGGTATTTTCCAGTTGTTTTGCAATATTTATATTTTAAAACTTCACCTTATTCGGATAATAAATGGACTTTTGGCGATTTTTTAAAAAAAATGAACAATTGCACTCGAAAATACATCAGCTCCAGCCATGTGGAATTTAGAAACAATATCTCAAATAGTTCCTGAGATACCGATTTATATCCAAAAAATACTTTTCTAAACCACTGTGCAATATAGTAAAATCTACAAAGAGTTTGGCGTTCTCAGGCCAAACATTTTCGTTTAATTTTTCAGCTAAATTGTAGAGGTGCATCTCGATGCGGAAAGCTTTCTGTTAATGAACAACTTAAGCAGCTCACATCGTCCGGTTTTATTTTAAAACACGAATTCCATGATAATATCGCTCAAACAACCGTTAAAGTGAGAACAACCGTTAAAGCGGCCAAAGTGAGAAGGCTATATGTAGCTGAAACTCATTTGATTATAACCCGGCCTAGAGGATTGTTGGCAGTCCCAACACTAGCATCGAAGCATTTGATATTTTTTGTCCATTTGCGGCTTGAAAACAAATTTTATTATTTTAATTAATTACCATGTAACCATAATTTTCAAATGTTAGTAATTTTAATTCGACATAAGTTAAAACTAGAATTATTCTATTACCACGAACTAGTAAATTGTTCTAGAACTTTTTATTTGCAACTCTGTATATCTTCACTTGTACGAAAATGTCGAAAATTTCGAATTGTTACTTGCATGTGACCTGCAAACAATTTCTATGGAAAAAGTCTCATTCTTAAAACTAGAATATTCGAACTCTAGAGCTTTCGATGTTAATCATTAATTATTTAGTGTTGTCATACTTACAAACAATGCTCAACTGAAAGCTTTTATTCAATGTTGTATGTTATACAGCAATGATAATAATACCCACAGATATGTTATAGTTTGAGAAGCACTGCGGTTTGAGAGCCATTATGCAACTTTAAACCAGCCGTTGAAACAGTTATATTTAAATTTAAGTACAATTTCGTAACACTGCCCCCCGCTTAAGCCTGTTCGTTCCGAATAGGCATAGATTCACTTCTCCCATAGGCAGGTGCTAGATGTACGACCTTCATTTTATTCTGTATTCTGTCCACCCATTGGTCCATCCCAATGGGTTTGTAGTTTGGGAGACAGTCCTTTCTTACGTTGTGGGTTATACAGCAGTACAAACTGGCATTCGTTAAACCCTTCTGAATTTGCTGCTCGATCGTATGTGGCTTTTATTTTATCGCTAGTAATTTTTATTCGTCTGCGAACAAATTCATGAAGTTCGTTAAGGTCATCTTGCTCTTGGGAAGTGCCTTCATTATTTGTTGATGAGGGTTTAATACCGAATTTTAAATCACCAGGCAACTTGAGTTCTGTCTCGAAAACAATTTTTGCAGTTGTTCGAGAGGTTGAGTCGTGAACAGCTGATCTGTATGTCAATAGAAATTTCTGTATGTGTTCATCCCAGTCCATCTGGTGTGCACTGACAACTTTTCTTAAATATTCATCCATAGTGCGATTGAATCTTTCGATAATGCCATCAGATTGAGGATGCATTGGCGTTGTTCTGGTTTTTCGTATTCCGGCAGATTCAAAATTTCTACCCTGATCAGAATGCAATTCCAGTGGAACACCATAGCTGCACACCCAGTTGTTCACAAATACGCTTATAACCGTTTTAGCTTCCTGATTGGGTATGACATACACCTCTGGCCATTTGCTGAAATAATCCATAACCATCAGAACGTAACGGTTTCCGGCATCAATGACAGGGAAAGAGCCTGCTACATCCATTGCAATCCGCTCGATTGGCGCACCTGAGTTATATTGCTGAAATTGTCCACGACTTCTTCTTACTGGGCCCTTCGCATTGTGGACAATTGGCAACTTCTTGCTGATACCAACCCCAATAAAAACGTAGTTTTAACATTTCTAAGGTTTTTGTCACACCAAGATTGCCACCACTGTGACCGTCATGGAACTCCTTTATTACTTCGTTTATTTTAGAGGACGGTACTACAATAAGATTTGTCACCATTTTACCGGCAGCACTTTTCCATATGCGGTATAAGCAGCCATTTAACAACTGTAGATTGTACCATAGGGCCCAACATGATTTCATCAGTGGACTTTTGGCCGATATTTCATTGCGGGCTGGCCTTCAACCTTCTTCATTTGACGATATTATTTTAGCCAGTATGCGATCATTTCTTTGCGCTACAGAGCAATCTTCACTGGACTCTATATGCATTAGTCGAACATCGATGACACATTCTTTTTCCTCAATCCAACGAGCCAGTAGCCCTTCAGGTTGTTTAAATTGCAACAACCACCTGAGGGCAGAATGATCGGTTCTCAGTTGAAAATGTTGACCATATAGATACTTGTGATAATGCTTCACACACTATAATACTGCCAGGAGTTCGCGTCGCGTTACGCAGTAGTTTTTTACAGGCTTCGAAATTATTCTGCTTTAATAGCCTATGAGTTTTCCCGTCCCATCGATGACATGTGAAAGCACACCAACTACACCATATCCGCTCGCATCACTATCAAACTTTGCTTCAGGGAAGGGATATGCCTGAACTGATGCCGTACACAACAATTATTTTAACTGCAGGAAGGCCTGTTCTTGAGATTCACTCCAAGGGAATGGTGGCGACTTCTAGGTAAGCTCTCGTAAGCTTGCAGCTACATTGGCAAAATTCGGTATAAATCATCGGTAGGACGTACAAATGCCTTGAAAACTGCGCAATTCGTGAAGATTTTTCGGACGAGGCCCGTTCTTTACAGCTCGTATTTTATCTCAATCTGTTGATATGCCATCTGCGGTTACTCGATGCCCTAAATACTTAACTTCTTTCTGGAACAGTGCACATTTCTTTGCACTATGTTGGAGTCTAGCCCTTGATATTCGTTTAAGGACTTCTTCATGGTTTTTAAAAGTGCTCATTGAAAGACTTTCCCATGACAATTATGTTATCGAGGTACACCAAGCATGTCCTTCAGTGAAGTCTTTCAACACATGTTCCATTAAACGCTCGAATGTGGCTGGAGCATTGCAGAGTCCAAATGGCATCACATTGAACTGCCATAACCCATCACTCGCTCTAAAGGCAGTTTTCTACTTGTCTTTGTCTGAAATCTCTACCTGCCGATAACCATTTTGCAAGTCCAATGTTTTCTTCCAGATAATCTCTCCAGGCTGTTGTCAATACTTGGTAGATGGTAGCTGTCTTTCTTTGTGACGTCGTTTAGCTTTCTATAATCGACGCAAAATCTAGGGCTGCTGTGTTTCTTCTTAACTAGAACAACAGGCGAGCTCCAAGGACTTGTCAACCAGCTCCTTCACCTCGCTTCGTCTTGCTAGAGGAATACTTTTGAGCGCCTGCTTTACTGGCCGCGCTTCGCCAGTATTTATTTGAAAGATTCAATCGCAGTTGAAAATGTTGACCATATAGATACTTGTGATAATGCTTCACACACTATAATACTGCCAGGAGTTCGCGTCGCGTTACGCAGTAGTTTTTTACAGGCTTCGAAATTATTCTGCTTTAATAGCCTATGAGTTTTCCCGTCCCATCGATGACATGTGAAAGCACACCAACTACACCATATCCGCTCGCATCACTATCAAACTTTGCTTCAGGGAAGGGATATGCCTGAACTGATGCCGTACACAACAATTATTTTAACTGCAGGAAGGCCTGTTCTTGAGATTCACTCCAAGGGAATGGTGGCGACTTCTAGGTAAGCTCTCGTAAGCTTGCAGCTACATTGGCAAAATTCGGTATAAATCATCGGTAGGACGTACAAATGCCTTGAAAACTGCGCAATTCGTGAAGATTTTTCGGACGAGGCCCGTTCTTTACAGCTCGTATTTTATCTCAATCTGTTGATATGCCATCTGCGGTTACTCGATGCCCTAAATACTTAACTTCTTTCTGGAACAGTGCACATTTCTTTGCACTATGTTGGAGTCTAGCCCTTGATATTCGTTTAAGGACTTCTTCATGGTTTTTAAAAGTGCTCATTGAAAGACTTTCCCATGACAATTATGTTATCGAGGTACACCAAGCATGTCCTTCAGTGAAGTCTTTCAACACATGTTCCATTAAACGCTCGAATGTGGCTGGAGCATTGCAGAGTCCAAATGGCATCACATTGAACTGCCATAACCCATCACTCGCTCTAAAGGCAGTTTTCTACTTGTCTTTGTCTGAAATCTCTACCTGCCGATAACCATTTTGCAAGTCCAATGTTTTCTTCCAGATAATCTCTCCAGGCTGTTGTCAATACTTGGTAGATGGTAGCTGTCTTTCTTTGTGACGTCGTTTAGCTTTCTATAATCGACGCAAAATCTAGGGCTGCTGTGTTTCTTCTTAACTAGAACAACAGGCGAGCTCCAAGGACTTGTCAACCAGCTCCTTCACCTCGCTTCGTCTTGCTAGAGGAATACTTTTGAGCGCCTGCTTTACTGGCCGCGCTTCGCCAGTATTTATTTGATGCTTTACTATTGCCATTCTACCTTGGCTTTGACTTTTTAAGGCGAAGACAGAAGAATGTTTCTTCAGAATCTGTTTAGCATTATTTCTATCTGGCGGCGCTAATCCTTCTACCCATTGCCCTACATATTCCGCTTTTAGCTCGTGTTCTTTGGTGGATTTATTGGCAGGTTCCGGTTTTTTCTCGCAATTGATTATTGCCTCTGCTGAAATGCATTGACATATTTCGGAATTTGAATTAACGACTTTTTCTTAGCAGGACAGGTTACGCACTCTTACAGGAACTATTTTGTTTTTGGAGAGTTTAACGAGGGCTTTTGCTGATATAAGATCACTTTTTATTTCTGCTGGTTCTACCACCTACAAACTATTGTCCTCACAATCTCCAATGATGGAGATTGAGTCCCATTGTCATAACTTTTTGTCACATTTCCAAAGTAATCCGTGACTAATCAGCACCAATGATTACTTCATCCACAATATCGGCAACACAAAATACGTGATTGACGCTAACGTTGACAATGGTTAACTTCACATTTACTTTACCATAAACAGTGGCAGGCTCCCCTGTAGCAGTGCGTAGACTTACCCCGCATAGTGGTTCAATTGTGTTCTTTAGCAAGTCAGGTCTGGTGATAGACTGCGACGCTCCTGTGTCTATAGTAAACATATGCTTCTGACCGTTGAGGTTTCCACTAGCCATAAGATTGCTATTGTTCTGCTGTATTACGGATATAGAGATTGTGGGGGGGCCTCAGATGTGGGAGCTAGTACTAGCTTGTTTTAGTTTAAAGGTGACTCTTGTGATGAACGATGAATCGCCTGTTGCTCGCTTCTTGGTGGCGAAACAGATCTGGTTCGTTTTCTCGGTGCTTTTCAGTTTATGGTTTCCAGGACTTATGCTGCGTTCCCTTTCAAGGCCAAAATCAATTCTATAGCTTTTTCTTCATTGCTCCATAAGTTTCTCGTGGGAACTGTATCAAAGTGGAACTTGAAAACATTAAACTGTGTGCTGCCATCAAAACTAGAAGCCTTAATTCTACTGGATGTTTCTGAAATAAATCGCACCGGTCCATCTTGGCATTTAAGATTATTAATTTTTATTTCCAGATCGTGTAGTTTCTTATCAACGTCCTTATTCTCTAAATCGGAAAGCTTTTTATTAACTTTATCAACGACTTTGGCATGTATATCTAGGCAGCTCTTTAAGTGGGTCACTTTTTTCTCAATACCATCCACTCTGCTGTTTATAACTATAGAAATTTGCTGAAATTTCTCGTCTGTCGCTCTAGAAGTTTCTTAAAATTTAATTTCCATTATTTAATTTTCTTCTTTAACTTCAGCAAGAAGTTTCTCGTTGTTTACTTTAGACGTTTCGTTCGCTTCCATGCTGCTTGTTGTTGCACGGGTAGAAACTTCCATTTCTTTTGTATACTCGAATTCGTAAGCTCCGATGTAAATATCATGCCGCTTGAATTCATCTATCAGCCTCTTTTGTAATTCTGATTTAGCTCTTCAAACTTCATGACTGCTTATTATTTTGCAATCCCACTTCTGACACCAATTGTTACGTTTTTACTTTTTGAAAACGTTGGTTTATTTCCTTTAAATAAACCGGATAATTTTAATTGCAAATAATAGCAGTTTTAGTAGTTTAAAACTTGTAACAACTTTTTATTTATTTAAATTTATACAACAACAATTTAAATATTCACTCAGAGTTTTTATACACGTTTATAAATTCGAATAAATACACACACTTCATAATGAACAAGTATACACTTGCAATGCAGTTGATGGTTTTACTTAACGATGCTTCAAATTAGACTGACTGTTGTGGTGTTTTCACGGCCACTTTATATACACTGCATTACCATCTAGAAAGCTCTATTTCTACAATGATCTTAAAACTACAATATTCGAATTCTATGGCTTTCGATGTTAGTCATTAATCATTTAGTGTTGCATACTTACAAGCAATGCTCACCTCAAAGCTTTTATTCAATGTTAATAATATGTTAAAGTTTGAGAAGCACTGCTGTTTGAGAGGCATTATGCAACTTTAAACCAGCCTTTAAAACAGTTATATTTAAATTCAAGTACAATTTCGTAACAATATTACAAAACGGCAAGATTCTATATATTATCTGTTTGTTGTTGATTTTGAATCCATAAATTTGACTAGTGAAAAATATAAGAAGAAAAATATGTATATTATATATCAACGTGTAGGAAATTCCGTCTTCTTTTCAAAAATATATACAATTTTTAAGACTTAAAAAATTTATGAAGACTGTGCAAAAATCTGGAAAAAAATGTTAAATTGGTATTAGGGGATATTTTTTTTTTTTGTTTTGTGTATCAAATCAAAAGTTGTTGACATATTTTAATCATTTGGGGCAGTAGACAAAATCAGAAAATTTTGTTTTTGAGCACATGAATACTTGATTCAATTATAAAATAATTGAAACCAGTTAAATATGTGATAAATATTTGAATTGAAATATATGTAGTTTTTTCTGTGAATAACCAGTTTTGGAACTTTAATACGAAATATTATTTGTAGCGGTCTAGTCTAGTTTAAAACTAGAAGAATTAAACTGACAAATTATATTTTCTAATTATTACAGAATTCTAAAAACAAAATTAAAAATTATTACAATAAAATGATGGCATAACTTCGCTAGTTTTCCATGGTTTTGGGGTATCAATTTTTACTAGTGTAATTTTTATTTTGTAATTCGAATTGAAAGAAAACATTTTCAAAATAAATGTGTCCAATTCACAATCGGTGTCGTTACGTTGTATCGTTATATGTCGTAATTTTTTTTATTAATGTTTTGTTTTTGTTTAGAAATTTGATAGACTGAAAGACTGAATAAAGAACAAGAAAATGCAAAATAAAAATAATTGTAGGCCTACTTATTATTTTATTAGAATTTTGGTTAGTGGGTAATCAGCCGATGGTTTTATATTCGGACCAAGTAATATTACTCATCCCTCGTCAATTTTTTGATAACTGATTATCAGAGTTATTTAATTGTATTGATGTGGTAACTCCCAAGAGTTTGGGCATACGAAGAACTAACAAGTAAGAGTACTATATTCGGCCGTGCCGAATCTTAAATACCCTCCACCTAAATATGATGAGAGATGTAGAAGTTACATTGGGATAAACACTTTAATATCCATATTCAATATTTGTTATAATGAGGATTAAGACAATGTTATCGAAATACTACTAAATAAATATATGGAATAAGATACTTTAAAAAGATACTTTAACTGCAGATTCTTACCATTTTGAATAGAGTTTGTCATTTAATCATATTATAACGTATGACATTTAACAATTTATATATGTACCTAATAATTGGTTATCATTATCCCATTGGATCAACATTATACTTATTCACCACAAGTGAAGAAAAAGAATATAAAAAAGGGTATACAAATATATTTATTTTCCGGATATGTGTCTTATATATAATTATGAACCCATAGTCAAAAATTCCAGCAGTATGATTTCTGTCTACTTGTAACTAATTTCTGTTGAATTTTTGATCGATATCAATGTTTATATGCGTTAATGTATTTTTGGATTGTGGAACTATTATAGAAACTATGACCTATTATGAGTCAATCGCAATTCAATGTATTTCAATGTATTTTAATTGAATTTCATCTTTACAGTAGTTTTATGGGTATTATAGTTATTACCGAAAGTGGAACTTATATGAGGGCTGTTGCCAATTATGGACCGATATTCATAAATTTCAGTAGTATGATTTTTGGATTCAAATTTTGGTTCAACATATTGGAGCTGACTATCGCCATATAATACTCTAACGTGATTTCAAAGTATTTGAGGACTATTTTTGTAAAATTTATAAATAAAAAAATTAATAAAACTTAATTTAAACAACGCTACTAACAAGTGTGGACCTTATATGACAACTATATCGAATTATGGACCGATATTTAAAAAATCTTGTAATATGATTCTTGAATACAAATTACTGATCGGTGTACACTTTTGGTTCAGTACAAATATTTTTTTTGGATATTTGTGTAGGTTAATGTGTTTTCCAGAAGTGGTACTTATATGGAGGCTATTGGCCGATCATCATAAAATTTCGTACAATGATTTTTACATATATTGTAATTTTTGAATTCGAATTTCAACTTGATGACTATATTTGTAAGAAATTTATGAGAATTTTAGTGATTTTCGGGAGTGGACCTTATATGGAGCTATGGTCAAATATGGACCGATATTCACAAACTACAGTAGTATGATTACTAGATACAAATTACTCATCCGTGTATAATTTTATTTTGATATCGATATGTTTTAGATATTTATACAGGTTAATGTGTTTTTCGGAAGTGGTCCTTATATGGGAGCTATGACCAATTATGGGCCAAACTTCATAAAATTTGGTACAGTTGTTGCTATGTATATGAGTTTTATGTATGTCGAATTTTAGCATTATTAAGATATTTATAAGAGATTTGTGAGTACTTAACTGATTTTCAGAAATGGACCTTAAATTG